>JASFXZ010000019.1:8566882-9851396 GCA_032209605.1 Mactromeris polynyma | reverse complement strand
AAAACAAAATACTTTGTCACCTGGTGACCCTAGGGTAAAAACTTTGAAAATCTTCTCATGAACCGCAATGGCTAGAGCAAAGATACTTTGCATATGGCATTGTGTCGTGGTCCTCTGCCAAGTTTGTTACAATGACGATCAATGACGACTAGTTTACAACGACGGATTTCATTGGCAAAACAATCGGCGGCAACTTTTTTCAGCATATTTTAACCGCACATATAATAATTAAACATGAGTACTCTGGCCAGATACACTATTTATACAGCGGTAAAGTTTTTTAATCATTATTGAAAAATATTAATAAAGAGCATATCGTTTTTATTAAGCCGAACAAACCTACTCAAAATTATTTATTTCATGAATATTATTTTTATCGCGGTGAAAAATATAGTTATCATTTAGGCATGTCGATCAGTAGATTTAACCAAGCCTTTTTCTGTATTATGTCGACAATAAATGACAATACGTACATATAACGTCATTTGGCGTTAACAACTAAACTTTTCTCTATAGTGATGTTGTATAACACAACTTAATTCTCATCCGGTATAGCAGTAACTTTTTTTTGTTTTCTCAATTTCTATCATTTTCTACACATTATGTTGGTCCCAGATCAAAAGTTAATGCCCACAAAGTCTCGAACATAATCCTAAAATACATTTTATCATCTGTCAGATCCTGCAAAATCAATTATGGTTTACATATATTATTTCACTTAGTCTTAAAACATTGAATTTCGGCGTGCAGTCAAAACAGGTGCGAACATATATCAACTATTAGTATTTAAAATTTTACCGACAGTAGTTCTCAATATGTCAGGAGTATAACCGATCCTTCAAATCATATTTATCAGTTTAACAAATACCTGATAAAAGTTAAAACTGCTGTGAATTTGGCGAATTTTTAAAATCAAAATTTGGTTTAGTACTTCCTGTCTCTAACATGGATTTGACATAAGTTTTCTATTTTAAAATATGGATATTTATAGCAAAATTTACGAAACAATAATTTATGATATCGATAACATTGTTTTATGAGTTTACCATTAACATGAAGGTTATGCTTATTAAAGTCCTGTAGAATACTATTGGACCTTTGAAACTTAATGAGTTGAGATACGCAGACGCCGTACGAGGGAAGTTTCGGAATATTGCCATCGAATGATGGAAAGTTTATAATCTCAAAGTCGTAAGCATTTCGTTTATCGTATTTTTTGTAGTAATAATGCGATTATCTATGAAAATGTCTAAGTCAAGAAACGAGGCATGTGTAACTTCCGTAGAATATTTATGCCCCAGTAAAGGTTTATTCTGGAATATTTTGACAATTTCAGCTTTAATAGCTGATCAATAACTAGTTAGAAGTTAAGAAAGTTGTGTATACGTAGTGGTGAAGCTTGCATTTGCAATAAATCTCGCTTTATTTGTATGTGACATATACACTTAACAAAACTTATAGTGTGCACATATACAAATGTCCATATCACAGTCAATATTGATGCCATTTTATTGAAATTTACAATAAGTATAGTTCAGGTTCCTAGCATTCTTGAAAAAAAAAATCAAACTGCGGAAGGATACTAAGTTATCTTTAGACAAGAGAGCTGGATTGGATGAATAAAATAAATATGTGACCCTTGAATTTTACAATTTAGTTCTTCCAGGAAGCAAGGCCATGACACATGCGTGTTCCTTTTTACACCTTTTATTTCAATTACTGTTTAGAGAGTCAATAATATGTTCTTTACATTTATAAAAATCTATCTTGTTAGTGTACCTATATTTAGGACCCTTTGAAATTAAATTTATAATCCTTTTATCAGATATTAGTTTTAGATTGCCTGTTAATTATACGTCCTGCAGGTTTATATACATACTTAGATTCTGAACAGTCTCAATAATTATTTTCATTTTGACCAGATGTGTTAACACAGATATTGAGATCAGAACTAATATTATAAAAATTAAAGACTTCATTGCGTATAGGTTTATTGTTTTATATAAGAAACGATAGGTAGTTCTGATTTTGTTTAAGTATATGGGTATGAAAGAGTTTACAGTGTTATGTTTTAATATATCAAACACGTTATCATAATCTTTAAATGAACAAATATATATTACAGAGCAGAATTAATTATTATTGAATGACTAGCTTTCAAAAGCAGCATGGACGCGTTACCGAACCAAAAATATTTTTCGAAGGAAGGGATTTTACGTGAACTTAATCAGAAATTTTGAAAAACCAGTCTGGATTTCTTCAAAAGGGAATCATTGAAGTGTCATTAACAACATGTACGTAAAACATGTACGTTTTCTTTTTGTTTCAAAACAGAGATTGTCCTCTGATATAGCACATCATGGATAGCTGATGAAAATTCCATAGTTGTATGATATTCAAATCACTAAAAACAACACGCCATTGCCACGTCATTGCCACGTCAATACAAGAAGTCAATGACGTCGGAAATCATTTATCTGTAGAGCGTCTAGCAGCATTAACCAGCCGCAAACACGCGGGGTTTAAATCGATGTAACAGCTAGCTCACACTTTATCGCTATATGGTAATTGATTTCCAAAATTAATTCATAAATTGACTAAGTAGGCAGTAACTTCTTACGAAAATCAATTAACCATTACGAACATAACACAGACGCACTGTAATTATAGACTTCTATTATAATTATATTACTTCATACTTCTTAGGTTATATCCAAAATAGTGGAGTCATTTATTTTGATTGTCTAAATGCAAATGAATAAAATGATAAGTCCTCATTTGCGTAAAGAATTTACTTGATCTAGTGGATTATAAGAAACGATGCAAGGTTGTAATCTCACCCTATATTACGTTTATAAAATAAAATAATATAAAACACCCCACACTAAAAAAACTCCCCTATTAACTTTACGATTTAATATTAACCAACATCCATCACTGTAGCTGTTTTTACTAGAAACAAAAATTGAGAATTTACCAAATTCATATGCATTTGTGATTTATAATTCGCACTATGTTTTTTCTGGCTCTATATAAAAGATCGTTTTCGCAAGTCTGGTGTGTGTTGCTTGCATTTCGAGGAAGTGTATAACCATGTTTGCCAACATGACGGCTATGCGTTTACTTTTCTCAATTCTGCTGATTGTTTGTCAAGGTAAGGGTGAATACATAACGATTGTTTATTGATTATTTGCTTTTTTATCTCAATTCTGATCATAAAACAATAAAAGCTGTCATAAATCCGTAAGTTAATCATATTTTGATAACATATTATGTTTCTCTTAATTATATACTGAACCTCCTAAAATACACTATAATGCTTGTTTGAAGGTTTAAATTGTAGAATCTAACACTTTTTGTGGCAATAAAATAGTTTTATGGGTTTTCATATTTATTAAAGTTAGGAGCAAAATTAATTGATCGTTTTCATAGCTAGTTATTTTATTTCATATTTCCATAACATTTTTCCCAGGTGTGGATTTTAATTCTTCATACCGCATTTTCTTTTCATTTAAGTTAGATCAATGTTTTGGTTCCGAATTTGAAACAAAAATCATTAAGTGCAAATCAATACCAAACATTTAAAACATGTTTATAAGTCAAAAAGGATATATATTTTCCACGTTACCTAAAGCTAACAGATTTGTTACCTTAAAACGTAGAGCGATTTAAAATGACTGACTAGTCTCTAAACATTTTGCTTTTTTCATGTATACATAATTCACACATGTTTATCTTCTAGTGTACTTGCTTTGTGCCATAGAATACATCGTTTTATAATTTTTCGATGCAATACACTGTTTTTAAGTGATTTTGAAGAATATTACTTCTTAATATAGGTCGAAAACATACAACTAACTTAATAAATAGTACTTTATTATTTATTTTCTTTTATTCATAATATTAACATAATATCAACAATCTCATGCGCCTTTCGTTTTTGATGCATATTTGGATTTTCATTTTTGGTCTTTATGAGAATGTTGTGTGAGACTCTGCGTTTTATCCGTGGTTGCTATCTCTCGTCCTGCTATTCATGCAACAAACCCTCTTGCTCAGGTAGTGATGGGCCATCGGTTATAGCCTTTGAATAGTTAGCGGTGTGCCTTTCAGCGGCTGTGTTGTAACTGTTGCGTTTTACAGCATACAAATATATCTGACTAGTAACTTGTCATTTCGAACTAAATTTAAATATTGTAATATTTACTTCTTTCAATATACATTGTATATTCATATTTCAAGTAAACTCTTTTTTTGGGATAAAATTATCCTGCAAATTGCATTAGAAAAACCGCAAGTACCAGAACGAATGAGTCAAATTAACTAAATGTTTCGATACAGCCTTAAGTAATGAATTAGCTCGATTATTCGATTGTCACCGATCGTCAGCCCATCACTACTCGCTGGGTTAAAGTGTTAATGTACTATTTAACTCGCCCATTATTTTTGAAATGCCACAATGTTTGGTAAAATCAATGAAACATATGCTGACATATTCAAGCAATTTACATTACCGCAGTATGCAACTTGTTGCTTTTGTAACATTTATACTGAATATTTATTGTTACATTTAACAGATGGTTTCAACTTCCAGTTAAATATCAAGATCTGTGAAAAAAACTTGATAATTGAATGTGAACTAAGTGTTTAATAACCGTGTTGTATTAAAGTTAATGTCTTATTCATTATCGATAAAAACATATTAACAAAATAATTTAATAATATTCCCCATGAATTATGTGTCTTTTTTATTGTTTAATAATACGTCTAAATGTATATAGCTGACAAATTGTTTCCATGATTTTCTGTATACTTTTGAATAAGTTGATGTCCTTGTTTAATGTAGGTTTAACACTTTATTGAACGTAAGTTCTGTTAAGAAACAGGTATATGACGTTGTTTTCCACTATGATATTCTGTATATTCATAATGTGTTGACATTGTTAGCTACATAATGTATTATTATGAATATTATAATTATTTTTATGCGATCATGTGAATACTCGTTCGGACAGGTGACCGACTATTCGAATATACAATACAATACAATATCATTTATTGCATAAAACATATTACAATGTTTATAGCAAACAATAATCTTTTCTATACAACATGTAGAAGAAATACATGGATTTTCAAAGAGCATACAAATTTTATATGATTTTCATACATTTGTTTGATTTCTACATAAATTGGCAAAGTAAATAAATTTCGCAAGATTACAGGTAGTTTTTGGATTTCCGCACATAAGATTCGTAAATTTCTGTATATTTGGCCAGGTGTATGTATTTAAGCGTCCTGAGTTATTAATTGATGAGTACCAACCTTGATAATACATATCTAATATTCTTTGTTTTAATTGGTTATAATTAATTGATATTTCATATTGGTTTAGCCATATAAATGATAACCCACATTCATCAATAATACGTTTTACTTGAAACGCCCAATTATTATATACACAACCATTATCTACATCTGTTTTAAGCATATTATATGTTTTGAATAACAATGAGCGGTTATTCAACTTTAATATTTTTAACCAATATTTAATTATTATACATTTTCGTCTAATAGACATTTGAGTTCGACCAATTTCTCCGTAAATTGCATTGAGGTTAGTAGATCTTTTGACACATAGTATTTTTCGACAAAATTTAGAGTGAATAATTTCAATGTCTTTTGCCTCATGATATCCCCAGATTTCAGCCCCATAATTTAAAACAGGTGCAACAATTGAATCAAATAATTTTATTTTTTGTCCTATTGGTAAATCTAATTGGTTGTAGACAGTAAAGAGATTATGAAGTGCAAAGGATGCATGCTGTGCAATATTTTTACGGGTACTTTTTGAATTATTTTGGGCAAAAATTGCACAATTAAGCTCAGTAAGCGTTAATTCTGCGTCTAAATCGTCATCAAATTGATTTAAATTTTCATTGTCATCATGACTTTGTTGTACATTTGTTTCAATTCCATATAAATTATTGAAATGGACGAACATGTCGTCAATATTAAGTTTATTCGAATTTACATTAATATTTTTATATTGTGTTCTTACGTTTTTCCAAAATGATTTCGGACAAGTCTTTGCTAATTTCGTTATTGGTTCACCTTCTTGTTTTACGAAACGCGTTTTATATCTATGCTTCACTTTAGTATAGTGTCGTTTTTTATCCAAAACAAATATTCTATTTTCAATTGATTTATTTCTATTAAATATATTCCGTGTGGTATTATAACATTTTCTTGCTTCGTAACATTCTTTATTAATCCATTGTTTACGTTCTTTTCCAAATACACTAAACGCATTAATTTGCATAAATTGTGTGAATGAATGGACAGATTCGTCAATACTACGATTGTTTATTTTACGTATTAATTGCTGTAGTGTATCACTATTATTTAATAGTTTTAGTCGAAACGTATTAATCCGCGATTCGACCCACGATATAAATTGTTCGTGCGTGGTATTTTCGTCACGTGGTACATTTGGTGGGCAGAGGTGCGTTTTTTAGAGGTAGGAAAGGTAGAATTCTACCTAGCGCTACGTAGAAAAAGTAGCGGCGCCGTTTCTTAGACGTAGGAAAAGTAGCCCCTATCTTTAGATAGTTAGCGTGTTTTGACAGTGCTAGCTTTGCTAAACAAAATGGCGTCCATGCGGAACAGTGTCGTCTGGTCTGGCGGGCGCCATTCTATAGCTAGCGAGGCGTTCAAGCGTTTTTTAGACAGCTACCTTTTCTACATTGGCTAACTTTTCTCGCTTATTTCCACTACCTCTAACAAACGCACCTCGGGTACGCTCAATACATATATTTAATGCACAATGGTCAGACGATTCATTGGGAAGCATAATTTTAAAATCTTTAATATGGTCAAAATCTTCTCTGTTTAGAATGAAGTAATCCACTACACTCGCGCCGTTTGTATTTAAGAATGTATATTCGCCAATATTGGCATCGGAATGTAATCGACCGTTTCCGATTAAAAGGTTTGTATTTTTGTACAATTGAAGTAGGCGTTTACCATCTATATCGATCACGTGGTCTTTGTTTACTCTACGATAATTGTAAATATTATGTTCAAATGACACGTGGTTATCCAAAAATCTTTCATAAGTAATAAAATCATGCTCGTTTGAAGTTCTACTGTTTAGATCTCCACTTATAAATACCTTACCTAATGATTTATACTTTTCGACGCTAGATTCTATTAATTCAAACATATTAATTTCGTTATGATTAAGTACTTTCGATTCGCTGGGCGTAATGTAAGTATTACAAAGATATACGTCAGGGTCAAATGGAAAAAGACTTCTACTGAATTTCAACCAAATAATACCACATTGTTGTTTTTCAATAATACAAATTTTGTCTCTAAGAGCATGTTTATAATATACTGATATACCTCCACTATATCTACCTTTCTTAGCACGATGTGATTTGTTTTCATACAAGTGTTCACAACAATACCCTTCAATATTAAGATTATAACAAGTTTTAGATGAGACCCAAGTTTCTGTAAGAAAAATAATGTCATGATTATAAATGATGTTTAAAAAGTCTGTGTCTCCTAGTTTTCTTACAAGTCCATTAATGTTCCACGATAATATGTTAATTTGCTCTTCCTGACACCTCTATGTCGTAACTGTTGGTGGTGAGTAGATGTTTCCATTGATGTATAATTTCTCTCCAACGAATTTCACAGATTTTCCATTCTTTTTTTCTTGTTGTAGCACTGGATAAAGTTCCTTGCGAGCATCTCGCCATTCCTTTGGGAGTTGAATTCCGACCCCATGGTTAGTTGTTTTAAGCTGGTCTTTGACGTCATATGATTTGTGTCTGATGTTTTCACGGTCACTGAAGTAGTGGAATTTTGCAATTATTTGGTCGTGGTTTGTTTGAGTACGTTTTGTTACCCATTCTGTGGACGCGATCAAAACTCATGCTGCTTGCATCAATATCCAGTTTATCCTTGATGAACTTCTTGACAAGTTGTTCACAGTTTAGATGTATGGATGCTATTTCCTCATTTTCAGTCGTTATATCTTCGTGTGGAGCGGATATTCCGGGCATTATCGTTGGTTGTTCTGGGATGCCATAGAAGATAAGATTTTCTCTCATGGATCGAAATTCTAGGTCTGAGATTTTGCTGTTCATGTGGATTTTTTCTTTTTCTAGCGTTTTAATTTCAGTTTGTAACACGTTACATGATTTTTCAAGTTGTTTCACTTCTTCTTTGGTAGTTTTAAGTTCATTGGTTTGAATTTCATATTTGTCACTGATAAACGAGCTAGCTTTTTCAACATCATTCACCCTTTGATCAATTTTCCGTACTTTAGTTTCAAGTTCATCCATTTTTAAGTATATTGAATTGACAGTTTTTTCTATATTTTCTATCTTTGTTACAGAAATGTTTATGCTTCTGATATCTTCTAATATAGTTGTAACCCAAGGAGGGGGTTGAGAAGTTGGTGAAGCAACGGTAGGGATCGCTTACATCGCCGTTAGTTGTTGAGGTGCATAGTGTGCAGGTTGCATGTATTGTCCTCCAAACGGTTGCGAAAGATTCATTGCCATGCTGCTTGAGTCAAATATAAGATATTCTGGTGAAGAAGGACGAAAACGTTTGCTGTTGGTACTCACGTTGTTATTGTCGCTACCAGATAGACCGTTCACTTGTGTAGAGGTTGTAGAACCGGGTTTCTGTGTGTAATCCGCACTGTGTAAACTTTGTGTATTATCCGAAAACAATGGCGAAATATTTTTCCTTTTACCCCGTTTAGGTTTATTTGTAGTGTCCTTTTTCGTTTGAATTTTCTTCGGCGGCATTTATTCACAGATGTTTAGCCACAAAAAATCAAGCAATAGTCCTTCAAATTTGAAATTACTCCATGTGATTTACGGAGCAAAAAATCCAAAGTCTCATTTGCTAAAATCCCTAACCCAATATCAGGCATCTTAATATTCAATGACCGCTAAGACTCAAAGACCATCTTTGATTACTTAATGCTAAGTTAGTACATTTGCATAAATATGAGGAAAGTCGATACATTACAAAACTGCACTGTCAATTAACATCTTCTTGCACTAAAATGTGTCGTTATTGAAATAAGCAATGAAGCTGTAAACGCCTTTAAATCAAAGTTATTTGAACTAACTAGGAAAAAACAGATTAAGAAATAGAGTATGATTAATATCTATGTTAGCGATAATATAATTCATTTCTAATTAACTATGTTACTGTAATTGATGGGGGGAAATTTAAATCTTTAATAGTACAAAAGGGGGCATTTAGCGTTGCTTAGCAATACTATAATATAACTTTGAGACCACTTTGAAGAAACTTGACTGTCACGAAAGAACTCTCTTAAGCTAATTAATTTTATTAAACGACACTTAAAGTCACTCCCTGTTCAAAATCAAAGCGATAAATTAGAAATTACTTTCCAATTTGTCGAAATTTCTGTTTAAACTCACAGAAAATCACTCATCCCGTTTTTGTACCCAAACATCGGCTCATTACGGTTCAGAAACACGTCTAAACTGACAGAAAGTTTTTTTGCGAAATGAAATAGGACTCGGATGGATAGAAACTACCAAACTGCCATCATAGAAGTGAATAAATATGTCATACCGCTTAATGAATAGTAGTTACTGTCTCCTTAGTCAATTTATGTGTATATTTCGAAATCAAAGACCATATAGCGTGTGAGTGAGAGGTTAGATTTTAACTTCCAGTATATATACTGACAGCTCTAAGGCTGTAAACCGCTGTATGGTCATTATTTGTATTTTTGTTTTAAATGTATGCTAAATTGCCCTCCCCCTGTGCAATTTGTTCACGTTATAAAGTGTTCAAGTTATTTTCTCCCCACTTTCGGCATATTGTTGCCAGCTTTCCTTAATTGTCCTGTGATGTATTCCATCCATTAAATTCCCCCGTTTGTCCTCTTTGATTCTCCTAGTTGTCCATTTTGTTCGATCAGGCCATTCCTTGTGTTCCTGTTCCCTTACCTATATACCCTTCAACCTCCTCATATGTCTTATTTTTATGAATTGTTGTTTTCCCGGAGGTCTGTGTGGAGAGGCACTGTTTTATAAATGTGGCGTTACCGGTAGCAACTTATTATCTCCTTTTTTTAAACCCCGTTACTTCGGTTCTGAATACATGACAAATGTCACATGTATCAAACCAATTACTAATGCCGAGTTATCATGCACTGCTCTCTCGCATTCACCACTGCTAAAAGTTCAATGTTATTCTTAAAAAAAAGAAATTATTTTACTTTCGGTGTTTGAATTAAAAGAGGATGCCGTTTCAAATTCAATAAATATATTAATGAGGCTGGTAAAACACTAACATTACTATGTTCAACGCTAATTTCATTTCAGCGATCGCTAATAACAATGCAGAAGGCTGGTTTGGCAATAATGCAATGCCTAATAATCAGCAAAATGTGGCCATTGGTACCGTTGGTAATGCACCAAATAATGTTGAAAACGATGATTATCTCACGACAATCATAGCTAGCATTCTTAGTGGAAACATTCCAATCTCTAATCAGCAAAACACGATTAATGACCCTTCATTCAATAACAATAACAACAACTTACCACCCAACGCACAGAATAACGTTGTAATTCAACCCAACAATAACAACGTACCACCCAATGTTTGGAATAACGTTGTAAATCCACCCAACAATAACAACGTATCACCCAATGTTTGGAATAATGTTGTTAGTCCACCCAACAATAACAACGTACCACCCATTGTTTGGAATAATGTTGTTAGTCCACCCAACAATAACAACGTACCACCCAATGTTTGGAATAACGTTGCAAATCCACCCAACAATAACAACGTATCACCCAATGTTTGGAATAACGTTGTAAAACCACCCAACAATAATAACGCACCACCCAATGTTTGGAATAACGTTGCAAGTCCACCCAACAATAACAACGCACCACCCAATATTTGGAATAACGTTGTAAATCCACCCAACAATAACAACGCACCACCCAATGCACCGAATAACGTTGCAAATCCACCCAACAATAACAACGCACCACCCAATGTTTGGAATAACGTTGTTAATCCACCCAACAATAACAACGCACCGCCCAATTTTTGGTATAACGTTGCAAGTCCACCCAACAATAACAACGCACCACCCAATGCTCCGAATAACGTTGCAAATCCACCCAACAATAACAACGCACCACCCAATGTTTGGAATAACGTTGCAAATCCACCCAACAATAACAACATACCACCCAATGTTTGGAATAACGTTGTAAATCCATCCAACAATAACAACGCACCACCCAATATTTGGAATAACGTCGTAAGTCCACCCAACAATAACAACGCACCACCCAATGCACCGAATAACGTTGCAAATCCACCCAACAATAACAACGTATCACCCAATGTTTGGAATAACGTTGTAAATCCACCCAACAATAACAACGCACCACCCAATGCACCGAATAACGTTGCAAATCCACCCAACAATAACAACGCACCACCCAATGTTTGGAATAACGTTGCAAATCCACCCAACAATAACAACGCACCACCCAATGTTTGGAATAACGTTGTAAATCCACCCAACAATAACAACGTATCACCCAATGTTTGGAATAACGTTGCAAATCCACCCAACAATAACAACGCACCACCCAATGTTTGGAATAACGTTGTAAATCCACCCAACAATAACAACGTATCACCCAATGTTTGGAATAACGTTGCAAATCCACCCAACAATAACAACGCACCACCCAATGTTTGGAATAACGTTGTAAAACCACCCAACAATAACAACGCACCACCCAATATTTGGAATAACGTTGCAAGTCCACCCAACAATAACAACGCACCACCCAATGTTTGGAATAACGTTGCAAGTCCACCCAACAATAACAACGCACCACCCAATGTTTGGAATAACGTTGCAAGTCCACCCAACAATAACAACGCACCACCCAATGCACCGAATAACGTTGTAAATCCACCCAACAATAACAACGCACCACCCAATATTTGGAATAACGTTGCAAGTCCACCCAACAATAACAACGCACCACCCAATGCACCGAATAACGTTGTAAATCCACCCAACAATAACAACGCACCACCCAATTTTTGGTATAACGTTGCAAGTCCACCCAACAATAACAACGCACCACCCAATGTTTGGAATAACGTTGCAAATCCACCCAACAACGTACCATCCAATGTATGGAATAATGCAAATAATGGCCAAAATAACAACGGAAATAATGCAAACGTCTTAAATAATGGCAACGGGATTAATAATGGTAACGGGATTAATAATGTCAACGGGATTAAAAATGGCAACGGGATTAATAATGGCAACGGGATTAATAATGGCAACGGGATTAATAATGGAAACGGGATTAATAATGGCAACGGGATTTATAATGGCAACAGGATTAATAATGGCAACGGAATTAATAATGGAAACGGGATGAATAATGGCAACGGGATTAATAATGGCAACGGGATTAATAATGGAAACGGGATTAATAATGGCAACGGAAAGAATACCGAAAATTGGGGGGTTGTTAGGATAAACAATAATTTGCATGTTTTTCCAGTGAAAAATAATGATCAGGTGATAAATAACGCACCTCCAAACAATGCACCCAACAACCAACAGAACAACAATTGGAACGGAATTATTCCCAATGCCATCAATATTAACAATAATCAAAATAATGGCTTAAACAACGTTAACACGAACAATGGTCCAAATGTAGCAAATAATAACAACGCGGATGCAAATAATGCTGGTAATGGCTTCAACAACATTATTCCAAACAATGGTCCAATTGTAGCAATTAATAATAACGCGGATGCAAATAATGCTGGTAATGGCTTCAACAACATTATTCCAACAGGTCCAATTGTAGCAATTAATAACAACGCGAATGCAAATAATGCTGGTAATAGCCTCAACAACATTATTCCAATCTGGAACAATGGCCTACCAAACAATGCACAACAAGGCAACAATGTCATCAATAATGCCCAGCCAATAAACATACAACCAGTAAACAATCAAAATAATTGGGGAAATATCATACCTAATATACCAAATAATAACGGACCAGTGATCATACCTAATGGCCACATTCCACCAAATCAGATGATCATGCCAATGCCAGTGCCAGCATTCAACGGTGCAGGGTTTTTCAATACCCCACCACACAACGCCATTCTTCCACCAATGAGACGCCAGCAGGTGATTGGTCCATTCCTCAGCCGAAGACTGAGAAAAGGAGTATTCATAAAGAAATTTAGGTTCTAGACGTAAGTGCAAATTCCATTCAATACTTTCATTACTATACTGCCACTGACCGCTCCAAGCTGGTACTGCTATCTGCATATATAATTTATGTGTCTCTTGTGTTACTTGTACTATTTTACAAATATATGTCCTATTGTCGTATATATCATTTTTTGTGTCTCCTTGTGGTAGGCTGTGCCTTTTTGCATGAGGCATTTCCTGCTTGGCCTCATCATTCATTTCCATACGAATCACTGTCAACCAGAACGTTTGTTGTACTCATGATATATAAGGATTTTTAAGGATTTTTTGTTTGTTACAATACAAATGTTATTTTCCAGGCATATGTATACTGTCTTATGCATGTGGCGTTCCATGTAGCAACTTATTCTTTCTCTTTTATACATGTTTTGTACATGAGATATAAACATTTCATGAAAAACTATCCACACCATAAATGCAGTCGCAATTCTCACCATTACACAAACACATTCATGTATATAACTGAAACTGCGTAATTACGTTATTAATTAAAATAATTCTACGAAACATAGGTGGTTATTCGATAGTTATTTTTTCGAAAATGGTAAGTCGATCCCCCTATAGAATTGAACCACCATTTACTCGAAATACTTTCGACAGTCCTGTATGTTTATTTTCCACTTTAGTATCATGAAAACGTTTCTATATTTTTCAGTTTTCTGGAATTGCTGCCAACATCTATAGAGTAAAATGCAGCTAACATGACTGGTAGATACAATGCTCTGTGGGAGATGATTCATGCGATGTTTTGAATTTTTCGTTGATCAGTTTGTACCGTGGCATAAAAATCTTCAATGTATGTTATGCTGACAAACCATATATTATATTAAACTTTAACTATCGTATGTATCTTTTGAGTTATATGAAAAGGAAATACACGTCACATTTTTTATCTTAACAATGTGGCCACATATTGTGGGTCAATATATACATGGCACCCATAAATCCGTATGTCATCGGCGGAAATATGCGAAGAGCGTCTTTTATTATATGTAATTAACACGTGACATGCCGATGAGAACGGCGATTGTGCCCGAAGAGAGCGGCGAACATTTAGTGTTAGTTATAATTAAGTAAAGTGTTTAATTATTATAGTGTCACCCCTATTTAAAGGGCTAGCCATTTCTGACTTATGAGACACCTTCTTTCTTAGCATATTTACTTCCTAATTCCAACACTTTAAAGTCAGGCACTTGCCCGTTTGGCACGCGGTTATCATTTTAAAACTAGGTGGTGGCTTACCAACCGGCCATATCAAGACGGACCACTACCAGGATTCGAACCTTCGACCTCTCGTACATAAGGCGGATGCCTTAATCATTCGGCCAAGAGAGACATTTAGTTGCATGTGTTGCGTGAATGGCAATTCTGTTCTCGGTCGGCGTAGGTTTACGTTTGTCGGCTTCTGCAAACTAACCTTTGAACTTGCATACAACACATACTATACATATAATGTGAAACAGGTTGTTTATCAACAGACATGCCAGCAGGTTGGTATACTTCAGACGCGTGAAGGTTCGCAAACAAGCCCGTGTAAGGTACAAATGGAAAATATATCTGATTTTCCTGTTAACGTTCGCGATATGTTAACAAAGAGACAGATATATTTGCTAATTGATTACATGGATATGTTTCCCCCCGTATATGTCTGGCTGACACGAACGTGTTTGCGAACCTGAACGGGTTATCTTACAATGGAAGCGATATGAAAGAAGCAGTCAAGCAGGAACTATCAGACGTAGAGGGCTCCATCACCGCTAAAGCTCAAGTAGACATGAAAACATTCATATATGTAAACGTCTACAAAAGTTACACAAGTCAAACAAAAAAATATCTTGAAAAAGATGATCGGCGCAATAATTATGAAGGTTAAGATTTGTTGTGCAACATATAAAAATGCCGAGATGTAACGATTGCTAGTCACTTCAGATGTAATGTGGATTTCGGTAATTTCACCGAAATTCAGTGGATTTTGGTAAGGTCACATACCCCTCGAAAAGTTAACAAATCCGCGTCAAGGTTACAAACATTGTTCGGTTGAACAGAAGTTGGTTTAGTGGTTAACGTTAGATTTGATTTGTTTACACAACACTGATATTCAAATAGCAAAGCCATGTTAGTACGGCTGCGCCGAAAAATAGGAAGTCTTGGAAGATTGGAAGTATGTTTAGATAAAGGTTTATATAGTGCCAGCTGTCTTGACTTATCCTGTGATATGTTCCATCAATTAATACCCCCTTCACTGTTTGTCCTCTTTGATTCTCCCATTTATTCCTTATTTATCCCCTGTTCCCTAACGCATGTAACCTTTAAATAACCTCCTCAATTGATTGTTATTTTCCCGGAGGTCTGTGGGGGGAGGCACTGTCTTATGTAGGTGGCGTTCCCTGTAGCAACTTACTCTCTCTCTCTTTTGTCGTGTGTTTATTCTAACAATAAAATCTACCGCGTTGTTCTTCAGTTGTTGGATACTGAATAATAATAATAATTGTTTTCATAGACCCTTTAATACAGCTGTATTATTCCTAGAGACTTTAAAACATAGTACTCCGATAACGCTGACTAGATTTCCCTACAATACAATTTATATCTTACTTACAAAGTGCTTATATTACTAATGGAACCGACTTTTTACAAATACAGAAACACACATTCTGCTAAAGGTCACAATTAAAATACAGTTAATATCTTACTACAAAGCTGCTGGTACATGCATTACGAACGATACTTACTTTTCATAAATACAGAAGCATACTTTCTGCTCAAAATCACAATTTAAATACAGTTAATATCTTTTTAACAAATTGCTGATATTAAGAACTGTAAGTACTTTTCACAAACACAAAAAATTACATTATTTTTTCTTAAAAATCACATCTTAAAGCCGGGTTTCCATGAAGCCTACTATTTCGGCGCCGAAATGCGCGCCGAGTAAGCGCCGAAAAACTGTTTCCATGAAGCCGAAACCCGACGCGGTTTTCGGATAAAAACACATATGCGTTTTAGTTTTATTGACCTTTTATTGACCTCCAAGAAAATGGCCGTTTCCAAATTAAAACAAACACTACATTTGATACTCAGGCATCGATTTTGGATCCACAATATAATAAAAAGAAGAAAGACGTTTGGTGCCTTCTATCATGTACTAAAACACCTGGAGCTAGACCCGAAAATCGAGGAAATGACGTCATTTTTCCTATCTACGACACCTCAATACGTCATTTCGGCGCCGACACGCGGAATAAAATCGCTACCCGAAGCGAATTCTTTCGGCGCCGACAATATTCAGCGCCGAAAAACGCGTCAATGGAAACGTCATCATGCAATATAGACGGAAGCGAATTATTTTTAGTCGGCGCGTGTTCGGCGCCGAATAAAGCCGCGCCGAAAACGCGTATGTTTTCCGCTTCATGGAAACCGGGCTTTATTCTGTTATTATCTTACCAACAAAATTGCTGATGGCATTAATTTTACCAACTTTTATACATATAAACACTTTCTTCTTGAAATTTACTATTAAATAACACACATTGTGATAGCAACAAATTATTCACTTTGCGCCACATCGACAAAGTTATGTGATTCATGAAGATAAATAAGGAAAAACATAACAAAATTGACGACTAGTCGATTAACACCATATTAAAGGTCAGCAAAACAATATTTATATAAATACATTCTGTGGTGGTATTACTAATTCGAAATAAATTGAAATTCTCCATCTAAGATAGATTGTTATCTAAAATTACGATTTGTCAAAAACGACAGAGAATTAAACATAAAACTGTTTTAGATGAATGTATACCTACTTCTAAACAAATAAATATTAAATGACGTATGTCCTAATTCAAATGGATGAAAACTCCAGCAGGAAATATCACACACCAAGAACACTACTACCACTTAAGCACTAGAAGACATGGAAAATATCACACACCAAAAACACTGCCACCACTTAA
The DNA here is from genome assembly GCA_032209605.1 of Mactromeris polynyma. Lineage (NCBI taxonomy): Eukaryota > Metazoa > Mollusca > Bivalvia > Venerida > Mactridae > Mactromeris > Mactromeris polynyma. The sequence goes on along the minus strand of JASFXZ010000019.1, from coordinate 9,834,071 downwards.
GCACTAGAAGACATGGAAAATATCACACACCAAGAACACTGCCACCACTAAAGCACTAGAAGACATGGAAAATATCACACACCAAGAACACTGCCACCACTAAAGCACTAGAAGACATGGAAAATATCATACATGTGAACAATGACAAAGGCAATAGGGACACAAGACATAAGCAAAAATAACGGTCGACAATATGAGTATCGCCTTGGAACGTTCAGTGGCAAAAGCGTTAACATTTATCTTACCATCAACCCTTCAACAGAAACCGAACAATCCTAGCTGAGCACAAGAGTTATATCGGATATGGCAAAATTAATATTCGTGTTGGATTTGTTTGTGAATAGCTAGGAAAGAAGTAACTCTTATAAGTAGATGCTTGGATGCTAATTTTGAGTAATGAATTGTTTATGATTCTAAAGAACAATCGATTAAGTCTACTGGTAAACAATATAGCATCCTGTAGCCCCTATTGGTGTTATGCACTTTATAGTGATGTAAGTTCCCTATTGTTGCCAGAATATTAAACAAATCCCTTGCATAGTTTTAGTGTTAAGCACCTGACAGGTGTTGCAATGGACCATTACCATGTACCACCGTCGGTGCGTAACATTGAACCAAGAAGTCGAGCCAAAAATGTCACATACACATTGAACAGTCGCCGCAAAAACACAGGGAACATGAACATGTATACATCTATACCTACATCTTGATATTCACAACATACCACAAAAGTACAAAATATTTATAGTAAGGAGACAAAATTCTAAATCATTAATAAAAGGAAATTGCGACAATATAACTGTTGGTCCTTAAACAACGGAAAATATATATAACTCAAAACTTGCTAAGGACCACCTGTTATTATTTTGGTTCAAATATATAAAGCTGTTAAAAGAAATTAAAACTGATTATCATTGTCAAGAATATGTGGCCAGGCATTGTGAGACAATATTAGCATTTTGTCAGAAAAGTTATCATCACATAATCTGACGTCAAAATGACGTCAATATAAAGATCAACATTTCTTGATAGCACATATCTAAAAGAAACAGTTCAATTTTTATATTCCTTAGTCAGACATAAATGTGACTGGAAATCAAGCTAAATACTGGAGTTTCATTGCAAGTTGTTCTTGAGTTATAGCCCTTTGCATCATGCAATGAAAATCACATTAAAGTAATTTTCTGGTACAATCCTAGTCAACTTGTATAATTAATTTTTGAAATGGACAATTTAGCCTTGTATCATTATAGCCAGTGTACAATTTCGCCGAATTTGAAGGCCTATACGAGGACATATTAGTAGCAGCCTTAGGTGACCATTAGCAAATTTTGAGTAGTATATAAAAAGTGAAAAATGTCAAATTCATTATTCGTCTAAGGATTCGAACAGCTGAATACGCAATACTGGTGATACAACAGCTTCGGACATATAATTAATATAAGTTTCAAAGAATAGAACATCACACTAGAATCGAAGCCACCCAAACTAGAACTCATTGGAATAGTCAGTCGAATTCACGGGTACATTGACCACGGAGACATTACACATGCATGATAGCAATTTGAATTTAATCCTGGCTTTGAAAAGTAACCAATCCAAACGAATAAACACGTCCAGAAGAAATTGCTACGTAGGAAGTACACTGCCATCCCAAAGCGGAACTATATGCATACATACAAACAATTAAAAAGGCAAGAAAGACGCAAATATAAATGGTGGACGAATAGAGTACAACCTTGGAACAGCCAAATACACCAGTGGGGGGTCGAAACCGGGTGCAAAAACAGCGGCGAACACATACATGTAGAAAACAGATTTATTAGAACAGCGAAACCAGACAAATATGTAATCGATAACTTATTAGAAGTTAGAGCATCTGAAGAGAAGCCGTTAAAGACACGACATGATGAAAAAATGCGACTTCCTTCTATTTCGAGGTTTGGGAGAAATCGGCATTTATAGAGGTTATAGAGAATTTAAACCGTCGACGATTTTCATATTTGTAACCTTTTTAGGATCTCTTTAGTAGTACGTTTGCAATTGTTAAAATCGACCACAGAGTTACTAGCTCTTGAAAAACAAACGAGTTGTGAATTGTAAACCCCATCAGATGTTCAGATGTAGCACCATGCACATCTCCATCCAGCGGATGATTATAAATTCACAATATGACAATCAAAATAATCTCTTTTCATACATTTTGGAAGTTTTAATAGCATTACTGATGGGTTGATTTAAATCAAGAAAAGCTGCGATCATATCTAGACTATCGACTTCATCAACTAGAGTAGATGATAACCATAATAGACCCAAAGAAAATTAATTCTTAATTACGGATATCACACAGATAACGGGGTTTATCATTAAAAGTAACGATGACATCCGCCTGTGTAACTGGCTTAACATGGAATCCATCTCTCAGCTAAACAAAGAACATACCTGCGTAAAGTGGTGCACAGTTTGTATCCATCGGAAAACCAACAACTTGATATACGGCAATCCCATATTGCTAAAAACATTGTCAAATGAAGAAGTGTGTCATTCATAAATATCAAAACAACCATGTTCCGGAGTACATGCCAGAAAAGTTATTTTTTCTGCAACAAATGTCTTTTGTGTTTTCATCAGTGTTCTTAATCGACTAAAAAGTTTAAAATTCAATGCAGAAGTTGAGCAGGAAATGCTGAAGTTGCATAAGCTTTATCACAATATCGCTTATCACGTTCTTTAACAACAGTATGGCAATAAAGTGTTGAATGTTTGGAAGCGATTAATGAACTAGAACTTGCATTAAAGCAAGTCAAGTATGGTTGGATGTTTATCTAGTTACGTAACCAGTACCTTGTAGGTGTCTTCTCTTAAAACAAGAAATAAAAGATATAACTATATATGTACATGTATAACTTTATTTTCCTCCAATAATGAAGAGCATAAATATAGCTGCACATATGTGAACAGATAACAGTACATAATATTTACACGAAACATTTTACAATTATATATACATTAAAGATCAAGTCATACATTAATTACTTGGAATATATAGTCATCTTACACAGCTTGTACAGTTGACGGGAAGCTAAAGCGAAATCGAAAATTTAGCTTAACCGTTAATGCAAGATGCATGATCAAGTAAGAATATACCACATATGTTGATACATGTATGTATTCATTAAGAATGTCTAAATACGAAAACGAAAGTTTAGACAATCTTGATGTGATATATAAGTTTTAGGTTTAGTATTAAGTTTTTAAAATATATATGAGTCTGAGGATATACGATGAAACATTACATCATGTCTTGAGATTCATGAATTATTTGAAAAACAATTGAAATTATTATAAAATGAATTAATAGACATTGTACACTGACGTTAACGTACATGTTTTGGTTTTAAAAGCCAAAAAAAAGTAAAGTGACAGCACATTATCATAACACAGATGTACATGTTATAACAATTCCATTCTAAAATAACATGTTACGTATATATCTAACAAGCCAATAATGCATAAATCTCTTATCAGAGTTGACGATGGTTAACCTTAGTAAACTGACGCACTGAACGCGAGGGGTATCCAGAATTAACTTGGAGAACAAGGGTAAACCAACATAAGTAATTATACCCTCAAACATCGGTTTCCGCTGATCACTATTTACAGGACAGTAGAGAAGCAGATGTAGTACTATATTGTCTGTCAAGTTTGGGCATTTTGTACACATTTGCATATAACTTTCGGAGTATAATTTTCCGATAACCGAGACCAGCTTCCTACTAATATTCGTTTGTTTAGAATTGCCTCTTGAGATTTGCCATAACACACATGTTCCGTCAACGTTCATTATATCACCAAGTAAACCTACTTCATCTTTTTCTACTAGTCTATCCAATATATATCGGTGTTCAACTTTCATCACATATTCTTTAAGCATGGTTTTCCAAACATATTTTGTAGGGAATGTTCCTTTATTTATATAAATGTTCAAAACTTCGACAAGATTATACTTCTGTAGGATACGAAATATGTCTGGTACAAATCCAAGTGAACATACATCAAATTTCATGAAACGAGTAAGTCGGTTGTTCAACACACTTTTTGCTAGATATTTGTTGGGAAGGCGGCATAGTTGACCCAAAAGATGAAGTTTTTTAAATTCGACAATTGTTTCGATAGATGTTACTTTCAGCGTACATAAGGCAAAGTCTTAGCTTGTATTACGCTGTAATGACTGCATATATTTAACACAGAATCTATGTGACCGTTCCAACTGCAATATGTCTGTTTCAGAGTAACTACTCCAAAGCTCACATCCATACAAACTCTTGGGTAACACGATTGAGTTATATAGAATCTTGGAAGACAATGGACTCAGTCCCAGAGGGTGAACACCACTATTACAAATACTTAAAAATGTTCCTCTCAATTTAACACACGCATCTTCAATACATTTTTTTGTCGTCATATAGGGGTCACATTTAATACCAAGATGAACATAGCTACCTGCTTCATTCACAACTTGATCGCCAAGCATAAAGTGTCTGTTTTTGGTACCAGATTTGGTTTCATTAAACACGATAACAGAGCATTTACTGGCATTATACTGAAAACGCCAACGATTAGCATACGAATTGCATATATTCATCATAGTCTTAAGTCCATACAAGGAGAACGATAGCAGCACCATGTCGTCTGCAACAGTGGGTGATCCAATATCCATACCATACATACATAAACCAAGACCACTAGACTGTAATCTCTGATCAAACCATTTATATACATCAAATACAGAATAGGTGAGCTTTTACCCCCTTGTCTAGTCCCTTGTTGCACAACAAACCATTCAGAATATAATCCTTGTTATTTGACACAACTCGACATGTTTGTATACATTGCATGGAATGCCTTATATGATGTGGGGTCTATTTTGCACTCGTTAAGTAATTTGAACAACATCCCAGAATGCCACACTGTGTCGAATGCTTTGCGACCATCCAAAAAACACACAAATACTTTGGAGTTATATTCCCGAGCAAAATATATACTTTCCCGTAGGATGAATGACGTCATTATACAGCAAAGGTCTTCTTGAAATCCGCCTTGCTGCACATTGATAGTCTGTAGAATGTCAGATTGACATCTATCTAATGTTCCGTTTGTTTGAGCCTTTATGAAGAGTAACAATAACACCTCGTTTCGTTGTATCGGGAACATATCCATGACGCAGCATAAAAGTAAACATATTTGCCAAAATCGGCGATAACAGATCCTTAGCGAATATTAAATGTTCATATTGTAAGGAATCATATCCCCCTGCCTTACCTCTTGGGCATGAATGAATGGCGTTGCTGACAACTTCCGGTAGAACAACGGCCTTCCGGCCCGTGCATATGTTGTTAGATTTAATAATGTCACTTTCTACCACTTCGCGCCACTGGTCATCAAAATTTGGACAACTTGATGGCTTATACAAGTCTTTAAAATATTTTTCCCATCCAAGAGTTATATCACCACGATCCCTAATAGTAGAACCATTAAAATGCATACCCGCACATACAGATAATCTTTAACAACTGTTCTATGCAGACGACGAAACTTACACTTTGCAGTCTTATAATTACGGAACGCCGGATGTGATTCATTTCGCGGACGACCCGCTTTACACCATTCTGTTCTAATATTCCGTTGTTCACGATGAGCAACATCTAGCTCTGCGTTCCAATATGGTTTCAGATATTCTGCAAATCGTTTCAATGGGAACACAGTGGATGCAGCTTTGGATACTTTTTTTACAATTATCTCGTAAGCTTCATCAATATCTTGTGGGTCCAAGTCACAGTTCATCAGTTTCGCAAGGTCACCATCATCCCTTAATAACACATTATATTGCATTGTACTGTTATCATTAACCTTTTTCCAATTAATACATTTTTCATCATTCAGTCTAATATCAGTATTAACCACAAAATATGGTAAATACAGTTGTGCAATTAAAGGCCTATGCCGTGACACGTTCAGACAGTGGTCATCTACAATTTCACAATATCTTACACAATCATTCATCTCAACTGGGACAAGTATATAATCAATCAATGAGTGATACAAATTGTCATAGGAAACATATGAGAAATGTGCACCTGAGCAGATCGGTAATGTATTAATTGCCGCATAGTTTGGAAGAAGCCATAAAGATCTAATTTAGAACTGTACCTGGCTACGGAATAAAAGTAGATTTATAAGCAAGCATATTCAGAATACGTTGTATTTTTCTCTGATTTCACTTTCCTTCATACCATACAACTAACATAAACATAATAATAAAATAATGAATAGTATGGCCAAGTTCTGATGGCACAATAATATTTACATAAAAAGGGATGATCATTTAAGCCTCAGTCACACCGGATCGTACGTTTTCTGGATTGTGCGATTGGTGGCAATTCGGCCGTGGTACGACCAATTGGCAATGTTTGCTACGATCTTTATTTGCGATCGCATAGTGCGATTGCTCTGGTGCGACTGGTGGAAGGTCATCGTACGATTGGTGGTGCGCGTGGTCGTGCGTTCACCAACGATTAGAGAAGGCTAGTGGTGGCGATCTGCGACCTATCGTACGATCAATCGTGGCGATCAGCGACCGCTCGCACGATCGGTTGCAACCAGTCGCACCAGTTGAGAGCTAGGTGACTACTGATGATGACGCACGAGCGAGAGCTGATCATGCGTCATCATCATTAGTCACCTAGCTCTCAAGGCGTTCGTAATGCCTCCCAAGAAGGGAAAGGGCCCACCAAGAGACACCAAGAGACAGAGCCAGAGATTCACACGACAACGGCCAAACAAGATGATCCCGCCGGGGAAACGCCAAACGATACTGGTGATATCCCAGCAGATGATGAAACGGCGGCCTAGAGGAACAAGATGTCAGAGCTGGAAACAGCTTTAGAGCAGGCTCTCTGCGAATATTTTGCTGACCACCCCTTGTTTACGACATGAGCGACATCAGCTCGAGTCCCGGTTCGAGGGAACGTCGGTAGTTGATGTCATGTTTCGTCACTCGGGGCGACACTCGAAGAGGCAGTTCATGAAACATGTGCGGTTCCATGTGCATGTAGTTGGTGAAATTACCCCGTGACTCTCTCTCCAGTTCCCTCATCAGGTTGGCGTAGTTGCCAGTAGTAGACCGCCTCTCGATCCATGGACGCACCCAATACTGGCGCTTTCTTCTCTCTTGGCGCTGGTTTCTTCGTCGGATAAGTTGCTCCATTTGCAGTCGGGCCAACATAAAATCAAGTCTTCTCGGAGGCACCAACCATAGTAATATTCTCTCTTCTTGTGTCGTTTTGAAGAGTGACCTGAACCCGAGAAGCCACTTTATCCATACTGGTCTGCGAGCTAAAGAGTACTGGTATCACCAATCGTTTGGTCGTGCAACCAATTGTGACTGGTCGTACTACACATCGAGAGGTCGCACGATAGTGGCACCAACAATCTTCAGGTGGCAGGACCAGTAGCACGATCGATCGTGCGACTACTTGATCTGCGTCCATGCACGACTGGTGGTGCGTCCATGCACGACTGGTGGTGTGTCCATGCACAACTTGTGGTGCGTCCATGCGTGACTGGTGGCGCGTCCATGCACGACTGGTGGCGCGTCCATGCACGACTTGTGGCGCGTTCATGCGCGACTGGTGGCGCGTCCATGCGTGACTGGTGGCGCATCCATGCGTGACTGGTGGCGCGTCCATGCCAACTGGTGGCGCGTCCATGCACGACTGGTGGTGTGTCCATGCACAACTTGTGGTGCGTCCATGTGTGACTGGTGGCGCGTCCATGCACGACTTGTGGCGCGTCCATGCACGACTGGTGGCGCGTCCATGCACGACTGGTGGCGCGTCCATGCGTGACTGGTGGCGCGTCCATGCACGACTGGTGGCGCGTCCATGCGTGATTGGTGGCGCGTCCATGCGTGACTTGTGGTGCGTCCATGCGTGACTGGTGGCGCGTCCATGCACGACTGGTGGCGCGTCCATGCGTGACTGGTGGCGCGTCCATGCGTGACTTGTGGTGCGTCCATGCGTGACTGGTGGTACGACCATGTAAGACCTGTCTGCGACCTTTTACGATTTGGAATCGCAGGTCAGAAGTTTTGAACATGACCATCGACCTTGTTGCGACTGATTTTGCTCTTGCAATCAGGCACGACTTCTGCGACCAGTCGTGCGCTCTATCTACGATTTGCCCATGATTTCATTGTTTTCGATCGCAGCTAGGTCGTAACCTGGTCGCATGCCCGGTGTGACTGAGCTCATAGAGTCACTGTCAATAAACGCTTGTGTCGTACAACATTTTCGGAACATGAACACGAATCCAAGTATGTACAAACGTGTGCCTCTGTAGCTCAATTTGGTAAGTAGACAATCTAGAGGTTACTGGGTCGAGCCTCACATATATGTTTTATTTGTATTCAAAGTGATAACATATTCTATACTTCTAGAAAATATTTTTGCTTAATTTATACTAAGGTAAATAATTATTATTTTATTATTATTTTATTTTATTTCCATCAATATTCTGTTCTTTGTGCTCTGCCGAGCGTCATATTCGTTTCAGTCGACGAGTTTGATAAACACAATATGAAATAAGCACTCATGTAAGATTCTATTTATCACAAAACACCATAAATAGATTGTTTTCAATCTTTAAATAGACTACTGCTGTGATTCGGCTATTTATGTAACTAGTTACATATGATATTTATGTCACTGATTTATGCCACTCCTGGAGTGCAATTTATGTGATAAATATATTTATTACTCTCATACTATCTTACACAAATCGGGGTCGGCAAATAAATAAACAACAATTTTTTATTAAGTATATTTTCCCGAATATTCGAATATTGAAACAGGATTCGAATATTCGAAGATAAAACGAATATTCGTTGACATCCCTAATATATATATATTCGTTTTATTTTGAACATTAAACACAATAACATAAGCATAGCAATAATGAACATACTCGCATGCAAAATATTGCTTTAGCATCTATAAACAGTTTAGCATTGCCCATCAACAGTGTATGTGCTGGACTTATTGAAAGGCTGATGAATCTTGCTTAAAATCATATTATCTTCTGTCTTGCAAACCACAGCGAGATAAAAGCAATCCAATGATATGTTACTTGTTACTTCTTGTTTTTCTTGAAGCGTTTTTCATTCGCTTTTCATTTTTTCTGCTAAAATTGTTTTATGTTTACCCATATTCAACTAGTTTGCTGCGATTGACTAAAAAATAAATGGCACTTTCTGCACGATTCACGTTGAATTGTTGAGTTTTGGTGAGATGAACTGCTAAATTGTTATTGTTTGTTGAAAGTGTATTGTATTAGCTACACGCAGGTACTTGTGAATGTGAATTTGGTTGAGTATTTAAATTTTGACGGACACTTAAATGAACCTGGGGTAAACATATTTTTGTTTTAGTTATAACCCTTGTTAATGATATTACAAGGTATGATTGATTTTGACTTGGATGTCTGTTTTAGGTCATTTCCTTAACGTGCCGACCCCCTTTGGATTTGCATGAGCAAAATGTTAGGTAACACCATTCTGTCAGTTGGAGGTCAATATCTAAAAAGCAAACACAACTTAGTGTCTGTTGATATGTACGTGATGGTTGGTTTATTTTAATGATTAGTTACTGCCTACTTGGTCAATTTATGTATATATGTTGGAAATCAATGACCATATAGCGATAAGGTGTGAGGTTAGCTAGCTGTTAAATCGATTTAAACCCCCAGTATTTTTTACTGACAGTTCCAAGGCTGTAATTCGCTATATGATTGTTGTTTCTGTTTGTGTTATGAATGTTTTATGTTTCCCTTTCCCCTATGCAATTCTGTCACTTTATACAGTGTTCAGAGTGTTTCCTGCCCAATTTTGGCCTATTGTGGCCAGTTGTCTTGAATTGTCCTGTGAGCTTTTCCATCCATTAATTCCCCCCTCCCCTTCCCTTATGGTATGTTGGGCCATTCCTTGTGCCTTTGTTCCTTAATATGTGTACCGTTTGACCTCCTTAAGTGCATTATGTTTTGTGGATTGTTATTTTTCCTGAGGTCTGCGTGGGGAGGTATTGTCTTGTGTATGTGGCGTTCCCCGTAGTTACGTATTCTCTCTGTTTTAGAGCAAGTTGTACGCAAGTACGCGTGTACGTACTAGTTTATTACAAAATGTCACTCAGATAGTCCGCGTAATTCTAAAAAAATGGCAAAATAAAAAATTGCAAATTTTCGTTATTGCGACAGTATATAAAGCTGATATTCCATAAAGTTATTAAATTACGAATATAAATTAATACATTTTCATAACGGTGCAATTTCGTAAAAAAAAAGCGGATTATTAGTCATTTTAAAATATCATTATGATAAAATGCAATTCAAATTTCGACAAAAAAGCACATATTTCATCAAGAAAAGTCTATCGCTTATAGCGTAAACTTAAATGCATCACTCTGTTTTTTGTCGATTCATCAAGTTATCCATCACCAATTTTCAATATGCGTATTGTGCAAATTATAAATGATTAATTGCAAAGGTGTTTTCGTTGGTATATCACTCGCCTATAAAAGCTTGCGAACGTATCATATTTTGCATAATTACATACACAGTTGGGAACGGAAGGTAGACACTAGGATCGCAGCCATGAATGCGATTTTTGTTATACTTTCGGCCATAGTTTTGGGTCTTAACGGTATGTTACATTTTTTTATTGTTTTAAGATGTGTATATTTTTATATTTTAATTGCTAGAGATTAAAAATAATATATACATTATAGATTTTTATTAAATTGTTATTGTTTATAAATAATTTCCGCGATTTCTAAAAGAAAAAATATATTTCACAAGGAATTTGCTATACTCGTTATTATATTACTAATTTGTAATCGCAACATTTACTAAGAACTAAATACATGTACTTAGAAATCGATAATACATTTTACAAATACGAATGATACTTAACAATTCGATAATACACATTACAAATTCGATAGATACATAATAATTCGTTAATAAAATTTCGTTTAAAAGCAAATTGTTATAAAAAAACAAAATCTAGTTGTATACATGTATGAAATATTGCCTAAGTTGACGTGAATGTGCTCTGACTAATTGCTTTTGTAATCATTCCTAATTTTATTTGTTTTGTACCCTTGATATCCGTTTCGGGGGGTACTTTTCTGAATGTGGCCCTCGCGTGTCACTGTTTTCTCATTTTAATTGATCACCGTTTCTAAATAATACGTTGGGCTAAAATTTACTTCACATTTATCGGGTAGGATACAATTTCGGCGCATACATCTCCTTCTTTTCACTGCAATAATATTAAACTGAAATACCGAGGTAGTATAAACATATTAGAAAGAATTAGATGTAATTTACGTGATTGCTTTACATATCCATTATTGTACAATGTAGAAACGATTTTTAAAAATAATTGTGTTTCGTACAAATTCAGACAACTGGTTTCAATGATTATTTCAAAATATTATTGAGCCAAACAACTAAAATGTAAAATTGAATACATATTGATTTGAATTACCAAAATCGCACTTTTGATCACTTCAAATTCGAGAAATTTTATAGGAGGTTTTTAAGAATATCAAAAGTAAAAAAAAACTATAGAAGTACTCATCCAGTTACGTTTGAAATTAACTTGCACTGAGTTTGAAAATACGAAAACGCAATAATTCTACAGCCAGTAACGTACTCACTTTATTATGTATGATTATGCTGCCTTGAACATTTGTATTTCTTATTGTGACTTAAAAGATTACGTCATTTACAGGAGGGTGTATACATATGAAGTACCACCTTAATTGTTTACAAAGCATATTCTTTTCTTTTTTTCCTTATGACATTACTAGCACGTTCTTTTTAAGAAAAACACAAACAAATGATATAATAGAAATAAATTTATGCATGAAGAACATAAGTGAAATTTGTGAAAGCAAGTCGGTTTAATCTTTAAAACAGCACGGTAAAACTTTTGTAACATTTTGGATTTAGTTGTCTCATGTGATCCAGAGACTCATGGAAGCAGTTAAGTTAGGATTCTTGATGATGAGTATTAGAGTGGTCTTACCTTAATCATCCGATTGTTTCGTAATCAAGAAGTAGAGTGTTTTTTGTGTTCCTTGTGAATTTATATTTCTGACGCTAGACAAACAATGAAACACTTTTGATTGATTTGAAAATATGATAGCTTTCGTAGGCGGTTATATAAATGCTATTTTTATTATGGTCGTGACCATTTTTTAATTGACAATCAACGTCGTTTGCAATATGATCTTTAGGACTTTTCAAATGACATGTGTTTAAATATATAACAATCTTGACAAATACTAGGAATTAAAATATTTAGCATTATTGCAACCCATATTATTGTGACCCATTTAAATATTAAATATTTAGTATTGTCTCGGTGCCATTAAAACACACGTGGTCGCTTCAAGTCTAGTGATATCTAGTTTACGCCGTTTCTAAATAACAGTTAGGTTGACATAACCAGTGCATATGGGTTACCTACCAGTACCGATCCCCTATTCTGCAAGCAATTGACAACTCATTCACATAAATCAGAGTTCAGAGGTGAAGGACAAACGACTTTTGTCATGGAAGAACATAGGCCTCGACTGAGTTTCGAACTCGCGACCTATAGATTAGCAGTCAAACGCGCTACCCACTGAGCTAACCGGGTGGACAATACTGTACTTTATTTTAAGCTGGATAAACTCAGGCCCCAGTATTGTTACTGAAAGTTCCAAGGCTGTAATTCGACGTATGGTTATTATTGCTTTTGTATTTTGAATGTACACATGTATGTTATATTTCCCTTTCCCCAGTGCAATTGTTTCACTTTATATAGTGTTCATGTTATGTTCTGCCCAGTTTCGGCCTATTGTTGCCAGTTGTTTTGACTTGTCCATCCATGTATTATCCCCCCCCCCTTCATTGTTTGTCCTCTAATTCTCCTAGTTATTCCTCATGGCCTGCCAGGACATTCCTTGCGCCTCTGTTCCTTAACGTGTGTACCCTTTAACCTCCTCAAGTGCCTTATGTTTCATGTATTGTTGTTTTCCCGGAGGTCTGTGTGGGGGAGCACTGTATGTGGCGTTCCCTGTATGAACTTATTCTCTCTCTTTTATTGTAGGCCTACATGCAATACCACAGCAAGCAGTACTCCCAATTTATTTTCTAAAACATGTTCACTATTGTAAAATGTACATAGTTTCGTTTCATATGAAGTGAAATTAAAATTGCTTGAAAGCCTGCGCTTATTACATTTAAATTTATTTCTACATCAGATTTGTTTAAATATTTACTTCGCATATTACATAGGCATCGAGTGGCGTATAATTGTATCTGTTTATCTTACAGCAGCTAACTATCGTTACGTTGGACAGCCAGGACCATTCAATGGGCCACAAAACATATGGGGCAACAATGGACCACCACCAAATAATGTAGTGGTACAACAAAACGGCAATGTTGCTGGGAATGGTATGAATAACAATGGACAGCCAGGCAATGGACCACAACGATTTAATCTAGTTATTAATCCTCCGGGAGGTCGCCAAGTTGGTTTCAACAACGAAGGACAGCCAGTTGTTTTACCGTCAAACAGAAATGTGAATTTGAATCAAGTAAATAACAATGGAGGACCAGTAAACGGCAATGTTCTTCCCCCGAGCTCTGTCAACGTGTGGACAAACAATGCCCCACCGAACAACGCTATTTTTAGTAACAACGGCCCAACGAACAACGCTGTGTTTAGTAACAACGGCCCAACGAACAACGCTGCTTTTAGTAACAATGGCCAAACAAACAATTCTCCCAATAATGCACCCATTAATGTTCCAAGTATTGAAACCATTAGGAATATAGTCAGTGCTATAATTAACAACAATGCCAATAATGGTCAAAATAATCAAAATAACCAAGTTTTTCCGGCGAACGCAAATCAAAATAACTTTAACGCGCAAAACTTTGCACCAAATAACGTCCCAAATAGTAACAGAATGCAGAGCAGTATTCCTAATGTTAATAACCAAAATAATGCAGCATTGCCTACAAGCAACAATGTTGTACTCAATCTTGAAAATGCAAGAAACCAGAAAATAACTTTAATTCCACTTAAAAATGGCCCAGTAGGCCCAAATGGCTTAGTAGCATTTGTTAATGGAAACAATGGAGCTAACAATTTTATACAAAATAATGCTGTTCCAAATGTGTTTAATAATGTTCTCCCCAACAATAATGCACAAAACAATTCTCCCAATATCGTAGTATGGAATGCACAAAATGGACAAAATGCACCCAATAATAATGCAGGACTAATAAATTTTCTAAATAATGCGAATATATTCCCAGCCACAAACAACATCGGCAATCAACCTCCTAATGTAAATGTTGGTTACCCAAACAATAATGTACTGGTCAACCAGCCAATTTCTGTACCCAACAACAACGCCCCAGTCGTAAATTGGGTCAATCTTGCGGTTCCGAATGCTATAAATATGCCTGTTAACGGTGGCCGATCAAATATAGCAAATATCCAAAATACAGTTGGTCCAACCATTCCCAATGTTCTATTTAACAATGGACCTGCAGGAAATGGTGGTAATGTGGCCAATAGTAACCAGGCACCTGCCATGCCTACCATTAATATAGTATTTCCAAACGGTATTTCTCCGAACCATGAACCAGATAATGAACCTAATACCAATACTCCAGTAGAGGTAAGCATACCTGAAGCAAATGGCGCTGCAAATAACGCAGTAAGTAATTCTGTGAACAACGCGGAAAATAACCAAAATAACCAAAAAGGCCAAAATGTAAATGCAAATGCCATTCCTGTTGTTGGAAATAACGTAAATGCAAATGCTTTTCCTGTTGTTGGAAATAACGTAAATGCAAATGCTTTTCCTGTTGTTGGAAATAACGCAAATGCAAATATTGCTCCTGTGAACGGTGCTCCTGCTCCTACTAATGGTGCTCCTGGTTTTCCTGGTGCTCCTAGTAATGGTGTTCCTGGTTTTCCTGGTGCTCCTGGTTTTCCTGGTGCTCCTGGTTTTCCTGGTGCTCCTAGTAATGGTGCTCCTGGTTTTCCTGGTGCTCCTGGTTTTCCTGGTGCTCCTGGTTTTCCTGGTGCTCCTGGATTTCCTGGTGCCCCTGCGTTTCAACCTCAGGGTGCTGGCCAACCTAATTTCTCACCAATTAATATAATGCCAGTCGGTCAATTTAATGCAAAACTACCATTTCTTCGAGGAGGACCACCACCGCCTCCGCCTCCAGGGTTTCCCAACCGACCGCCTATGAATATTCCTCCACACTTCATGAGGATGCCATCACCAATTCCAGTTGGTCCGCCAGGTCCACCAGGTCAATTTGGCGGTCTGTTTCCGCGACCACCATTTGGAATTCTTCCACCTCAGAGGAAACCACCACCAAAACACTTTGGACCATTTAAAGGAAAAGGCAAGAGAGTTGTCATTAAAAGGTTCAGATTTTAAAGGTAAATATAAGTTTTCATGTGAATCGTTTGAGTACAATGATTCTTACTATGTAATTGTTTTGGAAAATACGATGTCAGTTGTATATACATGTATATGTATTAACACATTGAACTACGGCCTTTATCTGATTGCACAAGCAAATATTTGAAAGGTGTGTGGTTTGTTTAGTTGCATGTTACTTATTAAGTGTTATGGGCTGCTAATGAGTAGATAAATTATTTATTGTTATATAAAATTAATAGAAAAATAGGTGTATATTTTTCTATTGTACATAACAACAACAAATATCGGTTTCACTTTTCAGATTTCGTCATAAAGGTGGTACGTACTGACTCTCTGGTGTTTCGGTTCCAGTGATGCGAGCAAACAAGCCAGTTCTGTAGATGTATAATCTGAAATTTACGCTTTTGTGTTGATGGTTAAAATAAAATTCATAAACATTTTCAATGTGTTGTTTGTTTTGACGGAGTAGAATATTTACATTCAATCACAAATTAATGAATCCTGCGAGAATAGCAATTAAAAATCAAAATAAAAGCCTTAAAGCAGAGCAAACGCATATTTCTCGAAATTGCATGTGATATACGAAATAGGACCGATATTGGAAACAACATTTTCAAAACAACTTAATCAATCAACAAAATATCGTTGGGTGGATAGCTTAGCATTCACTTTTATGAATATTTGAACGCTGGAACACACAATCATCTTGTTTTTGCTGCGGAAAAGTCATTGCATGTTCATTCAGTGCACAGTTTACTTACATAATTTTCATTTTAAACTAAAACAAGAAATATATTGCAACATAAAAAATGCCGAGATGCAAAAATTGCTGGTCACTCTAGATCCGTAATGGATTTCGGTAAGGTAACGTACCTTCTTTCGAAACGTAAACCAATCTGCGTCAAGGTTACTCACGTTGTTCGGTGGAAGAGAAATCGCCTTGGTGATTAAGATTTGATTTGATTGGTTTACACAACACTGATATGAAAATAGCAAAACCATGTTAGTATGGCTGCGCAAAAAAAAACATTAATGTAAACCATTACAAAGTCTGAAGCAACATTTGTTTATGTTTTGCAATGAAACATGTGCTTAAAAACAGAAGGTCAGTGATCTGGATCGTCTGGAAGCATTCTCATTAGATTCGTGTCCCTGGGAAATCTGCCTCGTTCTGGTTTGTAAACAATTTGATGACGTAAAAGATGATGCAATATCACGACGAAATATATCTTGGTTAATTAGTCCAATAAATGTGACATCACCATGTTTTTTTGCGATTATGCTATTTTCTGACAAAGCAACGTTTGACAATAAACAAACAATAAATATCTTTTAAAAAGATGGTCGGCGCAACTTGAAGTTTGCAAATTTGTTGTAATCTGAAGGTTAAAATTTGTTGTACAACATAAAAAATGCTTAGTGTAACGACTGTCGGTCATTCAATTACTTTAAGTGTGGTATCACTTAAATTCGCTAGGGTCAAATTTCGTGCAAACGGCAAAAAAGGCAGTTTCGAGCCGGCCTAAATTTCGGCTAAAAAATGACGGTATTGGAGCGTGTGTCATTAATATTTTGAACCATCTGACATGCCATTTAGAGTGGTCCCCTTGGAATAAACAATATGACAGGTCCAACTGTTAGTTAGCGTTAATTGACACGATAAAAAGTGTAGAAGCATCAAAAGATCGATAAACAATATACAATACAATACAACACAAATAGTTTATTGCATTAAAACATAACATGTTCCATAGCAACATACTGTACATCATAACAAAAACACAATGGGTAGAGGTATTTACAGAAGAGCAAAAAATCGTTAATTCACAATGTGGAACATGACTTAAATTTACAATGAAAATAAATACAAAATAAATGCGCTGGTCCGAGTTGACACAATATAAAGGTGTTGGGGATCTTTCATAAATGGCGCCCCGGCAATTACTCTAACAACAACAATAATGAGTGCGAATAATTCCTTCACACAATAACCTAATTATTGATTTCTGTAACTTCCAATCTTTCTTTAATTTAATATATTTCAAGAATTAAAGTTTGAAGAAAATAGTTTGCAGCGCGTGCACTCCGGAATACAACGATTTTATCCAGCCGTATGTTCTTTATATACAAATCGTAAACAAATCAAATAAAAGTCAAATCAGTTTATGAATTAATGTTCCATTTAAACCACTCTTTTACGTACTATTAATCAAAGTGTTTCAAAATATTCCATGTTTCCAAGTATTCCACCAAGATTGTCCGAAAAAACAGCGACATATTATGAAAAGAAAAAACGAAAGTGCATATACACGTATTTCGTACAGTTAAACATTCGGATAGCCATGTAAGTTTCGGAAAGTTTAATAATAGCGCGGAGTAAAATCACGCTTCGTTTCTTACGCGAAATACGCGAAAATTCGTCCTGCGCGAATAACAATGATTCCACAATACTACAGAAACCCCGAGATCACTGCGTAGGAGACTGGATACAAATAACAACACAATTATAAATGACTTTTACATGTAATATTAGTCTACACCAATAGCGCTGGTGTTTCGCGAGAAGTAAGCGAGTTACCAATTGAGCACCGGTGTACGACTTCTAACCTCTTCTTTAAGCGACGTCATTTCAAGGAAATGCTACATGTGATGTCACTATTTGCAAGCCGGAAACAATATTTACTTCGTTTTCATATTGCCATATGTGGCAAATATTGCTTACTGTCAGTACTTAGAGACGTCAGATGTGACGTTTGCTGATAATGACGTCACTTAAAGTAGAGGTTGGAAATCGTACAGCGGCGCTCAATTAGAGTTTGCTTGTTCTTCGACATTTTATCGTGTATTACTTCGAAAATGAACAGAGGTGTCGATCTCGAAATGCCACATGCATGACGCACGGCAAACGACAAAGCACAATGAGGTATAAAAAACATAAATATTAAAGGGCTCTAGAAATATTTTTCAAAAACACTTGTCCCAGACTTATGGAAATGTAAAATTTGACTTGTCCGACAAAGGAAGCTAGTTGTTCGAGAATATTGGTCAATTTAGTAACAAATAAACATACATGATGCTAGCTCCTAAACCTAAAATTAATAATCACATGTATGTGTATGTGGAATTCTAAGGTTTGATTAACAATTGAACAATTGCTGATGTTAGTTAGCATTAAAAGCAGACTTGTCAGGGACTAACTTCAACTCAACTAGTCCGGGACGCCGGGCTAGTGGATTTCTAGAGCCCTTAAATTTAAATAATGTATACGTGTGAACAGAGGGACAAAGTAGGAGTAGCACATTGTACCGGCCAGTGGCAAAACCTTCACAGGGGGATTATTACTAGCATGATACACTTCAAATATTAGCAGGAGTCCGTATTCAGCATCCTGAACGTTTATACCGATCGCAAACTCGAAAATCGATCCAACAGAAAGCAAATGAAATAAACTCATTTTGTTTGATTATTAAAACTTGTTGACAATGTGATAAAATATTGTTTACCGAATGTTAAAGTTTTTGAAACCTGTCGTTCAATACTGTCAGTGTTGATTAATTAATAAACATGCAGCAACTGCTAATAACACTAATTTGGTTATCTGTTTTTACTTCGCTGAATACGCCAAGTCGATATGCAACATTACTTTCTGCTTTTGTAAACAACATTGGACAAATAAACAACTAACTAACATTAGTTTACCAGTCTATAGTCAGTTTATATTTACTAAAGAACGGTTGTAAGCAAACTTAGAGGTGGTTAGCAAATGAAAACATGTTTTACAAAAGATTGACCAATAGGGTTGAGCAATATTTTTCATAGGAAAAGAGGTATACTGAACTTCTACATTGTTTTCCAATAGTGTTTTGAATTTTTTCCCTGCCAACACGACATTTTCTTCTGGAAAAACTGAAACATGCTTAATACTACGATGTAAGCACACGGTACAACATTATTCTCAACAAAGAATCGATAATAGGTAATATCATTCTGGTCCAATCAATCATGCAGTTTTTCATTCTTTCATTTATCAAATTCCATGACAGCTTCAGTATAAGTGACTGAAACATCAGGAAATACTAACAATAGTTACCCGAATATACACGTGACACCGAATACCAGTGCGTACTGATCACCGATGGAAACCGCAAATGTCCGATTACTATGCTAGTTTTCGTCGCACATTTACTTACATCGTAGTATTAAGCATGTTTCAGTTATTCCAGAAGAAAATGTCGTTTTTGCAGGCAAAATATTCAAAACACTATTGAAAAACAATATAGAAATTCACTATACCTCTTTTCCTACGAAAAATATTGCTCAACCCTATTTATTAAAGACGGTTGGAAGTCGTACACCGGTGCTCAATTGGTAACTCGCTTACTTCTCGCGAAACACCAACCTCTTCTTTAATGTGTGTCAAATTCTGTAACAACAATGACGTCACCAAACATCTTCCCGCCTCATTGAATCAATAAACTGGCGTAATAATAGCGCTGGTGTTTATTAAAGACATATCTTTTCTCTTCTATATACTTCAGGCAGATAATGTTATAGATATCATCCACTAGGGTGAAAGCACCAACTGTGGACATTGGACACACTTAAAATATGAAATTCCTTAGGAGGGATAGCTCATTTCTCTGCACTCATTGTGTTTAAGGCATTGATATCACATTGAAATTTGTTATTTGTTCTGTGATATGTGTTAGTTTTTTAAACACCTTTGTTCATATTGCACTTTTGAATCACACTGTTTCAAAATTTCACAAAATTACTTGATCAATATTTTGAACATTGTTTGTGCTAGCAAAACACCCAACGTTGTTCAACCCAGTATCAAGTAGAAATTACAAAACTCTGACCTTTTCACCGAATTTTCCAACAAATATAAATAACAATGCCGGCGAGTGACTGGCTTGATTGAAAGGATATTTAATCTTTAATACAAATTTAATGACAAGTAAAGTCTAAACTTCATTTGTAGAAATGATTTAGTGTTTAAGATGTATTGTTTGCATTTACAGGTTCGAAGTTTTTACGCAAAATTCATTGGTTGAACACTTAACGCATTGGTAATCAGGACAACCCGTATATGTTTTTTTATTCCAAAATTAAGCAAAACAGTCATTACTGAAAAACAATCAAAACAGTTGCCGTAGCCATGGAAACCAAGTTTCTGTGATTTGGACCAAGTTTGCTTCTTTTCTCCATTTTCCTGCAAAAAAATCTGCTTACCATCTTCTGTCCATGTCACAATATTTTGAGTTGTTCACCAGCAAAGCAAATTAACCGATGGTTGCTCTATTGCTTAAAGACAAATAAACATGTAATTCATGGCTAAATGGTAAACTATTGTAAGCAATATGTGGGACAAGGTTGATTTTTAATTATCAACTCGTCTACATGGAAGTATGCACTATCTTATGTTTATACCTATTTTTTCATTTTAATCACCCAACTTGCACAGAAATTTAGCATTATTAAAGTTTTGTTTTTTTAATTAATCCAAATGTCATATTTTTCGGCGCAGTCGCACTAACATGGTATTGCTATTGCATATCATTGTTATGTAAACCAATTAAATCTTACGTTATAACCACCAAGGCAATTTCTCTTCAACAAAACAACGTTGACGCGGATTGGTTAACCTTTCGATAGAGTGTACGTTACCTTATCGAAATCCACTGAATTTTAGATCTGAAGTGACCAGCAATCGTAACATATCGGCATTTTTTTTATGTCGCACAACAAATTTTAACCTTCAAATTGCGCCGACCATCTTATTTCAAGATAGTTCTTGTTTACATTTCTAGTCATTTAGTTTTGGAAATGACTGTTTGTTTCAGTAAAATTAAATATTCAAGTTACTCTATATTTTTAGTATTTCATGTAGTTTATCCATTCACCCATAATGAAGCCATCATAGAATTTCATGAATGGCATTGTCCTTAAAGTGTTTTTACTTGATATTTTGTGTATAGTTTGTAGCTGAAGTACTTTTTTAAAAGTTCTAACCATAAAATGATTTAAGATAAACCATTTGCCTGAAATACTATTTGGAGATGCAGTGAATGTCGAACTTCAGAAAATGATTATAATTAAGTATAACTTAGTGCCTTACATCGGGAGGAATTATAAGTGTTTCGTTGATTGATACGAGCAAATTATAGTTCCTCCCTATGTAAGGCACTATAATTTGCTCATATCAATCAACGAAACAATTGGTTAAATGCAATATAAGTATGATTTAGATTGATATGTCGTTTGAAAACGTTCTGAAAGATAAAATTGTCACAAACAACAATTAATCATAAAGTTATTATTTATCATGTTCAATAAGTACTCACTTTTATGTAAATAACAATGGTGTAGAATAAATTGAAGGCAAATATGTTCATGTACACGTTTTTTTTGGCGCAACAGGATCGTATCACCATTCTGTTTCACATTGATTCGTGACCTTTACGCATAATGTACGCATGATATTATAGCACCTCTGTCATAATGAGCTGTTAATACACTGTATTAAAGTAATTTATGCAATTAAAGTGGTTTTAATTGTCTACTGTGTCATGTTTATGCATTTTGCGGACATGAGATTGTATTTTGTATACATCACCAACTATCTTCTGGTTTTGGTTGTTGTGACGTTGTAAGCCGTTTCTCAAAACAATATTTTAGTAATTTAATTTCAGTTGACCTAATCAGTGTTCTTGGGTTACTGCAATACAATACAATATCATTCTATTGCATAAAACATGTTACAATGTTTATAGCAAACAAAAGTCTATATTATACAACATGTTGAAGAAATACATGGATTTTCAAAGAGCATCACAATTTTTACGTCTTTTTCATACATTGGTTTGATTTCTACATAAATTGGCAAGGTAAATAAATTTCGCAAGATTTAATGTAGTTTTTTGGATTTCCGCACATAAGATTCGTAATTTTGTGTGTGTTTGGCTAGGTGTATAAATAACGTTTTAAGTATTGACTGCGAAGATTTATGTATTTTGGACTAATCGGTACTTACATGCCCTTCCGCCAGCAAATGACAACCAGGCGTGGGAACTAATGGGTATGAAGAATATTTTGACGCAGCTGT
The DNA here is from genome assembly GCA_032209605.1 of Mactromeris polynyma. Lineage (NCBI taxonomy): Eukaryota > Metazoa > Mollusca > Bivalvia > Venerida > Mactridae > Mactromeris > Mactromeris polynyma. The sequence continues at coordinate 9,811,382 of JASFXZ010000019.1, read as the reverse complement.
ATTGACCTCGCATTTGCTACATGAGTTGCATAAGCCGATCAAATCTTAAGTTAGATGTTGCCACAAATTTTGGACAGTCGAAATTCGTTTGTGAACTTGACGCTTATTTGTTTAAATCTGCAAGTTGTAAATGATGGACTGGTAGTTGATATATTCTTATTTCCTAAATTATGGTTTATGCAGACATACTTATCTATGAAACATACTTACAGGCAGTTACTTGGCCTTTAATTACTGACGAATTTTTGTCACAGTTCTATGTTCTTTCTGAATCAAAACAATACCATGAACCGTCTCCTGTGTTCGAGTGGTTAAGGCGTCTGCCTTGGGAGCGGGAGGTCGAAGGTTCGAATCCCGGTAAGGGTCCCTTCTGATATGATATGGCCAGTTGGTGAACCGCCAGCTAGTTAAACAATGATTACCGTGCGCCTACCAGACCGGTGCCTGGCATTAAAGGATGGGAATCGGGAAGTAAATGTCCTCTGAGAGTAAGTGTCTCATGAGTCAGAAATAATGGCTGGTCTTTTTAATAGGGGTGACACCATAATAAATAAACACATTTATGTAATGTTTATCAATGTTATGTTAATCGGACAATGTCAGCAGTAATTATGTTTTCTATAGTTGTGATCCAACACAATCCACAACACAATACATGCTTTTAAAATTAAGTACCTAAATTGTGAGTTTGAAAGAAGATATATAGCATACTTCACGTCAATCAATAACAAGTAATTCGACATTAAAATGTGCACACGTATTATAAGTTTTGTAAGTGTATGTGGTAACATCATAACAGACGCGGTGCTCATTCTATTATATATATTATATTATATATGTCACCGTTGCATCAGACGATTTATTATGCGTATTAATAAATCGTCTGATGCAACGTTTATCAAAACAATATAAGGAAAATTTTGCATATTAAAATAGTATAGACGATTACATCTTCAGAGTATTTTGGAAAGGTAACGAACCGTTCGATGAGGCCTGTAAATTACCAAAACTAAGTTTTATGGTGTGTTGTTTTCACGGAGATCTGTGAGGGGAAGCATTGTCTTATGTATGTGGAGTTCCCTGTTGCAAATTACTATCTCTCTAAAAAAATTAACTTATTTATTGTTATGTATTTTGTTATCCGACGCAAAGTAATGAACACTATTATTGCAATTGTTTTATGTTTGCAAAGTAAATATTTTGACCACGATAGAGGAGTTATTCTTGTTATTGTAAACATGACAATGTTGTATGCAAACCAGATGAACATAATATTGTTTGCCTTAACAAATGCGTTCGAAAGTATATTTCAAGATTTATCTAGTAAGTAGTGTTGCTAGTCAACACCTCGGGAAATCGCCTGGCGTTGGAATTAAGAAGATTTCCCATCTCCTACGAAGTCATCATCCCTTACAGGTATAGGAGTTACTACAGTGAACTGCAATCGTTACATCTCGGCATTCTTTTTATGTAGCACAACAAATTTTAACCTTCAGATGGCAATTAATTTGGTTGCTTCAGTTGCGCCGACCATCTTTTTTCAAGATATTTCTTGTTTAAATTTAATTGTTTATTCTTCCCAAATGAACAGTGTTTTTTTACCATAATTCACTTAAAAGCGAGTTTTTTTCTGGGTTTTTGCTTAAAAGTTTTTCTGTTTTTTTTTGTGGGTTTTAAGCGAGTCTTTTGGAAATAAGTGAGTTTAAAGTTGGTTCAAGTGAGTTTTTGCACACTTTAAGACAATAAAAAATCAACTTCTGGAGAAGTGTGTTAAATAATACCACATTAACTCAGAAAAACCAACTAAGATGGTTAAAAACTGTGTTTTTTGTAGGTTTGTTTTCTCTGGAAAACCCATATTTTGCCTAAAAGAAACCTGCTTGGCAAGCTAAAAGACCCACTTTTAGCCCGGTGCCAATACCACCGTGTTTAACTCGGATTAAACCCAGTTTAAAACTGGGTTTTGCTTACTTATTTGGGAAGGGCTATTTATGGCTTATTCTCTTGTTGCAGTAAACTGTCACTCTGCAAAGGTCACGTGTGTTTTATTAAATTCTGAATAATGTTGTTTTACATAATGCTAATACTAACAGTCATGATTCGCGTTGTTTGCTTGTTGTTATAGCACAGAAAATCAACAATAAGTAGTCTCTGTATGTTGCGCAATTTAAAAAGCACACGAATGATTTTATAATTTTCACTTCTTATCTTGTCAAATTGGGTGAAATATAAATTAACTAAATTTGTAGTACAAGCCTATATGATCAGACGAAATTTTTTAAAATTAATGTGCATTAATTAAAATTTGTATGTTTACTATAAAACATTTCTTTATTTATTTATACAGCTATTAATGTAAATGATCGATTATACTGAAGATGTTATATTATATAGGCCCATTTGTTCGAGTGTTTGTATTCTTTTGTATTTATGTTTATATTTAAATGTTTATTACACAAGTCACTATAATAAAATATTTACATACTTTGTTTCTAAAATGTATTGTTGCTAATGCTGCCCTATTCGGGCCTTATGCAGAATAGGAAAAATAAACTTGAAACTTAATTCTTACACAAACCTTAAAGTTTTTTATCCGGCCAAATTCACACACAATCGTACAAACAAGTCTGCTTATTAAGGTTAAAGCATCCTAGTTATAATAATGTCTGATGCCAAAAAAAGTTATTGATTCAATCTATACAATAATGCGGATAAAATTTGATTTTTTTATATTTTTACCTTTCCAAAAAATAAATGGGCCTTTTCCTTCTCTGAAAAAAACATTAGCTTTTGAAAAATAAGGCGATAAATGAAAAGTTACTTTTATTTTCTTATTTCTTCATATTTTCATAAAGTGAAACCGTCTGAGTACTTTACTGACTTGTCACTTGCGAATTTAAGAAAAGTAAGAAATATGGGAAAAGTATCAAAACAAAATGTATCTTTTTGGGACATTTGATGTCATAAAATATTAAAACTTGCGGATTTCAATTGAACATACACAAATATTGACTATGTTTGAAAATCCAAATATCAGCGGGGCATCAAATTGTCTTCTTTAAACATCATTTGTTTTATATAACCTGAACTGTATCCACATTTACCGTCCAGGTTTTTGCAAAATTTCATTTTGAACAGAATGCCGTTTAAAAAAATTCCAACAAATAATGAAACATTAATTTGCTATTAAATTTGATTATTTCATTCGCTAAGTGTGATTGATTTCAGGCAATTGATGATGTGCATTGCATTTTAAAACATAAAATAATTGTCACTGTCGCCATATTATGTGGCGTCTAAGGCGCAAACAAACAGGGTTTTATATTTTAGTGAGTCACCTCCGGCTTTATCAAGAATTATATTTTTTTTATTTTTGCAACAAAAACATATTTAAGGTATATTTGACATTTCTCCAAAGGCAAATGAAAATTGTATTGATTCAATCTGTACTATAATGCGGATAATTCTAAAAAATAGTATGACCTTTTTTCTATGTTAGCCTCCATCCTGAAAAACCTTAGCCGTACAAAAATGACCAGTTAATGGAAAATTAACATTTTACTTCTCATTTTGTAATATTTCTTGTTTAGGAAAGCATCTTTGTACTAATAAGATATGTAGAATAAAGTAATGTAAGAAACAGCTGTAAGAAATTAAAGGAAAATGCTTTTGATTTTTAAAATTTAAATGCATATAGCATTTAAGTAAAGGGCAAATTTCCTTTCAAACATCAAATATTGTTAATAGCAGGTGACCTAAACAAAAGTGATGTATCAATGGGGCATCAAATTGTCTGTAATAAAGATTATTTACATTATATAACACAGAACATTTTAAACGTTCAGAGACTTTTACCGTCCAGTTACAGTGCAATTTCATTTTGAACAGAATGACGTGTACATTTCTCTGAGAAAAAGTAACACTTCTAAGTGGTTTTGTTTGCTTTTCAAAAAATGTATTCGTTTTTTCTGCAAAATTTATTTTAATATTGTTGTAAAAAACTATAATATTGACTGTGCAACATTATGGTAATTGTTGGCCTTTAATAATTTAATTATTTATTTTCAATATATTGTCACTGAATTACCTCCCTTAATGAAAAAAATCGGGTTTTTTAATTATTGCAATTATTTGTTGAAGCAATTTCGAATAGGATTTTATAATTCAAATAAATTTTAATGATAATGTTTTGATAGTAAATTTTGTAACAAAAGAGAGAGAATACGTAACTACAGTTTTATATTTTGCTAACTGAGCCGTACATATACAATGGTAATGGCGTAATTCAATTATGGGTGGAATATCTTAGATCATGTACAGTGAATGAGTGCCAAAATAAGGCTGTTCAACGCTGTGGAGTAATTATTGTACTTAGTGTTTTAGATGCATATTAAATTTCCCTGTCCCCACGTGCAATTCTTTCACACACTTGATTTAGTGTTCATGTCACCCCCACCCCCCCCCCCCCCTCCCCCCTTCGGCCTATTGTTGCGAGCTGTCTTGGCTAGTCCTGCGATGTATTCTATTAATTAAATTTCCCCCTGTTTTCCTCATTTTTCTCCTTAGTTGTCCTTAATGGCCGGCCAAGCCATTCCTTGTGCCCCTGCTCCCTTGCTCATTTGCCCTTGCAACTCGTCAAGTGCATGTTTACGGACTGTTGTTTTCCGGGAGGTCTGTTCCGAGAGTCATTGTCTCATGTATGGGGCCTTCCCGGTTGCAACTTTATATCTCTTTCAGTATGTATGACTCAATTAAATTACTTATTTGGTATCCACGGAAGTTGTGGAAACCAATGTTTCATCAGAGCAGCTATTTTTCAGTTTATCAGGATTATCATAAGATATGCGTTTACTTTGAATGAGACGATTCTAACATGCCTGGGTTCCGCTCAAAAAACAATGTTTGTGTAAGTTTTGGAGTCAACGTGTTTTCCCTTTTCTCTTATCTATTAATCAATTAAATTCGTATTTATTAGTGATATTTTCGGCGCAACTGTACTAACATGGTTTAGCTATTTGCTTATCACAGTTGTGTAAACCAATCAAATCTTACGTTTACAACTAGTCCAGCCACGGACGTCACATCTCTATACTGTCGCTGTACAACCTGTTACGAACGACGCGTGTAAAAGTCGGAGTACATAGACATGTATGCGGGGCTAGTTTACAACCAACTTCACTTCAACCGTACAACGTTTGGAACCTTGACGCGGATTGGTTATCCCGTTAAGTTCGTTAAGGGATACGTCGTTTTGCCGAAATCCACTGAATGTCTGTAAAATTACGAAATCAGGTAAAACGATATGTAACAAGTTTATTTACATTAATGTGAATATCACGACTGATACAATAAGATCTGATGAACCATATTGAAAAAGACTTAACTGTCTATGACTAATCTCACTACGGAGTTATTTTTGTCCAATATCCTACTAAGTCATCTGCCCTTATAGGTATCTGAGTTTCTATAGTGTATAAGAATCGAGTGACCACCAATCGTAATATGTCGGCAATTTTTTTATGTTGCACACCAAATCTTAACCATCAGATTTCAGCCACTTTGCTTGCTTCAGATTGCGCCGAACATCTTTTTTTCAAAATATGTCTTGTTACTAAATATAATGTGTATGACAAAAAAACATTAAAAACTTCAACCATATATCTTGTCCAAAATTGCGTTTTGAGATAAAAGCGGAATTAAAGAAAAAAAGGACAGTTAACTGTGCAGTTATTTTAATGTGAATATGGATTAGGAGAAAGCGCTGTTTACTTGATGGATGTTGAACGTTTGAAATGTCATACAATTACTCCATAATATTTAAATTATCACAGCACTTCAATAAAATCAATTATAAAAACATTAAAATGTATGAGATTGCCGTAAATCGTTTTACTAGGAGTGTTTAAAAAAATAAAATTTCGCAAAATAAGAGAAGTGTCGAATAACTATCAATCAAAACAAAAGTGCAAGTATACCAGTAAGTCAATGGAACATATATATGTCATAATTAGTTAAAATGTCTTTAATTCAATTATGAATCTTTTTTGTGTGTGATGTGGTTTGCGCGCCATTGAACACAATTCCGCTCCACATTCGCGCCTATTAGTACGACAAAACATTATTTAATTTGTTAAACAACCTAATTAGAATATCTAAAGTATAAATCAAAATTAAAGCAAATTTAATTTAAATATTTTTCTATTATTTAAGCAGATTCCATAATTAAGACGTTTCCCCAAAAGTGAGATTTTTTGCATGATAAGCAAAATTTGTTACGCTGTAAGAATTTTAAGAATGTTGGGTAAAGATTCTAAATGTCAAACTGCTTTTGTTTGAGCTCTTCAAGTCGTATTTAATTTTTCTCAATTTAAGAACAAAATTATCAAGTCCATTTTCACTGTTTTGCTCTTTATTCAACATGAATATTAAGACAAACTCAGTAAGAAGACCAGTTTTCAAGGGTCACAATGGTGGTCGTAAATTATTAAGGTTTTATTGTAGTAAGAGGTTGCAATTGATTTACCATCTCTAAAGTAATAACCTCCACATCAGGCATACTTTGCATTTTCCAAAAGCTTTTGCTCTTATCAAGTTAGAACTACATATTCAGCAGTCGAATTGTTACAGAGAAAATACGCCCAACCTGGTTATCGAACCTCTGACCCCAGGCTTGGCAGTCGAGCACTCTACAAACTGAGCCCACCGGGCGATGCCTAATTTGCTAAAGTTGAAGATCCTATCTTAAAACTGAGTCAAAAACTACAACATCATCACTCTAATTAATCAGGTATTATCAAATACATCAAATGCATTTTTTCCGCCTTTCTCTTATGCGTCAATCATTTCAATCTTGATTGATTTGCTAAAAAACGGTAACTGTCTCTTTAAGATTAAGCTGAAATTCACCATAAATCATTCTGAAATTACTTGCACATTTATCTGTTTAAATCATCCAATGAGTCCGTCTATCCTGGTATGTATAAATAAATAAAAAAATCATTCGAATTTACGTACGTATGCCAGTGTCAAAACGCCTGTGCATGAACAGAGGTGTATTTCAGTCTCCCGAAATGCGGTTATATCTTACCCTTCTGCTGGTGGGCTGCGGAATTGGAGGTAAAGTCATTAATCTATTTATTTATTTCTAATATTCATTGATTTCTTAATTTATATTAATATTTCAGAATCTTAAACGCTTAAAATGTGTCTGAGATAAAGAAACATTTTGTTTCCATATTTAAAAACCGCAGTAGATCTTTTATGCGGATAGAATTCGGTATTTCATAGACTAGTCACGAAATTATTATCCATTTTCTTTCAAAGGACATTTCCGCAGTCTGAAAAGGTTACATCAGTTAAAACCTCAATAATAAGACCACCCTTGGGACTCTTGAAAACTTCTTATTGAGGTGGTCTTGAAACTGAGGTTAAATAAAGGGCTTAACAGTGAAAATGGACTTGAAAAGTGTGTTCTTAATTTTGAGGTGTTCTTATTTTTGAGATGATCTTTAAGTTGTACGTTTTATTTCAAGTGATGTTTTACTGTAGTATGGTGTGAATCTAAACGTCGCCATATAGGGAACATTTTAATGCATCATCATAACTGGTGGCAAGCCTTGATCGCTCCAAAATAGTATCTCCTCTACTATTAATTGGCGCCGCCCATGAGGGCGGGACCTTTAATGGAATCACGAAATTTTGGAGACTATGGTAGGAGCATCTATTTATAACTGAATCTATTTTTTTATTAAGGGTTAAACTGCAGTATATATTACACGTTACTTTTTGTATTTTTATGATTTAGAAATAAAATATTTTTAATGTATTTGCATTGTCGAATGAATGTCTTTTACAAAGTTAAAACGATATGTTTATGATAGATACTTGTTGATCCCCGAAAAATAGGACGATTCTACATAAACAGCATGTATGTTAGGTGTCGAAGATAAAATAATAAAAAATTAATTATAAAAAATCTTCATTTTCACTTTACTTAAATCAATATTAAGACATTGGTACTTGTAACGTGGATATTTATGCAAGTTATGGTGTTTAAAAGGAAATACACGCCAATGATAGTATGAAAATGGACTATTCCAAAGCATTTTTCCGCCATTACGCACCAGTTTTGCGGCGCCCTTGGATGCTTTGCATCAATGCATTTCTTGTTAAAGTATATAATGCTTCCTTGAAAATTCGCTGGCGTATTGTTTATTCAAAAACAATTCTGCAAAAACAAATGATAAAAAAAAAATGTAAACAGTCCGGAGATGTATAATCATTTATCATACCTCATTATCATTCATGAGTAATTAAGCCGCTCTTTTGGCCAAGAGCATAACGCGTGATATATGACAAATCGAATGATACCTGGAATGCGACCCCGTTACACCGATAATAAGCGCCTTCAATTTATTGGTCAGTGACCCGCGTCTTAGCAAACGTTATATATGATCATTCTAACACATTTTGAACTATGTATGATATGTATCCATTGTTTTAAACGTTTACTTTAAAGTTAAGTATTTGATTGGATAGATTGTTATGAACAAGTATAAACAAGAAATTTATTGAAAAAAGATTGTCGGCGCAATCTGTAGCAAGCAAATTATTTGCAATCTAAAGGTTAGTATTTGTTGTGCAACTTAACAAATGGCTGAGATGTTACGATTGTTGTCTTATTAAAACAATATAAATGTTCGTGACTAGTACAGACTCCCTAGAATCTTCATAATTCCAACTCCGTGCAATTACCCGAGGTGTTGACTAACAACACTACTCACTAGATAAATCTGGAAATACACTATAGATCTACTTTCAGTCGCAGTTGTTAGGACAAACGATAGTATGTCCATCTGATTTTCATACAACATTGTCATGTTTAAAATAATAAGAATAACGCCTGTGCATTTAAATCAACCTAATATGAAATACTATAACAAGAAATTAGCAATATAGTGCAGATGTTGTTTTATAAGTGGATTTCGGTAATAGAAAATGGTTTGCAGTAATTTTACCGAAATTCAGTGAATTTAGGTAAGGTTACGCACCCGGCTTGTCGAAAGGTTAACCAATCCGCGTCGAGGTTATACACGTTGTTCCGGTTTAGTGGTTAACGTAAGATTTGATTGGTTTACACAACTCTGATAATTTTATGCACATAGGAAAGCCACGTTAGTATAGTTACAAGGATGCTTTAAACGTTTTTCATTGTAACTTAATACATGTTTTTCTGATTATTTGGGGAAGATGGAGAGCTGAATTTCAGTATAAAGTTTGATTTTAAAGCTTGTACATCATGTTGTTTTTTTATTAGAAAATTAAACATTTCCGAGATAATAATACAAATAATGTAAATCCTCAAAAAGGAATATCACTCTCGAATGCGCCAATGATAGTATTCAGTTTTCGGGTTGACACTATTCATGTTACTCTCACAGCCATGTGATATATAATGTAATTATCCGTAATGACCTTTGCTGTATGTCTCGGCGTCCAGAGACTGCTGTCCGTGTCTCGGCGTCCAGACTGCTGTCCGTGTCTCGGCGTCCAGAGACTGCTGTTAAATACGTATTTTTATATTTATTATTCATTTATTATTTATTTATTAAGCCTCTTCAATGTACAATCATAGTATACATACCATACAACTTAAAGCAATACGAGTACATTACCACACCATACTGGAGTTACAAGAGACTATATAACAATCAATCTATACACACATGCACACAATCAAACACAGTAAAGCTGAATATTAATTTGCTAATCGTGACTTAAAGGTTACCTTAAGACAATAATAAAACACAAACATAGGAAAACGGGCTCTGATGCGTACTGCGTATAATGACTGTATGAAATCTAACTTCATTATGACCAGATCTTAGCAAATCTGATTAGCAAAAATATTTCAGTATAGGCGTTATATGCACTTTATCATTTTGTTTTGCGTATAAATGTAATAGATTGTGTGGTAATTAGATTTATATTGTTTATGATATGTATAGCTTGATGAGCGTAGCCTTATCGTCTGGCTCATTTTTGGATAGAGCGATAAAATATCATAAGTAAACTTCACAATTAATAATGCAAAGGCTATATTTTAGGTTCATATTTTAATTGTTGTCTAATTTAATGAGCAATGTAGTTGAATGCGTGTAGTCGCAAGATCTTCATGTGCACATTCAATTGACAAAAGTACAGATTTTGGGGAAATTATTTACAATACTTTGCATGAGTGTTCATACATTACTAGAAGCGATAAAAATGATCATGTAATGCAGTAGTTTATTATTTACTATAAATTGTAAGCACATTTTATCGGTAAAATATATCTTTTTCGACCCTAAGATGCGGTCATTACTGAAAGACTTTGATGACGTCACGTAATTTCGTCATTTTTAGCCTAGTACTTGCCTCAATATTATACAGTTGGTAAACAGTAGCGAAGGTGACAGTATATACATATCACATGGCAGTGAAGGTGACAGTATATACATATCACATGACAGTGAAGGTGACAGTATATACATATCACATGACAGTGAGGGTGGTATGACAATTGGTAACCCGAGAAATTGAATAGCATCTGAGTCGAAATTTAAATTAATAACTGCCTAATAAAAATCTTTATAATCTTGTACAAGCTTTAAAACCAAATTGATATTTCCGCTTTTCAACTTTCCCCGAAGAAATGGAATCAACATACATTTGTTTTTGTATTATGTATCATGAAACAAAACGTTTAATGAACAACTCATACTCTTTGGATCTCTTTCATCGTCTATATTTCTCATATCCACACCAGAAAGCAAAGCTAAACGTTGTGAATTCGTCAGTTAATCTGACAGTTTGTCGTTTGGTGTTTAGATCATAGCAATCACATAGACGCTTGCATGGAGGCAGGTAACAGACCAATAAATCGTAGGCGCTTAATCGGGTAACATTGAAAAGTTTATGCCTCGGTCACAACTCACCGTGCGTTTTGTTGCACGTACATTTCCGCAGCTGTGGTCGGGTTGCGGGCAGACGTTCGCCGCACGGGCCATTGCGGGTGTCTTGCAGCGTCCGCACGAAACACCAATATAATACCCGCAAGTTAACCGTACAACCCCGTGCAGGTGACGTGCAACTGACGTACGGCAAGGTGCGAATCCGCACTGTTGTGTACGACTCCGCACGGCTCCGTACGACGACTGCAAAAAGCACATGCGATGTTCGCACGAAGTGCTTACGTGACATTATCGAGTCACGTGCGAATATTTAGAGTGCATAATATTTACCAGGCGAGTACAAGAGGACATATCGGCTTCAAGAACAATGTCTTGAGGATGCCGGGTCCGATCTTACCCCATTGATTGTGCCGGCATCACAGGAGAACCCAAGAGGCGTTTTTGCCTTCTAGTCTTGGATCTCAGACTCCGTTCTCAGATAAACGAACTTCCTCTCTACAGCGAGCGCAAGAATGCCGTAATGTGTGCGGTCATCTTGCCTCGTTTGCACAGTGCAAGTACGTTGGTTGTGCGGTCATCTTGCCTCGTTTGCACAGTGCAAGTACGTTGGTTGTGTGGCACTCTTGCAACCACCGCAGAATAAAAATGCATCTCGTGCCAGTAACATACCTTGCAGTCACCGCAAGATGAACGTGCAGCTCCGTTCTCTTCCTTGCGATGACTGCATGTGTCACGTGCGTTCATGAAAAACATAGCCAACCGCAGAAACTGTTGGACATGTCAAACAGTCTCCTGCGGCGGCCTGCAAGCTCCTGCGTGCTTAAAAAACGTGCGTACCCGTGCGTACCCGTGCGGACCCGTGCGGACCCGTGCGAACCCGTGCGTTCCTACTATGACTATAAAGATGTGTATGAACTCTCGCGAGCAGCGAGATTTCTTCCGATATCAAATCCGCGATAAAAAATTTGATCCGCCGTAATTGTCAAACTTTATACAGCTTTATACTTCTTAGTTGGTACACAAAAATGTGTTTATATTGTTTGTGTTTACCTTGTTGTTTGTATGTCCGTATTTTGGTTCAATAATAAGTTATAAGGCTAAACGAGATTGCCGACTATCGCCGAACGATAAAGTGGCGGAAATTCACGATACCTAAGGATTGTTGGTAAAATATTTCTATTTATCGTTTCATCGATATCGACTAGTTTCCAATCCATGGTTTATAGGTCCATAGGTCCGTGTAAAGATAGCTGAAAGGGTACAACTTAACGCATATATCAACAAAAAGCTTTATTTAGTATGAACAATGTTTTACTGACAATTCTCTCTCCCGCAGATTTTGTGGTGCCAGGTGGTAATACATTTTCGACATCTCCCCAAAAAAATCACTGAAGGACGTAACTAATAAAAAGAATTGTCAGACAAGATTGTATGTGTTTTAATGGATGGGTTTAACTGATATATACATATTCGTTGTATATACTGTGATTATGTCTATTTACAGCCGATGTCGCTCTAGCCGATCACGTCCCGTCACAGATAAATCCATATTATGGAAATAATCAACAAGGTGGGTCACCATTCAAGGGTAAAGGACCAATTCCATATCCAATCAACAATGGAGGAAATCAATTTAATCCTGGGTTTAAACCACCATTTAAGAATTTTAAAAACGGACCATATTTTGGAGGCGGAAACAATGGATATGGAGGCCCTGGTTTTGGAGGTAATGGAGGATCAGGTTATGGAGCATATGGTAATGGAGGGCCGGGCTTTGGTGGCTTAGGATTTGGTGGAGGCCAAGGAGGAATATATGGGCCGAACTTCGGTGGCAATTTTGGTCCTTCCAGTGGTCCATTTAATGGTGGAGGTTTTCTGCCGAGGAAGAAAGGACCTTTTATGAAACCATTCACGAAACCAATGCGTCCGAAGGGGCCATTCCCAAAACCTTTCCCTAAATTTAACGGACACTCTCAATCACCATTTTCCGCCGGACTTGGTTTTGGGGGTCCAAGCGGATTTAGTGGCTTAGGGGGATTTGGTGGCCCAGGCGGATTTAGTGGTCCTGATGCATTTGGTGGACAAGGCGGATTTAGTGGTCCTGGAGCATTTGGTGGCCAAGGCGGATTTAGTGGTCCTGGAGCATTTGGTGGCCAAGGCGGATTTAGTGGTCCTGGAGCATTTGGCGGCCAAAGCGGATTAAGTGGTCCTGGAGCATTTGGTGGACAAGGCGGATTTAGTGGTCCTGGAGCAATTGGTGGACAAGGCGGATTTAGTGGTCCTGGAGCAATTGGTGGCCAAGGCGGATATAAAGGTCATGGAGCATTTGGTGGCCAAGGCGGATTAAGTGGTCCTGGAGCATTTGGTGGACAAGGCGGATTTAGTGGTCCTGGAGCAATTGGTGGCAAAGGCGGATATAAAGGTCATGGAGCATTTGGTGGCCAAGGCGGATTTAGTGGTCCTGGAGCATTTGGTGGCCAAGGCGGATTTAGTGGTCCTGGAGCATTTGGCGGCCAAGGCGGATTAAGTGGTCCGGGAGCAATTGGTGGCCCAGGCGGATTAAGTGGTCAAGGAGCATCAGGTGGCCCAGGCGGATTTAGTGGTAATGGAGCATCAGGTGGCCCAGGCGGATTTAGTGGTCAGGGAGCATCAGGTGGCCCAGGCGGATTTAGTGGTCAGGGAGAATTTGGTGGCCCAGGCGGATTTAGTGGTTATGGAGCATATGGTGGCCCAGGCGGATTTAGTGGTTATGGAGCATATGGTGGCCCAGGCGGATTTAGTGGTCCTGGAGCAATTGGAGGCACGGGCGGATTTAGTGGTCCTGGAGCAATTGGAGGCACGGGCGGGTTTAGTGGTCCTGGAGCAATTGGAGGCACAGGCGGATTTAGTGGTCCTGGAGCAATTGGAGGCACAGGCGGATCTAGTGGTCCTGGAGCAATTGGTGGCACAGGCGGCGCTCCAGCTCCTATTAGTGGTTCAGCCGGAACGGGTGCTTCAAGTGCAGCCTCCAATCAAGGTGGTGTTACTTCGCAAGGCAGTGCCAGCGGACAAGCCGTAAGTGGTGGACAATCCGGGGGATCGTCACAGGGAAGAGGAAGTGGACGACTGCTTAGGCGTCTAGGGCCCTTTTTGAACTATAAGACACGAGAAGGATACTATGTAGAGAAGTATGAAGGCTAGCAATACTTACGACATTAAGGTAAATGATGTCGCTGAGAGTATATATCAGAAAATAGTTTGAAATAATGTTTTGTTAAATATATTCAAGACAACAATAAATTTAAATACTGCCACCGGTCTTGTTTAGGTACGTTCAATGTAATTCCATATATTTCATTGATGCACGGCGACTTGCATATTTTAATGCCATTCGAGTATTTACAAAGTCATACATCGCTATGTGGTTACGATTTCAAGTTATGATTTAGCTGGATTTAGTATGCCTAGTTCCCCTTTCCCCGTGTGCAATTCCTTTGCTTGACATAATATGCATGTTCTTTTCTCTCCTCCTCCCTTTCGGCCTATGGTTACTGAATGTCTTGGCTTGTTCCTTGGTGTATTCTATCCCTTCAACCCTCCCCCTCGTTGTCCCACTAAATTATCCATGGTTGTTTTGATAGTGTTCCCATACATGCTTACCCTTGCACTTACTCAGTCCCTAATATTGGCTGTTGTTTCACCGAGGGTCTGTGCGGGGAGGCATTGTCTTATGTATATGCCGTTTCCTGTAATAACTTAATACCTCTTTTCGTTAAAACAATGAGTGCTTTTCCCAAACAGGATGAACCGGCAAACGATTAGCTTACCAAAGATAACATAGCTTAATTATTAAGAATGAACAATTTAATCCACATTAGCTTACTACAGTTTATTTAACTCAATAGTATTCTTAGCATTGTCTTTAATTTCCTCTTTTTTGACTCTCATTTTATTAAATTATTTTAATTAGCCATTAAACGTTTTTTTTCAGGTGCTTGTATGAAGAATACATGATTTACTCGACGGCCAGTCACGTCCTGATGTTTCCATCAAGGCAATGCATATTTATTTAAGGAACTGTATATGTTTATCAGAATAGTGCAAACGGGGATATTATGCTTCAATTAATAAAAAATACTCAAATGATCATGTGTTGTTTACATTGATTCCAGAGAACATTAATCAAATTTCCAGAACCTATATATGTTGTTTTGTTCTGTATTACACGGAAGAACTTTTCTCATTGGTCACCTAAAGTTCTGCTCTATTTACTGTAAATCACTATATTTTCGCGACATGAAATGTTCGCGAATGTCTTGACCAGAAGTATTTCGCGAAATGATGAATTCGCGTCTAATAGTTTAACACAGGGATTTTATTCACTTGCAAACATGTTCATACATGTATATATGCCAGTTTGTTTTGTTGTTTGAACATCTATTTTATACACTACATCGCTTATGTATACATTACAAGAGTATTCACAATTTTGGATATATGTCTCAAATCGTACATGAATGATATTATTCGCGACAAGCACATTTTCGCGGGAATTTTGAATTCGCGCGTGTCTCCAGATTCGCTTATTAACGCGTAAAATTACGTTGACGCAAAAATAAAGTGAATTACAGTATTTTTTTCATAGCGCTAAGAATATAATATAAATTATTAGAAGGGACCAATTTGAGAATCCTTTGATGGTGATATATACATACATGTAATATTATAATCAGCCATTATTTTTATACTCCACTGACCACCATTTACAACCGAAAGATGGTTGAAAAAGGGTCGTTATATGAAATAAAGGACATGATTCATACAGGTTTACATCGACTATTTAGATTGTTCAGTTATGTTACAAATTACTGTAATTAAAATCAATAGAATACGTATCTAGTAGTTTTTTAGAAACAGTATTCCGTGAAATAGTGCCTGTTAGTTAGCACTTTCGACCAGTATTCAACCCAGTAATGTGTGGATGTCACGTGACAAGTGTCCGCCAGTCCCACAGTGTATAACCCGATGTGTATTCAGCCGAGTGATGCGTCTTCGACAGAGGAAGCGTTCCAGACGGATGAGAAGTGATGTTCATTTTCTGACAAATAATTTGTAACTTCGATGTTTCTGTAGGATCTTTTATCGTCTGAACAACGGCGAATGTCTAAATTTACTATAAAACAATACAA
The DNA here is from genome assembly GCA_032209605.1 of Mactromeris polynyma. Lineage (NCBI taxonomy): Eukaryota > Metazoa > Mollusca > Bivalvia > Venerida > Mactridae > Mactromeris > Mactromeris polynyma. Next base: position 9,795,262 of record JASFXZ010000019.1, on the reverse strand, counting down.
AGCGATATCGTTACGGAACAAAGCTTACATCGTTCGTTTAAATTTCGTCACATGATAGCCAGAAGGGCTCATCAGCAGTTCTCACCAAAATACATATTATTGCATAGTTAGACAAAAATAAATGTTTTCTCTATGTGAAATAAAACTCAAGCGTCATTTCCAGCTATAAAGTTGAACATTATTGGTGTAACATAAGGTCACATCAGTAAATACTATGCTTCAGTACTCGCCAGGTCTCAACAACAATAGTTTTACTGCCAGCAGGGCTCATCAGTTAATTCATGTACTGAAAAGCCCTTGGTGTGTATATACCCAAAGACCACAACTATACTGATAAGATATTGTTTATTATTTGAGTTAGTTTGTTGACAATTGTACGTACCAGGTGGTCATGCAATTTCCTAAGATAATTGTTTTGAGAGCTGAGAAAAGGTGAAAGTTGTTGCAAGTCAACGTTGAAAACCGCTCCTGATGGATAAATTGATCAAATTATTATATATTACTATTAACTTCATTCTACAGATTATTAAAGGTCATTGAAAACATGAAAATTTTCTAGAGAGAACTAAACAATAATAAAAGAGATAGTATTTTACTTTATTAATGTGTAAGTAACAATAACAATAGTACTTATTTATAGCATTAATTTCCAAGAGATATATATTTTATGTGAACAATTTACACACATTATGATCAGTTTTAACACTAGAAACTGTTTTTCACATTAGTAATACTTTTTTTTGATTTGTTGCTGCTGTTGAGCCCTTCTGGCTATCATATTGTTAGTAATTAATATGAATTGCAGATTTGAATACAGCAAACAATGAATGAATAGGGTTTGATGAAGATATTTACTCAGCAATTCTGCTAGATATCTACATTGACACTAAGAATGTGGATACAATTACTGAAAATGCATCTACTGTCTTGAGGTATCAAATTCGTTATACGTGAACATAATCAAATGGGGCGCTATTCAACAGATGAATCGTAAGGGATTGATCTATCAGGTACTGACCTGCCTACACCAATCTCCCCAGCAATGGACTGGTCTGCAATGAAAAGGTCTACAAAAGAACAGACTGTAGGTGTATCAACAGTAGACCATTATACTACAAACCAGACCACCATAGATTAGCTTGCTCAGGGCACTTCTATACTAGCCCAGTTTGTAATGCGTCAACCTAAACTATTCCAGTCTGAAATGGACCATTCGCTATAAATTAGTCTACTACACAGTGTGTCTTAGGCCTGTCCACAAAAATCCCAATAACAGCCAATCAGATGACAGCAAACCATTCTACAGTGGATCCATCTCCAACAGAACAGTTTCCTCCATACCAATACACAAGACTCTGTGTTACAGTAGATCCGTCTGTCATAGAGCAACAACAAGAGTAACAGCAAGAGTAACAGCAGAAACAAACAAATCATCAGCAGGTCAGTCTGTAATCGTTCACCCGATAACAGAATATTGCGATGATAATTTACCTCTAATTCAAGTACATAAAAAAGAGTTAAAGTTAATATATAAACAGACAGAGGTCTAAAGCTGTTGAGTCTTCTGACTCTTTATGATAGGATTTCAGTGACTTGCATGTTACCTCATATCCCCTCAGATGAAAATTCAAATTCAGATATTGCTGCACCAGAAGGTAAGTGCAATGGGAACAAAGTGGATGAGAAGAAAATTAGGACATTGACAAGAAGGATGCAATCACAGAAAGTTAGCATATCCGAATGAAGCAGAAATGCACAACAGACAGCAGAACTTGAAACGAACGAAATATGGAGTATCCAAATGTCAAATATCATGTCTCCTGCAACTAGTTTGACAAGATAAATAAAACAACCGCTGAGACCGACCTTCATAGTCCACCAGACAAGAAGTCCGTCATATTTAGCTGTTAGAGGCTCTGAGTTTTATGTTATGTAGGTTGGTGTATCCCTGGGATCTTGTGTAGGTGGCATTCCTTTAACATCGTAATCTTTCTTGAACATGTTTTAAAAGTATTAACAATCAAAACATTTGTGTTTTTTGTGACAAAATACAATTTATGTGCATTGTCAACAGCTACAACTGAACAGCAAGTTCAGGAAGCACAAAAAGAAAAACGTTGATAAACGGTAATTATTCGTGTTGCAAGGTTTTGGTATGAATTTGAGACCCAGTATCCCAACTGTTGTGAATACAAACGTGTCACGCAGAGGAATGGAGCATTTGTGAGAAACCTCAAGGGGAGATCCGCAGAAAAAACATAACATTTAAGTCTGTAAGAGTGATTTTTCTTTATAATTAGGGGATGTCAGACTAAAAAACTAAAAAAATGAGTCAGTAAGAGTGAGGTACAATCAGGGAAGATAACTCTTAAACAGTCTTTAAATTTAAATCGGTGTGTGTGACTTACATTGATAAATTAGGAGAGCTCACTTAAAAAATAAAAATAAGTCGGTAACAGTGAATTCCCTTTATTGTCAGGTGAGGTCAATCTAAAACACTAAAAAATAAGTCGGTTACAGAGACTTCAGGGAAGATCACTCTAAACTTTTTTTAAAAAAGAGACGGTTAGAGTGACTTCCCTTGACAATCAGGATAGGTCACTGCGAAAATGACTTGGGTAGAGTGACTTCCCTGGAAAATCAGCGGAGGTCAGTCTGAAAAACTTAGAAAAATGAGACGGTAAGACTGACTTCCCTTGAAAATCAGGGGAGGTCACTCTGAAAAACTGTAAAATGAGTCGGTAAGAGTAACTTCCCTTGAAAATCAGAAGAGATCACTCTGAAATATCTAAAAAATAAGTCGGTTAGAGTGACTCCCCATTGAAAATCAGGGGAGGTCACACTGAAAAACATAAAAATGAGTCGGTTAGAGTGACTCCCCTTGAAAATCAGGGAAGCTTTCGAAAAACTCAAAAATGAGACGGTCAGAGTGACTTCCCATGAAATCAGGGGAGGTCAATCTGAAAAACTTTAAAATGAGTAGGTCAGAGTGACTACCCTTGAAAATCAGGGGAGGTCACTCTGAAAAACTAAAAAATGAGTCGGTCAGAGCTTCACATGAAATAAGGGGAGATCACTCTGAAAAACTTAAAAATGAGTCGGAAAGAGTGACTTACCTTGAAAATCAGGGGAGGTCACTCTGTAAATCTTAAAAATGAGTCGGTCAGAGTGACTCCCCTTGAAAATCAGGGAAGCTTTCGAAAAACTCAAAAATGAGTCGGTCAAAGTGACTTCCCTTGAAATCAGGGGAGGTCACTCTTCAAAACATAAAAATGATTCGGTCAGAGTAACTCCCCTTGAAAATCAGGGGAGGCAACTCTGTAAAACTTAAAAATGAATCGGTGAGAGTGACTTCCCCATGAAAATCAGGGGAGGTCACTCTGTAAAACTTATACATTATTCGGTCAGAGCAATTTCCCCTGAAAATCAGGGGAGGTCACTATCTAAAACTTAAAAATTAGTCGGTCAGAGTGACTTCCCCTGAAGATCAGGGGAGGCCACTCTGTAAAACTTAAAAATTAGTCGGTGAGAGTGATTTCCAATGAAAATCAGGGGAGGTCACTCTGTAAAACTTAAAAATGATTCGGTCAGAGTGACTCCCCTTGAAAATCAGGGGAGATCACTATTGAAAACATAAAAATGATTTGGTCAGAGTGACTCCCCTTGAAAATCAGGGGAGGTCACTTTGTAAAACTTAAAAATTAGTCGGTCAGAGTGACTTCCCCTGAAGATCAGGGGAGGCCACTCTGTAAAACTTAAAAAATAGTCGGTGAGAGTGATTTCCCTTGAAATCAGGGGAGGTCACTCTGAAAAACTTGAAAATGATACGGAGAGAGTGACTCCCCTTGAAAATTAGGGAAGGTCACTCTGAAAAACTTAAAATGATTCGATCAGAGTGACTCCCCTTGAAAATCAGGGGAGGTCACTCTGAAAACTTAAAAATGAGTCGGTCAGAGTGACTCCCTTGAAAATCAGGGGAGGTCACTCTTGAAAACATAAAAATGATTCGGTCAGGGTGACTCCCCTTGAAAATCAGGGCAGGCCCCTCTGTAAAACTTAATATGATTCGGTCAGAGTGACTCCCCTTGAAAATCAGGGGAGGTCACTCTGAAAAACTTAAAATGATTCGGTCAGAGTGACTCCCCCTGAAAATCAGGCGAGGTCACTCTGAAAACTTAAAAATGAGTCGGTCAGAGTGACTCCCCTTGAAAATCAGGGGAGGTCACTCTTGAAAACATAAAAATGATTCGGTCAGAGTGACTCCCCTGAAGATCAGGGGAGGCCATTCTGTAAAACTTAATAATTATTCGGTCAGAGTGATTTCCCCTGAAAATCAGGGGAGGTCACTTTGTAAAACTTAAAAATTAGTCGGTCAGAGTGATTTCCCCTGAAAATCAGGGGAGGTCACTTTGTAAAACTTAAAAATTAGTCGGTCAGAGTGACTTCCCCTGAAGATCAGGGGAGGCCACTCTGTAAAACTTAAAAATTATTCGGTCAGAGTGATTTCCCCTGAAAATCAGGGGAGATCACTCTGAAAAACTTAAAAATGATTCGGTCAGAGTGACTCGCCTTGAAAATCAGGGGAGGTCACTATGTAAAACTTAAAATGATTCTGTCAGAGTGACTCCCCTTGAAAATAAGGGGAGGTCACTCTGAAAACTTAAAAATGAGTCGGTCAGAGTGACACCCCTTGAAAATCAGGGCAGGCCACTCTGTAAAACTTAAAAAATATTCGGTCAGAGTGATTTCCCCTGAAAATCAGGGGAGGTCACTTTGTAAAACTTAAAAATTAGTCGGTCAGAGTGACTTCCCCCGAAGATCAGGGGAGGCCACTCTGTAAAAATTAATAATTAGTCGGTCAGAGTGACTTCCCCTGAAGATCAGGGGAGGCCACTCTGTAAAACTTAAAAAATATTCGGTCAGAGTGATATCCCCTGAAAATCAGGGGAGGTCACTTTGTAAAACTTAAAAATTAGTCGGTCAGAGTGACTTCCCCTGAAGATTAGGGGAGGCCACTCTGTAAAACTTAAAAATTATTCGGTCAGAGTGATTTCCCCTGAAAATCAGGGGAGATCACTCTGAAAAACTTAAAAATGATTCGGTCAGAGTGACTCCCCTTGAAAATCAGGGGAGGTCACTATGTAAAACTTAAAATGATTCTGTCAGAGTGACTCCCCTTGAAAATCAGGGGAGGTCACTCTGAAAACTTAAAAATGAGTCGGTCAGAGTGACTCCCCTTGAAAATCAGGGCAGGCCACTTTGAAAACTTAAAATTAGTCGGTCAGAGTGACTTCCCCTGAAGATCAGGGGAGGCCACTCTGTAAAACTTAATAATTAGTCGATCAGAGTGATTTCCCCTGAAAATCAGGGGAGGTCACTTTGTAAAACTTAAAAATTAGTCGGTCAGAGTGACTTCCCCTGAAGATCAGGGGAGGCCACTTTGTAAAAATTAATAATTAGTCGGTCAGAGTGACTTCCCCTGAAGATCAGGGGAGGCCACTCTGTAAAACTTAATAATTAGTCGATCAGAGTGATTTCCCCTGAAGATCAGGGGAGGTCACTTTGTAAAACTTAAAAATTAGTCGGTCAGAGTGACTTCCCCTGAAGATCAGGGGAGGCCACTCTGTAAAACTTAATAATTAGTCGGTCAGAGTGACTTCCCCTGAAGATCAGGGGAGGCCACTCTGTAAAACTTAATAATAAGTCGATCAGAGTGATTTCCCCTGAAAATCAGGGGAGATCACTCTGAAAAACTTAAAAATGATTCGGTCAGAGTGACTCCCCTTGAAAATCAGGGGAGGTCACTATGTAAAACTTAAAAATGAGTCGGTCAGAGTGACTTCCCCTGAAGATCAGGGGAGGCCACTCTGTAAAACTTAATAATTAGTCGGTCAGAGTGATTTCCCCTGAATATCAGGGGAGGTCACTATGTAAAACTTAAAAATTAGTCGGTCAGAGTGACTTCCCCTGAAGATCAGGGGAGGCCACTCTGTAAAACTTAATAATTAGTCGGTCAGAGTGACTTCCCCTGAAGATCAGGGGAGGCCACTCTGTAAAACTTAATAATTAGTCGATCAGAGTGATTTCCCCTGAATATCAGGGGAGGCCACTCTGTAAAACTTAAAAATGATTCGGTCAGAGTGACTCCCCTTGAAAATCAGGGGAGGTCACTATGTAAAACTTAAAAATGAGTCGATCAGAGTGATTTCCCCTGAATATCAGGGGAGGCCACTCTGTAAAACTTAATAATTAGTCGGTCAGAGTGACTTCCCCTGAAGATCAGGGGAGGCCACTCTGTAAAACTTAATAATTAGTCGATCAGAGTGATTTCCCCTGAAAATCAGGGGAGGTCACTTTGTAAAACTTAAAAATTAGTCGGTCAGAGTGACTTCCCCTAAAGATCAGGGGAGGCCACTCTGTAAAACTTAATAATTAGTCGATCAGAGTGATTTCCCCTGAAAATCAGGGGAGATCACTCTGAAAAACTTAAAATGATTCTGTCAGAGTGACTCCCCTTGAAAATCAGGGGAGGTCACTCTGAAAACTTAAAAATGAGTCGGTCAGAGTGACTCCCCTTGAAAATCAGGGCAGGCCACTCTGTAAAACTTAAAAAATATTCGGTCAGAGTGATTTCCCTTGAAAATCAGGGGAGGTCACTTTGTAAAACTTAAAAATTAGTCGGTCAGAGTGACTTCCCCTGAAGATCAGGGGAGGCCACTCTGTGAAACTTAATAATTAGTCGATCAGAGTGATTTCCCCTGAATATCAGGGGAGGTCACTATGTAAAACTTAATAATTAGTCGGTCAGAGTGACTTCCCCTGAAGATCAGGGGAGGCCACTCTTTAAAACTTAATAATTAGTCGATCAGAGTGATTTCCCCTGAAAATCAGGGGAGGTCACTTTGTAAAACTTAAAAATTAGTCGGTCAGAATGACTTCCCCTGAAGACCAGGGGAGGCCACTCTGTAAAACTTAAAAATTAGTCGGTCAGAGTGACTGCCCCTGAAGATCAGGGGAGGTCACTATTTAAAACTTAAAAAATAGTCGGTCAGAGTGACTTTCCCTGAAGATCAGGGGAGGCCACTCTGTAAAACTTAATAATTAGTCGATCAGAGTGATTTCCCCTGAATATCAGGGGAGGTCACTATGTAAAACTTAAAAATTAGTCGGTCAGAGTGACTTCCCCTGAAGATCAGGGGAGGCCACTCTGTAAAACTTAATAATTAGTCGGTCAGAGTGACTTCCCCTGAAGATCAGGGGAGGCCACTCTGTAAAACTTAATAATTAGTCGATCAGAGTGATTTCCCCTGAACATCAGGGGAGGTCACTTTGTAAAACTTAAAAATTAGTCGGTCAGAGTGACTTCCCCTGAAGATCAGGGGAGGCCACTCTGTAAAACTTAATAATTAGTCAATCAGAGTGATTTCCCCTGAAAATCAGGGGAGATCACTCAGAAAAACTTAAAAATGATTCGGTGAGAGTGACTCCCCTTGAAAATCAGGGGAGGTCACTATGTAAAACTTAAAATGATTCTGTCAGAGTGACTCCCCTTGAAAATCAGGGGAGGTCACTCTGAAAACTTAAAAATGAGTCGGTGAGAGTGACTCCCCTTGAAAATCAGGGCAGGCCACTCTGTAAAACTTAAAAAATATTCGGTCAGAGTGATTTCCCCTGAAAATCAGGGGAGGTCACTTTGTAAAACTTAAAAATTAGTCGGTCAGAGTGACTTCCCCTGAAGATCAGGGGAGGCCACTCTGTGAAACTTAATAATTAGTCGATCAGAGTGATTTCCCCTGAATATCAGGGGAGGTCACTATGTAAAACTTAAAAATTAGTCGGTCAAAGTGACTTCGCCTGAAGATCAGGGGAGGCCACTCTGTAAAACTTAATAATTAGTCGGTCAGAGTGACTTCCCCTGAAGATCAGGGGAGGCCACTCTGTAAAACTTAATAATTAGTCGATCAGAGTGATTTCCCCTGAAAATCAGGGGAGGTCACTTTGGAAAACTTAAAAATTAGTCGGTCAGAGTGACTTCCCCTGAAGACCAGGGGAGGCCACTCTGTAAAACTTAAAAATTAGTCGGTCAGAGTGACTGCCCCTGAAGATCAGGGGAGGTCACTATGTAAAACTTAAAAAATAGTCGGTCAGAGTGACTTTCCCTGAAGATCAGGGGAGGCCACTCTGTAAAACTTAATAATTAGTCGATCAGAGTGATTTCCCCTGAAAATCAAGGGAGGTCACTTTGTAAAACTTAAAAATTAGTCGATCAAAGTGATTTCCCCTGAATATCAGGGGAGGTCACTATGTAAAACTTAATAATAAGTCGGTCAGAGTGACTTCCCCTGAAGATCAGGGGTGGCCACTCTGTAAAACTTAAAAAATATTCGGTGAGAGTGACTCCCCTTGAAAATCAGGGGAGGTCACTATGTATAACTTAAAAATGAGTGGGGTAGAGTGACTTCCCTTGAAAATCAGGGGAGGTCACTATGTAAAATTTAAAAATGAGTCGGTTAGAGTGACTTCCCTTGAAAATCAGGGGAGGTCACTCTTATAAACTTAAAAATGAGTCGGTTAGAGTGACTCCCCTTGCAAATCAGGGCAGGTTACTCTGAAAAACTAAAAAAAATGTATGTAAGTGTGACTCCCTTTGAAATCTGGGGCGGTCACTGTGAAAATCTTAAAAAATGATTCGGTTAGAGTGACTTTCCTTGAAACGCAAGGGAGTTCACTCTAAAAAAGGTCAAAGTGTTAGTCGGTTAGACTGACTACTCTTTGATTGATACGTGAAACCCAAACCACTCCTTATACTATCGCTTAATAACTAAAGAACGGCTTTCAGAGAAATAGATCTAAAGATATTCAGGTGTATTTCTATGACCAATAACTTTAAATTAACATTAAATGCAATAGCGTTTCTGACAAAAGCTGTCGTTTAAATTAAACAACTTGGTTTTTGATATTGCGTTAAAGACGACAGCTTAATGAAATAGATATTACCAAAAGTATAATATCTAAGTTCAGGATTTTACGTCTCTACATTTAATGTTTGTGCCCGGGGGCAAACGCAAACTACACAAAACATTACTCTCACCTATAACAATACACGTAATATAAACGTAATGGAAAAATGTTATGAAGTTATCGTTATTCTGGCATATATTCAATGGCAAATTAAATGGGCATTTCTCTAAAGTCAATCATTGACGGTCAAAAGAAAAAAATATAAATAAACAAGAACTATCTTTAAAAAAGATAAGCGCCGTAGATAGAATGATGTCTTCCGGTATATTAAATGGAAATAATTTTTTTTACAACATGTTAAATAATAAATCCTTACAAAAATCGGATCTATATATACTATAATCATGGCCTCGAAGAACGCCTTTTATTAATCGTTGGTGATGAGCATTTATTGTTCTAAACATTCCATGCTTTATCAGGTATAACACGATTAGAAAAGCAAATATTCGTCTTTTTATGAAGTGTTTTCCTCGGCCGTAAACATCACCTATACTTGTCTCTCCTCAGCCGGCAACGTCAACATTGCGAAATATCCTCTGGGGTAAAAGTCATCATGTTTGTGCATACTAGGGTCGATTTTGAAGGATCAAACATCGGTTAAAACCGACAGAATTGTTCAATTATATCGCAAAACGATTATAATCGAGTAGTTGAAGGCGATATTTTACATTTGTTTTCTGTATGTCAAATTTAAACGGACGATATAAGCTTTGTTCCACAATGATTTCGCTTTGTATTGTTTTATAGTAAATTAAGCTATTCACCGTTGTTCAGACGATAAAAGATCCTAAAGAAATATCGATATTACAAACTATTGGTCAGAAAAACAACACCACACCTCACCTGTCGGGAACGCTTCCCTCTGTCGAAGACGCATTACTCGGCGGAATACACATCGGTTTTATACATTATGGTTAAGCTTCGAGTCACTTTGAGTATCAGATGGCCATATATGGTAGTTTCAAACCACCTAAAATTACATTTCATTTTTACAAAATTATTTTCTGTTCCTAAGAAGAAAGGAATAAATTGCCTCATTTATTACAAATAACATCAAATCTCAGTGAAATAATTGACTATTTTGATCAGCAAGAATGTCACTCAGGACTATCTAATAATGTAAAAAACGTTTCTACACACATTAATTGCATACAATATGAAATTCCGCTTTCGAACTCATTTATGGAACAGACAACTCATCGTGTCTCCATAATAAAATAAGAATTTGAGTGCAGCACTAAGACGTAAAGACTACATGTAAAACTTTTGAAAAGTACTGTATTTAACATCACAGCTCGTTCTTAGCCGCACATGTATTCCAGATACGGCAGGATAAGACATTTGACAATAGTACACATAGGATGGTGTGCTGAAGGTTCTCTACGCTCACACACAGCGCTTTGATTCCACTACTGTTACATGAAGGTACCGGAATAAGCGCCCTATGCTAAAGGAGAGTAACCTACCACGGATATAAACAATCACATACACAGTGATCTCCCCTACATATAGCCCGCGTGGAGTTTGAAAAAAATAAGATAAACACAGGAGATATCCTACTCCAAAGCTTTGTATGGACCGATTACTGTCCGAAGCATCTCAATCTGAGCTAAATCGCATCTCAAATATTTTTCTGTGAAGATATACAGTAAAACCTCACTTAAAGATCACCTCAATAATAAGACCACCTCAACAAAATTGAGTCCATTTTCACTGTAGGCCTATTGCTCTTTATTCAACCTCAATATTAAGACAACCTCAATAATAAGACCACCTCAAAAAATGTTTGAGTCCATTTTCACTGTTTTGCTCTTTATTCAACGTCAATAAAATTATTAAGACCACCTCAATAATAAGACAAGATTTATAGGGTCCCAACGGTGGTCTTATTATTGAGGTTTTACTCTATAGACAGAGATTTGTTATCAATTGTCCCTCACCGCTGCAGATCGAATTCCACCCGGGATGTAGAATGTGTATGTATAATAACTATCCAGCGAGCTTACAAGATCGTTGGTTGTACTCTGGTGCACATCTATGCTCAACATAATGCTAGAAGGGATTCTTCCTCAACGCTAACTGCTGGAAATCTTTGTGGATGTTTATGTGACTTAAAACAACATAATGAACATTACAAAGATAAGCGAATTCTTACCAGGGACGAGCCCTCTTCTGAGCTCCTCTCTAAGTCAACACTTGGTGTAAAGTGTACTAAACAGGTTAACAAACAAAACTCAAAATCTCATTCTGTTCATTTCTTACGTCACATGCTCATGAGTTAATATTTTATCTGGCCACAGGTCATATATCATGCTGGGGGGAGAACAGCTATCTAACTGCTGACATTTTTAATTATGAATTACATGCTGTATTACAGTGTGGCTTTACTTGAAACCAGTAAAATGCTGGGCATAGTCGCCAGACTGTAAATACGTAATGTGGAGTATACATTAAACCGCGTTAATAGTAACACATATATGGTAAAATCTGCAGTGTCATTTGAAGGAGTAGTTTATATCGGAAATGTATAGAACACCGGAGGATCATATAGCAAGTTATAAACTATGTTACACACATGTTATATCATAGGTTTAAATTAAGCGAGTGATCATCATACACGCAGGGATTTCCCAAAATACAATTCGATTTTAAAAAGGAAAGTGGATTTAGGTCAAACTTTCCAATTATCAGTCGCGTTTAAGGCAAAGGTAAACGAGTAGTGGATTGATGAGTGGTAAATAACTAGAAGTAGTAGATTTGAAGCAATGGACGAGGAATTACCAGACGATCCACGAGCGTCTACATCTGATATGGAATATTTGAACAAATGTGACCCATGTGATCAGGATTTGCTTAACACAGAGGCTGTATGCTACTGTGAGGTTTGCGACAAGAAATTCTGTCAATCTTGTTCCACAATGCACACTAAGATACTAAGGGAGCACGGAACAGTACTACTGGCAGAGGATAACGACGCCGTTGACGAAGGGTATAAATATTGTTTGTTAAAAGTATATTTACAGTGTGTTAACATGTTTGTTAAAAAGTTGGAAGTTCGATAAAATGAAAGTAAATGTAATGCTGTGTACACTGGCGTTATTTCGCGTAATGAAAACTACTGTTTTTTTGTGAATATCTGTTTTATTTTGAACTCTATACATGTATGTAATACAAAATGTATACAAACCGTGAGAAACTTCCTCGTTCTTATTGTTTGCCGGTTTTGTGGTTAGTACAGTTTCCGCTTTTTAACTGCACTCGAATTTATGTGTTTATACTGCGCATTGTAAATAAAATAACTGCGGCTTGGTTATTGTACATACGGTTTCGGTAGTTGCAAATAACTACATTGTTCTTATGTAAAAAGTGTTTGGTTTTATACTGTCACCCCTATTTAAAGGGCCAGCCATTTCTGACTTATATGACACCTACTTCTGAGCACATATACGTCCCGATTCCTATCATTTAATGCCAGGCTTCAGACACGGTAACCATTATTTATCTAACTGATGGCTTACCAGCAGACCATATCAGAACGGACCCCTACCGGTATTCGAACCTTCGATCTCCCGCTCCCAAGGCAGATGCCTTAATCACTCGGCCATGTGTATGTATTAGTCACAGGATTTCTCTCTTTTCTTAACAGTTTGTGGGCTTTCGGTTTCAGTAAAAGTCAGTATAACCGAAGGCCTAATCTCAAGCTTTAATATATTATACAGAGTTTCAAAGTTTATTATTAAAATTTTAACCGGTCTTTTGATTGAGTCAGTTGTTGACATACAACATGAAAACAACACAGTAATCATGTAGATTGAAGTAAATACCACACAGTCCAAGTTTCTAGTGGTAGAAATACTTTAAGGTTCACGAACATAATTGAGCGTTACTATTCTTAAATCACAACTTATGCATATTTTGTAGACTGTTCGAACAACTTGAATCAACCATTGGTGCTACCCAAGGACCAATATTTCAAAGTCATCGTACGTGCAACATAAAGCTTCCCGATGACAAGAAGCAGTGCCACGTGACTAGTTGTTGTTATCTGCAAGATGGTACCACACTGATTGTGGACAATAAAAATCAGAAATTAAAGCTGCTTTCAGAGGGCAAAAGTGTTATGAACTCGATGTTATTACCTGAAGACCCCAATGTTGCCTGTGTGGTGGACGAACACACGGTTGCCGTGACAATGGCTGACAATGCTGTGATACTAGTGTACGTAAATAGACACGAAATGAACACTACTTCCGCCTATCCGATGGAGCACGAGTGTCATTGTATTGCACATCATAATGGTACATTGTACGTAGGAGATGCTCAGAAAATATACAGATATTCTATGAAGTGCGAGCTTCTTGGCTTATTCTATTCCAACATGTCCGGCCCTAAATCAGTGAAATATTTCGTATTTAGCAACGATGGCGAGAAAATGTACGTAACAAATGAGGTCAAAGGTGAATGTGTTATTCTTGACAACAATGGGAAAACCTTGAACACAATTAGCGACCCGTGTTTACAAGCACCTCGAGGAGTATGCATCGGTGAAAATGACAGCATCTATGTCTGTGGTTACCAATCGAGCACACTTATCAAGACAGATGCGGAAGGACGAGACCCTATTTGTGTTCTCAGAAGAAATGATGGCATAGTATCACCAATATCTGCTTGTTATGATAGTGCTAGAGATGAGTTACTGATAGGGCCATGGCAAAGTGACTTTATGGTGGTTTTTGAAAACATAGAAAACTAAATATATAAGCATAATTTCCATACCCAGATTTCGTGTTATGGTGGACTGACTGAATTCTATAGAGAATAGAAGTAAAATATCTTCAAGGCGCGATAAATATGTTTACGTGTAGTATAATGCGCACGTGACGTTCAGTGGTCATTGAGCGCCCAGATTGTTTTGTGTACTGCACAACGTCTCTGGTGCGGCGTATATAAGACATCTAGAATCTAGGAGGTATTTTTGGCATTCATTTTTGACTTTAATTTGCATTACGCCTGTTATTTAGCCTAGGTAAGCCTATTGTCTTAAATTGCATTAATTTGATTTTTATCTTAAACTGCCTATATTATATACATGTACTCAGTACATTTAGAAACGAACAATGCAGATTTTGTCAAGTTTCGTGGACTAACATAAGAATACAAAAAAAAGATCTTAAACAATATTATTTCATGTTTGTGCAACATGTATGCTATATACATGTATTGATAAATCTATGCTTTTTAAACATTACACAGGACAAAAACTGTGCGTTTTTAAATGACCCGAGTATATTTTGGTAGATATGTTTTCGGGTGCAAATACTGTAGATCTATTGTAACTTGTAAATATTGCCTAGTCTTCCAAATAAAGTTGGACTTAACAATTGTCACTTGTTAATTATGACATAATTAATTGTTTCGATTTATGATAATAAGATAAGATTTGTTGTTAATACATAGTAATACAGTCAGGCTGTAAATGCTAACAACTGTTAAACAATATTGGGTTATATAAGTATGATTATTTTATGCATTATCTGAAGTGTATTGTTTTCATCTAAATTTGATTAGTCAGTCAGAGTCCATTTTGTTTACACGTTATTAACATCGAAACACAAACGCTACTAAAACTAGTAATATATATATTACCGTCAGCACGTGATAATAATAATAATATTCGAAAATATACAATTCAAAACCAAATTAATTACTGAAAAATCAGTAGGGCCAGTCTTCCGCTTTTTATGATGGATGAACACGTATTGCTAATCGAGGCATTGACTTAATGTTCGGTCTCCCATCGACTTTCCGCCAGCCTGTCGATAGCTACCAATGGTCAATTGTGACTTTCTGATACAAACAGTATAGTATTTGTTTCTTCTTTAGCCAAATATAGTTTCCTTTTCATATTTCTTCTATTAGTTTTTCTTTAGAGACGTTTTATCATTGTTCAAAATGCTATTAAAATGATAGCATTGTACCGTATAAGTAGTTTGCGGGGCTACGTATAAGTTAATCGTGTCTCTAAATTCTCGGACAAAGGCTTTATATTACTAGATGTTGAAAAGAGTAAAGAACCAGCGTAAACAGATTTCCAACCAGTACTTTCATCTTATCTACTGCAAGCGACTGACGTCTTGCTACAGGCGAAGTATCTCAAGAGTTCTCCGGTAGTTTTACTGACATTTCCAAGGTTGTAATCGCTATGTGGTTATTATTTCTACTTTTAGATGTATGTCAAGTTCTCCTTTCCCCACGTACAGTTCATTGACTTGATATTATATTCATGTTCTTGTCTCCCTTCCTGCCAGTGCACACTGGCTTTCTTGGCCTTTGGTGTATTCAATCCATTCCATGTTTGTTTTTGATAGTCAGCAAGACAATCCCTAGCTTTCCATTTCCATATATAATTGTCCTTGCTCATCATCAATCCCTAATGTTTCGTACGTTGTTGTTTCTCAGGGGTTCGTACGTGCGGAGCCAAACCCTGGATGCGCAATGTGTTGTTTACATTTTACAATAACAATTTCCAGTAAACTTTCAGAGCAAGGATTTTTTGAAAACCTACAAAGACCAGATGATCTGAAACACGGCTAAGTTTACATTTAGTAAAATGCTGTAAAATGAATCCCCGTACTGTTATGGTCTGTGCATATGGGGGCTATATAAGTTGATTCAACTAGCGACCCTAACAGTATATGCAAGATGGTCTTTTCTTTGTTTCTGGGTTGTTACCTTATGTGAATTGATAATGACATTGTGTATGACATTGTTTGAAGTCCACTTTTTGGATATGAAACTTTACCAAATGGAAATGTTTTGCAAAGTGTTTTCTAACATGTACTTGATCCGATTATATAAGAACATTGCTTGCTTTTCACTTTGTTAAACAGAGATACAATAGTCCTGCCCCAAACCCTCCACAAAACAGAGATACAACAGTCTTGCTCCCTATCTCCACATAACGGATAAACAACAGTCTTGCTCCCACTCTCTACATAACAGATACACAACAGACCTGCTCCCAATCCTCCACATAACAGATAAACAACAGTCTTGCTCCCACTCTCCACATAACAGATAAACAACAGTCTTGCTCCGAACCCTCCACATAACAGATACACAACAGTCTTGCTCCGAACCCTCCACATAACAGATACACAACAGTCTTGCTCCGAACCCTCCACATAACAGATACACAACAGTCTTGCTCCGAACCCTCCACATAACAGATACACAACAGTCTTGCTCCGAACCCTCCACATAACAGATAAACAACAGTCTTGCTCCGAACCCTCCACATAACAGATACACAACAGTCTTGCTCCGAACCCTCCACATAACAGATACACAACAGTCTTGCTCCGAACCCTCCACATAACAGATACACAACAGTCTTGCTTTGAACCCTCCACATAACAGATACACAACAGTCTTGCTCCGAACCCTCCACATAACAGATACACAACAGTCTTGTACCGAACCCTCCACATAACAGATACACAACAGTCTTGCTCCGAACCCTCCACATAACAGATACACAACAGTCTTGCTCCGAACCCTCCACATAACAGATACACAACAGTCTTGCTCCGAACCCTCCACATAACAGATACACAACAGTCTTGCTCCAAACCCTCTACATAACAGATACACAACAGTCTTGCTCCGAACCCTCCACATAACAGATACACAACAGTCTTGCTCAGAACCCTTCACGTAACAGATAAACAAGTCCTGCTCCAAACCCTCCACATAACAGATAAACAACAGACCTGCTCCCTCTCTCCACATAACATATAAACAACAGTCTTGCTCCCACTCTCCACATAACAGATACACAACAGTCCTGCTCCAAACCCTCCACATAACATATAAACAACAGTCTTACTCCGAACCCTCCACATAACAGATACACAAAAGTCTTGCTCCGAACCCTCCACATAACATATAAACAACAGTCCTGCTTCGAACCCTCCACATAACATATAAACAAGTCCTGCTCCGAACCCTCCACATAACATATAAACAAGTCCTGCTCCGAACCCTCCACATAACATATAAACAACAGTCCTGCTCCCACTCTCCACATAACATATAAACAAGTCCTGCTCCCACTCTCCACATAACATATAAACAAGTCCTGCTCCCACTCTCCACATAACATATAAACAAGTCCTGCTCCCACTCTCCACATAACATATAAACAAGTCCTGCTCCGAACCCTCCACATAACATATAAACAAGTCCTGCTCCGAACCCTCCACATAACAGATACACAACAGTCTTGCTCCCAACCCTCCACATAACAGATACACAACAGTCCTACTCCCAATCCTCCACATAACAGATAAACAACAGTCTTGCTCCCAACCCTCCACATAACATATAAACAACAGTCTTGCTCCCAACCCTCCACATAACAGATAAACAACAGTCTTGCTCCCAACCCTCCACATAACAGATACACAACAGACCTGCTCCCAATCCTCCACATAACAGATACACAACAGACCTGCTCCCAATCCTCCACATAACAGATAAACAAGTCCTGCTACCAACCCTCCACAAAAAAGAGAAACCGATATAACTCATTTTATGAACAACATTTTAATTGATTAATTGTAAACATTTAATACAACTGTATGAAACATTATTTGACTGCATAAACATATTAAATAGATAAAGATTAAACATTATGTTATATAATATAGTAAAGTTAGCATTATATGAATACAGCAGCCTTGATGATGACAAAACTATGGCACAATGTGACAGGTGAGCATAATAATATATATCCAATGTTAAATGTGTTCATACAACGGTGTAATCTGTCGGAACATATCTAAGGTTCGCCCAAAGCATGGAAATATTGACGAAAGAATTGAAAATGAGAGTTATACACAGTTTCGACACTGTACAACGTAAATATCAAAAGCGTATTGAGTGAAACACATATTACCTAACCTGAATTGCGAGTAAAGCCAATGTACAACTCTAAAAAAGGAGGAGAAGCTATTTTTCAAACTGTTGGTATGACCTGAGTTTCTTGTTCAATTCTCAAATACAATGTACCATTGGAAAGTTTCTGATCCATATTTTTTAAAAATATATAATTTAATATATTTGATGTTACCACAAACATTGAATCAATTGTTAAACTTAAAGAAAGTTCCGAAAATAGAAATGTTCGTTAACAACCAATGGGTGTTTTTAGTTAAAAATAATTCATTTTACATTGATTATGAAACATGTTTTTAAAACTTATACCATTCCCTGGGTAACTAAACAGAACTTTTTACAAGTTAAGAAATTGAAAAGATTGCGATCAAACCATGCTAAATACCGGGCTCAAACTTGTTACCTTAACATCAGGAGTCAGATGCTTAGCTCTAACCCTTGACCGCAAGGCTAGCAGTGTCTTAAAGGTGCTGCTAACAATGATTTAAAAGCAATGTCGAGATACCTGGGAACCACTAGAATTGATTTTACTTGCTTGGACCATCCTCGGTACCCAGGTTATTCATAACATATATGATACCCTGGGCAAATTTGCTAGCAAAACTTCGTAATGCATGATCATTAATTAGCATTTCTCAACCAATGAAACGGACGATAACAAAAAAGAAGGCATCTCCTTTGTGAAGAGCTATCAGCAAATTCGACAAAATGGCAGCCTAACACGATTTTAATTATTCATGAGAACGAGGCTTTTACAGTCAGTTTGCCCAGAGTATCATACATGTAAGAATAGCCTGGGTACCGAGGATGTCTTTGACAAGAAAAAAATATTTTTTTTAAGGTTTCTCACTGAATGGAGTAAGATAACACATGAAATAAGAACACAAGGTATCAAAAAGAACAACCAATTTGTCTAACTATACATGTATCAACTGTTCATATAAATGCAACTTTATTTCATAGCATACAGAATGAATTCTCTATTTACAGTTAATATAATTCATTATTATGTGAATAATTGTCATACATGTATAAAAAGTATAAAGTGTGTATTGCAAAAGATTGATTTTTGGCAAGTTAACAAACAGAAACATTAAATAGCAACACTAAACAATTATTTGGAAAAAAGAGAAATCAACAACAACTGATTATGAATCTTCTTATTTTCTATAATATAAATTTATACCCAGACTCATTTAAAACCGGTACCTTCATTTATTTATGAAACATTATTTAGATATTTAAAGCAGGAATTAAACATACCTATTACTGTATAAAGACTATTCACAGTCATGAAAATGATGGTGCCCATTGCTTCCAATAAGGACGTATTCAGATGATTTACATGATTTTAGAGAACGCATTCAGTTATTGTCCACTGCTTTCAACACGTTAACAAGAAAGTATTCGGCTAATTTAAGTAAATGGATAAAGCAACAAAAGCAGATCCACTCATTGATGCAAAACTAGAGGAATTCAGAATTGGCGAAGCAGCAGCTACACGTTCGCACCATACCATCGATTATGTGGTTAGATAAACTGGTTTATCAGGACATTGATACAAAACAATATAGAATGGAAGACCAGAGCTTAAATAAAACAAAAACACCAACAACAACAGAGAGAAACAATGGTGACATTAGATGTCCAAACTAGACACACACAGACAGACAAAGGTAGAACATAAAATGAGCAAGGAGTAACATTAACATAGCAAATAAAGAAACAAAGCATGGAGATCCCCCAGGATTGGCAAACAAATACTGATTCAGACACAGTATTCCACATGCTTTAAATAAGAAAAAATCTATTATACAGTTAAAGGTCATTGAGGCTTACTGATACGTAACTAACGAAGCTTAAACAAAATATCCCAAGTCAAACTGTGAAGCCTTTTTGGGGACATTTTCAGCATTTTGGAACATTTTCTGCAGTGTGTGGAAGGAATCTGACCACTTCCGAGATTTGGTAGAAAGCCATTTGGTAAGGTATTATTATTCAGAAATGTACAATAAAACGAAGAATTTTTGCTCCGTTATACATAAGCAAACACAGTCAACCTCTGCATCCAACTACTTTCTTTGGGAATGAAAAGGGAAAATCACACTATTTTGAAAATCAGGAAGCCAATGATTTCGACTAAAGCTTTACAAGTCCATTATCTTAAAATTGTTATGTTTATCCAAGGGACACAACTCAAACTGTAACTCAATAACCTTATTCAGTCTGTGGTTTAACCAAGATTATTGACCTCAGATTTGTTACAAATACTATGTGGTCACCCAATTTGACTCTCAGCTTGCCACATAATTCCCATCAAAGGCAAATTTTGCAACTTTAGAGACGAGAATGGACTGGTCTAAAGACAAGAATAGACTGGTTTAAAGATGAGAATGGACTGGTTTTGAGACGAGAATGGCCTGATTTAATGACGAGAATAGAATGGACTGGTTTAGAGAACAGAATGGACTGGTTTAAAGATGGAATTCCAGACCAGTATGGTATATTTCCAGGATGTGCTTAAAGGATCTGAGTAAAGATAATCATTATATATATGATACAGACAATGCACACAGAACGACCGGGCTCCCAGTGTAGACACAATATAATCTGTAGGTTTTATTCCACTTATGAAAGCTGAAGTTTGACATAAAAACAAAGGATAAACAAAGGAAGACATGCTAATAGACATATGATATGAATTGCACCATGAGCTATTACTCTTCAGATCAGACTGTACATAAACTAATGAACAGAGACTTAATAAAAATATACAACAAATGAAAATTTAACAAAACTTTTTGACTGTTTATCTTTGGTCATAGTAGAAATGAAAGGACCTGGGCAAATATGCTTCGACTGCCGACTTGTTTCAACAGATAATTTAGTATAACACTGAAACATTGGGTAGTGCCTCTGTAGTGTATATATAAATGAATATTTTAATACAAATTCCATTAAAAAATGGTTACACTGCAATTACCCTGCTTTGATTAAGTAATGTAAATTCATGTTTGTTATCATACTCAAAAAACTAAATAAACCAAAATATCAACATGCTGACTATAATAGAAAACGTTTCAATTTTTGGAGGAAATTTCAAACTGTACACAAATCCCGAACTGGGCTTGAGGTCATAAACCTGAGTTTGGAAACCAGTCTCAAATCTAAGACGTCCGATTGGTTGGTTCTGAGTGCAGTCTTAAATTTAACCAATGGCCACCCTGCATTCCAAGACTGGTCTTCAAAACTCAAGTTTTATAACCATGATCTCAGAACTTTTAACCTGATAAAATAAATGCAGTAAAGTAAACCTATATAACTCTTCGTCTGCCTCACATTTTGCATGCCTTGAAACAGTTCAAATTCTGAATGTCTGGTTCTCGTGCTCAAACGTCTTGTGCAAGGAAAAATGTTTTTGCATTTGTGTTTGATGAAATATTTATACAAAACTGACAGCAAAAATGTAATATTGAACCACAATGAACAATGAAGATTTACACATGATGTATTTCAATTCCCAAGTGGGAAATTTTACAATTTGACTTATTTTTTTGTTTAATATGAACACAATAGTGAACACCCAGAGAGTGATGAGTGAGCAATTTAAACATCCGGCCCTGTGTTCACAAAGAACAGGAGATTTTCTAGCCAAACAAATGTTTCCACATATTCCTAACTTGTTTCCCATACCCTGCGTTCACAGAGAATTGGTTTTTCAGGATCAGGATCAAAATCAAATGTAGTTTCTATAGAACTTTGAAAACATTACTATCCAAGTCTAATTTTTGTTTACGTAATGTGATAGATATGAACATTTTGCAAATTTATAAGACTTAAATTCAGATCTCATATTTATCCATGAAAAAGTGATACTTTAGTACCTTGAGACTGATTCCTGAAAATTTAACCTAATTTTCACTTAATTTCTCACCAAATTTTCTCATTGTACATTAGAAGATATTAAGGTGTTTTTGTGTTTGTTGATGAGAAGTACTTTGTAAAGTATTCAACTGCTTTAAAGAAAATAGCAAATAATTTTCAGGATCAACTGAATCTAGATCCTTTGATCCTTTGTGAACACTGAGCCTGATAATTTTAAGATCATGATTGTGTGTAAAATCAACATGAGAAATATAGTACATGAAAATATAATATAAATATTCTGGTATATTCAGGCCAGTGGATTCTTAGCTGGGAGTAAGGGGAACTCCACAAATCTGGTCCCTCTAGCCCCGCAACATTTCTCCAGGTAATGCTAGACTGGTCTGCACGATAAAAATTGTAATTCAGAACCAGTCTAGGAAAAATCCAAAACCAGTTTACCGCGTTATAAAGTGGATTACAACCATAGACTCTGTGTATGTTTCGTCTTTTGAATATTCATTTTTTTACACACAAAAAGGCAAACAAAATTAATTTTGTGGTCCATGCATGCTTACATATATTTAATAAGAAAGAATAGGACAGGAAAATATAGTTTATCTACGAAAACTAGAAGTCTTGCCCTATTTGTGGCCAATGCTTATAAATAATATAAAAATAACTTATTTGCTTTAAATATTGCAGAACTCTTATCGGAGTATAAATTGTAAAGTACTTCACGAGAACCACAATACTAACTTTGTAAGGCCTTCCACAAAAGTTCAATTCAAGTTCTACAAGTACTAATAATGTCTTCTAAAATTGCACTTTCCAATGAATGAGTCGGGCACAGAGACTCCACAAATCTCGCCGATGCACTAAGTTAAGTCACATGACCCTCGAGGAGAATCACGACTTTTTGAACATTCAGTCACATGATTTGCCTAAAGATTCTGACCAAATTTGTACTTTATATTATATACACTAAATCCATTGAAAATTAATAAACACATTGTATGTAGAAATAATATTTATAGCACTTGACCTTTGTATTAATTTTGGTCACAAATGTCAAAGTTCAAAAGGTCACATGACTAGACATCCACACATTCAGGACTGGGTGGTGTACGTCTACCCGGTCTCTGGCCTTCCAATTTCAGCAAATAGTCCGCTGCATTTTGAATATTCCAGTCACAGGCAAGCAAAGCTTCCTTACACCTGCTGACATCACCAAGTTCTATACTAAGCAATTGTTTAAGTTTGATATATTTGATAGCCTTGTTCCGGTCCCACTTTGTATCCTGTAATGCTTGAAGACAATCTTCTCTTGTCACCTGCAATAGTAAACAATTAAGATAATTATTGAATGCAATAATTAACACCACAATATATCTGTTGTGTTATATAATGATGGTATGGTCTAAACTATTGTAACTCAATTTAAATTGATGTAGTTGCAATAGTTTTGTGCCAAAAACTAGATATAGGATTCAATGTACAGTAAAATCTCGCTTTAAGACCACCTCAAAAATAAGACCACCTCAAAATTTAGAACACAATTTTCAAGTCCACTTTCACTCTTTTGCTCTATATTCAATCTTAATATTAAAACCACCTCAATATCAAGACCAGTTTCCAAGGGTCCCAAGGGTGGTCTTATTACTGAGCTTTTACTGTACCTTAACCTGGAATAAGTCGAACTAATCTCCCAAGTTTACCGAATGTAACAAACAAATTAGAAAACCGATCAGTCTTCTTGACAATCGGGTGTTTATATCATTTTTGCCTCAAACAAAAGAAATGAAGGCCACCATTTTGAAAATTTAAAAATGAAGTAAAATTGAGGATTTTCAAAGACAAGCTTAATTAATAACACTAACTATTGCTATTTCTCATTTTAAAGACTACCAAAAAAACAGACACCTTCGTTAAAAAATAATGAAAAAAACATTGAGGAAGATAACTTTATTCTCCTCATTATTTGCAGGCAAAATATACACCCAAACCACTGAAATCAAAGTTTTGCCATGAGCCTATAATCCATTCTACTGAAACACAGAACATGCAATGTGTAATCAGCATCAGTGGACCAATCCTATGGTGCACAATTTTACAAATCCCTCATTTGTATACTGTATACAATTAAATGTACAACATCCCCAGAGAAATACTCATTCGGAGATGCAATTTTCAGCTGTTTGTGAGAGGTTGTTGCTTAAGAGGTTAAAATAATAGGAACTTCCTAAAGCAGCATGGCATTTCTTCTGTTCCTTGATGGCTATATGCTGGTTTCTAACCACCTGAAGTGCATTTTATTCACATAACACAGGGGTGTCACTAATTCTTGAAGTAACAGGAAAATCCCCAAGAGTAGTCTGTGGTGTACTCCCCTTCATAATGATCATTCATACAAGAAAAGCCGGGTGATGTTGCTTAAGTTACTGGGCAATTTTATCAGCTCTTATTGACACCCCCTGGGTAACAACTTTCTATTAGTTTAATTTGGACGTGTTACTGAACTGAAAGTGGCCTATTTTTATTAAGAGCAAAGTGGGTTCTGGAATAAAGTCGGGAGCCAAATGTCAAATTGAGTGAAATAAAAAGTATTTCCATTGGCAAGTCTCCTTATCTAATGGGTACAACCATTTTTATGTAAATTAATAATTAATGTAATTTAATTGCATACTAAAAGCCGCTTTGAGACAGGAAAGAATTGATATTGTTTAGAGAGGCTCTTACTCAAGAGAGGAACATTCTGGGGAGGTTGCATGGTATACAGAAATTATCCTGAAATTGGTGCCTTGATAACCAACATAAATTCTTTAAGGATCAACCAAAACCCAAATTCAATTGAACAACTTGTTTGTTCCATATATATGCAACACAGACACCTTGGCATGCACCTTTTTACCACCTGTCAATGTTTCTTCAGTTCAGCCCAACAGTCAGTTTTGTTTGATGACCAGTCTCAAAACTAAAGCTTCTGATTGGTAACTTATTAGCTCAGTCCAAATATTGGCCAATCACAAGGCAGCATTCAAAGACTGGTTTCCAAACTCAATTTAAAAACCTCAGGCCCAGTTGCAACACCAATGTGGTGAATTCTTCATGCATTCTCCGTGTTTCTCAACTTGTATTCCAATATATCGCCAACTACCGTGTTCAAATTTGGGTGAATTCCATAATTCCAAAATGTGCAGTGCCATGAAATTGCAATCAAAACGAGTCTCACCAAACAGCTGCATGTATCATGGACAAAATATTCACATCAGCTTAGATAAATATGATTTCACAACATTGAAGAGCAGCATAAAATGGAGACACAGGCCAACAGCGACAATCAGTAAAAAAATACCGAGACTGAAACGGATACACTGGACATGTAAGAACATTCACAAAGACCTAAGGAATGATAATCAATGTAATCATACTCTCTTTCAGTCTGTGTATGGTGTATGAGGGCAAATGTATTCGGGCCTAATGATATAGCAAGCCACACTATGGTATAATAAAATCATTTCAAACACAACCAAATTTGGAGTTGGGATTTCCACCTTGCAATATACTGAATATTTCAGGAGACGGACACATAATCATTGTAACAGTCTTCATTGACCTTGAAGACACCAGACAAGCATTTACATAGGTGCCTTGGTATGGATTGTCCCTAGTACTTATTTCTTCAATATTTTCTTTCCGAAATATAAGTTACTGAAGAATTACCCATAAATGAGGGAACGATTGAAGGAATGATTAAATTGGTACAGGAAACACTAATGCCTTCCCACAGAATTTTAAGACCATAGCATGACTGGAAAGAAAGTATGCACATTGATTTTCATTCCCTGCAATATACAAACAGTGCGCAAGTAGGTACATGTGTACTTACATCACTACCAAACAATTTTTGCATCAATATCACCTCCTCGCCATTCTTCTCCCTGTAAGATGTTTATGTAAAATATAGAGTAATTTTCAAGGCAATTTGATAATAAATTTAATTGTAAAAAGCATAATATTATAAACTAATCAACAGAGCTTACCTGCCTGTGTGTTAAGAATATAACAGATTATTTACCAAATATGCCAAATGAAAACAAATTTGACAGATTTGCATCAACTTTGAGCAATAGTTCTGTTTATTGAAATCTGAGATGTGAACATAGCGACAGGTAAGCTCTTTTAACCAGTACAATACAAGATTACCAGACTTCAGTAAAAACATAATATATTTTTTCCTTGTCTAAGACTGGAAAGCTAGTGATAAGTATGTACTGATCTTGGTCAAATTTTCTGCACATTTGTCAGAGTGATACTCAATCTCGCTTCAAAAATTAGTGTCACTAATAAAAAAAATATACAGTCACATTTCATGGATTTAAACTGTGGGAAACACTGTAGATAATATCCAAGTACTATACAATGTATGTTGGCCATGAATTTAATATGTAACATGAAAAGCGATGACCCCACAAATCACACAATAAAGCAAACATATAATGATCCAATCTTTCACATCAAAGGTCACCCGATTACCATAGCAACTAGGATTTTGAAATCAAATGTCTCACCTATCGAGTTAACATAGCAACTGAATAGGTGAGACAATTGATTTAAAAATCATACAATCAAATACATAATTCTCCCAGCTTTCCAGAACATCAATGTCATAATAATTTACTCAAAATATACATATTATATGTCCATTTTCTATACCTACCACCGAGCCCATTTAAATCATACAACTCTAAATTCAAATCTTAACATCTATCGACAAAACCTGATCATATCTATAGCATTAGAGAATGGTGTTCAATGAAACAAACTTCAGCTCCTCAAAACAGCAGCCATCTTGAATTTTAACATATGGTTATCAAAAGAACTTCTGGAAAAACTATAGTAAACAATAAATACTTGATGTTTCTAACTCGCACCAAGAACAGTTTTTAATAAACACCGTATGGCAGCCAACATTTCTTTAGAAATATCAAACAACAGCCAAGCCGTATAATTCAAATGCCAAAGTTTGCATACATTTTCAAGTAAAAAATCTGACAGAATAGTTTTTTAAAGACAGAACTTTCAGTTAAGCTAGAGAAATACCAAGGCAAATCCATTTCTGACTGTCAATACTGGTTAGTGAGTTTAGTGATTTTTACTACAATTGCCATGAATGGTGAATTCGGAGGGGGCTGTGCACAAGTGGTGCCATGTTGCTCAGGATTTACGTCCTCTCCACCTTGGTGCAATCCCAACTGGCCCAGAAAGTATATAACTAGAATTTCCCGACCTCAGTCAGAATAAAAGTGAGGTGCATAACAGATTGCATTGTGAACCATTCTCTAATAACTACAATACTTCATTCCATGTTATTAATCATGTTAAAAAATGGTGCATTTCACAGAAAAACTACAATGGTGACAGTCTGTTATGGTGGATGATGGAGATTTCAGAATATGATGCAGTTGTCATGACAATGAGGAGATTTCAGAAAATGAGAAACCATGCACAAACTTTATGAGAATAAGGAAACTTTGTTTGTTTGTAGAAGAATCGCAATCAGATGCTTCAGGGACAGTTTGTTTTTAAAACAAAATGTAACAAAGTCAAGGAATGGAAGCATGGGATTAAAAAGGACCATTTTATGGTAAGCAAACATAAAAAAATCAAACGTTAAAATGGATAATGGCTGTATGCAATAATATGATGTACAAAAACATTCATTAAGGATGCATTCTGCAGGCTGTAATAGAATGTGGGAAAGATTTTGTTTTAAAAGCATTCCTTGGCAAGATATATACATGGGTTGCATTGGGTAACAGTTCAGACTGTAACAAGCATCTGATTCTATGGGCATGTGTTACAGAATAAAAATTAGGTAACCATTCTATGTTTCTGAATTCTAAATGTTATTTTTCACTGTTTCTAGACTAATATTTTAAAAGGATATGGAAGATGTGACCACAAATGGTATTTTAAATCCGTTTGAAACTAATATTGCCAATATCTAATGCCACCCTTAAACAACAATTATAATTTATTAAACCAGTCTAGAATAGTTAAAGCAGCGCTAAATCTGCCGTTGTATTTAATCCAAAGGCCAATAATTATCAAAAAGAAGCATGGCCACCATCAATTTAAATATTTAACTAATGTTTTACACCAGTCGTAAACATTAAGTATGATATCAAACCAGTCTAGAACAGTTTAAGCAGCAGTAAACTTACATATTTATTCCAAAGGCAAATCATTACCAAAAAGAAAATAATTATCAAAAAGAAGCATAGCAACTTATCAAGTTTAATTTAAAAAATATGGAAAAAAGCTCATTACACAATGTAGTAATTTCTGCATAAAGTGAATCACCATAATCCTTTCTGATTGTAAAAAACCTTATGTTAACGAGTAAACAGTTCTAAGTTATGAATTCAGAAGTCACTGCAAACAATATTAAAAGCAGATTTATTGAAACTGAATGTAAAATATAGTGTAAGCAATTCAGAATTTAATATTCGAATGTGAAATACTAAAATCTTAAAAGCAAAAAGCATTTTTAAACTGCACTTCACTCACATATCAAGGGTTTGCCCCTCCCCATATCGTAACCCCTTCTTGACCTAAATTGAGTAACAAATGTATTCCATTAAACACTCATTTCTTTCGGAATCAGGTTGCTAAGCATACAAATTTAGCATGCAGCAAATCCAGTTGTTGTATTAGCTCTTATTTTATTTAAAGTAGTTCTCAAGGAACAAGTTAACATGTAGAATCTGCGACATTTATCATTATTTACTTTTGGTCAGTTATTTCTATATTTACTTTGTCTTTTCTGATATCATATCACAATGAGAAGCAACCAATTATAAAGTGTCAGTCACATGCTTAAATGTCCCAGCATTCACCCAAATGCCAAATTCCTCCTTCTGCGTTAAGTGTTAAAAGTTACCTCCCTTCATGAAGAAACCATAGATTTACCTCCCTTTTGTCAATTGAAAAATAACACAATAGAATTATCTCCCTCAGCTAAATTTACCATCCCAGAGCAAGATGAAACCAGATTTAACTCCCCTAAGTTAAGAGTTGAACATATTCACCTCCTGAGACTAAACCATGTAAACCTAATACATTATGGAACCGTGGAAAAAATTAAAATTCAAATCTACAGCAATTCATGCAGACAAAATGTTTTTTCAAGAGGAAAATATTTAAAAAAAAATTGTTTCCAAAATAAGCTTTATAGAATATCTCAATGCTAACTGATAATGAAGTATAGATAAAAAGATAATAACAAATTGTTGCATTATATACCATCCACTCAAAAGAAGCTGGAGTGAATATTAGAGAATTTCTATATGATTAACTTATAGATTGGATCTCATCTACAGACTCAAATCAATACATTCAATATAATAAACTAGAATATTAGAAAAGAAATTAAAAGGCTAAAGTTAAAAATAAACTTTCCTCAGACAAAAGAAAGACTATTTATATACATATATATATATAATTATATGAGATCATTTCCATTAATAATTTAAGTTATAATATGAGATCATAGCCCATACTCAAAATTACAAACTTTTAACGTGTCCTCACATTTCAGGGTCCTCGGGATTCAAGGGAGGCAATTCTGTAAAGCAAGACAATTAGTGAAAACATAAATCTACCCACCTGTTACTTTTTATCAGTAAGTGTTTCAATACTTCATATCTTACGTAATATTCGTATCAGATCAATTTATTTAAATAAATAAATATTTAAACAAATTTGCAAACTCCATTTTTTGCACCTAAACTGCCATTTTTTCAGGTAAATTTAGTTGTGCTTTTTTTTGTTACAATACATTTTTTACAGATGGAACAATTTGATTAAAAACAAAAGATGCTATTTTTTTGCCAAAGTTTACCATAGTATATCGCGGGTATTAAAACTAAGAAACGTGGCATCCATTACGTGCCATGCATTTCTATTTTCAGTGCTTCAGTCATTTTTTTTTAAAATGCACAATCGAAAAATATGAAAATATTGAAACGTTTACTGAATCACACAGCAAGTGCAAAGCTGTCTCGTCAAAGTGTCACTATATCTGGCATTCTACGAATAAATGTATCATCTCACAAAATGAGAAATTCAACTTCCTTGAATCACTTCGACTTGGGCTAATATTTGGTCTTAAATTTTGGAAATATCGGGAAAAAATGTTCGCTTAATAAAAGGTAGCCATAAATGTTTTCACTAGGCCTAAAGCTTGAGCAGCAATTTTTCATGTCCAACAGAAAACAAATCAGTTTTAAACATGAATGCACAAGCCTACGATATTCACAAGAATCGTGAATATAAGAGGCCTAGAAATCTGTTGAAAAATCCCATAATGCAACATAATGTCACATGACAAAGACCATGTGAAGGGTCATGTGACCCAACAAAATACATTTCGCTCTGAGGTACAAATATGTAATGAAGACTTGCTAGACTTTTGTTACGATTAACGATTAACACGTAGCTAGGTACCAATCCTTCGTATTGCACGGGACAAAAGATAAACACATTGAACATGCAGAAAAATGTAAATATACAAAAACAAGAAAGCATGCGATATTTAAACAAGCACTTTGAAGCCACCTGGAGTTAACATAAAACTTGGCCCCTCTACCACATTGATAAAAAATATACTGTTAATAAACGAATACTTTGTACGATGATACAATGCTATCAGGGTATACTAGTATATTAGATACACAAGAATAAATAGACGCTAAATACCATAGACAATGATGGTGAAAAAAGAATAAATATAATGTTGTATAAAATAAATAAATTAGAAACTAACTATAAATTCCAGTTATATATACATCTATGTTCTTGATTAAATATGTTTGCATTCAACAGTAAATAAGTGTTTCATTAACTTCATTAGTAGACCTCTAATATATTCTTTTTTCAGATCAATACACATTAGTAACAATGACGGTAACCATTTGATGGTCAAAGAGAAAGACCTAGAAATGTAAACAATGTAGAACCCGGACTACCCCTGGGATTCCAAGGGGACTTAACTTTAAATAGCTAGCTTGTATGTTACCCAGTACACCCATGTTCATCTCATCAATTGAAATACAGCGATGATGATTGCGGCAAAGTGATGATGATTTTTTGTTTGCTTACCATAAAACAACAATGGATATCCTGATACCATTAATAATTCTATACAAGAAGTATGTAACTAATTAACATTATCATTAATTCCTTGGGTTCCAATAATTTCATATTAAGGCAGCTTAAAGGACAACATCAGTAATCGAGGGTTCAGTGCAAGAGTATCGTAACTCCTATGTATTTATATAGGAGTTACGATAGTCTTGCTTTGAACCCTCGGAACTGTTGTATTATTCAAAGTTACAATGCATGGCTGTATAATAAGTATACAGTACAGGCCAATGTATCAAGTATATCAAAAATATGAAAAAATACAATGATGATAAAATGTTAAGTTGTTTTGATGAAAAAGGGGTTAGTTCAGTGTAGGGGAAGGGGCTGAAAAACCACACCATATGTCAGGAATTATGTGAAGACTGTTTCATCCAAACAAAGATGCAAGAGTGGTATACTGCCTATCATAAATTATATGAACCTACTTTTACATTTCATAGGTTACTGTACATTTTTAAAGTAGACTAGTACACATATTTTGGTAATCAATTTTGTAAAAATTTGAAACAATTTTTAAACAGTCTTATTTGAAAGAACAATTACAGGTAACAGAAATAATTAATAAGTTATAAACAGAAATCATTAAGCATTGAATACAAGTGAATCTGAAGTCTGGCATTAAATTAGTCCGGATATACTCTATGCTTGTGCAAACATTTCAGAGTTGTCTTCAAAAATAAGCTACCATTGCTTGCATCTTTAGAGAGGAAATCAAGTACAGGACCAATAAATACCAAATTATTAAAATAAAAAATAAGTAGTGACCACAGCCAGACTGAAATAAAACACGACAGGAAATGATGTGCCAATGATTTGGGGGTGGGGGGGACACAAAACACACATTCAAGTCGAAGTCTATGTTTGCTTTTTATTTAGGCTGGCTAAATTTATACTTCCCCTTTATATAACAATCAACAGATGTCAAATTTGAAATTTAATTATGCGAAGTAAAGTTGCGGCCGAAACACCATTACCCCCACACAGCTTTTTCTGGTCAGAAACATACAGTATTAAATGCAACTTACAGATGAAATAATGCAACATCTTACATAACAATATATCAGGAGCCAAATTTTATCAAACACATGAATATAGTTTTCAGAAAGGTGATATTTGGGTAACATGAAAGTATTCACTTGAATGTATGCATATAATCTACAAACAAACGGTGAAAGTGATTGGTGACAAATAAGTACACAAGTAACAACATTTACCTATCTAACGCAAAGTCAAGCAAGTCTTCATAACTTACACCCTCAGAACATTTGTATTTTGCAAGCATAAGAGGCGAAGCATCCATCTCAGAGGTTTCACCTTGTTCAGAAAGGCTCCGTTGATCCCCAATTATCACATTTTGCTCCCAAAAGGGGTCTTTATGGTTATAGAATCCAAGCTGTTCTAAACTACACTTCACAGTTTTAATACCAAATAGTTTAAACCCTCTTGGAAACGTGGACGCCCCCGATGCCCCGCCTTCACTAGATAAATTCACATTTTTAACATATGAAAAATGGCCGCTACAATTAGGACTTTCAAAAACATTGTCATCTGAGTCATGATCCGCTTCCATGGAAACGGCAATTTGATATGGTGGCGGAGGAGGAGGGGGTGGCGGCGCTTGTGGTAACTCCGCTAACGAGGACGATTCTATTTCATTTAAAGGTTTGCACGTTTTAGTCAAATGATCAGGAAGAGGAAACAGTTTTGAATATTTTTTGTTCGATAAAATGATTTCATTAAATGCTAAATCAGAAACTTTAGTATCACATTCACTATTATAGGCATCGATATTAAACGTAGAAAGTCGTTCAGTGACACTTTGCGACACTTGTGTACAATGCGGTCCAACAACCGGAGAAGTACATGAGGAATTATTAGTATTATTATCAAGCAGAAGCGGGTACTTCCTTTCCCTGGGTTT
The DNA here is from genome assembly GCA_032209605.1 of Mactromeris polynyma. Classification (NCBI taxonomy): domain Eukaryota; kingdom Metazoa; phylum Mollusca; class Bivalvia; order Venerida; family Mactridae; genus Mactromeris; species Mactromeris polynyma. The sequence continues at coordinate 9,762,288 of JASFXZ010000019.1, read as the reverse complement.
GATACTTAAGCTTACCGTCCTTCGCGGGTTACGCGGAGGCAACGGTAAGGGGTTACTGATTATACTACTATCACAAATGCTAAAAGACCTGGGAGGTAAAGCTGGCGGGGATGAATGCCCTGAATCTAAGGATTCATTTTCCACCTCTGGGTGCGACACATTTCTGTCTCGTCCAGCATCCACGCTGACTGAATGTTGAAGTGATGATCCCGTGGTAAAGTGTAGTTTGGGATGTCGGAGGGTGGGTTTGTTTGAACTCATACCTGAACCACCTCGCCCTCCACGAACAGGAATCACACCTCCACGTAACATACGAAGAGGATTAGTGTCCACCTCTTCTTCATCCGTATTAGCAGATGCAAATGTTTTTCCAGGTATTCCTTGTGGTTCACGAAGATTTCTGTTCGGGGGTGCTTCCGTATCGCTGGCACCACGCTGATGGTCTAGAGATCTGCGCAAGCGACTTTCTCTAGCCAGTTTACTCATTATCTCCCTTGGTGATGGCTGATCAAATTCTTCCTCTAGAAACGAAAATTTGGAAGCAGATGATTGTGACTCATCAGAAGGACTTGTCGATTTGCGACCAGAGTCTGTGCTAGTGTTTAAACTATCGAGTCTCTCCTCCTGCAAATGTTGGGAGTTTCTATCACTCCTCAAACTTTCCTCTGAATTTTTCCAGTCCTCTTCTTTTATCAACAAAGGATTGTCAAAAGCATTATTTGAAGCACTGTCACTACTTATAGCACTAGATGTATCAAAATCTTTAACAGGTATTGGTGGCGGCGGAGGTCTTGGAGTTGGTTCGACTCGAAGAACTTCTGGCCTCGGTTTTGGCACTGGGATTTCTCCCCGTTTAGGGACTGTAGGTGGCACATCTGGGCGAGGTCTTGGCATTGGTCTTTCTGGTGCACCAGTACTGTTCATACGAGCAAGATTGGGTGGTGACATAGAGCTCCTTTCAGATGATTGTCTAGACACAGATTTAAGTGGAGATTCCCTATCCGGAGTTCTCGAAACACTAGACGATGATGAATCAGCGTACGCAAAATTATGTCCAGCACTACCATTGCTTATAAGAGATTCTCTTTTAATTTGTTCACTACCAAAGTTAGCTTGATAACCCTTAGATCCATCTTTCGCCGAACCATGCACAACTAACATATTATAAGCTTCTTGCGCCTCCGGTGGCACGTCGTCATCCACTTCATGATTCAAACTGTCTGAAAAAGTCCTCTTCCGTTCTCGTTTAGGACTTCTTTTAATAGATGCTTTCAGTTTTGAAATCAATCGGGGTGAATCAGAGCCACTGTCTTGATCGGAAGCTTTGTCAGAGAGAGATTCTTGCCGCACCATTTGAGCTCGACCACTCTGAGATGCAAACTCGTTGGCCATATTAATAGCGTCCTCCATCATTTTCTCATCGGAGGTAGACATTGGTTTGACCTTTGCCTGTAACCTTTGCTGGTCAATCTTCGATGGCTTAGGTTCCTGTAAATAGATGGGAGGCATGAACAAAGAAGAGAAAGAGTACGGTATTACTAAAAAGAAAGAAACTGTAAGATTACAGATACATACAAATGTATACGCCCACTTAAACCCACATTACAAGCATCATAAACTTCTAATGATGTGACTAGGATACTACTTTTCACACATAATTATATACCTAAGTACTACAAATGGTCAGTACCAGACTATTGGCCCATTCTAACCTCTAAATAACACTAAAACAGACACAGTGATTGAGGTGCCAGACTCCTGATCCAATGGCCATGGGTTCGAATCTTGTCTAGGGGTAGGTTGAACTGAGAATTTCACAATGCCTGAATCATGTGTGAGTACTGGTCTGTAACTCAGGAAGAGGTCATCAGGAGTGATCTTTTTAAGTTGTAATAACTTTTTTCACAAATGATGTATCATTAATAAGTTTTAACTAAACTAAATGTCACTAAGCGTGGTACTGTGTCAACTTTTGAAACTTGAGTATGCTATATATGGAAGTAACGTGACAGTAGCCCTTCTTTATGGTATATGAAACAAATTTGTCCATATTGCGAACGTTTCCAGCTACACAAGACCTATTTTCTGCCTCAACATAACAAATGGTCTGAATTTGTCCGAAACACTACATTTATCTAAAGCTTATATCATTGCAAATACTATGCATAGACCAGTTCCCATAATTCAGGAGAAGCATTCAGCAAATGAATGACGTTAGAAATGCATTAGCACTCGTTCTGATTTTGTAGGGAAGCCATTGTAATGGCCCAGACACCTCTGGTGAATATTATATACCATACTGCAATCTGGATCAAAAGGTTCACAAAGTGCCACTTTTATGAACGGTGCCACTTCTATGACAGACATTTCTGTTTAACTGACACTTCTATTCAATGTCCAGGACTCATAATTGGACAAAGCAGACCAGAAAGACATTCTTAAAACAAACCATGCACAGACAGAAATGACTTATTTTCGCCGTTTCATAACCCAGTCGGACTCATGCCAGCACAGACTAATTGTGTGTTTTGTAAACTTACCAATAAAAATCACAAACAATTATATATGGGTGCACAGGTTTACTGTGAACTAAATGATACCCTGCAGTGAATAGCAAAGCATTATTCTGTAACATGTTAGGTCAGTGTTAAAGGGGTGGATTTTCATATACCCTCGTGAATCCATTTCAAATACAAAAGCAACTGAAAGAAAGCTGGAAAATACTGTTCCTAACAAAGCTGTGATTTTTGACATTGTCAAAGGAAAGGTATATTTTACGGATGGAAACATTAGCATTTTTGTTCAACAACACAATGTGCAATTTTTTCATTCTCAAAACTATTTTTGTATATCAAAAAACAAAGATGAGTTTGTAACATAGTGCGCAACACACATTGACTTATCACATTGAAATAGAAACAATGTTTTGAAAAGGAATCTAAAGTCTGGAAGGCTTTTATTACAAATATCGTAAACCTGCAGACTTACAAAACGCATAAAGATATCAGAATGACAAGAATATCATAAAGATATACATGTCTTCGTAAATAAGGTCAGGCATTGGCAGATTTTTCATGATGGCTAAATTTCTATAGATAGTTCCAACATTTGCAATATTTACCTCCCTTGTTCTGAATAATCAGCCATATTGATAGACAAATTTTCTTAAAGTTTATAGGTAATATAATGTAAATGATGATAAAATAATCAGATATATAACATAACTTATTCATTATTCTCATGTGGGCAGCAACTCAAGTGGTTGTCACATGTAAATTCTCTCGGTATTTTCTAAATTATCTCCTACTTGGGAATTACTCCTATAAGGGTTTATCTGTTTTGCCTATCAAAATGGCTGAAGGTTAAGAACAAGGGAGGTAAATATTGTGTATGTGGAAACTATCTATCGCTAGAAATGTCTTTTCTACTATCACCCTGCCTGAAAACAAATCATAGTATAAATGACCAAGTTCCATAACCCATCCCTATCCACTGTCACCCTCCAGTGCACCCACATAATGTAATAATAGTAAATACACGATGCAAAATTAATCCTTAACATTCTGCTTATAATAAAATATATAGGTTTTATGTATAATATCTCCCCAAGTCACCAGTTATGCCAAAATTAAATATTTCAAAAATATCATCAATTTAGATAGGAAATACAGAACCATTTGAAATAAAATATATTTTTAGACAAAACGCAAAACTAGGTGCAGGCACAACATTATATATTGTTTAATATCAAAACTGGCTGTAAAAATAAGCACAACACACTACCAACCTTGTTGCTAGGTAACCTCCTAGGGACCTTCATTGTAAGCAGAAAATAAATAATTTTTCACATTAGGACATGATAAATTTATTGCTTACCATCCCCCCCCCCCCCCTTGTTTTTTTTTCAGTTGCCGTAACTTTTTCTATCTTGAAAACCAGAAGAGCACCTCAGAAGCTTAGGGTCAGATTCACAGACACCACTTTTCACGCAATAAACAAACAAACATTAATTGCCCAATTCAAGACAGAAGAAATACGATATCCTATCATGGTTAATACCTTTGTATTATATGGAGTTAATCTATTATTCAAATAACTTGAAGGAAACTTTTCCAAAAAAATATGTCGCAGACAATTGAAAAATTAAAATAAAACTACTTCTAGAATTAAGCTACGTTATATATAAATATTAGTAATTACAGGGATTTCCCAGATGCAGAAAGCTTGAGTCCCTGACTCCCTTTTCTTTCTAGGGACTCCTATTTTTCACTTACTGCGCATCCCTGGTACCCCTAAAATAAACTTTAGTCAAGCATAAACTGCATATCTGAGACCCAACAATTAGACTAAGGACCCCCAATTTGTCAAACATGAGGGTCCAAGGACCCCTAGCTGAAAAATCCTGGGGAAAACCCTGTATTTACAAAGTGAGAGGACCGTGTTTTCATTATCATGTAAAAATATGCTGCAAAGGGAGATAATTCTCACTACTTTATTAAAAAAACTACACTGAAAAAGCTATGAAAAGGGAGACAACTTCAAGTATTATTATTACTCTTGAATAATTGTAGTTATTCTGATGAGAAACTTGAATAGATTCAAAATTGTTGGGAAATACATCAAAGAATCAGGGAGATAGAGAAAAGAATAGAGAAAGTGTACATAGCGACCACTGATTGACATATCATCTGAATAATAGAAACCTTTGAGCGTACAAGAAGTATCACACCACATAATATATACATTATTTCACCCACTAGCCACTAATTCACATTCAAATAGCATTCCTATGATGTAATAATTAATACTAAATATCTTTTTTTTTATATATTTTTTCTACCATGCAAGCTGAATGACTGATAAAAACACTAAAGGTAACTTACAATTCTAGGAGGCTGGGATGGAAGAGGGGGCGGAGACTGCACCTCTTTGGGCGGAGACAACGATCGTTCCCTAGGAACTGGAGCGGGTGCTGTGAACCGGTCAGAACTGGAGAATACAAAATCATCCATGAATGATGAGGTTCCATTCCTGTCTTCTGTTGAATCTTCAGTTTTCTTTTCAGCAGTATTGTTTGTATCTATCTGCGATTCTTTCTCATTTAAAGCTTTCAATACCTCGTCCATAAACGAACCACCAAAATCAAATGATGACTGTAATATAAACATTGATCATGTTTTAAGGGAAAGAGTGGTGAAAACTAAAAAGGAAAGATTTAAAGGTAAGAGAAATATAAAATAAAACAAAATAAAACAATATTCACTCAAGATCAATATTTTGCAATGTGACATGAAACTAGAGCTTGATTTTGGTTTAGCCCCTAATTGTGCTGGAACTAGAAGGTACAGCCCCTAGAAACACATGAAAGGGGCACAATGTTTGCTTCAGAACAAATGTATTCATTCACTTTAACATAGGGCGATCTTTAATTAAATCAAACATCGTTAAAGCCTGCAAAGATTTGATATATCAGTTAGTTTTCCATTTTTCTCATAATTACATGTATCAAGTCATACACTTACCCCTAAATCAGGCATCTTGAAGTCTGCCAATATAGAATCATCATCTATATCAAGATAACCATCACCATGGTCGTCTCTTTCATCTGTCCGTCCAGTAGTCTGTGATTCCAGAGATTCAACACTAATCCTGTTCATAGAAAATAGTACAACATATAAGTAAGAGTAGCCTCCCTTCCATCAAGAGTCCCAGCATCTAGCAACACAGTTGTGTTAGAACATCAATCCTTCTCTCAATACTACAGCTTTATAAGGGGTGTGGAATTCCCACGCCCATTTTGTCCGACATGAACTTTTGGTGCAAAGACAAGTGATTTTATCCATTTAACTTGTCTCTTGACATGTACAAACTTAGCACAGTCTCAATTGTTTCAAAATGTTATAATTATAAAATAATAAATTCTTGTGCAATATTTAGTTTAGGACCAATATGTATCTAAATTTTGAATACTATGGTCTAGTTTACATTGAATGCAATTTGATCTGGTTGGTAAAACTGCTTTTCAACATATGTTTGACAAAGACTGTTGACAATATTCAACATCAGATTTTCCAACATTTTACTTTCAGACTGATTAATTTAGAAAAAAGGACCATTTTTCAGCAATATCTCTATAAACATGGTGGTCATTTAATTATGTCCGTTCAAATCCATAATTATGATTTATATATAAGGCCATTTCTAAAAATATATAACTCTACCGAGCAAAATTTAAGTGGGTAGGTAATTATATTTGATATATACTCTTTTATGATCATATATGTGTTAACTATGTTAATACGCAGTTAAAAAATCCCAATCAGACCCCTCAAAAATATCTTGAGTAGGGGCCATCTCAAGAGTACAGTTAGGGTTATATCTTAACAAATTTGTTTTAATAATAACCTTTGTATCTAAGGTTGAAATATACAAATGCTGTGATCTATTTTTCTGATACCTAAGAGTTACAATAATCTGCATCGTTATTTACACCAAACCCTCAACCTATAAAACACAATGCCACCATTTATCCAAGCCACAAGACATTTTAAACATAACATTATCATTCATCTTTGTTCGAAAAATAAAGCATATGGTGGAAACTTTTATCTCCAAGAAAAACATTGAAATCTGTCACACTGATAACCTTCTATGAAATTACAACACAATTTCTGGGAAATAAACATATTGAGGTTGTTTGAAGATAGATCTACACTCTGCACAGCAATTCTAAGTGGATTTTATGAATAAAGAATCAGTTTCTAGAAATCTTACCTTGCCTTGTGTCCTGTTTATACTGGTGTGTGTGATGTGTATCCTGTAGCAAGTTATGTTTATCCTGTTGTGTGTCATATTTATTCTGTCGTGTGTTTGTGCATCATGTGAAATGCTGTGTTTATTTTTGTATTGTGTCAGGTTTATCCTGAAATAAGTTATAATTAGCATACGATATGCAATGTTAATCATGTAGTGTGTTATGTTTATCATGTAGTGTGTTATGTTTATCCTTTGATGTGTCATGTTTATCCTTTGATGTGTTATGTTTATCCTTTGATGTGATATGTTTATCATTTGATGTGTTATGTTTATCCTTTGATGTGATATGTTTATCATTTGATGTGTTATGTTTATCCTTTAATGTGTCATGTTTATCCTTTAGTGTGTCATGTTTCTCTTTTGGTGTGTCATGTTTATCCTTTAGTGTGTCATGTTTATCATATAATGTGTCATGTTTTACCTGTAATATGTCATGTTTATCCCGCAATAAGCTATAGTTATCATGTCGTGTTAAAATTAAACACGATCCATTAATTCTTTTTTTCCAGTACAACTAAAAAAATAGAAGCATAAGCATCTCTACAAGTATATAATAATGTACGCTTTTTTTTCAAGACAGAAATATTCAAAACTTTGTACCATGAGCGACCAAATCCGTTGGTTTTGTGACCTGACCCCGCATTGAGTGAGGAATCAGATAAACTGAGTTGTGCATCTTTATCGGGACTGTCAGACATCCGGGACAAGTTTATGGAGTTACGGCTATCATCTAACTTTCCTGGAAAATAAAACAAAATTTAGCACAAGTTTCAACATTTTTTAGTTCGAACAAGGTTTCAACATTTTCCAGTATACCAATCCACAATTAAAGTACTTCCCTCGCAAACATTGAAGCTTTTCTTAATTTAAATAAATCTTGAGCTTGAGTGGTGCTAGGGTGGAGGTGTGTGACAGGGCTCCTGTCCTTAATTGAAGCACAACATTATAATTCTAAATTTCACATGCATTACTATACAGTAAACAGTAAAAACAAGAAGGATTTTCTGTTGCCAATAGAAGTCAAAACCTGGTTAATAAATACTTCTTCACACGTTAGCCAGGATACTTAATAGTTTTTGCCTTGAGTTATGTACTTGAAAAGTACAATCCTTATAATGCCCAGCTCGGTGCTCATACCTAAGAGTAATCACCCAAAACTCAGAATTCCCACACATATGACGAGGACAGATAAGCCATTCATACACATTGTAAGCCAATTCACACACTCAAACTCAGAAGAGTAAATATTGAGGTCCGAGGGACTGTTATAATCCCCAAACAAAATGTGTATAATTTGGCGACAGTAAGTGTGCAATAAAATATAAATCTGTCTATCGATCATGAAATGGGAATGAAGAATAATACTAGGGCTGTCACCGATTCAAATGTTTGCATATTATTGATATTGATATAGCAAATGATAAATATCAACTTAATATCGATTGTATTGCTGAATTCCTTAAACAGACTCCTATATTTCTGTATGTCTATTTGTATAAATGCCTTAAATAATTAAATGTAATTGTATCTTCATGACAACAAGATACCATTTAAGTAATTAATCCATATTTATAGTCTTATATTTACACGCAGTAAGCTACAGAGCAACGTTACCCTATATCTGCACTTTTTAGACTGTACCCGTTCTCCAGTATTTTCTCGCCATAACATAGAAATTTGAAAATGTGTATCGAACATCAATTGACAGAAATAAATTGTTGATATATTGATATCGATTGTATCAATGACAGCCCTAAACAACACGTAACAATTTATAATATAGGCCTTCAACCGACAGCAGTATAGCTAAGACGGCTTAATATATTAACTTAAAACCCTAACATAATTAAATAGTAAACCTTGGGGGGGGCGTGGGGGGGACGAGAGACGGCCTAGCTCTGCTTTGAGCCAGTCAAAACAAGGAATAGTTAACGATTTCATACACAAGATAAGATCATACGATAACGATCTTTACTTTACGCAGGATGTAGTATGTATTTACCCACTTACAGTCAGAAAAAAAGATCGCTCAAATTGTATTATTATACAATTACAAAAATACCCAGGGAGGTAAAGCTTAGATTAACAACGACTTTAAGAATATCACAATCATTCTCAAAATGAAAATAAGGATTGACAGTTCAGTTCAGCACCAATTTGTACTAAGAGATAAAATAATCAGATGGGACTAACAATAGCAATGAGCTGTTTCATCAAGGTAATGATTCATTGATAACACAGGATTAATGAAATGAAAACATTTGTTAACAAGCTAACCCTTTTAAAAAGGGTCATTCAAGGGACACAAAAGGGCCAATGTCAACTTTGAACAACAAATCCTTTCAAGAGTGCAAGATCGATTGTAAAAACATCTACAATTAGTCTACAGAAATTAATGTGCGATCATCTAAACAAGATACATTTGTTGGGCTACAATGAAGTCTTTATATCATGTACACAAATGGACTGATTGCTTTAAATTTCAACGGTGTATATTCAGGTGTCACCAGACCTCGGTTATAAAGAAACGAGTTATCTAAAATTTATAACCAGAATTATATAATGAGTACCCTGATTGTTACCCCATGTAGGACACCAACTTCTTGTGCACACACAATTAATAATGTTTTCAGGAGTGTGAATGCTCAATGGCAAAAAGGAGAAAAACTTTATCAATCAAAGGATACCCCCTTAAACTAAATTACCATTTTTGCATAAATCTAACTGATTTTGCTTAACACTTACTTCACTATTTTTGTCAAAAACAGAACCATTCTTATCCCCCGAGTTTTGCACATACAGTCAAACCTCGTTCATTCGACTTCATCAGGTTCTAAATTTTATTTCGCATTATACATGCTTTCAAATATCCCATTTCAATTCGGCTTGCCTAAGAGACATCAGCAGCTGGTATTTATTTCGGATGATACCAAGTTTTCGGATAGAAGGTCGTCGAATAAACAAAGCCCAACTGTATATAAGATTCTTAAAGAAACAAAGCAACCTAAAAAGTATAAATGTTTTTGAAGAGTAAGTACACTAGCATTATAAATGATTCCTTATTACTGAGCAATTAATGTTTTTACATCTTGGTTTAGTATAATTAGTTGGAAAAATTGAGTTGAGCACTTCACAGAATCCCAAATTTGTGCTAAGTTATCAGACAACCACATAATCATATTTACATATTCTTACCTATTGAAGCAGTTTTGACTGGCAATTTGTCATAATTATCTCCTATAAATCCAACATCACCAAATACGGCCCCATCATAACCTATATGACCGGTATGTCGAAGGTCATTCTGGGGTCGACTAATCATATCGGGTCGAATCTTCTTGCCAGTGGCCCTTTTAGAATCTAAAAGACAAAATCACAAATTCAGTTCAATTTTAAATTTACAAGAATATATCAAGGATTTATGTAAGTCTTAATATTTTCAGTATCATTCATGAGGTATGTTGACCTAACCTACTTTCCTGAATTTCCAACCAATATCAATTTGCACTTCTGCAAGCAATGGTCAACATCCCCACATCAATCAGTACAGAGAATTTACAGAGAACAGACACCATAAGGTCCAAAGTTACAAATCTTGAGTTCATCCTAGATGCTTGAAAGCAAGTTTCATTCTCAACATACTTCAATTCAATAATAACCAGTGTCACATGTCTTAGTCAATATCCAGATAAATCATGTTGCATACAGAATACTGTTTTATCCATTTAATATTTTTCATAATTCACATCATAATAAGCTTAAGTAAATTGAACAACACTAAAAGATTTGAGTTTTAGAATCAATCTCAAGTTTTATAATCTCACACCCTTGTCCAGGTTTCAAATTAAGCCTTCCAAGATGACGTCCACTTAACAGACTGAGCTAACCAGACAAGATAATGAAAGAGAAATCCTTTGCTAACAGCCCCTTTTCTAAAACATGTAATAGTTTACAGGAAAGACTGGACTAAGGACCAAATAAAGGGCCAAACGAAATAATCGTACCACTAAAATAGCATTTATGTTATATAATAACTTACGGTGCCCAAATGCATCCATGTTTAAATAAGTATATTTAACACAAACTGAGAGATGAAGTAAAAACAGTAAAATTAAGATACTCAGCACACAATGACCCAACACTATGTCACTTGCAAAACTGTCTAGAATGTTTTGAATATTATTTGTAAAACACATCTTATTGTATTGCATTGTCAGTACAAATAGCAGTCAATAGTTAACTTCCGATTAAGACAAGTACTGTAACATCTTTACTACAAATCGAGGGTTCAGTGCAAGACTATACTAACTCCTATATATAAAATACATAGGAGTTAGTATAGTCTTGCGCTGAACCCTCGCATTACAAGTACATTTTACTTAAGATGTTAGCAAGTGTCCATGACCCCTTAATCTCGCCCACCAGGTTTATCCAAAAAGGAACTCGGCTGGTGCTTAACAAAAAGATGCAAGTTTACCAAGGACATTGTAAGGCAGAAATATGGGGCAATAATTCATTATTGACAACAATCTTCATCAACATTTTTATCAAAAGTCGAATTATCTTCGTAGATCATGATCTAAAGGCCACCAATGTAAGCTCAAGTATGTTTTAGTAGTTTTTTTAACTATTTGCGCAATAGTTTCTACGCCATGTTTCAACAAATTATCAGATTATAAGGTATTGGCGGTCAGTTGACCTAATCATTACTCCTGGATTACCACACATTACTAACTTGTTCTTCCGCCAGCAACTGACAACTTCCCCACATTAATCAGAGGTGAAGGACAGAATAATGACATAATGGAAACATCACGAACAGCATACCACCTTGCCCACAGCATACACCTTGCCCGGGCTCCGAGATTTAGAATTGATTTATTGTCATTTTTACTGAAATTCGTCAAAGATCATCAGTCTCATATGGTTTAACAGGCTAAAACAATAATTTTCCTCTTTATTTCCATTTCATGACCACATCAGATTCTGATAAAATAAATCATCTTTTTTGAAGCCATAAAAAGCCTATTGTCCTAGTGAGTTCTGGCGTATGTAGGAAATGTAGAATACAAGAAGCTGGTCAATACTAGAGGCCTAAGGGCAACGTGTCGAACCCACCAATTGTCAAGAGAAGAAGATAACATGGTTAATAAGTGGGATCTTGCCCTTTGTGGGGTATGGGTGTTGTATGAGACACACTGTCTCATCATGGTGAACATTTGTGCCAAGTCAGTTGATTACAGAGTAATGGTCCAGACAAAATAAATCTGTACGGACGGACGGATAAGCTTACTGCAGAGGGTCTTGACAAAATCCTTAAAATACAATCATACAACTCACCTTTGCGTGAAATTGTTTTCTTTGGGGTATGAGCATCGGGGCTACTTTTTGGTTCAATAAATGGCACAGTATTGCATGGGTCGAAGTATCCAGTCTTCCCACTCATCAATGATCCCTTCCATAACCCCGGAGCAGGAGAATTGGGAGGCCTGAAATATAATATAGGAGTACATAATATTTATACATATATTAACATAAACAGGATACAACAAGAAGTTAAATTTTACTGATTCATGTTACATATATTTCGTACCAATTACAGGTAAAATCAGTCGAGGGCATAGGCACTATTATACAAATTGCCTGAATTAAGATCTGTCTCAACAAATATTTCAAGACCGAATATTTCAAACGATAAGATTAGCAAAACAGCTAGATGCTTAATACCATGAATACTGACACACTTTGAACACACAGCAACTCATCCTGCCATACCCCAAGAAACTGGTCACACCTACCCCAAGACCTTAAGACCAAATCTATCTGACATACCCCTAGAAATATTTGGCCAAATCTATCCGACATATCCTAGACCTTAAGCCCAAATCTATCTGCGATACCCCTAAACATATTTGCAGGCCAAATCTATCCGACATATCCTAGACCTTAAGCCCAAATCTATCTGCGATACCCCTAAACATATTTGGCCAAATCTATCTGACATATCCTAGACCTTAAGCCCAAATCTATCTGCGATACCCCTAAACATATTTGGCCAAATCTATCTGACATATCCTAGACCTTAAGCCCAAATCTATCTGCAATACCCCAACAAATATTTGACCAAATGTATTTTGGATACCCACCCCTAGAATCTGGGTATTAGGTAAGTTAAATACTACTTCCCCAAGTCATCCAATAGGATGTTTTTATTAGGAGCTAAATAGGAGGTCCTAGCATTTCTGAACTGTGCTTACAATGCAAAGATTCAAAGGAACAATTAATATTTTCAACAGGAAGTTGGCTCCTTTTCCTTTTAACATCTAGCCATGGTTACAGAAAGGCACGGTGGTGGAAGGCTAGACGGCCAGACTATTGAATCAAACATCTCGTGTTTGTAATTCACCCTGAAGGAGGATGTACTGTGAACTTCACAATTCTTGAACTAGATGCATGTACTGGTTAGTGGACAGTGATTAATGGAAACTGTAAATGAGTATCACAATTAATTTAAAATAAATAAGTACAAACTAAATATCACCATAATTCTATGACATTCTCACCAACTGTAAACTTATTACCTTTTATTATCAAGTTCAAATCAAAGGAGAATAATTGGATTCTTTGCTGTCTCTAACATTACACAAGTTTCATAATTTCTCCCCTAATTAATAAGCAATATGTTGGAAACATGAAGCACTTAGTTCCCAGCATGCTTTTTCAACAGACCTCCGTCGTAGCAACATACTTGCTGAGACCTCTGGGGAATCTTTAATGATTTTTGTAATTGCACAATATTCGGAGAAATTAAACTCAATGCATTCCAGGCAAAAGAGAATTTATTCTTAGTCGAGTTATTAAGTTGAAAATAATCAAATTTCTTGTTTGCACGAGGAAGTCTTATCATGGTATCTTTATCCCAACGACAGAATGTCACTGTTGCTTGATACAGAAATCAATATAATGTGTTTGCATATTTCATATTTTCTGTACCAGCTGAATTCATGAACATCCAATATTTTATCAAATTACTCATAAAGAATAACATGCAACCAAAGGAGGCATGTTGTGTCAAAATGTATTAATGGAGATCAAATGGTTTGTATAAATTATACAGTACAGAGACACCTGTCACCAGAATGGCCCTCTCTTCATCAACAGCCTCTCTTCAACAATAGCATCACATTTTCATGCAGTAAGAAATTACTTGATTTAACCTCTCTTGAGCAACAACCTCTCTACAACAGCCAACATTGTGGTTCCGACAGGGTGTTACTCAGGAGAAGTTGTACTGTAAACTGGACTGTAACTGCTACTATACCATAAACTCAGTAATAATAGTTTCACACCAAACCCTCAAACTGTTCTTGAAGCTCAGAGGGGCAGCATTACTGGCATGCTATCCGTTGGAATATGTTGGCTTGAACCCAGTAGTTTACAACATAGTCAAAAAATCTCTAAGAAACTGGGATACCAGCAATTAAACTTTTAGCATACTTAATTAAGAAGTAGGGCGATTTTTTGCCAAAGGATCAACTTAATTCACATTCCAGTACACTAGCTGAGCCAAAAGTTCACTAATGATCTCCAATAGTTGTTAAAGCAGGTATCAAAACAATTAATTTATATCAAAACAAGGAAAATTGTGCCAAAATGTTTGTGTGAAACAAGGCAGATAAGATAAAAAAACAGTTGCTTTTTAATTAAACTCTGTCCTAATTCATTATAAGCATCAGAGATATGAAAACTCAGTGAAACAGAAAAAATCTTCAAACATCAGAGGAAAGATTCCTACTCTATTCGAGGCCCTCATGGAAGACAGAGTTATCCCACAATTGCAACCCCTTGAAATAAAGCCTTTATAAATTATCATTACAATCTATAGCACTTAATTTAATTCCAGGCAACTTTCAAAGTGTTATCTAAATTAACAAGCGTTATAAGCTGTAAAATGTTGACCTGTTTCATTCTTATACCTTATGCACAGAAATCGATACAGTAAAACCTCAGTAATAATACACATCGGTCTTAGTTGAGAGGTGGACTGATAATTCCGTTCAAACATTGAATAAAAATTCAAAAACTTGTCCCTAAAAGAACGGTCGTATTATTGAAATGGTCTAAAGGTCAAGGTGTTCTATCATATACAATACAACGTCACTAATAAGACCCCCACTGGAACCCTTGAAAAATGGTCTCAATATTGAGGTTGTCTTAATATTGAGGTTGAATAAAGAGCAAAACAGTGAAAATAGACTTGAAAAGTGTTCTTAATATTGAGGTGGTCTTATTATTGCAGTGGTCTTTATGTGAGGTTTTACTGTACATTTTACAGTACTTACATTTTTTTAATCCATTATATTATGCATTAAATGAAAACACTTAAAAAATATCTTTTGAATTTTGTTTTATCTATTTGACTGGTTTCCTGCATTTGTTTCACTTACAAAACATTGCACACAACAGTACCAGCATATACACACAAAGCTATTGAAGGTAAGATATGACTAATACATTAAACAAGGAGAGTGTGCAAATATTCCGTTTTATACGAGGAGGTCGCTCACTCCTAACTGAAACCGATCAATATTTATTAAATTTTACAAGGTTGAAATCGTTATTACACAATAAATGTTTGGGTGAATATAAATTATCCGGATATTAATTCACTTTACTGATTTCATTAATATCATAAAAATGTAACTTTATACATAAAGAGCAGAGTATTACGAAATCTTAGACCAAATGATACATAAAATACATTTAGTTTATATACTTATCAATTTGAAGTAAAGGAGTGTTAAATGAAATAAAGATATTATACAACAGGAAATAGTACTTTACAGTTAATTGTTTGCACAGTATATTTGCAGAAGAGATTTTGGTTGAATTAGATAAAATCATGTCAAACAAACAATACAAATTTATCCTTATTAACTGTTAGACATTATAATTAAACCTCAATAATAAGACCACATTTGGGATCTTGAAAACTGGTCTCCTTATTGAGGTGGTCTTAATATTGAGGTTGAATGTAAAGCGCAATGGAGTTTTCAATTTGAGGTGGTCTTATTATTGAGGTGGTGGTTAGATGAGGTTTACTGTAATCTTAAAACAATTTGTCACAATTCAGTTTGATAACAATTATAGCTTTTACTTCCTCAACTAGAGATGTCAGTGCTTATAAGTAAGATACCCAACCCCCACCCCACAATTTGGAGTGTCTGGGACCTGGGAGGTGCAGTCCTTTCTACGGAGTGTGAGACACACCTTTCAATCATTTTTAACATGAGTCTATTTGTATCATAACAGGGTCCACTTAAGCTGTGAAATGAGATTCAGAACTCGGCAATGTTCCAACCCAAAACCTCCGGGCTGAGTGACCAACACCCAATCCACCTGTGACAAGCGTTCCCACAAACACTAACAATGTGCATTGCTAATGATCAGTAAGTATGTGAGGCATGCACAGGTATTGTTACAGGCAGTTTATACTTTATATTCTCAGATTGTCTCCATGACCAGGGGAAAAACATTGATATGACTCACATAAGGGGTTTAGAACATCATCAGACCAGAATAATAATGATGTACTCTGCTCTAACTTATGGCACTGGCATGAGAATGCAAACAAAATCAAAATTAGCTGAAAATTCTGCAAGGGTTCAAGAGGAATTCTGAAGCTCCTGGCTTTTAAGCATCTAAGATGGCTTAAATTATCTCAAAAACTGCCCTTGCGAGCGTCAAATCCGGGGATTTCCGCATATACGTGGAAAATGTTCACGCCTGTACGGTAGTAAGCAAAGTTTCTCATCATCCCTAGTCAAAATAATGTGAATCATGTGCCAGACAGTATGTAATAGATTACAAGCAGTACAATGGCGCAAAATCAACTACAGTATGTTCAATCATCAGTCACTTCCATCATACCCCGTCTTACTGTACATTCTGCACATATTTCCTACTGCAAAAAATTACATGCAAGAGATATGCACAGATTCCAAACCACCAAGAATTCACAAACTTTCATTCACAAGATACAGAGAATAAATTGTGTAAATGCGGAGATATCAGATCTCCAAAGCACAGAGTATAAGCATCAAGAAACCAAGAGTTTTCTGTATGCCAATGTTTGATAATCTATACAGAGCACAATCTTGATAGAAGAACTTTATGTGTAACTGAGTCAGTATTTGTATGTAATAGACCTGTACAGCATGCATGCATTGTTTGTGGTGGAGTTTAACGCACTATACATGCGTTTCAACTTCATATTGGTTATGGTATGTAAGGTGGTCATGTTGACCTACCAAGTGTTCCTGGGGCACCAACCAGTACTTTCAGGGGTCTCTCCACCTCTTGGGGGAGATTCTTTATAGTTAGGGGAAAATTGCTTTCAATAGGAAACAGTTTTTCATTTTTCAGGGATTCAACACTAAGTAGGGACAAAACATACTTTTTTGAGGGTCGGCACTAAAATTCAGAGATCGAGACCCCTTACTTAGTAAACTACTTTAACAAAAGCAAGTAACTTTTTACTTCCCACATGAACCAAAGGTGTAGGACAAATGATCTAGAATGCATTGTTGAAAAAACAACTTCAGATGCGCTGTCTTCAGTCGGTACCCCCCCCCCCCCCCCTCACCCAGTCACACAACTATAACAGTCAATTCAAGTACATTATTACATAATCACATTTTTTTCATTCAGGGAATTTTTACATCAAGGATATCCCACTATTAATATATTCATCTAATTATCGTTAATCATCGTGTTTGCATAACAATTATGATATTGTATTATTAACCACAGTGATTCATGTTTTGTTGCGGGATGTATGAGCCATCCTGGTGCCTGCCTACATGTTAGCGTTCTGAGCTTGATGTAAAAAACTAAATCTGAATACCAGTCAAAGAATGCAGCATTTCCATTGGTCAATTTTAGGACTGAACTGAAAAACAGTTTCTAGACTTGTCTCCAAGCTCAGTTTAAAACTGCAGACTCACAAGTACTGTTTTGGTACACTAACTAAAGCTTCACAACATCAATGGATCAATTAAAATTGTAACCATACACTATAAATCTTCTTGCATACCAAAATGCAACATTAATAACCATGTGCAAGCAGTCGTATAATTACCAACACAATTAATGTGCCTGTGGCATGACTCTGCACGAATGTATATCCTCTCTTCCATGAGATAATTATATAGTTTGAGTAGCTAATCATTATCTAGTAGTTACCAAATGTTAGGAACCGGTTGTATCAAAAGAACTCACCAAATGATAGGAACCAGGTATTTCAAACTGATTTATCAAATTATAGGAACAATGTTTTTCAAACTGAATTACCAAATGATAGGAACCAGGTATTTCAAACTGATTTACCAAATGATAGGAACTGGTTGTATCAAATGAACTCACCAAATGATAGGAACCAGGTATTTCAAACAGATTTATCATATTATAGGAACAATGTTTTTCAAACTGAATTACCAAATGATAGGAACCAGGTAATTCAAACTGATTTACCAAATGATAGGAACCAGGTATTTCAAACTGATTTACCAAATGATAGGAACCAGGTAATTCAAACTGATTTACCAAATGATAGGAACCAGGTAATTCAAACTGATTTACCAAATGATAGGAACCAGGTAATTCAAACTGATTTACCAAATGATAGGAACCAGGTATTTCAAACTGATTTACCAAATGATAGGAACCAGGTATTTCAAACTGATTTACCAAATGATAGGAACCAGGTATTTCAAACTAACTCACCAATGCTATATTGTATATTGCACTAAAATATAGAACTTACTTTTTATCTAATACAACAATGACATCGTAAGCTCTGTAGTAGATGTAATCTTTGGGTACAGTGATTTCTGGGAAGTCTTTCACGGCCTTCACCTGAGTTGGTCGCATCTGAAAACAGAAAACGGTACAGAATGTTAAAGGCTAACGAATCTTACATGGACATCAAAGGCCAGAACAATCTTGGCAATCACTGCAGATACTACTTAAAGAAATGGTAAAAACATATCCCCACTTCATCTTGGTACATATAACAGATTTCCAATGCATATACCCCCCCCCATGCTTGTGCAACCTTTTGCATCAATACATGAACAAAACACTATTTCTTAACAGCATCTTCACTCTTTTGCAATTACAATGTACACTTTATCATTTGCATCTATACATGTACTGTGTATGAGATAAGACGTCAGCAAACCAGTACGACAATACAACATAAACTCTACTACTTATCCCACCATTAATGTTTCCTCATGCATCGAGGAACTTAATTTATGAGAGTACATACCGAGGAATCCATGGTATTTCAAGTAAGACAACAATAAAAAGAAAATATGTGCCGCAGAGAATGTCTGAATTCCTTATACAAATAGACAAATATGGGAAGGTGGTTGTGTTGAGTACCTGTTCTCGGCATCTCATCCGAGGTGTGTTTGAACCCCACCAAGGGCTGAATCACTTCTAGCCTTAATTAAACATGGCTTATCAGGCTGGCTCAAGCTATTCTATGATATTTTTTGTTCCCATCCAACAGTGACCAGTAAATGTTTTAACTCGCTGCCCTAAACATTCTTTATTTGTACCAAATCCCACAGCCTCGTGGGCCACAGTGTTGGCGCTTCTATGGATAGGGTCTAGAAAGCCATTCAAATGCTGTCTTCTCAATCAAGATTAAACAAACTGGTATAAACTATAGCAAATATACCACTTCACAGTCATACATAAGCAGGGGAGTCAATAACATCTAGGAGCTTGTAAAATTACTCAGTAACCGGCTACTTTTATTGTATGAATGATCATAATTAAGGCGAGTAACCCTCAGACCCCCCCCCCCCCCTGCCTACAGGTGATTTCCCTGCGAATTCCAAAATGAGTGACACCCCTGCGTAAGATTGAAATCCAAATAGAACAGTATCATAGTGACAAATTATTCCCTTCTATGTTACACTGTAAAATTGTCATTATCTTACAAAACCCAATGATTCTTACCGAGACATGACAGTCGGTCAGACATATTTGACAATCCCTAGAAACCATAACTAGAAATATATTGTATGACGAGGGTCATGTGCTCAAATATGTTTACATCTGGTAACATAGGATGTTAATAACATAACTCTAACAAAAGGCACATACAGTAAAATCCTGTAACCACTCGATCACACAGAAAAAATAGTCAACAAACCTTATTCTTTTTCTTCAACATTGTGAATGTTACGGGTAAATATTTATCTCCAACATGTAAACTAATAACATCCAGACAATTATCTGAAATATCCCCGATACACAAAAAAATTAACTCAAAACGATATAAACCCACAGCGTGGCCTGTCGGTAGTACCTTAAACACAACAGAATGTATATCTATGACTCAATAGTATCTGCCAGTACGAATATGTATGAATATGAAACCACGTCACTTCACTTATGCAAGCTCAATACTCAAGCGAAGTATTTTATCTTCTATCAAAACTTAACATTCCCGAACAGTTCACAAGTTTGTATCATCCTCGGAAAATCATATTGTAACAAGTGAAGAATTGAAAGTCGAGCAGTTAAGTGTACTTGTGTGACTATTTATTGCAAAATTATTATAATTAGCCACAAGATGGTTGTGCATGTTTAAGTTACTGCAGTCGTAGTATAGTATGACTAGTGACTACCGACTAGGAACGTTAAACTTGTGTATGTGTAAGTGTTCTACATTAAATCAACTTTATACAGTAAAACTTAAGTAAATCCATTAAAAATAGGTCATTTTCTGTTTGATTTTGTTAAAATCATTTGTATCAACAAACGGTTGATCAGCGTGGGAAAGTATATGGCGAGTATAATATAGAGAAATGGTGGTCTGGAGTTAGGCCTCTGTGTCCTGATCTAATCAACAAGTTTGAATCCCTAGGTTAGGAGAGACTTTACAACGGTATGTAAAATCCCTGAATTGAATGCATGTACCGGACAGACACCAAGGAAGGAGTCATCATGAGTGATAAAGTTCAATCACTACGTTGCATTATTTCAACAACCTCATAACTTGTTTTTCGTCTTTTTTAAAGTTTTACCCTCCTGTAAATAATAGTTATATACTGGGTTATGGAATTGCATGTTAAGTTATGTGCATTCCAGAACAATATAGGTAGTACAGATAGAAAGAGCTTGGAAAGACGGTTTCAACAATGCCAAATACTCAAAACCACTTAAAATTGAGTTACCGGGTTCTGGAAATAAGGCCACGACGTTGAATAAATAAGGTTTATTAAGAAAGTTGATTGTCAGAAGTGAATAGTTGCATCATCTTGTAACAACAGTAGTAGGGTATAACTGTTACCCATGTCATACACAAATGAACAACACCATATATCATGGTAAATAAAACAATGATCACTATAACCAGACTGTTGATAAACATCACCTTGGATTGAAATGCATACAATAGCAATAAAATAACTTATCTAAGACTCAATCAAGGAAGTAGCCATTTGACCAATGGGCAAAATTTACTGACTGAAACACTTACCACAGTCCTCCTATATATCCCATTCAACAAAAAATCTTAATATAGCCCCAGGTTCATGAAAGCACGCCAGTTTCTGCTCAAACTCAAATACAAATTATGTCTTCCAATTTTGAGAGTTGTTGGGAGTTTCTTTTTAAAGAACGTTTAACATTAATTTATATTGATCTCTTCAATAGTTTTCTAGACAACATTTTAAAATCGAATTTTCCATCTCTTAAATATAGGTGAAAACAAAGTTGAGTTCAATCTTAGATATTTGAGTTCCACAATATTGTGTTTCCTTAAATTATGCTGTCAGTTATGATAAGTAAGAACATTTTGTACAAAAGATAGACATAAAACTCACCAGTGTGTATTGAAAAGATTCCCAAGCAAGCTGCACATTCATTATTAATTCACTAAATACAGCAACAACAATAACAACAACAACAACTACTTCAGATCCCAATCTCTGCTTTCACTTTGCCTTTTACTCCAATCACAAATTTATATCATAAAACCTGTAAATATCCAATCCCTATTACCACAAGTGTGTCGCGAAATTCCAAATTAAAACATAAAAGTCATAAGTTTTATTAATTACTGAATTAAATACATGTACCCAAACATTTCAAACAATTATCATTATTTATCACAACAATTAGAGACAATTTGTATTTACATTATCCAGATATGACACAATCACTGTTATCAAGATAATAACGATAAAGTTTGTAAGGTACGTCCAAAAAAGTTTTTCACCAACAACATAAAAAACTTGACATGTCAAGAATTCTGCTTTAGGGGAAGTTTTTAAGAGCAATCAGTCAAATTGGCCACTTCAGACATACTGCTGTACAATCCTTTAAATATACATAGAAGAGTGTTACAGCACATTATGGCTGTATTTTGGTAACAAAAGAAAATTATATCTAAACAATGTCTGATCGATGGCAACCAGAACTGTAAAAAAAGATTTTTGAGGCCAAATATAATGACCATGCTTGTTTCCTGCCATCAAGACACGTAATAAATTTTCATTATCATTCATATTTCAAGTATTAATTTGCTATAATTAAGCACTTTGACAGGAACAATGAAAAAAAAGGTTATGCTGTTGTTTGTTTGTTTAAATGCCATTCTTCAACGGTATGTTAGTGTAAAAGTGGTCAGTTGGCCTAACTTGCCATCCTTAATTTACGCCAAGTACTAACATATCCCTGTGCAAGGTACAGTAACTCTTTCAAATGAAACAAACAAGGACGACCAAATAATTTCAGATTTTTTGCCGTTAGTCCAAACTGATTGGCCTCTGCCTGTGCCTATGCAGCTTCAGACTCACTATCACCTTACTGGCTACTATGTAAAGTTAGAGAGTAGCCTTCAACAGGTTGCAATAAATTACGTCCCTTCAAGTGACGGACATGTGACAATATAGCAGGTTCGAGCCACGTATCATAGTCATGAATTATGAAACTACCTACGATCAGTTATAGAAATAGCAGCAAATTTCGATTTCAAACAGGAATTATCTCAACTGTTCACAGACATACACATTCCTAGAAACAGCCAAGCAGATACTGAACCAAACAATATTTTAACTGTTCTACTAACACACAAACTAGGAAAAATAATCTGTTTGTAAATGGATTCTATCATCAGAAAAACAGTGCTACAGATTCCGAGGCATTGTAGTCTAAAGGTACGTTACCACGTTGTTGACACAAGCAAACACAGTCTCAGTTAGATAATTGTTCACAAGACGTGGGTGTGTCAGGGGCGGAGGGGTGCTAAGGTAATACTGCTTATCATTGGTATTATCATATGGGAGGCAAAGTGGTCTAAGGGCAAAGGCCTCCAGATCCTTAGGTCACAAGTTGCAACCCAATGCCAGGGATTGGATATTCCGCAGTTTTCAGTTCTTGAATTCGGTGCAAGTGCTGAGGCTAGCAACCTAGGCAACAGTCATATAATGTCATGCTCAGATTAATATAAGTTGTGCGAACTGAAAGTGTTTCGTAATTTATGTAAAATACAGATTATCTTACCAGCATACCAGAATTTCCAACCAGTTTTAATTGTTCTTCGGAAAATAGCTAAATATGCATGCATGCTTACATGAATCAGAGTTGGATGACAAATGAATTAAGCCATGTCTTCATAAAACATAACAATGCCTAATTCTCGGGATCAAACTTGCATCCTTTTGAACAACTTTCTTGTCCAAGTAAATAGCGTGTATCAAAAATAAATATGTCTGACTTAGACTATTAACTTTACAAGTATATAGACTAAATCAACAAACATTGAAGCTGGGTGGACTATCTTTAAACAAGGAATTACTTCCTATATATGTTTATCTAAGGGCGAGTATTGTTTTATATCAACATTTCACCAACATAAACCTTATGGTGGCATAAAATTCACACAGTGGAACACAAAAATAGTACAAATCGTGCCATTGATAAGAACTCTATGACTGTTATCTGAAACTTTCTGTATGTTGGATCAGTTTCTCAGAAATTGTGTTCTTAATAATTATTTTCTTAGAAATTCCACGACTTTCAAATACCTAACAGTTGATTTTTGAGATAGAAATAGGAAGTTTTAATTGCAGACAGGGTGGAAATATTGCCAATTGATAACTAGGAAACCTACTGTAGATTTCACAGGGTAAAGCTCGTAATTATTGCATCTGTGAATTTATCAAAACCTAGTAACAACAGTTATACGCCAAAACTTTGTTTGTTTTGTATGTAAGGAATATAGCTAGCGATATAAACATACACATGTGTGTAACATCAGTTGGATAAATGAAAAATAATTATGGCCAAAAATGGTAAGGGGTAAAGGTTTCAACATCAGAGTTTGCATTATATTTTCCAACAATATGCATTTTAAAATGCCTCAAATTTCGGCTGTGACAATAATTATACAATGTCAACATTTTGTGGGGGTTAATTGGGAGACCCCTGGTCTCCCCTAGAAAGTTGTGTGTATACAGAAAAACGGCCCAGCAGCACCCCTGCATGTGTATGGCAAGAATAGAAGATTCAATTATTGTATTTTATTAATCAGATGAATACCAACATGGGTCGAACATTTTCTTAAATAAACAATTAATGAAAAAACTATTTTTAATGGAGTTTCATCTGATCAACCAACTGAAAATTTCACTGAAAACCATAAAAGCCAAATAAACATACATTAAAGTTTATGGTAAAACCAGAAACAGTTTTCAGGTCAGATCAATTGTACAATACAATCTTGTTATTTAAGAATGTGGTAACATAGACATAAGTACATTTTTGTATGAATTTACAGCCCAGAAACCACGGAGTATAACAAGACGGTAAATGTACACCAACAAGACACTCCAACAAAGAGGACAAAGTCATTGACTCTGTAACCAACACCTTAACTACAATATTTGATACACTAATATCACTGTTCATCCCTAAGGAATCAGTTAATCCCCCAAAACTGAACCACAAGGGTATGAATATGGGAAAGTCAACTCGGACAAAGAGTATGTTTCAATTAGAATTTCAGTTTCCCACAAACACTTTACACTGATCTACTTGTCAAAATATCTAAAAAAAAATTCGTAACACTGCCCCATTTTTCTACACTTTTGTTCACACCCATGTTCTCCAAGGTTGAGCGGCACACACCTTATCCAATACATCAGTGCTCCCCTAGACTCATAATTATAATAGGGATGCGTAGTGGTCAAGGGGTAGAGCATTAACTTCTTGATCTGACAGTCATGAGTTCGAGCCCCTACAAATTTCACCATCAGTGAATTTTGCTTAAGTACAGGTTATTTACCGAAGAAGCTGTCATCAAGAGGATAATTTGTACAAGTTGTAAGAACATTCTTCACACTGATGTAAAACAAATGGTTTTAAACAAAGTAATAGTTATAGGACCAAAAATACATGTATTATACACAATATTATCATATATAGACATTAAAACTCATATATGCCAACACTTTGACTGATGTTAACATCAATTCCCTACATAATGATCTAAACATTATTCACCAGAACTCTGATACTGAAATCAGAAGTCAAAACTACAATATAACCTCACTTAAAGACAACCTCAATAATAAGACCACCTCAAAATTAAGAACACAATTTTCATGTCCATTTTCCCTGTTTTGCTCTTTATTCAATCTCAATATTAAGACCACCTCAATAAGAAGACCAGTTTTCAAGGGTACAAAGGGTGATCTCATTATTGAAGTTTTACGATATGTAGTTTTACCAACAGACTGACAGAACTTTAACCTACAATCTATTTAGCAAAAACGATGACACGACAAAAAGGCCATAAAAGATGAACTCGAGACACGCGTCACTTAAACAGATTGACAAAGACTGGCAAAAAAGATTGAATGTTCATTATTACCAATAAATTGAAGACATTTGACACCGATATCATGTGACACTGTGTGAATATAGCTTAGAAATCATGTGACACTGTGTGAATATAGCTTAGAAATCATGTGACACTGTGTGAATATAGCTTAAGGGTGAAAGTTGCTACTAGGCAAGCTAGATACGTCTAAACGTAAAACAATTGCATGTTGGAATGTAATCATTTTTATAGATCAGTGACCTGTCATGACAGTCCATGTATTGTATGAACAGATCATATGTCGATGTGTAATATAAGTACATTAAGTGATGGACAAGTCTGACAGATTTAATGACTTAGTAACACGCTATCTGTATTTCTGGTATCATCTTTTCTATTTTTATATCTCATCTCATTCGTTTTGTGAATGACAGATCAAGATGTCTGCAATTTTTCCAGAAATTTGAAATAAGCATTGTGGGCATGACAGACTGTTTGGATATATAGTTAAACCTGTGTACAACAGGCAGCCAGGGGAGATAATATAATCAACCGTGATTTTACCTGCTCCTGGCTCTTATTGACACCCCTGCAACTGATTAAAATTTGCAAATTTTCAGAGTTGAACAAATGGGGTTTAAATATATTATTAGTTATACAGGTTGTTGACAGGGTATATGGGGGTATATTACCTGTCTGGGTGCCTTATAACCAGAGGCGTTAGCCATATACCCTGTCAACAACCAGTATAACAAATTTATAATACTGCAAATCCGTGTTTTCATAAGAATTTAGCTAAACAAACGATGTTTCAATGCCTAGCTCTAGATCTTAGAATTAAATCTGTGCATTTTTGCTGTTTTTGGTTCATAAAATTGTTAAGAGTGTTTTAGTAATGTATAATATCAGTAATTAAAACGTTTTCCTTTTAAAATATATCGGGAATTACTTGCTGTGGATCAAATATTTATATTTCACTCACACGTTATATTGCCTAAAAATAAATTGCATTACCCCATAAGGTACCTCAATACACATGGTTAAGCATGCGCTTGCACTCTAATTTTTATTTGCAAGAGTCTGATCTCATGGACTTTATCGAACTGAATTTTGCTCAAACCTTAAAAAACTATCGTTTTGAATATTAATACTAGCACACGTGTAATCTGTTCAATATTTATTGAATCATGTGTGAATATCAATTGCCAATTTCTAGTAACTTGCAGACATCAAGAGATAAAAGTTTTCGAGTCGAGCCATCAGCGAAAATGGTCACAAGGCGCATGAAGGGGAAATGAGTTCGGACGTCATATACCCTGTCAGCGCCGTGTATATAGAATCCTATACGAGAGCCTTTAACCAATGAAATTACTGGATTTTTCTTTGCAGTATTATAAACATCTTCATACATATAAATACATATCTCATACCAAGGTCAACAAATCTGTACATTTCAATATTCTCAGTCTGACATTTTTTTTCAGTTTAAGGGGAAGTATGGTGGGTCCTTCTGGTGGGGGAAATTTGCATTTTTTTACTGAAAAGGAATTTTCTTTTTTCTAAGGGGAATGGAGCCCAATAATCAGCCCCAAATTTGCAATAAAAAAGGGCTGTGAGAGTAAAGAATCTGTAAAAACAGAGTAGGCAAAAATTCACACATAAGGCTTTGCAATTACAACTATCTTGCTATCTGATTATCAGTGCTTTAGATAGTAAAAAGTGAAAACCCATAAACAGGTGACAAAAGGTTGCAATGCTTGGATTAAATCTTATCTATGTTCTCCCAGAGTTCCCAGAAAAAATACATGTTTTTGCAAATTTTCAGAATACGTGACAAAACGCAAACATGCTGCCAAGTTCATTTAGTTTCAAACTGTTTAGAAGAAAGCATTAATACTACGTACTGCTAAAAGATAAAGTAATATTTTGAAATAAAATAATAAGGCCAAGAATAAGATATTTAAGTTTTTTATAATCTGATGACTCAAATTTAAGATAATACATAACTTTTCTTTTGCATTTTTTTGCATGGCAAAGTTCATATAAACAAGGCCATGATGCCGCTCACCGGAGTACACTGCCCCTTATGGCGGAATTAGGACCACCTAAGGATCATTCCTGTTCAGTCAAAATTCATAAAGCAGTTTTGGGAGATATAATTTATAATTTCCACTCTACCTATAGTTAATTTACTGAACTGAATAATTTTATACAATCTTGTAAGAGGACCACTCATGCTACACACTCTATGCTCAGGTAAGCTATAACTGTTTTCAGCTTTAATTTTCAGACCTAGGTCCAAAATCTATATTCATGAATATTTTTAATATCAAATGAATTTTATGTATAAAGTGAATATTTTTTAAGATTTAATGCATTTTATCCATAAAGTTAATATTTTAAAATCAAATGAATTTTATCCATAATGTCATTTTTATGAAAACTAGTAAACATTATGGGTACATGCTAGTGCCAAAGAATCTGTATAGCATCAAATCTCTGTCCAGTCTACCCATACTCCCTATTTCCGATGTTACCAGCAATAAAATCTTATTTCTGTGAGCCTTGATATGCTAACAATGTTCCTCTTTCATAATCAAGTTTAACTGGAAGGGATTCAACATAACTAGAAGTGTTTCTACTTACATTGATAGCATCAACATGTGAGCATTTCATGTCTACTTGATGTAAACATTATTTGTTAATGTTAATCATTCTAAGGGAAGTAACTCAAAGTAGCAGAAAATTGGTAACAAACTCAACAGAGTTAATTCCCATATAAGCATTACATTTTATTGTACAAAAGTCTACTCACAATGTAAACATCATTTTAAGCTTATAATCATTTAAAGGGAAGTAACTCAAAATTGCAGAAAAATCGGTAATGAACTCCAAAGAGTTACTTCCCTTCAGTAATAGGTAGAACTCCCGTTGCACTTATTTTTTCCATTTTGTAAATGCATATATTTTTGGTTATACTACAGTACTTATTCATTAAATGTTTTTTTTAGCAATTCATCTCCATAAGAATGGACAAAAACACTTGAAAAATCTGCGAAATATGGAGTCTGCAGAAAAACCACTTATATGCAGGGCTCTAGAAATCCACTAGCCCAAGGTCCCGGACCAGTCTAGTGGTGAATCATGCTACCAACAGTTGAGTTGAAGTTCGTCCCGGACAAGTCTTATTTCAAAGCTAACATCAGCAATTGTTTAGTTGTAAGTCAAACCTTAGAATCCCACAATCACATACATGTGATTATAAATCTTAGATTGTGGACCTATCATTATATTATGTTTATTTGTTACATTCTCCGACAACTAGCTTCCTATGTTGGATAAGTCAAATTTTACATTTCTATTATTCTGGAACAAGTGTCTTTGAAAACAATTTCTATAGCCCTGGTATGGTATTTACACTGTCTCTAACCTTAAAATAAGCACACCTACCTGTGGAAGCATTAGGTACATTTCACTGAACGTTGGTCGGTGTTCCGGCTCATGGTCCCAACATTTTAACATGAGATCGTAGTAGTTCTTAGGACACAGATCCGGTCTCTCTAATCTCTGGTAGTTTGGCGAGTCAATGGCATCCAGTATCTGTAAAATAGAATAGAAATTGTTCCACTTATAGAGCTGCTATAGAACCGAGATAGAGTAGACTACTAGTTTTTTAGACATACAGCAGCTATTCCGGTAAACTCATATGCCAAAAATGACACAAATAATCAGGAAAAAACGTTTATATCAAGACTCCAACCATTCCACAACTGATATATCCCTGACGAATCAGCCATTATACTAATCAAATCTATAATAAATCAGAGGACTACACATACTATTGAGACTATGAATATGGCGGTACTTCGAGTAGACCATCCGGTTGACGATGACAGCGGTGGGACGCTAAAGTGCCTCAAAAATGTAACAAAAGTATGTATTTGACTGAAATAAGTTGAGAATGAGAACTGGTTTTGAGAATGGAGCATGATCTCGAGTTTCTAACCAAATACAAAAAAGACATAATGAAGACTGAGACATGACTATTTTAGTATTAAATGCTGTAAGTACAATACTGTTCCAGAGTCTGTGGTGACCGTGATTGGAGAGTTGGCCGTATCTGTTTTTAAATGCCTTATGTTTTATGGACTGTTGTTTTCCCGGAGGTCTGTCTTATGTATGTGGCATTCCCTTAAACATCGGAATATGTGTATCATCAGCAAAGGTTTTAAATACTCATTTAAATATATACAGCGCAATCCCTTTGAATTATGCATGATATTATAGATGTTGGTGCAGACTTAATTGCAACGCAAAAACTTAGTTCAACTGAAATCTTTTCACATAAACTTGCATACAGACGAGCACTTTTACAACCAGATAAAAGACGAGTGTACCATATATGTAAAACATCAAGATTAATGGATTAATAAAGGAATGTTTGAAATAGTTCATCTAGTTCTCACACATATGTTGGGATCGAAAAAATGTAGACACAACAAATGCAAACGACGAACATGAAACTGCATTTTTTGTTGAAACATACATTTATCTTTTCTCAAATTTTAATTTCTCAAAACCTGTATAATAAGCTATTTGAGAGGTGCAAGCCATTCAAATCTTTCTGCATATAAATAAAAGAAGATTGTTATGCTTTTAAGCCTGGGTTGTATTTTTTTACCTCCCCACTAGAGTTAAACTAACTGGGGGTAATATCTCCGCTTTACAGACTGTTTTGCAAACAATTTTGATTCCCTTTTATTCATATTACTTTTAACTTCAAACAAACTTAATAACCTCAATATCAAGACCAGTTTTCAAGGGTCTCGAGGGTGGTCTTATTATTGAGGTACTACTGTATAAACTTAACAAAGGTAAAATCACACCATCTGATGCACAATGCTTTGAACAATTCGAAGTTTGAAGGTAAAAAATATATCATAAATAGGCATCCGTTTAAAAAACACATAAAATGATTACAGACAATGTCAGATTTTATTTGTATTGTAATTTATTTGTGCATTTGCTATCAATTAGTACTTAATCTAGTAATGATGACAGGAAATCATGTGGTACGTTGTTTTTACTTTGCATATTTTATTTTCAGTCATCCTCATCTATAGGCTT
Organism: Mactromeris polynyma; assembly: GCA_032209605.1. Lineage (NCBI taxonomy): Eukaryota > Metazoa > Mollusca > Bivalvia > Venerida > Mactridae > Mactromeris > Mactromeris polynyma. The sequence goes on along the minus strand of JASFXZ010000019.1, from coordinate 9,731,438 downwards.
GGGAATCAAACTTCTCACCTCAAGACTGGCAGACCTATGCTATACCCATTGAACAAGCACAAACTGTGATGACCAGATTTGACAACCTACGGTATGTTCTACCAACTGGAACATACAGGGCATCATTAACATAAATTTCAGGTTTGAACTTCAAATTCTTCCTTTAAGTTTGTGTCTCATGTTCATGTTGTCAGTTTTTTCTTGCATTTTGTTCGACATCAATTTTCATTTTGTTCATTTCAATGCATTTGAATGAAGATATAATATTAACTACATTGGTTCTGCAAAGCCATGAATTTCGCAGCAAAAACATTGATAGACGCAATCTTTTTCACTTAACACATCTGGTACGCAGTTTCCCCTTATCACTCAATTCCAATCTCAAATTGACTATTTCAATTACCAACCAGTATATTGCGTGATTTATCGCACGAATCTATCATACACAGCAACGCCATTCACTCTTTGGATACCTCTTTTTCTCTATGTTTAATTCCACTTGAAGCAGACGCACAAAAATTTACACAAAAATCAGCAACAAAAATTGGCTACATACTTCAAATTTTTATGCTGAAACACAGAGATAATATAGAAGGTATTTATTTATCATTTTACAATTTTCCAGTCAGGCGATTATTTTATAGAATTATCTCAGCATGATTTGGCACCAGTTGTTGCAGTTTGTAGGTTAGAAACGTTCTGTAACCACGGATGTAGCATTGATCCTCATAAAAAAACAAGAGAGTAGCAACTTCAATTATCACTTTTTTAGTTCCCCATCATTATTTAACCTGGTTGCCATGGTAACCACAAATTTCGTCAAATGTTTATAATTTCAGAAATGTTTATAAAGGACTATGCCAGTACCCATTCCTGTGAAGTCTGAGCAAGACTGACCCATGAAGATCAGACAAGTTGTAATTATAAGACAATGTCAATACGAAAGACAGATGCTGGACGTAGAGAGATCACTAAAACTAACCCAAGCCTCAGGCACATGTGAGCTCTAACATATAATTGAATGTTCCCCCCAGGAGATTGTCATGAGTACAATCCATTTATCCCCTCTATAGTATACGTATATATAGTACAACTACAAAGTACTACATAGAAGGGATGAAGGGTGAGAACTCTAGAAGGGATAAAGGGAGATAACTCATAACAATATGCTGTGTAAATTCCCTCTAAATTGTCCATGAGAAGGGGCTAACAGGGTTCATAGGTCCTCTTGAAGTGTTGAAGAACAGAGTCCCTAATGGGAGATCATGGCACTTATTATTAACATATGTTTAGCAAGCAGCCATATATGGGGCCAGTCTACTATCAGAAACCAGTCTCACTGATAAGCCATTGGCAGGCTGTCAATCATATTTTCAAGGCATTAAATGTTTATCTCCGGACATTCCAAACCATTCTGTAGTGTTTAACTCTGGATATATGTAAATAACTTAAATGATTTATATTTCCAGAGTATCTAAATATTTATCAAACCTCCTGGCAGACATGCATGGTTTGGAAAGAATCTGTGTAGACCTTTTGTAAAAGTGTTAACATGGCAGCTATCTTCATGTATCTCAAGCAATAAACAGCTGGTTGACCTGTTTTTTCCGTAAGATACATAGTGGTAAGTTTTAATATCAAAGAATAGTCAGTTCAGACCTGGCGGAAACAGTGATCATACTCTGCTCTTAAGGCTTGAAGATAAAAGGAAATCAAAGGACTGATATGTTTTCCATATAATCGTATTAGAAATAAAACACGACAACTCGGGTAAACTCATTCGCCGAAAATGACACAAATAATGCAGGAAAGCCGTTTATTTCAAGACTCCCACCATTCCACAATTGATATATCTATGAAGACACTCATTACTCACAAATTTATATTTGCTCCATGATAAATTGCTTCACTCTAAACTTGTACTTAAGTACAAAATTCACATCATAAACTACCCTACATAGTTTTGGGATGTGAATTCATTTCAAAACAGACCACAGAAATGTTAAGTTCCATACCAGTTAGTCAACAGTAAATGTTAGCTGAGAAGAATATGGGACAATAACACAACTTTTAATGATGACAAGAGTAATTTTTCACAACACCCCTAAATATGCAGTAAATCTAATCTCTACCCAGTTTACAATTACATCAAACTCCCTGGGAAGGGACAAAAATTCATACAAATGCAATAAAAGCGAACTTCATAGTAGTTTGTTAGGGTATACTTTCTCAACATCATGTAAAACTATACAATAATTGGACAATTAACCTAAATATTTCCATGATTTAAGGTTTTATTTTTTTCTGACTGTCTTAATAACAATAATATTATGATAGCAGGATCTACAACAGCATTACCAGTATTATCAGTGGACTCAGATTTTGTTGTTGGGTTGGGTATAATATTATTTATCTACGGTATTGCAAACTTATAGGAAGATCAGGGCACGGAATAATAATGGATACTTACACTCAGCACTCAAATCACAAAATAAGCCTCATAGTCACTTGTACTAAGCATGCAAATGTAGGATAATGTTGAGTGATGAATAATCATTGAGAATCATTTTCTTAGTGATTTGACTGAGCGAATGAGGGACTTCAAAGGTGGAGGACAAATGCCTTTGGATACATTATCTTCAGTGAAATTGTCACCGAAGAACATAATATTAGAAATTCCGCAAACTTTGCAGCTGTGACCTAGTAAAACAACATACACATGAAACAGCCATTCAACGTACAACTGTTTTCATAGGACATTGAAGACAGCATAAAAACCCTTTTATGACACAATGTGAAGCGTGCACAGATAGAATAGGACAGGATTGCATACAGTGTATTCCTAATACATCTCTCTTTGTCAGCTTTGGTAAGCCAATTTATGGTTGAGCAATAACACAATAATGGTTTTACACTTCAACGCAAATTAAAACGTAAGTAAAATTAAAACCAACGAGATCTTGACAACAACCAGCGCGTGTCGGTACAACAAATGTTTATACAATGCTGAGTCAGTTGACAGCTTTCACTGATGCAGATAGTGAGATATTACATAAAACCAATTTAATAGGAACTGATCATTTGAATGCACTCATTCTGAACACTAAACAAATGTATTTACATAGACATAAACAAGCAGATAAATTTGTTTTGCTTTTATCCATAATTTTATGAAGCAGACAGATGTATTTTAATTTATGAGCCGATGTATTTCGGCAATAAATTGTAGTTATACATATTGCACATGAAACACTCTGCATGGTTGATTGATCGTACTTCAACCTTACAATTTCAATAACAAACCTGGCTGTTTCAGCCACTTATAGTTGATTTTCAGACTAGATTGGGAGAGAAGTATCATGTACATGAAGACTGACTGCTTTAACTCAAACAGGTGTACAATAAGGGGGGATTTTTTTTTAATAAAGATACATAGAAGACTAAGAGCATGCAAATGTTCAGTCTCCCTGTATAAGATGCTGAGTTTAAGTATCCGTTATAATCCCAGGCCCTGGCCTATTCCGTGTTCTACATTCCGGCTAATAAAATTCAAGGCCATGTATGTATTTACCGTTCTATATTTTGTTTTGATAGAATATATATTAATGGCATGTGGTACTTTTAAAATTCTTTTTTTTCTTAGTTTCCAACAGTTTTCGGTAATTTGTTATTGACAGAAAACAAGCTTGGTTTTTTTGTTTTATTTATGTATTATTGTAATTTTTGTTAACAGTTGATGCTTCTATAAAATTTGTCATTTTGTTCAACACACTAGTTTAATTTAATGTAAATGTAACTTCTCCGCAACCTTATTTGTTTTAATTATCCTGTATATACATGTAATTGTAAATATGTTGTAATAGCTTTACATGAACTGTTATGACTTAATGACTAGTATATTATGCAAGCCACAACAACTGTATGCAGAACCTACCTGTTGCCCACTCATCCCTGACCAAGGTTGGAAGCCGTAAGTAAACAATTCCCACAGCGTCACACCAAATGCCCAAACATCACTTGCAGAGGTGAACTTCAAGTAATTAATACATTCTGGCGCACACCTGTAATACATAAAATTAGCAATCTAAGTGAGTTGACAAAAGCAGTGGAGAGAATTTCAATAAGCTTTTGCTTCCAATTCTATCCACTTACATGCACTTTGTAATCTTGCCATTTACTGTATATTACTTGACAATGTAAACAAATAAATATGTTTAAACTAAACCAGAGTCACTGATTATAACGTTAAATGAGTGCTGAACATCTTGTTCGTTCATTTTGAGATTTTAGCACAATGATGAGATGTGGTATTGAGTTTTAGTGCCCCACTCCACAGTCCGACGTAATAATTACTCCCTTACCCCATTTTCACATTGAAATCTCTTAGACAATTGATCACAAACAATATTCAGCACTAATTTAACATTGTAATACATTTTCACACTAAATATAAGTCACTTTAATACTCAGAAGAGTAAATTTTGCAATCTAAGATTTGAGTTCTTAGTATAAGTATCCGTTATGATCATGGGCCCTTATTTTCCTGGGTTTCCTTGTACATGTAGTACTTACATGTTTGTGAAAGAATTTGTAAAATAATACATTACTATAAGCAAAAATCCCTCAAAACTATAGTCGTTTTATTCAATCTCGTCCGTTACTTCTTAAAAAAGGTATGCAAGAAAAAGAATCTTTCGCTGGGTTCATGTGCGGATGGAAATATCCAGCTCTCTGGTGAGCCTCGTTCCCGCAAGAACAAAAACCCTTGCGCCGGATATTTCCATCAGTACTGGAAGCCAGTGAAAGATTCTTATAATCTGAAACTCCATTCGATCTAATTCACTGACTTCATGGGGGAAAACTGAATTTGAATGGGTGGGGGAAATAAACTATGTTGGTGGGGGAACAGGGGCCGATATTCAGTCCAAATAACGAAGAGTTAAGGGCCCTGTAACTAGTCCATTTATAGCCTTTTCTACACTTACCATGCAATCGGAAGCTTCAAACTGATACTGAAATTGCTCTGATAATAATCCTTTCCTCTACCAAGTGCTCTTGATAATCCAAAATCACTGATTTTCACCTGAAATTTGTGTAAAACATCATATTTTGATTCAATGTTTTATACATAAAACACAAATAAACATTCCTTTTTAAAAATATCAAATCTGATTCATTATCAAAATGTCACATAATAAACTGACATTTCACCTGCACAACCAGTATATAACATGTAGGTTGTCAAAATTCAAAAAAATTAAAAATCTTAAACTGATATTCAAAGACACAAACTTATATTCTCAATAAACAACAGGACTTCAAAACATTTAGGAATGACCAATCTATGGTTCCTTCCATATTCCAACTTTCGGTGAGTAATGGTAAGAGTTTTTATCTCACCCAAGTTTATACAGGTAATAATATATAAAATCAAACAAGGATAGAATAATCTTTGAACATCTCTCATCAACCCTTTATTTAGGTTGAGTCACCAACTCCTTTCCATTGCCACTATGTACAAAGTTGGTGATTACAGCCTGAAGCATAAGAGGACCAAAGTCTACTTGAAATCAAGAAAGAAGTATATAGATTAAAGACTATTGCAACACAACATTTATATCACATAAATAATGTAAGAGTTACGTACCCTGCCCTTATTGAATACCAATATATTCCTAGCAGCTAAATCTCGATGAATGAGTCGTTTACTCTCCAAGTAGCTCATACCATCACAAATTTGCTGAGCAAAGTCACATAATCTTGGTAAGGGGAAATCTTGACGCATCATAGGGTCCTTAAGGCACTCCAATAGTGAGCGCATGGGAGCTAACTCTGTAACCTGAAAAAATACAATGCAGTGTTTTGTATAAGAAAGGGAGGTAAATCTGACATCTAAAACCACAGCATTCCAGGTATATCAATATATGCATGGGAGTTTAGTTTAACAAAAAATTCAGGAACAGTAATTTGGATATTCAAGGCAGGTAATTTCATTTACCTGTTAAAGCAGTATACAAGTTTATTTACACATGAAAGGGAGATAATTGTGTCATCCGAAATAGAAATGCAGTCATTTTTTAATGCAAGGTAGAGAACAAAAGCCGAGCATAATTGACAAATTAATGGATTCAAGTGAAATATTTATGAATACAAAAGTCAAAAGGTGCTGCAAGAGACAGTTTCAATTCTAATTTGCAAATGAAAAAATTATCACCAGAACAGAAATCAAACAGACTAAAGAATTCAAAGAACAATTTGAATCGATAAGTAATCAAGCAGAATACCATGCACTAATGAACTTATAACATATGTTACTATCTACAACACAAGGGAGATAATTCTGAGTACAAAACTTAATAGGAAGACAAATCAAGCGACAACATTTCTAAACAGGAGACAATTTTATCTACATTTTTTTAAACAGGAGACGACTGTTAAAAGGGGGACTACTTGTCTACAGCAACCGATAAATACATAATTATATATTTATGAACTATCAGCAGGGTTTTGTAGACAGTAATTATCATACAAATGAGACTTGTACATAACATAACAAACTGTGACTCATATTTTACATACAACATGTACTTAAATATTCAATTCATTGCCTCTGCTGTTGCATGACTGAATGATCCAAAACATGGAAATAAATTCATTCGTACGAACAAACTACTCAGCTGATTAAATGCATTAATGATTTTTGTAACCATAGAAACACAGCAAAATTCACAACTGTTCAATAATCATTTGAAATTATCTGTGAAAGTCTCAAAGGATAATCGCAAAACTGGTCTATATACATATGCATAAGGCAGGGGATAGACCAGTTATGCTTTCATCCTTCGAGATGCATCAAAACACAGTATGCACATTTCAAATAATCCTTGCATGGCTAATTCTTACACACTTACCAGCATTAGGGAGTTCTCCTTATCAAGCACAACCCCAAACATACGAACAATATTCTCATGATCGACAGTTTGCATAAGCCCCGCCTCCTTGAGGAATTCCTGAGTTCCATTCTCAAGACGATCGCGACTCAAGCACTTCAATGCCACTTGAACCTGAAATTAATCAAAATAATTATTATCCGATTATAATACTAGTAAACTAAATAAATTACTAAAAAATATCCCTGACACATACACTGTTTATGAGTGAAGTCGGAAACCCTAACAAGTTTGACTGGAATGTCATTTTGCCCATAGAAGTGGGTGAGCCCCAACCTTCCAAATCATGTCTTTAAATTTCATGAATCAGAAGACCAGTCCACATCGGATGAAAGTCAGAATTTAAGACCAGTCTGTAAAGTCTTATATTTTAGCAAGTATTTTCTTACAATAGCTAATACCATAAATACTACGATATGAACACAGCAGTGGCATTAATAGTTGGTTTGTTTACATTCAATCTTATAACAAAATCAAAATGCACCTCTTTTTTCGAGTAAACTAATTTCAAATCTAGAAATACTAACTAGCACAATTAAATTTTTCATAATATCTTGAAAACTAAATTGTCATAAGTCTTACAGAAACAGAGTTTAAGTCCAAGTCAAAATTCTGTTGCACACAAATTTTATACATCGGAACTGAAATTATGTGCACATCCGAAAACATGGAGATCTCCGAAAGCAATGAAAATGCCTTTCGCACATCATTTCAACCGGGCCAATGAAATATGCAATATAAGTAATTAACAAAAAAAATAAGATCATATCTCAGCGAAATAATAAGACTTAAATTCCAGTTAATGCAAATAATAGAATACTCGTTAAGTGTTTTCCGTGATTATGATTTTATATTGCAAAGGAATGATCAAGAATTCTAACTAGCAAAATCATAACAATCGTAATACTGTACATCTTCTACAAACAGAGCCAGCCAACCAAACTAACGAAGCATTTCTACCAACACACGCCTGCGTCTCATTGCAACAACAACAATTTGTAATGCGTTGAAAATGTTGCGATGGTTCTTTCCTTGTCGCACCAACGAGTCCAAAATGGACTGCGAGTGTGGTCTTATTTTTTCCCTCTAAGAGGTTTATACGTGTAAAATTCAAAAATCGGGGAACGTAGTTCCACATAGGATTGCTTATGCCTAATGTTGTATGCAGAAGTTGGGAACAAATACCAAAACCCGATCGTCAAGAACTTGCATAACTTTCCAAAGCTTATTGTTGACATCAGCGAAACCTTGTTTTTTAATGAAAAGTGGTATCGCTCTCTGTATTTTATCACTTCAACGGCACATGTATAGCTTTATATTGACAAAATGTTGTCTGTATACAAATTTTAGGAACATCTGTTCACATAAGGATGCACTAGACTCGATTTTTTGCTGGCTGTGGTTCCAATAAGCAAGTGCTTGCTCCAATGAACAGTGGTGGTTTCTCGTGTATCATTACTAAAACCAACGTCAAGGGAAAACTTAAGTAGTTTAAAGACATAAAATGAACTATTATTGTGGAAGGGCAATGATGTTTCATAGGTTAATATTTCACTTTATGTCTTTAAACTACTAATGATTAGCTAAGGGTAGACGTTATGTTCACACTGAACTATAGCATTACTGCATTTTTAATATATTGTACTAAACTGTTCATAACAAAGCTAAAGGATGAGATAGGACATTGGCAAAAAAGAAGAAAATAAACAGGAAACCCCCTACATCTCAAATCTGAGTAATTTTAACAACTTTTTTTCGCATTTTTTCTTCAAAAAAAGAGCAATTTAGCTGAAAAGAGGACAATTCTCTCCCCAGTATACTGTCTAGATCTTGCATACCTCGGGCATTTATTTGAAACATTACCACCAATGTATGGCTTCCTTGATTATAACTGTCTGATTATTTTCCTATTTGTTTCTTTGAATTTCTTGAAATCAATAAAATCTGTAATTAAACATTGTCTGACAGCTTTATACTCAGTAAGATAATTTCATATTCTCTGGCATCATAGATACTTCAATGATTGTTTTCACATATGCAAACCAAATTATCTAGGTCAAACAATGCGCAATAAGTGAAATTATTTGAAAATGAAGCTTTTCTTTGAAATAATGACCTTACACACTACACAGTCTTTGTCAAGCACATTGAGTGAATTCAGTCATCAAAATACATTTTGAATGTCGCTGGCCAAAAAGCTGTTATTTCTATAATTTTACGGTATTTTTTAAAAATAGTATAGACAGATTGCTTTGCAAAGGTAAATAGGACGCATACCAAATTTTGAAGACTGTACATCGAGGGTTTACTGCAAAACCTTTACCTAATAGATATTCTTGAAGGTTATTGTAGTTGAGAGGCTGTTGGTTTCGAGAGGTTAAACTGGTAAAGTTTACTGACAAAACTGATGATATTATTAAGATCTGGGATAAGATTGGCAAACAAAGAAAATAGGAGAAAGGCCATACAATTATATAATTACAAAAGAATACACTGTCTAAAAATAGCACTAAAAACATCTGGGTTTCTGGCGCTTCACGGAAATATGTTCATCACACATCCCCCCCCCCCTTCCCAAAACATTCTAATCATATTTACAACAATCTCAAAAATGCTGCCAGAGGGTGTCACAAAAGAGGTAATCTGCCTATTGGTGGAAAGTTCACATCCCTGTAAGACAGGTTCTTGTTCAAGACAGGGCCGCCCAGGAGAGGTTGCATTGTATGTTTTTAAGTAAACCAGCACACCGAAAGTAACAAGTTTATTTTGTTGGTACCTTTTCACCATCTTCTGAAGTCCAAAGCCCTTGTTGTACAATCCCAAATTCTCCTTCACCCAGGGTTTTACTGATTTCTATGGAATCTGCTGAGATAATCTGTTTTCCAGTTGGTCGAATGTAAGATATTGGTCGAGATATTCGGTGATCTGGTGGTGGACTTAATGTCCGACTCGTAGGGCTCAAACTTGTCCGGTCCATCAGTGCCTGAAATTGAACAATTATACAGCTTAGATAATAGCGTCGTGGAATGTATGAAGCTGAACACGAGACTGATCAGCTGACTACAACACTAATGAGTCTTGTATTACAAGATTTACATGACCAGTCAGGTTTATATTTAGATCAGATCAAAGTATTTTCTATTGAAACAGAATGTATATGTGTATTCCCCTAAAACTGAGACAGTTTCCATCATCAATTAAATCATACATTATCCCGTCCTAAAGAGTAATATCTTGCACCCACTGCATAATAGCTCAAATAGATTACCGAAAGTACCTGAATGTCTATATAATGGACTTACTTAAAATTAAGAGATTACCCCTATATAAAGAAATAGATCATGCCATTCTAAAAACACAAACTGGTCAATGATAGTTCTCTATAAATTGTAACAAATGTCAATATGACACCATGATAAAAGGCAAAACATGTAATTCACCAAGTGTTAATGAGATATTACGGCACACTAACACAGAAATTAATGATGAGGCTGCTCGTTGCATTGCGTTCAGCACAAAAACTCAAAATGATGGAAGATTTGAGGCAATACTTTACTTCAAAGCAATGAAGTTTTGATAGAACGGTTTTAATCATTACATGGGTGAAGTCATAGAACAATGGAGGTGCAAGCAGGCACATTGTTTTGAAACTAGACTGCTCTACTGATGTATACAGTATTGTATTTAATTCCTAAAACTAATATTTATGGGCATCCTAAATAACCAAAGACATAGAACAAGCAACATTATATCATTTGGTCAAAGCTAAGGATGGATAAGAGATGAACCCACTTGAGCTAAGCAGCACATTTAGAACTAGATCTAGGTAGATGAGAGCTTTATCATCGATGTTCCTTGATATTATGATACATCAATTTAAAGTATACTTTAAGTCATTAAAAACGCAACTGAAAATTGTCTGCTTCAAAACATGACATAAAGAAGAAGTAATTCTGTATCCATTCACTAACATAATTTCCTAAACTTATTCAATCATGAAATATGAATTATTGGTAAATAGTTTCAATACTTTTTGAAAAATATTTTAAACATTGGTAAGACAACAGTTGGTAGCTTTTAACACCCATGTACAAAATGAAGCCTAATTAAATCAGTTGCGTTTTTAATGGTGTTAAGTATATTTGACGTATTTTGACTCTTCTTGCATTTAAACCCCATCTCTGTATGCTGCAATCCTGACATCAGATTAAGTGATTATAGACAGTGGTGCCAAGTTTATTCCTTACAAAGTGTTACATTTGATGAACCAAAATGAAATAAACATCAGTATTAATTACATGTAGATCTTTAATTCCACACTCTATCTACCACATAATAAACTAAAATTGAGCCAAGGCTTAACATTCTGACAGATAGGAACCACAGTGATGGAGATATGACCCGAGATGAAGATACGATATGGCAAGAAATTCATGGGAGTTTTTTGGGGATTCAAGATAAAAAAATATACATGAGAGATAACAGGGAAACATTTATACATCAAAGTTTTATGTTTTATGATATCCACATAAAAAATATACAGCACACTTCAAAGCACATCCTAGCAGGGAACCAGCTGGGATATTATGTACAGGAAACAGGAAGCTGAACATAATCTTCACATAAGCTAGGGAACCAGATGTTCTTATCTGTCACACTGTGACATTTTTTGTAATATTTCTTAAAGATCGACCTATATAGAAAGCATTTAATGGATACTTGGATCACTCAAGTCAACTTCCAGGGAAGAAGCAACAGCTGAGGCCTGCAAGGATGTAAAGCTGGTCTCAGAATCAGGGGTGATAACAGACCTGAATTGCCAAAGCCGGGGTCTGGGGGCCGCAGGTCCCCAGCAGAGTCATTACAAAACAAAGAAGAAAACTGTTTCTAAAATTCATAAAACAGATGCACACATGTTACTGTTCTTTCTAAAGATGGCAAGAAACTTGAGATATAACTACACAAGAAAACAAAGCAACTATGATATACCATGCATCAAAATATAACTGAAAATATTATGGTACTAATATGTACATGAACAATTAGATGTAAGTACTTACTTATATATATATAACTTGGGATACTTTGAGATCACATTTATCAATAAAATAAGAATAGACTAAATCTCCCATTATTAATGTATGGTAGAAAATGTGTGATAATTAAAAAAAAAAGGCATAACCGAGAGTGTGAGTTTAAAAGTAACTATATATGATGACTAGCGATCAAAATACTGCCAAAAAGGCTTAACTATGAACGAGTGGAATGTATATCCCATTAAATTTATCTGTATACATTGTAGTACTACTAGTCTTCATTGTTTGCGACGCCATTTTTGTTTTATTCGTACCAATTCATTTCGACCAGAGAGCTATTCGGCCACTATACACCCCCCACCACCAAAAAACTCATCGGATTTACATCATTCTAAAAATCGACCCAGGAGGTCAGAATCAACCAATCGCAGGGCTGAACTTGGAGACTGGTCATGAAACAGATTTGTAACCCAGTAGTGTTTCTTAGAGAACATGGTGACCATTGTAAGACATGAACCCTTGACCAGTGATATACAGTAAAACCTCTATAATAAGACCACCCTTGGGACTCTTGACAAATGGTCTTCTTACTGAGGCAGTCTTAATATAGAGGTTGTATAAAGAGCAAAGCAGTGAAAATGGACTTGTGTTCTTAATATTGAGGTGGACTATAAATGAGGTTTTACTGTACATATTTACCACTACTGTACCAAACCATTTATTTCCTATTGATGAATATGTGGACTTTCAGTCATTGAATTCTCACAGAGAAACACTATAACAGTAATTTATAATGTAGAGAATTTGTTTGAGGCTGGGACAATCGATTTGGAATAATACATATTTTATTAAATACTTTACAGATTCACAAGCCTGTTCCTAAGGTCACAACTTTAAAAGGAAATGCAAATTGACTTAGAGGACAGAACGTGAGAAAGATCTATTTACTTTGCATGGTTACAAGTATAGTTAACTGCCATTGTTTATAAACTGTAGCATATACATTGGTAAGGTGTGACACAGTCCGGTCACAAAGTCAGGTCACAACAAATCAAGGCAGAAATGATCTAAGTGTGTACATGAATAACGACAAAGATAGGACATATTTGCAATCAACATGTTATATACTGATTGGACCTTGGTGGTATAGCAATTTTATGCTCTACTCAATCAATTATGTCGAATATAAACCAACTATTAATCGGCACACATGTGTAAATCACACAAAAAACACAATAAAAACTATATTTTCCCACTATCAATATCATTTCATTTTGCCACAATTGAATATGACCCCATACATGCATATATGTTTGGTAAATTTCAGTCTGGTCAAAGCCTCAGACATTGAACCGTGGAAGGGAAGGTTTTTCTGGCTGGTAAGGACGGGTTCCTCCTGACAAACTACAGTAAAACTTCAATAAAACTTCTCCTTACTTAGTTTGTCTTAATATTGAGGTGAACAAAGAGCAAAACAGTGAAAATGGACTTGAAAATTGTGTTCCTGATTTCGAGATGGTCTTATTATTGAGGTGGTCTTTAAGTGAGGTTTCACTGTATTTCACTTATCACTTTTCCTAAAAAAAATAACTTTAAGAGAACATTTTTTCTACGGAATATTTTGAAAAATAATAATGAACTCAATAAATTAATGCCCTGTTTTTTAAAGTGACGCCCACCAGGACGTTTATTACAGAATGTACGGTACATATATCATATGAAACGTTTCATTAACTGCAACATCTGCATCATTATTACAACATTAGACTGACAGATGAATCAGCTGTTCATTATGGTAAGAAAAAGTCTTTAATTATGGACAAACATGGCAATGGCGTATACTGTAATTCATCACTGTCGTTATTTAAGGGTGACAGAAATGAGATGATACATTGTAAAGGAAATTGGATGGCAATTTAATCTTAAATTATTAAGACGTTATCTCAAGTTACAAGAAAATACATAAATAAAACATATAAGTGGACATTTATACCAGTAATGAATACATTTAATAAATAGTGTAACTGTCCCATTTTTAGTTTTTCAGTAGAATAACTAGTTCTATAGCAATTTTCGACAGTCCCATCGCCTTAATACGAAAACAAGTGGCGCAAGAATAACAGGTAAGTGAATGGGATAAAAAATAGTCTTTACTGCGGATTTAAATTTATTTAATTGTTCAATAATGGACAATAAAGATTTGTACTGTCTGTGAATCTACTAGTGGTGAATACAAAACCAGCGTTCAATATCGAACAACTTCTGTGCTTTCAGCGCTTTGATTAAAACAGTCTGTATATATGAAGGGGAGAAACACATGTATATCAAGAGGTGAAGCCAAACTAGTCTATCTGCTGCTAAGAAAAAGTCCATCAAAATAGGGTCTCATTATAAAATAATGAAGAGGTTTTGATTTAGAGGTGGTGTTTAAGAGAGATTATACAATACATGATTAGGTCAACTTCCTTAACACAAGGACATGGAACCTGCAACAAAAACTTCTTCTATTCACTACTATTTCTAATAACATAAATTATGATTGAGCAGAGCATAATTTTTTTCCCCCCCCATTTTCGATTACCTGGTTCTGTAAATGTAAATACAGGAAGATAGACGTAAATCTGCTCGAGTTTGAAAAGAGATAATACAGGTAAATATATCATGATTTATAGGTTAATAATCAGAGACGGGGTGGGGAGGGGGATTCTATCCGGAACTTAAAACAACCCTTCCTAGGTTCTCATTAACCAGGTTAAAACGTTTCCTAACAACTTCAGACCCATTCAAGTATGTGGAAGATAACAGCTAATCTAATTTTGATGTACTATGATCACGTTAAAGATAACTTTTATAAAAAGTTATTACCATACACAAGTTTATGTGGATAAAATCATCACGTACTAGAACGAAAAAAAACATACATATATACAGAATTTACATTAGAGACTCTGCTTTATACAAGAACTTAGCCAGAAAAAGTTTTGTTTACTTTAAGAGAAAATTGTTATTTTGGCATCTACTTTTCTTAACATCTTATATAATGGGAGACAATGAGATCCAGAAAAAAACAATACTCGACATCAAGGGCACTAACTCAGTAGTAATATTATAAAGGGCACTAACTTTGTATTAAGATTGTAAAACAATATTCACAATTAAGGGCACTAACTCTGTATTTAGGTTATAACATAATACTGTAGATAAAGGGCAATAGCAGTTACTGCATGTTAAGATTGTAAAATAATATTCTAAGGGCCATTACTCAGATTCAAGAATATTAACTGAATCAAATTAAATTGCAGTGATCAGCAAATTCATTTTTTTAAATATATTTATTAAGAGATTAATGATGTAATGTAATGAATAAGGTGTCAGCTGCATAACCCAGAGGTCTTTGGTTTAAACCATGTGTAGTTCATGTTCACACCATCATATAAATACTACTGGAGTGGTTAGAAACCAGTACTTGTAACTAACTATTGGATACTAAAGACGACAGAATGAATTGTTAATTTGTGCTTTGCAGTATTCACAGTATTCACACCTACAACATACAAATTCTACATTCCAGATGGGAATTGAACCCTCAGCAGCAAGGGCATGGGATGTGAAGTCAGTGATCTTAACCACTCAGCCACTGAGGCCCCTTCTATAAAACCCTTAATAAGACATTCTCGTAGTAAAAGGGAAACTAAAAGCACACACAAAATTCTCTAACAAAATGTTCCCTGGTTTCATTAAACTTTAGTTAAATGTGTTCCCCAATATTCTTGAATAAATATAAGCCTCATTTGGAAAGCATTTTGTTATTCACTACTTCATTAACTATGCTTGAATTTAAATATCTTGCCAATTTGAATTAAGCACAATGAATAAGGAACGACAAGCCTTTAGAAAACTTATCAATGACTTCAAACATGTTATTAATACCACCATGCACACGACATAACTTCAGGCAAACAGCAGCGAAATCAGCATGTGGTGAACTCAAATAGCATTATTAGGTATAGAGAACAGTTTTATATAATTGATTGTGATTCTCAATGTACCCAGACAGGGACAAAGACTGGGCAGGATTGTATTTTATACAGAAGGGAAACTATTAATCAAGTACAATTATTTACAAAAACAAAGATTTTATAACATTCCTTCCTAAGTAATAACTTATAGTAACATAATCTATTCAGCAGTCACGGAACCTTGCATGATTTTATGGTAGGGGAATTCATTTTGTTTGTCTTTAATTTCTGGATTCACAGCAATAATACTTTCCAACAGTTTCAAAATGTCTATCCATCCAAAGGTGTAAAAAGGCCAGTTTTACAATCCCTCTCCTACCAAAGGCATGAAAGGACCAGTTTTGGTATGTGTATCCTACCAAAGGCATGAAAGGACCAGTTTTGGTATGTGTATCCTACCAAAGGCATGAAAGGACCAGTTTTGGTATGTGTCTCCTGCCAAAGGCATGAAAGGACCAGTTTTGGTATGTGTATCCTGCCAAAGGCATGAAAGGACCAGTTTTGGTATGCGTTTCCTGCCAAAGGCATGAAAGGACCAGTTTTGGTATGTGTATCCTGCCAAAGGCATGAAAGGACCAGTTTTGGTATGTGTCTCCTGCCAAAGGCATGAAAGGACCAGTTTTGGTATGTGTCTCCTGCCAAAGGCATGAAAGGACCAGTTTTGGTATGTGTCTCCTGCCAAAGGCATGAAATGACCAGTTTTGGTATGCATTTCCTGCCAAAGGCATGAAAGGACCAGTTTAGGTATGTGTATCCTGCTGAAGGCATGAAAGGACCAGTTTTGGTATGTGTCTCCTGCCAAAGGCATGAAAGGACCAGTTTTGGTATGTGTCTCCTGCCAAAGGCATGAAAGGACCAGTTTTGGTATGTGTCTCCTGCCAAAGGCATGAAAGGACCAGTTTTGGTATGTGTCTCCTGCCAAAGGCATGAAAGGACCAGTTTTGGTATGTGTCTCCTGCCAAAGGCATGAAAGGACCAGTTTTGGTATGTGTCTCCTGCCAAAGGCATGAAAGGACCAGTTTTGGTATGTGTCTCCTGCCAAAGGCATGAAATGACCAGTTTTGGTATGCATTTCCTGCCAAAGGCATGAAAGGACCAGTTTTGGTATGTGCATCCTGCCAAAGGCATGAACGTATCACTTTTGGTATGTGTCCCCTGCCAAAGGCATGAAAGGACCAGTTTTGGTATGTGTATCCTGCCAAAGATATGAAAGGACCAGTTTTGGTATGTGTATCCTGCCAAAGGCATGAACGGACCAGTTTTGGTATGTGTATCCTGCTACAGGCATGAACAAATCACTTTAATGAGCCACCTCCATACAAGGACATGCATGAACGGACCAGATTAAAAATATCTGTCCAACGACAGGCATGAAAAGGCCAGTTTTCAAAGTCCTGTCCATCCAAAGGCATAACCTAATTAGTCTTACAAGGCCTCTCCTAAAACAGGCTTGAAAAGACCAAACCATGAAGTATTGTGAGATAAGTAGCTTTTCAATTGTAAACATTACATCTTAATCCTCATAAGACATACCTGTAGTGTGTATTGTATACATTTAAATTTGTTTGTACATGAATTAACAACACTTAAGCACGATAACAGACCTGGTATTTATAAATAAAGTAGATTACATTAAGCATTTCAATTATTATTCAATTAACTGTCTGCATGAAATAATGGGAAGATAAAATGTTCTTTTCCTTATAAACCACTTAAAATTAACACTTTCGTACAACAATTTATATCAGATACAGAAAGACGTCTGTCAACTAGACTTACAAAGAACAAGCCAGCAGTTCTGATAAAAATACTTCTTATATTAAACAGGAGGAAGTGAAATTCAATTTTTCAGACAGTCCAAGTTTTGGAGATGCTTTTTTAGAAAATGAGATAAAGTAGCGAAAACAAGTCGGTAAAGGTCATCATACCTAAATTATACAAATATATTAGAAAGTGTACATCATAAGAAAACATAACAAAATAGTCTGTTGTGAATATAATTTCTTTACATTCATTCAGCAGAGAAAAAAACACCACTGTATCATATTAAGCTTAAATGACTTTGTTCTCATGTCATAAACATCACATTGCTAATATTCCCAGAACCATATGGTAGATGAATAGGACGAATAACAGATCATTCAAGAGTCAGGGACAGTGCAACAAACTTGGAACAAAAACCTCTACCATAGTGTCAACATACAATAAAACATTTACCCGCTTAAATTTCTCCAGCTTTCCTTGAGGGCATTCCTTCTTATAGAACTTCTTAAGACGTCTCATTTCTGGTTTTGTCATCCCAATTGATGTCAAGTCTTCTTCCGCTACATACTTTATCTGAGGAACACTGGCAATCTGTTGGTAATACAAAATGCTTTATCCTAAGTCATTGCCACAACATACAGAATTTCCACTTAGCCGTATGTTTTGTTTGCCACCCTTAGTTGTCACCAGCGACTTGCATTATGTTAAAAGGTCAATACAAATTGTTTAGGATGCACAGTGGTTGTGCGCCTGATCTGAAGGTTGCGAGTTCAAGGGGTCCCAGGGATGAACAGTAAGTTGAAAATGGGAGTCTCTAGAAAGAAAAGGGAGTCAGGGACTCAAGATTTCAGCGTCTGGGGAAATCCCTGTAATTTTCTACAGCCACATCTGACTGTACTTTCTGCATGATCAAGGATTAGCATGGCAAACTTTGTTGTCTAAACATCACTAACAATCATTTTAAACTGCTGCACACACAAAAGCAACACCAAATACCCTCAAAATTAACACATCTTATCTTTATGTCATAAACTACTGACTTTGCCAAGCCAAACAAAAAGAAAAGAATTTGCAGTTTAGTTAATACCTTCAGTTCGTTCTTGAATGCATTATAATAATGTTCTAACTCAGCATCCAACAGGAAGTCCCTCAGCTCCCGTACTGTCCCCATTGTTTTATTGTCCTGGGACTCTCCTGAAAATAAAGGTAATGAACGTTATAATCAGAAAGACAAATGAAATTCACAATTCAAACATTTGCATGAAAGGTATACATAATCATAATGACAACATAGCTACTGGCCTTTACCATGTCAGTCCTTTGGTTCAGCCAAGTAGTTTAACAAGAAGGATTTCAAAGAGTGATCTTGAAAAAGTGAATGAAAGGTTGAGCAGTAAATGCCACATACAAGCTACACAGCAACAACAAAAGCACAAGAAGACATGGAAATATATACAACATGTATTGCTGGGTTTTTGACAAGCACTAATGTGTGCTTCCGCAAGCATATGGCAACTTTCCCAGATGACCCAATTCTATTTTATTCTTCGCATTCACTTTCAAGCTGTTTTTTAAATGATTTTTCCTTATATCCACAACACCACTATGCCATAGTAGAACAGTATCTGGTGAACATCACATCACATGATCAATAGCATTACCAGAAACCAGGACAGAGATAGGAGGAACACAAGAACATTTGACACTTTAATTAGAGGAACAAAAACTCAACAGCAATCACTAGAAAACTTAGTGTCATATAAAACAAAACAAATGTTATCCCATGCAGGAAACATACACAGAGAGCTGTTGATTCATTAACTAGATCCATTCCTATTAAGAGTTGCATCAAAGAGTTCACTTCAATCTTTGATATTACAAAACAAGCCGAAAACTGTAACGGGGAGGCAAACATATACACTTGATTGCCCTAACTGTCTGTAAATTCTAAAAGCAATGGACAAACTAGCGCAACCTAATTTGCTTTGGTGTAAAATGCCCTCTTCTCCCAGGAGTGTCAATAAGAAGCGGGAGCCGGTCAAATTACCTGGTAACTTAAGTATATCACCCGGCTACTTTTCTTGTATGAGTGATCATAATGAAAGAGAGTACCCCCAGACCCCCGCCTACTTTTGATGATTTCCCAGCTAATTAGAAAAGTTAGAGACACCCCTGTACTTCCCCTTGCCTCCATCAGATGGTAACTCTGCTGCGCTACCCTCCCACAAAAAAATGAAAGTCCAAACATTTTGGCTATGACAGTGAATGTAGACCAACTTTGTTCCACATTACCCAACTTCAAAATTTTGTATCCAATTATGACAAATCTCTAAAATGGTCCAGACGTAGACTGGTACATGACAGGGTTGAACGAGACATCTATTCCTTAATGCTCAATTTCACCGATTATCATGTCACTGTATTAAGTAATATATCTCACGGATACCAACAAAAATTTCAAGAACACTGAAAATAAGTATATTTTTCTCAATTTTTAGGTGGTTATTGACATCTCTGTCAGCTATCAGTGTTAAAATGAGACAAAATTGGGTGCCACACTTCAGACCTCACCGAACTGTCATGAAACTGAAAACCATGCATTAATAAATGACACCGATATTGGAGAAGTAATGCATGATGGTTTTAGTCTTTATCATCATCACATTAAATCTTTCATTTTGTATAATATTCTGAACATGAAAAATTAGTACATGAAAACTTGGTTGAAATATTGCCTTAAAAGAAATACAGGTGGGGGGAATCAAGAGGTAGAAGTGAAACTGTTCTAGCTGGTTATAAATAAAGAAGCAGACAGAGTTTAGCTGAGACTTACTATTTTACCTCAACTTTGAAATAATTATCATCTTAATTAGTAACCGTATGTTAAAGGCTCCCTAGCAACTGCTTCTTGACAATACTGGGTTTTTATACCCAATACTCACACATTATTCAGGGGTGTCCATATGACCTGGAAGCCGGTAAAAATACCCAGTAACTTAAGCATCATCACCCAGCTACTTTTCTTGTATGTGCGATCATAATTAAGGGAAGTACTATAATTATCTACTTTTCATGATTTATCTGCTAATTCAAAAATTAGCGACACACCTGATTATTTAAATATTGCTAAGACCATTGAAGATGTTAGTCCATGGTGATTTTTCAAACTCTACCCTTCGAACTCTTCACCACCTAAGTGAGAAGCCATTTCAACAAACTCAAACTACTACATAACGTTCTCCTGTAAGTATGACTGATGTACAATACAATGCAACCTTCAGAGCAACACCCTTTGAAAGATACGAATCTTGGATGTTGTTGGGAGGTTATTGCTCCAGAGGTTGAAGTAATAGTAAAGTCTTACTACTGATAAAATTGATATGGTTGTTGAAGAGAGGTTGTTGAAGAGAGGTTGTTGAATAGAGGTTGCTGAAGAGAGGTTGTTGAAGAGAGGTTGTTGAAGAGGTTGTTGAAGAGAGGTTGTTGCTGAAGAGAGGTTGTTGCTGAAGAGAGGTTGTTGCTCAAGAGAGGACTACATTAGATAGGTTGAACTGTAATCTCTTTATGTAACCTTTAATGAAGGAAACCAGCATCGTTGTGGCAGTCATGCAATAATTACAGTGATATTAAACCTTACGGCAGTAAAACGAAATTAACCGCAACATAAATTACCATAACATCATATCAAATAATTAATATTTCTTGAACAAAATTCATAAACAGTGTCGTAAATAAAATATATAATGTACAATATTTTATCAAGGGTAATTTTTCATCCATTTTATTGAAAACAGAGTTTTTCAGAAACTCGTAAAAAACAAGTTGTAACCAAGTTTACTCAAACTTTTCCAAATATTTATACAACAAAATAAATATTTATGGTAATAATAAACTTGATATCCTTTGATATATGTACATAAATAAAGACATATATGATATATATAAATAAATAAATATAAAATAATTTAATTAAACTCATACTCATAGCCTTGATGTATACCATTTCAGTATTTATTTTTCAATCTAAATGAATTATTACATCTGGTTTTCATTCAGCGTGCATTGTTGTTTGCATTAAGCTAACACTATTACGTTACCCAGCATGTTCGGTAACCACTTGATCGAACCTTGGAGTTCCTGGGTTCCCAAACAGAACCATCAACTTACTTCTACAAATAACTAATGACATTCCTACATGAATGAGAGGTGGAAGATGAATGACATATAGGATGTATTACAGGGGTTCCATTTGACCTTGGAAGTTAATCCTAACATTGACCCCTGAAATTTCCAAAAGGACACATTTTGTCCCTTATGATTCTGGCTGAAGGATCAAATGTTTTCTAAATTATAGGTATTAGCTATAAAATGGTAAAATCTGGTAATTGTTTTCTAGTACTAGTAAACTGTACTGACTGACCTCACTGAGGCAGCCTGGAAATGCCATTTCTTATATTACCATCGATTGTGAAATGAGTTATTACAACTTATATTAATCACATTTAATGATTGCTTCCTGGGTTAAAAACCAGTACTCGAGCCCAAGACAGGAATCAAGATCACGCTCTTTGAATCAGGTATCAGGTGCTCTACCCATCAGCCGTGATGCCACCTATGCCGAAAACAGAGCAAGTGAGCCGTAATGTATCTGACCACCGACTTGTCTAGTAAAATATCAACATTCTGATCTAGTAAAAATATTGGAAAATTTTGTAACAAGGAAAGTTTTCAGTCTGGTAAAAAATTACTAGCTGAAGTATGAAATATTATAACCAGCCGTGTGAAACTGCTTTATAAATCCGTGTCATTGCTACAGATAAATGTATCTGAAATTACTCATCGATCAACCATAAAAGCTGGCAATATATCATAAACAGCCATACCTTAAGTGATGTTTTATTACTGGCAAACATTCCTTGCTGTAAAGTTATTAGTATTCCATAAACCCTTACATATATAAAATATGAGCTAGAGTAATAATGTATAAAAAATAATCATATTTTTAATTACAGGCATCATATCACAGAGATGCAATTAAGGCTCGCAAATAGTGACATCACTTGAAATGACGTCACTTACAGAAGAGGTTGTAAATCCCATAGCAGCGTCATATTAAGATACACTGTTGATAACAACAACCTGCCTAAAACAGGGATTTTTTTGTAGTGGGGTTTTAAGTCATATAAACAACTATGAGGGAGGAGGAAGACACCAGGTGCCCCTTTTAGCAGTATTTTTGGACAGAGGCAAGCACTTGGGTAGAACCACCTACCTTCCACAAGTCAGATAGATAGCTGAACAAATTCTCCCACAATTTACAAACTTCCCTTAAATCAGGACAAATTCTCCAGCGAATTTTACTAACTTTCCCTTAAATCAGGGCTTTTTAGTCAATAATTTTCGCAAATTTCCCCTTAAATCGAGCCAAATTAAAATTCTTCCTTATTTTTTTAAAAACTCTTCAGTTACTTAGCAACATCACTTCTACCTGAGTTGATCACAATTAAATAGAACATACTGCATGCTTAAGAATGCAGACGAAAATTCAGAACGACAAAAAGTGTCACCAGGATCAAGTAACATATAAAATATAGGGCTTGAAGCAATAGGGATGAAATGGAAGCATCAGTTTACAATAATAATATGAAATACATAAAATTCAATGAACCCATGAAAACACTGACAACCAGCCTAGTAGCATTCTTGTGGTTGTAACAAGGCCGTCCCTAAAATATTGTTTGTTTGACATAACCCTACTTAACCCCTGAAAATGGCCCCTATTCAATGAAGTTTGGGGAAATTTTCTTGAGCTGCGTATTAATAGTTGAAATTAGAATGACCGTCAAATGTATTACAGTAAAACCTCAATAATAAGACCACCCTAAGGACTCTTATAAACTGGTCTTCTTATTGATGTGGTCTTAATATTGAGTTTGAATAAAGACCAAAAAAAGGACTTGAAAAATGTGTTCCTAATTTTGAGGTGGTCTTTAAGTGAGGTTTTACTGTATATGATTAATAAAAAATCAATTACATACTTTACTGTGTAGGTTATGTCAAACAAACAGTTTGACCCAGTAACCTACAGTCTATAATTTAATATCTAGAGGAAGTTATAAGAATTGTTGATTCAAACTTACAATATAAAATTAAACTATTCGTAAGATTCTGGGGACAGAATATGTAACCAAATCATAGTAAGACAAACTTAATAACAAGACCATGAAAAAAACTGAAAAGTCGGATTTCTATCAGATAGCTGAGAAGATGTCATATTTATTACATTTACTGAATATTAAGAAATGTTGCAGGAAATGAAATTTTTTACTTGAAAACAAGAAAGATTTTGTAACTTTTCATTAAACAGGCATCTTCTCTTAAGCTTTAAATAATAGTTGTAATCATAACAATTTCTTTGTACTATAATCTCAACACACAAACCAACAGTTTGGTTTATAGTACAAATCCACTTAGAATGAACTTGCATAGCAGTTATAAGGTACTTGCCAAATCTATAGTTTACGAACTACAAAAACTACCAGTATACTTGACATAGACTGTGGAAGATAATAAAAATAAAGATGATATAAACCAGGTCTTCATCACTGCTTTATAAATGTTATCTCATGGAAGATGTTTAGGGCGTCCATCTGTAGAAAACTTCAGATAAAGTAACTGATAATGTCTTTATTGTCGTTAATCACATCATAATAAAACCGTTACATGGTCAGCAGGATTAAAAAGCGCCCACCCAGTTAATTGCCAGAGCAAGAAGATGTAGATATTGAGTTCCCTTTCCCCATGTGCAGTTCCTTTACTTGATATAATAATCTATGTTCTTTTCTCCCCACTTTCAGCCTATGATTACTGACTCTCTTGGCTTATTCCGCGACAGATTCCATCCGATTCAAACCTCAGATGCTGTCCTCTCATATTCTCCATAGTTGTTTTTGATAGTCGGCCAGACCATTCCTTGCTCCCCTATTCCCATACTCTCTTACTTACTCTCTTTAATCTCTCTTAGACACGCAGGGAAAATGTATGTTGCATAATGTGCTTACCCAGCTGTCTCAAATAGGGAAGTTCAATGTGTCATTCTTTACTTTTTAAAAAACTAAATTATACACACCTACACATCTAAATATAATTCATTTTCATTTCATTAATACATAATTAGTTCTTAATTAATCATTGCTGACTTAATAATGTGTCTAATGATCTACTTTGATCGAAAAATAACAAATATCCAAATTAATCATGGTCATAAATCTGTTAATGTCTTTAACCCCAAAAAAATTAATGGCGTTTTAATTACTTATATAATTAAGAAGTCATGTTACCGGTAATGTACTGCCTAGATAATAAGGAAGACGAACATAATAAATATCCAGGTATAGTCTGTACAGAGAAAGCTCTCCATTTCCTAACAAATAAATTTAATATAAAAGCACCTCACCTGAAAATGTTCTTTTAAAAGAAATCCTTCTTTTAATCCGTTCCATGTTAGAATTATGCACAGGGGGCATCACAAAATATTAATCCGATATAATAACATATACTGTTAACATTGACAGTTTTAAAATACTTAAAGCATAACTCCTTATGAAAGTAAACATTCCATCTTATAGAAATAAACCAATTGACTACCTAATATAACTTAGGGTAAGTATATATAGAGCTCTATCAGCTACCGAGGCTAGCCCGGGTATCGTAGGCTATTATGAATTAATGGGTTGGTTATCAGATATTGTCCCCTTAAGCGAGCGCATTGAAATAAATTAATATATATAGCAAAACTGAGATAGTAACGACAGTATTTAAAATGTGTCATGATGATCTGAATTTATCAATTTTTAATAGCTGTTGTAAAACTCAATAATGACATATTTTTTATTTTTCGCGACATACAACTAACAAATATTATACATTTAATACAAGAGTTCTAGGCCATCGATAGCATGAAAGAGTTGCACGGAAGCATGAAAAACAGCAGGTTACAGAGGCCAGATGATAAACAAATAATATATTCTTTACAGCCTTTAGTACTATAGTACTATAGTAATATATAGTATCTGAATATGATTACACTTGAGTTACATTTCAACCATAGATATGTGATAGGTAGACAAAATATAAACAAATATATGTCATATAACCATATGTTACCCATATAACCCAGATGATAGTGTATCAGTAATTGGGATATTTTGACATCAGGAATAAAAATAATAGTGTCACCCCCCTCCTCATACATAATTTGTTACAATTATTTCTAAATATGGTAACAACTGCTATAAGAGACATGATTTTGGAAAGGTAATGTTGCTATATTAATTACCTCCTCTTGAGTACGTGGAGATGATTGCCTGAATTAATTACTAAAACTGACTTTATTATATATCACAAAAACACCATTTGTATAACTTTTAGGTTTGTATATAAGTTAGTACACATTCATGTATACTTTAGAGAGGGCAACAATACTAAGAACCTACCAGTAGGCCATAATGAAAATAAAGGTTTTTATAAAGGTTGCAATTTAGCAAAATAAAGGTTTTTTATGGTGATTTCTGTAAAAATACAGGGCAAATGAAGACTAATTTGACCATCTAAATCGATAGATCGATGTTGCAGTCCAGACGGGGAAGCTGCGTGCATCCTCTGCTGCAAGGCAACATGATCGTGCAAAGGCAAGCGGACACTGCCATCACATATGCTCAAGATATATATACAAGTAGTATCATAAGGCTGCAATTTTCACTAATCAATAGTACAATGTAAATGTAATAGTCATTGCTCCCAAAAGGGGCTGCAATCTGAGAGATAACATCCAAAGATTTGGAGAGTGAATTTAAGGTTTTTGAAGGGTTTTCGGGAAAATAAAGGTTTTAATTTTCCAAAAAATTAAGGTAACTAAAACAAGTTTTAAATGTTTAACTAGGAGGCCCTTTATCTCCCTTTTGACTTTTTCAAAAGCCAAAAGTAATAGGATTTAAAGTGTTTATCATGTGGTTGAAATAACCACAAACTTCGAAACTCAAATGAAATCCTCTTTATGACTCAAGTGAAAATCTGAGCCAAGTTTGCAGTTTGGCAAAAGATTTACACACAGAAAATCTCATTTAACAACCAAACCAGTCAGGACAAAAGTTGCATTCAATTTGTACTACAATATATGTAATAAATAGATATACAATGTCCATAAAATATACATTACTCTTCTCACACCTTCACGCCAGCTGTCATAACCATTTATACTGTGAATCTATCTAAAAACTGGCAAAGGACAAAAACTATCACTACTGAGTCATGAATTCAACCACACATTGTGGCATCTGTCACTTGTTATAAATAAAACAATATGGGTTGTTGTTGTTTTACATGCCCCAATTATAGTTTTGTACACTTGTACTTCTGCATTGTTAGAGAGGTGACAATGTTTAATAAGCCAGGTTTTCGGTTGCCCCATTTGTCCATTCATCTGTTCGCCACGAGTACATATGCACTCTGATAACCACTGCACAGTGATATATATGCTCAGATATCATTGGGATTTATTAGATTGTATTACCCAATTAAGGCCTATATTGGTTTAAAACGGTGAAATAGTATGATAATAATAATAATCATGATAATTACGATAACAATAATAATAATAATAATGATAATAACAATAATTCAAGAAGTTGCCTTCAAGTGTTTACTCTAGCTCCTATATACATTCTCAGTACGAAAACCAACTGCATTTATTATCAATCTTTATTTTTTTGGATATTCACTTGATAATTTAGCATTAAATGGAAATTTGTCACTTAAAACATACAATTTTGAAGTCTACATATTTCTTCATCACACACACCACCTTTAATCGGGTGACTTCAATTTTTGCCATTTTCAGATTAACCTTACTTGACTGGACAACCAAACTGTTGACATTTTAAATTTATAAACTGTTTAACATTCTTGTCCAAATCTTCCTATACAATACCCATCGTGTTATCACAGACAATCTAAAGCCGAACCAATACCAATATAATAGATGTGGAGTTAATTGGCCGGCAATGTCATAGGGTATAGGTTTTAGTTGAGATTTATAGATCTATGTTATTACTTTCCAATGACAATTAGCTTCAAAATGGAAAGACAATTTAAAGAGATGTGAATTTAATTGGTTTGAAATATTTCACATCAAGTCTACTTCTTTTGTACTCCGCAGCAAATTGAGAATGACAGGTATTAGACATTTTGTCTACAAAACAATATGTGCCCCTATTTGAAGCGGTGCCTTTAGCGTCTCATTGCTATCAATGTCAACCGGATGGTAATCTCAAAGTACCACCATGATCATCGACTCAAGAAAAAAGTACATGTAAAGTCCTGTGATTTTATTAAAGATTTGATGAGTATAATGGCTGATCTGTGAGGGATATTTCAATTGTGGAATGGCGGGAATCTTGATATAAACGGCTTTTCTGTATTATTTGTGTCCTTTTTGGCGAACGAGTTTACCCGAATAGTCGCGTATTAATTTCTAATACGATAATATGGAAAATGTGCAGTCTTGCCTAGGAAGTGCCTCCCATGACCTTCAGTCCTTTGATTTCTTTCTGCATTTACCCAGGGAAGCACGAATATATAATGAAGCTGCAACTCCGTTTAATATCTTTAAGTCCTCAACAAACTCAATGAAATCAAGCGGGACATAATCTATCGAACACTGCTGAACGATCCGATGACTACTTTAAAACTTAATTGGTAAATTTTGCACTCGATCCACTTTCTTTGATAGAGCGTATCAAATATTAGAGGCAAATACAGACAACGAATAATAATTTGACAGAGCTGTCATTGATTTGGCAAAATGCATATCAATGATATCGATACGTCAGATGGGAATTATCGACTATACATTTATGTATCAAGTTTCGTTAACTAAAATGCCATTTACATGCTTGCAGTTCATGATTTCATATATTTTCACTTCAAGTTATGACGTTTACATGCTTATGTATTACATTGACCATCTTGTTACCTCCATTTTATGAAGTATGAGCATATTTAACAATATTTAATAAGAAAAATATGAACGTTAATCAACGTTATTTATTTTTCCTTGAACACATTTGACAGGTACGGCAAAGTTTTAGACAGTTCACCAGCTTCTGAATATGTTTTGGGTGAATTTTCTTCGTTTTCAGGCACATATTTGTTACTTTTATTTTGTCCTTAACTCATCAAGGCTCTAAAAATCCACAAGCCCAACGTCCTGGACAAGTCTACTTGCCGATTAGAGCTACCAACATTTGCAAAGGACTTGGTCCAGGGCAAGTCTGTTATGCACAACTCCATGCAAACCCTATTCTATGCTCGTACAACTAGCCTCCCATGTCAAAACGACATGTACACTAGACCAAGGCAACTGTAGTCCTGCTCTTGCTTTGTAAAATGTTGCTCGGTGGTTTGCTATAATTTTGTCATATACTATAACATATATTGGAGCAGACATAAGGAGATGTAAGCAACAATACCTGTGCATGTTTCCCTCTTGTACGACACTTTTTTTCTTCGTGTACTTCCACATAACATTCTGCCAATTGTTTACGACCACTTACAAGATAATCATTAATGTCCACAAGCGTTATGTACGTTAAAATCTGTGATCATGAGTTTGAACTGTTTTTATTCCACACACATTGTCTGAACCGTAACATCAGAATATTTCAAAGTCTGCGCGCACAATTTTCAGCAATTAGTGTTCTAAATAATTATTGCGATTAAAAGCTCCTACAAACCAAACATAATTTTTTTGTCTATTAATAGATTAAATCAAAATACTTTGTAAATAAGCAATTAAAATAATCAAAAAACTTCTAAGCCTGTGTATTGTAATTATCAGTAGGCACAAGGAATCAAAACATTATAAAATTCATAACAATCATTATTAACATTCAAATGCAAAAAATTTACGTTAATCTGGAATGGTAATCATGTAACACAACACCTAATTATTTACCATTAAAAGCTTCTATAAGACTCAATCCGATACGATAACAACAGTATAACATACCAACGTAAATATCAATAACACTTTGTAATATTCACAGTACGAGAAGATGACAGCTTTAATTGAATAAAATTTACGTCCTTTCCGATAATTGGCGATACACTTAACAGCGCGTCAACCCAACCTGACTATTTGATCTACAGTGCATTAACCCGAACAAAATAAGCAAGAAAAAACTACATTTTGAAACACTGAAAGACGACAAAATATATTATAAATTTATAAACAGTAATAATATGTAAAGTAAACAAACGCAGCACTTAAGTATACTCCTAATTCACTCAGCTAGCCGTAAATTCCGAGCCTTAACAGTTAACAATTAATGTTCAATAAACATTCAAAGTTAACGAATGTAAGTGAAGCATTTTGAACTAACAAGAGCTAAATCCTTTTACAAGACTTCATATTCACATACAAAACAATTTTACAGCCGTTTATGGTGCTTGACACTTTGTTGTTCAGATAATGTATGTAACAAAATGTTAATCTAAATGAAAATTTACAGCGACTTCAGGGCCTTGTTGAAACTGTCAGAAAAAATACTTTATGTACATATTTTGTCTACGTAAAATTGCATACAAATTGTTAAACTCTTCTCAAGTACATAGATTGTATCTCCAAAGAACATTATAAATTGACTTAATGACAATAAAAATGTAATTTTCACACAATATATGGTAATTTACACCTATGTTAAATTCCCTTGATGTTGAAAATCGAATTATTTAACAAATTTTCTTTCATGCTGCATTCACACAAATTTGTTTGGGGCAAAATACATTTTAAATGTAAATGTAATATTATACAGCCTATAATAACAAATGATCTTAAGTCAAGTACTCTTTAGTAACTCCCAGTTTGTCAATTGTGTTTGAATGAATGTTTCTAAATGAGAATATATTTAATACAGATTTGAATCAAACTAGTCAGCTAAATTTCTCGGAGGAAACAAAACTCAGGCGTCTTGTACTGATGACCACAGAGATGAGAAGAATACACATTCTCGGAACTACGTTCTGGACTACTGTATCGCCTCTGGTGTTCAAGTATACATACAGTGTTGGTATGTAAGTTTAAATACCTTGTTATATGCTAGGTGCATTAAAGTAGGAAAAATATGGTAGTTTGAAATAATGAGTCAGACATTTTTCCAAAACTTAAAATTGCCCCGAAATACCTGAAAAAACTGTATAATCAGCAAAATACTCTCACAATATGCTCTTAAAAAAAGAAATGGCAATTTAATATCTTAATTCTTGTCCTACATTACTGCAAGACCAACACCGGGTACCCGTCAAACACATTCAAGTAACATTCATTGCCAAGAAGGTAAGGTAAAGACTTCACTTGCAAGTCAAGCTCTAAGGTCACTGGCAGATGAAATATCTCTACACCCCCAAAACTTTGCATTTGTTCTTTTCCCCCCAGCATCTACTACTCACACTTCATTTATTTCAGTCTGTAAGTCAATCAGTATGTACACATATAATCTCTCACTGCCAATGCTAGCTAGGTCAAGATTTACAGCATTTTTCTCTTCAGAAAAAATAAAGCAAATTTTAATTCTTGAAGCAAAAGCTATGAAACGTTTTCTTTTTCATTTAATCAAATAACAAACTGATAAACTATCGACACTGAAAGTACATCAAGTACTAAAAAGATTAGGACTGACTCTAATGACTTTGCAATTAGTATGACAATGAACTTTTAATATAACAGACTGATATATAAACTATTGAAACTGAAAGTACATCAAGTATCAAAGATTGTGACTGACTCTAATGACAACGACATCGTATACATGTAGTATGGCATAATATTTTGCAGAAAAGAGACAATATTTTGCTTCATCAATCAGGCGCACATTTTTCTTTCCCAGAAATTAAAAAAAAAAAACACCATGTATTTAAGTACCCTAGTTCCTCATAACTCCGAATTACTCAAAAAACACAATCACACATAATCATACAAACAAGTTGAATGAATTCACAGATCAAAATATTTCAAACATTTCCAATATCATTCCTGATATCTGAATGACACAAAGCTTTCGAAAAAGTTTCACAAAATTCCCCTGGCAATTTAATACACTATGAAACAAACTGAACCGGAAACATACAAAATTCTGTCATTAAGCAACGGAGAAGTGATGAAAACAATGATGATAATGACACGGGACGACACAAGTACAAAAAGTGACACAAATACGCAGAATGGCACGGCTCCAGGCAGCTGCATATTCGAACTCAGAAAAATCCTTTCACTGAAGCATACTATAGCTATTGTCATGCTTAAAAGTGTGCAGAAATAGTTCATGAGATATTTTATTCAGTTATCTAATTATCTAATATCATCATTTATTATTAAACCTTTTTATGAATTGGCGAAACAAAATGTCGATGTATTAGAAAATAACATCTCACTATTTGTTGAAAAATTACCAAAGTATACATTCACAAAATTAAATCATCCCAAAACAGAGGCGGGATATGGTACACAAACTAGAAAAACTTCCCTTTCACTGTCATATTGTACCACCTAATTAGATGAAATTTCAAACAAAAATAACACAGCAGTTTAGCGCAGCATCGTGTTACATTGACAGCTGCAGAGTGCAGGAAATGATCCAAGCTCTTAATTGTACAGTATATAGTACCCAAAATTATAACAGATGGGAAGTGTATGTGTGGGGTCCCTAAATATTAAATTTATAAGGAATGCAACAAATCGTTAAATCTTGAAATGAATGTTTTTTTATATAATATTTTTATTTTATCATACAGCCGAGGTCACTCAAGAATTAGATCACCCACACCTTCAGTTTAGTCATAACAGTGGACATAATGCTTGGTCTAGATTTCAAACTTGAATCCTACCAGTCGGTGGTTGGACTGTGCACTAAACCACTGGTGCTAACAGGGTGGACCAACATATTCAAGAAAGTGTAAATCATTGTATCAAACTGAAACCTACAGCTATACATTGAGCAAATAACAAATCTGTACAAGGCCTCAAAAGTTTTGTATCTCCAGTTCCAAGCTGAACAATTAATGGGTCTGATAATAGGGACATTTAATCCAAAACTGAAAATAATTTTAATATTTTAGTTCATAGGAAACACACCGACACCGAGTTACAAACTTAGGCTTATTCCCAATTGATTTTATTGATATACTTCAAGCTTCGGTAAAGTTTTGAAATTTTCCAGATTACCAGCTTGGAGAACCTTTTTTGAAGCCAAAAAAAGTTTAGGGCCCCGGGTCGGTACCAACCAAGGGTCAAACAGGTAACCAGAAACTAATATTTTTTTAGGGTGTAAGATGTATACATGCATACATACATTTGATAAGTGATGCTGCAAGTAAAATATTTCATGGCAATATTATTAAACTTTAAATTGTTGTAAAACACTGCACGTCTGACTGATAACACTGAATGTGCGACTGATTTTACCTTCAAACTGAATATTAAATGTGAGGTGATAGTTATGTTGACAATGACAAAGTACCTACCTTTTTATAATAATTACATGTAGTAAACTGATAGAAATATAAGGTATCTTTGTAGTAATCACAAATTCCTAACATATCTTCAAACATATCTAGCATCACAATTTCAAAGACCATGCAGAAATAGAAGTTTGTTTTTCATTTTTTCATAGCAACCGTTTAATTTCTCTTCACTCGAATAGCAATATTTTATCCTGCTAGCATCAATCTGCCGAACAATGAGAAACAAAATTAATGTTGTTTTTTCATTGTAACAGAATGAATGGCGAAAAACTCCAACCTACCAATCTATCAATTACCAGGCAATTTCATTAACATTTAATTGGTGAGCAAACAAATCAGAATTAAATTCCACTTGCCCGACTTTTGAGAATATTTTAAATAACTACCATATCATTTGGATAGGTTGAACATCTATAAAATTTTAATGGGGTTTTTCTAAAGTGATTTCCATTTGATGACTCTGAAACAAGGGACACAACCCTTTGACACTGTGACCCAAAAATCAATAGGGATCCTCTGCTACCCAAGATGAATGTGTGGACCAAGTTTGAGGATGATAGGTCACGGGCTTCTCGAGTTATTGATCGAAAACGAAAAGGTTACGGACGGACCGACTGACTGACACACCGACCGACATGTGCAAACCAATATGCCCTCTCTTCTTCGAAGAGGGGCATAAAATGTACAGGAACTAAATAAATATTGAATTCACTACAAATACATCATCACTATTATTAGTAAGTATATTATTGTAATAAAATGTAAAATGTAAAAAAAAATTCTGAACAAAGGCATTGCCTTAAATAAGATGATAAGTTTGAGGGATTCTTAATGTTTTGGTATACATGTGTTAAATGCTTTAAATAATATATCAATTTTAGGTGATGAATAAACAAAACTGGTAATATCATGTACGATCCTACCTCTGGTAACAAATCCGTATACACTGTAATCACACAAGAAGGACAAACAAGCGAAAATACAACAATTCAACAACACAATCAGATTTATAAATTATCATTAGTTATGTGACAGAGAATACATAGCTTACTAACTAACTATATATAAACACATACCTTTACTTAACCTATATTATACATCCATGAATATGAATATAAATATGACCATACAGACACAGTAACACCTATATTTATACGACTAGAATGTCACCATGTACGTATGTACATCTTACGACGTCGTCAATGACAGCCAGGCTCACTTTCTAGGTCGAGTAAAAATCTAACTGCAAAACATGGATAAAAAATAAATTTAGACACAAAGAGTCGAAGTTTTGGTGAAGATGACGAAAATTTTGATTCATTTCATTAATCAGTACATCGCCAAAATGTTAGCATCAAATTCATACAAGAAAGTGCCTTAGATAAAGAAATGCATATTAATGACAAGGAAAACAAATTTAGTTACACAAGCAGAACACTGCTAATAGTAGGGTGGCCAGTAAGTAATTCATATCATAAAAAATATTCAATAATTGTCTACTATATAAAGATACAGACGCAAAGATACTCGGGTACTTTGAGATACCAAATTGCCACATTTGCCAATATGCAGATCTTATTTGTTTGTGAGTTTTAGGTCATTTTTTAACAGTTGTAGTTTCTGGTATGTAGCGAGGTCAATTGACCTTTACAGTGTTTCAAGTTGCACAACCAGTACTAATCTGCACAGGGCCTTTGGTCCTCCTTTATTGGGACCAAACTTTAGCCCCATTCCCCTACCAAAATGTCCCCCTTGGAGCCAAAAATAAATGAAAACAGGAAAACATACTATTTTAATTAGACAAATAACAATAATAATGGCAAGCAGACATAAAATCCGATATCTTGAAATGCCCACACCCAAAGGCTGCGATCCCCTTCCCCCAAAGCAGTCTTAGTGAACTCCCTGCAGTGCTCTTCCATTATCAACTGACAACTACCCTACAAAGCATTACCTCCATTGCTTTCCTTGTCAGTGAGCTACGAGCTGCTTTGCCTTACTAATCATGAACTTATTGGAGTTAAAACACAACAAGTGACCCATCAGGATCCAAGTATCTCTCATGCAGGGGACCCCTCTTACCAACAAATCATTCGAGAACCACAATTAATTCTATTTATTCAATACCTCTTGTCTAGACTACATACCAGGAGATAAAAGACCAACACTAACTAAATGTTCTGAGACCTGGCAGCCATTAAATTTGCACGAAGGCTATAGATTTGCATGAACTAGAGACAACTTAATATGATTCAAGGACATCTAGCAAGGGCAATGATTTAAAATTCAGCTAAAATCTATAACCTATACAAGCTGCACAAAGGAAGACATTTTACCATAACAGTTAATAATATACAGACCAAGGTTGCAATATGATCGCTCCAGCATGATGATCCTAAACCAAGGCCAGACAGGCCAAACACATCAAAAAGCGAGTTCGGTATTTTTTATCGTTCAATGATTTCCCTGCTGATTCACAGACAACAAAAACTCACCATGTTCCAAAATCCAAAAAATGATTCATAACCCTTGTTTATTACCTTGTTATCAAGGCATTTTTTACACACTCCATAAAACAGTTTTTTTATACAGTAAAAACTACAGGATCAGCAAGGTAGCAAATGTGTTAATGATACAATAAAGCATCAAGGTGGTTGTACAAGTCAATAATATATAAAAATACGACTGCTTGTAGTGGAATATATAAGAAAACTGCTTATACCAGGTTTTTCACTAAAAAATTTCAGGATCCCAAACTCTGCCATTTTGGGAGTCAATGATCATTTTTGAGGGTCCCAAGTTTTATCATTATCATCTTTTCTTCAGCAACAACCTCTCTTCAACAAAAATGCTAAATTTCCCTGTAGTAAAGAGTTTACTATCCATATAACCTCTCTAGAGCAACAACCTCTCAACAAAAGCTGGAATATGCATCTGCCAAAAAGTGTAGCTATCGAGACATTGTACTGTATGTCCAATGGAAAGTGAAATGATTAGTAATTATATGACATGCCATGAAGTTAAAAATCCGAAAGAGAGTTTAAACAAATATTTCAGATCAAGTCAATAAAACAATTCATTTGATAGATCCCTGTTCTACTGTGGTGGTAGAGCGCTAGACTGTCACCCGGCAGATCCGGTTCAATTCCCAGGTGGAGTAGGTTATGTCTTTCCATGACATTGGCTACGGTCATGTCCTCCACATGTGGTGAAGTTGTCAGTTGCTTGCGGAAGAGCAAGTTAATACTGGTTGATAACTTAATTCCAGGAAAGTTGGTTAGGTCAACTGGCCACCGTACTGGACTGAATTTTTTTTATTGAAAAACTTCATAAAACCTGATGAAAACAAAGAAATCTAGCATGGTGGCTTCAGGGCAGTATACTCTAACTATTCCAACCCTTCACAGAATACAATGTACAACCATAACTTTCAGCACATGATGCATTTCCAATTCCACCACACATTAAAATTACACTTAGAATGTAGCAGTAATGTATCCCACAGGCATATGACCAATATTTCACCCTTATTCCAACATCCAGACCTACTCACCAAGGCAACATGCTGTTTTCTCCAGACACCGATCTCCTGGCTTAGGGATATCTAAACAGGATTTAGCAAGACCTAAGACCTGTAAGACATCATAAGTTAATGAGTATTAGAAATTTTATGCCCATTCCAAAATGCCTGGAGCACAAAATGCATGGATAATCCTTTTCTTAATGAGCCAGAAATGATGGCACTCTGGCATGAAAATACCTGCCCTTCATGGAAGCTTATATTACACCTAACAAGAGAAAGTTGAAAAGTTAAAGCATAATTCCCTTCAGACTTTCATCAGCCGCCTTGTATAAACAAATCTCCCAGACAAGATTCAGGTAACAGAATATATTACTGGAACATCTGCCAGTTATTGAGTTACCAAACACAGAAGGTTGCCTTAGACATATTACATGGGTACCCGAACATGTCCAATGTGCACTTTGCAATGAACCTCAATGGGCCTCGCCTTTGGTATCAAACTCCAGCAAAGATTCGCTTAAAATCAAATGGCAGCATGGTCCTTGGCAAGCAGTAAATAGGGATCACATAGGGAAAGGGGAACATAATTTACGGAACAAAGTTTCTATTTTTGTGTTCAAACCCTAAACCTTTCAGTGATACAAATATATGTAAATTAGTTTCAGTTTCAGCCCCAAATAGGCCAAGACTCTCTGTGACTCACAAAGTAACAATAGGAAACATGTCTTGAACACATGATTGTATAAATGAGGTATACCATACTGCCACAACTCTCACAATAAATATGGTTCCTATAAACAATGCATTCCATCTTCATGTATGTTTACAATACACATATATACTGTAATGATACTAACATAAACATTGGAAGGTAAGTATGACTTTCGTCATTGAGATCCACACACTACAATGCATAATCAAATACCTTCCAAATATTTCATCATCTGGTAATTATTGGTAATTATTACTGAGCTAACAACCTCTATAATATATCAATTAACAAAACAATTATACGTTTTGTTTATAAAAATATTCACTTTTGATAAGATAGCTCACAAAATCTTCACTTCTGAAAATGTTACTGGCAATTGGAGGTAGCTTTATGGAGCTTTATACCACGGTATGGGGCCCAGCCAAAATGGATAATAATAATAAACAGGGGTGTCAATAAGGGCCGGGACCCGGTAAATTACCCAGCATTATCATCTACCTACTTTGCTTTACTATGAGTGACTATAATTAAGGGAAGTCCCCCAGCCGCCAACTACTTTTGATGATTTCCCTTCTAATTGAAAAAAAGTTAGTGACACTCCTGAATAGATGGCAGTATTAGGGTCACCAGTAATGGAGGGGGTAAGGAATCCCCTGTAAAGTACATAGTATGGGGCCAAGCGTCCCCCCCCCATGCAATTAAGGGACTCTAAACCATATTGAAAACAGCACGGGGACCATCTGAAATGGAGAGGGAATGGAACTGTCATATAACCTACCCTCCTCCACTTTCCCTTCAAATTTTCCCAGCCACAAGACTCAAGTCTGAGCCTAAAATCAAGACAAATACTGCAACTCCTTGACCTGGTTGTATCTAACTATCTAACAGCTACAGACAATCATATACAGTTTATACAGGTATCCTTAGATACATTTCTGGGTGTAAATAGATATATACACCATTATCTGTATATTTATTTCAAGTATTTTTCCTACAGGCATAAACCTAATTGTTTCTGATTATATAACAAGATAAAGCACTTAGCACCACTTCAACAGTAATTGTGCCATCTCTACCCTCCAGCTATTTGTGATATAAACAATTAATGATATATACTTGATATATACCAGAGTGTAAGAAATCAGACTACCATGATGTACCAGAAACAGTTTGCTTAAATTGTCTCAAAAACAGCTCTTGCGGGCCCCTGAAGCTCCTGGCTTTCAAGCATCTAAGATGGCTTAAATTGTTTCAAAAACGGCCCTTGCGAGTGTCAAATCTTTTGATTTCCATGAATCCGCAGAAAATTCTCATGCCTGATAAAAACAACTGTCAAGTTCATCAGAGTAATGCACTTTCTAACCATAATGCAAAGCGGATTAGGAGACAAGGAATTTCCTACAATTGGACAAGATTTCAATTGCACCAATCTGGAGTTGATTTTGCTCTAAACCATAGGTGTCAGGCGGCTTCAGCTTTGAGCACTAATATACTGGT
Organism: Mactromeris polynyma; assembly: GCA_032209605.1. Classification (NCBI taxonomy): domain Eukaryota; kingdom Metazoa; phylum Mollusca; class Bivalvia; order Venerida; family Mactridae; genus Mactromeris; species Mactromeris polynyma. Next base: position 9,692,361 of record JASFXZ010000019.1, on the reverse strand, counting down.
AAATAATATTTTTAGGTTTGTCCAAGTGCTCAGTACAATACATACTATGTTAAGTATTCAAGCTTTTGTTAATTATTAATTTGCAGTACAAAGATCTAAACATGTCAAAACAGTAAGCATTACCTAGTCGGCACTAACAGACTGTCCCATAAAAATATGGATTCATAACCGTTATTTCTTTGAATATTTAGCACACAAGTTGTCCCCTCATGATAATTCAGCCCATCATGATGAATACAACCTGCTTATGGCCAATGCAACTCTCTCATATCCAATACATTGCCCTTGGGACCAATCCAACTCCCTGATGGCCAATACATTGCCCTCCGGACCAATCCAACTCTCTGATGGCCAATACATTGCTCTTGGGACCAATCCAACTCTCTGATGGCCAATACATTACTCTCGGCACCAATCCAACTCTCTGATGGCCAATACATTGCCCTTGGGACCAATCCAACTCTCTGATGGCCAATACATTGCCATTGGGACCAATCCAACTCTCTGATGGCCAATCCAACGCCCTTATGGCCAGTACAACACCCTCATGGCCAGTGCAACACCCTCATTGCCAGTGCAACACCCTCATGGCCAGTACAACCCCTCATGGCCAGTGCAACACCCTCATGGCCAGTGCAACACCCTCATGGCCAGTGCAACCCCTTATGGCCAGTGCAACATCCTCATGGCCAGTGCAACACCCTCATGGCCAGTACAACACCCTCATGGCCAGTACAACCTCTCATGGCCAGTACAACCCCTCATGGCCAGTACAACACCCTCATGGCAAGTACAACCCCTCATGGCCAGTACAACCCCTCATGGCCAGTACAACCCCTCATGGCCAGTACAACACCCTCATGGCCAGTACAACACCCTCATGGCCAGTACAACCCCTCATGGCCAGTACAACACCCTCATGGCCAGTACAACCCTTCATGGCCAGTACAACCCTTCATGGCCAGTACAACACCCTCATGGCCAGTACAACCCCTCATGGCCAGTACAACCCCTGCATGGCCAGTACATTACCTCTCATGGCCAATACAATCCCCTCATAGCAAATACAACCCCCTCATGGCAAATACTACCCCCCCTCTCATGGCAAAAACCATTAACAAAATAATCATTTCAAAATAAGTGCTACCATAATTTAATTAACACATGATAATAGACAGTAAATTGTCACCTCACCACAAATTCCTTGAATTCAGTAAGGTATCATTGAACAATCAAGTTTCAATTCTAACTGTTTATACACAGTAAGTTAACACCATATGATAAATTCATTAAATGATAACATCAAGCTATCAGGTAGCAAGTGGTCAGTGTAATTCATTTCAAATTGACCCCAAGGTCAATGACTTGTATTAGTAACAATTCAACACTGGTATCTTTACCTGGTCAGAAGACATTTCACACATAAATGAAAACAGACCTTAGAACTCATTATGTATAGTCCACCAGTACTTTGATATTTTAACAATGAGGTCAATGAAATTCATAAATTTTGTAAAAATATGTGTGACTTGAATAACTAGAGATACAAGTCAGGTCAACAAGAAATTAAAGACTTTTTCACAGTCATAAAACTACAAATACAATCAAAGGACTGAAGGTCCTAGGAGGCGCTTCCAGGGCAAGACTGCACATTTTCAATATTATAGTATTGGAAATTAATACGCAAATATTTGGGTTAATTCATACGCCAAAAATGAGACGATAAACAATTATGGCGATACTTCGAGTAGACCATCCGTTTGACTATGATAGCAGTAAGACACTAAAGCGCCTTAAAAATTAAGCCTGAATTCCAAGCAACTAAGGTAATCGTTCCAGCAAATCAACCACATGACAGCTGCACAACAAAAGTTTATCAAAACCTATAATTTAACAGAATGCAACACATTAGATTTATAAACACTGCAACCATTTCTGTCAGTCTTTGTGCGCACAGGCAATTGAGGAGAACACAGAAACTGGTGTTTGTAAGATAAATTGTAAACAATTGCAATTCAAAAGAACATAGCTACTGTTGTTGGTTGGATATATTGTAAACAACTACTTAATGCATTAATGCAAATAAATTCCTTTCAGCAGAAAAGCATCATAGATACAAAATCCAAAACACAAATTTTGAACTGCAACCAACCAGACTTGCAGTTCCCTAAACTCTGAGGAAGGGTGCATCATTGGAGTGGGAGACTCGGTGATACACACTTATAAAGATGAATCACTCACCTGTAACTCAGAATGGACTGGTACTAGGTCACAATTCCTCCATATGATATTTATACACACAATGAATTACAAACACAAAAACACAGTTTCCTTAAATCCCAGTCTTCATGTGCTGAAAATAGAAAACAGAACAAAATCTTATAGTTTACTGAACAAATGCATTAATTGTTTAAATTGTTTATCAGCAATATTTCATTTACTTCAAACTTATTTATTTTGCATTGATTGTGAAACAAGTTCTTACAACTTATATTAATCACTCTCGTTGACTGCTTTCTGGCTACCAACCAGTACTCGCGCCAAATTTAGAGATTGTGAAGTTTGTGATCAAACCCCGCTCATTGCAGGGCTCGAAATCACGACCTTCGGATCATGAGTCAGGCGCTCTACCCCTCGACCACTGCGCCTCCCTTCTGAAGTTCCACAAGGTACATGGACTGGTCAGGTGACAGAACCAGTCTTCCAATGATACCAATAAGTGCTAGCAGTCTGAGTCTCTGACTGGTTCTCTGGCAAGCGATTCCTCCACATAAATCAAGAGGTGGAATACGCATAACTTTGGCCTTGATTATCAGCAGCCAAATTATCACCAAGAACTGACTGTTCAGTCAGGGTTTCAAACACAAGACTTCAATACTATGACTATGAGAACCCTAAAACAGCAGAGGTCTACTGCTCATGAAGGAAAACATTCAATGAAGTTTGACCACTTTAGGTCCAAGAGCACTTAATTATTGATTGGACACCAATAAATATGTGGAAACAGTGCACCCTAAATTTCTTTGATGGAGGCCATTGACCATCATAATTTATACACACAGAAAACAATCATAATGTCCCACACCCAGATCTGCAACCCATCCAAACATCAAACAATACTGAATACTCGAACATCCAAAACAACTAAAAATTACACCATTAAAATTTTGGTAGAAGTACCTTAACCAACTGCGGAATTGAATTTAGTACACACAAACTTAGTCACTGCAGCAACTTGGTCCACTATCCAGATAACATTAAGCACTAAACAATCACAATACAGATTGCATGGTGGCACACCGACCTCACTGTGGATTTTTGTTTTGTCATTAATGACTCTCCACTTACTACATAGCTGGTAAACTATTTCAATCTATTAGGCCAACATGTGTTGGTATTTAGTTACACATATCCTGACAAGGTTAATTAATCAATCTGCACAAAGTGGCTTATATAAAACGGCTAATTCTCCTAGAGGTCTGTGGTATATAAATATAAACAGAATGGGCCATCCTTAAAAAATTGTTTTTTTTACATAACCCCACCTACTCATGAAAACAGCCCCTATACACAAAGAAATTCTTCAATGTCTTTGAGTGGGAATTTTTTTGGCAGAGTATTAACAGTTGAAACTTGAATGACAATAAAAAGCAATCAATAAAGAAGTAATTACCTACCAACCTACAGACCTATATTTTGCTGCATAGGGTTATACCAAACAAATAATTCTTAAGGATGCCCTTGATGCTTGAGAACTTCCTATTGTGCAAAGCCTCTAAAATTGCAAGTGTCAGAGACTGTTACAAGAAACTAGACAATTGGGCAATGGTATATTATTTCTTTGTTCGTGGAGAAATTCCTCAACCATCAATCAAGAAATAAATGAAATTTTGCAGACAAGTCAGACATGCATTGCTAACTCTTTTTACCACGATGTCAGACTCAATTTTCAAAGCAGTCACTTAAACAAAATAAAACGGAGACTTTGCAACATAAACAACAATAATGAAATAAATGAGTACAAAAATGAAAACTTTCTTGAAGAAGGTGCAGTTGGCAAAGAACAAATCTCTTCAAACATGTCTATGATCAATGGGTAGCCTCCGAAACATTTCTCAAATATACTGACTTCCATAGAAATACAGGCTCCTGTATCATAAGTCAGCTATTCCATATCAGGAACAGTCCAAAGGAAGGGTGTCAATCAGACCCGGGAGCTTAAGCCTCCTCACCCGGCTGCTTTTCTTGTATGAAAGATCATAGATCTAAGTTAAGGGGAGTACCCCCAGACCCCCGCCTACCTTTGGTGATTCCTCTGCTAAATCAATAGTTAGTGACACCCCTGCCAAAGAACATACATGACAATCAAATAGAACCAAAGTAGAAGCTTCATGTGCTATGCTTCTGGATGTGCCAACAAAATCTGCACTTTTATACATGAATGAATACCTATTCTCCAAAATGATCTAAAACTTGTTTGTACAAAACTTGAACTGTCCACATACATGACTTAACTAAATGACTTGAAAGTCCACATTATATGTACAATTTAATTTAAATTTCTAATGCATAATAAAAGCCCAATGGGAAAGCCAAAACAGGATGTGATTTGCATACATGTGCCTGATGCACCTCATTCATCATTTACCCGCAGTTACAAAAAAAATGGTTCAAATTGTACATTATGCAAACTAAATGTACCTAAAGATCAAATATTAATAGAACACAACAAAGCCAGAATGAACCCAGTTTCCAAGTTCAAACTGAAGCATAATAAAGCTGAGACAACAGCTGTAGGTGTTAGATAAAAGTTAAATAACTTGGAAGATCCTATCGATCTGACAATAGATAAGATCAATGCCAACAGCTACACAGTTACATCTTCTAGCATATCTCTCCTTTCACCCCACACCCTGCTCCCATACTTACTGTCTCAATCTACACATACAACAGAAATTTACAAAGACAAAAACAACAAATAAATGCAGCCTTTTCAGTTACTTGGAAAGAATGATTTGGTTTAGAGCAATCAAATAAAACATATGTTCACATGTCTGAACAAAGACAAAGATAGTTTGAAGGCTCTCCAAGCTGGATCTCTTGAAAACAGGCAATTATGAACACATAAGACACCAACAAAGATTGTTTTTTGGTACCCATGTTACACCATGCTAAGTACTAGATGATGGATAAAGAGAATGCATTTATGAGTTTAGAGTTTTAGAATGCATGAAGTTGTTTGACAAATATGTATCAGGCGGCTTCTTTCACCATTTTGGGAAGGGGTCCTGATCCAGTGGGATTGGGAAAATAAGACTAAGCATCACAAAAGTCTAAATTGGGAAACAAATGTAGCTAATATTTATTGAACGAAATAATGACTCTTTCTCAAAACAACTTTATTTCAGTATACTTGATAATATTTTTTCAAAGGTCTAACCTAAAACCTATCAATAGTCCATGCTGAATTTCCATATTAAGCCCTTGCCAATTTATCGAGAATTTATTGAGAATTTATCAAGTTTGGACCGGGAGAAAAACATACTATTTTCAATTGGGAATGAGTCCCTACACCGGCACCAAATTTATAAGTAAAGAAAACACTGATAAATATTTTGTTCTTGTTTTCTTGTGCTTTTGAGTTGGCATTGTCTTTTATATGAGGCATTTCCTACCCGACTTCATCATTCATTCTTTTTTACAAGAACAACATTACCCACTTGTATGACTTGAGTATTCAACTAACCATTGATAGATTGCTGAAGTTTTCAAAACAGGTTGTTGCACATAATATGCCTATTATCTTAATTGTAGTAATTGCTGTAGTTTTAAGCACCACTTGTAAACATGCTCTGAACTCAATTTCATGCCATGTTACACATCAAGTTGAGAATGCCTTTGAAAACACATTACTATACCAGTTCCAATATTACCTTTAACTAGTAGTAGTGATTTTGCACCCATTTATTTAACCTTTTAGAATAAATATAGTGGTAAATATGTCCATGCAATCTGAAGTCTTTTGATCTTCCAGTTCTGCCAATCCTGCTTTGCTTAATTCAGCTAATTCTTTTGAATAAACAAACCAATGAACCAAGAAACATACAAACATACTCAAAATTAAGCCAAAATAAATTAAATGTTCACTTAGAGCCTAATGTTAGCCCCTTTACCTTTCAAGCCACCAGTTTTTTTATTTACAGTAAAAAGACAAAAAGGACAATGCAAGCAAGAAGCAGAAACAGACAAAATTGAAATTTTCTGGAAATGAAAAATAAAACAAAATCTTCTGCCAGTGAAGTTACCCTAAACAATTGGACAATTATCGAACAACTGACTTACATATGCAATGGCCTTACACACATTAATTTCCCTTGATTAGTTTCTGTCAACAAGTAAATCAGGCAGAACACAAAACTTGTAACCAGCTCACCTTACATCTAATTACCATCAATTAACATTAATTAAACCCAGATGAATTTATCAGCAAACATAGATCTATCGAAATCCAACAATCACCCACAGTGATCAGGAGAGACAGAGAGGAAGTGTGCAGTGAACCAATAGATAAATCACTGGCATGTTTCTTCAGATATAAAAACTTGGCACCAAAATAGACAAAAAACTTCAATTCAAAGGTTTATGGTACACAGAGATTTTAAAGCATCTAGACGGGGGGAAAAAACTCTATTTTGGATTTTATAAGCACTCAACTCTTCAGGCACTTGTTGAAAACGAACATTAATATAACATTGAACAATTCGCATACTGTACGTATCAAGTTTTTCATACCTAACCAGCCCTTACCATTCTTTCAGAATATTAATCAACAGCTCATCATCCAAATTGATCAACAATTAACAATAATTAATATACTAGTAATGACTATACAAAGACAAATTACATGTGTGACATTAATGTTATAAGCATATTGCCTGAAAAGGTTGAAGAAATTTACTTTAAAATAAATTCAATCTCAACCCAAATCAGGTTTTACTGGTCCATCAGGCAGGTACTACAGCTGTGTTAAACAAGCAAATTACCAATTGTCAAATCTAGTCTAGGAATTTAACTCCAAGCAATGGTTGTACTTCTTCCTTCAAAATTGTCACTGAAATCAGACACCTCAATCAGCTCAGTTAGAATCCCAGGATCTCTTTCATCATCTATTACCTTAATAACAGTAAAGATCTTTAATTTAACATCAATTCCACTTCAATAACAATAAACACTAATTAATTAATGAAATTACGCATCTATATGATCTAGCAAAACACATTTTCAATGATTTTAAAAGCATTAGATTTACCTGGTAACTGAAAAATTCAAGGTAAAACACACTTATGTACCCTATTTATAAGTCCATCACTATATCGCAATTGTACAAACCCAGTGTTTTAATCTCGTCTGAAATGGATTCACCTTAAACCCAACATAAAGCATTTCCGAAACAAAAACTTCATTTATAGAGTTTTAAAATCCGATTTCAAATAAAATCCAGATATAGTAGTCAAATCATCGACTTCATTAACATACACAAGTGCATAACACTCTTACCTGTACAGGATACCAAAAGAAAAGAAAATCCAGTATTCAGCAAATCTTAAAACATTAAGATATCCAATTTATTAAGATTAATGCGAGTTTCACCTAAAATTTATTTCACTGAAAAAACTTCCTGTCTAAATGAGTGATGAAACTGGAACCAATGCCAAACTGATCTGATCAGGATCACTCAAAGGTTTGGAAGTATAGTTGCTAATGGCAGCTGTAAGAGCTATAAATAGCCTCATTAAGTGTAAACCAGGAATCATGAAAGATAAAAGTTTGGATAATCTGTTCAACTTTTTTGTAGACTGGCCTCCTGTTTGAATGTAAATGAGCCATGGTTTTATGTTCTATAATAATTCCACAGATGTAGGTCATACAGAAAAATCATCATAATGCAAGTCAAAGTTTTTTTTATGGTTATATACTGTTTAGGTAGAGATTTTCGCGAGACTATAATTTTGCAAATTGGTGATTTTAGATGTTTACCAAGTGAAATGTTTATGAATCGCAGTAAAGAGTAGTTTCCTTTAGAAGTCGAGCAAGTAAACATATTCCTCTTTCTGATATTTGCAAAATTCGCAAACTTTTCCATGTCTAAAACAACAAACGATACCACCTATACAGTTGGGTACTAGTTGCCTGACTCAAGTAGGCGTGGCAGTAACATTTTCTAGTGTGTACATAATTGTTTGTGAAACCAATGATAACAACGAGGGTCACTTTGTCCCTACTAATCATTGCCAAAGAGTGCTCAATAAAGGTACAGTCCCCATTGAAAGGAGTTTTTTTTCTTAGCTCTGATAACCACTTAGTGTTGAAGACCAGAAGCAGACCCATTTCTTATATTAACAGGAAAGGATACCAACTGATAAAGGGTGTAAAGAAAATCAAACAGTTTATTAATACTGTTTTAACCTTTTTACGTTATTAGCCATGATTGCCCAATCTGCTTGCAGAGCAGAACCAACTACAGGAGTGTCAATAAGAACCGGTAGCCGGTAAAATTACCCTGTAACTTAAGCATCCTCCAGCAGGCTACTTTTCTTGTATGAATGACCATAACTAAGGGGAGTATCCCCAGACCACCACCTACTTTTGAGACTTTCCAACTACTTCAAGAATTAGTAACACCTCTGAATTAACTTATTTGGAGCAGGTCAATGTAAGGATGCCACGTTTGGTGAACATCTATCAAGATGTTTCATTAGAAAACAAAAAGCGACAAACCAGCCTAAATTTGAGTTGTACTTGTTTAATCAACCTGGGAATAGAGACAAATCCACTTTGCGTATCCAGAAGAGTCATTGAGATTGAGCCAGGTAACGCATATACAACTCTAAATCAGGAGGTAGCAAGCATGCAAACCACAGCAAAGCACATGTTCACCCCAATGATTTGACTGAAGAAAATAAACCAAATTCATTTGTCCTCCACAGCTGGTTCAAACAGCCTGTCTGGTTAGCTGAAGTTGTCAGAGCACTTTCTACTGTTTAACTTAACATTGAGGCATTTGTTCTCTATAATGGCAATAGAAATGAAGATCAGATTCAAAGTCATTGGTCCATCACCTCTGAAGTCATCAGTTGCCAGCATAACAGCAAGTTAATACTGGTCGGCATTCCAAGAGCAATTGTTAAATCAAATGACTGCTGTACTTGACAAATGCAAAATACAGTGAATTTATTGATCATTCAATCAACATCACATCAGTTTACGAAAGGAAAAGTAGTTGCTTCAGAAGTAATTTAGGAATACATGTAGATGGAAATGGTTGTTTCCCTTCAAGTAAATGGCTTCTGATGTATCTCAGACATTTTTACAGGAAATATTGACAAGCTAGGTTTTTTAAAGTCCCCTTAGGTGCTAAATGACCCAACAATCAATAAAACAGCCAGAAAGCTTGATAAGACTTGCTTATGGATTAAATGGGTAATGGAGTAGGAATGAAATACGATCTGGAAATGGACCCCCCCCCCCAAGGATGAGTCACCCATTTAGTTATAAGCATTAAGAAAAGATACATGCACATGAAGTCTCCTGATTTCCGCTGGAGACTCCCGGTTTTAAGAGCCAACTCACGCTCTCCCGCCGGAAGCCGCAATCTCCCGATTTTCAAAGTAAACATCGTGAATTTTTATTATGGGGTATTTTTTAGTTCATTCCCGACTGGTTCGCAGAAATTACTTGTCAAACTGATAACCGAAAGTGTAAAATCGATATACCAGTCCGAAGATCACGTTTTTGGGGTTATATAGACGCTCTAAACCATAGAATCAAGCGCTTGGTCGCACTGATCAAAATACGAAGCGACCTCGCTTGTCATGTTGTTTATTCAAGTTTCAAACATTTCTATTGTATTCAGATATGACAATTGGCATTAAAATTGGCTCTATTAAACGGATGACCCCCAGATTACGAGTTAATTCGCAGAATATTGCTATTAAAAGCTTATGATACGGATGAAATAAAGTCATGTTTGAGAAACACGAAAAATCGGTCACTTGCGCTACTGGGAATCAAAGACATGATATTGACAAAATTTCAGCCACACGAACAAATCTCCCGTTTTGAGTCTCAATCTCCCGCTTTTCGAGGTGCAATCTCCCGATTTGCCTTCAGAAAAGGTTCACATGTATGAAGATAATTAGCACTCATTTTTTAAAACAGACAGTGAAGATATATACCAAACAATAAACTTGTATATAACCTTAGAGATTTGAGCAGAAATCAGTTTGTAAAAGAGCAGTCAATCAGAAAGTTTTGACTGGTAAGATGATTTGCTGCCTACCTGTAACTAACTGGACACATGCCATTCATCTTCAAATGTAAGAAATGTTCTACCACTCAGGGATAATCCATCATGCCAGGTAGATTTTGTATCATTATATCAAACATCTATACATTAATCTCTTTAATGGTGAATCACTTGAAATAGTATCTTGTAATTTTAACACTCAGAGTGGGTATTTTATGTCCAGTAAGGTCAATGTCTTTATGAGTGTTCATATAGTCATTGATGGCTCTCACCTCAAGGTTATCAAACTTCTATATTATTTCAGTTTTAACTGGCCAAGAGTTCACTAATGGGAATCAGACATTTCCTACCTGTACTAATGAGTTCTTTCAAAACCAACTGAACTTACAATCTCCACAATGGCAGTTGCCCACTCTATCAACACAGATGCTGATCATTTACAACATGTCCATACTGGGAAGTATTTTTTGTATTGGAACTTGGGAGTTCCATACTGTTTTGTCAACAGTATTCCAGTTGTGGACAGTGGTCACTTGACCCAACAAGTGTTGCTAGGTAACTACCTAGTACTAACATGTTCTTCTGCAAGCAACCGACAATGTCCCCCGTATGAATCAGGAGAGAGAAGGTGACTTTAGATGTTATATCTTCAGTAGAATCTTATCATTCACTACATTTTAATAGATTGACAGTCAAATTGCTGACTTAACATCTGAACTTAGTTTGAATTAGCAACAGATTAAGCAAAAGTTCACAGAGACAAAGAAATGAGGAATGAGGACATATGAAGCCAGTCTCGAATGATGTACATGATGTAATTAATAGATACACCAGAGGGGGAAGACTTGTAATATTTACTGTATCCTTTTATATCAACTCCCATCAATGTTCCCTGTGGCTTCACTGATAAGCAGGAAGTTTTAAACAATTTCAAGACAGAAGTTTTAATGGAAAAACATGATATTTGGATTCCACACTCCCCAAGCTAACAGGTAACATCACTTCAACATTGTGTACCATAATGTTTCTAATACATGTACAATGTTATCAATAAGTTTTGGTTGAACGGCCCAAAAAAATGGAAAAGTAACTTGGGAGGGGCAGGGGCGTAGGGTCTTGGGGATAGAATATGCAACCTATGCTAATTTGAACAGGCTCAAATGCCATTTGAACCCTATGAGATCTATGCTACAAATACACATTTACACTTTTCTCTCAGTAAGATTTTGGCAATAAATGGGGCCCATTGAAGCAAAACTGCCACACAACAATAATAATGCTGCACAACCACTAGGTGATGCTACAGAACAGTATAGGCTTCCTGGGAAGTAATCTGGACTAGTGCTAGAAGGCAGCGAAATACCCATTAGCTTTTAAACTCCAATCTGGCAAATACTATATGCCAAAATTGTCTAAAAATAGGACATAAACTTTGGTAAGTTTATCAAACTCATTCTTAATTTCTTATTTATCAAATCTGACTACCAACTTTGAGAAACTAATGCCAGACTAAGGTGACCGTAATGTTATGCCACTGATGTTGGCTGTTAAGTCATATATATATATCACTAAGCCACTAATGGAGACTAAGGTGACCGTAATGTTATGCCACTGATGTTGGCTGTTAAGTCATATATAGATATCACTAAGCCACTAATGGAGACTAACCAAAGATAAATTCCTTAATAATAAATATTGCATTATATTCATTCAATGAATCATCAAGGCAAAGGTCAACACAGGCTAGGTAAATCCTCAGGGGTGTCACCAATTCTTGAAGTAGCAGGGAAATCACCATTATAAGTAGACAGGGGGGGGGGGGGGAGTCTGGGAGGTACTCCCCATAATTGTGATCATTCATACAAGAAAAGTAGCCTGGTGATGATGCTTATGTTACTGTGTATCCTTACCAGCTCCCAGCTCTTATTGACACCCTGAGTCTTAATCCAAGAACTAGCTGCTCAAAATTCTCTCAGAATACCATTGCGCTATCTGCTAAGGGCCCAATAAAGCAAATTTGTTGGAGATTATGAATAGTATTTTGTGTCCGCCATAACAGTTTCCATAGCCAATAAATCTAATCATCTGGCACAAATAAACTTAAAGTATAACTGACTGCAAATCCTGAGATGTGTGCCAAATTGTCCAACAACATTCTTGTTCCTGTGTTTGCACAACATTCTTGTTCCTGTGTTTGCACAACATTCTTGTTCCTGTGTTTGCACAACATTCTTGCCCAGTTACTTTAGTGTTGCATAGTACAACATCAATTTGCTATATATGAACAATTTATAGAAATACTAGAAACAGTAAGCTTACACGCACCAGAAACAGTGCTATTTTAAGACAAGAAACCAAGATGGGAGCAGTAAATCTATACCAGGAGAAGGTGAGCTTGTAGGTCATTATACAACAAGTCAATACATTGCACACCAGTTACTTGAGATGTAACACAGTGGTGAGGTAAATTGCTAGAGCTCTACAAAGGTCCAAATTAATTATTAATTGAACTTGGTGTATGATCTCAAAATGTCTATATATACACACACACACAGGGATTTCCCCAGTTGCGAGTTTCCTACGTCAATTGATACAATTTTTGGATCTGGGACTCAAATTTACAACTGAACTTGCATCCTGAGGACCAGCAAAAACAACTGTGCCATCTGCATTTCAGATATATTCTTTGTGCTTATGTTCTGTTTGGTATATAAATTTATCAAAATCATTCAAGCACTTGCACTGATGATCTAGTAACATTTAAAACATCCTTCAATTTTCGTCAAGATAAAAGTGTGGGACATTAAAAAATTATCACAGACTTCCAAAATATATGAGTTGGGGGTCCTCAGGGACCCCTATTTGAAAAATGTGTGGGAAAATCCTGTATTTATACATACATATAACATCACTCAAATCAACCTATGAGATGTCAAGAATATTGCATCAGCACATAGCAATTTACACCTAACAGAAAAGTTCAGTGTTTTTTCTGGTTCCGAATTAGCTTTTTGGGGGTAACAAAAGATTGTTGTGTGTGGAAAAGTGAAGAGAAATCTATTTATAACCATAATTATAGTCAAATTGAAGAAAATGATTTGCAGAATCCTTAGGATAGGGAGAATGCCTTATCATTGATCAAAATAAAGGCATCTAATCATGAAGTTTTGGTGCCTATACATATATATAGGAAAAGTCAGTAAGCACAGATATAACATTGAGCTGGTTTGGCAAATCGGGATTTCTGCAGCCAGGTCTCGATATCACAAGACAAGCCACTTAATCCAACAAATGTTTCATACCATATTCCACGAGCAAAATTTAAGCTTAAGATTCTTGGGAATAGAATACCTTCTTCAAGAAAAATTTAAGACAATTAATAAGTGAATAATTAATTAATAAGCTGAAATAATACATATAATCAAAGATCTGCATAAACACTAGTACATACATTTGTATTTCTAATGAAGCCGCATGCAAGCAGTCTAACCAGCAGAGAAAGTACCTTCTTCCTTGTCTATTGTAAAATATAGCAAACCTCGATAAAAAGACCACCCTTAGGACCCTTGAAAACTGGTCTTAAAATTGAGGTTGAATAAAGAGCAAAACAGTGACAAAGGACTTGAAAATTGTGTTCTTAATATTGAGGTGGTCTTTAAGTGAGGTTTTACCATATCAACGTTTTAACCCAATCAAATGAAGTTGACATGTCAGACAGCAAGACACATCGGGCTGTCGTAACACATAGGTAGGGAGTTAATTTCTCACCAAACCTATTAAATGCGCTCACAATATAGTGTAACAATCAACAAACCTCTTCACATAAATTTCCAGAGCATATGTTCTCAATGAACAGATCAAACATCCATACAATAACAGCATGTATGCCAAACTGAGTCACAACACATTAATCTTCCATATGATTTATCATGAACTTAATTCCTCCATTTCAAATTTATTAATATTTCCGAAGCCAAACAGATAATGTTCACTGTCTCAGAAAAACACAAAAAAAACCAATAACAGTGATGATTACACGGAAGTAACATCATTCTCTGATTCTCCAATTTTTCTGATTCTCAGTATACTGGACAAAACGACACAGCGTATCGCAGCATGAGTCATTTATGAATGAATGCATGACAACATTGGAATAGTAAGTCCTGTCTTCGAGTGCTATGATATTGATTGGTTCCTAACATACTGGGATTCACTGACTCGTCACTATACACAGGGCTGATTTCCCCAGTCAATTATGTATATAGATGGATACAGACCGCTCTCAGCAATAACATGTATCTCTTTAAAATTTAAAATTCACAAGAAAACAGGCTATTTTGTTCCTTTAATATAAAGATTGTGATGATACAATTGTGAATGCCCCCTTACCTAACATCAAAACGAACATTTTTGCCCCATTACTGAATTTTGTGACTTGATAAGTTAATACATGAAAAAAATCAAGAAACTTGGATAAGTTAAATGGTAACGAAAACCTAATACGTAAAACAAATGTATAAAAGTGCATCACGTTTTCAATTTGTATTGTTAAGAAATGTCAAAAATTTAGACAAAACTGACCCGAATATTCAGAGTTGATTGATTACAGTTATATTCCCAAAATACTTGTAAAAAGGATGCTGCACACTACATGCCTCATTATTCATGAAGCATTTAGCAGCAGATTGTACTATTGCATCAATTCATTGATTGACACAAAAAACCTTCCGGCATCTTACAAGTCGAGCTGACATTGATTGCTTTGTGTTCATATTGTATTTAATTGAGCAATCTTTCGTAATCAGATAATTCATAGATCAATTATTGATGGTACGATGTCAGTCAGCGATCAATCATTCATAATTACACCAAGGATTCATTCAGCATACTTGAAATATTATTCATACATGTATTGTGCTCCAGATCATGAGATCTTTCCAAATGGAAGTATAGTGGTCTGGCCTGGGGTAGAGGGCTGGACTCAGTATTGCCAAGTGAAAACCCTCCAGGGCCCTCGATCATCCGTTATTGGGTCCACATAATGGATTTTTACTGTTTTTCAACATTGTTTCAGTCACAAACAGTGACCAGTTGACCTTACCAGTTATCCTGGAATTAATTATCAACCAGTACTAACTTGCTCTTCCGCAAGCAACTGACAGCTTCTTCACATGTGGAGGACATGACTGTAGCAAATGTCATGAAAGAACATAACCTGCCCAACCCGGGAATCAAACCCGGATCTGCTGGGCGACAATCTAGCACTCTACCAACTGAGCTAGCCGGATGGGCTATATCTTACTGACTCATAAATAGTGGGCTAAACAGTAAGATGGCAACTACAGACAGATACAGAAATATGAAAGATTCTCATTTTAACCCACCATGACTGATATTGTTGTACAGTAAAACCTCAATAATACGACCATCCTTGGAAACCTTGATAACTGACCTTAATATTGAGATGGTCTTAATATTGATGTTGAAAAAAGAGTAAAACAGTGAAATCAGAATTGGACTTGAAAATTGTGTTCTTAATTTTGAGATGGTCTTATTATTGAGATGGTCTTATTATTGAGGTGGTATTTAAGTGAGGTTTTACTGTAATTTCTGAATTGTTATGTTGGTCATAAAAAGGAAATTTATGAATTTATATTTACATGAAACAATAGATTTCTATCTGAAACAAAAAATGGTCTAATTTTTTGCTATACAAAAAATACTTTCAAAAGTGACACTGATTGGTCAGACAGTTTTACAATATTTTTTGTTCCATCTAAATTTGTCACTCTATACCCTATAAACACAATAGAAGCCATTTCTTATAATCTTGTCACACAAAATGTTAAAGCATTTACTTATTACAAAAGTTCTTCATTATAATCCAATCAAAAGATTAAAATTTTAAATATCAAGCGTGTAAAGCCGTTTTAACTTAATCTAAAGGATAGGCAATAACATTAAAATCATTACATAGAAAATATTAATCTACAATGCAGACTGACATAATTGGCAATCGCTCAAAATGCACAATCAATTTGTCTTACACAGAAATGCAATTTATTACAAATTGTACTAGAAAGAACGTCCCTCGAAACTGTAAATTGGGGAATTAAATATATTTGTCTGTACTATTTTACGTGTGAGACATCAATAATGGTTGGGTTAATTGCCTCATCTCACTCTCAGACATACTATCAATGGTTCGGTTAATTGCCTCATCTCACTCTCAGACATACTATCTTACTTGAATAAACTGGTGATATTTTTCCATAAAGAAACAGTTTTGACCCTATACAAACTTAAATCAATATAATCAGTTTCACACCACTGCCAACTGTTCTGTCTGACACTCCGGTCTGTTGTGGACACTTAAGATTTTCAGATAAGCAAAAGTTTCAAGACATCCTTTTTCACACACAAAGACTAGACCAAATACGAACAGTGTTAATATTCAAAGTAGGTAGCCAGATTTGACAAATAAGCTGATACATTCATGCGATTTTATTATAAAATTGGTTACTTTGGAAGTTTTTGGCAAATTTTAGTAGCTAGATTTAATAGTTTTAATGACTTATCTGCTGATTAGCACTAGTCTAGAAATGATTTGGAGGTAAAAAATCTAATCTGATCTATTACATCTGCACATTAGAATTGAAAATAATGAGTATACTAATAAAATTATATTTAAAACATAATTAAACAATGGCCTTGTAGATGATATAAGAGTAACCCAGGTTTTATACCACAAAGTAAATGCTTCAGAGTAATATTGTTATTTTCTACCAGATTGGTCTTTAATACAGAGATTGCACATCAAAACAAGCCTGACAGGCTTATCAGTATGTAAGATAAGGTCTATCAATACAGCTGTAATATATGCAGTCTGCATTTTCTGCAGGAATCTTAGTTCTGATAAAATGAAGTGTATTGAGTCTATAAGATAAACAAATTATAGCCAGTTATACTATATAGACCCGACACTAATCACTGTGGGGGATACACTTTGATCGCTTGTTGCATTCGTTTAATATAATTCGCTGTGCTCTCTACAAAAAACACAATCCTAGACTGGCGCTAATTTTCAAACACTGGTGACGAGATTTTATTATGTTAATATAAAATTGGCGATTTTAAGACAATTTTGGCAAGTATTAATAGGCAGATTGGAGTTGTAACAGCCACAGCTATTTGGGTAACTACTAGCACTAGTCTTGAGTCTAGACTCTAAGACTATCACATACCTCTTTTTAACTACATACTGAATGCCAAAAAGCTTAAAGTCAAGGGTTGTTATAAATTTGTATCAAACTGTTAACCTGATTATTACCCACTAAATGATCATGTAAACTGCAGCACTCGCAGCATTGTGAAACAAGTCTTGCCCAATACGTTTGGTATAGTACAATATTGAAAAACAGAAACCAAGTTATCATGATAGGTGCTACTTTTTTAAGAAAAATATCTGTACCCGAACTGTTACCACTACAAGAAATGTTCAATAACCAAACACTTATAAAAAAAATGGGATGATTTTTACATTGGACCATAAAAGTTTGGTAGAATTTAAAACTTATCTAAGACCAAATATTGTTCAGAGGCTTAGTTGGTGGTGCAATAAAGTTTTATATATATTACAGTAGTGCATTTTGGCATGCTTGATTCTCGAGTCAAGTGGCTTAAGGTTAAGCACAAGGCGACAGGCTCTAGGCTTATACACTGAGTGCACACATTATCATTACTAACACAACACAGTCAGCTTACATAATCAGTTCTCCAGACCAAACTTGACACCTTTCAACAAGCTGCTAAAACAACAATACAAACAACATCATGTTGTAATAAAATCACAATACTGTACAAATAACAACAACAAAACAAAGGCTGTCATTAATACACTGAGCACTCCCTTATATCCATGTAAAATGGCCTTTCACTAGTAATGATTATCAAGCTAAATAATCTGGCTAAATACACAGTGTATTTATGATCAAGTTCTCTTGTTTACAACTTCTCAGTGATTTAAATGTCTTTCTTGGCAAAGCATAACTTTTTTTACAGAACATTGATTGCTTTAGCAGATCAGAAGAAAGTGATTGCCAACAATATAAAGCATTTTCATAGACACTCTGTCCGTACGTTTGCTCACAAAAGCATCCAGACAATAGATATTCAGAAAAAAAGAAACTGCACTTGTCGACATTACCCCACCCACCATTTTTAACAGGAGTTGCGACTTTTACTTCGTATGTCAACTATACGACGTCTGCAATAGTATAGCAAATATACAATAAAGCCGTGCAACATCTGAAAAGAAAACTAGACCATGCCATACATCTATTGAACAAAATACGATAAAATATTACGAACATACCTACCACACTCACAGAACCGTGATATCCAACATGGATGCCAGTGAGTTTTTTCTGCGAGTAAGGGAAGTAACTGCTACAAGTGATAGAATGACTACTCTGTATGAGTAGTCTTTCTTGCCGAGAATTAGCAATGATGATTTCTGTGAATATGAAATTAAAATGATGGAATTTGATTATAATGAAACTCAAAATGCACACATAACGAAAGCTAACATCTAACCGACTTTTGTAGATTAATTTAATTCGTTTTGATGACCGTGTATTCAAGTGGTATATTAGTCGAATTGAGAGTTAGGCTACTCATTGTCACGGACCTATATACCAGTATATAGGTCCGTGTCATTGTGAAATCTCGTCTGTATGTAGAAATGTTTCATTTACTGCCAATTTTCTTGAGTTACTTTGCATCATCAAAAGGCATGACACACAGCAGAACAATCTCAAATGTTCTGCTCACTTAATATTATTATATTATTTAGATTGATCAAATCACGGATATATGTAGCTATATCTGGTCTAAATATCCGTGATCAAATTAAAACATTTCAGATTTATTCAATCAAACAATTGTGAATAGTTTCCTATATGACTTTTCGAAAATCGAAAAACAATCATGTTTTGAATTTGTAGTATACATCTTGTATTGTGATTGTCGTATCATATTAGTGATTATCGTCTTATATAATACATGTAGGCCTACTATGAAATATAGGCCTGTGTCTAGTATTGTATTCAAGGATTAAAAAAAACATTTCAGTTTTCACTCATTTTATATTAACTCATATAAATGAGGGTGTTTACAATTTCGTGTTGGTTTTCTCTAGAAAAGATAATAGAACTACGTCAAGATACAATACATGTACAAACTCATGTAAGCCCATTGCCTCTTAACCACCGTCAGAAAGTTCCTACATGCAACAAAACAAGTGAGACGGTCTGACTGATTACTTGTTTAAAAGTGGATATATGTACGCTGGAACTCACATCAGTGTACGTAACATCTTTATGCACACAATGTATTGTTTAACGGCCTCGGAATCGTTACGCCTAAACAGAAGGGTAATACGTTGTGTCATGAAATGGTAGACTTAGATTTAGGAAACAAATGCGCATAAATATATTTAAAAAACGCCTTCAAACAGTTTTATTATAACAGCGATATCGGTAAATCTACTAATTTCGTGTGCACGTTGCCAAAACATATTTCTTAACAATAAGCACTTGACGCTGAGCTCAAAATGTCGAAAAACTGACTGCAAAGGCGTGGGCATCTAATGAAAGAACGCTTAAAATCAATTATACTTGTAGACATTAATTTTCTTACTTCTGGTTTCCCAGACACACTGTCTGCTGTTTTGTTTCCCTAAACAAATCAAAAACTACAATAAAACAAGTGAAAATATATATTCACACAATGGCCGCGTGTCTAAATACAAGAGACACAATTCTCGACAACTTGTTGTTAATTCAAACTGATTGCGCAATCAATTAACAATTAAAATATCTAACAGAAAAACTATTACTAATTTTCACGACCGGATCCGGTAGGAGAATTATCAAACCGTGAAATTGATATACAGCTTTGAACAATTGAGTTCACTCAAAGCACCTTTGACACGTGTGACAATTAACACATAATAACCGTGTTGGATTGGACTGTGCAAAAAATCCACGTGAAAAGTGACCAATTATTAGCGCCACACGTTTTCTTTGAGTAAAACTTCCGTGAAAAACGCGAGATAATTGTGTATGCATGCCTGAACATTCGTAAGTGACGATCTATAAAATTCTCGAGTTTCGAGTGAGGTCCACATTCTTGTTGCAATTATACGCATACTTATATGTTAGTATCTGCTGTCAAGTAAAACGTTCATACTTTTATAGAAGTTCAAGGCATCAGATAGCTAGTTCGTTTTTCAAATTCACTGAGACTTCAACATCATGGTTGGCGCAACGTTGCAAGTCCCGGATTCAGCTTTTATCAGAAAGGTAAATATCTTAGTCAGCTCTGGTTGAAGCATGTCTTCTTCTTCTTCTGTTCAATGTGCATGATCCTGTCTCAGTAAACCAGATTTCCAATGTATTCAATAGAAGCGTCAGTAATATGTTTAGTAATGACATCTTGTGCATCCGTATATAGTATGTGCAGGTTCTAATCAAGTTAGATATTCTGCCGCTCTTATTACAAAAAATATATACATGTATATTACAATCTTATCCAACTTATGTACACCTACTGACGGAACTAGAAACAGTATGATGCTTTTATGGTTAATGTTATAAAATTCTTCCGAAAGGGGCATTATAATTTGATAGTACATGTGTTATTTTTAATCACCAACAAAATATAACCTTTGACATCTTTTAAACTCATCTCATCGTTTAATGGAGATTGGTTTTGAATAGAATCAAAGCATTGTTAAACTGACCATTTACTGAGTATATATTATTTCGTGCATAAATATTCTTTACTCACATTCAAAGACCACGTACGTTCATGAAGTTCAATCGTAAGCTTTTTAAATCGACATGATTATTATAACAGTTATTCATTTTCGTTTTCAGCTGAGGAAACCACTTATTGAGAAAAAACGACGAGATAGAATGAATGCTAGTATTGAACAGATCAAAGCTATCCTCGCTAAAACATCGACAAATGTAAGTAAAATAATAAATAATTAATCAATTATGGTCTCTACTACAATATATTATTGCTTGTTGTCATATCTAAATATATAAACCAGAATCGTCTATCGTATATTGAAATTATTCAACAGGACTCGGATGAACAAACATTGAATGCAGTGAGTACAAATTATGCAAATTATAATCAAAATGAAAACAATTACTTACCTGTGAATAGAAATAAATCCAACGAGAATCACCAAGTTTCAAATCCAGCACCGAGCATTGCAAATCAAGGATCGTGTCCATACCCGACCAACGATACACCATGTACCCAATGGCCAGGCCCTAGCCTCTATACACATGCAGAACATTCTATGTGCCTGTATCCAACCGTAGAACACAACAATATCCAGCCATTAACAAATTCAACTAGCGAACCAATCATCACCGAAAACATATTATCACAGATCCAGCCAGCAGAGAGTGTCACAGAGGATATATCCTGTATCTTTGACATGGATACACAAACAGTCATAACAACAGCTAACAATGTCCACACACAGAATGAAAACAAATTAAATACAACCAATACGTGTGTTGAATCTACCCAGACTAAACCGCCTACACCTAAAGACAACACAGCTCGTAAATCTCGTGCTGTCAGTAGGACACAGAGGCGTGTGCACTCAGCGAGTCCGTACAGACGGCGTGCCATGAACTTTAGCCAGGACCAAACGGAGACACTGGAGTCCACTGTTAATAAACTCAAAAACAATGGTTCAGATGCATCCAAGATCAACTCATGTGAGAATAGTGCTAAAAGTAAAACTTAGGACGCTCAGGAGAGGGTTTCGCTCAAATGTGTTTTACTGAATGTTCAAGGACTTGTGAGTAAAAGAACGAACAAATTATTTTCACCAGAAATTGTTAAACTGTTCAATGAAAATGATATAGTTTTATTTACGGAAACGTGGTCAAATGACAATTGTGAGTTAGATGTTGCAAATTTTGAATGTTTTGTATTAAATAGAACTGAAAATAAGAAAAATAGTAAACGATCGTCAGGTGGCATCATTGTTTATATACGCAACAATCTGGTTACAAATGACACTCTAATCTTTAAAAGTTGTGATGATATCTTATGTATAAAAATCAATGGTGCAATATTATCACTAGAGCATGACTTGTATATATGTTTATGTTATGTTGTTCCGGACAATAGCAGCCGACAATCAATGATTGATACTAACACATTTGATAGATTGATTGAATTTATTACTAATTTGTATTCAAAACATGACAGTCAGTTTCATTTATTGGTATGCGGGGATATGAATGCCCGTACGTCGAGTAAACCGGATTACGTTGAAGATGATAATTGTTTGCACTTGAATATGTTACCAGACGATTATACTATGGATACAGAGATTAAAAGGTTTTCACAAGATAATGGGCGTATCAATGACAATGGTAATTATTTATTAGATTTGTGTAAGCAGACTGGTCTGCGTATATTTAACGGTCGTGTGGGGCTAGATAAGCATGTAGGAAAATACACTTATGTAGGATATAACGGGTCTAGCGTTGTGGATTATGTTTTAGGTACAAGTCATTTATTTTCATGTGTAAAAGATTTTGTTATTTCTGATCCAGTTATTGTTTCAGACCACTGTTTAATCAATTTTTCGTTTGATTTTGGTTACTCGCCTATAAAGAGCAATATAAATGATAATTGCGAACGAGTGAATACAAAATTCGTTTGGAATAATGACTTAAAACATGAATATACTAGCAAAATTTCTAACGAAGATTTCATTAAAGAATTGAATGACTTCAATGTATGTTTAGATACAGTTCAAAACCGGAATCAAATAGATGATTGTGTCAATGTGCTTTCACAAATTATTACGAATGCAGCAGACTCATTCAAAAGAAATATAAATCACTCAGATGAAGATGTATCTCTCCCTGATAACCGTTGGTTTAATGAAGAATGCTATGAAAATAAGCGTATATTTTACAAGATGTTAAATACTTATAGAATAAACAAAAACGAAGTTAATAGGAAAAATATGGTAAACGCACGAACAAAGTACAAGTCAATTATCCGAAAATGTCGCTTAGAATATGACAAGTCGGAATCACAAAAATTACTTAAGGCAAGACATAATAATGCTAAACTATATTGGAACATGCTAAAACGCAATGCAGGTATACCACAGGCTAACATTTCAATGGATTCATTTGCGCAATATTTTAAGACGGTTAATAATCCGGGGGACCAGTTTTATACACCGGATGAGGATGTTATATACTTCATAGAAAGATATGAAAACAATGAATTTAATGTGATGTTTGAGGAGCTAAACATAGATATTACTGAAAACGAGGTGTTAAAAGCCGTACATCAGTTACAATCCGGGAAATCTGGAGGGCCAGATTCTCTTTTGAATGAGTTTTTAATTCACAGTAAATATGTAATTGTTAAGCCCTTAAGTAAACTTTTCAATACGATATTCGTAAATGGTTATTTCCCAGAAAATTGGTCAGATGGGTTTTTAATTCCACTTCATAAAAAGGGTAACATCAATGACGTAGAAAATTATCGAGGAATTACGTTGTTAAGTGTTTTGGGTAAACTATTCTCTTGCGTTTTGAACAACAGATTAGCGCATTGGTCTGATATTTATGGCGTGTATGTAGAGGCCCAGGCTGGGTTTAGGAAAGGAATGGGAACAGTGGATAACATTTTCGTACTTCAGGGATTAATCAATCACATGCTTAACACCGGAAAACAGCTATACTGCGCGTTTATTGACTTCACTAAGGCGTTTGATTATATTGTTCGGGAAAACTTATGGTATAAGATGATACAATTAGGGATACGTGGAAATATTTTCAACATTATTAAGTCAATGTACGATCGCGTCAAAACAAAAGTCAAACATAATAACTGTTTAAGTGACTCATATACATGTGCTTTAGGTGTCAGACAAGGCGAATGTCTCTCGCCTTTTTTATTTTCAATGTTTCTAAACGACTTAGAAGATTCATACTATCATAGTGACGTAAACGGTATTGATGTAAATATGTTTAAAATATTCCTCATCCTATATGCAGAAGATATAGTTATTTTTGCGAATAACAGCAATGAACTACAATTAGCTTTAGATATTATTTCAGATTACTGCGATCGATGGAAACTTACAATAAATACAAATAAAACAAAAATAATGATTTTCAGAAAAGGGGGTAGATTACCTGCAAACTTACATTTTTATTATAGAGGAAATATTATTGACACTGTGAATAAGTTCACATACCTAGGAATAGTTTTCACTACTGGTGGTTCTTTCATAGAAGCACAAAATACTCTAGCTAGCCAGGGTCTAAAAGCTATTTTTAAAATGAATAGATATTTATACAAATACACAGACATTTCCATCTCACATCGGCTTGACATATTTGATAAATTAATTTCACCAATTTTAAATTATGGTAGCGAAATATGGGGATTTAATCAAGGTGCTGCGATTGAGAAAGTACATATGCAGTTCTGTAAGAGAATATTAGGCGTGAAAAAGACTACTCAGAACGATTTTATTTATGGGGAACTTGGGAGAATTTCATTTAAAACCAAACGTTTTTATAATATACTAAAATACTGGATTAAAATACTACATACAGACAATAGCAAATACATTAAAAAGGTATATGAGCTTTTGAAGAGTGATTTTGAGAGAATGCCAAATAAGATAAACTGGTGCTCACTAGTAAATAATCTATTGTGTTCATTAGGAGTTTATGAAGCATGGTTATACCAGACTGTTGGAAATACTGACATATTTTTAATGACTATTAAACAAAGATTAAATGACCAGTTCGTGCAAAACTGGTCAAGCAGGTTATTCGATTCTAGCAGAGCTTTACTCTATAAGAACATTGCTACATTTAGATTTCAACCATATTTAGAACTCATCAATATTAAGAAATATCGTATCGAACTAACTAAACTAAGGGTTTCTGCTCATAGACTAAATGTTGAAACTGGCCGTTGGGCCAAACCTATAAGTATCCCGGTTAATGAACGAAAATGTGAATTATGCAATATTTTGGAAGACGAATACCATTTTGTTTTGCAATGCCCAATTTACCATGACTTAAGAAAATTACATATTCCATCCTACTTCAGAATCAGACCGAATATGATTAAATTTATTGAACTAATTAATAATAACAACAAGACCATAGTTAGAAATTTAGGGAAATTTGTACATGACGCATTCAACTTAAGAAAGTTAAGTTTCGAATAGATATTTGAAGTAATATAAAAACCATTGTGTGTTAGGTTTTATTGTATAATTCAGTAGGTTATATTCTTTTATAACATTGATATTATTTATTACATAAATACCATTATGTTGTCCTTGTAATTTCGCTTTCGCCAAGGTCAACTAATTAATGGTACAATTTCAGCTATTATTTTATCAATTTGTTGATTAATATATCATACCTTTCATGATATGGACAAATGTGTTATACAGGATACATCTTGTTGATCTTGCAATTTTGAGGCTGCAAGGTCAACATAATATTTGTAACTGTTATAACCACATGTATTAAGAAGAACTATACATTGTGCTTATTTACCTTTGTAGTTATCTAATATTTTCTTTTGTAAATAATATCGCATTGTTGTAATAATAAGTTGACACGGCCCAATGTCATGTTAATTTATATATATCTACATGTTTATATATTTATCTTCCGACATTTGCAGTACGTACATGTACATATACATTTAAATCTTACAAGAAAAAATCGTTTGATTACTATATTTTGGCTATACTTTTGCAGTATCGGATTAAAGCGTACATGTAAGATAACTATAGTCCTTGAAATATATGTATGTAATAAATTGCCATCGCTATGTTAGTTAATAACCTTCTCCGCTGTATGTTTTGTTTGCATATAATTGCTTGCCATAACATGTATTGTAGCCTCATGGGCCTTATGGCCTACAGGTAAATTGTAAATAAACTTGTTAAACTTGTTAAACTTGTTATCTACATTGATATTACTACAATGTCTAATTAAAAAAAAATGTCTGATATCCCCATGTCTCATTTACCAGTGAGTCTCAAACTGAAGGCTTCGCAACGCATTGACTTTAGTAAAATTTTAGTAAATCACTTCTGTCCGTAATGAATATAAGATCTCATTCTGAGTATTCCCTAAGTAGGCCTACATGTATATCGGACATCCCCAATTCCATCTAGTTTGAAAAAAAAACAGGACAGCTTGAACGATAAAGACTCTTACTTATTCATTATTTGCAGGGTACTTCTATTGTTGGGAAAGATAAAGCGGAAATACTGGAACTTGCTGTGACCCACATTGCTCAACTTCAAGATCCAGCAAAGATCATGAACGGTTCGTCGGAAATGACGTCATATATGACGGGTTACAGAGAATGCGCGCGAGAAACCATGAGATATCTCAGTACCAAGCGTAGCGTATCTGACTTCGTCTTACAGGATGTACATGCACACCTAAATTACGCATGTGACAAACCTTTGGCGAATCAGAGGACAACGCCATCACCATCAACTTCATTCAGTTATCCGGAATCAGTCCGGACGAGTACCCCGCCATTGGATTTAACATCGCCTTCAATGTCAGCAACCAGCCGTCGGATCTACGGCCGCCATCTTGCTATGGCCAACACACCTCAGTCCCATATGCTCTCACCAATGATGTCCCCTATTAAAAAATTCAGACCTATCTCCACCACGAACGAGATTATCGGTATTTTCGCCAGTCAATGTAATGGTATGCCTAGTCCAGCATTTTCTTCGTGTAGCACCAGCACATTTGACTCCGGTATCAGCATGACCGGAACCAGCAATATCTCCTCTGACACTAGTGGTGAATGTGATAGTTTTAGTGACAATGCATTAGTGATTGACGTGAAGGAGGATCAACCTTGGAGGCCGTGGTAATCCATTTCTTGATCGAAGATTTTGTGAAATGGGAAGTGTCGGGACTATATTTTCAGAGAGTATATTAACAAATGATCTACGTTTTGTGTTAATTCGACTTTATTTTCTGTTAATTCTGTGAGCAGACTGCTGAATTTGTTATGAAAAAAGCTTTCGTGAATTTTCAGTTAATTCCACGAGCTGGCTGCTGCAGTAACTATTTCTGTTAAATCTGTGAGATGTATTTTCTGTTAATTCTACGTGCCGACTGTTGAGTATGATATGTAGTGATTTTCATGTTAATTCTGTGAGCAGACTGCTGAACTGGATATTCTAATGGTAATGAACCGTTTTGGTGATTTATGAGTGCTTTAGAAAGAATACCAGAAATGTATTACTATACTACTATTGTGTATTGATGATTTTGTTTGATTTTGATGTTTGTTCCTTCGATATGTGCTATGTTTATTTGTTAGTTAATTGAATATATAAAGTAATATGACAAAAACAGTTTCTTTGTTTTCTTTGTTTGTTTTTACTTGAATATGAAAACACATTTTTGTACGTTACGGACAAATGGTCAAACGATGTCGTTTTGACCAATATCGAGTAACCTACTAAATTAATCCCTGTGAATTGAGATTATTCAGATGAAGGCAATTTGCACGTTATTCCACACTGAAACCACATCTGTATACATGTACACATTACAATATACATGAATAATGTAACACGATGATGGTGATAACATTCATGTCACGAATCATTCGATTATTTCAATATTTTTTATAATATAATCAGTACAGTGATGCATGTACGTCATTCGACTGTTCTTGTTACTCGAGAGTCACAATAAGAAGAACAACCATCTCTTCTTCAACAAGTGATGCATCTATCAATATGTTGCCCCTAGGGGGACGGGCTCGCCAATGGGAATGAGCTTGTTTGCGGTCTAATTCCCCACACCAAGCCTTTTGTCTAAATACCCAGTGTACTTCCACGTTGAATCGATTTATCTATCCCGGGACCTGGAATCATTCGGTGTGTCAAATTCCCACCTGTCGTTTACTTTGTGTATCCCAACCACCCCCACCTTCTAGGGCAAACCGATCATAAATGCACATGACTATGCAAGAAAAAACTATTGAATTTGGTGGTACACTGGATTTAACTAAAACTTGGATGTACAAACGTTGATCAGAACGCAAACATCTTTCATATAAAAGGGCGTGCACTGAAACTGTACGTTCTTAAATACATTCCCAAAGAGGGACTAAAACTCTAAAAAAATATTTTATGTTTAGGTAGCAAGATACAAGCTCCTACTAAATAATACGGCGTGTGTTTCGGCTTCACTGAAAATGTTTGCTTAGTGTTATTGAGTGTATCTAGTTTCATTAAATATCCCCTGTGACTTATTTAGATAGTGCCTAGTCCCACTTACAATCTTATCACAATGTATTCTTGTGTTCTCTCTTATTTATTCCTAAGGGTTCCCTAACCTGCGCTGGCAGCGCCCCCTGGTGAGATGTAAATTAACACCAATTTGGACGTAATAATGTCTGCGGTTTATTAGTGCAGCCCTTTAAACCCGCTGAGGTTCTCATGTACTAAGTAGACGCTCGAGGAAACGATTTGCAGAAGAATTTACAAAATATTTCAAATTCTATTCAAACATATAGTACATGGCCACCTCTACAATTCCTCGCAAAATTCAATACCCAAACCCACAAAATCCTTTCACAAATTTCACCATACACTCACTGTCTTCAAAGCACTTTCACATACTTTGCATTAATTTTAAAGACCGAATATACTTTATTAAAAAAGAATCTGGTCGTATCTGAATGTAACATATTTGAACGAACTTCATCAAGTGTTGCTACATTGTCTTAAACATCTTTAGTACAAACAATTGAAATATGTCACAAATACAAACTTTCATGTTTAATCATTTTATGCACAGACCGAAAACTGTATTTTTTTAATTTAATGATCACATGTTTAATGATGATTATTTTTTTCCAACAAATATAGAGGAACTTTTAAATGTACAATTTTTTGTCTTGACTGTCTTGGTAAAAAGGTTTTCGTAATATTACTTTAACGTTACATGACTCGGAAATGTATACCTTTTAATATCAGTTGTTGAATGTACCCTACTCGACCTGTAACCCGAGTAGTTGCCCCTTGGAGCGGCGCAGGTCCGACAACTCTGGATAGACATTGGTACCTTTAAATATCAGCTTTTTTTGGTAAAAGTCTTATCATTGCTTTTGGCAGGTCCAAGTGGAACCGTAGACAGAAATAATAATGCCAGATAGCGAAATAACACTTGAAGTAATTACTGTGCGCGATGGACACTGGACAGAGTGCAGTAAAACAATTATGTCCACTTTACCTCCATAGTATGACACTAATGATTTTACTGAGTGACTGAATAGCCCCTATTAATTAACTACGTCATAAAATGTCGGCTGGGTAGTCCAATGGGTAATGTCACTGATTGATAGAAATAGGAGATTTAATTGAAACCATGCAGATTTTACAACTTAGAAGGTTATTGCTAAAATTGACCATCTGACCAAGAGTTGAAGGTGAGATTTGTCCATTACTCCAACAAAGGTGATCTGTTAAAAGATTTTTAAAATTAATCATTAAAATCAACTGTTAAACAATATCTAGACTGGAACAACCTGAATATGAATTTATTACAGTGAAACCTCAACTAAAGACCACCTCAATAATAAGACCACATCAAAATTAAGAACACAATTTTCAAGTCCATTTTCACTGTTTTACTCTTTATTCCCCGGTGTTTAGTTAAAACTTATTTACAGTAAATTTTAATGTTACCTCGATAATAAGACCGCCCTTGGGACCCTTCCAAACTGGTTTTAATATTGAAGTTGAATAAATCTTAAGTTAAGATTTATTCAACCTCAAGGCTTGAGTATGTTCTCATTATGCTCAAACATCGCATTTTTGACCGGTGAAACCTCATAATAAGACCTTTATGGGTTCTTAAGACAGTCGGTCTTCGGTATGATCAGTTTGTCTGAGTATCAAATTACTATGTAGACGAATAAAACTAAAGACTGCTCCATGAAATTATAAGGTCTCATCAATTAGGTGGTTATAATTTGAGGCGGTCTTTGAATAACGTTTCACTGTATGTAACTTGCGTACAAAATAATTTTTCCTTTCTACATTTGAAAACATCTTCAAAGAAAACATAATACGGATGAATCCGATTATTTGTGTCAGCGTTATTTTTGTAACAATTTCAAAGGTGTTCTTTTACCTACGGAAGCGGATCTCCGTAAAACCACAATGTTAACCTGCTATGTGTCCTGCGAATAATTACGCGTGATAAAAACTCGCTAGGATGCAGACACATTGGACACAAGAAATAGTGCGACTTATTGATTAGAAACCAATAATGTATTAATTAACATTTATCTTTGTTTTGATAACTCTATAAGAAGTAAGCCGACATCGATTATCATATAATACATATTAACACGATGCTTAATTAATTTATAATTATAACACGTGGATTTCAATTTATAGATCTTTTGAATATGCATCGATAAAAGCATTTGTGTAATAGTTCACACATACGCTCAATGTACATCGGAATTCGCACATCTTTGATGTAAGCGGTGCATCAAACTATATCGATAATTGATTATTGATTAGTGGGAGAGCGGTGTACATTCATGTCTTATATATATGTTCCATATGCGCCATTAGAGTGCTAATCATATTGTAATAATTCCAATAAAGAAAATCTGCTGCCAAGCCAATAAAGCAAGGTTCAGCTTCCGGGAATGCAAATGCTTCATTTTCCTATCGCCCTTTTCAAAATTAGCAGTAAAAAAGCAAAAACGTCATGATTAAAATGTATCATTACATTTTCCGTATCAGATTTATCATAATAGGCATTCAACAACCGATCTAACGTTTGGAGTAATAATTTCCAACACAATAGACTCAACCGTATAGTACATTTTTATATTACACATTGTGGATATTTAATAACATTTGGTCAGTTGTTTAATCCATTGAATTGTGACGGTTCTGTAGTAAATAAATACATTATGATAACAAATCTACCACACAAAGCTGCGCCGACGTCAAGTGAATACTTTAAATATGCCTGTATACTCTTCATTTAAATACTTCGATGTTTAAAGGTAGAAAGACATGAGTACTGTCACAATATGCTTAGTCGTAAATAAGAGATAACCGGTGATAAATGTCGTCATACAAATGTACTCTACAACTCTGCATTGTCACTTTTCTTACATCTTTCCCAAATCCCAAATACACAACTCTGCAGCTACCGGTATTTTCTGTCCTGGCCTACGCGCCCAGTTAGCGCTAGCGTAGGAAATACGTGTGAATTTAGTGATTTAAAGTTCAAGTAATGTTTATAAAAAAGTGATAATGCACTGTTTTATAGTACAACTGTATGAAGATATTCAACTGAATTTTTCCCAAAACTTTATTTAGCATATTTTGACAACAGATAAGAGAGATCTAGCTATAAGATACAGAGATTGTCGACAATGACACTGTTATGGCCATATTAGGGCAATTATTGTCAGAGTTTAAAACACACCATGGACATGTCTCGAGTGGGACGAAATACCGATGTGAGCCGATAGTACGTGGTGCAGACATCTTCATAAACACACAATTACCCTTATTAGACTCCCTAGCATTTTAACAAGTCAACCATGGGTCTATAAACTGATATAAAATTGCTGTCTCAAGTACTGGATCAGTAAATTCCATAGACTGCATGATATTTGCACCAAAAGATCACGGCAGCGAGCGTACGTTGATCTACGCTATCTACACTGTTCATTGTTCGCGCATGCGTGTCAGTACCGCATGTTAATGAATATTGACTCAAAATGCACGTTTGGGGCCGTTTATCTGGTGGATGCATACTTGAACTCGTGATGTTTTATTTCGATTAAAACACATTGCGCATATTTTAAAATGTCTGTATTGAAAGGAAACACGTTTAATGAATAACTTGCGTCATTGGTTTTAAGGCTAAGCTTGCTAATTGTTTCTTCATCCCTCCAGATTCACACAACATATTTCTATATACAGTAAAACCTCAGTAATAAGACCACCATTGGATTTGACGTGGACTCATTTTGGGTATTGTGTATTTGCATTTATTTATCGTCGCCACCGGTAGATTTTTGGAGGATAGTGCATGCCACAGAAGATGCCCCACTTCCAGAAACACCCCTGGTTCTTTTACGTGTCCGATTTTAAAGCATCGTACACGGGATCTCGGTTTTTCAAAATCTCATCCGAAAGACTGTTAGTACTGTCAGTTGTGGAGCGGGGATCGAACCTGTGATCCATGTATTACTAGTCCAGCGGGTTACCACTGGACTCCGGATTCGCTTCTTTTGGAAAAAAGTCATCCCTAATAAACCCGCTCCGAATAAGCTAAAGGTCGGAATTCGATACAGGTCCGAAGAAACATAATCAATGCATGAAGATGCAAACAAGTGTTTTAACGAGGTGATATGACTGCGAAATTTGCTCAAAGACAAAAGTAGTTTAACTGTAAGCATGTTTTCATGAAATGAATTCGAAGGATAAAAAAGAAAGGTTGTGGTTCGTGGAGGTAACAGGGTGCACCACTGTTTCTCAGTTTTGGCCTGTTTTTGATAGCAATCATCCTATTATTTTCAGGAAAAGAAATCGTGACTCCATTGTAAAGATACAACGATATTTTTTCATATCTCAGGACATGAGAATTGTACAAAAAAGTTCTTTCACATTTCGCATTCTCCGTGTATTAAAATACACGCCTAAACCAGCGGGTGAACATGGGAAAATGTCGATCATGGGGTTTTATGTTAAAATAAAATGGAATTATGAAATTGAATAAATTATACTGAGAGGTTGATGAATAGGGGTTTTCTTTTAATTTTGATTTTAAAACATTGCCACGCAACAAGGTTTAATAAATAAAACATTACAATTGTAATTGATCGACAGAGCTTTAGCTGTCATGTGGTATTAGAACAAAGTCGCAATTCAATTTAAAACTTACCTAACTTATTTCACTGTATCGTTTTAGGTACTAGAACTTTATTCTACCAAACGTACAGAAAGTGATGGTTAAAATTTGTATACGCCCCCCCCCCCCCTCTCAAAACAAAACTATTTCAGATGGTTTTAACAAGGGATATTACTTTCGCGAGATTTGTTTTCAAAAGTTGGGGATGTCTTAGTAAAAAAAGATTGTGTGCGATTATGAAGTGATCGTTCGTATGCGCTGGTTAAATATTATACAATTAATTTGATCTAGCCACTATACCACTCGGCCAAATACAAGTATTGGTTTAATAATTGTCTAAGAACAAGGACACCTTACTCATTCAATTGTGTCGATAATTTCTAGAAATGTTTTACATTCTTTAATTTATACCAAACATTCTATACGATATAAATGTATGCGCACGGAATATTCGCCAACATATACGAGACTTCATTTAGTGTCAGTGTGCATTTCTTTGTTCTTTTTATATTTGAGACTGACATGATCGTTTTAATGTATAAATAATTAAATACACAAGTTATAAGCGATCGTTGATGATTATAATCAATATACATGTACAATTCTCGCACAACCCGAACCGGCATTTGTCAGTCCAGCAAAGTGGTAATTCAAGTTTTGTATTTTATTATCACAGTATTTACTGCAGCGAACTCATACCGGACACATAACATGATACTACGTTTGACATACAAAACTTAAAAACGCTGAGCTGCAAATGATATTAATGGTCAACAGTGTCTTGATAATCATTGTTGTAAAACTGATCACCGTCTACGACAACAGGTATATGACACTCAGCAATGATACCAAAGTACCTACATCTCTGATGTGTGTGTGTGTGTGTGTGTGTGTGTCTGTTCATACTGTCTCAATATAATTGCATTATTTTATTACTTAACAAAAAACAAATACATGTTGTACATGCATTTGAATAGGGCAATGTGTTATCAGAATGTAGTACAGACACATATCTACAGGTCAACGAGCCAGCACATCATTTTCTATTTTGCTAATCCTCACCGCATTATGACAAAATGGTCTAGAACGAGTACGTTATTTTGACAGGTCTATAACAACTTTTTCGATTATTCAATTCATGTTGTTTATAAAATGTTAAAACTTATCGCAATCAAAGTCATCATATGTATTTAGAAGCCTTTTATGTGCGAAAAATACTGTGAAAGGTGGTACTTTTGACAGGTAGATCTACGTCACTGATGTTACGTAATACATATCGTACCTGTGAAAATGTTTTGTTCCGTTCTGTCTTTTGTATGTAGAAATGATTTTAATAATAATGTATATTTACATCACTGACTAACCTAGCCTGACCGTCATGATTTTACCATTTTACCGTTTTCTTTGTACCTCATATCTAATATTCTTTCACTCGCTATGTGTATCGTTAACTTTGAAACGGTGTTTTAGTATGAATATGATTGTGCTTTCTTCATTTGCATACAAATGTGTACATTTTTGTTTGAAATACTAGGTGTGTTTACAAAACATCTGATTCTAGGCAAAAAAACAAACGAATGCTATGAGCAAAACTATTAATTGGTCACTTTGTTCTTAATCGAAGAGATCATGCCATAATGTTATTGTTTTATGATTATTCATGTAATGGTTGTTGTTGTTAATTAGTTCGTAACTATCCACTGAGTGTCACAGAGGATAGATATTTTCAGATTGGAATTGCAGGGGTGAGAATGCTCATTGCCAAAATAGACGGAAACATTCAACTATCAGAAGACACCCAAAACACCATTCGTACATTTCTGAGCAAATCGGACTAATTTAACCGAAATTTTCGTCAAAATTACGACTTTGGCAAAAAGAAGACGATTTTCACCCGTGCAATTTGAGGTTTTCAAGTAAAATATCTCGTAAACCAAGTAAAATATCTAACTAAAAATAATGACAAATAGCAGATTAAAGTTTTCAATTTTCTTTAATTGTTCACAACACAGTAACATATATATCACAATTTAGTTTTAAAAATACACAAAAACACATATTTGAGCTGTAAGTTTTAACAATTAATTAAAATCAAGTCAATTAAAACGGTCTCCAGACCTGTTTCTGAGATGGAGAGTCACTAACACTGACCGGAACTCGTGCAGGAAGTGACAATACGGGACTGTGGGAAGGTGAGCACTTAGAAGTTCCTGGTTTAACATAGTCAGCTTCATGTACGAGTAGTGAATCGTCTGAGCTATTGTTTAATCTCAAACTGATACCGGAAAGGTCAACCTCCCTTTTAACACCTGGAACAGTCATCAAAAGAGGTGAAAATGCACTTTCAATTCCACTGTCTGGTGAAGTAGATATACATGAGCTGGGCGATTCCACTTTCACTTTAACAGGGGTAGTTGGTGGGCTTAAGTCACTACTAGCACTAACATCCAATGCTTTATATCCTTCACTGTAATGAGAAGGTCCAAGGGAATATCCCATTTTATGCGCGAGGTCGGTTCGAACTCTCATGACCATGTCGCTAGGATAAGCTCTGGATGTTTCCATGTACCGCACCGCCTCGCCGGCACAGTCTAAGAACCCCTCTCGGTATTGTTGAACGACGCCGGAACTGGCCGACATTGCTGCCGAAAGCTGCTGATGATGAATCTGTCGTAAGTGGCTTACAGTCATCTCAAGGATGTCAGCCTTGTCAAGCTTTGAAACCTGGGTACCTCCCTAAAATATACAAAGAACAAAATACATTAATTTCGTTTGATAATGATAAAAAAAAATTCAATTCACTAAACTGTATTAGGCTTAATTTGTACAGATCATTGTCTTCAACAGAGAAGAACACGAAACATAATTAATATTATACGACATAAAATATTAATAAGAAATGTAACTAAAATATATAGCTGAGTGATCAGGATCTCTTATTTAATTCAATGATGTGAGGATATAACTGGTTAATTACTCGTGAGCAAAACTACTTCCGGGTTGAAAAAATATTTTCAGAGTATATTAAGTGTAACAGTTACAATAGAATTATCTTGTATCGTGCCAAATATTAACATAATATTCAACTGCAAAACCTTACATAACATGATTGTGAAAACTTATGAATAAGTATAAAGTGTTCAAAAAGTATACATGTATGTACTTACATTTTGTTTGATATTATCCAGTAATATAGATTTAAGTTGTGACAAGCAGTTATTGATTCTCTCCCTTCGTTTTCTTTCAATCAAGGGTTTCTTAATCTGAAAAATAAATAATATCAAAATAAATAACAAGAACGACCAAATAATCATAAATGTACTTTTATAATTAATGACAAAAACATAATTTCTGTAACTACTAACTAAAGATATTTACATGTATGTACATAACAAATGGTTTTGCTTAAACAATATATTATATTAAAAAGTTGAAGCACATTTTGTAATGTAAACACACATGTATATATGTCGCAAATTGTAAACAGTAGTTGTAACTGAAATAAAGTATGGAAATAATATATGAATTTCAATTTACCTTTCTCAAATATGACGAAGACGTATCCGGTCTAACTGGTGATAATTTAGCGTCGCACATTTTGCTTTTATCCATGAAATTATATTTCCAAAAATTGTGAAACTATCCGTAGAAACTTTGTTCCTTTTCCTGTATCGGAATTTCTGAAATGATGACAATATCCAGTCTTCTCGCGTATTTATACACCGATCCGCGTGGCTGTATCGGAATGTAAACATAACGGTCCCGTGAACAGATGGTGTATTTCTCAACCAATCACAGTGCGCCGTCATACCTGGTGGTTTTGAAAGCGCGCCACTGATTGGTCGCTAGACCGCGGATTGATACAATCTACCACTTGACATGAAAATAGAGTATGGGAATGCAGACGTATTTGATGACAGACGCATTTAAATGGCACGTGCCACGCTAAAGCAAATGGTACAATATGGGTATAATTTTTCTCCTTGAACAGTTTTCTATTATTCCAAAATATAATTATAACATT
Source organism: Mactromeris polynyma (assembly GCA_032209605.1). NCBI lineage: Eukaryota > Metazoa > Mollusca > Bivalvia > Venerida > Mactridae > Mactromeris > Mactromeris polynyma. Next base: position 9,654,986 of record JASFXZ010000019.1, on the reverse strand, counting down.
ATTAATGTCACTGGAGGTTAGGGGAAAATTAAATTCCGACAGACAGCGTTAATGTGTATCGCTATTTGGGTTTTGAGGTTTACATGAAAATGCATAACATCTGTCGCTTGTTTCTTGTTTGACACGAGTCAATATATTCTTGATTCCTGTTTCAGAAGAACATGTGTCTATATACATGTAATAAAATTATACATACGTAAATATATGTTTTGCTCGTCTCGACTTGTTTAAAGAACGCATATGGCCAGTCTGTGATCATGTCAATTCATCTGGACGCTTTTACACAGAAAAATAAAATATTCTTTAATGCATTGGAATCTCTTCGAACACATGTGTGTATATTTTCGTTGTATATTTTCTATCTGCATTAAGGTTAACTGCTTATCAACACAATATCTGTAAGCATTTATTACTTTGTTATTATTAGTCGACTTGAACTTAAATAATCATATAGAGAATTCCCTTTTGCTAAAAATACTTTCACACAGTTATATAGACTCGTAGACAAATGATCAGTTTCACTACTGACTAAACTGGTAGGTCAGCCCTGTTGTATGTCCCTTCACTAGATAAGTCCTAAGACAAATAGTACCTCTAATAACGAGATGCTTTTTATGCAAATAACGCAAATAAGTCTTGGCAATAGATATTCAACGTTAACAACGTACATGTGCGTTGCACAGTCCGATGTCTATATACAAACTGAATTTTGAAAAAAGCACTATGTTTATCGCTTATCTAAACTGTATTTCATCCTTCAACATTGCATGAAATAGACTAAAATAAAGTGTATAGTGATTATTTATGTGGATTTAAGTTTATTTACCCTCGCCACCGGGATATCCCATATGGGCGAGCATATATTTGATTATTTATTATAGTGTCATCCCTATTTAAAGGGCTAGCCATTTCTGACATATGAGACAACTAGTTTCTTAGAACAATCACTTTCCGATTTCTATCCTTTAATGCTAGGCACCAGGCAGGTAGCCACAAAATATATTAGTTTTATAGCTAGTTAATAAAACATTATTTAACTAGCTGGTGGCTCACCAACCGGTCTTATCACAACAGAACCCTACCGGGATTCGAATCTCCGACCTCCCGCTCCAAAGGCGGATGCATTAACCACACTGCTACGGGAGATTATGAAATAGACATAGACTGTCGCAATATACATGGTGCTTTTTTATGACATTCTCAGATTACTTTATGATTTTATTTCTAAAGCATGAAAGCAATTGTCAATGCGAAGCATATACTTTATTTATATGCCGATTAACTATTTGGAACGTTGAAACTTTTTTGATTGCCCGCCGTTTGATGAAAAGGCTATACGCGTCGCCATTGACATAAGCAGGAACAGAATGGGTCATTAATCTTATAATCGTTTGCATTGTGCCAATTCAGATAATGAAATAGTTTTCTGATAAATAGATTTCCAAAACACGCATACATCACACTGTATGTTTATCGAAAGCTTTGAGAATGCGTCGCTTTAACACGTTGGAATACAAAATTTTGATATCAAACGATTAATTTGTTGGTGCAACGTGTTGAATCCCAAAACTTCTATCAAAATACCGCTTAACTATTATGATAACAAATTCTCACGTAGGGGTCGGTCCCCTGTGATGTACAGGGAAATTGATTATCACGTATTTTGAACAGAATAGAATATATAACCAAATAACGGTATGAGATGCCACCCCTTTCAACTAAAACCAGTAATATGTTTATCGTTCGTGTTAAATCTTAACACCATATCTTACGCTCTATTGTCGTATTCCTTATATCATATTATCAACCGGTTCGCAAGACCCTTTAAAGTTTTATTTACACATAGCGGAAGATAATGAAATAGGGGATCACACTTGTATTCGAGGTCTTTAATATTTATGTAATAATTTATCGCCAGCATTAGCGCATAGTGTGGCCGCCCTTTTGTCGTACAAAAGCACCGCTATCGACCGTTATCGTAAACGTTTAGCACTTTTCATTGTAACTTAACGTTGAATACACTTCTATGAATGAAGCCGATTTTATATTAAAATCTAATTTGAAAAGGAAATGAAAAAAGTGAAGTTTCCAAGGGCGTAATGGAACAATTATCCTAATCACGATCTACGAAGACGCAAGTATATTCTCACACCACGTGACCCCTTTGACGGCAAAAATAACGGAAATTTTAGACCGCACGTCGTTTTGGGATTTCTTTGGAAGTATATTTAATTATTTATATGTTGAGGCCATTCTAAATTGTTTGTTTGTCATAACCATACCAAGCAACATTTAGGTTGATAGGTAATTATTTTTATGGTCATACTGTAAAGTTATACGCTGCAAGAAAATTCACGGAGATCCCTAAAAATGTTGAGAAAGGGCCATTTTCATGGGTAGGTACCGTATGGTTGTGCCAAACAAACATTATATTATGACCTGCGTCGTTTCTCCCGGTCAAGTTCACGATAAATAATAGCAATTTGATAAATTAATTTTCTTTTAATTAACACACTGACTGTACCCACGTTTCCCAACCGGCCAACCCGTAGTCGGGATAGAATACTGCATATAACAAGAGTTATTTCCTCATAATTCGAAGCTACAGACTGGCCATTTAATTCGCCATTCTTTCGTAGTCTCCTTCCATTCCTATACAACCGTCCTAAGGTATGGTCTTTTTAAAGTGTTTTCTACGGTCGGACCTTGTTCATAGAATGGACGGCTGCGACGGGAATTTTATAGAACTCAATCGGAGACACACAGACGCTTTTTAAAAACGTTAAACCACTTGCGATTAGCAAGCTTCTACAAAAATGTTCGCAGGTACATTCAAACTCAAAGCGTTTATCTTTGAGAGCACATGTAAATATTCGAGGGAAATGATACGTAAGTTTATGTACTTCTTCTTACTGCCAAGCAGCCGATTTATTTCTTTCCACTCTAATTCACTTGTCACGCTACCTTCGCCTGAATCAGCCGTTGCTGGGTTGACTCTAAAATCCTGCCACGCTCGTAACATCTGGGCTTTCTAGTGTCAAATTATGATATTACAATAATATTCCCACAACGTTTACTATCCTCGAGTGTCGGAATGTCATTATCATAATTTTAAGGCCATCATCCCACTCGACAGCAGACGACAATTTTACCGGAAGTCGCCCATCCGGAACGAGTCAGTGTATCGGTATGAGGGAAATACCGGGTCACGTGGGGTAATTTTCTATTCGTTGGTCGCGTGCCGTTTAAAATGACACTTGGCGTTATCGACAGGTGGTACGGCTTTAACTAGGAAGGAAATCTAATAAAAAGTATTTATTTAAAACATGTCACAAAGTATAAGATCTATTATTTAAGCGTACCGTTTTATTTATCAACGGACGCGCGAGTTTAATTTATCAAACATGTCAGATTTAATGTTTTCGGCGTTCATGCCCCATATGAAATTGATTGAACGAAAGTAAGTATGAATTTTGTATGGGTTTTGTCGATTGCTGTTTTCATAAAATAAGAACTTTTACACGAGTCATTAATTTTCATTGGGAGAATTTTCCCACGAGGTTAACTTTTATAACAGCAATGATTATTAGTTAGGGTAAGTCTTATTTCACCGAGAGTTAAGATTTCGCGGTTAGTATTGTGTTTTCATTTAGATTGCCCGCTTAAATGTTTTAAAAGTATCCATGCAAATAATCACTGACTTTGCAAACGTTCAATTAAATTTGATGATACCATAATTATTATTGAAAGTTTCATAATTTTAATGTGTTACTTATTAACTTGAACTTTTAACATTATAATGTTTGATTGGTTACATATTTCAGTACTGATGGAAACTCATGACGAAACGTTAACCTAGGGCAGTCAACAACTTCCGTACTGACAGGATGACCACTTGCCGATTGATAAGATACGCTAATTAACTATTAACATAATCAACGCTAGAATGACGGAAACCAGATCCACCCGAAACCGTTATAAATGTTAATTTCATGACGTAACTGTTCTCACGTTACCGTGTCAGCATCACGACTCAGCGGATAATATAGCACGTGAAAATGTGTTAATTACTGCTTAATCAATTAGTGTCAAGCTCACTGTTGACGTGCGATGAAGTTGTCTTTCAAGAAAGACTTTCTGCATTGGAGGTGAAAATGTTACGTCAATGCCCCGGAGTTTATGGTAAATATCGATATCAAGATAATACTCAATTCTAAGACTTGACGAATGGCGGTAAGAGGTTGATTTGTTTTGTTTCCGTCGGGTTTTACGACGTGTTGCAACATTTTTTCAGTCATTTACGGCGGCCAGTTGACTAAACCAGTTTTCCTGGAATTGATTATCAATCAGTTCTAACATGCTCTTCTGCAAGCAACAGTTACTGACAACGTCTCCACAGATGGTGGACATAAATGTAGCCTATGCCACGGAAGACACCGGGCAAAACCGGGAATCGAACTCGGATCTGCCAGTTGACAGTCTAGCGCTCTACCAATCGAGCTAGCCGAGCGACCCAACCAGGGAATCGAACCCGGATCTTCCGACGGACTCTACCAACCGAGCTAGTCATGGAGGCTAGTAAGGGGTTGATGTTTATGATCATTATTGCAGTGGCGGGTTGTACTACCTTTGGTTGCCATTTGCTAGCTTTCATGTATGTACTTCCTGGGTCGGGTCTGCTAGTGTTATAAAGTTGAGGTAAATTATTGTCACTTTTCACATTTCGCTGTCCATTAAATTTAATTTCTGAAGGTATAGATAGTAACAAGGAGTACCCAGTGTTTCATTGACCGTAAATCACAGATAAGACTTCAATATGCATTCCTAATCACTTTGAAAATGTGGACATATTTTCACAGCATTCGGTAGTCATAATTGTGTCTACACTTCTTAACTTGCGAATGAAATATTTAAAGTTATATTTAATACCTTTGTTATCAATCAAACTGCAGTTCACTTGGTCACATCCTCATTTCACTCACTGTTCTTATTTGAGCAGAAGTTCAATAACACAGGGTCATTGAAATTATATTTTGGTTGACCCTGACTTATGCTCATGCTATTTTTGCTGTCTTATGGTAGAAATTAAATATAGATGAGCACGGTAGCTGGGATCAATATATAGAGGATCTTACATGAGTGCTTATTTGATATTGTTTTTATGAAACGAGGCGACTGAATATGACGCGAGGCTCGAGCGTCATATTCGTTTCAGTCGACGAGTTTCATAAAAACAATATCAAATAAGCACGAATGTAAGATTCAATTTATCACATAACACCATAAATAGATTGTTTTCAATCTTTAAATAGACTTTAAATAGTGCTGTGATTCGGCTATTTATGTAACTATAGTTACATAATTATGATATTTATGTCACTGCTTTATACCACTCCTGGAGTGCAAGTTGTGATAAATGTATATACTGGTCCCAGACGGTAGTTTACTTTTAAATGCACGGATATGAATATCCAAGCCGTACGACGAAATTCTTGATAGTCTCTTGTAAATTCTACAACAGGTGCCAATGTAATATCACATGTATGTGTTTAGTGTATTTTTTTTATCGTGTATACTGCAGTAAACTATCGAAGCTTGCATTTAGCCACACGCAGCGATGCAGTACCACTACTTTCATATTCACTGCTTTCAAAACCTTAGAAAACCATTTACTACGATAATTTCCTTTTTTTTAATTACCGGCTTCGTAGTTTGCACAAATGTTGGCCTATCTGATAGTCTGATATTTCTGGAAAAGTTAACCAATCTATTAAAAAAAGAATTTTAAAATTATAATACAGAAAACAATAATTAGTTGGTCAAGTAAAGATTGGTGAACTCTTGACATGCATGCACTATTGTAACGATTTGTAAATCTTTAGTTATTAGCAACTCGGACAGCCACATACCGTTGGCAGCTAGCTTGGCCGCCGCCGGATAAACTGTCGTCAGGGGCATGGTCGGGTTTATAAACGTCTGTTACGGTAAACTCAGAACAAAATTACAGAAACGTACAGTTCTTTTGTTAAATTACAAGAAAGTACTTAAGATGTTAACGCTTAATTATACGAAAACCACTTCTTGCGAAAAAATGACGCGAATTCATCAAATATAATTGTATACTTAATGTTTATGTTCGGATTTAAACTGACAAACGAATGCTCGCCGCGCAAATACAGACACTAAATCAATAAAATGTCAAATCTCAGGTAAAAGGTATGTTTAAATCAGAGTGAATGACAAAACCTGGTCATGTTAAGACGACAGCTGGTGTTTGTAAAGCCAACCATGACACTTTGCTACACGCGAAGCGGAACATCGCCGTGTGGCGGCATTTCCTGGGGAATTCCTCCACACTCCAGCCTCCATCTGATGTCATGTCACTTGTTTACTTTACGACGCCACATGTAGTGTGCGGGGCAGGAATTTGTGGCGATGCATTGATAAAATAGAAGATAGTATTTAGTTGCTTTTATGACAGTTTCCTCATAAATAGTAACTACACGAAACATGACACATCAAGTGCACTCGAACTTAGAGTGTGTAAGTACTTGACTAGATAATCAATTCAAGGAGACTGTAGTACTTCTATTATTTCAATGATTGTCAATTGGTTTTAACCTTTGCAATCTTCAAGACGACGCGACCAGCGAAGTGCTATTGTTATATCTACATGTATATGTCGATTTTTAACACATCATAACCGATGTATTAGGCTGGCATCTCTATATGCATGCCAATGTTTCTTGTCGTTATATTTCTCCGAATGTTGAAAAGCTTTAGGCCTAAGGCGGTAAGTCAGTTTTCATTTATTTACCAGTTTTAACTCATTAATACGAACACCCTGTATACTCAAACTATGTACACTATGATAAGGAAAATACCCTTGTATAAGATATTTCACGACTGTACGCCCTATCTTCATGTATTTCTCCTTGTTTGGAACATATTTAATTAATATTTCAAAAGACCCGAGGTACGAACTCGAAGGTCTGTACTTTCAAGGGCTATAAGGGGTTAATCAAGGATGGACATCCCCGAAAATCCCTTATTTCCTGCGTATCAAAAGTGTTTATTAACACCATCGGAAACTGAAATAGCTGTTTATCCTACAGATTAGACTTTAAAAAGATGCCGACAACGATATATCACGGATAACATTCGTACGAAAATTACTTTAATAAGCATCTACAGATGTGTGAGAACGGTTTTGTTCAAACGCGATTTTGTTTACACGTTTAAGGATAAGGCGCTCTAAGTAAATAAAAGCGCGCGGCGGATGTAATTGTAAAGAACTGTTAACTTTCAAATCGGTTTAAAAAGATAAGAGGTGGCCAGGGGTTAAAGTATCACCCCTGATAAAAGAGTGGATTCTAGCCGAAGTTATCCGAATAAACTATCAAAGGGCATGCCGTGTGAAGTGGCTGCTAAGGGACACTCGCTATTGTGTATGAAGTTGTCAAATCCTACCATTATAATTACAGATCGAGTTTTTGAAACGCAGACGTAACTGTTTGTATATTTGATTAAACTGAAGTGGATTCGGACAATAACAACTTTGGTTGCAAATACAAACAGCATGTGGTTACCACATGTTGCAGGTACAATCGGAACGCCTCATCCAAAAAACAATATGTCATGGAAAATGTCGATGTACTAAAAATTAATCGATGCTGGGAAAATAGCCATATGTTCAGATAATTCCGAACATTTTAGGAAACTTGTTTTTATTGTAAAAATGCATGCATCATACTTCATTTTTGCATTTATTTCTATGTTAAAGGGTACGCACGTATATGCGACGTATATAACTATTTCTGTGTGTTCTTATTTTGATTAATATCTACGCATTTATATGCTGTTGTTAATGTTTAATCCACACAACGATTTATATAATCTATGACTCTATTAAAAAAAAAATCTAAACAATTTCCGTATGTCTGCATGTATTCATGAGTCTTAAGTTGTCGTAGTGTATTGTAAAAGGCGAATTTTTGTCGAACAAGCTAATGCATGTCAAGGCTGGGGATAATTTTCAAACGTTAGAAGCCAGATTTGATAAAAAGGAAGTAATTTCACAAACCTCAGACGCAATTTTATCTCAAAATTGGCTATTTGAGATTTTTTCTGGCAATTTTCATAGCCATATTGAACTTTTAATAGTAAATGGATTTCATGGCTACCTTATAGCGCTTACTCAGAATGTATGTATGTAACATGAAGCCAGATATATAATTATACTAATATACAAGTTTAATTGAAAATGGACAAATTTGATCGTACATCAATTAAATATTTCTTGACAAATCTGCGTCCAAAATTAATCAAATCCGAACTTGCCAGTTTTACCATTTTACGAATATTTTTCTTACATAAACCCTTCTGAAATAAGCGGCGTCTGTCTTCCCTCGTCGCTGATTAAACTGATATTTATATCCATATAATTAATATAAATTATGCATTATCCTTTAGTTACACATTATAATGAAATATAATGGACATATTTACGTGTTCCAGTCTACGGCATTATTTTTCTTCCCCGCGAAATAAACAAATTGATGTTATTAAGATAATTAATAAAGTAATTAGTAGTTCATATGATAATCTATTAAGATTATCATCATTTTCAGACAGCATGTGGTGTGTAACACTAAACGTACACTCTTTGTAAAATGCAAGATATAGAAAAGGAGAACCATTATAAATTAACGTTGTCGTTTCTCAGACAATTACGGAAAATACAGTCGGACCTCGTTCATCAGGTTCCGACATTTTATTTCGAACAATACGTGGGTTTGAATAGCTCATTTCAATTCGACGTGCGTAAGAATATCCATTGGAACCTGATATTTATTTCGGACGATACCGAGTATTTGAATATCTAAGGTTGTCGAATAAACGAGGTCCGACTGTATTTAAACAGTTTGTATCAAGTTAATTTTGTGGAATTGCTGAAAACAGATTATAAAACGCATTGATAACTTAGTTTAATTCTACAAATACGCTTATAACATTTATTCCACAGATTTACGTAATCTTTTGTAAGATATTAATTGAAATGTCTACAACTGTATGTCAATTTAAATCAATTATCCATGTATTATGTTCATCATCGCATTTACAGTTTATATGATGATATACTTACTTACATGTCTATATCAAATCCCTGTTGCATGATCTTTGACATGTTACTTACGTGTATATACATAGGTATAGAACTACATGTATATAATTATGTACTATGCACATGTATACTTCTTGTACAATTACCTTTCCTTTTCCTAGGTGCATCTCATCAGATTTTTATAGTCTGTGGTCAATGTCACTCAGGAAATGTCAAAGAAGTGTGGATGAAAATTCGACTGGCAACAGATGTTCTTAATCCCTTTATAATTACAATCTGGGATGACTCCAAGTCACAACGAATATGGAAAGGGAGACAACTAGGCTTAAAACTATGGTGGCTGATTTCCGATAAAAAAATTGCACCAATGTAACAAATGACATATTAGTTGTACTGACGGGGGCGCCAACACGCCAAGTCAAGAGGAGACAAAAGATGAGGTAATAGTTTTAGTTTATTTATGTAAATTTATTATTGGCATTTGCTGTCGATATTCATCACATGCTATTTTTATAAAATTGTGAAATTATAATTTAATAGTGCTGACTGAAGTTATATTGTATCTGAAGCATTTTTTTTCGTACACAGAAAGACATAGAGCCAAAATATCATAGCGAAAATAAAAATACTAAAAGTTCCCTTTTTGACGTTACAAATTGTGCCCATAAACAATGTTCAAAACCATTTTCACAGCCAAGTATCATTGTACGATCCATAGCCATTGGTATTACTTGTTGTAGTATTGTTCTGCTAAAAGTACGAATATAGCAGGACAAAATAGAGGCTGCATTAAGCCATTTTATTTCATGTATACATTAGCATTTATTTTAAAGGCTCTGTGCGCCAAGACATTTATGAAGACTGGCATGTTCATTTATAATACAATTGGAAACTGTATAGTCAGCATCTTGCAACAACCATCGAAGTCAAGTATACAAAAAAATCACTTCCTGTTTGCCAATGGTTTCGAGGGTATGTTATCTAAGCACAGTCAATAATAGGCTGTATGGGTCGGCCATTTCGAAGACAATCGCACTTCATTCATGAAAATAACAGTCTAAATGGTCGGGATGTTGTGACAGATTACAATATCAACTCCACCCTTGCACAACTTGGCTCTCACAAGCAAATGGCTGTACTACGATACATTCAATCCAGTTTATGACGTACAAACGTACTCACCAAGGTAATCAACAATTATTCAAAAACAGAAAAGAACAATAAAAAGAAGTAAGCTAGACATGTTGCAATATTTATTCCAGTTTTGTTGTTATATCTGATCTGTCTACTGGTTGTTTTCACTTTGCAAAGCTTTCAACTCCTCTGCGATTATTTTGAAACCCTGAAAAATAAGTAAGTACGAGTTATATTTTAGGTAATGGAGCTTTAAGTCACATAAACCGCCAGGGTAATGTATTGACTTTTCCAGCCATTAGGGTAGAAGATCACCCCCAGATGCTTCTTATACGTCCAGGTTGGGATTCGCACTTGCAGCGGTGAGGAACAAGTACTTTGAAGTAAACGACCATATCCACTGGTCGACCATGTAGACCGCCGCTGTATAAGTAAAACGTCTACACGGTTGTGCTCTTGGTCCGTAGTGTGGACTTCTTCGAAGATTTAAAGAAAAATAAGAACCAAAAATAGAAGATAGAATGGTTTTAAAATCACCCACCTTTTCTATTGCTTCTTCAGAGGCCATGGAGAAAGATATCCTTACGTATGGAGATTTGCCGTTTGTGTCAGCTTGAAACGCTGCCCCCGCCACAATGAGAACTTTCCGTTTCACGAGACGATCCATTACAAGAGACAAAGAATCTTCTATTCCTGTAAATTTGACCCAAAGAAACATCCCTCCGGTCGGCGCAGTCCATTCCGCTAAACCTGGCGTACAAAAGTAATAATTCAAACAGTGATAGTGTGTGTTGTGTGTGTGGGGGGGGGGGGGGGTTCAATTCTTAATGATCAGATGTCTAGTTGTTAATACAAATGTTAAAATAATTCCACACATGTTATTAAAGTATAAACACACAATCAATGCTTTCACTCTCAATTGATATTTCATCTTCGAATAAACATACATATATTTATATATTCACATTCTTATATTTTTATACGCAAGATATACACATGTCTAAACTTGACAACACTTCAGAAGTACATTTATTAATAATTCTTCTCCTTCACGGACAATACATTTCATTTACATACATTTTGCTTTGTGCTACTGGGGTACACATGTGGAAGTGAACTATACTATAAAGGAAGAGTTTCGGCTTAAAAAGCTTAAAAAGCCCGATTTAAGAAGACAAAACAGCTGATTTGGGGGCATTGCTATGTCCAGCTTTATATAACACTTTCATCGTCATGATATTATTTGCTTCACATTCATATAATACTTGTGTTTACTATTATGAAATTTATAATTTAAAAAAACCCAAGCGATCGCCAACAAATGGATTATTACGAGAATTTCAATGGTTTCAGTATATAATAATAAACAATACAGTGTGTAAATCTTATATATATACATGTGATTGTACTGCGCAAATGTTTTTGATTATTATTAAAATGTATGATTTTGTTAATAGATGGCCACATTGTAAACATGATGTTTTATAGTTTTATAATTATGTCATAATGTGTAACCACCTTCTCAAATAAAGATATTATTCTTATTCTTATTACTATACTTAATGTCTGACAAGGTACTTTCACTATAATGTCACATCGTGCATTTTCTATAGTATGATATTTTTCGGATTTCGTGTGTAACAATGAAATATTTCATAAACAATGTTAATAACACGAATAGATGGAATAAAGAATATTCTACAATACCATCTAAATGCCTCCTAGCTATACCCTCACACATCTTTCTTCGTTTTGCATAAAAATCATTGACTTTCTCGCAATGTTGAAGGAAACCATCGACTCCCCATCTCCGAACAAGCTGAACTATCATCATCTAAAAAAGTAAATCTTCGATCAAGCGTGCGAGTAATTGTAATTTTATGTACGAGGGTTGTTTCAGAAGAACCTTGTTCATTTCGTGCGTGAAATTTATTTTTGTGTACGAGGGTGGTTTAAGAAGTACCTGAGTCGTTTTCATTTTGACAATTATATGTTATAGATTAAGCGAAACATTTACGATTCTATAGCTTGATATATTTCATGTTGACAATATGTACTGTCACACAGGAGACATCGAACATTTTTATATTATATCACACACTCAACTACGTTTCTAATTGATCATTTATTCTACTGTTATAGTTCTCCAAGTGAATTCACGTAATACAAATAGACATTTCCTTTTAGTTCACACTGACCCGTATGTACCTCAATCTGTCAGAATCCCAAATTCAAACATGATGGTAGAATAAACATGTTTATAAGCTTATTATCAAAACAGTTTAGACACAGAGCATCAAATTAGAAACATGTTTCAGTTTATGTTCTTTCAGCGAAATATTTCCCAAAAGAAGATATTTTACAGGAAATTTCTGGATACACCAATAATAATCATAATAATCATTTGATCTTGACATTTTGTCAAGTAATATCTATATGCTGTCATAATATGAATGCTCGAATTGAATCAAGTTCAATTTCTATATTATGATGAGTTTTGTTAAGTCCCCGTAGGGACGTTCATAAATTGCGCTCGCCGCCCATATTTCAGGGCGTCGGCACGGGGTATTGGGTATAGTTTTCAACTAGCAATAACCACGCCTCGGATAAACCTCATTGGCTATGGTACCGCCACTGCGCAAAGCTAATGAATACAGAAATAACATAGTATTTATACCACTCCTATATCCATTAAAATAAAGAATTTATACTTACAAGTTTTCACATTTATTTCCTTACACACATAGATTTGTATGTATTCCAACACATGAAAATTATTATAATATATTTTGTTCAAATATTAAATGAAATCTTAAGATGAGTTGCATTGTAATTACCTCCCTTTATATAATAGTGAAAAACCGTCTATTACGTTTTGAAAACGTAGCGATAACGCTTTTATTTTGCCCGAGGCGAACTGTGCCGAAAATCAACTGTAAATAGTGAATACTGACGGAAATCTAAATAATATCGGAGGAGAAATAGGGTAAAGCTCTGCTCCTGGTTCTCGTCACAAATATAAATACACGCCACGAACATGCTTTTGAACACTGACATAAATAATGCACGCCGGCGTAGGTTTAATTAAGTAATGCCAATATTTGTACAATGCACATGGTGTATCTCTCCCGCGCGACATTTCTTTATAATACTCGTTCAGATATCTGTTAGACTTTGGAATACACGTCTATCAAACTTTTGTATGAACTTGGTAAAAGCACGAGTAATTTATTATGTCAGAGTTCGCAAAATAGGGATACTATTTGCCAGAGCGATTTCTTTCCTTTTAGTCAGATGTAGAAACAACAGTAAGATTTACCAGTCTGACGAGTTTTTTACCAGACATGTCAGGTGGTATGATGTATAAGGTGAGCTCAGCATGTATGTGACATCTACGTAAAGGAACCAGAAGCATTCAAAACGAGATGAACAAAAAGTACGTGGCGTGTAATACAAAGGGAGACAACTGCGATAAGCTCACCATTCAGCAACGGCAAGAGTACATTACCTTGTAATGATCACCCCGTTTATCGTGTTTTATATTACATTTTTCTACGCGGCTCAATCATACTATATACAATTTGAACCGACGGGAATTTTGACGATTATAGATATGACATTGAAATTATTTTGTAATTCAGAATAAAAAAATGCTAAACTCGATGAATTTATCGTCTGGGCTAATTTGTTTCGAAGAATGGGTCGATATTCGAAAATGATGCTTTTAAATGTTTGATAATTAAGGTGACCTTTTAATAATCCCAAGAGAGATTTTTTAACTTCTGGGGGAAGTCGGCAGTGACTTGCACATATTAATGCCCCCACAACTGACAGTAGTTGTGGTATTACACTTCAAACGATATGTTTGACACTAAGATATTTTCAACCGTCGCAACTGACAACACACCGCTTAACATACGAGTATATTGGAGGCCAACTACACAGTATTGACCGAGTTATTCCGGATGACACATACCTGTGATATACTTGAACTTCCTTGTGTCGATGCTTGGGAAACAAATTTGAACTGGTTATAAATTGGCGCCGGTGCTGCCACAAAACCCAACCGAAGTCCTGGTGCAACCGTCTTAGAAAATGTTTCTAATCTAATAACTCTGCCGTCAACGTCCATTGATAGTAAACTTTCAGTAAATGGCTGCAAAAGATAACACGTTTTAAAAAACAAACAAGAAAAACAAACAACCCCACCCCAAAAAAAACACAAGAAAACGTTAAACTTTGTTCGCAGCGGCATAGTTAGGGATATTTCTTATACATGTATTTCCGGCGACCAAGTTACCAGACCAACAGTTCTGAATTTCTATCCAGTAACAGCTGAGAATGAGATACTAATCAACATAGTCCAGATGATAGTGATGAGTGTGGTGATGGTGGTGATGATAATGGCGATGATAACAAGTTAGTTGAAAGCCATGCTGCTGATGATGATAATAATGACAATCGCAGTTTTGATGATGGAATGATTATACTAGAAGCTGATATGATATGACACGCATCAGTCTTGTTGTTATGGTAGTTATGAGAGTAATAATGATGACAATAAACATGACATAGGCCTACGAGTTTGCTGATAATGCGTACTTGCCAGAGTATCTCACAAGAAATGATCAAATATACCCCACAAAAATACAACAAAACCGTGTCATACAAAATTCAAATCACATAAGTGTGCCACGTCTGACTAAACACCACTCCCAAAAGAAAATAGACAGATACCCGTTCTTCCAGGTAGAAGTAAGCATCATCTTCTAGGATCATGAAGTTATATTCGTGAGCCAGTCTATAAATTGCCTGCTTCCGTTCCTTCGTATACCGTATACCAGTCGGGTTATCTCCATTGGGTACGCAGTACAGGACCTGAATCACGTGACAATGTACATTTGTATAACAAAACCCTATCATATTAAAATTACAAATACTTATGGACCAAGACTTTAATAACATAACAAAAACTAGGAAAATGTGTGTGCTCATTAAAGATATTATTTGTAAACTTAAATAAATGCCAAACTTGAAACATCCGAAAGTAACATATTTTTCTTGTACACATATTTTAAACAAAATTAGAACAAAATACCTTCTCCCGCAATATTTGTTTATCACATAAATATTATCGTACAAAGATACGCAGGTATCAAATAATATACTAGTACTTATAAACACGACAGAGAATATGTAAACAAATAGATCTGCATTAACGAATATGTAAATACTATTCAGACGAACTTTCAGTTTTCCTTTTGAAGGACGCCCGTCCTCTGGTTTTGGCCACTTGGATAGATAGGCAGCCAAGCTTTCAGGAATTATACCAAACCTGTCCGTCCGTATGCTTGCAATTTCACATCCTAATGGTTCAACCTAGCGTAAAATATATATATACTATATAACACTGTATGGGGTGTCCTGATTATCTACATGTTTCATACATGTGTCCGTATTTATTATTTAACACACAAATATTACAAAATTATGCGACAGAGCAAAATGTCATTTAGCGGAGATAACTCGTGTTCATACACTTCTTCGCCCATTTGCTTTTCAATACCATTTATTATATAAGCAAATCGACATGCAAATACGCTTTTAACAATTCACAAAATGCAATAATAGTAGTTAATAGTTTCCGGAAATACACGAGAACAATGAAAAATATTTGGAATCTCTTGAAACAGAACTATAATATTCATTTCAGGATATTCCATACAACTCAGTAGTCATTCCAGTAGTACAATCATAGCCGGGTCGTAATAATGTGTATGTAACAATAATAAACACTTTTAAAGTACAACACTCAGTGTTTGCTAATATCCAAGAATAGAAATATATATATATAGAGAGATTCACATGTGACATTGCTAATTGATATACGCAGGACCATCTCAATATACTTTTGAAAGTTCAGATATATATAAATTGTAAAACATCACAACATATCTTGATCTATTCTCAGACTATTGCGTCGAATAATTGGTGCATAGCAAACTCTGAGTGATATATTGTAACGCACCACTGCCATCAGATTCGGGTACACGTTCTCTTCCGTCATCACTATGTCTCCTTCCTCCAACAACACGCAGAGTACCTAAATAGAAGAACTATGGTAATACATCTACTAACAAGAACATTGACTTAGACTACTGTAGACGTTATATCAGTGTAGAACTATACAAGTACTGCAACACCTAACTTAAAGAAATATTAAGCTGTTAATGGGTACGTCACGTACGTAAGACAATGCCTCCCTACACATACCCTAAGGAAACAACAGGCTACGAAACATTAGGGACTGTGGAGGTGCAAGGGACAAACATGTTTGTGAATGGGGTAGCATGGAATTGTCCAGCTGACAATAAAAAAACAACCACGGAGAACTTAAGGGGACAAGACGGATGAAAATAGATTGGATGGTTGGAATACACCAACAGATAAGCAAATAAAGACCGCGCAAATTTGAGACTATCTCAGTAGTTTACACATTTTTCTTCCATTGTTCAATGTTATGCCGTTATATGACAATGGGAGTAATCATGCTTTCATACTTAATGCGGGGTTCTGACTTTAACTACACTCATGTTTATTCACAACTTTGCATTTTGACACGATACGAATTTTACCCGTTGGGTTGTTAATGAAGTTATTTCTAGACGACAACTGGAGATTGAATCTTCTTTGATATCTTGAAAACCTGATAATAGGACCTTAGATGAACTGATGAATTTCATAGACAAACATCGATTTATTTATCAACAATTCACTTCACAATCCGTGAAAAAAGTAGACCCCTAAATAGTTTTCTAAGCACATGTTGATCATTTCCGCAGAAATGAATTCTTCATACCTTGTAGATACCATCCTGGGAACCAGCCGTCATCGCGAACTGTAAAGCGCCTGGATGACTCGGATCCTTCATAGTAGGTGGGTCATGAAGACGTTTGGTAATGTCCTTTACGAATTTAATCAATTCAGGATTCCTGACATAAAGTTAATATAAAATTGTCAGAGCATTGATCGGAATTATAATAATAATAATAAATTCTTTATTTTCAGAAGGTTACATAGTTAAGGTTAACAATAAATTGTACATCTTTTTTTCAATATGGCCTTCTATTAACAATATAAATACGCACAAACAAACAAGAATTCACACACGCACACGCACGCACATCCACACAATCAAACACGCATTCACACACGCACACACAATACATTGTACATGAACATCATGTTTTAACATCAGGATGTAAATGAGACTATTAAAAACTACAAAAGTTAAGATGATCTGAAAATAAAATTGAAATAAAACAACAACAACAGACACCTCACATAAGACACATACATACAATAATGAAATATTATTGATATCATTGTTTAAGCATTAAGTAGTTCCTATAATTATTTTTAAATGTTTCTGTATCAGACAGGCAACATATATTTACAGGAATTGAATTCCATACCTCACGAGCATAAAAAGAGAATGTTTGTTTACCATAATTTGATTTAAAGGAAAACGGTGCTATGTCATTGTTGGTGGTGGATCTTAATGAGTATGTAGAATTGTGAGTGAAAGAAATTATATCATGAAAGTAAGTGGGCATTTTATTATGTGAGAATTTATGCACTATAGTTGCTGAGAGAAATTTACATCTATTTTCAAATGATAGTCACCCTAATTCAATGAATAAGGGTCGTGATGGTGTTATTTGTGGTCTATGTAGAATAATTTTTGCTGCTTTTTTCTGTATTATGGATATTTTCTTGTTGTTTGCTACAAGCCCTCGACACCATATAGGGCAACAATAGTCCATTGAAGATAATATGTAAGAATTGTAGAATAATGTCCTTGTGTTGGTGTTTAAGATATAGTTTATTCTTTTTAATAAATTTAACTTTGATTTGAGTTTGTGACATACGTGATCTATATGTGCATTCCAGCGAAGATTTTTATCAATGATTACTCCAAGCATATTGTGGTAACTTACCTGTTCTAGAGTGATATTATTTACATAAAGTGATAGCGAAGAATTTAGTACAGGTCTTTTAGCATTTGAAATTATCATATATTTAGTTTTATTAGGATGAATGGACATGTTGTTCCGGAAACACCAATCAGAAACCGTGTCCAAATCGCCCTGTAGGGACTGCTGTATATCGACAATGTTATAACCAGATAAGTGTAATGTTGAGTCATCTGCGTAGAGATCGATGGTCGAATTTTGAAGATAAAATGGAATGTCATTGATATATATTAGGAAAAGGAGGGGACCAAGAATAGATCCCTGTGGAACACCGGATTTGACCTCTTGAAAGGTTGACTTGTTGGATCCGATTTTTACACATTTCCTTCTATTTATCAAATAAGACCACATCAAAGCTAACGAGTTTTCCGAGAAGTGGTACATTCGGAGCTTTTCAAGTAAAATTCTATGATCCACTAAATCAAAAGCTTTCCTAAGATCAAGAAATACAGATCAAATCAAACGTCCAGTGTCAATGTCTTTGAGCCACGAATCGACAAGCCTTATTAAAGAAGACTGGCAAGAATGATTTTGGCGAAATCCAGACTCATATTTATGAAGTAGTTGGTGTTTGTCAAGAAAAGTTGACGAACACGGAACAACTAATCGCCGGTACAGCACGGCTCTACTAGTGACTTTCTCAGAGACTTGTTATACACAATAAATGTTCAACAATGTCAACATATCATATTCAAATTAACAAGACAATACGTTTCAGTGTACAAACGAAGATTTGACAACTGTCGACATTATTTGAGTGCATCTGGATTTCAACGTCACGCTTGTTTTGTTGTGACGTCTCTAGTGAATTATCGAAAATAATGCATGGGTGTTACTAACAATCTATACACCGTATGTTATGTTATATTGATCAGATATTTAAGTTTTCTATTCAAAAATCAAATTTATTCAACGGACGCTTTAAGAAGCATATAATCGCCATCTTACCCGGTCGTAATGCCGTACTGAAGAGCCATATTCATGTCATCCCGGCTGAAACTTGCTTTAGTGTTGTCACTGAAAATGTCAATAAATGTGTCACTACAATCAACGTTTTATGGAAATAACAAAAACAATTTTTTTGAACTGTTAAGTTTAATAATAAGAAACTTTAATGCAAGAAATGATAAAAGATTTTGCCATAATCATATAACAAGTAATTACAGCAGCAAACGTCAATCATCGACAATTATTATGTGCTTAAAGTTCTATAAGATTTTGTAGACCTTTTTTGGATTCGACTATATTTGTTTAAACTAGGGTAGTTTCAATCATCCATAAAACATCTAAATTCAGTATCGGACAATTACTGTGGTGTACTAAATGAAATGGAAGACCGGAAACA
The DNA here is from genome assembly GCA_032209605.1 of Mactromeris polynyma. Classification (NCBI taxonomy): domain Eukaryota; kingdom Metazoa; phylum Mollusca; class Bivalvia; order Venerida; family Mactridae; genus Mactromeris; species Mactromeris polynyma. Next base: position 9,635,347 of record JASFXZ010000019.1, on the reverse strand, counting down.
CCCGAGTTTCAACGAACACACAAACAAGAAATATCTTGAAAAAAGATGGTAGGCGCAATTTGAAGGTTAAGATTTGTTGTGCAACATAACAAAAATGCCAAGATGTTACGATTGCTGGTCACTCCAGATCCAAAATGGATTTCGGTAAATTCACCGAAATTCAGTAGATTTCGGTAAGGCAACCTACCCCTTTTCGAAAGGTTAACCAATCCACGTCTAGGTTACAAAGGTTGAAGAGAAGTTGGTTAAGCTGTTAACATAAACACAGAATAAAAAAATATGTATTTAGTTGCGCTGTTTTGTGGACAGCGGCTAGCCTACATAGTTCCAGTTAAACGGTATGTTTTTCTTTGGATTTTCCGTCTAACGTTTAATCTGAGATTATATCGCAGTGCAACCCAAGTGAAAGGTTAATCACCTTGGTATAACGATTGGATAAGTATTATTGATTTTATAATATTGAGAAGTTCTTTTTCATAATATACGTATAAAGGTATGTGTTATTTTTCGCCGCAGCGATACTAATATGGCTTTACTATTTACTTATCAGTGTTGTGTAAACCAATCAAATCTTATGTTAACAGCTAAACCAATTTCTCTTCAACCGAACAACTTGTAACCTTGATACATATATATTTAAAACTGCAAATACTAGAATACCATCACTCGATCTACTGTGACATGTAATGTAATACATTGTATCAATATGACATAATGTCTTTTTCTACTCTACCACAAAGTTGTTACTTTCCCCATTCACTGGACGTGGTTAGAAAAAGTCTAATAGCGGCAGTAATATTGAAACGTCTTACCTCAGAGTGAGATCTATACCGGTTATTGGGAACACATCTGGGTTCGGCATCCCACCCGCCATGAGCACGTAACTCATGTCAATACCCAGGCCATCGACTGCAGTAATAGAGAGAATATGTTGCTGCAAGGAACGCCACATACACAAGACAATGCCTCCCCACACAGACATCCGAGAAAATAACAGTCCACAAAACATCAGGCATTGAGGAGGTGCAAGGGTAAATACGCAAGGGAACATCAGGCATTGAGGAGGTGCAAGGGTAAATACGCAAGGGAACATCAGGCATTGAGGAGGTGCAAGGGTAAATACGCAAGGGAAATCAGGCATTGAGGAGGTGCAAGGGTAAATACGCAAGGGAACATCAGGCATTGAGGAGGTGCAAGGGTAAATACGCAAGGGAACATCAGGCATTGAGGAGGTGCAAGGGTAAATACGCAAGGGAACATCAGGCATTGAGGAGGTGCAAGGGTAAATACGCAAGGGAACATCAGGCATTGAGGAGGTGCAAGGGTAAATACGCAAGGGAACATCAGGCATTGAGGAGGTGCAAGGGTAAATACGCAAGGGAACATCAGGCATTGAGGAGGTACAAGGGTAAATACGCCAGGGAACATCATGCATTGAGGAGGTGCAAGGGTAAATACGCAAGGGAACATGAGGAGCAAAGAATGGATAGTAAACATTGGCGCGTTTTTAAATGTACTGAGTATATAATGTACAATTTGTAAATAACCGTCAAAGAATAATGTTTTTATTATAATTAGGTACAAGACCTCTTGCGAATACTCATTACAACAATGACATGTACGGTACCATTTCATTTCATTTATATGTTATGCCGCATTCTAAATATACTGGTCAAAAGTTCCAACCCACCAGTGCTATTTCGCAAAGTTTCTAAAAAGCTACTGGATATAATTATCTTCTGTTGAGTTTGATTGCTGTAAGCTATATCCTTTATGATTGAAATAAATTTAACTGTCTAAAATGTCAATGTAATCGCGTACATTGTTTCAGAACACTCTGTTAAATATTGTGAAAATTCTAAAAATACAAAATGGCGATTTAGCACTTTTGATTAGTATATTTTCAAAGAAATAAAACAACTTTTCTGAACACTTCAATAACAAAGACTAATTTGTACAACATGTGTTCAACTTTATGTCACATACATGTATAGTAATAATTTCACTTTGCACAACTTTGTTGTGTGTTTATTTCATTTTGTTATATATTAATAAAACGTCTGACATTGGTTAGATATCAGACATTTCCAATCCACACTTGTGTTTGTGTCTTTACTGTGACATAAATGAACTGCATTGACAGGGGAACACACATATAAATACGCTTATTGATTATATTGAATCAGTTAATCAACATGTAATCAACAACACGTTATGTTGATAAAAATGTTCAATATTAGTACATGTAGTTTGATCAACGTAATTATTGAGATAATGAGATAAAATGTAAAATAAACGTACACAATTCTCGTAACGGCGACGGCTTTCTTGCAAGTTCAATTCTGTTCAGGAACGATCTGTAGTCCATCTTGAATACTTTTGTACAAATGAAGCGGACAGGAAAACAATTGAACATACAAAGACAGTTTAATCGCATTATCTAAACATTTGTTGATACAGAAACGTGATGGTACATCGCCTCTAGTAATTATTACGATTAAATGAATTTGGTCATATACATGTATGGTAAGAGGAATAGCCTTATACAGTCATATGTGTATGTATACACACGTGCTTTGAATTTAACACTACTTAGATTAAATACCAGTAATTTATGTCTCTCGAATCATGGATTTAGCTCCTTCACTGTGTCCTGGTATCGGACAAAGACGGAATAATGGACAGAACAGAGGCCTTATTCATAAACATTCTAAGTCTGAAACTCAGACTTAGACTTTAAAATGTTAAACGTTCTTTTTTCTCCTATGTTGTTGCAACAAAACGGATTTTAATACAAATTTATAGCAAAGGCGTACATAGGGTAACGATGGTTATTCACACAAAATTTCATTGGAATATATCTAATGAAAACAAGTTGCTGGTAAATATAAGTTTTGCAAAGTTAAAGTCTAAGTCTGATTTTCAGAGTAAAAATACCCCCAGACAGCGTCCAAAGATGAAACTGAATTGAGCAATAATCGCCACTTACCAAGTGCGGAATCATCTCAAAAGTACAAGGAGGCATGACAGGAAAGTATATAAATGCAAGAAAACAATCGCAGAAGGTACATGACACAAACATAAATGATGTTGCAAAATAGGAGCATCACCTTGGAATGGTTCGTGACAAAATCTGCTCCGTTATTTTCTATTCATGTTCTGTTGTTTCTTGTCTACTGACACCATGAATCATCCATATCGTAGTATAGTAGGTGATCAGGAGCGTAGATGAGCTGAAATTGACGTATATGCCAAGTTTTAGAGGGGTCCGGGCATGGTGCCCCGGAAACATTGTTGTAGCTAGATCGTTAGAGATGTGTTTTGGTGTATATATTGTTCTGGTAATTATGCTTAAAATAACATCAAAAACATACATTAAATATCTTAATGCAGTTTTGGCCATTTTATTTTTTCGGTTTTTCGATAGGAATATACGCCCCTAGTATTATATCATTTACGTCCCATTATTTGGAATAATGATAAAACATAGCTATGTTCACACGTATACTAGTAGTCCATGAAGACCTTCTCTGGTTTTACGGTTCTCTAGGAGGAATTTGACTTAAAATTGATTAATATTCATTGAATTATGACATGTTACTTGGTCGTTCCCCTATCAAAAAGCATTTTTGAAAGATTTAAGATCATCTTTCAAATCTTCGTTCTTTATAAGACCAATCAAGAGAGATCATGATGGTTCTACCAATTTCGCTTTATTACAGACAGAAATAGAAATTTCTTTTACCACCAAAGTTGGCCGGACACCTTCATGCATATAATACTATACTTTCGTTGTTGTTAATCGACAATCGTCTAGATGTATGCAATAGATCGTTCCATATACATGTAATTATGATTTATACGTACATATCAGTAGAGAAACGTGATAAATTTGATAAACTAGATGGTAAAGCGGAATTCAAGTAAGGCAAACTAACTATTGTTAATGATGCAGGGGCGGATCCAGCGGGGGGGTCCGGGGGGGTCCGACCCCCCCTGGAATGGCTCGGACCCCCCCTGGAAAAAAAAGATAAACAAGCGTGATAAATCGACAGATTTCTATAACATTAATCAATCAATAATAAATTTATCAAACATTATGTTCCATAGCTTCACTTTTATCGTTATTGTGTATCTTTCTGAATTCAATATTGCATCAATCACCCGTGTAATGAATGTGTAAGCGACTGTGCTAGGCTGTATGTCAGGTTGTTGCTACGCTGCGTAAATATTTATAACTGACACGCAAATATTCATATTTGTGACGTCATTTAAGGCAATAGTGACGTAGTTATTTGATGTATCAAGAATTTGCAGTGCAGTTTGGCTTTCAAGTAAAAATAGCACGTCATTCTTGTTAGCTTGATTTTTTTCCGCAATTTGTTCTTAAAAATACTAAAACAACTTTAAAAAACCCCACAAAAAACCGGATCTATATTAGTGGAGACCTCCTCGTGGTTAGAACCGGTAACGTTTGTTAAAACAGATACAAACGGCTAACATCTGCTTGAATGTGGAAAGGGATTATATTTCTGTAATTTTGTGGGCAAAAGTTGAACCCCCCCTGGAGAAAAATCCTGGATCCGCCCCTGATGATGTATATCGCAACACGTTTGTAGCATAAAATCAAATTCATTGTCACGCCCTTGTCAGATATAGAATCGATAAAAGCAAAGGCTGACCGCAAATTGGGCTTAAATTGCTGATTATCATAGGTAGCTTTCAAAAATGCTAGTGAGCCTGCTTGGCTGGCTTAAACTTAGATGGTGGAAATATTTATGCTGCCCGATGAAATGCTGTATTTACTTTGTACAGCCGTTGTTAACCGCAGTTATCTTGACGTAAATGTCAAATTGTGAATGACTTAACGTTTGACATTTTGATAGTGACTTAATAAATCACGGTACCACTCGTCTCTGTAGCCAAGCTTGCTACTCGTTGCATACAAGTTTCCGTTTTGTAACTAAACAGTTTTTTAATATCAAAGTATGTGTAAATAGGTAAGATGGTTTGCATGGAATATGAAATAAAACTAAAACATAAGACAGAAATGCGAAAAAGAATTAAAAAAAAAAAAAAATAGTAAACATTTTTTCCAAGAGATCTTCAATCCGACTTGTTCTAGAAATGCTAGATTTTCAAACCGAAATAAAGAAAAATGGTCAGTAATAATGGTAGAACCTTAAATTGTAACACAAGTGAAATGTTTGTCACGATTGTAAATAAATGAAATACAAAGATATCAGACCCTTTATGTAACGTTTGTGAATATTTAATTATAAAATGACATATTAAATTATATCAGCACGAACTTAGAGTAAAATCAGTACGCCCAGGCACAACGTTATGATATCACTAGCTTGCCATATGTTATGAGTTATCTCATTGTATTGGGATATTTTCCAATTAATTTTCCAAGCACAGAGTGAAATGTACGTAGAAAGATGACACCGATAGTCGTAGTCGTGCACAACGAGACCATATCTACGATAAATCCAAAACTGTAAACAAACTCGTGTGTATTAATACATTGCTCTAAACCCCATCTGACTCCACAGAAACAGCTAATTAGTTCACAAACCACTATAGCAGGTCACATTTTCAACATTTCATTTTATTGAAACGTTTATGATATTATTTCATTTGGTGAATTTTGGAACTATTTTGTTTGCGTAGTAATTAGGATGTGGACGTTTTTGACATGTTACCGGCTTTCAGTCTTTTTTTATGTTTTGAAAACGGGAACCAATTATTGTATGCTCTCAAATTGCCACACTACTATAGACGGTACCTGAGTGGTACCATCCAAAAAGGATATTTGTGTATTTCGGTATAAGATCGAAAGTTATTTTACCTATATTCACGAGTAGCAAAGTCAGATGCTCACTAGGTGAAATAACTCGATCTTACACCGAAAAATACATGTATTATATTCATTTCGTGCTCCATTTCGGTCTTTTTTTATTTTTGACCCGTTATTTGCATCAGATTTCCCCGGTGAATGCCTCAATATATCATATGACGTATATGTCGGCATTATCACTCTGGTAATTTCACGGATAATAATTCACCGTTATTTTGCGGTAAGCCTACGGAAACATGAAGCAATAAATTGATGTTTACCAGCTAAGATGTATAACTTAGATGCTATTTATTATTTTTAATTATCAACAATCACCCCGTACATCCTGCTGTATTGTTGGCAGTTCTGTTGGTCGATGGCTGTATATAAATATTGCTTGTTCTTTACGAAAACGATACGCACAAGTGGCTACTCTGAAAACCATCAAAAAACAACAACAAAAAAGCTTTTGTCGATCTCGCACATTTCGTCTGGCACAGCCATCGATCAACAGAGCTGTCATCAATAAAGCAGGTTGTTCGTTGTGTAATTGAAAGGAGCTTTTACTTCATGCTTTCAAAAAGCTACATTGACAGCATGTTTACAGAAAATGAAGTTGACATGTAAGCATAATTTGCGGTCAACCTATGCTTTTATGGGTTCTATATCTGACAAGGGCGTGACAATGAATTCGATTTCATGCGCAGAGGTTATTACTTTGACGTTATAATTTTACAACTACAGTAAAACCTCAATAATAAGACCATCCCTGGGGTCTTTTTATTGAGATAGTTTTTATATTGAGGTTGAATAAAAAGCAAAAAAGTGAAAATGGAAGGGAACAATTTTGTTCTTAATATCGAGGTGGTTTTAAGGTGAGGTTTTAATGTATATCTTTATAAGCAAGTGCCATAGTAGGCTATGTGGGGTTTGAAAACATAACTGACATTCCATGGCTAGATTCGAACATCTCATCTGAAAATGCCTCTTTGTGTGAACCCATTACAATATTGGAAGAGAAATCATTATTATTCAATTAAGATAAACCCATTGAAGACAGATGCTGATCGAGCACATGTTTTCAAATATACGGTAAAATCTATGTAATAAGATCACATTTGGAACCCTTGAAAACTGGTCTTCTTAGTGAGGTGGTCTTAATATTGAGGTTGAACAAAGAGCAAAGTGAAAATGGACAGGACATATATTTTACTTAATTTTTAACTTGGTCTTATTATTGAGGTGATCTTTAAGTGAGATTTTAATGTATATGTGATAAGTTTGTTAAAATAAAAGTGATTTGCATCTTCTACCAACTCAGTTAAACCTCACTATTAGTTCCTATGATGTGGTACGATCTATTATAATGTTCTACAACATGTGCATGTACATGTATTGTTTGATAAATGTAAACAATCAAATCGAATGAACAGTGCATACTTTTTAACCTGGCAAAATTATTTTAAAATGTACTTAATTGTAATTTTCGAATACAGTAAAACCTCACTTAAAGACCACTTCAATAATTAAACCAGCTCAATATTAAGAACACAATTTTCAAGTCCATTTTCCCCATTTTGCTCTATACATCCAGCCTCAATATCTTATTATTGAGGTTTTACTGTATAACTTGGTGTAATTCGTCGCCATTATCATTCAAAATGCACGTGAATAAAAATCAGTATTGTTAAACAGGAAACATCTGTTATGTATCAGAAAACTTGGCCACTATAAAATCACGAACAAGTTCGATCATAAAAAGGACATTTCCATAAATTAGCGTATTTACCAGAGTCGAAACAATTTACACTTCTTCACTATGCATTGACGCCAACATTTCAGTCAAACGTGATTGACAATGAACTTTTATTTGACGTTTAAAGTACCTCATCATAAAAGTTGACCTAATCTTTGATGAACTTTTATGATCGGCGTAATATGTAAACTAAACTGCTAACAATATCCGGGATCTTACTTCAATCACACATCTCGTTGCCAAGGCCACTTAGGTTGAACACTAAAAAAAATCTTCTCTGAATCCGAAGGCCAGAATTCAAAATGATTCGGTGGAAATGCTCTTTACTAAATGCTTTTGACAGGGGCCGGGGTCGATTTTGATCCATAATTTTAGGAGCCTTAAAAATCCTTTCCCACACCAAGTCCGAATTTACAATGAATCAGTGGAATATATTACAATTAACTAGCTGACTCACCGCGTGTTTGCTACATAATTTTGATCTTTCATATGCATGGCTAATAGCTGGAACCAGTTTTCTGTATGTATTAAAATATCTCTTTATGAAATATTTCGGGAACAATTTATCTACTGAAAGGCAAGAAGACTGGGTACACCACATATGTAACCCTCATGTTTTGAAATCGGACATGTTTGATGTTTTATATATATTTTTTTGGCTGAGAACGATGTACGTGGTAATAGTGTTCTTATCAATATCAAAGTCTCTGATATTGGACTTGTGTGTCTATATGCATATATAGACCATGTAGACGAAGCGATTTTTATATTTATATGTAGGGTAAGGTGGGGCATAAATAAATAGAGTCTCCTACGTCTGCTACGTATGTATACACGTGAGAGCGTACCAGGAACGACAACTCTGAAAAAATTGATTGTCTCTGATATATGAGCAGACACTTGATTGGCCAACCTTGGTTTCTTCTCATGTAAATAGCGCTTCTTTACTTGACCCGATAAAGTAATAAAGCCATTATCATCATAAATTATACGTTTCGATTGTCTGTTTTTAAATTAATAGTCCAACTTGACAATAAAACATAAGCAATTACATTTTGTGCTGGTGATAATAAAATGCAAATTTTGACAGGTCAATAAAATTATACAATAAACAATACAGTTAATTATCTTTAAAGCGACCACGTTAGTTTCCTGATGTTTATGTCGTATTATTGTTGACTTTGATCAATGCCTGAATAGGCAGATTTGTGCAACTGTCAACGTTTTCAAGGACTATTATTAGCAATAACAAAACCATGAAAATAACTCACATTCAGTGGCATTTGTGATACAGTGACCGGTCAAATATTTAGTTGCCTTTAAGGTTTTCATTTTTTTCTAATTCCTCTGAGAGATTATTAACCACAGCTCTTTTCTCTTTCGCCGCCACACGCACGCCAACATATTCGACATAGCGAAGAAATAAACAATTCATTTGGAGTAGAACAAGGAAATGTAAGGACCATTTCCGAAAATACAAACAGTTTTCAAGCATGTTTTAAAGCAAAATAAAATAATGGAGTTTTTTGTGCAAATTTGGGGTATTTTCATCCAGCAGCCTAATATTCAAGGACTTGTTACGCTTGTGCGAACCCTGTGAGTTTACTTTCAATCTAAACCTAGGTCACAAGGTGCAAGATTGAGGTGAAGTCTTCAAATATTCAAATGACACATAGGTGTCAGTGATTTGTTTTCAAGATGTCTTTGTTTTTATCCAGGAAATTAAAAATGACGAGCATCAACTGTGGCCATTATATGCGTTGAATGACGTTAATATTGGTTGCTGGCGGAAAATGACGAATGTGACGTGAGTAGGCCTACACTATAAAACCGAAAGTCAATTTACCAAAAGTTATCATTGAAATTTGATATTTAAGAAGTATGAAACTGTTGGTGTTATTTTTGTTGGTGTCAACGCTGGTTTGTTCCGACGCACGTGAGTGTTCCGACTGTACTTTTAAACATTATTTCATGTTTTTTTTCGCAATTCTCTATCGAACACAACATGTATTAGATATTAGTATTTTAATAACGAATGTTTTGTTTTTTTAATTAAATTTATTTCTTTAAAATCTTAATTTTATTTATGCTATAATTCGTTTTATTTCGTATAACTAATACGGATGCTTAAATGAAGAATTTTGTTTTTCATTTTTATACAGAATTTGTGAGTTTATCGGATAATAATTAACCGTTATTCCGTAGAAAACCACTAGAAAGCTTGACATCAATATTTGTTCATAACTTGTTTTTTCAGATGGACCACATTTTCAAACAAGTAAGTAACTACCAGTATGTCATAATTATTATAACAAATATTTATAACGGCCAAGTGTTTATACATATTTTAATTGTAACTTTAATTGATTCATAAAAGTGAAAAAATGCGCAGCAGACACGGCCCTAAATATAGATCGGAATATGTTTAGAAAGATCCAGACTAAAGAATGAAAGCGTGTTCATGAAGGGAACGCAAAAACAATACCAAACGGGGGTACCATGCAGACGGTACTTGATAGTCAAGTTTGGTGCTCATGGTAGATTAACTGCCGTATTGTCTCCTTTGACTTTATCCATTTTTCACGTTTTAAGATGCTTACGAGAGAAGTTGATCAATTCAATTCAACAACTCATTTGGGGAAACATTGTGCGTAAAATGCACGACAAAGCTGATCACAAAATGTATGTACTAGACGTTCGTCAAAACGTTTATATATCTAAAGTATTCTTAATATGTTATTTATAAACATTTGTGTTATTAAGGAGCATGTGTAGACTGTTACGGACGGCGAGTATGGCCGGGAACGCGCTACTATGACGGATGTAATTGGTGCACATGTAACGGATATTGGGTAAGTTTATCACTTTTAAGCTTCCTCGGAGATATTACAAAGCACATTACTGTAAACTTAATATTCATCGTCACTTTTACAAAGGTAATTTGATCCGCCATTTATCGCTTCTCATTCGTTATGTAGAAGTGAGGGTGGGGTGATTACCGTTGGCGTTGCGAAGATGCATTATCCCACACATTTAATTGTTTGAAGTCGCCAGCTGGTCGTGCAAGCACGTGTGTGCTATGTTCAAGGAACATCCATAAGCAATGTCTCCATGAACACACACTGTAGATCTTTTAAAAGCGCACAGCGTGATTGAAGTTTCATGGTAATACTATTGATAAAGCCCTGTGTCCGTTAAAAATCCGCAGGTTATTTTAGTAAACGCATAATGTGGCACACACAGGTTATCTTGTAAGCGCTTAGTTTACATGTTGCCACATGATGCAGCTATCAGCAATGAGACATCGAGCACACACAGGTTATCTTGTAAGCGCTTAGTCTACATGTTGCCCCATGATGCAGCTATCAGCAATTAGACATCGAGCACACACAGGTTATCTTGTAAGCGCTTAGTTTACATGTTGCCACATGATGCAGCTATCAGCAATGAGACATCGAGCACACACAGGTTATCTTGTAAGCGCTTAGTTTACATGTTGCCCCATGATGCAGCTATCAGCAATTAGACATCGAGCACACACAGGTTATCTTGTAAGCGATTAGTTTACATGTTGCCACATGATGCAGCTATCAGCAATGAGACATCGAGCACACACAGGTTATCTTGTAAGCGCTTAGTTTACATGTTGCCACATGATGCAGCTACCATCAATTAGAAATCGAGCACACACAGGTTATCTTGTAAGCGCTTAGTTTACTTGTTGACCCATGATGCAGCTACCAGCAATTAGAAATCGAGCACACACAGCTTATCTTGTAAGCGCTTAGTTTTCCTGTTGCCCCATGATGCAACTATCAGAAATAAGACATCGAGCACACACAGGTTATCTTGTAAGCGCATAATTAACCTTTAATACCATGACGTCCCTTTATGATCACATAATTTAATTGTAGTTTTAAAGATCAATTACAAGCAATGCGTCCATAGACACTCCCTGATAATCTTTGTAAGCGCATAATCAACTTGACGTTTCATGGTGTAGACATGGACGTACCCACCGTTATTAACTATATAATCCTATAAATTACAAGTACTTGTACCTGTAGTTTTAAGGATAAATTCTCACGAATGCACCCACGGACATATATGTTGTTTTTATGAACATATAATATACCTTTTTGTGTTTCCATGCGATATTTATAAGCAGTATTTCCATGGCCACAAGCTGGTTAGCATGTTAGAAACTTAATTTTGTGCACGTTGAATATCTAACGGTCCAACTTAAGCCTTGACTATTTATTTGTGAGAAGTAGACGTCGAATACTTGAGGAAGTCATCAGTGGGATGCACGGAAGGTCGTTGGTTCTACCCAAGCGGCCGCTTGGATTTTTGCCTTCACTCTCATAGCTGGAATAGTCACTACATGATCCTGGATGAGTATATGACTAAACTTGAGCGTCGAATTGTCACTGAAAGCCACTTTATATGCATTTTCAGAGGGCTTCCTGTACGTATCGGGCGTGCTACGAGAACACCTGCTTTAGGCGAGGAAGACACTGGGAGAGAAAGAACTAGATCGTTACCTGAACAAACGGCACATACAAGACAAGAGCATTCGTTCATGATTTGTTTATTGTAATAAACTAATATTTTATCACATGTTCAGTTTGTTTTTATATTATTGTAATGTAGTCCATTCGCATATAATCAGAACGTGATATGTTATAACAAAATGGCAGTAAACTGGGACGCAGTATTCGAAATAATATTTCCCAACAAATGTTGAATAAACCCATACATGTTTTCAATTTTAAACATTACTGCAAAACTTGCATGGTTACACTTTCAATACTCACAATCAAAAACATCACTGTACACAAGCTATATCCTCAATATATGCTCAATCATGGAAAACAATTCGTAAAATTAAATAAAATGGCAAACAGTTTGAGTAAAATCAGGAAATTACAGACGAATTGCAAAGTTCTATACTGTAGAAACAGCAAAAATAGAAACCCTTTATGCACAATCTTTTCAGCATCCTTCATTTTTTATAATCTCTAGAGTGACAGGCTGACAGATGTGATTGCAAATGGTGTTTCATTTTGAAGGACTTGTTACATTTCAAGCAAGTGAACTTGCGTTCAGACGGATGGATTCTTCTTAGATGTAGTCTCAAACTTTTCTCCGCAGAGAAGATTTTTCCACATTCACTGCACGTATATTGCGACATGGTCAACGATAGGTCTTTCATTGCACCAATATTGTGTCTGTTTGAGTCTCTCTGATCTGCGGGCAATATCGTCACATATGATCCTGAAATTATAATAGTAATATACATATTAATGTGCATTTCTTGCTATCTGTGCATGAAATGTTCTGTGTTGGAATCACAGAAAATATATAAGAAAAAACATTTATACATTGTCGATTTTTAATGCTACTGGACCAAACAGTTGCGAGCCTACCAATGGTACACAACAGTCGTGACGTTTTATGCATGCATAACACATTACCAACCTCTACGCAGAGAATATCTCGGAATTAAACAACCACGTGACCCATGAAATGTCACATGTGTCAGGCAAAATATGATGTAATTTAATTGAAGTTGCAAGTTTATAATCCTGTCATATCAAAGACAGAAGTTGTTATAGGGAACGCCACATACACAAAACAATACCTCCCCGCACAGACCCCCGGGAAAACAACAGTCTACAAAACATTAAGCACTGAGGAAATGCAAGGGAACAGGGGTGCAAGGAATGGTGTTGCCGACCATAAACGTCAACTATGGACAAATTAGGGGGACAGCAGGGGTGAAATTTAAAGTATGGAATACATAACGGAACAAGTCAAGTTCGCCAGTACTACTAGGCCCAAAGGGGGAGGAAAGTACATGTATATCATACTTGATACTATATCAAGTAAAAACAAAAAGGTGCACATGTGGAAAGGGGAACTAAACATACATCTATAAGCAGCAATAGAAATAATAACGACACAGCGATTAACAGCCTTGAAATGTCAGTAAAAACTGGGTTTAAATCGAATAACCAGCTAGCCAACATCACGCTTAAACGCTGTATGGTCATTGGTTTCCAAAATATTAACATAAATTGACTAAGTAGACGGTAACTAATAATTAAAAGCAATTAACCATTGCGGATACAATAACACATACATTGTATAGAAACAAGCAGCCCTATACTGACCTTGGTCTTAGTAACAAAAGTATTTACATTAAACGGAGAAATAACCCCAAAATAGTAATGTTAAGACAACTGGAATATTTTAGTTATTAATTAGACATAATCTTAGAGATTAGGGACATGAGGGACATGGAAAGGGAATTTAACATAAAGACAAACCGAAGCAATCCTACGAGCAGGGAGGAGAACATTCACAATTATTACTGCTAAATGACTTCATATGCATACACATGACGTCATAATAAATACAGAAGCTTGGAGAAATCTAACTGATAGATATGCCTTGAGCAACGATAAGTACGTAATTCATAGAGAAATGAAACAGCTTAATAAAGACTCAGTCTTCATTCTGGCTACGCACACACGCAAGAGCGTAGCAGGAACGACAACTATGGATAGAGATTAGTTTTCTATCTGATATATGAGTAGACACCTTTGTTGGACAGATTGGAATGAGTGTGTTCCCCAAAGTACTCGCATTCTTCAACTATTTTCAACAAACACCAAATATTATTTTCAGACCTTATTGACAACATTTTCTTTACAGTCAAAAACACTCGGGATCACCGCATGCCTATACATGCTCGTATATTTTACATACCTGGCCTTGATCCAACAACCTAAAGCAATTCATAATGCTGGCAAAGCGTGTCGAAAATGTTTGAAAAAATACAAGATATACGTACAAGTATTATGATTTTAATCAAGCAATCATATTTTCATGTATGACGCTTTTGAATAATACTGACAATTGTCGTTATAACGACCAGGTTTGTTCTATTGTGTTATGGTGTAAATAATTATTGAATTTTTGTCGGTGTCAACGCTGGTTAGGCTTACAGTTGTCCAATTGTACTTTTAAACATTTTTCACGTTTGCATCAATTCCCTACCGTACACAAAATGCATTTAATATTAATGTTTGAATAACGAATGTTTTGGATTTTGTATGTCATTCTTATAATAACTCGTAATTGATATTTCACTGTATTCATTTAAATTAAGTTCTATTCCGTTATTTTTACTCAAAAATACCTAGTCGTTTGTTGTCACGAGTTGCATACGGAGGAAAAGTTAGTATTTGTTGAAAACCAAGCAACTGGTTAGGTCCGCGGCCCGCCGGTAACATGTAAAGATAAATTGCACGTGAAATAACTGATGATGGACGCCAAAAAGCAATAAAAAATGAAAATAAAGCAGACGCGGCAAAATGAAATCAAGGTTATGGGAAGTAATGCTTTCTATATATATAGTTGAAAATATTTGTGTTATTAAGGAGATTGTGTTGACTGTTACGGACGGCGAGTATGGCCAGGAGCGCGCTACTATGACGGATGTAATTGGCGCACATGTGACGGATTTTGGGTAAGTTTATAATTGTTATGCTTCCATGGTCGAATCTTACAAAGCACATTATTGTCAATAAAATATTGATCTTCGAGTATCGAACGGTAATTCTACCCGGTCTAACGCTCCTCATTCTAATTTAGTAAAGGTAGGGGCGTGATTATCGTTGTCGTTGCCAAGATGAATTATACTACAAATTTAATTGTTTCAATATTCGAACTTTGTTACTCATTTGTATCAGGATGATGCCAATTGCTCGTAAGCACGATTACTTCTGTGTTCAAGGAGCATCGATAAACAATGTCGTACTTAACGTTTCTAATGGTGAAGCACTGTGCCAGTGTAGCCTATATATATGCCAACCGTAATTAACTATATAAACCTATAAATTACTACTATATAGTACTTGTATTTTTAGGGATTAATTCTAAACAATGCGCCAACAGACATTTAATATTCCTTTTTATATTTTCATGAGCTATTTATAAGCAATATGTCCATGGACACAAGCTGGTTAGCATGTTAGAACATTATTTTCGAATAACATTCAAATCACAAGCGTTGGAATTTAAATGTAAGAAGATAGACCTCCGTGGCGGAGTGGTTATTGTCGCTGACTTCAAATACTTCAGGAAGCCACTCACTTAGCTTAGGGAGGTCGTTGTTTCTACTTAAATGTCCGCCTGAGGTCTTCATCCACCCTCATTGCTGGAACTGTCACTACGTGAGCATGGGTATTGAAAGGGTCATTGTAAATATGTGCGTAGAAGTATCACTGAAAGCCAGTTTATATGTTCTTTCAGAGTGCTTCATGTACGTTTCTGGACTGCAGGGTGAACAGTTGCTTTAAGTGGGGGAGAAACAATAAGATCGTCATCAAGCAAGCGGCATGGATAAGACAACCTTTACGAGTTCGTTTAGGGTTTGTTTATTCTAATCAACACATATTTTACAACATTCTCAGTTTGTTTTGAATATAAGTCTATTTACACACAAGCGGAGCGACATATTCAATAAAACATTTGCCAACAAAATTTTAAATAACTCCATGTTTTCAATTTTAGACATTCCTGCAAAATATTGTTACACTTTAAATAATCACTGTCAAAAAACATCAATTTACACCAGCTATATCCCAGCAATCACAAGTACTCAAGTCAGTCTCCGCGTGCTCTCTGTCCGTTTTAACACAATGTAACCATTAATACCCATAATTTGATGTAATAAAATCTGGCAATTACAGAAGGGTGCGTAGCAACTAAACTATAGAAATAACATAAATAGAAACTCTTTATTCACAACTTTCGGCTTTATAGGCTTCTTCAACATTTCCATAATTCTTCCCTTCGGAGAATATCAGTCATAGTTATCAACTGTAGTTTTATTGGGTTTAACGCCATTTTTCAACACTTTATCAGGTCGTTCATGGCACCGATTTATCAACCAATACTAACTTGCTCATCCGCCAGCAGTTGACTTGTTCACATGAATCAGAGGTGGAGGACAAATGACCGTTGCCAAACGGAAGGACATGTACTGCCCCGCTATGGCATCCAACCCGGGCCTCAAGAGTGAATGGCTGACAGATCAGCACACCTTAGACATTCACATGTGTAACCAAATGTGATTGCAAATGGTGCTTCATTTTGAATGACTTGTTACATTTCAAGCATGTAAACTTGCGTTCAGATGGATGACTTCTTTTCATATGTAGTCTCAAACTTTTCTCCCCAGAGTAGGATCTTCCACATTCACTGCACGTATATTGCGACATGGTCAATGATTGGTCGTTCATTGCACCAAAATTGTGTCTGTTTGAGTCTTTCTGGAATGCGGGCATGTTCACCACATATGGTACTGAAATTATAAGAGTTATGTACTTATACATGTGTATATTTTCCCATATATGCAAATTTAATATTTTGTGTTGAGATCACAGGAAATCATAAGGAACACATGTATACATTGATGACTACTTCAATGCTACTGGACCAAACAGTTGCGAGCCTACCAATGGTACACACTTGCCGTGGCTTATTATGCATGCATATCGTATAACCAACCTCCCAGCAACAGTGTGAGTGTTGCGAGAACATCTCTTATTAAATCCCTGTCAAACTAACAACCACGTGATCCATGAAAAGTCACGTGTCAGGGAAGATATGGCGTAATAAAAATGTCTTGACAGTTATAGCTCAATGTATGCATTATTCTAAATTATTCCATGCAATTAGATTCAAAATTAAAACTAGAGTACATGTACTGATCACGGGAAAGTGTCACGAGTTATCTCCCCTTCTATAGTATATATGTGCATTATATATAATACAAGGAGTCGAACATGTTTTACACCTGACCTATTTCCGAGACGAAAGTTGTACAAATTTCAAAAAATCAAACTATATCTATGAAGTGCACCGAATGGAAATCGGTCTGGCAGAAATCATCGATATTCGATATTCGATAACAACAGGCAGTGGTGTCATCATTTCAATCTTTTAGACCTTCACGCATGTATAGTTCCCCCCAAAATAAATTGGCCATTAATTGCTTTTTCACCCATGTATAGCGGCTTGTATTTTGTGTTTAATTTGAAAGTCCATCAAAACCTATACAATCCTTCCAGATCCGGAGGTATGTGTTGGCGGTGGCCTAAATTATTACCTAAATTTGCTTTTTCGTGTGTATTATGTAATTAATTATCAACAGTTTCCATTACATTATTGCAGCTGTGCGTAAGTAGTTTCTAATTACCTATTAGTACCTATTACCGAATTTGCATTAATGCCATTACAATTTATCCCCGATCGCGCGCTATTGCTCTTAACGCTTATCTCCATAGAAGTGCATTAATGACTGCCTTCTGTGAAATAAAACGACCAATGCACCTTGAAAACAAGGTCTGAAATTTATTCTTTTTTTAAAATTAAATTTAACTACCTACATCAGTCTTATTTGCCAGTAAATTAATTAAATAACCAAACAATGTTTTCAAAGATGAAAATACTAAATAACAGAATAGTGTTTGCGACGGCAGAGGACTTTTGTACTTAGTAAAGGGAGAATAATGTGTAGGAACCTACCTATTGCTATTACCTCCAGGACAATTTAATTCCTTTTTCCAATGAACAAAGTATCTTAAACGTAACATAAGAGACGGTGAAATCAATTTTCAGGAACTTAATTCATCCCTTGTCCCATTGTTTACAAAATAAAGTTGCGTTCTGAAGGCGGGCATGAAACCTTTTTTGCATGGAACGTTTTCAAGTCATGGAAATGTTATTTGGAATATTGTTAGAATCACATGGATTGTCAGAGATACATCTATATTATAACATTGAGGCAGTATCTAACCAAAAGCAAACGTATGAGTCCATATTCACAACACGATGCCTCCCTATACAGTTACCAGGACAACACAGAAGAAGAAAAAGCAGAAGAAGAGGTTTAATTTCAATTACTGTTGACCAAATGCCAACACCAGCAGAAAAACAGGAGTCAAGGTGTAAGGGCAAACATCTAAGGGGGCGATATGGAATTGTCTGGCTGATAAGCAAACACAATTAAGAACAGTAGAATTCTTTGCTGCGAACATATTCCTAAGATAACTTTTCAAATTTGATGTTCAAATACCAAATATCAACTCAGTACACTAGTTCAAAAACTCATAATAGACAAAGCGTATTTATTATACACTGAGCAACACTGTAATACTCACCACATACATTCACGATCATTATGTTTAATAACAATTTGTGAAATACATGTTGCACAATGAATGGTCAGTCTAATAGTCTCATATAATTAATATATGAATTGTATCTTAAATATTTTTATTATACTGTATTTGTTCATGTTTGTATACACATGTATGCTTGTCGTTCACAATAATGATAATTTGATTAAAAATAAAAGAGAGATTAAATTATTACAGGGAACGCCACATTCTCAAGACAAGAACGCAGACCCCTTACTAACCGCGATCAATGTGTGGAGCAAGTTCGAGGATGATAGGTCAAGGCGTGCTCGAATTATTAGCCGGAAACTGTTCAAGTATAATTGACCCATGTGACCTTAAACCTTTGACCCAAAAATCGATATGGTTCCTATCAATGTGTGGAGCAAGTGTGAGGAAGGCTAGGTCAAGGCATTCTCCGAGTTATTGGCCAGAATCGTTTTATGTAGAATTGACCCCCGTGACGTTGGCATTTCATCCAGTGATCCCAAAATCAATTGGTTCTCTACTACCCGCGATCAATGTGTGGACCAAGTTTGAGAAGGATATATCAATGTGTTCTCGAGTTATTGATAGGAAACGAAAAGATTTTACCGACCGACATGTGCAAAGCAATATGCCCTCTCTTCTTCGAATGAGTGAATTCAAAACACAACCTAGAAACTAATTAAATATCGATTTGTGTCGAGCTGTTTTTGTTAGGGTAAGAGTGAAGGGTTGAAGAGCTTATTTCGTATGGGAAATCATAAAAAGGACATTTCCATAAATTAGCGTATTTACCAGAGTCGAAACAATTTACACTTCTTCACAACTATCAATAAAGTTTTTAGCTAAATGCTTTTGATATTAACATGGCTGCCAGGGGCCGGGGTCGATTTTGATTTATACTTTTAGGAGCCTTTAAAACTCTACCCCGACAGCAAGTCCGAACTTACAGTGAATCAGTGGAACAGATTACATGTACTAGATGACTCACCGAGTGTTTATTAAATACTTTTGACCTTTCATATGCATAGCTAATAGCTGGAACCGGTTTTGTTAAAGTTCTCTGTAGGAATTAATATAGTATCACTTTATGAATAATAAGTGGCAATTTATCTAAAAGGCAAGTAGACTTGGTCGACCATATGTAAACCTCATGTTGTGAAATGGGACAATGTATGATGTTTTATATTTGCTTGGAACGATGTACATGGTAATAGTGTTCCTATCAATATCAAAGTCTCTGACATGGGACTTGTGTGTCTCGTTTTCGCTTTTTACGAACAATATTTTGGACAATATTCGTCATAATATGATGTAATGTAATTACTTACAATCTAATACCGTTTTAATCACAACTCTGGTAAGTACATCGCTTTATATATGCATATATAGACCATGTAGACGAAGCGATTAATTTATTTATATTTATATTTATCTATATATTTTAGGACAGTGACTACTTTATACGGAATATACAAACCTATACAACAAACAGCGAATGGTGTTGTACATTCCGTATGCACTGCTGTGATACTGTCTTTCCTACTTAGATCGCACGAACCTTGTGGACTTTGTCTTGAAATCAATCTTTATGACTGTCAACTTGTGATGTCACTATTTGCAAGCAGAAAACAATATTTACTCCATATGGTCACTTCGTTTTCATATTACCATATTGGGCAAATAATGATAATTGTCAGTACATGGTGACGTCGCATGTAACGTTTTCTGAAATTTACGTCACAACAAGAAGAGGTTGGAAATCGTACAGCGGCGCTCAATATTATAGAGTCTCCATTCTTACTACGTATACACGTAAATGCGTACCAGGAACGACAACTCTTGATAGAAATTGGTTGTCTTTCTGATATATGAGCAGACACTTGATTGGCCAATCTTGGTTGAACGATTTGCCGAACAATGCGAAATTTCTTCTCATGTAAATAGCGCTTCTTTCCTTGACCCAATAACATTGCATGATACAGATCAATCAAACTAATTTTAAATCCTATTAAATAATGCATCGAAACACGTCTATGCATAAATCATCAACAATAATAAAGCCATTATCAGCATGAAGTACACGTCTCATCCATTGTCTGTTTGTTTAAGTAATAGTGCAATTCGACTATAAAACATAAGCAATGACAGTTTGTGCCAGACACCGATGCAATATAATAAACAATATCCCTCATTCATCAAATATTTTTCACCATCACCAAACATACTCAGTACATTTAAAACGCTCGATATTTTACCATCCATAATTCAATAAATTTCATTTTATAACTTTTGAAACTATTTTTTTTGTGAAAATCTCAGTCGATTATTTAGAATGGATGTTGCGTACACATACAATACTATCTTGTCAAGTTATTTCTTGTATCCTAAAAGTCATTAAAAGAAAATTCAGAAATCCCACATTTATGCGTTATTAAATGTCCCGAGTATATCATCTCTTGACCTAATTGCTTATAATTTTTTCATTGTCAAAAAGAACAATCGGGTTCGCCACATGTATATATTTGCTCGTATATTTAACGTACCTTGCCTTGATACAACAGCGTAAAGCAATTCCTGTTGCTGGTAAAGTCTGTCGAAATTGTTAAAAAAGATGTACACATTTTATGAATTTTAATCACGTAATCATAGTCTTATGTAAGACATAATTAAACAATACAATTAATTATCTTAATATAACCACCACGTTTGTTTCCTGATTTTTTGTCGTATTAATGTTGACTTTGATCGATGCCTGAATAGGCATATTTGTGCACACGTTGCAGCGAAAGCCATTGTAATGAGAGTTGAGTCAGTGTTCATACAGCATGACTGTTAAAACTGTCAAAGTTTTCAAGGACTATTATTAGCAATAACAAACCATGAAAATAACTCACATTCATCAGTTCTGTGGTCATTATGTGCGCCACAATGATCAATCTTGTTTGTGAGTTGAATGACTTTAATATCGGTTGCTGGCGGAAAATGACGAATGTGACGTGAGTACGATATAAAGCCAAGACTTCCATGATGTTTGTCAATTTACGAAAAGTTATCATTGATATTTGACATTTAAGAAGTATGAAACTGTTGGTGCTATTTTTGTTGTTGTCAGCGCTGGTTTGTTACGACGCATGTGAGTTTTCCAACTGTACTTTTAAATAACGAATGTTTTGGATTTTGTATTTCATTTTTAAACTCGTTATTGATAATATTTCATATTCACTGTATTCATTTTTATTTGTAGAAGAAAATTGTGTAGTGTTTAGTTTATCTTTCATATTTCATGTAATTGAATGTATTTCATTATAATTTACAATAAGTTATTATATTATTTATTTCATTTATTTAATGTTGATGTTCAAAAATGAAGATTGTTTTCGTATTTCATATTGAAAGTGTTTATCGGATAATAATAATAATATTTATTTATTGAAGGTACACATAACTTACAAAGTGATCACTATATAAAATTAGTTATAATTTTAATATGGCCTTCATGTAACAAAAACGCAACAACAACTGTTACAGATAAATGTTTACTTTATATAAAGGATTTCATATTCATGTGACAAAAACGCAACAACAACACTTAAATGTTTACTATAGATACTTGATTTCATATTCATGTGACAAAAACGCAACAACAACACTTAAATGTTTACTATAGATACTGGATTTCATATTCATGTGACAAAAACGCAACAACAACACTTAAATGTTTTCTATAGATATGGGATTTCATATTCATGTGACAAAAACGCAACAACAACACTTAAATGTTTTCTATAGATACTGGATTTCATATTCATGTGACAAAAACGCAACAACAGCAGTTAAATGTTTACTGGATACAGGATTTCATATCAAATGTTCACATCATGTTATCAGTTTATTCATCCACCATACGCTCTCCTCTAATAAGTAACAAAATAAATTCCCATCACCAAAATGATACATGAATGAGAAGTATGTACATAAGCATTGATAATATATTTGAAACAGTACTCGTATATAAGATATTTGTGGAGTTGAGTTTATTTACCCTTGCCACCGGGATATCCCATATGGGCGAGCAAAGATATTTGTTTTTTACACATTTCTTATTAATTAAATTTATTTCGTTAAAATCTTAATTTCATTTATGTTTTAATTCGTTTTATTTCGTATAACTAATACGGATGCTTAAAGGAAGAATTTTGTTTTTCATTTTTATACAGAATTCGTGAGTTTATCGGATAATAATAAACCGTTATTCCGTAAAAAAACACTAGAAAGCATGACATCAATATTTGTTCATAATTTGTTTTTCAGATGTACCATATGGTCCAACAAGTAAGTAACTACCAGTATGTCAT
Organism: Mactromeris polynyma; assembly: GCA_032209605.1. Lineage (NCBI taxonomy): Eukaryota > Metazoa > Mollusca > Bivalvia > Venerida > Mactridae > Mactromeris > Mactromeris polynyma. Next base: position 9,612,151 of record JASFXZ010000019.1, on the reverse strand, counting down.
AATTATTTTAACAAATATTTATAACGGCTAAGTGATTATACATATTTTAATTGTAACTTTAATTGATTCATAAAAGTGAAAAAATGCGCAGCAGGCACGGCCCTAAATACAGATTGGAATATGTTTAGATAGATCAAGACTAAAGATTAACAGCGTGCCCATGAAGGGGACGAAAAACAAAACGGGGGTACCATGCAGACGGTACTTGCTAGTCAAGTTCGATGCTCATGGTAGATTTACTGCCGTATTGTGTCCTTTGACTTTATCCATTTTTCACGTTTAAGATGCTTACGAGAGAAGTTGATAAATTCAATTCAACAACTCATTTGGGGAAACATTGTGCGTAAAATGCACGACAAAGCTGATCACAAAATGTATGTACTAGATCGTCCGTCAAAATTATTTATCTATCTAAAGTATTCTTAATATGTTATTTATAAACAAGGAGCATGTGTTGACTGTTACGGACGGCGAGTATGGCCAGGAACGCGCTACTATGACGGATGTAATTGGTGCACATGTCACGATATTTGGGTAAGTTTATCACTTTTATGCTTCCTCGGACATATTACAAAGCACATAACTGTAAAATTAATATTCATCGCCACTTTTACAAAGGTAATTTGATCCGCTATTTTTCGCTTCTCATTCGTTATGTAGAAGTGGGGGTGGGGGGCGATAAGCGTTGGCGTTGCGAAGATGCATTATCCTACAAATTTAAATGTTTGAAGTCGCCAGCTGGTCGTGCAAGCACGTATATGCTATGTTCAAGGACATCCATAAGCAATGTCTCCATGAACACACACTGTTGATCTTTTAAAAGCGCACAGCGTGATTGAAAATTCATGGTAAAACTATTGATAAAGCCCTGTGTCCGTTAAAAATCCGCAGGTTATTTTAGTCCACGCATAATGTGGCGTATAGATTCATTGCACAGCTACAACAATGTGTCTTTGAACACTGACGGGTTATCTTTGTAAGCGCTTAGTTTACCTGTTGCCCCATGATACAGCTATCAGCAATTAGACATCGAGCACACACAGGTTATCTTGTAAGCGCTTAGTTGACCTGTTGCCCCATGATACAGCTATCAGCAATTAGACATCGAGCACACACAGGTGATATTGTAAGCGCTTAGTTGACATGTTGCCCCATGATACATGATACAGCTATCAGCAATTAGACATCGAGCACACACAGGTTATCTTGTAAGCGCTTAGTTTTACTGTTGCCCCATGATGCAACTATCAGCAATAAGACCTCGAGCACACAAAGGTTATCTTGTTAGCGCATAATTAACCTTTAATACCATGAAGCCCTTTAAGAACACATACTTTAATTGTAGTTTTAAAGATCAATTACAAGCAATGCGTCCATGGACACTCCCTGATAATCTTTGTAAGCGCATAATCAACTTGACGTTTCATGGTGTAGACATGGACGTACCCACCGTAATTAACTATATAAACCTATAAATTACTAGTACATGTGTACTTGTACCTGTAGTTTTAAGGATAAATGCTAACGAATGCACCCACGGACATGTGTTTTCATGCGATATTTAGCACAAGCTGGTTATCATGTTACAAACTTAATTTTGTGCACGTTGAAAACCTATCAGTCCAACTAAAGCCTTGACTATTTATTTGTGAGAAGTAGACGTCGAATACTTGAGGAAGTCATCAGTGGGATGCACGGAAGGTCGTTGGTTCTACCCAAGCGGCCGATTGGGGGTTTTCCTTCACCCTCATAGCTGGAATAGTCACTACATGAACCTGGATGAGTATATGACTACACATGAGCGTCGAATTATCACTGAAAGCCACTTTATATGAATTTTCAGACGGCTACCTGTACATATATTGCGTGCAGCGTAAACAGCTGCTTTAAGGGGGGAAGACCCTAGGAGAGAAACAACTAGATCCTTACCTGAACAAACGGCACATACAAGACAAGAGCATTTGTTCACTATTTGTTTTTGTAATAAACTAATATTTTATCACATGTTCAGTTTGTTTTTATATTATTGTAATGAAGTCCATTCGCACACAATCATAACATGATATTTTATAACAAAATTGCAGTAAACTGGGACGCAGTATTCGAAATAATATTTGCCAACAAATGTTAAATAAACCCATGTTTTCAATTTTAAACATTACTGCAAAACTTGGTTACACTTTTAATACTCACAATCAAAAACATCAATGTACAAAAGCTATATCCTCATTATATGCTCAATCATGGAAAACAATTCGTAAAATTAAATAAAATGGCAAACAGTTTTGAGTAAAATCAGGAAATTACAGATGTATTGCAACTATACTGTAGAAACGGCAAAAAAATAGAAACCCTTTATGCACAATCTTTTCAGCAACCTTCATTTTCTATAAGCTCTAGAGTGACAGGCTGACAAATGTGTTTGCAAATGGTGTTTCATTTTGAATGACTTGTTACATTTCAAGCAAGTGAACTTGCGTTCAGACGGATGGATTCTTCTTATATGTAGTCTAAAACTTTTCTCCCCATAGTAAAATTTTCCACATTCACTGCACGTATATTGCGACATGGTCAATGATTGGTCGTTCATTGCACCAAAATTGTGTCTGTTTGAATCTTTCTGGAATGCGGGCATGTTCACCACAGACGGTACTGAAATTATAAGAGTAATGTACTTATACATGAGTATATTTTCCCATATGTACATTTAATATTTTGTGTTGGGATCACAGGAAATCATAAAGAACACTGCACGTATATTGCGACATGGTCAACGATAAGTCTTTCATTGCACCGATATTGTGTCTGTTTGTGTCTCTCTGATCTGCGGGCAATATCGTCACATATGATCCTGAAATTATAATAGTAATGTACATATTAATGTGCATTTCTTGCTATCTGTCTATCTGTGCATGAAATGTTTTGTGTTGGAATCACAGAAAAAATATAAGAAACACATTTATACATTTTTAGATTTTTAATGCTACTGGACCATTATGCATGCATAACACATTACCAACCTCTACGAAGAGAATATCTCGAATTAAACAACCACGTGACCCATGAAATGTCACATGTGTCGGGCAAAATATGATGTAATAAAAATGTTCTGACATTTAATTGAAGTTGCAAGTTTATAATCCTGTCATATCAAAGACAAGTTGTTACAGGGAACGCCACATACACAAAACAATACCTCCCCGCACAGACCCCCGGGAAAACAACAGTCTACAAAACATTAAGCACTGAGGAGATGCAAGGGAACAGGGGTGCAAGGAATGGTGTTGCCGACCATAAACATAAACATTGGACAAATTAGGGGGACCACAGGGGTGAAATTTAAGGTATGGAAAACATAACGAAACAAGTCAAGAACGTCAGTACTACTAGGCCCAAAGGGGGAGGAAAGTACATGCATTTCATACTTGATAATATATCAAGTAAAAGTACTGCACATGTGGAAAGGGGAACTTAACATACATCTATAAGCATCAATAGAAATATATGTAATAACGACACAGCGATAAATAGCCTTGAAAATGTCAGTACAAACTGGGTTTAAATCGATTAACCAGCTAGCTAACATCACGCTTAACCGCTGTATGGTCATTGATTTCCAACATATTAACATAAATTGACTAAGTAGACGGTAACTAATAATTAAAAGCACTTGACCAAGGAGCATCGATAAACAATGTCGTACTTAACGTTTCTAATGGTGAAGCACTGTGCCAGTTGAATGTCCGCTGGTTATTTTTGGAAACGCATGTAGCCTATATATATGCCATATATGCCAACCGTAATTAACTATATAAACCTATAAATTACTACTTGATAGTACCTGTATTTTTAGGAATTAATTCCAAACGATGCGTCCAAGGACATTTAATACAATTCCTTTTTATGTTTTCATGAGCTATTTATAAGCAATATGTCCATGGACACAAACTGATAAGCATGTTAGAACATTATTTTCGAATAATAACATTCAAATCGCAAGCGTTGACGTTTAAATGTGAGAAGATAGAACTCCGTGGCTGAGTGGTTATTGTCACCGACTTCAAATACTTGATGAAACCATCCACTTAGCTTAGGGAGGTCGTTGTTTCCACTTAAATGTCCGCCTGAGGTCTTCCTCTACCCTCATGGCTGGAATTGTCACTACGTGAACATGGGTATTGAAAGGGTCATTGTAAATATGTGCGTAGAAGTATCACTGAAAGCCAGTTTATATGTTCTTTCAGAGTGCTTCATGTACGTATCTGGACTGCAGGGTGAACAGTTGCTTTAAGTGGGGGAAAACAATAAGATCGTCAACAAAGCAAGCGGCATGGATAAGACAACATATAAGAGTTCGTTTAGGGTTTGTTTATTCTAATCAACACATATTTTACAACATTCTCAGTTTGTTTTGTATATACAATATAAGTCTATTTACACACAAGCGAAGCGACATATTCAATAAAACATTTGCCCACAAAATTTTAAATAACTCCATGTTTTCAATTTTAGACATTCCTGCAAAACATTGTAACACTTTAAATAATCACTGTCAAAAAACATCAATTTACACCAGCTATATCCCAGCAATCACATGTTCATGTACTCAAGTCAGTCTCCGCGTGCTCTCTGTCCGTTTTAACACAATGTAACCATTAATACCCATAATTTGATGTAATAAAATCTGGCAATTACAGAAGGGTACGCAGCACTAAACTATAGAAATAACATAAATAGAAACTCTTTATTCACAACTTTCGGCTTTATAGGCTTCTTCAACATTTCCATAATTCTTCCCTTCGGAGAATATCAGTCATAGTTATCAACTGTAGTTTTATTGGATTTAACGCCATTTTTCAACACTTTTTCAGGTCGTTCATGGCGCCGATTGTTCCTGGAATTAATTATCAACCAGTACTAACTTGCTCATCCGCAAGCAGTTGACAACTTGTTCACATGAATCAGAGGTGGAGGACAAATGACCGTTGCCAAATGTCACGGAAGGACATGTACTGCCCCGCCATGACATTCAACTCGGACCTCAAGAGTGACTGGCTGACATTACAGGTTATATATACATGTATAAACATTTAGATATGTGAAGTGTGAAGTAGGTGTCATGACATCAAACAAATCAATTTCTACCTGACATAATACATGATATACTATACAGGTTATCAACAAAACATACATGTACATGTACCATTCCAGTTATATATGGAAAGGTATTGCTCTCGTTCCTTTGTGGCATAAAACATGTACATAGCTAGGTTGCGTACTATGTTAGTGTTTTGTGAAGACATTAAAATATAAAACATTTCAATAGATGCATTGTTAAGATTTATATGGGGAATATATCTTGAACCATATGTGTAACCATATGTGATTGCAAATGGTGCTTCATTTTGAATGACTTGTTACATTTCAAGCATGTAAACTTGCGTTCAGATGGATGACTTCTTTTCATATGTAGTCTCAAACTTTTCTCCCCATAGTAAAATTTTCCACATTCACTGCACGTATATTGCGACATGGTCAATGATTGGTCGTTCATTGCACCAAAATTGTGTCTGTTTGAATCTTTCTGGAATGCGGGCATGTTCACCACAGACGGTACTGAAATTATAAGAGTAATGTACTTATACATGAGTATATTTTCCCATATGTGCATTTAATATTTTGTGTTGGGATCACAGGAAATCATAAAGAACACATGTATACATTGATGACTACTTCAATGCTACTGGACCAAACAGTTGCGAGCCTACCAATGGTACACAATTGCCGTGGCTCATTATGCATGCATATCGTATAACCAACCTCTAAGCAGAAGTGTGAGTGTTGCGAGAACATCTCTTATTAAATCCCTGTCACAACTAACAACCACATGATCCATGAAATGTCACATGTGTCAGGTAATATATGGCGTAATAAAAATGCCTTAACAGTTATAGCTCAATGTATGCATTATTCTAAATTATTCCATGCAATTATATTCAAAATTAAAACTAGAGTACATGTACTGATCACGGGAAAGTGTCACGAGTTATCTCCCCTTCTATAGTATATGTGCATTATTCGTGTTTTACACCTGACCTCTTTTCCGCGACGAAAAGTTGTACAAATTTCAAAAAATCAAACTATATCTATGAAGTGCCCCGAATGGAAATCGGTCTGGCAGAAATCATCGAAATTCGATATAAAATATGTATGTGTTTTTGCCTTCTTTTGGTGTTAAAGCAAATCGACGATGTTTCTGATGCATTTTCTGCGGCGAACTTCGTTAATTCTCGAGGGAACTTCATTAAGACCTTTGAAAGGCAAATTATTCAGGGTGAGAACTCGGTGCATATCATTGGTATGTTTTGATATTTGACATACATAAACCATAGAAGAGATATAGAAGGGGACCCGTTCTCCTTTGGCCCTAATACATACAATGTTTGCAACGTCATAGAGCTGATTACACGTGATAACAACAGGCAGTGGTGTCATCATTTCAATCTTTTAGACCTTCACGCATGTATATTTCCCCCATGACTAGCGGCTTGTATTTTGTGTTTAATTTGAAAGCCCATCAAAACCTATACAATCCTTCCAGATCCGGAAGTATGTGTTGGCGGTGGCCTAAATTATTACCTAAATTTGCTTTTTCGTGTGTATTATGTAATTAATTATCAACAGTTTCCATGACATTATTACAGCTGTCGTAAGTAGTTTCTTATTACCTATTAGTACCTATTACCGAATTTGCATTAATGCCATTACAATTTATCCCCGATCGCGCGCTATTGCTTATAACGCTTATCTCCCTAGAAGTGCATTAATGACTGCCTTCTGTGAATATTAAAATAAAACGATCAATGCATCTTGAAAACAAGAGGTCATCAGTCTCATTTGCCAGTAAATTAATTAAATAACCAAACAATGTTTTCAAAGATGAAAAAACTAAATAACAGAACAATGTTTGCGACGGCAGAGGACTCTTTACTTTGTAAAGGGAGAAAACTGTGTAGGAACCTACCTATTGCTAATACCTCCAGGACAATTTAATTCATTTTTCCACTGAACATAGTATCTTAAATGTAACGTAATATTAAGAGACAGTGAAATCAATTTTCAAGAACTTAATTCATCCCTTGTCCCATTGTTTACAAAATAAAGTTGCGTTCTGAAGGCGGGCATGAAACTTTTTTGCATGGAACGTTTTCAAGTCATGGAAATGTTATTTGGAATATTGTTAGAATCACATGGATTGTCAGAGATACGTCTATATTATAACATTGAGGCAGTATCGTACCAAAAGCAAACGTATGAGGATCTAGAAATGTCTTTTTTAATTTACGGTGACTTAATATCATCCCGTTTAAATCAATTGACGTCCAAATATATAAAAAAATAACATATTTTTTCTAAAACAGTTGGATACGTCTGTAAAAAAACTAAATGAAATAAATAAATTCAATTCCAATGCTACAACCATTGCAACCAATAATACATATGTATTAAATACAAACTGACCACCTCCAAATGTTAATGACACCTACGGATTTCCACATATTTCAAACGATTATGCACGTGTGTAAAAGAAGAATTAAGTTGTTACAAGAAAGTCCATATTCACAACACGATGCCTCCCTATACAGTTACCAGGACAACACAGAATAAGAAAAAAACAGAAGAAGAGGTTTATTTTTAATAACAGTTGACCAAATGCCAAAATCAGCAAAAACAAACAGGAGCCGAGGTGTAAGGGCAAACATCTAAGGGGGCGATATGGAATTGTCTGGCTGATTAGCAAACACAATTAAGAACAGTAGAATTCTTTGCTGCGAACATATTCTTGAGATAACTTTTCAAATTTGATGTTCAAATACCAAATATCAACTCAGTACACTAGTTCAAAAACTCATAATAGTCAAAGCGTATTTATTATACACTGAGCAACACTGTAATACTCACCACAGACATTCACCATCAGTATGTATAATAACAATTTGTGAAATACATGTTGCACAATGAATGGTCAGTCTAATAGTCTCATATGATTAATATATGAATGGTATCTTAAATATTTTTATTATACTGTATTTGTTCATGTTTTATATACATGTATACATGCTTGTATTGTCACAATAATGATACTTTGATTAAAAATAAAAGAGAGATTAAATTGTAACAGGGAACGCCACATTCTCAAGACAAGAACGCAGACCCCTTACTAACCGCGATCAATGTGTGGAGCAAGTTCGAGGATGATAGGTCAAGGCATGCTCGAATTATTAGCCGGAAACTGTTCAAGTATTCAAGTAATTGACCCATTTGACCTTAAACCTTTGACCCAAAAATCGATACGGTTCCTCTACTCCCCACGGTCAATGTGTGGAGCAAGTGTGAGGAAGGGTAGGTCAAGGCATTCTCTGAGTTATTGGCCAGAAACGTTTTATGTAGAATTGACCCCTGTGACCTGGACATTTCACCCAGTGACCCCAAAATCAATTGGTTCTCTACTACCCGCGATCAATATGACAACCAAGTTTGAGATGGATAGTTCAATGTGTTCTCGAGTTATTGATAGGAAACGAAAAGATTTTACCGACTGACATGTGCAAAGCAATATGCCCTCTTCTTCGAAGGAGTGCATTAAAAACACAACCTAGAAACTAATTAAATATCGAGTTGTGTCGAGCTGTTTTTGTTAGGGTAAGAGTGAAGGGTTGAAGAGCTTATTTCGTATGGAAAACTTTGTGGTCTCCTAAGTGAAGAATTTACTTGTTGGAAAGTGTCGAATGGTTTTGATGTTTATTTAAAAGAACGTTAGGTTGTTCTCATGTTGGACATATTAAAATAGTTATGATCATACTGCTTTTGTTATCGAAATAGTGTGAATTTCATTATTTGAATTTGGCATTACATGATTTTTGCTTTCATATGTTATTTTAACTATATGTAGCTTAAAATTCAAATAAATATCAAGTATAAAATAAGATAACAGTAGTAAGAATGTATATTTATAACGAAGAATATGAATAAAATGAATGGAAACATGTGCACAGATGTGCAGTATCTCAATCAAGTTGAAAAAATGGACAGCAGTCGCTAAAAGATAAAGACATAACCAGTATAATTATAAGTATAACATCAGTAGGTTTTATCTATTAAAGCTTTTAAAGCTTTCGTTTGCAATGTCTGTCAAATTTCTAAATGTATATATTCTCATATCATAGAAACAACTGAGATCCCTGCGGCAACATATAGCTCAAACATTTTCAAAGACAGATAACTCTACGGTTGTACGGCTCCATCATATTTGATCAAATAACGTTCTTTATCTCTTTTTAACTTTATCTCTTTTACTAACTTTCAAACAGTAAGGGTCAGGTCAGACAATTGGGAAACAATAATTAAATGATTTTCTTTATCATAGACAACAACAGCTCAATGTTAACAGGCATCTGTCTAAATAGTACGTTACAAGTGTATAATGGATCCCACAATGCACTAAATATTACGTTACAAGTGTATAATGGATCCCACAATGCACTAAATAGTATGTTACAAGTTTATAATGGATCCCACAATGCACTAAATAGTACGTTACAAGTTTATAATGGATCCCACAATGCACTAAATAGTACGTTACAAGTGTATAATGGATCCCACAATGCACTAAATAGTACGTTACAAGTTTATAATGGATCCCACAATGCACTAAATAGTACGTTACAAGTTTATAATGGATCCCACAATGCACTAAATAGTACGTTACAAGTGTATAATGGATCCCACAATGCACTAAATAGTACGTTACAAGTGTATAATGGATCCCACAATGCACTAAATAGTACGTTACAAGTGTATAATGGATCCCACAATGCACTAAATAGTACGTTACAAGTGTATAATTGATCCCACAATGCACTAAATAGTACGTTACAAGTTTATAATGGATCCCACAATGCACTAAATAGTACGTTACAAGTGTATAATGGATCCCACAATGCACCATAGTACGGCCAGACATTATACTACACAGAAATAAGTTTCCTGCTTACAAAACGAAACATAAGACACTGTAATAATTAGATAACATGATATAATGCTATAAGTATACAAGTTCGGTTACAATGATTATATAATTTAGACACATACTCGTTTCCAAGACATAGATCTACTGCGGTATTGCAAACCGATGCATTTAACTCCACGACAAATCAACATCTGCTCTTATAGAAAACAAATCAGAATGTAGACACTATATTAACAAGTATTTTCATTTAACTGGTCTACAGTCCATGATTCAGTGTGGCACAAACTACATCAAAAACACAGTACGGCTTCAACCCGGTTGATTGAACATCACAAATCTACAATAGAATCCCACAGAGAAACTTGGAATGTATGCACACTATCACGAATTCTGCCAGTGAGTTATAATGTGTGCTTGTAAATGATGCTTTCTTTTGAAAGTCTTCTGACAATACCGGCACTGGAATCTGGCTACAGACGAGTGTATGGTTCTTTCATGTAACTTCAAGTTGCCCTTGGCTGTAAACACTTTGCCACACTCCCCACAGCGAAGATCTTCGTTTGTGGATGTGTTAGAATGACTATACATACTCTCTGTCGTGACGCTGCCTGGGAACACTGAAAATAATTTTATAGATGCAGTTTAAAAATATTGTATAATGATTAGCCATCAATTGCTATCAATTCAATAAAATATATATTGATAGGTACCTTCACAAATAAATTTACATGAAAAGGTTACCAGCAGGCAATGTAACCAGTCTTTATAATCACAAACAATTCATCTCCAAAATGATTTTGCTCTGGTGAGGTTACACTGAAAATAAATTACGCCGAGTATTGTGTCTGCGACAGACGGAAGCGTTCCCAGCGGGTGAGTTGTGGTGTTTATTTTCTTGCCGATAATTCATGGTTTCGATGTTTCTCTATGATTTATTATCGTCTGAACGACCGTGATTGTCTATATTTACTATCAAAATGATAAAGCTGGTATAGTCCGTTTAAAATTGACATACAGAAAAAAAATCGCCCTCAACTGCTCGATTGAGTCAGAGTCACTGTTCCAGTTATCAAAGCTTTAATATATGACTTCAGAAAGAACAGTGTAAGTTTCATAGGCGAATTTCCTTCATGCAAAAGTATGAATGAGCCTTCAAAAGTTAGTTATAACAGAGGAGATATCCATGTGAATTATTGTGAAACAGCCACATATTTACAGGACACCTTCACATATTCTGAGTTACATATATAACGCGGAATTCAGACCTGGAATGATAACGTATATGGATTATGTTGTACGTCAGCATCAGATTTTAATATTCATGGTATACGATCTAGATAGGAAATATCACCGTGAAATAAAAAAAATGCTCATCCTATTGCGTACGTTTTGAAAGGTGCAAATATGTCAAATGAATCATTTGGTCAAATCGTTGAGCATGTCGTTCAGAAGTGTGAAGAAAACGGATTAAACGTTATAGCTACTTCAAGCGACAGACAGTGGCATAAATATGGGATCAGAGGTACATCGAAAGAGCATCTTACAGTATTACAGCTCCAACGTGCTTGGAAGATATCGAGATGAACAAAAATGGTCAATGGCCCATTGATTGTTTTTGGTCAGTCGAGAGATGAACCACTCAGAGTATTCAATGCAGCCTCAAAACCATGGGTTACAGAGAATAATCCACAAACAACGGATGGGCGGAATCAAGATCTGAATACAATTTCAAATGAGTTTGAAGTCTTTGAAGCTACATTAATGACTGATCAAATGTCCATATTGACAGGCATTGACAATTGTATTCTTGACAATTATCCCGAAGAAACTCATTTGAATGATCTAGCAACTCAAAGGGTTAATTGAGACTATCATGTCGGGGAATATATTCAAATAATGCTTTCAGAAATATGGCAATTTCAATCAATTCAAACCTATGATAACAGATTAGAAAATAATACAACCAAGTGGTCAAACATTGATTTGTCCACAATATAGTAATAAATATATGGAAGACAACTCTTGTCTCAGGATAGTGACTTTCAATGTGAGAGTGAGAATACAGTCCATTCTGTTAATACGCATCGTATAAGTGACGCATATTCTATTTTATACGACACATCAGATTACCTTCAATGGGATTATTTACAAAACATACACAGAAACGATGACCAACTGAATAATCAAGGTATACACGAGAATATTGAACAAACAGAGATACACGTTTTCTTGAATGATATTGGAGCGCATGAAACCGAATCTACAAGTCAGAAGGAAGACTTACCGGAAAACAACTCTTATCAACTACTTTTGACTATGCTTCAAGACTATGACATACAAAAGAAAAAATGTACGGGTTCCCGTAACTGTAAAGGAAATGCATGACATTTTGAACGACAGGTTGAAGGCACCAACAGCTTACTTAAGAAAGAATTGTTACTATGTATAGAAATAGTCAATGCCTATAAGAATATTGACATCAGATTTGTCCAACATGGAATAAAAATTGTATATATGCATTGCAAGATGCGCTTAACATACGTCTACTTGTTCCTCAGAAACCGCACCTCCTTTGAAAAGACGTGAAGCAAGTCCACCGAAATTGACTATTTTTTTCATCAACTTTCATTAAAAGATTTCCAAAGGAAACTTTGTCGAGGGTGTTTTGTGAAAACAATTTCCAGAAACAATTCAATCAGTGGTCAATATATAATCCAGTGAGAGAAAATGGTGTTTTAGAAGGCAGTCTTAACACAAGTTGGTTTTCTTATCCCAAAGTGGATACAAGTAAACAAGATGCTTTTCATTATACATATTGATGCGCGTCATATTCTTACGTGCCTCAGATATAAAATATGTACAACAGGTATTTCTGAATTAAATTCAGAAGCATGGAAGAAAGCTGCTGAAATAAACGAGTGTATAGACAAACGAAGTGTCGCATTAGCAAAAAGAGTGCTTGCTGAAGGTGTAGAGCTTTACAAGGCCAAACATGCATTTGCTTAGGAGGCTCAATTTGTAAGACTGATAAGAAGATGGTTCGAGGTTGAAGATGATGCAGGGATAGCTTCAAATGAGAGATGCCACAGACGATTAGAGCTAAAAGACTATTTATTGGACAATGTAAATTTCGGACAATTTCCACACCAAACAAAATACACTAAAGGAATTCAAATAGTCACATTTGAGTCTCTCTTGGTGAATATAGAACGGAAGTTACTGCAGTACCAATTTTTGCCATCCATATCGTACAATGCTAGAGCTCTTGGAACACAGTTTTTCAGTACGATTAAGGACTTGGACCCATCTGGACTTGGCACTCCTTAGCCTGACGATATACCAGAAATAATTGCTACGGCAGCTTTAGCTTACTTGGATAAGAACCCTGATAGGTACGATTCAAATAAAGTACTATTTAAACAAATTTCACTGTAAAACAATTGCTTTTAAAAAAATGGTAGTTATCCTGTAAATTTATTTATAGAGCATTCCTTCAGTTTGCTGATAAGAAATGAAACATTTCAATAATTCCTAAAGTGGAAAGAAATATCGACAATTCCTCGGTTAATCATTGATTAACTTATCAATAATCAATAAGACTCCAACCATTATTTGATTGAAGGCTCCATGTCTGAATTATAAAGCTTGCTAACTTCATATCACTAGCTTCACAACTCCACATTTGAGTCCAAACAAATGCATGAAATTTGTATGGGATACTAACCAGCTGGCTTATGGAAGGTCCTTGATTCGACCATGGTATACAAACATGCATAAATAAATGACTGAATGGGCACTTGTGGCATTCACCCATTGCAATATGACCTAGTCAGTTGGTGTGACCTAAAGCCACATGCTGTGTTTTTAATTGTTAAATAAATATACTACAACTACATGGTAGGAACCATCTACAAACCACAATCCAACTGGAAAGTTTCCCAAATGTTGGATATTCATGCAATTTGTTTCATGTTTTTCAGAGACCACCTTTTTGACACTGAGGCAAGAAAGCGGTTAAAGCCGAAACGAAAAGTGGTTCCATTTCTATACCAGACAAACCAGCCCATGTACAGAGGTGAAGTCAATATCAGACTTGTGATGAATCAAAAGTTTGGCACATTATCGAAAAGGACTCTCTGATTTAGATTAATGTTGTTTTTCACATAACAGCTTGGTAGGAAAATATGACATTGTGTTTAGTGATTATAATATATATCACAAATGAATTGTGGTGTATCAATGTATCTGACCCCCATTTGTGGTTTTACAGATTATGACTTGACTAATGTAGAATTCCTTTTAAGGACCATATAAAGATATGTATAGCTATGTGCCTATTGCCCCAGGTTCACAAATTTAAAGCACTAAAGTTGCTCAAACTCAACTTATTTCTTTCAATTACCAAATAATTGTTGGAGTTTCTTTATGTAGATTGTGTAACATTTATTTGTATTGATCTTTTCAATAGTTTTATAGAAAATATTTTAACTCCCACTTTCCATCTAGTAAATACAGAGGACAATGTTTTTGAGTTCAATCTGAGTTGAGTTCCACAATATTGAGCTTCCCTAAATTATGCTATCATTTATGACAAGTACAACAGATCAACATTAATAACCCTACAATTGAAATTCATAAAACCATTATTAACAGTATTAACCCTTTATTAAACTAATATTATGCTCATTTTTAGTTCAATTCTTTACCCAAACAAACATGAAAAATATATTTCCTAAAGTAAAATCATCAATAAGCATGAATTTACAAAGAATGAACTCATAATGCATTGATCCGTATTTGTTGAAGAAAGATGTTTGTACATCATAAAATTTTAAAAAATCCAGTTTTTTAACAATCAGGCTTTTTTTGTTTTAAGTTTTGTCTGTTAGTAATATGGTAAAAAAATATTTTCGATCAGTTATACATTGCAATGGTTCTTATTAGAGATGTTTTAGCCAAAGAAACACTACTGGATGAAGCCAATTGAAACCTTTTATGTTCAGATGAGCCAAGTACATCTTTAAATAAAAAGTGATCAATTAGAAATGTTGTTCCTTGAAAATGTGTACATATATATATTCCAGTTTTGTATTGAATAACCGCATAATTCTAA
Source organism: Mactromeris polynyma (assembly GCA_032209605.1). Taxonomy (NCBI): domain Eukaryota; kingdom Metazoa; phylum Mollusca; class Bivalvia; order Venerida; family Mactridae; genus Mactromeris; species Mactromeris polynyma. The sequence goes on along the minus strand of JASFXZ010000019.1, from coordinate 9,597,008 downwards.
ATACCAAAGAAAATCTAATGAAAATAAAAGTTCATGGTAACATGGTTCATCTGTAGAAAAAGGTAAGTCAATATTTAGTGAATATTACTGGTAACTTTCTTGGTACATGTATTATATTGCAGTAGTTAACTATCATTAAAACATAGCATAATAAATATTTCCACAAAATCAATGCATTGTCAGAGTAAACAATAATGTTAATATATGTTATTATCACCATCACATACATGGCAATTACTTCTAAATTACAAAATGTTTGAATAAGGTTGATCTTCAAAAACCGGGACCATGTATCCAGGCCTTTTTCTATAGTACTCACGGGTCCTATATCTGACCCATTCCCAAAGCCAAATTTATGTTTTTTCCCAATCAGAAAAATAATTCCCTATCAGAAGCACCTACGAAAAATCGTCTACTGAAACAACCTGGTATATCTTGAAGCTCTTGGAATAACTCTGGCCATTATTGTCCCTTGTGTCATAAATGTTTGTGGACATTTTGTGTATCTTTTTGACAGTTGATATAAGAAATGTATATTAGAATGCTTGTTTATATAAAATTTAGATATGAAAAGCCAGTTCTTCTAACTATAAAAATTCCCAAAAGTGGATTTGAAGCGATTGAATTTTTCCCAAATTGGCAAATTTTACAACGCATATTTTCCAAATTTATCCAAGGTAATTTCCTAAAATGGACAGAAAAAGGCCTTGTATCATTCAAATACATATACTGCACTGATTGTTTGATTAAAATTATTTACAGAGATCATGTATGATAAAGTAAAGCAAAATGCTGAACAAAACGAGAACAAAAGTTTATATGTAAATTTGCTAAACATGACACAGGTTTCACTTATCTCCAGAACGCATCAGAACCTGGTGGAAGGTAATACAAGTTTTTTTTCACTGGCTGTGCTTCTTTTTATGCCTTGCCAAATTTGATGCATATCGATATATTTTCCCACATGGGCATGAGTGAATGATATCATTATGACTAGCATCTTTGTGTCTATTAAGGTTGCTGATGTCACTGTATTCTAATCCACATATATCGCATTTGCACACCTTTTCACAACTGCACACTTTCTCATGACGCCTAAAACTAGTCGAGTTACTGAATTTGCGGTCACACTTGGAACAATTGTAAGGTTTCATTCTTGTGTGAGAATTTATGTGATCAGAGTATAGACGCCTCCTAGTAAAGACTTGATTACACTTGTCAAATGGACAAATCAGTCTACATTTGCTTGTAGGAATGTCAGTATGCTGTGTGGCCAAATGTTCATCCAAAGTGGACTTTTTCATGAAAGTTTTTCCACATCTGGTGCATAAATGTTGCTTGGCACTATGTCTTGCCTGCATGTGTACACTCATAGCTTCTTCAGTCTTGAAACTTTGTGTGCACCTGGTACACATGAAGTCAGTTTCTGAAAAATGCTTAAATTGTATGTGCCTTTTCAAGTTGTCATTCCTTGTGAAGCTTTTATTACAGGTAGTGCACTGAAATGACGGATCAACCACTTGCTCATGTTGGACGTTCAAAACTGATCCATCCAGAGGAATCTTTATATCTGCATCGGCATCTTTTGACCCGACATCAGAAAAACTTCCTTCAATCTTGTCTGGCACCGAAAAGCAGGTAGATCTACCTGAAATGTATAATCAAACTATTATGAAGCAAGCTTTGTTCAACATCTATAAACATGCTATCAGTATTATAAAAAGACATACATCAGAAATATAGAGTAATAACGATTATTTCCAAAGTATCATACTGACCCCTATATTTCTGTGGGGCTTCAACAACAAACTCATTAAATGATTTGTTTTTATCTGGGACCAATATAATTTATACTGGTCCCAGTTTTTATCGACAAGATGTTTCAAGTATTTGAATTTATTGGAATGAAGAGGTATAACAGTGAGCAGCAAAGCAATAAAAGATTGATAGGAATTGTTTTCTTTCTTTTGATCGTTTTGTGAGCGTTAAGTATCATGGTAGTATGAGAAACCAGGCTATATATGGAGGGATGGACAATAGCAAATCACATGGCGTATAATATATTTTTACCGAACATATACAGTGTATGTTGATCAGATTAATAAACAAGACAAAACATTATATAGCCTTGTGCTTGTTTACAAGGTTTCAAATGTTTCTTAACACATTTTTTTACACTCTTGCTCGTATATACTTTTGCATAAACTCTTGCACATCATCTGATTTTTAAGAGGTACCCTCCCATGATAAAATTATTGGGAGGCTTGGTTAAAATACGGAGTATTCTGTGATAGTCCCAGAAATGTACATTAATGCAGACTATACTCTGTGATAGTCCCAGAAATGTATTAGAATGCAGACTATACTCTGTGATAGTCCCAGAAATGTACTAGAATGCAGACTATACTCTGTGATAGTCCCAGAAATGTACTAGAATGCAGACTATACTCTGTGATAGTCCCAGAAATGTACTAGAATGCAGACTATACTCTGTGATAGTCCCAGAAATGTACTAGAATGCAGACTATGATTTGATTGAGTATTTTGCTATGCTGTGAGTTTCTATGATTTAAGTCAGTAATTTAACAAATGCAATTAAACCTCCGATTATTCAATTTCATATCTAAACAAGCACTTATCAAGGGTATATATGACAAGCGACAGATTACGGCCCTTCTGGTAATGTCTAAGCTGGGGACAGTACTTGCATTGTAAATTATATATCACTGAACTGTGCCACCTAAAATGTGCCGATCTTTTAAAAAGGCAATGTCTAAGCTGGGGACAGTACTTGCATTGTAAATTATATATCACTGAACTGTGCCACCCAAAATGTGCAATCTTTTATATTGCCGATATTTTAAAAAGGCACGTTTTTTATTTGACTGATCGGTGTAGAACGCCAATATAGATTCTAGAGAGAAAATACTTGACACATAAATTACTAAATTTAAATTTTCACCCGTCACAATATGTATGTGTATTTCTCGTCTCTTTGTGCTTTGGAGTGGCTCAATTCTTGTAATTGTTGCATTTCCTGCTTGACTTCAACATTTATTTGAAAGAAACAAACGCGCTTATGCCGTTAATCAACAAGTAATGGATTATCTCATTGAATGTTAACGTTAGATGCAGTTAGTTTGCTATAAAATCTTGATGGCCAACAGCAGTCATGGGCATTTGTTTGTTTCAACAACAAAGCTGTTTTTAACTTTTAACTAAGTACCTTTGCGAAAAAATATTCCAAAAACAGTTTTCTACATTTTATGCAATGTATTTAATAAGAATAGAAATTGCTCTCTGACCAAGTCTGGTGAAAATTGGACAAAGAATTCTAAAGTTATTGATCGGACAAGAACAATTTTAGGTAATTTCTCTACACTACAGTGCAATATGGCTGGTTATCGAACTTGTCCAATATATTATGCCGATACACATTCTGACCAAGTCTGGTGAAGATTGGACAAAGAATACTAAAGTAATTGATCTGACAATACCAATTTTAGGTAATTTCTCTAATTAAAGGGCAATAACTCTGGAGTGACAAGTGCAATATAGCTGGTTATCGTACTTGTCCAAGATATTATGCCGATACATATTCTGACTAAGTCTGGTGAAGATTGGACAAAGAATACTTAAGTTATTGATCGGACAACATGCTGGTCGCCCGCCCGCCCAATCGCCTGCCCGCAGCAGGTGAAACTATAATACGTCCTGTTCTTTGAATGGGCTTATAAAAATGTAACGATGCTCTGGAAGCAAGTCCTTAATGCCAATTGTTACAACTTGTTCAAGTAAAAGAACACAAATGTAAATCTGAAATTATTTTTAATAAACAAATATTTTACCAAACATCAAACAAAACATTGTGTATATAATTAAACACTATGATAAGTGCCATCTACATCATCTTACAGTGACTGTATGTTAAAACTATTTCAACGTTTCAAAGGGTGAAAGCTAAAGCACATGCATCAGTTAAAATACTATAAAGGCTCAAGGGAAATAGCTGAAGAAGTCTTATCTACTGTTTCATTTCCAATATGTTTTTAATGTGAACAGTAGTAAACATTTTAACATAACATCATAGAGTTCTTTAAGACGCGCTTTTTCTGTCTTAGAACTAGTTCCTGTAACAGCCTGCAAAACAGGCATGTCCATAGGTAGAATTTACTTTTTTCGCATTCATTTGTATTGGGAAACTGTATAGGTAGATTACTGTATCTGTCTTTATGGTCGTTTGGCCATTGAGTTGTATCTGGGTTGGTGGGTAAGAGGAAATATATACATTTTAGGCCTAAGAAACATATTTTGCACAAGGACATCATTTATTTTTTCGGCAAATTCGTGTGGTTTTTAAATTATTCGTAGTATGTAACTTAGCCAATTTCTTAGGATAACAACCATATTATTTTACAATTTTTTTTATTACAAGTTGTGAAACTTTAAGTCCATACATTGGTGGGAGGAACCACAGACAAACCAACAGCTTGTTTGCTAGAAATATGTAACTTTGAAATAAACAACCATAATTTTGCCATAAATCATAGGCTCAATATTAACAAATGATTCAATCGCTTAACTCCAACACTTTTAGGATAAATGATAAAGAACAAACTTCATGATAACAAAATTTAAAAATGCAAGTAATTAAAAATATAGATAAAACAAGAGCAACTCTATAATTATGCCCCCCCCCCCCCCAATGGTCCCAAACAACATAACACAATTATTTCCTCGGGTTTTTCACAAAAGCTCCAAGCTCCGTTGGGTGTCTGGTAACTATATGATTTGTGAGAATATCTGAACGTCGGAATGACATGCCACACATTTGACATTTGTGGGGTCGTTCTCCAGTATGAATGCGAAAATGAGATTTCAAGTTTCCTTTCTGGGTAAATATTTTAAGGCACACAGAACATTGGAACCCTCCTTGTGCATTCTTCCAGTAGATGTGATCATCGCTTCCAGGATATTGTTTTGTTGATTGTATAGTGGGACCTGAAATTTAACAAAAAATCATTTATTTTACAAATTGAAATAGTTTGCTACGAGGGGCATTCAATAAATTATGTCAATGGTCTTCGTATGTTTAAAATTTTCACTGCATCGGAAATTTGTTAATGTCAACCCTTCAAAGTATCCCCCCTACACAGATACACACGTTTGAAGTCTTGCTATTCTTGATCTAAATGCTGCAAAGTAGTCTCCCCTTGGTATATTGTTGAGACACTGAAAAATTGCAGAACCAAGAGCACTTCTAGTAGCATAGCACTTACCTGAGAGCATTTTTAGCAAGGGAAATAGGAAAAAGGCACAGGGGAATAAGGTTGGTGTTTAACATGAATAACCTTTTCTTGTTCTAAGAAAGATTGTACAATTTTACTTTTCTGGGCTGAAGCATTGTAATGAATGAGCTGTATGTCTTTCAAAAATTGAAGAAAATGGCATATTAAACCTTCCTGGCACTTCTCGTCCTCTTTGCAATGACTGGCCTTGACTTTTACTTAGCCATTGTTTGTCATTTATGTGTCACTGGGGCTCAAAATAATACACCCAAGTTTCATTTTTTACTAGGATTACAATTTTTATATTTTTTCAATAGTTTTTAGGCACAATCGAAATGCTTGGCCATTTGGTCTGGTGTCAACAATGGGGATCCATATAGCACAGTCAGTCAGAATATGATGGATGGTCCCTTCTGAAATGCCTAGACTTTCTAGCAGCAGCAATATTTCCCTTTGTTGCTGCAACAACAGGCCTACCTGGACGTTCACTGTCTTGCTGGCTATAATTATAGACCCCCTTTAAATGCTTTAACCCAGCGAAAAACTGTTCTTAATGTCACTGTAGAACTACCATGTATGCAACACAATTCAGAAAAAATCACTTTTGGAAATACCCGCAAAGAAACTCGGGGTTTAATGTAAGCCCTGATTTCTTATTTTTCTTCAGGTTTCATTATAGCATTGAAATATAGCCACTATATTATATGAGTGTGTATAATTCAACAATAAATGTCTTGGTCAATTATAAGTGGATTAAATCAAAATTTCACAGGTGTATTAGATAAACATCCACAATCAACTACATGAAATTCCCATGCCCTTATGCAATGCAGTTTCTATGGAAGGCAATTACTGACATAATTTTTTGAATGCCCCTCGTACAATCAGACTGATCTTGTCCCAGTTGCGAAAACATAAATCAAAATGTGCTCAAGCTCTCCTGATGCTCATGGTGGAATTTTAGGATTGTAAGACGTCCATGGTCGTTGTCAGCAATTTGCTCCTTCACACTTTAGCATCGACATTTACGAAATGTCAATCAAACTTTTACAAAACATACATATGACCATAAGATAACAGCCAAATGTGATAGCGAGGCCGAATAAAAGTATTAGGTCATGTGCTATGCACAATGATTTATGCCACATTAAGCCCCGTTTATACTATAGCACCATCAATACTTCACTATTGTCCTTAAATTCCTTTGCGTTTTTGCCAATGAGAACTAATTGGTTACATAGCACTTAATTTATGGAAGACATGTTATTCTTCACGATAGGCACACTTTTATGCCACTAGAGTTGCGTCCTATGTATACAATGACCTTGTTGAACAATAATGAGATATTTTATAATTTTTACTAGTGCCTACCTTTCATAATACACTCAACAAAATTCCTAATCGGTCAGTTTATATTGTATTATTATTTTTCTAATAATGCATGACATTGTATTCACACAAAATTTCACATACCGATATTTGAACAGGTAATGCAGCGAATTATTGATTTTTTTTAGCCGGCTCGCTATGAAATTAATCGTATTGAGGTTTATAGCACGTTTTGCACGTGCGGCGCATGGACACATATTTGCACGTGTTCGTGTACACTTTTGTCATTGCTGATGAAAATCCTTTTTGAAAAACACAAAACACGGTGAGAATGACTGAAGAAGAACGCGCCCGAGCCGTTGGAATGATACAGGCCGGAACTCATTTACGACAGGTGGGTTTTATTTTTTGAAATTTCATAAGAATATTGACATTATTTGTTTGTAGCCATTATATTGGTGGTTATTTCCGTTTTCAACTTATTTCAGGTGGCAAGAACCTTCAATCTGCGGCTACAAACAAATAATGTCAATATTCTTATGAATTTCAAAAAATAAAACCCACCTTGTTTTTTAGGCTGTCAGATCTGTGAGGGAAGGCCTTGTTTTGGGGATGTTGTCTCTCGTTGCTACTTTTTTCACTTTTATATTTTATATCATTCTTTAAATTACTTTTAATTACTTGATTATCGATCCATGCACACCAGCTATACTTTAACCACAGGATTAAATGTCAATTAATATCAATTTTATAATCAATGTTCAAAAGACAAGAACACAAATGTCACTTTGAAACTATTTTTTACTACCAATAAATCAAAATAATACTGAAAATATTCAAATCATTTATTGTACATAACATTTTTACTACAAGAACATTATTCCATTTCAACAAATCATGGCAACAAGAAACATGGCAATGCAACAAAACCAGTTGTTCAACACAACTCACAGTTGCTTTCATTTGAATACAAAAAGTATTTCTAATGTGGATAACAGCAACCATGACATTGATACAAATGCCCCAAATACAATCATAATTAACCTTGTCAAATCTACTGGGTAAACACAAAGTTTGGTGAGAATAAATAATTCAGAAACTCATAGTCAGTGTTTCTATTTTCATTAATATTAAGAAACATTGATCCCATTAGCACCATATGTATACATCTAAAACATTTCCTCACATAAAATTCCGACATACAAAGTTTCAATGCAATATCACTTTCAAGACCCTGACCCTAGCAGCCCCTAAAATGCAATCTCTATCTTTCCCTCCACATAAAATTACCTACATTTACACAAAATGTTTTATTGCTATTTCGCAATTACTGAGCGTATATCATTTTTCCTAATTTCAGAAGTGACATTTTTACAGTGACCTTGCCTTGACCCAGCAAACTTTGTGAGCTGATGTATATATGCCAAGTGTGATGACAATATTTCAATCTGAACTAAGGTTATATACTGGAACCCTCTAACCCTATATATATTGCCCACACAAGTAGCAACATATCCCTATCTACAACCAGGGTTTTGTTGAAAGTCTGGTTCATAAATGTAAGAAATCATCCAATGGATAAGTATGGATGAAATAGCTCTGAAATAAATGGTTGTTCATGCAAACTTCACATAACATTGTACCCTTGTATTGGTAGAAAGGATTCGATGACTGAACAACTATACAGTAAAACATAGATAATACGACCACCCTTATAACTGGTCTAATTATTGAGGTTGTCTTAGAATCGAGGTTGAATAAAGAGCAAAATACTGAAAAATGGGACTTGAAAATTGTGTTCTTATTATTAAGGTAGTCTGTAAGTGAGGTTTCACTGTATATCTGCTTTATCTTCAACTTATAAGTTATTATTTGTTGTGTCCCCACAACTAGATTGACCCTTGTCTGTTCAACACAAACATTGGGCTGTTCAAATCTCAAAAAGCATTTGACCGACAGTAACAAAACATCAACTTTGCCATGCGCATACACATGTCTAGTTTTTTTCAACAGTGTTTCATTTAAAAATCAATATAATGGAGACCTCTCCAGTGTTTGGTTGTAACTTTGGTTGTTCTTCTTAAAGCAACTGATAATTTCCCCACAGGAATCTGGAGTTTGAACAGCAATTTTTTTAAAAGTTTTTAATGATTTTCTACAAAGTAAAGGTTATTACAGGTTTTAAAGGCTGCAATATATAGTTCTGATTGGAAGAAATAAGGTCACTATACACTTGTAAATATCCAGAGTTATATCAGAATCATCACACCACATGGTGAACAACAGCATTTAACAACACATCACAATATACAATACAGGGATTAACATTACATCAAACATAACATTGTAATACTGAAGTTTACTTTGAAAGTGAAACAGTGGTTGTTGGCCTGACATGGCTGAAAATACATGTTTTCATTGATGAAAAATATCCTAAATAATATTTTCTGATATTTCTATCAGTATCTACACATTCTGAGAATCTAAGGCTTAAATTAACCATTGTAACTAGACAGTATGAAACATGTTAATTCATTAAAAAAACACTCAATATTATGTACTTAAATTTTTATCTACGTGTTTTGAGAATTTATGGCTTAAAATAACCGTTGAAAATAGACAATAATTATGAAACATGTTTCAATGACATGAAATTCAAACACATAGTGCTTCTTGCATACCAGTCACATCAACATTTCATTCACTGTTGTGAGTTCGCTTCATTCATATGTGTCATCAAATGTCCCTGCAGATGATGTTTCAATCTAAATGCTTTGTTGCATTTTTGACATACAAACTTTTTTTCTCCACTATGAATCTTCATGTGTGTTTTAAGATTTTGTTTAAAAGAGAACATCTTTCCACAAACAGGGCATGTCGGCATCTCACTTCTCTTGTATCCATAATGATAATTTTCTGAAAAGAAAGAAATAGAAATTACTTTATGCAATGTACATGAAGAAACTATCAAGATTACAAAAAGATTACAATAAATTTACAGAGAAACAAGGCCTTATAAACACGTCAACATAAAGATGACATACATACAAATGTTATTTTACCTGTAGCTTTCATTTTACTATGGTATGTTCTATTTTCTTAAGAACGGATGTTTTTTATTTTGGGCAACTTCCAAGGAAGGAACTTGAAATCTTTGGCTCAGAAATTCTGGATCCTGTCCAATACTGCTACTGCAAAGCCGATGTACAATATTAAACCTTAATACATGATTTATTTTTTGATTTAACCAATAATTCTGAAATAACCTGAATTTCAATGAATATCATCGATTCCAATAATAGAAAACTCAAATCTTAATAAACATTGACAGCTCAATTAATCTCATATTACATAAAATGCACCTTTCATCAAATATACCGTATATTACCGGCCATAAGTCGATCTCAGCCATAAGTCGAGGGTGTAGTTTTGTCTGTAAAAAGGGAAATTTAGGCTTACCCCTTCCATAAGTCGAGGGGGGACTTAGGCAGGATGAAAATAAGACTCCCAAATTCGACAGCCAACTTGCGATCTCCCGATTTTCAAAGTAAACATTGTTATTTTTGTTATGGGGTATTTTTTAGTTCATTCCCGACTGGTTCACTGCAATTAGACTGGTTCACTGCAATTATTTGCCAAGCTGATAACCGAAAGTGTAAAATCGGGATACCAGTAAGAAATAATCTCTAAATACTCTCTAAACCAAAATATCATGTGACTCTCACTTGTCAACAGAAATAATCTCTAAACCAAAATACCATGTGAGTCTCACTTGTCATCTTGTTTATTCAAGTTTCACACGTTTCTTTTGTATTCAGATATGACAATTGGCAATAAAATTGTTAATTGGCGACTCTTTAAAAAGGGATGACCACCAGATTATGATTTAAATTGCAGAATATTGCTATTAATAGCGTATAATATGGATGAAGACATGACATGGTATTGGCAATATAGCAGTGATACGGTGGTGTCAGTTCTTAATTTTAAGCCCAGTTTATGTTACCAACTGGTTGTACTTTGTTTGATTTTCATCTGTTACTCGTCCATAAGTCGACCAGTGACTTTTGGTGATTTTTTTTAGTAAAAAAACTCGACTTATGGCCGGTAATATACGGTATTCAGAATTCCAAAAGGCAAGAAACTAATTCTTTACTAAAACCGAGTTACAATAGTTTTGTGACAACCCTCGATTTAACACTTACCAACAAACCTAACACAACAGAGAGAAAATTACAATTGTTTTGTGACAACCCTCGATTTAACACTTACCAACAAACCTAACACAACAGAGAGAAAGTTACAATTGTTTTGTGACAACCCTCGATTTAACACTTACCAACAAACCTAACACAACAGAGAGAAAGTTACAATTGTTTTGTGACAACCCTCGATTTAACACTTACCAACAAACCTAACACAACAGAGAGAAAGTTACAATTGTTTTGTGACAACCCTCGATTTAACACTTACCAACAAACCTAACACAACAGAGAGAAAGTTACAATTGTTTTGTGACAACCCTCGATTTAACACTTACCAACAAACCTAACACAACAGAGAGAAAGTTACAATTGTTTTGTGACAACCCTCGATTTAACACTTACCAACAAACCTAACACAACAGAGAGAAAGTTACAATTGTTTTGTGACAACCCTCGATTTAACACTTACCAACAAACCTAACACAACAGAGAGAAAGTTACAATTGTTTTGTGACAACCCTCGATTTAACACTTACCAACAAACCTAACACAACAGAGAGAAAGTTACAATTGTTTTGTGACAACCCTCGATTTAACACTTACCAACAAACCTAACACAACAGAGAGAAAGTTACAATTGTTTTGTGACAACCCTCGATTTAACACTTACCAACAAACCTAACACAACAGAGAGAAGTGGTCAACATAGGGAATGGTTTCTATTTTAAAAAGAAAGGTCCATACAACAAAGTGTTGACAACATTAATAGAAAGCCAGCACTAAACTGCTACTGAATTTTCCCCTTTAATAAATGACACTTTTCCATTCAAATATATGGTCTTTAAGCAAGTTTGACTATATGTTAAGATGTTAGTGCCGTCAAATTCATGCCCACAATGAACGAATAAAAGTAAGTTTTGCTCATTTTAGTTTACAATTCAGGCGTTCCTATTGACATGAGCAGGATATTGTAACAAATGGGTAAATACAACTAAACAAGTTGGATCACATGGCTAGAATATTTATTTCAAGTCTTTTTTATTTCAACTACAATATAAAATAAATAAAATATGTGTAAAAGATTTAGCCCAGTACTATTGCACAGAGACCTTGACCTTTAATCAATTAGCTGAGCATCTACAGAGCATCACCATCTGAAGTTTTGGCACTGCTAGATTCAAGCATATATTCTCCCTTTGTTCTAATCCATCAGGTATACTGATGGACATACTTAACGAGGTGAACAAAGCCACATACTCTACTTCAAGCCGACTTAACGACATGAACAAAGCCACACACTCTACTTCAAGTGGGCATACATATTACAGGTATCTTTTATATTAGACGGAAAACCTATGAACATTTTACTCTCTTTAAATGAGCAGTGCTTGCAGTTGCATTCTTTCTAAAGTATAAAACACCCTTGAAAAACTGACCTAACATAATAGTACATGTGATTATGGTATTCCATGAGTACCACTAACCGCAAAAATATCGGCATAATGAAGGAATAGAAAGCAATGTATTCACAAACATTTCTAGGTCACAGTGTTATCAAATTTTCAGTTGAACAGTTGTAACTAAGCCCGAGTAAAACAAACACAAACATGCCATAAAACACAGGTAAGACAATGGTACTGGGATAAGTGAAAGTATCTGAGACTTACAAGGCATGAATAACATCTTCACTTAAAACATTTCAAGAACTTTTTAATGCATAAAGATAACAGAACAGATCATTACTGTTGTGATTGTAGTTTTATAGTTATAACCCAAATTCGCTATTTCTTTCATTATCGTGTTTACCTAAATATCGATTATAGGGGTGTTGTACACAACCTATCCATCCATTCATAACTGAAAATATGATTAAACAACCTTCCCACCCTATACCCAGTATAATGGATAAATCGATAATGAAAGCCTTATCGAATTGGGTTTATACTGGAGAATGGCTGTAAACAAATTTTAAGATAGACAGCCAATGAAAACATTTAAAAAAAATTTGACCAATAGACAAGTGTGGACAATACTTTTGGTTTTACTCAAGCCATAATAACTGATAATGACCGTTTTTTATTCTTTGTTTATAATTAAGTTATTGAACATAAATTATAATGCTACAATAAACACAACTAATTTTATCAAGTAGAGGGAGCAGACTGATCACTGTAGGTATGACAAAGATGGGCCCCAATTTGGAGAAATAAAATCAAAGAAATTTGGGGTAAACAAACAATTACGAAAAAAAGCATATAACCACATAGACATACACCGTTAAAGTCACACATACTTCTATAATTCAATCATTTTTTCCGCTTTTGAATAAAAGACTTCGTTTCTTCTGGGTGCCTAGTAACCATGTGACTTAACAAATGATCAGAACGCCTAAAAGTCATTCGGCATTCTTGACATTTGTGGGGTCTTTCTCCAGTATGAATTCGAAAATGTGACTTTAAGTTTCCTTTCTGACTAAATATCTTATAGCACACAGAACATTGGAATCCTTGCCCATTCTTCAAAGGGATGTTAAGAGCACTGTATGAATCTTGCACAGTCAATGGTATGTTGGGACCTGAAAAAAGAAAGAAAATATTATTGTTTAATATTATCAGGTCCCAAATAGCTCCACAATCAAATTCATGCAGAAATGTCCATTCTTTTTAACCAAAACATGTACTACTAAACAGGGCTTCATAGCTGAAGGTTGAGGAAGCCAACTTGCAGCCACTTGCCCCTCACTACAGTGTGTTGGGAGTACCAATGTCGGTTAATTCTGGTTTAACAGCCATACAGCTTGTGTCCACACAGTTAGGGGTTCTTTACAGGCACTCGTCTATGACAGAAATATTGACAAGAGGAATCCAGCCCAGTGTTCAGTACAGGTGTTTGCGGCTAATGTTTGAAATTTTCAGTGTGCAGTGAAAACAAAACAGTTTCGCAACTGTTAGCCGTAATGAACACAGGGCAGGAAAGTACCTGGACGTTGCCACATGTCCATGTGAGTGAGAAACTTAACAAAACAAACAAAACAAACAAAGCAATTATAAAGCAACACCACTCACCTTTATCGTAATATTAAAAAAACATGCAAAAATCACATGCTTAAAATACTGCATTATACAACTTACATTTACCACTTGCGCAGGCTCAGTTTCTTGCAAGCAAGGAGTAGAAAGAAAACTACTGTTTTAATGCTTTCAATGAGTATAATAGGTTAGGTGAAAAACTAATCTTTATTCTCTGTTATTTAATCACCAAGTTTGAAGTACTTGTATATAATGTTGGCATTCTTTGTGATGAGCTCAAAGACAATATCTAAATTTTTGTAAATTTCAAGCAAATACCATAGTAACATCTTGGTGAATTTTACCATAACTTGAAGGCAAACACATGGGAAGTCAATAACGTTTGAGTATGAAGAACATAAGTCCAAATTCATCGTCATGTGACATAAAAACCTTGTACTGCATACAATGGTGTCAGTTAGCAACAACCTTAGGCCTTGTGTTCTAAAATGCACACAACTGTTACAGCCAATATAGAGGTCATGACTTTGAAACCTGACAAAGAGTAAGAATAAATGCAACACCATTAGCATTCTTTATGTTTTATTTTACTATTCTTTGCAGATGTTTCAATTGCATCCCATTCCCCCTTGTTGACCATTTAAATTCTCCATGGATGTTTTTGATAGTCGGCCATACAATTCCCTACTAGCCCATTCACAAAGATGTTTGCCCTTACACCTCCTCAACACCTTATTCTCCCTGGGATTTGTGGGGGGGGGTGGGGCACTGTCTTGTGTATGTGGTGTTGCCTGTAACAACTTTGTCTTTCTCTAACATGATTATGCAAATGATTCCTTATACAGTATGTAAGTGCACGGTATAGCCCTTAAAACAACAACAAACCGTTACATGCTCATTTCCTATTCAATTCATTGAGTGAATGTTATGTCATGTTTCATTACATCTGTTTACATTGAAATCAACTCTCCACTGAATTCATGAAATAAATCTTCCATTCCTGAATATTGTATGATCAACTTCTTCTTTCTCCCATATTAACTCAGATACTCAAAAAACACTGAAGTGCAATACAAGATGACCCTTATGGATGGTTGTTCACCAGAGTTAAGTTACCCCCCCCCCCCGGCACTGCCTATACTAATTGTCAAGTTCTGTCTATTAATACCTAATACCATAATATTCCTATTTAACACCTCCTTCCCAATAGATTACTCCCATTCCGCAAACTGTAGGACCTAACAGTATGCACAGAAATCATGCCATTTATTATCAATAAGTTGATAGCTTTCACAAACAGGTTTTATAAAAGGCAACCCATTTCCCTCACAATTTTCAATTTCCCATGACCCACAACACAGCCGTGTTGGGACTCCCTGATAATTTTTTAGGGTCCTACGAATGAATGAAAAAATTATCAGTCACTGGATGCATTAAATGTTACCAGATTTCTATAATGCCAAGTGCCACAAGGATTAGATTAAGTTATCAAAAACAACAGGAATAAGTGCAAATAATATAACTAAAACGGGGATCACATGATCATTCTCGAGATGGACAGTCAGTTGTAAAAGAAGTTCTTAGTCCAAATATTGCGTCAGTGATGCAGAAACCTGTGTCCAGGAAATACCTGCAATTAAAGAGCCATAACTCGCATGACAATATTCAAAAGAACTGTACTCCTGTGGCAATGGACAGTAACCACTATGTCACTCAAAGAGTGATTAAAATAGGTTCACATACCGGTAAATGATATTGGTATGGTGAGATAAAATCAAGACTGTTGATAGCAGTGCTAGGACAGAGAAACATGAAATCAGAGAGGCATTTGCATACGAAATCAAAAATATACGAAAAACAACTTGTGTATTAATAATATAATCATTTATTCACACTATTCAAAACAGCAATGTAGTAAGGTTAAACTTTACATAGCAACCATTCCTTATAAAATAAATACATTATAACCAGTAAAAACAGTAACCAAGTTACAGTACAACAAATTAAAAGACAGACAATAAAAATGACTGAATCAGCATTACATTTTGTCCCCCCTTCTCAGACGGCTATGTGGTAATTCGAAACCACACTTATTCACTTTCATGTTACAAAATGACCTTCAGTTAGTCCGATAGTGACATGTTTCCAAAACAAAAGTAGATGGCTTTCTTCATCAAAAAGTAGGGATTTTCACAGATCTGAGAGGATTTTCTAATTTATCCTTTTTATTTAGAACATGAAGTGATATACGGTTTCTGCCATAAATCGTCTCATTCAACCATTGAGTTCTTCCATGAAAGCGAAATTTCTTAGAATAAAGCCAGGAGTTAAATGTTTTATTTATTGCTTATAAAGTCAAATTCAGTGAAATAAAACGTGTTTTCCACGGCAAGAATGACATTCCTTATCAATATAAAAAATATTTTTATATACATCAATTGCATAAAATATGTAATGCCCCTTTAAAAATTATCAAATTCATTAGTAACACACTATTCACACTAATTTGAGTATCCTTATAATGAATTATCTATGAATATTTTTGATGATATCATAACAGGAGGCTCTGAACACAAAAATACACATATTTTGAGTGTTGACTAAAATTCTATTGGATCATCAAGTTATAATGAATTCAACATTTGGTTTCAATAATACAATGTTCAGTCTCACTAAATAAACATAATTTTACTAAATACCAAATTCATTGAGATACAATTAGTTTAAATTTATTCATTTGCATTGATTATGAACATAGTTATTACGAAACTCATATTAATCACTTTCGACGACTGCTTCCTGTGGTACTGATTAGTGCCAAGTCTCCTAGGCCAAATAAAGGTTTTTATATCCAGAAAGGTTGCAATTTAGCAAAATCAAGCGTTTTTTAGGGCGAATTCTGTAAAAAACTAAAGAGCAAATATAGGCTAATTTTGACCATCTAATCTGATGGATTGATGCGACCACGACGGGCCAGCAGCTAGTGCACCAGCCGCTGCAAGGTCGACAGGATCCCACCTAGGCAATCCGAAACTGTTTTTATAAATACTCAAGATGATAAATGCAAGTAGTAGGGCATTCATTGATACAATCGATATTCATATATCAATGATTTATTTCTGTTGAACCATATTAGATACAAATTAAGATATTATGGCAGGAAAACTGAGTGAAAAAATCTGAATGTTTAGAGAGTGAATAACAGGTTTTTAAAGATTCAAAATGTTTTAAGGATTTTCCAAAATTTAATTAAAAGTTTCACTAGGAGGCCTGTCTAAGTGCTCTCTTCTAATTGTGTGATACAAATGTAGTGAAGTTCGCAGTTCAACCTCGCCTAACGTGGCTGGAAGATTCAATTGGCAAATATATTAAATTCTTGACAAATTAAAATGATCACTTTTTGTATTGTAATCCATGTTTCACACAATAATGTCGCTTTAATGAATCAGTGCGCGTGAATTTTTTCCCACAATACACGCAAACAATGTCAGTGTTTGAATATCTTGAGTGTGTAGCCATGTGTCGCCTAAGATTGCTTTTATTCGAGAACGAATGTAAGCACTCGGGACATTTCAATGTTGCTAGTGCCAACTTGGGTATTGTAAAGCCATAGTTTGACTGGCCTGTCTCCATTTCAAAATAATCAGCTCCATTTATCTCACCTGAAATATAAATAGATGATTTAGCAATGGTTTGATCATTTTTTTCAGAAGTCTTTATCATATAACATGATAAAAAATGCAGTTCCCAGTTTTATGGAATGATGCAAATCCATTTTTTCCAGGATTATAACACCGGTTTTTGTCAAGTTAACAAAATGAAGAAATATTTACATAAAGACCTGTTGATTCATGACATCAACAGCACCTAGAAATATAAATTGGCACATTTTTGGTGCTAAAGGGAAAGCGCCTACCCATCCAAATTATGTAGCTAACATGAATGTCATAAAATAAATATATTTGAAAGTTCAGTTAATTGAATGGTCAAATTGCTGCAATATGTGAATATTAATTAATTATAACATGACATCTGCAGGAAATGTATTACCCTAGGCAAACTGATTATTTCATATGGATGTTCATAAGAAGACTAGTATCTGTCAAACTTTATTAAAGATGTATCTGGCTCATCGAAACATAAAATGTTTAAATTGGCTTCATCCAGTATTGTTGTTTCATTGGCTAAAACATCTGTAATAAGAACCATTTCAATGTAAAACCAATTGAAATACCTTTTATTGCCATATTACTAACAAACAAAACTTGTAAAATAGCCGGATTGTTAAAAAACTTTGGATTAAAAAACATCTTGTACAAACATCTTTCTTCAACAAATACGGATCCATACATGATCATGAGTTCATTCTTTGTTAATGCATGTTTATTGATGTTTTAACTATATGGAATATATTTTTAAATAAGTTAAACAAATGAACATAAATGAGCATAATATTATTTTAAGAAATTGAGATTCCATTACAGATATGCCAGGGCCTTGTACACCATGACAATACCATTGCAGACAAAATGAAAACAAAATAACAGAAACGTATTAGCCAATCTATTTATTCTAATATTAGAAACATGACATATATACAAAGGCTCTACATACAAACACATATATATATATATACCAGTATACAACTCCTGGTTACTAAATACAAAAGAAACATTAAAACAAATTTCCAACCACCCACTTACATGTATAGTACTGCAAAAGGAACGAGGGCCACGATGGCCCTATATCGTTCACCATAGTACACTGCAATCACCAAATTAAAATGGTCTAGTATCAGTTGAAATCCACAGAGCAGTCTAGAAAGAGATGTTCTTTATATATTCCACTTTATGCACATAAGAAACAAAACCTTGCCCCCCTGGGGGCCATGTTTTTTTAACATACATAATAAAGTGCAATCTTGCAAGAGGACCACTAGATAATGGTACACACAAAATATCATAGCACTAGACCTTATGGTTTTGGAAGAGAATTTTCAAAATTTTACAATTTCAAAATCCATTTTAGCACCTATGACCAGCAGACCAAAACCATTTATATAACTTTGAAAGAGAACCATTCCTAAGAAGTTTGATTAAAATCCATTTTGTGGTTTTGGAATTGTTGTTTATAGTTGTCATTAAATACAAATAGTTCAGCCATAAACATTAATGGCTTGATAGAACACACTTTGCAGAACCATTTCAGTGAAATAAAAAAAAAAATGATACAGTAAAACCTCAACTAAAGACCACCTAAATAATAAGACCACATCGTAATTAAGACCACATTTTCAAGTCCATTTTCGCTGTTTTGCTATTTTTTTTACCTTATTATTGAGGCTTTACTATACGATACACAAGCACTTCACAACTACACTGTACTTGTATATTAAATCCTGTAAATGATACAAAATTAGTTGAGAATATCATCAGATGTGTACACAATGCCCATCAGTCAATATTTTCAAAAACATGTTTTCATTGGTTGACCACCTCATAATTTTTTACAACTGTTCTCAAGTAAAACAACTGACTATAGTTAGTAATGCATGTATTACCGAGACATTGTTCAGTTATGATTTCAACACCGCTTCTCTATGTTTGTTGAACAGGTGACCTGTAAGATGGTGTTTACGACGGAACTTTTTATCGCAATACTGGCACGGCCATGGTTTTTCTCCTGTATGGATTAACGTGTGACGGTCTAAATCCAATTTCCATCTAAACTGCCGATCACAAAAGGAACATTGCTGAGTAGGTGCACTCCGCACAGGGGGAATCTGAGTCACTTTAGCCAGACGTGTTGAGAAGTCCTCAGTGGGATAGACTGTAAGATACAAAAAATTGCAATGAATCCAACAGGAAACACACAAACAGGTTTTCTATTTGAAGTAAGTAATGTACTTCATCAAAATTGTGGTCATCTGATCCTTTTTATATCACACTCACCCAAAAACACAATTTTTCAAAGTTGTGAAACTTAAAAAGTATTATTGCATAACTACACCCAGTAAAATTTGGGCGAGTAAATACTAGTAATTCATTTTTTTTATTATTTACTGATTATGGTCATTTCAAGTTTTACTGATAAAGTGGCCATAAAACATGTTTCCCACCCAGATACCAGTAGGGTTATGCCAAATGAACATTTCTTTTAAGGCTGCCCTCACCTGTGGACATCCCCCTAAGGGCATCACAATAAACTCTTTAGTAAGACTGATAGAATGTATTAAATTAGAATTAACACATTGATAAGTATAAAATACACTGAGTCAAACTGTGGAAGGATTTGGAAATGTATCAAAAGGTCGCAAGAGCTCCCAATTTAATGTCTTAAGTCTGTGGAGGGGTTTGGATACAGGCAGGTGCAGTGGCTATTGATAATACAAATACATAACCTCATGTAGCCATTGTAACAGAATCAAATTTCAATGTGCACAACATTATACATAAGCTAATGACCCTCTCATATTTATAGCTCTATGTCACGTTATTTTCGAGGTACAAATGAAACAATGTTCACCACATCCATATTGGCAAAACAATGGGCAATAACTCTGCTATTTCTGCTTTAATCCAAGATCAAAATCCCATGTCATATAGTGTATGTGCCGACAAATATACATATTAGTTTTGTTTGTACTGTAGGTCAAATTGCTTTAAGAACATGTGCAACACACTTTGCAGTGTATCAACAGGCAATTGAATCTATGCCAATTAAGAGTCACACTGAACCCAAGCGACTAAATCCAAGGTTGAAAACCCTAGGAGCATAATTTGATGGGCTAAAAGATCAGTAACTCTCGATCATATAAATGACTTGTACTAATGTATTTTGAACATGTGCATTACCAGAGTACTGACAAATACATTGTAGCATTCCATTTACATTTCAAACACTGAACTATCCAGAGCTGGTAGAATGTGTACGCAAACAATCGGGGGGGTCTAAGGGCATAATACCCTGGAAAAAACTTGTTTTCTGGAACGTTCGTGTTGCAATCTGCTAACATTTTCACTAGCACCATGCAACTACCAATACTTGAACTGTAATTACACATTTTTACCATTAAGCCGACCATCATTAATGCACCAACTACCACAGCTCAAATTTCAAACAGTAAGTTCTATAAATAGATAATTAGACTAGTTGAACATCATTCATTTGAAGTCATCGGGTCAGAAATATTTGTTTGCATATTTTTATAATACATGGTTTCAAATAGCCCATTTCAATTTGACGTGCATTATAAAGAAGGTACACCCAGGCATGTAATATTTTTCAGATAATACCCAGTATTCGGATAGAAGGTAGTCGAATAATTGAGGTTTAACTGTATTATGAAAACGGCATTATAGTAGGGTACTAGGTTATAAATGTGGAAGAAACAAAAAAGACAAACAAGAATATTTAATACTCATTTATCGTTTAATTGCATTTTCATACATTCCTGTTCCAATATAGATAATTAAAGCAATACAAATAATACAGTGAATGTTAATGATGTGATAGCAATCAGTCAATACAAATCATGTCTTCTGAATTCAACTCACTCAGGACCTTATGGCCTAAGTTCTGTGTTAAACAGGTGTGCCAGGTGATATTTACCAAATGCTATAAACCTCAGGCCTATCTTTAACACATTGTTTGTTTAGTACAACCCTACCCAGCAAGATCGAGGTAAGTAGGAGGGTATTTACTTATACTTGTCATGACCATACACATGATAGCTATCAATACACTGCTAAGAAATTCCCACTTAGACCCATATAAATTTTTTTAATAAAGGCCGAGTGAATATAGAAGTTATAGCATACCTTAAATTGGATTAAGTCTGAGTGAAAGTAGAACATGAATGTGATGCCTCAAAAAAGTTCCTCGTTATCATAGAAAGAATTTGCGTAGATGAAACATTTGTAGAACATGTAAAATAACATAATTATCACAGAACAAGGCTCTAGAAATCCAGTAGCTCGACGTCCCGGACAAGTCGAACTGGTGATTCTGGCTTCCAACAGTTGAGTTGCACTTAGTCCGAGACAAGTCTGTTATGCACGCCTACTTAACTGTTAATCCGTACCCTATTCTTTGCTTGTACAACTAGCCTCCCATGTCAGACAAGCCAAAATTAACATGTTACCTAGTCTGGTCTGGGACAACTGTATTTAAAGATAATATCTAGAGCCCTGCTGACACAAATATTCCTAAAATGAGGTTAAACAAGCAAGAAAAGTGTATTTGCATCTTACAAAACTTATGGCAATGGTCAAATATCAACAAAAGAGAGTAAAATGCACTCAGAAATCAAATGTAAAGTCTTTCATACCAAAATCAATCAGCAGAAACTAATTGCAAATAGGAAACATCATGAACTCAATACCATATGAGGAATGTATCAATACAAAGCAGTCACTGTATGTTTTGATTATAGAAGGCAAAGGAATGACATGTTTGTCAGCAACAAGTTTCACACAGACAAATGGAAGCAGTGATATTTTTGTTGTGAATTTTACTGCGAATATAGGCTGTTCCCCTTATCAAAAAGTGTCCATTTCCCCCCCCCCCCAAATCACCATTTAATCAGTTGTCCCCCCCTCTCACTGAATTTCTTTTTAATAAGACAGGTTTTTGTGTATTTAACCTTTTATAGAAGAATCTTTGCTCTTACATCACCTCATATATGTAACAAAGACCAGCCACAGCTGAAAAGTTATTTTTATAAGCAAAACAACCATTACCTTATTTTCCCAATTTGGAATTTACTTGCCTATTTTCTCAATTGCAAGGCACAGGCAGTAACATTATTTTAAAAAAAATCAATGTACATTAAATCTGATGTTATCCATGCTTAGTATACGTTCATTTCAAACTTATTACACTGTGCACAGAAATCTTGTGATTCTTCAAATGTTGCTGTAACCTGAAGTCTCGTCCACATACATCGCATTTATGAGGTTTCTCTCCGGTATGTATCAATATGTGACGATTCAAATCCTTCGTGGAAGCAAAAAACTTCTGACAATAGGGGCATGTTCTAGGAACTAAACCAATACATGTACTTCGTTGAGGCATTTCTTCTGTGGCTAACAAGTGGGGTCCAGCAGTTAAGCTAACGTTTGGAGATGTACCAATAAACAAATCAGTCACATGAGTCTGCATAGCCATGTCTGAAAAACATGATGTTCATACATTGGACACAAGTTTAATTGAGCTATAATATACAGTAAAACCTCACTTAAAGACCATCTCAAACTTAAGAACACAATTTTCAAGTCCATTTTCACAGTTTTGCTCTCTATTCAACCTCAATATAAAGACCACCTCAATATTAAGACCACCTCAATATTAAGACCAGCTAGTTTTCAAGAGTCTCAAGGGTGGTCGCATTATTGAGGTTTTACTGTAGTTGTAACAGCCTAGTTCAGCATAGTGATGAACACATATTTTAGCGAGATTTTGAATTAACACGCAAATAAAAAACCTTGCAAAAAAAGGACTTGTACAGTTCATAGCAATGTCAGGATTCGTCACTGAAGAACAACAGCAACAGATAAATGATCAATAACAGGATCAACAGTTTAGTTAATATCAAATATCGTGAAAGCCAACTTAAGACCACCTCAACATAATGACCTACTCAACTTAAGACCCCCCAACATAAAGACCACCTCAACATAATGACCACCCCAGCATAATGACCACCCCAACATAATGACCACCTCATTCATGTGACCCCATTTTTACTTTAGTTTTCATTTTTTAGCTTGTCGGTTTTTAACATAATTATGTACTATGGCTATTTTTATATATAGCTTCATTGCCCTTGGTGTCGTCTGCATTCACAAAAATGTTCCATTTTGTGTCTAGCTCTGTTTCTTAGAAAGTACAAGACTTAGTGTCTAAGATAATGATACCCACAGATGAGGGTCTGCAACTGCTTGTCATGCTCTTGTTCAGCCATATTTTAACATGAGAATCAGACCACCCCACGACTAGGACTCACTTTCTTCAGAACCATAGGTGCTCATATTATTGATGTTTCACTGTAACTTAATCCACATGCAGCCAAAATATTTTTTTCATCTTAAATATGTGTATTAAACCACAAAACTGGACATCAGGCATATATGAGCACTGTCCTCTATGATAAATAGTTGAATCCATAAAATAGACAAAAACACATACTATTGTTATCTGTATGGAATTTATCATTTAAATTTCTATAACAACAGTAACAATTTACACATGCTTTAAGAATGAAAGTAATGTGACAATCATAGTAACAAGTCCAATATTTCAGAACCGCAACAATGATATTACAACAAACACTCGACTTCAAATGAATGTCAGAATACAAATTGTAATTATTGCAAAATTTAGACATCAAAATGTTATAATACATGTACAGGGTTAGAACTAACACTAGTCAGTCAGTCAGTCTTGTGCCCACCTATATCACTTCAGGGCTACCTCATAATTATTAGAAGTTGAACAGTCTGATGGACTAGTTGATTTTACCAAATTGCACACCCTATTTCGACTTATTGATAGCCAGCTTATTAGGACCACCTTATATACTGGAGGATGACTTTATTTTGAACTTCACTCAGTCCTGTGGACTACCAGGTTAGTAAAGTTAATGTCAAATTTGGGCTGTCATTGATTCAAAGTTTTGCATATATCGCGATATTGATTTATCGAAAGATAATATCGATGATAATTCAATTATATTTGTGAATTCCTTTATAAACTATTAACTTCTATGTTTCTGTATGTTTATGTGTGTACGCCTTACATATTTAAATGTTTCACTTTTATTTTTATGATAACAAGATACCATTTAATTAATTAATCCTTTTAAATGTCACAGTATTACATTTTATTGCCCACATTTGGAATGCACTATCCACTAGAGCACTGTTTAACGAGCGGCTGAGTACAAAGCGATGCTACGCTATTTTGGCACATTTTTAGACTGTACCCATTCTCCTGTATATTCCCGCCATAATATCGTTATTTGTGTGTATAATGTATCGTTGACATATCAATTGTATCATTGACAGCCCTTTGTCAAACTCTGATGTATGAAATTCTATCCAAATAAAGATAGCACGAATGAGGATCAAGACAAATAAAAAATCTTTGAATGAAAGTACAATTTTTTTTAAGAAATATATAACAAGCAAAATAAAATAACTTGAAACAATCATCATATAAATTTGGCAACATTACATCTGGTTCTATCATGCATGTTCTTTGTGTAGAGCATAGAAACTATTTAGTACTTCGTGTTTCCTTTAAATGTGATACATAGCTAGATCTTTGTTGTTAAGTTGTGGAGTGTCTTTAGAAGATGTGAAGCTGACAAAATATGCAGGCATGAGAAAGCAAAATTTCGAAATCAGCTGAATATTCGCTGAAGCTCCTGGCTTTTAAGCATCTAAGATGGCTTAATTGCTTCAATAACATTTATTGCGTCAAGTCCGAGGATTTCCGGTGAAAATTCTCGTGCCAGGGAAACAGAGAAATAAGTCAGATGGGGATGATTATCAAGCAATCACTCTCTCTCTCTCTCTCTTGGCATAACAAACAGTATGTACGAGCCAAACCATGAATATCTACTAAAACAATGCTCCTCTGTCAGTTTGAAATTTTTCACTCAACCCAAAAAAAGATCAACAAAAATAGGCTAATGAGCAGCTTCCAGGTTAACTAGGAAGTTGTCAATATTATCACAATGTCATTTTCAAGTTTTTTGTTAGTTCTGTGAAATGCTACTGGCAGCTTCTGGCAAATGTCGAACTAGATGCAACTTCAGATGAGCACTTTGAACGAATGATTTTTCACAAAACCGACACTGAAACGGACGTTCTCCTGTATGAATACGTACATGCCTTTTTAAGTCACTTTTGTATGTAAAACTTTTTGAACAATAATTGCATGCAAATGGCCTCAGAGACTCGTCTGATTTGTGTCCATGTAATAACCAACTGTCCGAGTTATCATAGTTGTGTCTAGTTGATCTACGTTGATTTAACAGTGTTATAGCATTGTCAGATGGCAAGTATTTAGAGTTGAACTCCTCTAAGTCAGTATTACTAATACTATCGGCACTCAGTCCCTTTGGCCTCTTACAAATACGTGCAACAGTTCTTTCAATTGCTTCATTATTGTTTGCTTTGTCTACATCCAAGTTGTACCCAGAGGTGCCAGCCAAAGTATAGTCTGAAAACATACAAATTGGCAAGTCAGTATTGATAGACGAAAAGGACATAAGTTCTATCTATCTTAACTATTGCTGAAAAATGGGTTGACTCATCTGGAGCAAAGGAAACAATTAAGCCAAGCTGGTAAGACTGTCATATTTGTTGTTTTTTTCTCAAGCATGAACATATCTGATGTAATGAATCATCATTTCTTTCAGGAACCATGGTAACCCTAAAGTAATAAGAACCTTCTATGTATTCAGTTTCTGCATGAAATCATAACAAAAATGATGAAAATAAAATGAGTGAAAAGTTTATCCCTATTTTCAACGAAATCACTTTCCCTACTCCAACTACATGTAATGATAGCGCTTAACAATCCTATTTTAGTGTCTGATATTGATAAATAAGTTTGCCAAATAAATACTGTTATTGATATGCAATATAGTTTTACAAGTCTGGTATAAGCTAAATAGAACGACACTGCACTCATCATGTGACTAACGTATTTGTATGTGTATACATATAACATTTTCTGACATTTGTAAATATGTGTTCCAGCCAAGTGTTGTAAACTTTCGTCACGACAACTATTCAGAAATAAAGTTAATATGCATATTTTTACAAATAAAAACAACATTGTGTAGTTGCTTGATCCTGTCACAGCCACGTTCAAAAAGCAGGAAAAATATGTAAAATAATAAAATCAAAATAAATTTGTAACTGTACTGCATGACTTTTTATTCCATGAGAAAATACCACATTTATCGATCTACAATGAACATTCTCCACGCATGTAATGTTCAATACCATAATGTCCCAATCCAACACCACACTGCACGGTCATTAAATAATTCCAATTATCCAGTGTTTGAGAGAGAAACAGC
Organism: Mactromeris polynyma; assembly: GCA_032209605.1. Taxonomy (NCBI): domain Eukaryota; kingdom Metazoa; phylum Mollusca; class Bivalvia; order Venerida; family Mactridae; genus Mactromeris; species Mactromeris polynyma. The sequence goes on along the minus strand of JASFXZ010000019.1, from coordinate 9,570,061 downwards.
AAATGACCGCATCAAACATACCTCCATAAACAGTGTAACCAAACTGAACAAAACCAAAACAATGACGAAATTCCACAAAAAATCAAATTTTCCCCACAAACAGAATCATCCAGAGGTAAACCATAATGAATTCTGCACGGTTTTGAATCATTTCCATGATTCAAAGTAATCACAAAAGATAATCCAACCAAACTCAAATTTGGTAAATATTTTCTGAATCATGTAAAAAAACATCCAGATTTGAAGAAGGGCAACTGTTCACAATTAGAGCAATTAAGAAAACTCCATTTACTATGAAAACCATTTCATTTTTTTTCCAAGTTTTAAACAGCACCAATAATCACACAGCTAGGAAAATAGTTTCATTTTTTTCCACTTTTACTTCTCAAATATCTTCTTCGGTTTTGAAGGCATTCTCCCAGCCTTCTCCATAGTTCCTTTCTCTTCCCACGTAACTGTGGCAATGTTTGTTCTATTGCTTCAAAATACTGAACTTTTTGCGGGTAAGGAATCTCAGCCAAGCTTGGGGCGTCCTGCCATATGGACGCATAGGTAGCTGCATCACGCACCAGAGTGTGGAAATGTAACTGAGCTGATGATGGCTTTCCCCGTATCGATTTTTTTTCAAGTAGATCATCAACACTATAATTGTTAGGATCAATAGGATTGGCATCTGCAGAAGTAAACAAATTGTTTAACGGCTTGCTCACAAAATGGCTGTGTACACCTTTGATGCCATTTTCGCCCGTACCATACATCATTTCTATCATCTCATCATTATCTGTAACAAAACAGAATATCAATAAGTTTTCAGTACATGCTGTGAATAGAAATACAGAACTCTTTCTCTTGATGTTACGGTTATGGATTTGATTTGCATTAAACATCATAGGTAAATATTTTATTATTGCTTACTTTGAAGGGGGGGGGGGGGGGGCATATAGATTTGCCGTTATCTGTCTTTCCATCCAACATATTGTGTTGCACTTATCTCCAACAGTATATTAGCTAGATTCCCAAAACTTTACAGGAATGTCCACCAGCATGTGTAGTTGTGCGCCTGGTGTTTCATGAATTATTATGCCCAGTAAGTGCACAGTTATGGCCCTTGATTTATCACCATAATCTGTCAAGTTGTTCACTTTGTAATTTTGATACACATTCATTAACTAAGTGCAGAATAATAGCATTCGCTTTTGTGACAAAGGCTGGAAGTGGGAAGGATTATTCAACACCTTCATCTACCAACTCAATGGTTAAGGCTATTCAAGCAGAAGTTCTGATTGAAACAGATGGGAGATTTGATGACACAGACACTGACTTGTAAAGGTTTTGGATCGACATACATGTATCTGAATTATACACGCACTAATGCATAGAAATCCTTAGAAAAACTGGCTCAAAAAATGCTCAGAATGCAGGAAATTGCAGTTGAATGTGTGACCTTGATATTTTTCAGTAGAATGTAGGTCCTTGATATTTTTCAGTAGAATGTAGGTCCTTGATATTTTTCAGTTGAATGTGTGACCTTGATATTTTTCAGTTGAATGTGTGACCTTCATATTTTTCTTTAGATAGTTTTCAGCAGAATGTATGTCCTTGATACTTTTTACAAAGTCTCAGCATTAAAGATAATGTCAGTGCAGTCACCTTGTAAGCATGCTTAAGAAGAAACAATAATTTTGCAAATAGATGAAAAATCCGGAACTCCCTAAAAATGGGTTTTTAACAGCGGTACAAACAAAATTTAATTTTACATATATAGATCCATTGAAGTTCAGTCAGACGTTAAATCCTCTCTTATTTTTATTGCGGTTCGAGCACGATTTTAACGGCATATTGTTGTTGGTATTGCAGGATTAGAGGGAAAACTCCACATTTATACCGGAGTATCTATTTGGATTTGGTGAGCACAAAAAGAAAAAGAGCTACAACGGTGAACAACAACTAAGACAAAACTTCCAAATTTTCATCACTAAGAAAGTTTGTACATCTGAAAACAAAGACAATTCAAAATGTAAACCAAACTTTAACAGAAGCAACAAAACGAAACCCAGAACCACATGCAAGCACAATTTGCATTTATTCTGAACCAATCATTATTAAAATTTACTGTTTAAACTTTAATCACTATTCTCTGCACAACATGGTCTAGTTTGTGCTGCAGCGACTACTTGCAAACTTTGTCCTACCCTAGTATCTTCAACCATTTCAGTAAATCAAAGAAAACTGTCTGAAAACAAAGTATTCCAAAATTTAGCTGCAATAAGGCAACATAGGTTAAACCAGCCCCATACATCTTTTTATTCAGTAGTCAGGCATATACATATAAGTCTACTAGATGTACTTCAGAGTCATCTTTGGGGGTCACCACCTCTTATTATATTCAAGAACCCAAGTGACCTGCATCGCTGGATGTTTCCAAGATAACCTGCTTGACAATAATTTAATGTATAAGTGTTTAGCACAAAAATACAATGAGCTACAATGTTATCTTTGTGAAGAACAAAATATCTTTGCGGCCTTGTGTGAAACTGCAACAGAATACTTTCTAACTTTATCATCTCTCCTAGTGTTTTCTGGGTGGATGTGCTCACTGTAACATGCGGCATTTTCTGCTCTACTTCATCTGTCCTTTAGAAATGGCTGTTCAGTATTAACTGTACGCATTTAAAATATTTTTTAAAACCATGCATCAAGTGTTTAGGTAACAATATGGGGATATACTTCCTTTCAATTTCATTTTCATATATACACCGAAGATATGTACCAAAACAAGGCTATACAATCTCTAAGTTTCTATCTAAGAACCGGACTCATAGATGACTTCGATACTCACTTCGATGACTATGTCATGAAGTCAAATAAATTGTCGAAAGCCCATTTCTCTACCTTCCCAAGTAGGACAAAAACAAAGAAAATTATTCAAAACCAAAAAACATTCCAAAATCAACACCATTCCCAATGGGTAACAAACACAATAATGTTTCAGCATATCTTAATTGATAACCAATCATAAAATTCAGTAACATGAGAATGATATCAAACACATACACAATCTATTTCATCAAATGCGTCGCTTTGGTTTTGGAAATAGTAAGAAGAAACATAATCAATTTTTTATTATCCAAATTCACTGAAAAAACTACACTTAGTTTTTGTACACAGCATAACATGCATTCACTGGTACAAATTCTCCAATACAGAAAAATCACAAACAGATGTTTTCAGCAAAATTTATTTGGATTTTATTGCCTAATTATTTTATAGACATTTCAACAATTACAAAACAGTCCGACATTCACATCATTTAGAGATATAAATAATGTCTATCAACAATAAACAGAAACTGCAAAAGCAACATATTATGGAAAGTCTTGGTAAGGCATTCTAACCAAGACCTTTTATGGAAACACATATTCAATGATTTTGTAAAAAGTCAAAAAGTTTTAGGTTCATAAATCTCATTCCAACGGGCATTCTATGTTCCTACAACAATCAGCATTTGAAATTTTACTTTCTCCTTTCATGACTTTTCATGTGCTCTGTCAAATCTTTCCTTTCAAGAAATGACTTCCCACAGTGAGCACATTTGTGAATAACTTTCAACATGTTTGTGGTTCTTTGGGAATTTCGTGTGACAGGGCCTCCATCACTTATTTGCACACAGCGAATATTAACTGCATCCATACCATCTGAATGGGAACTGCCGATGTTTGATGAACCAGTTGATGCTGACAAACTGCCAAGTGCTGACAAGATATCTGATGCTGACAAAGTGCTAGAAGCTGATGAATTAACTGTTGAACTAACAGAGGCAGACAAACTGCCAAATGTAGAAAACATGTCTGATGATGACAAAGTGCTTGGAGCTGGCAAAGAGCTATGTGCTGATGAACTAACAGCTGCCTCTAAATATTTAGTAAATTCAACCTGTGGAACTATGATGCTGCGCTGTTCACTGATATTATCAACATACTTTTGTCCTTTGGAAGATTTCTGCAATACAAACAAGCAAAGGCAATTAACAAGAATTCAATAACTTTATGGAATAAGGTCACCTTGTGTATGCCAGCACTGTTTTTATCGCACAACAGACAGACTAATAAATATTAATAAAAACAGTGAAAGGCAGCATAAGAAAAAAAGAGCAGATGCAACTGTCATTCCTTTTTTCCTCATATATTTTCAGAATGTACATATTAAATGTGGACAGAAAAAACTTCCTTTCATGAATGAGATGTTCACAAACTTTAAGATTTTCATTGTTAAACAAATAATTCTTGCAACTAACAAAATGTCTGTTTAATCCTTTTGAAGGACCTAATTTTCAGATCCCTACTTAAGCACACAAATCATTGCATCAAGATATTTTGAACATGAATTATTCCCGATTGTTCTATTTCAGAATACACAAATAGATAATTCCTACATGTCCAGGGGTTTTGTCATCTTTTTCTCCAAAAGGCAAATCAGTCTCATCAGCAGGTTCCTCTTTAATATGTATTAGTGGCAATTCTGTGGCTGGTACCTTTTTAATACGGATAACAGCTGGTTCCTGCAGCACATTTGCAACACTGGTCTTGGTGGTCTGCTTCCGTGTCTGGGCAACAGTGGCCATGGTCTGTTGTGTTGATGCAACAGTGGGCGTAGTCCGTTTCTTTTTTGGGGCTATCCCTACAAAGGAAATTAAAATTCAAACAAAAGCATAATAAAACAAGCCAGAAAAAATCAGTGTTTACAGTTAAATTAAAGGCTAGTTATATTATGGGACACATTTATTTTAGTAGCAGTCATTGCAATAAAATTTTAGGCAATATTATTAATAAAATGTTTTAAAAACGGTTCTTACCTATGAAAATGTTTAACAAAAAGTCCCCTCGCATTCAATGAATAACTTAAATACAAAACGTTCTTTATTTAAAAAAATGCAGTAATTTCAACTCCATGTTATAAAATATATCAACTTATTAATATACATAGAAAGTTTAACAGCACTTATAAAATTGATTATTAGCATATATTTCATTTTCATATAGTATTGTAAAAAAAAGTTCATTACCTCTATTAACTTCGTTTGAAGCAAAGACTGCAGCAGATTCTTGCACAGATAGTGAATATAAAGAAACTTGTATTAAAACGACGGTAATACTCATTTGCGAAAGTTCTTAACCCGTACGGTTTAGCTCAATGATTATAAGACAAACAAAATGCGGTCTCTGTAAACACAAGATTATTTCTGGCTTTTTGAAACAGAGATGATCCATAAAATGTTTAAACCCTTCGCAGAAGTCCAGGAAAGCTTTCTTCAACACAAATACGACCAGACAGACCTGCGACCATCCAGAGAAGAACAAAGTTGTTGTCACTTTGCATACCCAAATCATTTCAACACAGGTATAATCTGATGAAAGTAATGCTCCTTCTACCTTCATCTTACATATTCATTGAAAATTCAAACATATCATTTCATTACCATAGAAACAATGGAAACAATGTGTTACCAGACCTGTAGTGTATCCTTCCCATTTGATACATGGCTTTATTCATAACAAAGGATGGGCTACCCACAAACAGCAACATTCACACAATGCAACACTTATTATGATGAGGCTATGCATTAAGTATGTGTCATTTGGTGGTAAACATGTATGGGAATATTTTCCTTCAAGTCAATAAGGCAGAAAAAACAGCTTTAAACAAAGGAATGTTGAGGCCAAAAAATGGCCTACAATACGATAATGGGAGTGGCCAGTTTCACCATAAGACCTCATTTTATTGGCTATAGAAATATTTCTATATATACAAACATTGCCTTATGCATCAAAACAAATACTAGTGTATGTATTTAAGTGAACAAACAGAAAACAACAGCAACACAATATAAACGAAATAAGTATCATAGGCCGTAATAAATTAATTACAGGATATCATCCCAGCCAGCTCCCCAATTCTGATAGTCGCATCAACTTAATTAACCAAAACAGTTGAGACCACGAAAGGCCTTTAGAAACAACCACGCTTTCTAGCTGTCATTTACTATAACATTAACTTTAATATTAACTTAAATGCTCTTGCACATTTTGTTAATAAAAATATTTTAATCATTCTAGTAACAAGAATGGAATCACATAATGGATGATATCATAAATAAGTCCTTGACCTAAAACCCCTTTTTAACAAGAGCACTGAAAGAGCAATGATAGCAAGTAGTGCAGGCAATAAAGGGTTAACAGAACACAAGAAAATTGGTAGAATAAATGGACGCTCCCAAAATATGTGTTCAATACACACAAGATGGGTCCATGGTCACTGGGCTACAGACTACGTTTTGAGAACATCAGTCAAGCTGTTCATGGCAGTAAAAGACATGCTTACCAATGATAGATCTATACCAGTTCATGACAGACAAAAGGTGCTCAAAATAGATTTTAACAGCCTTTGAAGTAAAGAAAGTGAATCAGTATATACCATAATAATATAGTAAGCATGCAGGATATTCATCAATCCATATTGCAAATTGTACAAGTATTCAAGTTTGATGGCAACATGACTGATACTTTTAAATTCTTGGAAACTGAGCGCAAGAAGTATTTAACAACAATGTGGACAACAACAATCAACCCATGTCAACAGAATTTTTTCAAACAGAGCAAAATGGATGATAACCTAGGAATTAATTCATGATGGTCAAAAGTATATCAAAGGCCATACATACATAATGAAGTATTCAAAACTATTCAAAAACATCTAATGTATACTGGTCTTTCATCTCGTAATGCCTGGTGTACTTTTTTAATGTGAATTGGAAGATAGAACAGGAATTTTACAAGAGGCATTTGAAACTTCTAAAACTTTGTGTAATTTAATGTCAAAGTTTGTTAACATACATAATAATGGGAAGAGTGTCATGTCCATGCATGAGGTCAACAGAATCGCGCTTCATCAAACTCCCTTTCCATTCAGTGTAAGAAATTGTGGACAAGTATTACAACTCAATTCTTAGTCAATATTTACCACATGAAAGCAATGATATATCAATCATATATGTGATGTTTGTGTGCACTGAATTCATTTTGTATCTGCAGGAGACTACATTCAATAATGAAACAACTCTGAAAGAGGACCACCCTAGGAACGTTCCTGAGCAGTTCGGTCTTAATTGGCCCAGCTGTCTAGATGTCATTTGAATAAAAATTAACAGATGGTGGACGGACGCAGGCACGAACATGCAAAGGACAATTTGCCATGACATTTATATGCTCTCTGGCCATTGGCAAATTGTACAAAAATCTAACACCATTGTTGTAAACATCAAAGATGCCAATTTTAATAAATGTAAATAACCATTCAAAAATTAACAAATGAACAGAAATACATCTAGAACATTAATAAATATTCATTCTGTTCTACAAGTTTGAAGTGCAACACTATAAATAGCATGTTTGCAAAAATATATTACAAATGAACAATTTTGTACTGCCCGCTTCCGATTCTGGAATAAATGTCTGTACTTGAGGCAAATAATTTCATCCTGAATTTAACCGTTTGTAACTATTTGTTTGTTCCTTTAGTGTTGTGAAGGTAAATCGTTTTATTTAACAATCAATTTTTCAACTTGCCCGGTCAGAGCATTTTTAAAGTGACGTTGTCTGCACCAGACTTTTACTTGCCTTGGGAAGTCAGACAATTGCTAATGTTGAGTCCTGATCCATTCACATCTGAATAAAGCAGGTCAGGATACTGATAGCCTCAAATCTACTACACATTTAGAAGGACTGTGACACTTGTAAGGAAGTTTGGAAAGCTATTATTGAAGATGATACTTCTTCTTGCCTCTTTCATTCCAAATAGGAGGAAAGTTACAATGGAAAAAAATCACAAAGAATGTGCCAAGCAGTCTATAGTATGGTCGTTGTAAACTTCCTTTATCAGTTCAAACAGAACAGTAAGGGATTATTATGCTAAAAATGTTCTACTTGCTGTCATTCCTTATTAAAACCGGGGGCAATCTAGGACTCGAGAAGGTAGAATAAATATGTGATGGTATCACAATATCAGAGGACTCAAAACTCCAACTATCCCCACATCCCACACATTATTATTATGACATACTACAAATATGTCCAGAGATAGGAAAGTGATGTTTGCCAATATGGATACTCCCCCCCCCCCCCGCCCCACTCTCAATGAACATTTTGGAAACAGAATGGGATTTTTCTAATTTCTAGTTTCACAGGATCTAGGTACCAATGCATGTATTTTATTTCAATATTCTAAGTTCACTTTAATGGAGATTTGCAATGGGCTTCTAGGCATTCTTTATGGTCTTCCATACAGTCAATGTGACTTTATTGTTCCGCCTAAAACAGTTTTGCCATGTTGGACAATGAGCCATGTTTTTATGCATGTTGGTTCCATTTCGTCAGTCAAGAACACAAGTCAAGATTAATAAACTTGTTGTAGATTGGCATTCATTGATGTCTTTACAGAAAAACTATATTCTGAGCTTCCACTGTTGCACAGTTCAGAGAGTTACGTGTTCTTGATTTGTTAAGTACTATTTTGATTAACTGTTAACCTTGTGACTGACAGATGTTTAAATTTATTTGTTGAGGCATGTTTTATAGTTATGGGAACTTGCTTGTGTTAACATTACTAGTTAAACATGCAAAAATTCCTTTAAGAACATACAAATATTACACTTTTCTGCCCTAACCCCATCTCTGTCTGCCCTTGTATCTTTTGACTCAATCCACTAAATGCTAGTTTGATCCTCCCTCAAGCGAACACAGTCAGTTATTTCCCCAAAACTTGTGGGTAATCGTTTTGACCGTGGGAAGTACAATCAAAGAGAGTCTAAACTTGTCTAATTTGTTCAGAGCATCTACATTTTAAAAGTTTCAAATGCCCCTTTTTATAAAATGTTGAAACAAAGAACAACTATAATAATCTAATATATGTAGCTGTGTGACTGTTGAGTCAACTCGTTGGGGAGTTTTGATGCAATATTATATATATAGGATCTTTTCTTGAACCTTACATCTCCTCTCTGAATAATTATAATTCTATAGTATTATCCCTATTTAAATATAATATATTCATTCCAATGGATAACCACTGGATCCCAATGAAGTGTAGATGGCTATGCTAGACAGAATAGTTGACTGCTCATGTGTGCCACTAGACTAGACGCAAAACTGAACCATTTCAAAATCCACTGTTTGGTATCAACATATAAATATGCAGGCAAGAGAACAACAATATGGAACAGCTAACATGAATAATAGTTTGACAAATAGTAGACATGTAAAAATCAGGCACAGAAACATTTCATCTAACGAAAGGTAAAAATACTAAACATGTATGAATTACAAAATATCATACAAGTATGAAAATGATCTTACTGGTCCACCAGCCAGATTTTAGTGGCCCCAGACATAAATTTAGGAAATTGTAATGGCATTTACATGAAACAGTGTTCTGCCAAGGATGTGGCATTCCCGAAAAAAACAATGAAATGATACGTTTACCCAGTATAACAATCAATGTAAAGGCTATACTTAACCTGTAAATGAATGCATTGTTAAAGTGTTGTATACTTAACCTGTAAATGAATGCATTGTTAAAGTGTTGTATACTTAACCTGTAAATGAATGCATTGTTAAAGTGTTGTATACTTAACCTGTAAATGAATGCATTGTTCAAGTGTTGTATACTTAACCTGTAAATGAATGCATTGTTAAAGTGTTGTATACTAAACCTGTAAATTAATGCATTGTTCAAGTGTCGTATCCTATGATATTGTCAAAATAACTGATTAAAGCAGTTAAATAATAATGTACAAAAGTATGAGTCAAAGTTGATATTAATTTTATAGTAGGCAACCGATCGTGCATGTGTCAAGTAGGCAACTGCTCGTGCGTGTCGTTATAAAATTGCCTATACTTTATCAAATGTGACAAGGTTCATGTCTCTTGGAATATGCGTAGTTGCCTTTTGCATAAAACTCAAACACACGCAAGAAAAAAGAAGGCAAAACACAGACGCAAGCATTTACACACATCCAGAGCTTTCAGTCAGTTACATGATTCTGCGCATGATGCGACGTCATGAATGCAGTAATGACGCAGTATTGACAGAGCTCTACTAACTGGAATATTTATACTAAAATACATTTGTGGTGCATATTTAAAAACAGACGGACAGTCATAAATGTTTTTTTCATTTAAGGCAATGACTTTACAGATTGTGTTAATAAGGATTACATTTATACTATTAAACAAAGTATGTGTTTACACAATATGATTGTCACATTCAAAAGTTTTGAACCCAGAGTTAAAACTATTCAATGTTTTTTTGGCCTTTTAAGTAAAGATAAAAGCCGGCCATTCAGCACAAACATTACATCTCGCATATATTTCTTCCGGGGACATCGAAATGTAAAATCTTGCTGATCACAAACAACGACGTTACATGCACTCCTTTCTTAAGAGAAATTATGATGGTTAAGTTAAATTTAGACTCTGGTCGTATTTATCACGCCTTATTGTTTACTCAATTGTTTAAAGGATAATGCATGAATGCAACCGTAAATTACATAGGTGGGAAATGACCAATGGGATTAAGAGTAAGCAGTCGTCTAATGGATTATTTAACTATATAATATCCAAAATTATTTTGACAATATCATATGATACAACACTTCAACAATGGATTAACTTACAGGTTTATTATAGCCTTTACATGTGTATTGATTTTTCTATGTAAAAATCCCAGGTATTTCGGTAGTATTCCCAGTTGAGACAGAATCTAAGAAAATGTTGTCTTCAAAAAGCTGTCAAAAATGTAAATAATTGCCAAGAAGGCTGTGTGCTAGTTTGCTGATGAAAGTATTTCTGTAATGAAGCATGATTAAGTTGGTAGGAAAAAATCTTCGACCCACATTTTGAAAATGTTCCCACTTTTTCATGGTCAAGGAGTCCATTGTCCCCAGATTTTGAATAGCCTGACAGAACACTGCATGAGCCTAGTGACATTGATCTTTAATAACTTTCAGAGTTTCAAGGGAAATGTACATCAGATGAAAGTTTTCTGTGAATCAAAGCACACTGGAATAGCATGCATATATATAGAACATTTTTGTAAAATAGACATTTAGAAAAGACCATCATTCTTACTCCAACATTTGGTCAAAGAGAATAATCTAGTTTCACTAAACTGCATCTATGGAAAATAATGTATACCATTCATTTGTAATGATCTTACCCAGACTTTGTTTTACTTAGCTGAAAGAAATGAGTATGCATGTTCAAGTATCCATGTTCTTTCATTTATAATCTTCTCATGGGACATTTAAGATGAAATATTTACCAACAGTCCAGCCATTAGAGTGTTATCAATGGTTGAGTATTTCAACTTTACTGGATCCAGTTGAAATATTACCAGATTAAATCAGAGGCTATGAGACATAGAGGATTTCAAAGACGGTATAATAACTTTTTTGCACTCTCAGCAACAAAATGTTTAATTGAATTTTACTAATTAATGCTAAGCTGGAATAGAAAAGATACATTGTAATATAAACTAAAGGATAGAATCTAAGCTTACAAGCAACGCACAAATATAACGCAAATCATATTACAAACTCCCAATTTGAAATCTTGAACTTTTTTGCATGATGCATATTTTGAAACCCTTGTGAGAACCCATTATGAATTCAAAGTGTGCTCCATACAGCTCAGGAGTACGAAAGAAAGACAAGAAGAGCAATAATTGTGATCCATACGAATCATCATGCAAAACAAGACACTTTGATCACAGGAATAGAAACTGCTTTTTTGTGGCCATGGAAACCTTTTTTTAAGGTATTGAGACAAGAAGGCAATAATACTATTTTCAAGCTAGCAGAATAAAGATTGAATCCAGTGTGCTTTGATTAATGCTAGAAGGCTGAAAATTTCACTTACTGTATCCTGACTGGTCAGATGGCATACTGTATGAACTGTCGCTCTCAGGAATGTATCCAGGTTGACCTTGACCCCAGTGATCTATACTTCCAGCAGCCATTTCAACACCAGTAATTTCTAATTCATCTTCCAACTGCTCGACTTTAATTCGAGTCTCATCACTACTGTCATTTTTAGTATTTTCATTGTTAGCACCTTTATTGGTTTCACTGGAACCTTGTGTGTGTGAAAGATGAATGGAAGATGGCAAGTATTCAGCTGTGGAGGTCATTGCTGTTGGTCCACTATTTGATGTATTCTGATCATTAAACTCAGTTTTAACAATTGTGTCACTAGAAGAATCACCTGATGTGCCTACAGTTAAATCCATATTGGAATCAGTCCTATCTTGCGACCTACGTCTTTCAGGTAATCGATGTGTTTCTATATTGGATGAGGGATAAGTTTCAGATGAAAATTGTGATAAACTCACAGGATATACACATGGGCGTTTAGCTGGTTGTGCTGAGGGTGATGTCCGTGGACTTGGATGTTTCCTTTGATAAGGTTTTGGTGGCTCACGAGTCTTCTGTTTATGATAAGCTGAAATTTAAATGAGCCATGAAATGGAAGGACAATAAAGATAGAAACAATGGGCAAGGCATGTAAATCAAATAAATCTGACAATTAGGCGACTAAGATATAAAGGCAAAGGTTAAGTACAGAATTCATAATCTGCTTCAGAACTCATGGTCCAATTATAAAATCAATCAAAATTTGCCTGTAACGCTTACTATTATAACTGCCTCAGTATAAACCTTATTTATTTACATCAATTGTGAAACTAGCTCTAAGAACTTGAACTAGTTAAACTTAGGTTACCAACCAGTACACGTGTATGCCAAATTTAGGGACTATGAAGTTTGTGATCGAAACTATGCTCAATGTTGGGCTCAAACTCACTATTTTTAGATCAGGAGTTAGTCACTGTACACCTAAACCAATACACACTGCTATTACCAGGTTTTGGATCAGACCATTAAGTGGATGTTACTGGTCATTAATTTAAAGCAGACTGTGTTCATTTACATACATGAGAAATCGGCCTGAGCACAGCTGTAATCCCTGTCTTGAAACAAACAACTTACTTTTCAAACAGTAGCCAAGAAACTGTGATTTGATCTCATCTCGCCCTTCAAAGAAGCCTTTTCCAGTACTCGATCCAAGATGAGACAGGGAACCATCATTTACACTAGCTGTTAAAATAATTGATTCTTCCCCTGCATGTTCTGACAATTGCTCCATCTGCAAAAATATGAACATAATTAAGACCACTTTAATTCCAATACATCCAATATCTGAATAAGTGTTTTTTTATTTTATATGTCTGTAACTCATGTAAACCAGGGCTCTCACTAGGGGGCGACTTGAGCGAAGTGGTCGCCTAAAATGGTGAGACTTCGCCCATTCGCTAGATCAAAGCGAAATTGACTTCGCCGACAATTTTGGCGAAGTTACAGACGCTGTCAATCATCGAGTGGTAGGCGGAGCGTTCCCGCAGTCAAAACAATACAATTAGCCAGAAAAGTTTGTCTTCAAAACGTAAAATAAACCAACATGATTTGGAATATAAACAAACTTTACATTGAGGAATTTGATCAGTGCGATGTTCATCGCCAGCATAAATAAGTTGAATAACCATAGGACTCGCTCAGAAAGTTCTGTAAAAAGGGGCAGTCGACGCTGTTTCAAACATGGAATTTACCGTTTTCGATCCCTTAGAATCTGTCTTTCTTATTTTGGCGCAGTAATATTTACTACTTGCAACATTTTTGTGATGGTGTTCAATCAAGATAAACGTTTATAAAACGAAAGTCGGCGATCATCACATGTTATATATAAATACACGATGAAATCCGAGAATACCCGAATGCATTGTTTTGATGTTTATTTCGCGACTCGCCGGTAATTATATGCGGCCCCAATAGAGATTTTTCGTAGGTACTTCCCGATTGGGATTTTTTTCTGATTGGGAAAAAAAGCTATATTTTGCTTGGGGAATTGGTCCGATAGTCGCACCCGTGGGACCTATTAGAAAACATTCATTTTTGTTGCAATCAGAAAGTGTATCCAAACAAACTGGTAACGACGCACATATTGATGTTCCAAAAATGATCACTTCTCCTTAAGTCTCCCCACTTCTCCCTAATTTGACTGGAGGGAGAAGTCACTTCTCCCAAAAATTTCAGCCTAGTGAGAGCCCTGGTAAACAATGACATAGACGTATTGCCTCACCCCTAGTATTAAAAGGCCAATATTATTTACAAACTCTCAAGAAATAAAACCTTAATTAAAATGAACACTCAAATGTAACGTTTCTGATAAAGACTGAAGGTAATTCGAAGTAGAATTCATCAAATGTGACCAATACATGACTTTACAATACTTATATATTAATAGATGTCTTTCACCAGAAAAGATTTCTGGTAAAATGTCATCCGAAAACTGTTTTAAAAGTAAAATTTAACAACAAAGAAATGTTTTTCAGTATAGTAAATATTGACTGCATATATGGGAAACTGCAATGATAAAATACTCACCAGCAACTGTATCTGTGACTTGAGGACAGATTTCAGAATTGCCTTGTAGCCTGGAATCTCTTTCAAAACTTCAAGGTCCGACATTGTGTATAGTTGTATGAATATCTCTAGCAGTCAAATACTTTCAATAATTGATATCAAGATATCGTCCTTTACAGCAACTATAAACTCAATTAATTCAGATGCAGAATATCTGTATTTTTTTAACGTCTGCAGAGTTAACTTTTATAACATCTGCATTTCTATCTTACAAAATTAGGTATCTTGGCAACACTGACAACAAGCATATCACATCGAAGGTGAGAAGGTGCCACGCTCATAATAGTGCATGTGAGATTCCAAGCAACTGATGATAACAAACATCCAAACTTCAAGAAATGGCGACTTTAAAAGATGTATAGTCCCTGAAAAAAATGCAACAAAACACATACAATTATGCACATACATAAAATTATAAATTTTACTACTGAATTCAAACTTTATACTATTTTTTAAAAAGCCAGTTAAACTTTAGGTTGTTGTACATTAGTTCAATAGAACTTTGTGTTTATTATACAGAATCATTTAATTAAATAGTTATTACAGAGCTAGTTTTCCTTGCATTATCACTACCTGAATAGTTGAATCTTCTAAAAAGTACATCCAAAATCCCTGTTTGTAAGAAACAGAATTTGGACAGCATTTCAAAATAAGTGAATTTTTAAAACTGTATACATGTAATATTGCATTTCAGTTAAATCCATCAAGGCTTCCCTAATCTTTCTTTGTTTAATGCGGTTAACATAATAAAAAATGTTCAGTAAAATAAAGCAATCAGTTGACCTAAATATTTTTCTGGAATAGATTATCAAATAGTACCAACTTTCCCTAACAAAGAACTGCAAGCAGCAGACGTTTCCACACAAATCAAAAGTGGAGGACAAATAACCATAGTCAAATGTCACATAGGGCTAGGACACGACCTGTCCCACCCAGGAATTGAAACCAGGCCTCCGTGGGGACAATCTAGTCCAAACAATTACTGTATTAGACAACCATGCTAGATCCTTCACGTTTACCTTCATTTTTAAATATTTGTTTTTTTTATCTTTCATATTTTACCTTCAAAGTCAAGCATAGAGTCTAAAAGCATCTCATCGAAAACGCGTAGTTTTATCACATGTTTTTCAGATATAGATATGTCAAATGCTGCCAAAATCTGATTAAGTTTAATAGTTACATGCATAACACCAATAAAAATCGTCAAAAATGACAATAATCACGATGCAAACACAGTATGCCATTACATAGAGATGTTTACTTGACTACCAATTGGATTTAAACTCATTTTGCATTATCAAGGCGAGTTTTTTTCTGAGGGTTTTTGTTACAACTGTACCATAATTTATTATTTATTAATTTGTCATAAGTTTTGTAGGTGAAATATTTGATTTTATATCCAAAAAATCGTCCCGACCAAATTTCAATAGGCCCCTATATAAAACGTGCAACGGGAAAATGACGATATCCCATATGAATCCGCATTTGACAGAAAACGTAAAATATCATCAAAAATGAAGGTAAATCGTGAAGAATACAAATGCTTGGGAGTTATATTGGAGTTATATTTGTAGGACTAGGGACAATCCGGCACTCTGAGCTATTAACCAACGGGCTGTAAACTTCCTGAACATTGTTAATGGCAAATGGCTTGAAATTGAATTGTTGAGCATTGAAATAACTAAACATGTTGACCCTAGAAATGTCCAAAAAGTCGCATTTTGACGCAAATATTCTCTAAATTATAGGCACGTTGGGAATTAAATGGTAGTTGTTCCTATAATGATTAACTGTGCTCATTAATTAAGTGAATTTAGTTAAACACCTGTACCACAGGTCGAAATGTCTCGGGGTCGAAACAGCCATGGAGCGAAGGAGCAGATCACAATTTACCGGATCAACGATTTAAAATCAAAGCATGACAGTCCAATAGGCTGTAAATATATTGCATAACGGGTATAAATTGATTGTGCATTTCGAAAATACCTTATTCCTTGAAGAATCGTGCACAAATATTTGAATTAACGCCACATTAATTATATTCTTTGTGGAACATGGCGGAGAGCGGCAGTCTGACTTAAAGTTCGTACCGTCCGTAATTCGGGAAAATTCCGATTAAAATCAAAGAACTGAATGAGCCACATGTTGCCCAAGTTTAAAGATGTGGCATAAGCAAACAAAAGAGATCATAGTTTCGGTAATATGGTATTGATAAAAAACATCGCCTATCATACAATGTTTAAACTATTTAAGGTATCATACTAAAATGGGTATGGAGCCAAAGGTATGGAGCCAAAGCTCCAAGTTTCCCAACCCGGCAATATTAAAATCATCATACTTTCCATTTTCATATATGAATATAATCAGTGTTTGCAGTTTTGTTAATGATGCCATTTGCCAGTATTGTATTTAGAAGAAATTTCAGACCCAATGAATGAGAAACAGTTGACAAGAGGGTGTATTCATATTTTTTACCTTGATTATATCTAAGTAGTAAGACGCATACCGGTGTGCAAGAACAGTAGTCCACTATTCTTCGATAAGTCGAGCTGTACTTCAGTATGATATTTCTCCTGTTTTGAACAGAAACATTCATCTTAACTATCTGTCATTATTATAGTGTTGCTCTCGTATTTCTAGATTTTGCTGAATGACAAAATTTTATGTAACATGATAATGTGTATCTTCTTACTACGATTCAAGACTATCAGAGCCGGGGGTATATCTCCATCTTGGGAAGTACTTGTGTCCTTTGAGGAGGGAATTTTGCATGATTTTCTTTACCAGATGATTTTTTCAATTTGATTAAATGTTTCTTTCTTCTAAACACTGATACAAGTGAATAAGTTAATTACATGTATACATATAACTTTTTTAAATATGTCCAACGGTCTAAAATTCATCAGCAATAAATAGATCTGCTTGTAGCTATTACTGTATTTTCGGGGGGGGTTTTCATCCCATCTTGGGAAAATTCTTCTTCAAGAGGGAATGGAACTGAAATATTCTGAGCCCTAAATTTGGAGATCGAGACCACTGCACATTAACACTGTTGGTTTTATTTGCACGATAGTAGGAAGTGTTGGGTGCACCCTTAAACCAGGTTTAAACACCAGTGGTGTTTATGTCGCCAACAATTACAAAGCAGTACTTTGATTCACCCATCATTAATGTTCGTGTTGCTTTTGCTGATGTAATTGTTTACTTGTATGTACATATTATGGTGTAGGCAGGTATCAGTGTGCAGGAAAAACTGACCAGAGTGTCAATCATTGATAATTAATTATTGACAGTTTACAAGTACCTCAATAAAATTCTCAAATTTCATTTTAGGCTATACACTCATACACTATGTCATAGATTTATTCTGCTGCATGACAACGCCTGTTCTCAGCACCCTCACTAGAATTGATTAGCCATCATGCCCCACTAACTTAAACCTAAAGGAACATGTGTTTGAAATACTTTTGAGAGCTGTATCCATCCAGTGAGTCCACGGAACAACAGTTGCTGAATTTAGGGCAACATCCATACCAAATGGGCTTGAATCCACATACCAATCAGTAGTTGTGCACTTATCAATGTTTTGCTCCAGGGGTGGGGGCAACAGCAATACACAATACTTAAGAAAGAAGACAATTCTTTACAGGTGGGAATTTGAAATGTCGAACAATTCTGGGTCCCAGGAAATTAACTTTGGCTGGATTTTCAATAGATCTTGGAAGTAGGAAATTAGCATTTCCAAATATGGGGATTCAGAAAAAATGCTTGTCTCAAGGATGGGGTATTGGACCTCAAAACAAATTGTCTAATTACAACAGTTCAGCCCATTGCCCCTCCCCTCAGCGGCAAAATATGGATAGGTGCATAGGGAATAGGCTTACATGTTTCTAGTGCCAACAGTCCTCAAACTTAAACAGGAGAAAACTGCACAACAATCCCTTAAGTTAAAATTCCATTCTACTCCTGATGCAAATACAGTCAATTTTCAGCAAGTGTCAGACTCAGGACATTGAATGGATAGGGCAATAATATGTAGTATTTTAGAAATTAAAATGTAAAATTCAGATATATTTTCAATTAATCATCATTTACATAATTCAAACGGGCGTAAAATAATGCTCATAAGGCAATATGGACCGTAGCCAATTTTGAAAAGTTATCAAATCCATTAATTTGTTATCAAATCCGATGACTAACTTCATAAAACTAGCACCACCCTACTATTGCTTCAGAATGAAATAACAGGGGTATATAGAAAGTTAAAATTTTATTAGCCTTACATCATAGTACAAAACATAAATCATAATCAATTAATACAGTCATTCACTATGATAAGACTAAATGTTCACGTACACATGTATATATATATATACCTATATATAAAAACATACATGAACAATGAAAACACAAAAAAATTAGACTATCCTTAAAAAATTGTTTGTTCAGCATAACCTGACCAAAATTATGGTGGGTAGATAGATAGGTAATTATTTTTTTAATCATTTTTATGCTCATACTAGAGTTTAAAACAAATCCAATGAAAAATTCCCACCGAGACCCCTCAAAAAGTTTTGAGTAGGGGCCATTTGCAGGGGTAGGTAGGATTATGCCAAACAAACACTTTTTTAATGATGACCTTAGGAATTATGGTTTGATACAGTCAAATATGGGGTTTCAATGTAGCCAATGCAGAAAGTTGAGAAAAGTTTTTATTATACTGTTTGCTGGTATTTTCGCAGTACTAAAAAAATGACTTACAAAAAGAAAGACTTACTAAAAGTAATGCTAAAATAGCAGCAACCACTATATAACCACATGTAGGCATCTATGCATGAAATACTGCTAGGTAGATTTTACTAGAAAAAAGACAAGCAATGTGACTCACAGGGGATGCCACTTAGGCAGCAACACATCTGAACTACTTGAAAAATGCACACAAGTCTCTGAAGGTCTTATCACCTTAAACATTTATTTAATGCACTACCATGTCCAAACCAGGCCATACAGTATTTTAGGCCCTGAAATCACTGATCCTTAAACTCGCCCTAATCAACAGACTTAGAAAATGAGCCAGCAAAAATTTAGACTTTGAAAAATACAAATTCTGAAAATGTATTCTTATTTGGATAGGTATTAAAATGTTACATTTAATTTCAATAACAGTCAATTCATTGTGTGCACAAATTCCGTATAACACTACATTTTGCAGAGTTGTCTTTGATTCAGCAAAATGCATATCGACGAAATCGTTATATTGGATGAGAAATATTGACGATACATCAAGTATCGTTAACTAAAATGCCATTTACATGCTTGCTATTCATGATTTCATATATTTTCACTTCTAGTTATGTTTTCTATGTGCTGATGTATTACTTTGAACATCTTGTTTCCTCACTATTAAGAAGTATGCGTGTTTTTTTGCCAAATATAGAAGAAAAATATGAATACTTTTTTTCCATATTTGTACTGGGTGAATTTTCGTGGTTTTCAGGCATGTATTGATTATTCATAAGTATTGATGTTTTAAAATATGTATCCATAACCGATCATTGGAAAAATATCAATGATACATCAACGTCATTTCTGTTGATGACAGCTCTAACACTTGGGCATGATCAGGACCCATACATTCACAGATAACAAAACTATGGCCACATCAAGTCAATTCTTGTTCATTTCTGATATATTCTCCGATGTCTGCCTGATGGAAAACGACCAGTTGCATAGGGTCTGTATGTCTGCATTCCTGGGTGGATTTAGCTGCAACACCAAAACCCTAAAACAAATAAATAAACACTTCATAAAATGTTATTTCTAATAATCCATTAAAGTATATAAACTGTTCCTGTTTGACATGTTATCAGAGATGAGTTCTTTCACAAGTATTAGAATTCCTACATGTTTTGCAAATCCGACCTGTTCTGAAACATCAAAGGCGCGTTTTGTTATTTGCCAATGTACAGAATTGTTGTGGCAAAACATAGAACTTTTGCAGCAATTTGTTCTCTATTTGTCCAGTAATAAGACCTGTTTCCAAATACCAACAGGTTCCCCCTTTCCCAATTAAACATAAACATTCCCTATTTCAACTTTAAAAATAATAGAAACAGAGATGGTAAATTTTAATATGACGTTCGTCTATTGTTGTTTTAAATCAGGTCCACTTTTAATGTTTTACCTATATAGTCTTCAAGACATCAAATGTTTACTATATTAATCAGAATTTAGATTCATAACTGCAATTGGAACTAATTATTTTGAACAATACTTGTATAGATTTAATGCTTATCTTGACATTTAGAAAGTCCCAATTTCATCCTTCTGATTTCAAATTAACAATAACCCGATGAAGTCAAATTAAATGTGCTCAAATTTAGCTTCATGCAGAAGTGTTTTTGAAGTCCTTTCCTACAAAAAGTTGCTTATTCGCGTTGGAGTTGGTGTGTGACTGACACTTAAGTATTCAAAGATTATAAAATAGTTATCAAAATGTTACCTGTATTTTAACACCTTTTGCATTAAGCTTTCGTCATTTACTGAACTTTTAACAATATTCCCAATAAGCAAGCTTTTGGGACTCAAAAATTCCCAAAATGATCGGTACTGTGCCGATAACGAAAAAAGGTAAGGGGCCTGCTGAAATGAAAACTTACCAAAGGGACATCACTCATATTGTACACAACAACACCCTGGTATTGTGGGGTATTTTCTGTGATTCTACCGAGTCCAGATTTCATAACATGATGTCCATACAGAAACTGTTGCTCAGCACTGGATTTTAACCAGATCTTAAACTGAAACACAAAACATTGAAAAACAATCAAACTTGGTAGATTGTCAACTGTTTAATAGTATAGATAGTTCCCACATCTACAATATTTACCTCCCTTGTTCTTAATCATTGGCCATTTTGATAGGTAAAACTGATAAGCATTTATAGGAGTAATTTTCAAATATGTGATAACCGAGAAAATACCAAGAGAGACAAACAATTTTTATTCAGCTTCCTGAGCCAACTGCCCACATGAGCATAATGATTAAAGCTAATTTTTTTATATCTGATTATTTTATCAACGTTTACTTTATATTCCCTTTAAACATTAAGGAACTATTCAGAACAAGGGAGGTAAATATTGTAAATGTGGGAACTATCTGTACTCACTGATTTTAAGACTTAAAAATCACTCAAATGGTAGCTAAGAGTGGCCCTCTTCAATAAACAACCTCTTCCACTGCAAAATCGCTTTTCTCAAAGTAAGTACACCTCTATGAAGGAGCAACCTTTCAACAACAGCCAAATTTTGCTTCTGCTTAATGCTCAGGGGCAATATTACAGAAACATCTTAAGTAAAATTTCATCCTTATCCTTAAAAGTACATTTTCCTTAAATGGTTTATTTAACATACAGGCTATTATATGGTCAAATCAAGAGTGGTAAATGAATAGTATTAATATGTTGATGTCATTACCATTAACAAGCGTAACAGTTTTAATGTGATTTTGGAATTACATCCATTTGAAGTTTTGAACTTAAGTGAAAATATTTAAGATTGACTTAAGATGCTTCTGTAATACGGGCCCTGGACACATTCCAATGTTGTTAGTGGTAATACATGTATAATAATCTGTACATTTATTGTTTAATGCTTTTAGAGTTAATTGTTGTTTTTAAATTTAAAATATCTTATTT
Source organism: Mactromeris polynyma (assembly GCA_032209605.1). Taxonomy (NCBI): domain Eukaryota; kingdom Metazoa; phylum Mollusca; class Bivalvia; order Venerida; family Mactridae; genus Mactromeris; species Mactromeris polynyma. The sequence goes on along the minus strand of JASFXZ010000019.1, from coordinate 9,547,778 downwards.
GAGTGTCTGTTGATGAGTAAATGAAAATTTGAAAGTAAATATTGTCAGACATGATCCTAATGTTAATACATTATGTACTTGGGTCAATTTATTGTTTGTGCATAAGTGTGTGTGTCAAGGCTTGTTTGTTTGTGCGTGTGTTTTGGTTGTTTATCTTGTTACTAGAAGGCCATGTTGTAAATAAGGTGTACAAAGTATTTAACCTTATTATGTTACCTTCTAAATATAAAGCATCTATTATTATTAAAACTTATTGAGAAAAAATAACATTTCTTGCCTTATGTTTCTGACATATGTATTGTCAATGATAAACATTATTGTGACATTGGATAAAACAAAACAAATCCAACATGGTGGAGAAAACTATGTTTTCAGACACAAGTTTCACACAAATTACACCAGATTATATTATTCTAAATAGGTAACTATTCAGCAAATATTCATTTTTGCTCATTTTTTAAAATAAGAAATGTAGTGAGAATTTGTGGTCTCATTCTACCGTTGTTTTTAGTCATCAGGCAGACATTTTACCACTAACCGATACCGTCAAAGTCTGATTGAAACGGCATGTAATAATGTAATTGAATACATTTATTTTGGAAAATTATGAGCCAGTTATCTGCATTTGGTACACAATCTTACCTTTGCATAAGGAGCTAAGTAATCCAATGCTGTTACTTGTAATCTGAACTTTTCTGACTTTGTAAACTTTCCAAAACATGTTCCAAAACTTATAAGGTTTGGACGTCCTATACTAGCAGCTCTCTTCATCATCTCTTCGCTGAAAGGGAGAACAAACATGTGGACCGGTGAAAGCAAATCAATACACTAGCTAGACAGTTGTTGTATATTTTGCCAAATGCATTTTGTGGAATGCAATACAAAAAACATATTACCAACTTTGGATGCAACTGTTGTCTCATATATTCAGTGTTCTGCCTAGGCCTCATATTTGCAACACTGTCGCTAAATTATTAATTTGTCTCTTTAAAAAATTGTCTAAGTGCGAATTCTGTCGTGGTCGAATATATACTCTACACCATTTAAAACGCAACTGAATTGTCCGCGTCAATACGGTGACATTATAAAGAAATAATTCTATTTTGATTGTCAAACATAAATTCAAAAAAAATAATCAGTTATGAAATACGAATATAAGGGCCATAACTTGATTTCTCTTTGATAGATGATTTACACATTTGTAACAATAAAACGCATTTGATAATTGGAACAAAGTGAAAACCAAGTGAAACAGTTGCGTTTTTAATGGTGTTAAGTATATATGGGTATGAATGGGAGAATAATTTTGATATGAATTATTTTTTGTCTCCATTTCTTAAAAATTGTCTCCAGCTTTTGAAGTTGACCAAGACATTTGTGCCTCCTTTATCAAAAGCTTGGCAGAACGGTGCATATTTTTCAAATTAGTAAAAATGTAAATTGTTAAACAAATAACCCACAGTTTCAATTTATTGTAAAATGTTAATTTTTACCCTCACGTCAAACTTCTCAAGACATTTAAGGCAGATGGACATGTTTGGTTAAAGTAGACATTCTGTTAAATAATGGCTTGAAAGAATTTAATTACTTTCTCTATACGTACTGAACATAATAAACTCTATCCTTGTGAAGTCTAAAGCAGTATGCACCATCTGGTCTGTCCAATAGTAACTTTATATTCTCGCCAATACTGAAAATTGCAAAACAAAATAACATGTACATGATTCTATGTCAGAATTCAATGATAAATTAATAAATAATAAATTCATTGCCAGTAAAAATGGCAGATATTGATTTCCAATCAGACAGACCCAGGGCACTAGAAATGCACTAGCCCGACGTCCCCGACAAATCTAATTGCCGATTCAGGTAATCAACAGTTAAGTTGGACTTAGTCCAGGACAAGTCTGTTACGCACGTCTTCAGTACCTAATTCTGTGCTTAAACAACTCGCCTCCCATGCCAGACAAGTCCAATTAACATGTATACTAGTCCGGGACAACTGTATTTATATATAGTTTATAGAGCCCTGAGACCGTTGTTCAACATGGTCTAAATTAAAGTGCATTTTTATACAGATATGGGAAGTAAGTAAGGAAAGTTATCTGATCCAGAACAGGCAGCTTTCTGAAAACTGCTTGAAAGCTTTGCTAGCAGCAAAAAGACATCCACTGTCAGATCATGCTACCTATCTAAATATAAGGACTACTTTTCCCTTGGTAGAATTCTTTTTTCCTTCCTCTAAAAAACATGCATATGGTAACAAGTAAAAGTTCAAGAACAAATCTCATATACTACTCTCAAACTTCATCCAATATTGACAGACCTGAAATACAGAGTAAACTACACAGTGTGAGAGTGGCCCTCTCTTCTACTCTACAACAGTCCCTCTTCAAAACTTCTTAATTTTCACTTTATGAAAGTTTACTAAATTTGTCCTCATAAGAGCAGTAATCTTAACAAATGTAATTTGCATCTCCCACCAGGTGTCGCTCTAGGCCCGGCATTATAACAGATACTTACACTCAAATCACCGTTATTAGTCTGATACATATTGAACATTTGAGGGTAGAAAATGCAGGAAACTTATCAAATAAGAGCTAAATATTCCTTTTGGTCCCTTTATTTGAGATTTTATGGTAATTATGAGATATGAACTTCATGATTGGGTTTGATAGCCACACTCAGACATAATAATTATGCACCAGTCAATTGTAACCACGGCCCCCCCAGGTCCTGGGAATAGCGGGGACTTTGACTTTCGGTCCAGCCATCCCAGGTAAAATCCCCGCCCTGCGGGGACAAACTGCTGGAAAAATCCGCGCCAAATGCCCCCACACCCCGGGGACATCCTAGGTAATAAATATCTCACGAGATCTCGTTAAACTCCAGGAAAAGCTTGGCTAAAATGCGGACAAATCCTGTTAAAAGAACGGATATTTCCCGGCACAAAGCCACTGCCCATTCCCCACTATTTTCGGTGCGAAAACAAAACCACTGCATTCACTCGGCACTGCAGGGGCCACCTGGAAGGTAAAAACATGGCCCATTTCCCCCGCTATCCTCAGTATACCCCCGGACATGGGGGGGCCGTGGTTACAATTGACTGGTGCATTACTCCGAGACCTCATATTACACTCAAATGGACCACATTCAGCACTCATTTACCATTATCATACATTTTCAAACTCATTATAAGCCATTTTCAGACTTATGAGAGTAAAATATGTGACTTGAGTGCCAAGCGTAAGTAATCGTTATTTACAAACCTGTTGCATTGTAATTTGTATTTCTGGTCATTTACTAGGTAATAAGTATTGTTCAGATATAGACCGAAACACTATGCTTGTTCTGTCCACATATCTGATCTACAAAGTTTTTAACATGAGCCTATAAAGTAGGTGTCGTTTCAGAGACTAATTGTTCTCAAAACTAGAATTGAAAATTAAAGTGCAATTCTTGAAATTGAATATATTTTGAATTTGATGTTTTAAGTGCGATTTCAGTCACAGAAAGAGGTAAGGTGTAAAAATCGTCGGACTCCTTATAATATATAAAATATGATGGGCGGTAAGCTTGTTACAATCTCCTGCGATTACAAATACAATAATGTGTGCTGAAGTTTACCGAAGTGGGGTCGCGAAAACTAAATGATAAAATCAAAGCATTAACTAAACAGAACACATCAAGTCTTACTATTTTGAAAGTTTTTCGAAAAATGTTCGAGTTTCTTCTTCTGTCAATGGCCTCATAATTGTTGTTTCGGAAAATAAGGTAAAAACGTGTTTCTTCAATACACGCACGTGTATTTCCTGTTTACAGTTGATATAGACTGGTTTTGATGAAACGAACCCAAAGAAAGAAAAAAAGAAAAAGCGTTATTGTCTCCCTTGAACCATCCTGATTATTTATTTAAATAGTCTATTTATCTATCCATAAATACTGCCTTATTCCCCTTAACGAGTATTAACGACAGACTCACATCAGTTAAAAAAAGAACTTGACGTTTGAAGTAAGACAACGAATCCGTGGTGAGACTCAAAAGTTAGATAGGCTGTGTAAAAGCTAGTAGGCCTATGATCATAATGATTGAAGTGGTTCAAAAGTAAAGCATATACATCATTGATCCGGGGTGCGGTTTTAGAGGTAGTAAAAATAGAATTCTACCTAGCGCTACGTAGGGAACGTTGCGCTGCCGTTTCTTAAACGTAGGAAAAGAAGCCCCTATCCTTAGATAGGTAGCGTGATCTGCCTTGCGTTCGGTTAAGGCTAACACTCGCTCGAGTTACGAAACTGTGCATGCGTTTTGCTACTGAACGCAATGTTTGCCAAAAAGTGTGCACGCGAATTTGTAAGCCGAACACTGTGTTCAGTTACGGCTAACTGTCGCTCACGTTTTGTTTTGTATCCCTGGCCCACCGTATCACATGGTATGCACACGGGGAACCAAATCGCAAAATCAACGCAGGGCTGGTTTCCCGTCTTTACTGTCTTTGAGGAAGAGAACCAGAATACAAACGAGGCGGTCAATACACTTGTTAGCGACGCGAACGGTGTGCCATTTTTTGGACAGCTAGCTTGTATCGCTTACTTCCCCTAGCTACCTCTAAAAAACGCACCTCGGGTAATCTTCAAGGGTCGCAAAGATTGTTTTAACCCCTGGAATTTTGGTTAAAACTACAGAGACTGAAAGGTTGTGCCACAACATATGTATTGAACATCGAAGTTGCAGACCTCTCATGATACGACGCCAAATGTAACGGGACCGGCAACTGATCCGTGAACAATTTTTTAAAACAAAATAATTTGGGAACACTTGCCAACCTATATTTCGACCTATTGTTGTTAGCTCCGTCATGAATTCCATCCATTAATTTCCCCCCTGTTTGTCCTCCTTAATTCTCCTTAGTTGTCATTTATGGTCGGCCAGGCCATTCCTTGCGACCATGTTCTCTTGCGTGTTTACCCTTTGTGGACTGTTGTTTTCACGGAGGTCTGTGGGTAGGCATATTGTCGTGTGCATGTAGCGTTCCCTGAAGCAATGTATTCTCTCTTTTAGATTAGACTGTAACTTTTGTGACCTTTTATTTCAAGCATTTGTGGATATTTATCAAATTGTGTGGGTCATGGATTTGATATTTTCTCTGTTCCTAAATTTCTGAAAAAAGAAAACGAGACATAACTAAGAAAACGCACTGCAACTGTTTGTTTGGTGTGGTAGCTATATCTTGACTTTCCAATGTTGTTTAAATACCTTGAGCATCTCGCGTAACGTCTTTGATGAAGCTTGCTTGTCAACACTTCATGCATAAGTATGATTTAACCCTCATTATTTTTACTGACGGTTCAAAGGCTGTAAATCGCTGTATGGTTATTATTTCTATTTGTGTTTAAGATGTAAATTTCCCTTTCACTTGTGCAATTCTTTCACTTTATATAGTGTTCATGTTATTTTCTCCCCACGCTCGACCTATTGTTGCCAGCTGTCTTGACTTGTCCTGTGATGTATTCCATCTATTAAAATCACCCCCTTTTTATCCAGTTTGATTCTCCATAAGTTGCTACAGGGAATGCAACATACATAAGACAGTGCCTCTCCACAAGACCTCCGGGGAAACAACAATCCATATAACATAAGGCATTTGAGGAGACTCAACGGGAAAAGGGGCGCAAGGAATGGCCTGGCCGACCATAACGGATAACTGGGGAAATGGAAGAGGACAAACAGGGGGGATATAATTGAAAACTGTAAACATGCTGTGCACATCGTAGATACAGTACACAGTCCCTCTACAAGCACACGAGGTACGGACATATATAATACACATAGGCAAACAATCACAAACACAAAAGGGTCGCACGACAAAAACAAACACGAAGACTGAAAATATATGTACCTCTTTGAAAAGGTTGGTAGCAAAACACGCCACAGTGAGTTTACTTTACAACAAGACATAAACATATTTCTTTCGTATACTATTAAAATTATACAGTACGCAATCACGAAATATATATTACAATAATGTTGACATATGTACAAGTATTATCAAATGTTATATCAGTATTTACATGTCTATGGATTAGTGCGCACTAACACGGTATCAATACCACTTTTTAGTACACCACGTAATGTTAACACTTTACTTTCGTCCAGTTTAAAAATTGAAACAAACCGAGTATCCTCATACTATTATCTGACACTACCATAATATATTTCAACAAAGCAGAACAGGCAATGACAACGAATGCAATCATTGCAAAGGGTTCCAGTGAAAAAAATGCCATTGGCAGCCCATGCAAAAATATGACATTACTTCTCGAACAGAAATGATTGTACACATAATCTGACATAAGATCTATTTTCTTTAAGCTGCATCCGAACGAGTTCATGAAATGTTTTTCAAGCAAGACATCTTTATTGCTTAGTACGTAAGTTCAAATTGACTGTATTCGTGTACATGGACTATGTTGTTCCTAAAACTCCCGCTTGATGACTCTCATCTTGAAAGGTACGGGGTGATACGTTAGTCCAAGAACGCCAGTAATAGGTGGAAGTTGACCATCAACTTCCGGTCGTAAAATGAATGTCTTGACAATATTTGCCACGTATAGGAATACTTCCATGCGCGCTAGTGTTTCACCGAGACACGATCTAGGACCCAATGAAAACGGTATGAACTGTGGTGGCACGATGATTTCCTTGCCATCTTTGCTCAGAAATCTCTCTGGTCGAAATTCTTCAGGCTCTGGCCAGACGAATGGATCAGTAAGCACAGAGGATATATTCGATATCACGGAACAATTCTTCGGAAATAAAAATCCACGAAATTGCATATCTTCAGAAACAGAATGAGGAATTCCAAAAGGTGCAACGCTAGCGATTCGAAGTCCTTCTAGTACTACTGCCTGTACAAATGGTAGATCGCCCTTGTGTTTGATTTGAACTAACCCGTCACCTATGAGGCTGTACATTTCATTGAACATTTTGTCCTGAATTTCAGGGTGTCGTATTAGATGCAATACACTCCAATTTATAGTACCGGATGTAGTGTCACTTCCGGCAGAGAAAAGTTGATATGCAGACATTTGCATATTTTCCTCATTTAGAGTGCTTTTCGTATCATTAATCTGGTGGAAATCAATCTGTTTAGCATAAAGTGACACAAAACTCGAAAGCTCGCTTCTGCTCTCCTCAGTTTTGGTCTCCGCTTTCTTGATAAAATCAGCAACAAACCCTTTCATTACTCCAGATCTACGATCTATAAATGTACCAGTCGGTAGATAAGACAGAAATGGAAGGCAGCTATAAATAGCATCCCGAATAAAGAAATCGTTTGCCGCGCCGCGTAAAGTTTCGAGGAATTGAGTCAGTCCGGGATCATGTAAGTCACATCTGTGACTAAACACTACGCGCATAATAACATTCGATACACTCAAATTTAGGTAATTTTCGATATCGAATGGGTCACTGTATGAACCAAGTCTATTGGTCAAGTCTTCAATTTCTTGACCAAGAATTTCCGATATATTTTTACTTTTATCACTAAAACAAATTGCATTGAGTGCTTTCTGTGAGAAGCTTCGTTGTTCCTTCCATAAGGAACCATTGGTAAATATTATTCCTTTGTTTTCGTACAACTTCGATTGTGGTCGTCGTTTAAATATCGAACCTTTCTTCAAAAACGCCTCATGGATCGCCTCATGCCCATTGAGAAATATGGTCAACTTTCCACCAATATACAGTCCAAAAACATCCCCGTATGTACGTCTCAACTTCGCTAATGTTCCTAACAAATCCGAGTTCGCGACCACATGAATATTTCCAATGACTGGCAATAGGTTCGGACCAGGTGGTACTCCATTCTGGCGTTTTGTATGAAAATACACTAATAACAAGGTTGACAAGAAAACCAACGCTGTAGTAATATTGACAGACTCGAGTACATCAGTCCAACACATGATGAAAACATTAACCAGGGATTCGCCACTATTCTTACTAAAGTGTTACTTACTAGTAACGTGTATATACTACGGCCAATATGTGCACTAGCTATTTGTGTAATTATACGCTGTGTGAACAGGCAAATATTGATTCACTACACACTGAGAAATGATAGCGAATGTACGTATCGGATATTTATTCACAAGCATTTAGGCCTTTTTCGATTCCATTATATATATGTTTACTATTCAAGTTGAACTATCAGCTTAACTCGCAAACTATACACTACTCTCTGACCTTGAACCTGGTAACATAATACAAGCAGATGAGCCAGCCATACATATGCCTAGGTGGACTTTTTCGTAGTATATTTACACACTGGATCGTTAATGTTTACCGTGTCAACCATTACACATAAACTGCAGAGTCGTAGCAGGAATGGAAATCACACGGACACACCCTTTGGACAAGAATTTTTCATCAGCGTAGAATTTGGCCTAATATCTCTATTATGTCCTTTATTATTCGTCTTATTTAAGTCTTTTTCTGAACAGACGAATAACGTTTCAAAACAAGCAGGAAAAATAGTCAATATACAATTACAATAACCTATTATAAATTTATGTTATTTTAATAACTTTGCAAAGAGATGAAATGAAAAAGTTTTTTTAAAATATACATGTACATGTAGTTTCTTGTTTCATAGTAAGAAAATCCTATTTTAACAACTGAAAATGTATTCATGAGATGAATTATGTTGATCAACATTGAAATAAAGCAAGTGACATGAACATGGGATTTTCTTACTGTGACTGTATAAAACAAGAAACGCATTACTATCTACGCTTTCTAAACACTAATATGCTCTACACTGTACACACTAGTCTACTTTGTTATCATAAATATATGCAATGTCAGCAACAATTAGTGGCAGCACGGACCTATATACCAGGTATATAGGTCCGTGGTCGCAGCAAATCGAAATTATAATTTCGTCTTTACAGCTTAATTGTATTACATGATTTAATAGGCGAGCCAATAGAGATGATCAATAATTAGTCAACATGTTAGACATAGAGTCTTGTATCAGCCTATCACATGACGTATTAAATTATTAATTGCTTCTCCGCTGGTTTTAAATGCGCGGTTACCTTAATTATTTAATGCTGGTCAGATATAAGGCGTTGGAGTAGTTATCCAGGGGTTCGATCCCCTCTTCGCCTTTTACATAGCTAATAACCGACGCCCCATGTACCGGTGCAATACACCGGGGGGTGTTAAAGAACAAGGGGTGTCCCTGTAACTGGAATACTTTCTGTATCTTGCACTATTCCCCGAAACCTAAACTAATTAACCTCTTCTGTGGGCGTTGGTCATGTGGACAACCGTCGGTCTTGTTGGTAATCATAGGGAAATTAACATCTACAAGACCCATGATTGCGAAAGTGGGATTTGATGAAATTGTATTAGACTCGAAAATACTTCACGTGATCAATGCTTTAGCGGGAGTTAAGTCAGATAGTATAGTGTCTGACGGTGAAGAAGAAACTAGTTGTCACATCAAATAATTCAGCCGTATACGTGTACTTGTTGTCGGGAGTTTGGCGTGGTGAGTATATATAGGCGAGGGTCTCTAATATGTGAAGCGTAGGCTCATGTTTGCAGGGTCCCCGATATGGTTTTCATCGACAACACTTTATTCTGTTATCGAAGATTATTTTTAGGTTTCAGGCTTAATTTTTAACAACTCATTTCTAAAGGTGTCTTTCAATCAACACTGTAATGAATGTAAGCTTTTTGATTCTGTAATTCTATGCTCAACTTAATACATTAATTACGTGTGTTTTGATACATGTTCGCGTGTTCTCTTGTCCAAACTTGGCTGAGAACACAACTGTCAATCATTTACGAGGCAAACTTTTTATTTAGGTACATCTGTTTTCTTTGCGGTAAGTGTGCTTTTTTGGTACTTAAACTAGATATAATATATAAGCGGCAAAACACGGCGAATTCCCGTCGGTTTAATAAGACTTGATTCTCAAAATTCTTCAAAGTCACCATGAGCGCCCACAATGCTAGGGTGTTTAGACCCCTACCATGTGCCCTCCCGTTTGCCCCCATACTGACCTGGGTAGAGGGCCCAGTGCAGCTGGGTTTGGGCCTGAACTTGCCGTCCGTGGAGTTTCGGTAGCGGAAGTATGTCTGCGTTTTCGCATAGATACGCCCTTTATAAGTGGCCATATATTACTTTAATCACGCAACATACACGTACATGTATTATATTAACGGATTTGCCAAAAAAACATAATTAATATATCAATCTGTATATGGTGCATACTAGTACAACTAGAAAAACATTATATCTGTAAGCGGCAAATCGCAGTTTTTCTCTATTTGCCGATTACATATACATTTTATAAGAGTTGATTCGCTTAAATTTTCAAAGTCAACATGGGCGCCCAAACTCTAGGACGTTCAGACCCCTACCATGTGCCCTCCCGTTTGCCTCCATACTGACCCGAGTAGAAGGCCCAGTAGTGCTGGGCGAGGGCCCGAACCCGTAGGATTTCGGTAACGGTAGTCAGTCTGCATTTTCGTATATACTCTCTTTATAAATGGCCAGATGTTATTTTAATTACGCAATATACACGTACTATATAAACAGGTATGAAAAAACACATAATTAGTACATGTATATCAATCTCTATATATATGGTGTATAAAACTCGAAAAACATATCTGTAAACGGCAAATCGCGGTTTTTCTCTATTTCCCGCCGATTACATAATACTTGATCTGTTATATTTTTCAAAGTCACCATGGGCTCCTAAATTCTAGGACGTTCAGAGCCCTACCATGTGCCCTCCCGTTTGCCCACCGTGATACTGACCTGGGTAGAAGGCCCAGTGGTGCTGGGCGAAGGCCCGAACTCGCCGAAATGACACCTTTTACAAAGGGATGCCGTATAATTTTGTTTCATTTGACCGAAATTGAAAAAATACATTAAACAAAGTGTTCAGACACAAGGAATAATATAGTGAATAACTAAAAACTATTATCACAGGTTACAGATCTGACATCCGGTATTCGGCGATAATATATACAAGTATCTAATTCATCACTGCTAGCACTATACCTACCCCGTACATGATTCCAAAAGGTTACTGATCATATACGATGTTCCAACTCGTCAATGCTAGCACTAAACCTACATCGTACATGATTATAAAAGGTTACAGATTGGACATCTGTATTTCATGTACGTGTTCGAACTCATCACCGCTAACATAACAATTCATGTATGAACTTTCCAGAGATTAATTGTATTATTTTTCTATCATCCTAGTTAAACATTCTGTTGGGATCCCATCACAACGAGTATAGAAGCGCGGCACGTCTGCTTGGTATGTAGGAGGCTTATGAGGCGTTTGCTCGAGTTTGTATTTTATGCCATTCCAACCAAGGTCAATGTCTCTTTTGTAAAACCTTGTCCCATGGCATTGCCACATTTCCTGTTAATTACACATTTCATGTTTTGTGTTACTGGCTGCAGAATGGAATGGTTCTTATACCTCCATTACACAATTTTCACAGGTATGTTCATTTACAAAAATGGCAATATGTTGAGCAACAAATGGAACTAAATTTCTTTGTTTTATTAGGCAAGTATAAATTCACATTTCTTTTTCGAAATATTTACAACATTCAAAACAAAACAGACATGATACTTTAAATACGTCCCATGCTTTTTTGCATATATACTTCATTTGATAACAAAATGCTCCTGAAACTGACTAGATAAAAATTGGTTGATATGAAGATCCTCACAGCTAGCAAAATTTATGATTTCCATCATGTCAAGAATAATCACAATTATTATAATAATCAACAAAATGACACGCATCTGACAGGCGTGATTCTTTAAATGAATTACGCAATTTGAACAATCTTGCTAGAGGGTTACCAAAGGAACATTTGCGAGAAATTATTTCAAAATCGGGCCAAGAGCTTGTTACAAGAAGATTTGTAAGTTTCCACCAATACAAATAAATTGGACGTATGAACATACAGTAAGTGATCACAATAGCCCACACTAAGATTTTCTCAGGCGACTTAAAAGAATGCAAATTCCAATGCAACCACAGTACACACTAAATATTCAAAATATTAAAACAATGCATCTTTAACAATTGAATAGACACAAAGAGTTATTTGGTATTTTCTTGCACCACTGCACTGATATATAACTCAATTAACTTGACTGTCCCTATGTTATCTGAGAGGTAACCTAACTGGTACATAAAGGAACGATGTTTCATGAATATTTTCTCATATATTTCATGGATATTTCCAGCTGCTTGCAGACAGAAGAGCAAATTAGTACTGTTTGATAATTCAAGGAAAACTAGTTATTATTCAACTTGCTGCAGTATATTACTGAACTATAGAAAAAATGCGCAAAACAAGATGAAAAATTGAACAAGTATTAATTTGTTACATTGTAATTACTGTAGATTGACAAATTAACATTATTTAATAAGTCAAAGGCAATACATCTGAGCATGCATGGGAACATTATGATTATACACATTTAATGTAAGTTACACAATTTGATGAAATATCTAACATTACAAATATTCTGGAATAGATATCTATTCTGGCTTATAGTTACTATCACATCAAGAACATGATCTGTCGTATAATTTGTATGTATGACCATGACCAAGCAGTAACAATTCCCAGTATGAGTCAGGATTCAAACATTTATTTTATTAAGGCATACAACCCATAGATAAATATCCATCAAACATTATTATAAACAGGTGGATGTGAACAACTTTGATACATAGTATCATACATGATATACACTCATACACATAATATACTCCTATACATTATATACAACTAGTCATTTATGGTATTGAACATTTTAATAATAATAATTCTTTATTTAAAGATGGAGGCTCAATAAGCCTATAAGGCTTATCTCACTCGAGGCCATCTATCAAACAACATCAACATAAATAACAAGTAATTTATTTATACAATGTTTAGACAATACCACAGGTACTTGAAACAAACTGTTTGTTTTAGTTTGTATTTACTATTTTACTATAATAAGAATATTCTTATTTAGTAAATAGTCGGTACAGAAAACTAAAAAAAATTGCTTCAAGTACCTGTGGACAATACACAACATGCATACAACTCTAATTAGAACATCATAAAACAATTTCATATTATAAATTATTGCTACTTTATAAGTTACACATAGCTATAAAAACACTTAAAGGGAGACAGTGTTATTTTGATAAAAAAATCGATCGTCGTAAATTTCGAAATTTCGCATGTTAATGTTTTCATACAGACATGTTCTTTCACTCTGCATCATTACTTTTCTTAGGAACCCCTTAAAACCATAAAAATATAAGCTTAAAACAGGTATTTCCTATCTTGGCCTACGCGCCGATTTAGAGCTATTTATATTCCTTGCCAATTTTTCGAAATGCATTTTGGGAACGTTTCGTGAGATCACAAGGTGAAGATCGTTACATAAACAATGCCTGGTCCATCGATAACGGTAAATAGTTGGATTAAAATTATCATGCTGTGTGCGCATGCCCAGTACAGTCTTAAAAATAGATTGAGGATTCCGCCAGTGGCACCACTTTCGGTTTGCGGGCCGTAGGTAAAACTTGTATTTTATCAATAGCCCATTGCAATCTTTCGGATTTTTGGCTGAAATCTGTTAGCTTATGTTGATTGTAATGAAATTGCCTGTTTTCAGCAAGTAAGTGAATTTCCCGATTAAATCGCACTATCTACCTTTAATGTTTATTTATGACATGTACTCAGTAGTTTGCATAGATAGTCACTATAACATTCACAAGATCCATTTTAATTGTCAGTGTTCATTTTCTCCACTTCCTTAAACTTCAGCTTCCTTCTCCTATTTGGCGTTCTATTCTGATCCAACCAGTCTCTATATATTCAACATGTTGCTGACCATGGTTCTACGTTTTCCCCTTGTTCATCTTGTTTACAAATACCAATGGCTCCAATTTGTATCTGAAAGTATAATCAAAACTTTATATGTGTATCAGCTAATATGTGTCTATCAAAGTTAATTACCTACATAATAGTTTGCCTGTTGCCACAGAACATCTAACAGTTGGACGGAAGCATTCTTGTGGAATGTGTGTATAACATCAATCTGCCTAATCTTACAAAACAATACAGTATGCCTTATCCAATATTTGTGAGTATCTTAAATAGTTATTAACATTATGGTGAGCTACATGAACCTTGTGGAAGTATGTGTACCACAAACAGATGACAGAACTTATCCAACAAGTGTTCATATATACATGTATACCGTTTCTCAGGCTAATTTATGGTTTTAAGACTTATTTTAATCTTGTGCAATAGTAATTTGTTTAACATTCATGGTACCTATACAAGCATGCCAGGACTTAAGCAAATAAATGCAATTGATTTTACCAGGAAATAATTGGTCTAATTTCTGTCGAAGCATAGTTTCCAGAACTAATCTCTTTTCGTTCTCTTCGAAGGCCTATCTGGTGGGTCGTTGAGAGAGGACATCCTCTGAAAGTAGATATAATACTTTTGTTCACGAATGTGTGGTATGAAACAATATCTTTAAATAAAGGCCAACCATGAAACATTAATCTACATTAATCATCTAAAATTTTGCTCACAAAACTCAACATGACATGTTAGGCTAAAGTGAGCTTAAACAGTTGTGTTTATTATATCCAGTATAAGGGGTAAACATTGTCCTCATTATTTCATTAAGCATAACCAGAAGAACAAAATGTTGAATATAGACAAACATCAAGTAATCATTACCCTAACATTACACCAATTAATTTATTCTATAAAAAATAGAAAGAAGTTCCCAATTTTAATAAATGTTAAAAACAATATCTACTGAATTGAACCACTTACAGATCTGTAGGCAGCTAGTACACTTCGTATGTACTTTCTCTTCTCCTCCACATCCCGTTTTGTCCATGTAGACTTAAGAGACTTCCCAGCTAAGTAATTCTCCACAAACTGAAAGTCAAGACTATTCCATATTAAGTCTTGAAATTCTATTTCCAGCTTGATGGCAATATACACTTTCTATTACTGTTTTAAGTTCAAAATTGTATTATTTTGTAACTTCAAATAGTCATTATAATTACCTGTATAACATATACTCCACCAGAAGTTCCATCCATCTGGTTTGCATGAGGAAGGAAATCGATGTTCCAATGTTGGGTAGGAGATGTCTCTATCCCGTGCTTGTACCTCTCATTCATAAAGGCACTAAAAATTGAAATAGAATAAATGTAAAGTATGGGATTTTTGTTGGTATTTCATTAATGGAGCAAATCATGCCATAGGTGGTCACGGGAAAAGATAAAAGATTCGGGTACAAACTGCAGGAGCGAGTTCAGTCTCAGTTGGCAACTACTGCTACATGATTAGTATGAAATTGAAATAAGGAAAATAATGAGAATGTGAGTTGATTACTAAATAAGTACATTTTACAATTAACTTTTAATTTATCATTCTGTCAACACAAGCTTAATATGATGCAAATGAGCAGTTGCAACTAAAATATGCTGCAATAAATGTGATACAAAACTGACAACTTAACACAGTAAAACCTCTTTGGCGAGCAATGTTAAAATGTATTATGATATGGAATGCCAGTTGAGAACCACTTGTGAAATTTTACTTATGTGGGCTATGTCCTTTTTACATGCAAAGAGTGTCATATTTGATACATGTGGATAATTTAATCCAAAGATTTTGTGGTAATAAAGTATTTGTTGACAGAAAATTGCATTAAGCTTATTGGACATAATCAATGGGAATGTTGCATGTTTCATAATGTATATTATCTCATGAATCATATACAGTGAAACTTCCGAATACCGGACCCTCTAAAAACCGGAAACCTTTGAAAACCGCACGAATCTCAAAGTCCCGTTTTTTTTCGTCCTTTTTACTATATTTTTCACTTCTGAAAACCGGAACCTCTGACAATTTTTGAAGGTCAGTTTATATATTTTACACAAAAATTGACTTCCGAAAACCGAACAGCAAAATATTTGTCAAATTAAAAGTGTCACCTAGCTTAAACAGGTTGTAAAACCCCTGCGGCAAACTGTCAAAAGTTTTCTTTTGTTTATCAATTAGCGGTGGTGTTTTTTTTGACACGCGTGAAAATCACAATGATCATGTGATGCTTGAGTAAGGAATCAATCGGCGAGTACAATAACGAGTAAACAAAATTCTTATTGCTTCAATGAGAGAAAGATCGGTGTTTTAATTGAATTCCTTACATCGATAAAACACAAGAATCGTTTGATGCGATTACTTTAATTTGTTTTCATTTTATGAAAACGTAATGAATTAAATGTCGTAAGTGAGGAAAACTTTCTTTATGTTTGAATGCAAGAAAGATCGGTGTTTTTATTGATTTCATTACATCTATAAAATCTTGCATTATCAACAATTGATTGCTTTTACAAACTTATGCAATTATAAAGGGAAATAAATCCCTTCATTCTACGTGTTAAGAAAACATAACTCTAGTACACCACATCCACTTTGCCTGCAAACTTCTAAACTTCTGAATACCGGAAACTTCCAAATACCGAACATTATGGCTGGTCCGGAGGTCGTTCGGTATTCGGAAGTTTCACTGTACTTGGGATATGCTTAATTGCTCGAAATGTTTCCTGTTCCATGTTTATAAACATATTAATGAGGTTTCAATGTGTATCCCATTAATAACTGAATTTTACACAAAACATAGAAGAAAGCGATGAAAAAACTTCATTATTAAAAATTCAATATTTATATGACAGAAACCAAATTTAATGACAATTCACAAGTACCATGTCCCAATCAGCTTTCACTAAGTATGCAAAATAAATGAAAATAACAATCAAAAACAAAGGCCAAGACAAATATTGTATGGTTCAGGAAACCCAACACTAACATTTACCATCAGACCCTAAACTTTTATAATTTCTGGTAAAATTAAGGCATATCAAGGCCTTTCTGCTTTTGGTTGTCTAATACTTAAGTGCTACCTAGAAGATGTGTTTATAGAAGCAATAGCTACATTTAATAGATGATAAATGGTTATACAGCAAAGAAACAATCACCAAATACCACCTCATGAAGTTATAAAACGATATGGTATCTTTCAACATTGTCACAACTGAATCAAACGGGCTTTATAATGCATTTTATGACATTGAAGTTCTTAAACCAACACTGATGATCATGTGGATTGAACCTAAAACCTTTAGTAGTTAACCTAACAATTAGCATTGGATGTTTAAAACAAAAGTCCAAACCTAAATAACCTACAGTTTTCATCTATGTTAACTTAACCATACATATATTTTGGCAAATATTCAAACACAACTTTCAAACATCACTTACTACCATCTCTGAAGGTAGATATGTTTTGACTTTTCTGTACACCGCTTAGTGTCAGAGTTACATATAATGTGTTGTAGAAAAATAAAGTTAATTGTTCCAATGACTTACTGTCCTCAAGTAGCCAGTCCTTTCAAGACAACCACTAAAAATAGCAGTCGCCATAACACAATCAAGGTGGAAAACATTCCTTCCTGCTGTAGCGATATGCAAGTAGGCATCAATCAACTGGAGAAAAACATTGTAAATAGATTAGACCTCACTAAAAAGGTGTTTGTTTAGCATAACCCTACCGACCCATGAAAATGTCCCCGACTCAAAAATTTATGAGGGTGTCTTTGTGGATTTTTTTAAAGCAGTGTCTATTCATATGGAACAATAATATTTGTTAAGGATGGCCTCGATTAAACATCACATTTAAATAGAAATATCTTTAAAAAATGTGATAAACGCAAAATGAAATAAGCACATATGTTGTAGATTTATTGCTTAAGGTTTTGAGTTATTCCAATATCACATATAAATAGAATCAATAGATAAAGACAACAAAATATAAAAAATATGATTTTTTTCATTTGTTTTAACACACTTATATATATATACATGTATGTTCAATAAGAACATGTGTTGTAGAAATAGTTGGTGTCATGATGAATACAATTTAAGGAAGCACATAATTAAATGTACACAAAACACACGACCATTGTATCATTGTCCAATGAACTGTCACATGTTTCCATAAAATCATTACTTATTGTATTTATTAAAACAATTTATACAATGTATGATACTTATCCATTTGTATCAGGTCTATATTAAAGAGAAGCTATAATGCATACTAATGATTGGACCTGTCGACTTTAAACTATATCAAATATAATACAATTATCAAATCGATGACGGATTGAAAGGCCTAGACAATATTGATTCTGTATTCATCTTGATCTGGTCAAGAGAGTTTGCATACCTTTTTAAAGCAAAAATGATTTCTTTGAACATTAATCCTATTGTCAACGTACATCCTGTTGAATCTGTATGACTCACAATTATAGAAAAGTATTCATAGCTGTTGACCGAGTCAGATTAACATAACATTTATTCAGCAATGCATAAGCCTATCAAATCTAAAATAACAACTGTCAAAACAAATTTTTGACAATCGAAAAAAAAGTGAAAAATAGTAAATGATGGACATAATCAATGCAGAGTTTTTACATGTATGTATTTTAATACCACAAATCATAATAAAGCTTACTTCATCAGACAATGTGCTTTTGAAGAATTCAAAGCTCCTTCTTGTAAGAACGTACGGTCCAATGTTCATCATCTGTGTGTCTGCAACAATGGAAACAAAATATGTGTTATGTGTTTCAGGATCTATTCGTGTAACAATAACAGATTTCAATTCAATTGTAAAAACGTGAAATGAGGAAGTTTTTCGAAAATCCAAACAAACCAACAGATTTACAACACAGCTTCGTAGCTGTCCCCCATTTAACCCCATCTATTGCTTGTAGTTGTTTTAAATGTAACAAAGTGATGAGCTATATTTTCAAAATGTTATTACTTCTTACCTAAATGAACATGTCTCAACTGTGGCATGTTCATATTCTTGATCTCCAGTACCTGATAAAATGAAATATAATATTAAAGATATATTTAGATCTCCCAAATTGTGCGACATACACTGTATTCATGGTAACACTGGGTAACAAAGTCTCCATCTATGAATGCGATGGTTCTATTATGCTAAAATAACAAGGTCCATTCATGT
This sequence comes from Mactromeris polynyma, assembly GCA_032209605.1. Taxonomy (NCBI): domain Eukaryota; kingdom Metazoa; phylum Mollusca; class Bivalvia; order Venerida; family Mactridae; genus Mactromeris; species Mactromeris polynyma. Next base: position 9,528,594 of record JASFXZ010000019.1, on the reverse strand, counting down.
GATTAGATTCCAAAGTATAGCTGACACATATGTGAGACCAGGTGACTTGCCTCAATATGATCAATTGAAATGTAACCCCTGATCATTGACCTAGCATTGTTTGGTTGCATATTGCGCTGCTGTGATATAGTGGTACATTGTGACATCTCTCCTCACAAGTGCTGGAAGTTACTACATATGCAGTATATAATTTATAGATATTGTACTGTAAGCAAACATGTTCATACAGGATTGGCAAATAAGTCAAAAGAGGTACTAGAATATTAATAATGTAATAGGACTGTTATAAAATACCTTTATCCTCCTTCTGGGTCTGCTCAGGCATCTCTTTTTTCTCTTCAGACTTGCTTGATCTTGAAACTTAAAATTGAACATATATGAAAGATTAACTGGTCAGATTTATACCTATTGAATATTTAGAAAACTCATTGTCTATCAAACATTGCCCAATGACACACTGATCTCAGAATTCAAACGGACCAGTTATGAGCAAGGCACTCATTTTGGCAATTATTTGAGACCATTTAGGCGTACCAGTCCCTCCCTAAAAATACTATGTTTCTTCCATTATTTCCGTTCTGAGGCACCATTTACCTTGATTGTAGTAACCCTGGTTTATGGTGGTCATTTATGCCAAACTTTTTCCAAATCCAACCATATATGACAGTGTCCAGTGAGTATCAATATTTGAGCATTTCAGGTCAAATTATTCTCCAAATATGAAGCATAAGATATGGTTGAAACAAGGTCAGACAAATGGATAATGAATTACCTCTCTTCTTCACTGACTATAATGATGCTGTCTTGAGGAATAATTGTCTTCTTAGTGCTCTACATTTGGACTTGACAGCCACCGTTTGTTTTGGTGTACGTGTTGGTTGGACCTTGGAATTGCTCTGTGTCTGTTTTGGTCCATCAGTGCCTTGATTGTCTTGTTGCACATGATCAGGAATGACATCCTCTTCGACCAAGAGATGAGGAGCGTTTCTAAACTCTTCACTAAGGGACTCCCATCCGTGTCCTGGTACATGCATGGTGATCTGAAGCATGTGCTTACATGGTAAATGGTATTTGCCCCAGTCCAAGCAGGTGCAGGAAGGGAGGATTCCACCCAGATCAATATTGTACCATTAGTAGCACTTGTTGTAGTGAACATATGTTCCTCAGTCTGGTTAACTTCAATAACTGCAGGATCAACTGTTATACGATCCATACAGTGTTGTATAAATGCACAAGGCTTACAGTTGAGGAATTCTGGTATGTCTGCGGAGTAATTCTTTGACAACCATTCCAGGTTTTGTTTAATGTACCTGAAAAGCATATATTCAAATTATTACATAGTTGACAGCAGGAAACAACCCCACATCAATGATATTTCAGTAGCCTGATTGACAAGCTTCTTATTATTGAATCACATTAATGCAACAGTCAAATACCAAGAAGTTAGGTGAAAGATTAAATATCTTTGGGTCAATAGAAGAAAAAAATTGATTGCCTGTTAAAGAAAGTCTAGTTATTCTATATTCAAAATTCTAATAATAATATAGAACAACAATACTTCTTTAACAGGCATTAACTTTTTTATATTAACCCAAAGGCTTAGGTAAGTTTTAAATTTTCGCACATATTTCAGTGTAAAAGTCAACAATTTTCATCCTCAATGCAAGAAAAAGTCCAATCAATGAAGGTGATGAGACATTAGCGAAGGTTTCTTCATCAAAACAGGACATTTAGAAATGAACTTTGTAATGCAAGAATACAACTTCTATAAATTCTTTCAGTAAACAACAGCATAAGTATTCAGTAACATTGGTTGTTCATCACCAAAGTAGAATTTATAACCATTAACAAAATTAATCATAAATAGAATTAAACATCAAAATTTTATATAACTTTTCCACTCTTTCTTCAATGAAGCTGTTGAGATCCAGTACCCAAATTTACACAGTACTTCTTTATACAGTGGAACCCCTCTAAACCGAACCTCGTCCGGACCGGATAAATAGTTCGGTTTAGAGGGGTTTCCGGAAATGCATTAAACAACAACATAATTAATGACTTAGTGTATTTTATTCATTCCTTATACATGCACTATATATATATACAGTACTTATACTATATTATAACACTGTTATTTTATGCATGCACATGTCAGAAACAGTTGATTTGCCAATTCCAAACTTTGCACTCAGTACCATGATTCTGACTCTTTGATCAATTTAATTGTGTCATCAAGTGCCAATTCTATTCTTTGACGTTTAGAATGAGGCTCAGACATGTTGATTGTGTGAATAAACAACAAAAAATTTCCACATTATTGTTAGTTTAAACAACAATACCTGCACTTGTCTTTACTCTGCTAATACGCTCATTAACTAGAATGATAATTTGATTCTTTTAACAAAAGATCAATTGAACAGTCACATACTGTAGCATTCATCATTAAATAAATTATTGAAAGCATCGATTGATGTGTATGGTCGGCAATTAAAAGTTGTTAATAATGTTTGCAAACTGTCACTTTTTGTTGTTGTTACTCTGTTAATAATTGCGATTATCACACTGTACCTATTTACCCACGCACCGTCATAAAGGTAACAAACGTGTAGCTACTGCCGATTGAAGCCATAACAGATAAGGTGTGAAATTGTTCAGAAATAATGGAAATCTTGTTCGGTTTCCCGAATAGAGGGGTTCTGGTTTACAGAGGTTTTTACACAATGAAAATAGAACCAAAAAAATCGGGACCACGCAAATTGTTCGGTTTAGAGGGAATTCCGGTTTACTGAGGTTCCGGTTTTGAGGGGTTCCACTGTATGTCTAAAGTTTGCTCCTCGTACAATTTTATTTTTTAATATAGATCTAGGTTGCCAACCTTTGAAGTATATATTCTTAATTTTCTGAAATGTATGACTTCCTTACCTGCAACATGCATCCGGAATGTATCGAGTAACCAGTGTTGTAATTATTAATGTTAGGGAACCTTCAGTGTAGTAACCCAAATAATTCTGCTTAAAATCACGATTTTGTCTCTCAACACCATTCGTTGTATTGACTCTTTTGTTGAGTAGGGATTGTCTATGATACTCACACCCATCTCTGAAAACATTTATAGGATAATATAGATTTTACATGGTTCATATTAACTAACACTTTAACTTAAGTTATATTGCTGTTTAAAATTGTGTAAATAACTGTCAAAAACGTATTTCTTCAGAAAATTACGAAACTAGAAATGTGTCCATTAGGACATGGACACCCCTTCATCTCAAAACAAACTCTGATATGCGTAACTTTACTCTGTGTGAGTGATATTACAAACAAAACTATGTCAAGCTTGATGTTACATAAAAAATTGGACTTATTTGAACTAATCATTGCAATAATCATATAGTGGCCATGAGTACTGATAGTAAGAAATTATCAAATTATTTTTAGTTTAACCGGGCCATTAGACACTTTAGTATATTGTCAATGCTAGTCTGATTTTTACACAATACACTAATATAAATACTGACAATTAAGTGCCAAATCATCGTTGAAAATGTTGACAAAACAGATAGAACTGTTTGAGCTATGATACATAATATATGTGAATTTGCCATTTTTTAATACAATTAAGAGTATGGGGAGCTTACCATTTTCATGATTTGTATTCTAATTTCTAGTTGTGTAGCTATTCTTCCATGCTGTCCTAGATTAATGCATTTTTCCAACCAAGATGTAACTAAGCATCGAATCGTACACATATGTGTTGATCAGAAATAAAGACCGACCAAACACATATTATACAGCTCCATGCTCGCTGTATTCCATCCGAATTTGTTTACATTTCCTATTGTCATCTGTTTTCGCTACTGCATTAATTTTCCAGTATTTGTACGATTTTCCAAGCTTGTCATAAGTATTTCATGTTGCACAAGTATCTCAAACCTTTAAATGTCTGTGTAGCGGTTGTATCAACCTTTATTTAGTATAAGTTGTGATGCATTTAACATAAATTTCCATTTAACATAAAGATCGTATGTGATCCGTGCATTCGGAAATCCTCGGCCAACTACGTCATCGTCGAATAGTTCCTGATAATTGAAACTTTTCCTTGCCTGAAACCAAAGCCGATCTAAATATTACACATAATGATTTCAAGTACAACTGACAATGTACTAAAGGGCACATAGTTCCTTTTTACCAAGTGCACTGAAATTATTTAACGTGTTCATTTCTTTCTCACAGTATATACACCCTTTCAATTAATCGATTAAAGTCGCCTAAGAGTTGCGTCCCCTACCGGACGTGACGTAAAGCGAGGATAATTTTTTTTCCAAAACGGCCAGTGCTGCTTACTTACGCTGCACATCAACAAAAGTTTATGCGTTGCGCAAATTTATTAATGTTTTCGTAGAAATCGGACATTGTATTTGTTAAAGTAGAGCTATAGAGAAAGTATTAGGTTACAATATATTAAAGTTTTTGCATTAACAGCATTCAAAAAATCATAGGTAACGAATTAACGCTGCACACGTGGAGCGTAATTTTTTCACATACTCGCGGTTAGTTTCCTATAAATTCTCTGATTTCCACAACAAGTACCATATATTTAACTTACCCCAATGCAAAAAGCAATCGTTTAAGATGACAAATCCTCAAAAAATATGTGGTTAATATTAAAAGTTATTCCATAAACGGTGATCAAACAATCCCAGTTAAAGAAATTTTCAGAGCATTAATGCTTCTTAACTTTTTCAAAACAAGTCGGTTATTTTCCGCTTCATTTTTTGATATTTTCATCGAAGTCTAATTGTACTTTTTAATACACTTTCATGTCAATAAAATATTTTAAAAAGGCTGCTGCACATAATGATTTCAAGTACAACTGACAATGTACTAAAGGGCACATAGTTCCTTTTTACCAAGTGCACTGAAATTATTTAACGTGTTCATTTCTTTCTCACAGTTTAGATTTACAACCTACATTTTCAGCCAATGAAATGACAGAACAAATAAATACTACGCTTATTCATTAAAATTTCGCGGGCTTTTTAAGCTCCGCCTACTGCTAATATTTGTGAGCGTTACCATATTTGGAAATTTACTATTCTTGTCCGTTATAGTTTTTACCCTTTCACACCACGTGATCGTTTTTACACTGTTTTGTTTATGTTTCGTCAAAACAAGGGCGAAACGGAGCGAACACCTGCGCTTATATATAATTTATCGAAAAAGGGGCTTAACAAAATTATTAAAGTTAGTTATTGGCTTTGTTGTTTGCTGGCACCAAGTCTATGACAATGCTGTTAAGTGTTACCTGCATGTACTTAATCGTTTTTTTATCTGTTTTGACCATTGATCGTTTTGATTTTTGTGCCATTTAGCAAAATCTTAATTTGACCTGATGGCTACGCACTTTGCTTATCCGTTTATAGGCTGTTCTGAAACCCGCATTATTCTTCAATAAATGTTTATTTATATTACGGCCGCCATTATAACTTTTGTAGGAAGTCGACACTTGTGATGTCATTCGTACACGTCATCAGGTATTATGAAATCAGTTAACGAGTGGAAGTTATCGCCCTTGTTCCGACTTACCCCGTGTTCCGACTTGCCCCGGTCTCCCATACCGTCGCATTAATATTTAGTTTCCTACAGTCAACTGGCAGCAAGTACTGGATAGTTTTTAGCTTAATTAGTTTCCTGTCGGTTTCCTTGTTTGAAGAACTTATACCCAGCACATGCACAGTTTTTGTTATAAAAACAATCTGTTGACGGAGAATCTGAATACATTTTCTACACTCAGCACACTCAGGTTTTCGACCGGTGATAATTCAAGCATCATTTTATTGCATTTTAAAGCTAATATTTCGTATGAAAATACAGATTGATTGTAACTTGATACTTAGCGTACATATATGGTTAACATCTGGTACAGTTTCGCTTTGGAACCCTGCAAGTGTTAGTCCGTGAGATTTGAGAATATCCGCATTGTGTGAACGGTTCAGTAGATGTCCGTAGGTAAGATGAGGCACACGAGGCAGTTGCCTCGGATAAAATTTCCTTAGCAACCAAAATAATACGAATGAATAGATAAATAGAACGCTGGAAGTATTGCATGAAAATATATAAATTGTTGAATATCACATAGAAACAAATTTACACTTGATAAATCACTTTAGGCCTACTGTTACATTAAATAACCAGAAAACGCTTCTATACGCATCCCGGGGGAGGACCCCCTTTATTGACTCGGATTAATTTTGCCCCTGGCTACGGGCCTTAATGTACTTAGTGTATATAGTGCTACAGGCGGTACTTCCGGACAGGTTTGTCTGTAGCATTCTTATTATTCTCTGTACTGTAGTAACACATGTCGGACGTATAATAAATGATGTACATATTTATATAAACCTCCTGTCAACAGATATTGCGTTTTTTTAATTTTCTATCTTTATTGTCTGATTGATTCTATTTGGTGTCCCGTTACATGATTACAGTCACATGCGTTGTTATGGAAACATCACGGAAACCGCATTTTAGGTCGAAATACCCTTTGTCTCCGGCAAAACCTAAAAAAGATCGAATGCGACATTAGAAAAAAGTTGCGTCGATACATGAAGAATTTGGTGTAATAACTGAATACCTCTTTGCATATATGTATAGTTGGGCTAACATCTGATGGTAAAGTATAATGATGTGTTGTATAATTTTACCGAAACATGAGCAATTCAAGTATTTCGTATCTATGTATGTGCCTTTGTAGCTGAATGAGATATGCATTCACTCATGCACTGTAGAGGTCACAGGTTCTTCGAGCCTCACATATGTGATTTATTTTTGTTCACTTCTAGTGAACATTTGCGTCATTTATCCTGTTGTACACTAATCATTTGGTAAAATTTTATACCAGTCGTATTATTTTCTTTTATCGGCATACACATCTTCCTTTTATTTTGAACAATCAAAACAATGGCATAAGCTAGCATAGCAATATCGAATAAATTAAGTTGCAAAATATTGTTTCGGATCTATATAAAGTTTATCATGGCTCTTCAGCAGTGTCTGTGGTAGGCTTATTAAAACCACCAGCGCAATTGTCTTCATTATCACCTGCCGTATTATCATAATTGGTGATGCTTATATGAACTTTGGAAATAATTTCTCAGCCTTGCCAAGACAGAAAGATACGCTTTTCCAACTTTTCTGCCAAAATAGCTTTAAGTTTACACATATATTTATCCAGTTTTCTATGATACACCGACGAATATTTCGTGAAAAGAAAGCTGCTTTCGAGCTAAACAAATAAATAATTCGAATCCGGACAGTCTGCGTTGAGATTCTGACACGTATCCATTATACTTTGTAATAAACTCGCTGATATTTCATATTTTTGCATTTATATGTTCCTTTTCAGAACCGAACAAGCACCAAGATTGTGATCATTGATCTAACCTACAATTTGACATGGACTGATCCAACCAATGTGTCAATGTTATGGTGCCTGAACAGATCATGACCCTACTATACACTTTTTATACATGCATATATAAACATTTCTGGGGCCTTATCTATAAAATTTATAAGCCTGAAAATCAGACTTAGTTTTTAAAATGTTACATGTTCATTTTTCTGCAACGTTGTTACAACAACAACGATTTTAATAACAATTGACAACAGTATATATATATGTATATCTTTATTAACATACTCGGCACGTACGTGCCTTTGGTTATATAACACAAAACAGCACAAAGACAGTCAATGCATACATACAAACAGTGTGAAGGGGGTAACAGATATTCAGACAGAAATTCATTTGTTTGGATTTAATGAAAAGGCTAGAAAATAAAACGTTTGTAAACTGTTTGTGAATACGGCCCGAGCTCATACTATTTTGTAATCATTTGTTTGCGATTGTTTTTAGCACAATGTTCTAACTTACTACCCTTCGTTTTGCAAATTCAGCCATAGTATTTAAACGTATGCAATATCACACGTAATTACGTGGATGCAAAATATACACGTAGACATCAAGTCATTTTTCTGACGGGCGTAGGCCTATATAGTCGGGATTACACAGTAAATGGGATGTTGTTGTGAATTTTGAATGCTGGTTGTAGAACAATCAATGAGACACTATTAGTACAATTCTCAATACAGGCGCGTATCCGGGCATTCTCGCAGCTACGCCAATGCGTACAATTCGTCTGTAATATTGGCAAAATCCCTGCTCATATCTGGATAACTGCTCAAAGCTAGAAAACTGCGCCCGTATCAAGGGGACTGCCCCTGTTCTAAGGGGGACTGTCCCGGTATCAAGGGGGACTTACCGGTATCAAGGGGGACTGCCCAGTATCAAGGGGGACTGCCCGGTATCAAGGGGGGACTGTCCGGTATCAAGGGGCGACTGCCCCGGTAGCAAGTGGGACTGCCCGGTATCAAGGGGGACTTCCCGGTATCAAGGGGGGACTGCCCGGTATCAAGGGGGTACTGCCCGGTATCAAGGGGGGGGGGACTGCCCGTTATCAAGGGGGACTGCCCGGTATAAAGGGGGGACTGTCCGGTATCAAGGGGGGACTGCCCGGTATCAAGGGGGACTGCCCGATATCAAGGGGGACTGCCAGGTATCAAGGGGGGACTGCCCGGTATCAAGGGGGACTACCCGGTATCAAGGGGGGACTGCCCGGTATCAAGGGGGACTGTCCCGGTATCAAGGGGGACTGTCCGGTATCAAGGGGGGACTGCCCGGTATCAGGGGGGACTGCCCGGTATCAAGGGGGGGGACTGTCTGGTATCTAGGGGTACTGCCCGGTATCAAGGGAGGACTGCCCGGTATCAAGGGGGACTGTCCGATATCAAGGGAGACTGCCCGGTATCAAGGGGAAACTGTCCTGTATCATGGGGGACTGCCCGGTATCAATGGGGAACTATTTTGAGTTATTGGACAAAATACCAAAATGCGTAAAACATCATCATTACAGATAAAATTATGTTACAATAATCAGAATCGCTTGTTGGAAAATCTTATAGCTGTATTTTTCATATCAAGCTATACTCAGATATACATATAAGGTTGTGGAATTTGATTGGGTGCGCCGACCGCCCCCCTGGACCCGCAAGTGGATACTGCTCCATGTAGCCTACATTTCTAAATCATAACTACCTTTTATAGCGGTTCAACTGTAACTTGTTATGGAAACACCTACAACAAAAATATTACTATAGGGCCTCATCAGTATTATTTCATTCTAATTGGCTCAATATAATCAAATATAATATAAAGGCACTGTACATCTTTTCAGTATAGATTCTCAAGGGCATTGTAATTTTCTTTAATTATAATATATACATAACTCATTTCTTCTTATATCTTAAATTGCGCGGGAATTAAACAGTCGGGTTATTTTTAGAATAACTTGTACATTTCATTGTCATCGATCTGTCAAGGACCTGTCTCTCACTGGTTAATTTCGTTCGGTGTCATCATTTCTACTGCACGTGCCAGCGCTTTCTCAAAGAGGCTCGAAGTGGGTTGGCTTGCATAATTGAATTATTGTAACTGCTATTGAAACAATAAAAACAACATCAGAAGTCAAAATGAAATTAATAATGAATATTTTACGCCATATTCATATGACACAAATACGGAAAAGTAAAAAAACTTATTTAATTGTGTAATATTTATTGTATTTTCCCTTTTGGTCGCCCCAAGGAACGCTGAAGCGCGATTCTAACTTGTAGCAGCAGACGATATCGTTTCTACCTGAGTCAGTTGGTGCTTGTAGTCGAAAGAGGCAAGGCGCATCTTTTTTGAGGTGAGAATTTTTTTAAAAATGATTTTAATTTTGTGTTTTCTAACAAAATGAGTTACTTGTCGCAATGTTTATGTTATTTAAAAGCATTTAATGCGGGCGTAAGACAAATAAAATAAGAGAAAAACGCATTATCTTTATCATGAATTAGATTGCATGGGAAATCATATCTGCCATGATTTATATGTCCGTGATAAATAATTGTATTACCAGTATAGATGTCGCAATGAATAACTTTATTTTTTTATACGAAACCAAAATTCAACTGATGCACAGACGTCTGTGTAAAGAGTTCATTTGAAAGACATTTTTAATAGAAAAAAGCAATAGACTACAGAGTCGTACAGTCAACAAAATTACTCCCAATTACTGGTGCGTTTTATATTCTTATTGCCCAATATTAATATTATTTTCCAATTTCCGTAGGTTGGCGAGAGAAAACTGACCAGGAGTCTTGTTGCCATGATGGGCAGACGACAGCTTAGAACTGAACGACCTAGAGCTGTTGAATCGTCGGAATTAAAGTAAGATTTTCTTTCATTTAAATGTGATTTAATCAGTTTATAATGCTCATCGAGTGGAAGCAAATAGTGACCACTTAATCTGTATGTGTTGCAGTTCGTCCGCCTGCTTTTCTGTTTTTGTGAAACTGTTTGTAATTTTATGAAACTTCACAAGAAGCTTCTTGACAACAAGGAATTATGTATCCCAACTTTCTGCCCAGGCTAATTGTCTGTAACTTTCGAACCGCTTGAATGATTTTGAAATAACTAGCCACAAATGTTCACCATATTGAGACAATATGCATAACTCACATGTGTACTGGCTCAGTTGAGGGCCATGATCAGACTTAAGGTCAAAGGTCAAATTAATTTTTGGTGTCCACTCCATATCTCTTGAACCCCTTGAAGGATTTTAAAATAACTTTGCACGAATGTTCATGATATGGAGATGGTGTGCGGGGCGCATGTTTTAACAGACTTGTTTCAAGGTAAAGGTCACTGTATCAGTATTACAACTACTCAGAAACTGCAATGGGGAGATGTATGTTTTTGTTTCAAATAACCAACTAGCTAAGCAATTTTAGCATATTATTGCCTGGTTGCAGTTCAATATTTTATGGATTCACAGCCCTGTGTTTGATTTTGCATATATTCTTGTAAGCAATATCTCTTGGCAACCACTAATTGAAATTCAACAAATATTCACAGAAACTTCATTACCATAAGACAATGTGAATGCTGACATGAGATTCCAGTTCAGTGACTTGACACTGAGTTGGGGCCCTTTGTTGGTTGAAACAACAAATTTGAATTCTGCCAAACCTTGAGTGAATATTTCTTACCATGAGGAGATGTGTATTGTATAATGTTCTCAACAGTTCTGGCGCAATGATTTTTTAGAATTATACTTTTGTTGAATTTACATGTGAATTTTTGAGGTGTATAGAATCGCCGGAAAGCACTGAAAAACTGGAAAGCAACGGAAAGGAGATGTGTATATAATAATGTCCTCAACAGTTCTGGCTCAATGATTTTTCAGAATAATACTTTTGTTGAATATGCATGTGAATTTTTGAGGTGCATAGAATCACCGGAAAGCATCGGAAAGCACTTATATATCATATGATATTATAACAGCTTTTATCCACAATTCTGGCTCAATGATTTTTGCATAGAATCACCGGAAAGCACCGAAAAACTGGAAAGCATCGGAAAGCACTTATATTTTATATATAACAGTTTTTATATTCATTTTATGTTTTTTTAATTCTGCTAAAGTTTGAGTGAATATTTCTTACCATGAGGAGATGTGTATATTATAATGCCCTCAACAGATCAATACTTTTTCAGAATTTTACTTTCGTTGAATTTGCATGTGAATTTTTGTCTGCGCTATTTCTCAGCAGTCAATGTATGGATTTCAACAAAACTTCATGAGAACTGTAACTATAATGACAAGATGTGCATTTTATTATTTGTCACACTGTTTAAGATTGATGGCCCTTCGTTGTTTATACTGTAAAGAAAAATTGTTGGAGCTATTTTTTAGCAAATTCATTGAACAAGAGTGTGATTAGAGTATGCACATCTCGTCATGGGAAAATGCCCATGACATTTTGTTGAATTAAAATTACACACAAACAAGTCCAGGCTAATTACTTGGAAAATATGAATTGGTTCTACCAATACTTTTTGTGCCCAACCAAGTGAGGGATGGGTGCAATCAGATTTACCCTTGTCTGTCCGTCAGTCCTCCAATACGAATTAAGCTAATGTCGATCGAATCTCACAAAGCAATTTACAGAGAGAAATTAAACATGTCTGAGTCCCTAATTGCCCTGCTAATCTATGTCCGAGTCCCTAATTGCCCTGCACAACTATGTCGGAGTCCCTAATTGCCCTGCACGACTATGTTCAATCCCTTATTGCCCTGCACGACCATGTCCGAGTCCCTGATAGCAACATGACTGTACAGTGGTACCATGCAATGTTACCTTGTCTGATTGCCCTACACAACGATAACTGAGTCCTTTACCCTGCTCGACCATGCCGAGTCCCTGACTGCCCTGCACAACCATGTCCAAGTCCCTGATTGCCCTGCATGACCATGCCAGAGTCCCGGACTGCCATGCAACCATTTCCGAGTCCCTGACTGATTACCCTGACTGTCCTGCACAACCTTGTCCACGTCTATAATATCCCTGCCCAACCATGCCCAAATCCCTGACTGCCTTGCACGTCCATGTCCGAGTCCATAATATCCCTGCACAACTATGCCCAAGTCCCTAATTGCCCTGCACAACCATGCCCGAGTCCCTGACTGCCCTGCAACCATGTCTGAGTCCCTGACTGATTACCCTGCCCAACCATGCCGGAGTCCCTGACTGCCCTGCAACCATGTCCGAGTCCCTGACTGATTACCCTGCACGACCATACCTGAGTCCCTGACTGCCCTGCAACCATGTCCGAGTCCCTGACTGATTCCTCTGCACGACTATGCCAAGTCCCTAATTGCCCTGCACAACCATATCTGAGTCCCTGACTGCCCTGCACAACCGTGTCCGAGTCCCTGACTGCCCTGCAACCATGTCTGAGTCCCTGACTGATTACCCTGCCCGAGCGTGTCCGAGCCCCTGACTGCCCTGCAACCATGTCTTAGTCCCTGACTGATTACCCTGCCCGACCATGCCAAAGTCCCTGACTGCCCTGCAAGACCATGTCCGAGTCCATAATATCCCTGCACGACTATGCCCAAGTCCCTAATTGTCCTGCACAACCATGTCCGAGTCCCTGACTGCCCTGCACAACTGTGTCTGCCTCCCTGACTGCCCTGCACAACCGTGTCCGAGTCTCTGACTGCCCTGTACGACTATATCCGAGTCCCTTATTGCCCTGCACAACCATGCCCGAGTCCCTGACTGCCCTGCAATCATGTCCGAGTCCCTGACTGATTACCCTGCCCGACCATGCCCGAGTCCCTGACTGCCCTGCAACCATGTCCGAGTCCCTGACTGATTACCCTGCAAGACCATGTCCAAGTCCCTGACTGTACTGCACGACCATGCCGAGTCCCTGGCTGCCCTGCAACCAAGTCCGAGTCCCTGACTGATTACCCTGCCGACCATGTCCGAGTCCCTGACTGCCCTGCAAGACCATGTCCGAGTCCATAATATCCCTGCACGACTATGCCCAAGTCCCTAATTGTCCTGCACAACCATGTCCGAGTCCCTGACTGTACTGCACGACCATGCCGAGTCCCTGGCTGCCCTGCAACCAAGTCCGAGACCCTGACTGATTACCCTGCCGACCATGCCCGAGTCCCTGACTGCCCTAAAACCAGTCGTTCGGACGAGACTATAAACCGAGGTCCCGTGTATCATGCTTTACATTGAGCACGTAAAAGAACCAGGGGTGCTTCTGGAACGGGGGCATCTCCTGTATCATGCATTATCCTAAGTCTGAGTCCCTGACTGCCCTGCACAACCTTGTCCGAGTCCCTGACTGCCCTGCACAACCGTGTCCGAGTCCCCGACTGCCCTGCACAACCATGCCCAAGTCTCTAATTGCCCTGCACAACTATGCCCGAGTCCCTAATTGCCCTGTACGACCATGTCCGAGTCCCTGACTGCCCTGCACAACCGTCCCCGAGTCCCTGACTGCCCTGCAACCATGTCCGTGTCCCTGACTGCCCCACGAGTCCCATGCCGAGAGGTCTGACTTCATAGCGGACACTTTCCATAGCGTACAGTACTGGTTTGACCCCAGGAATCGTTGGTTAGTACTGGTAAGAAACCCAGGAAGCCAGGCTGCATGGGATCTTGCTGTCGAACAGTGATCATCCTGAAACCAGGGTCAGATCCGCGTAGGATCCCCAGGTAGACCGATAGGATCCGTGAACCAGCGTGGGTGCCCACCAATAATTTCCGAAGCACATCGGTAGTGTCTGTGCAATTTCTAACCCCTGGAGTTCAAACCTCAGAATAGGACAGGGTGAGTGTGGGGATTTGGGTCTCTTTCCGTGCAATACGCCAATTCCGCTACAGAACCAGTCTGGGGTTAGCTACGCTTGATGACTCTCCAAATCCGGGCTAGAGTGCAGTCGTCACAGAGTACACAAAGTGAAAACACATCACCCAAGCACCCGAGTTCAACTACAAGTTTATACAGACCTGAGAGCAGCGTGTATTGTTGGTGAGTACTTTCATTGTACTGAATTGTATATTTGGACCGAGAATAGCCTCTACATAACTGACCATGCCCAAGTCCCGACTTGTCCGAGTCCATAATATCCCTGCACGACTATGCCCGAGACCCTAATTGCCCTGCACGACCATGTCTGAGTCCCTGACTGCCCTGCACAACCGTCCCTGAGTCCCTTACTGCCATGCAACCATGTCCGAGTCCCTGACTGCCCTGCACGACCATGCCCGAGTCCCTGGCTGCCCTGCAACCAAGTCCGAGTCCCTGACTGATTACCCTGCAGGACCATGTCCGAGTCCCTGACTGCCCTGCACAACCGTCCCCGAGTCCCTGACTGCCCTGCAACCATGTCCGAGTCCCTGACTGATTACCCTGCAAGACCATGTCCGATTCCCTGACTGTCCTGCACGACCATGCCGAGTCCCTGGCTGCCCTGCAACCAAGTCCGAGTCCCTGACTGATTACCATGCCCGACCATGCCCGAGTCCCTGACTGCCCTGCAACCAGTCTTTCGGACGAGACTATAAACCGAGGTCTCGTGTATCATGCTTTACAATGAGCACGTAAAAGAACCAGGGGTGCTTCTGGAACTGGGGCATCTTCTGTATCATGCATTATCCTGAGTCCGAGTCCCTGACTGCCCTGCACAACCTTGTCCGAGTCCCTGACTGCCCTGCACCTCCGTGTCCGAGTCCCGACTGCCCTGCACAACCATGCCAAAGTCTCTAATTGCCCTGCACAACTATGCCCGAGTCCCTAATTGCCCTGCACGACCATGTCCGAGTCCCTGACTGCCCTGCACAACCGTGTCCGAGTCCCATCTTGCCCTGCACGACCATGCCCAAGTCCCTGACTGCCCTGCAACCATGTCCGAGTAAGGAAATTGAAAGCGCCTGGCTGATATAGAGTGAGCAAACTTTTCTTCTAGACAACGGTCTCAAGACCAATCAACACAACAGGGGGCCAAATTTTATGGCTACTGCTTCGGTCTCAAGGTCAATGAGCACAACATGCCCGACCATGCCCTAGTCCATGACTGCCCTGCAACCAGTCTTTCGGACGAGACTATAAACTGATGTCCCGTGTATGATGCTTTACATCAAGCACGTAAAAGAACCAGGGGTGCTTCTGGAACTGGGGTATCTCCTGTATCATGCATTATCCTGACTGCCCTGCAACCATGTCCGAATCCCTGACTGATTACCCTGCCCGACCATGCCCAAGTCCCTGACTGCCCTGCAAGACCATGTCCGAGTCCATAATATCCCTGCACGACTATGCCCAAGTCCCTAATTGCCCTGCACAACCATGTCCGAGACCCTGACTGCCCTGCACAACCGTGTCCGAGTCCCTGACTGCCCTGCACAACCGTGTCCGAGTCCCGTCTTGCCCTGCACGACCATGCCCGAGTCCCTGACTGCCCTGCAACCATGTCCGAGTAAGGAAATTGAAAGCGCCGGGCTGATATAGAGTGAGCAAACTATTCTTCTAGACAACGGTCTCAAGACCAATCAACACAACAGGGGGCCAAATTTTATGGCTACTGCTTCGGTCTCAAGGTCAATGAGCACAACATGCCCGACCATGCCCTAGTCCCTGACTGCCCTGCAACCAGGCACTATCCTGAGTCCGAGTCCCTGACTGTCCTGCACAACCTTGTCCGAGTCCCTGACTGCCCTGCACAACCGTGTCCGAGTCCCCGACTGCCCTGCACAACCATGCTCAAGTCTCTAATTGCCCTGCACAACTATGCTTGAGTCCCTCACTACCCTGCAACCATGTCCGAGTCCCTGACTGATTACCCTGGCTGCCCTGCACAGCCATGTCCAAGTCCCTGACTGCCCTGCACAACCATGTCCGTGTCCCTGACTGCCCCACGAGTCCCATGCCGAGAGGTCTGACTTCATAGCGGACACTTTCCATAGCGTACAGTACTGGTTTGACCCCAGGAATCGTTGGTTAGTACTGGTAAGAAACCCAGGAAGCCAGGCTGCATGGGATCTTGCTGTCGAACAGTGATAATCCTGAAACCAGGGTCAGATCCGCATAGGATCCCCAGGTAGACCGATAGGATCCGTGAACCAGCGTGGGTGCCCACCAATAATTTCCGAAGCACATCGGTAGTGTCTGTGCAATTTCTAACCCCTGGAGTTCAAACCTCAGAATAGGACAGGGTGAGTGTGGGGATTTGGGTCTCTTTCCGTGCAATACGCCAATTGCGCTACAGAACCAGTCTGGGGTTAGCTACGCTTGACGACTCTCCAGATCCGGGCTAGAGTGCAGACTGATTACCCTGCCCGACCATGCCCGAGTCCCTGACTGCCCTGCAACCAGTCTTTCGGACGAGACTATAAACCGAGGTCCCGTGTATCATGCTTTACATTGAGCACGTAAAAGAACCAGGGGTGCTTCTGGAACTGGGGCATCTTCTGTATCATGCATTATCCTGAGTCCGAGTCCCTGACTGCCCTGCACAACCTTGTCCGAGTCCCTGACTGCCCTGCACCTCCGTGTCTGAGTCCCCGACTGCCCTGCACAACCATGCCAAAGTCTCTAATTGCCCTGCACAACTATGCCCGAGTCCCTGACTGCCCTGCAACCATGTCCGAGTAAGGAAATTGAAAGCGCCTGGCTGATATAGAGTGAGCAAACTATTCTTCTAGACAACGGTCTCAAGACCAATCAACACAACAGGGGGCCAAATTTTATGGCTACTGCTTCGGTCTCAAGGTCAATGAGCACAACATGCCCGACCATGCCCTAGTCCCTGACTGCCCTGCAACCAGTCTTTCGGACGAGACTATAAACCGATGTCCCGTGTATGATGCTTTACATCAAGCACGTAAAAGAACCAGGGGTGCTTCTGGAACTGGGGTATCTCCTGTATCATGCATTATCCTGACTGCCCTGCAACCATGTCCGAATCCCTGGCTGATTACCCTGCCCAACCATGCCCAAGTCCCTGACTGCCCTGCAAGACCATGTCCGAGTCCATAATATCCCTGCACGACTATGCCCAAGTCCCTAATTGCCCTGCACAACCATGCCTGAGTCTCTGACTGCCCTGCACAACCGTGTCCGAGTCCCTGACTGCCCTGCACAACCGTATCCGAGTCCCGTCTTGCCCTGCACGACCATGCCCGAGTCCATGACTGCCCTGCAACCATGTCCGAGTTAGGAAATTGAAAGCGCCTGGCTAATATAAAGTGAGCAAACTATTCTTCTAGACAACGGTCTCAAGACCAATCAACACAACAGGGGGCCAAATTTTATGGCTACTGCTTCGGTCTCAAGGTCAATGAGCACAACATGCCCGACCATGCCCTAGTCCCTGACTGCCCTGCAACCAGGCATTATCCTGAGTCCGAGTCCCTGACTGTCCTGCACAACCTTGTCCGAGTCCCTGACTGCCCTGCACAACCGTGTCCGAGTCCCCGACTGCCCTGCACAACCATGCTCAAGTCTCTAATTGCCCTGCACAACTATGCTTGAGTCCCTCACTACCCTGCAACCATGTCCGAGTCCCTGACTGATTACCCTGGCTGCCCTGCACAGCCATGTCCAAGTCCCTGACTGCCCTGCACAACCATGTCCGTGTCCCTGACTGCCCCACGAGTCCCATGCCGAGAGGTCTGACTTCATAGCGGACACTTTCCATAGCGTACAGTACTGGTTTGACCCCAGGAATCGTTGGTTAGTACTGGTAAGAAACCCAGGAAGCCAGGCTGCATGGGATCTTGCTGTCGAACAGTGATCATCCTGAAACCAGGGTCAGATCCGCGTTGGATCCCCAGGTAGACCGATAGGATCCGTGAACCAGCGTGGGTGCCCACCAATAATTTCCGAAGCACATCGGTAGTGTCTGTGCAATTTCTAACCCCTGGAGTTCAAACCTCAGAATAGGACAGGGTGAGTGTGGGGATTTGGGTCTCTTTCCGTGCAATACGCCAATTGCGCTACAGAACCAGTCTGGGGTTAGCTATGCTTGACGACTCTCCAGATCCAGGCTAGAGTGCAGACTGATAACCCTGCCCGACCATGCCCGAGTCCCTGACTGCCCTGCAACCAGTCTTTCGGACGAGACTATAAACCGAGGTCCCGTGTATCATGCTTTACATTGAGCACGTAAAAGAACCAGGGGTGCTTCTGGAACTGGGGCATCTTTTGTTTCATGCATTATCCTGATTTCGAGTCCCTGACTGCCATGCACAACCTTGTCCGAGTCCCGACTGCCCTGCACAACCATGCCAAAGTCTCTAATTACCCTGCACAACTATGCCCGAGTCCCTCATTGCCCTGCACGACCATGGCCGAGACCCTGACTGCCCTGCACAACCGTGTCCGAGTCCCATCTTGCCCTGCACGACCATGCCCGAGTCCCTGACTGCCCTCCAACCATGTCCGAGTAAGGAAATTGAAAGCACCTGGCTGATATAGAGTGAGCAAACTATTCTTCTAGACAACGGTCTCAAGACCAATCAACACAACGGGGGGCCAAATTTTATGGCTACTGCTTCGGTCTCAAGGTCAATGAGCACAACATGCCCAACCATGCCCTAGTCCCTGACTGCCCTGCAACCAGTCTTTCGGACGAGACTATAAACCGATGTCCCGTGTATGATGCTTTACATCAAGCACGTAAAAGAACCAGGGGTGCTTCTGGAACTGGGGTATCTCCTGTATCATGCATTATCCTGACTGCCCTGCAACCATGTCCGAATCACAACCATGTCCGAGACCCTGACTGCCCTGCACAACCGTGTCCGAGTCCCTGACTGCCCTGCACAACCGTGTCCGAGTCCCGTCTTGCCCTGCACGACCATGCCCGAGTCCCTGACTGCCCTGCAACCATGTCCGAGTAAGGAAATTGAAAGCGCCTGGCTGATATAGAGTGAGCAAACTATTCTTCTAGACAACGGTCTCAAGACCAATCAACACAACAGGGGGCCAAATTTTATGGCTACTGCTTCAGTCTCAAGGTCAATGGGCACAACATGCCCGACCATGCCCTAGTCCCTGACTGCCCTGCAACCAGTCTTTCGGACGAGACTATAAACCGAGGTCCCGTGTATCATGCTTTACATTGAGCACGTAAAAGAACCAGGGGTGCTTCTGGAACTGGGGCATCTCCTGTATCATGCATTATCCTGAGTCCGAGTCCCTGACTGCCCTGCACAACCTTGCCCGAGTCCCTGACTGCCCTGCACAACCGTGTCCGAGTCCCCGACTGCCCTGCACAACCATGCCCAAGTCTCTAATTGCCCTGCACAACTATGCCCGAGTCCCTAATTGCCCTGCACGACCATGTCCGAGTCCCTGACTGCACTGCACAACCGTCCCCGAGTCCCTGACTGATTACCCTGCAGGACCATGTCCGAGTCCCTGACTGCCCTGCACAACCGTCCCCGAGTCCCTGACTGATTACCCTGCACGACCATGCCGAGTCCCTGGCTGCCCTGCAACCAAGTCCGAGTCCCTGACTGATTACCCTGCCCGACCATACCCGAGTCCCTGACTGCCCTGCAACCAGTCTTTCGGACGAGACTATAAACTGAGGTCCCGTGTATCATGCTTTACATTGAGCATGTAAAAGAACCAGGGGTGCTTCTGGAACTGGGGCATCTTCTGTATCATGCATTATCCTGAGTCCGAGTCCCTGACTGTCCTGCACAACCTTGTCCGAGTCCCTGACTGCCCTGCACAACCGTGTCCGAGTCCCCGACTGCCCTGCACAACCATGCTCAAGTCTCTAATTGCCCTGCACAACTATGCTTGAGTCCCTCACTACCCTGCAACCATGTCCGAGTCCCTGACTGATTACCCTGGCTGCCCTGCACAGCCATGTCCAAGTCCCTGACTGCCCTGCACAACCATGTCCGTGTCCCTGACTGCCCCACGAGTCCCATGCCGAGAGGTCTGACTTCATAGCGGACACTTTCCATAGCGTACAGTACTGGTTTGACCGCAGGAATCGTTGGTTAGTACATGTACTGGTAAGAAACCCAGGAAGCCAGGCTGCATGGGATCTTGCTGTCGAACAGTGATCATCCTGAAACCAGGGTCAGATCCGCGTAGGATCCCCAGGTAGACCGATAGGATCCGTGAACCAGCGTGGGTGCCCACCAATAATTTCCGAAGCACATCGGTAGTGTCTGTGCAATTTCTAACCCCTGGAGTTCAAACCTCAGAATAGGACAGGGTGAGTGTGGGGATTTGGGTCTCTTTCCGTGCAATACGCCAATTGCGCTACAGAACCAGTCTGGGGTTAGCTATGCTTGACGACTCTCCAGATCCGGGCTAGAGTGCAGACTGATTACCCTGCCCGACCATGCCCGAGTCCCTGACTGCCCTGCAACCAGTCTTTCGGACGAGACTATAAACCGAGGTCCCGTGTATCATGCTTTACATTGAGCACGTAAAAGAACCAGGGGTGCTTCTGGAACTGGGGCATCTTCTGTATCATGCATTATCCTGAGTCCGAGTCCCTGGCTGCCCTGCACAACCTTGTCCGAGTCCCTGACTGCCCTGCACCTCCGTGTCCGAGTCCCCGACTGCCCTGCACAACCATGCCAAAGTCTCTAATTGCCCTGCACAACTATGCCCGAGTCCCCGACTGCCCTGCACAACCATGCCAAAGTCTCTAATTGCCCTGCACAACCTTGTCCGAGTCCCTGACTGCCCTGCACCTCCGTGTCCGAGTCCCCGACTGCCCTGCACAACCATGCCAAAGTCTCTAATTGCCCTGCACAACTATGCCCGAGTCCCTGACTGCCCTGCAACCATGTCCGAGTAAGGAAATTGAAAGCGCCTGGCTGATATAGAGTGAGCAAACTATTCTTCTAGACAACGGTCTCAAGACCAATCAACACAACAGGGGGCCAAATTTTATGGCTACTGCTTCGGTCTCAAGGTCAATGAGCACAACATGCCCGACCATGCCCTAGTCCCTGACTGCCCTGCAACCAGTCTTTCGGACGAGACTATAAACCGATGTCCCATGTATGATGCTTTACATCAAGCACGTAAAAGAACCAGGGGTGCTTCTGGAACTGGGGTATCTCCTGTATCATGCATTATCCTGACTGCCCTGCAACCATGTCCGAATCCCTGGCTGATTACCCTGCCCAACCATGCCCAAGTCCCTGACTGCCCTGCAAGACCATGTCCGAGTCCATAATATCCCTGCACGACTATGCCCAAGTCCCTAATTGCCCTGCACAACCATGCCTGAGTCTCTGACTGCCCTGCACAACCGTGTCCGTGTCCCTGACTGCCCTGCACAACCGTGTCCGAGTCCCGTCTTGCCCTGCACGACCATGCCCGAGTCCATGACTGCCCTGCAACCATGTCCGAGTAAGGAAATTGAAAGCGCCTGGCTAATTTAGAGTGAGCAAACTATTCTTCTAGACAACGGTCTCAAGACCAATCAACACAACAGGGGGCCTAATTTTATGGCTACTGCTTCGGTCTCAAGGTCAATGAGCACAACATGCCCGACCATGCCCTAGTCCCTGACTGCCCTGCAACCAGGCATTATCCTGAGTCCGAGTCCCTGACTGTCCTGCACAACCTTGTCCGAGTCCCTGACTGCCCTGCACAACCGTGTCCGAGTCCCCGACTGCCCTGCACAACCATGCTCAATCTCTAATTGCCCTGCACAACTATGCTTGAGTCCCTCACTACCCTGCAACCATGTCCGAGTCCCTGACTGATTACCCTGGCTGCCCTGCACAGCCATGTCCAAGTCCCTGACTGCCCTGCACAACCATGTCCGTGTCCCTGACTGCCCCACGAGTCCCATGCCGAGAGGTCTGACTTCATAGCGGACACTTTCCATAGCGTACAGTACTGGTTTGACCGCAGGAATCGTTGGTTAGTACTGGTAAGAAACCCAGGAAGCCAGGCTGCATGGGATCTTGCTGTCGAACAGTGATCATCCTGAAACCAGGGTCAGATCCGCGTAGGATCCCCAGGTAGACCGATAGGATCCGTGAACCAGCGTGGGTGCCCACCAATAATTTCCGAAGCACATCGGTAGTGTCTGTGCAATTTCTAACCCCTGGAGTTCAAACCTCAGAATAGGACAGGGTGAGTGTGGGGATTTGGGTCTCTTTCCGTGCAATACGCCAATTGCGCTACAGAACCAGTCTGGGGTTAGCTATGCTTGACGACTCTCCAGATCCGGGCTAGAGTGCAGACTGATTACCCTGCCCGACCATGCCCGAGTCCCTGACTGCCCTGCAACCAGTCTTTCGGACGAGACTATAAACCGAGGTCCCGTGTATCATGCTTTACATTGAGCACGTAAAAGAACCAGGGGTGCTTCTGGAACTGGGGCATCTTCTGTATCATGCATTATCCTGAGTCCGAGTCCCTGACTGCCCTGCACAACCTTGTCCGAGTCCCTGACTGCCCTGCACAACCATGCCAAAGTCTCTAATTACCCTGCACAACTATGCCCGAGTCCCTGACTGCCCTGCAACCATGTCCGAGTAAGGAAATTGAAAGCGCCTGGCTGATATAGAGTGAGCAAACTATTCTTCTAGACAACGGTCTCAAGACCAATCAACACAACAGGGGGCCAAATTTTATGGCTACTGCTTCGGTCTCAAGGTCAATGAGCACAACATGCCCGACCATGCCCTAGTCCCTGACTGCCCTGCAACCAGTCTTTCGGACCAGACTATAAACCGATGTCCCGTGTATGATGCTTTACATCAAGCACGTAAAAGAACCAGGGGTGCTTCTGGAACTGGGGTATCTCCTGTATCATGCATTATCCTGACTGCCCTGCAACCATGTCCGAATCCCTGGCTGATTACCCTGCCCAACCATGCCCAAGTCCCTGACTGCCCTGCAAGACCATGTCCGAGTCCATAATATCCCTGCACGACTATGCCCAAGTCCCTAATTGCCCTGCACAACCATGCCTGAGTCTCTGACTGCCCTGCACAACTGTGTCCGAGTCCCTGACTGCCCTGCACAACCGTGTCCGAGTCCTGTCTTGCCCTGCACGACCATGCCCGAGTCCATGACTGCCCTGCAACCATGTCCGAGTAAGGAAATTGAAAGCGCCTGGCTAATTTAGAGTGAGCAAACTATTCTTCTAGACAACGGTCTCAAGACCAATCAACACAACAGGGGGCCAAATTTTATGGCCACTGCTTCGGTCTCAAGGTAAATGAGCACAACATGCCCGACCATGCCCTAGTCCCTGACTGCCCTGCAACCAGGCATTATCCTGAGTCCGAGTCCCTGACTGTCCTGCACAACCTTGTCCGAGTCCCTGACTGCCCTGCACAACCGTGTCCGAGTCCCCGACTGCCCTGCACAACCATGCTCAATCTCTAATTGCCCTGCACAACTATGCTTGAGTCCCTCACTACCCTGCAACCATGTCCGAGTCCCTGACTGATTACCCTGGCTGCCCTGCACAGCCATGTCCAAGTCCCTGACTGCCCTGCACAACCATGTCCGTGTCCCTGACTGCCCCACGAGTCCCATGCCGAGAGGTCTGACTTCATAGCGGACACTTTCCATAGCGTACAGTACTGGTTTGACCGCAGGAATCGTTGGTTAGTACTGGTAAGAAACCCAGGAAGCCAGGCTGCATGGGATCTTGCTGTCGAACAGTGATCATCCTGAAACCAGGGTCAGATCCGCGTAGGATCCCCAGGTAGACCGATAGGATCCGTGAACCAGCGTGGGTGCCCACCAATAATTTCCGAAGCACATCGGTAGTGTCTGTGCAATTTCTAACCCCTGGAGTTCAAACCTCAGATTAGAAAAGGGTGAGTGTGGGGATTTGGGTCTCTTTCCGTGCAATACGCCAATTGCGCTACAGAACCAGTCTGGGGTTAGCTATGCTTGACGACTCTCCAGATCCGGGCTAGAGTGCAGACTGATTACCCTGCCCGACCATGCCCGAGTCCCTGACTGCCCTGCAACCAGTCTTTCGGACGAGACTATAAACCGAGGTCCCGTGTATCATGCTTTACATTGAGCACGTAAAAGAACCAGGGGTGCTTCTGGAACTGGGGCATCTTCTGTATCATGCATTATCCTGAGTCCGAGTCCCTGACTGCCCTGCACAACCTTGTCCGAGTCCCTGACTGCCCTGCACCTCCGTGTCCGAGTCCCCGACTGCCCTGCACAACCATGCCAAAGTCTCTAATTGCCCTGCACAACTATGCCCGAGTCCCTGACTGCCCTGCAACCATGTCCGAGTAAGGAAATTGAAAGCGCCTGGCTGATATAGAGTGAGCAAACTATTCTTCTAGACAACGGTCTCAAGACCAATCAACACAACAGGGGGCCAAATTTTATGGCTACTGCTTCGGTCTCAAGGTCAATGAGCACAACATGCCCGACCATGCCCTAGTCCCTGACTGCCCTGCAACCAGTCTTTCGGACGAGACTATAAACCGATGTCCCATGTATGATGCTTTACATCAAGCACGTAAAAGAACCAGGGGTGCTTCTGGAACTGGGGTATCTCCTGTATCATGCATTATCCTGACTGCCCTACAACCATGTCCGAATCCCTGGCTGATTACCCTGCCCAACCATGCCCAAGTCCCTGACTGCCCTGCAAGACCATGTCCGAGTCCATAATATCCCTGCACGACTATGCCCAAGTCCCTAATTGCCCTGCACAACCATGCCTGAGTCTCTGACTGCCCTGCACAACCGTGTCCGTGTCCCTGACTGCCCTGCACAACCGTGTCCGAGTCCCGTCTTGCCCTGCACGACCATGCCCGAGTCCATGACTGCCCTGCAACCATGTCGGAGTAAGGAAATTGAAAGCGCCTGGCTAATATAAAGTGAGCAAACTATTCTTCTAGACAACGGTCTCAAGACCAATCAACACAACAGGGGGCCTAATTTTATGGCTACTGCTTCGGTCTCAAGGTCAATGAGCACAACATGCCCGACCATGCCCTAGTCCCTGACTGCCCTGCAACCAGGCATTATCCTGAGTCCGAGTCCCTGACTGTTCTGCACAACCTTGTCCGAGTCCCTGACTGCCCTGCACAACCGTGTCCGAGTCCCCGACTGCCCTGCACAACCATGCTCAAGTCTCTAATTGCCCTGCACAACTATGCTTGAGTCCCTCACTACCCTGCAACCATGTCCGAGTCCCTGACTGATTACCCTGGCTGCCCTGCACAGCCATGTCCAAGTCCCTGACTGCCCTGCACAACCATGTCCGTGTCCCTGACTGCCCCACGAGTCCCATGCCGAGAGGTCTGACTTCATAGCGGACACTTTCCATAGCGTACAGTACTGGTTTGACCGCAGGAATCGTTGGTTAGTACTGGTAAGAAACCCAGGAAGCCAGGCTGCATGGGATCTTGCTGTCGAACAGTGATCATCCTGAAACCAGGGTCAGATCCGCGTAGGATCCCCAGGTAGACCGATAGGATCCGTGAACCAGCGTGGGTGCCCACCAATAATTTCCGAAGCACATCGGTAGTGTCTGTGCAATTTCTAACCCCTGGAGTTCAAACCTCAGAATAGGACAGGGTGAGTGTGGGGATTTGGGTCTCTTTCCGTGCAATACGCCAATTGCGCTACAGAACCAGTCTGGGGTTAGCTACGCTTGACGACTCTCCAGATCCGGGCTAGAGTGCATTCTACACAGAGTACACAAAGTGAAAACACATCACCCAAGCACCCGAGTTCAACTACAAGTTTATACAGACCTGAGAGCAGGGTGTATTGTTGGTGAGTACTTTCATTGTACTGAATTGTATATTTGGACCGAGAATAGCCTCTACATAACTGACCATGCCCAAGTCCCCGACTTGTCCGAGTCCATAATATCCCTGCACAACTATGCCCGAGACCCTAATTGCCCTGCACGACCATGTCCGAGTCCCTGACTGCCCTGCACAACTGTCCCTGAGTCCCTGACTGCCCTGCAACCATGTCCGAGTCCCTGACTGTCCTGCACGACCATGCCGAGTCCCTGGCTGCCCTGCAACCAAGTCCGAGTCTCTGACTGATTACCCTGCAGGACCACGTCCGAGTCCCTGACTGCCCTGCACAACCATGCCCGAGTCCCTGGCTGCCCTGCAACAAAGTCCGAGTCCCTGACTGATTACCCTGCCCGACCATGCTCGAGTCCCTGACTGCCCTGCAACCAGTCTTTCGGACGAGACTATAAACCGAGGTCCTGTGTATCATGCTTTACATTGAGCACGTAAAAGAACCAGGGGTGCTTCTGGAACTGGGGCATCTCCTGTATCATGCATTATCCTGAGTCCGAGTCCCTGACTGCCCTGCACAATCTTGTCCGAGTCCCTGACTGCCCTGCACAACCGTGTCCGAGTCCCCGACTGCCCTGCACAACCATGCCCAAGTCTCTAATTGCCCTGCACAACTATGCCCGAGTCCCTAATTGCCCTGCACGACCATGTCCGAGTCCCTGACTGCACTGCACAACCGTCCCCGAGTCCCGGACTGATTACCCTGCAGGACCATGTCCGAGTCCCTGACTGCCCTGCACAACCGTCCCCGAGTCCCTGACTGATTACCCTGCAACCAAGTCCGAGTCCCTGACTGATTACCCTGCCCGACCATGCCCGAGTCCCTGACTGCCCTGCAACCAGTCTTTCGGACGAGACTATAAACCGAGGTCCCGTGTATCATGCTTTACATTGAGCACGTAAAAGAACCAGGGGTGCTTCTGGAACTGGGGCATCTTCTGTATCTTGCATTATCCTGAGTCCCAGTCCCTGACTGCCCTGCACAACCTTGTCCCAGTCCCTGACTGCCCTGCACAACTGTCCCCGAGTCCCTGACTGCCCTGCAACCATGTCCGAGTCCCTGACTGATTACCCTGCAAGACCATGTCCGAGTCCCTGACTGTACTGCACGACCATGCCCGAGTCCCTGGCTGCCCTGCAACCAAGTCCGAGTCCCTGACTGATTATCCTGCCCGACCATGCCCGAGTCCGTGACTGCCCTGCAAGCAGTCATTCGGACGAGACTATAAACCGAGGTCCTGTGTATCATGCTTTACATTGAGCACGTAAAAGAACCAGGGGTGCTTCTGGAACTGGGGCATCTCCTGTATCATCCATTATCCTAAGTCTGAGTCCCTGACTGCCCTGCACAACCTTGTCCGAGTCCCTGACTGCCCTGCACAACCGTGTCCGAGTCCCCGACTGCCCTGCACAACCATGCCCAAGTCTCTAATTGCCCTGCAAAACTATGCCCGAGTCCCTAATTGCCCTGCCCGACCATGTCCGAGTCCCTAATTGCCCTGCACGACCATGTCCTTGTCCCTGACTGCCCTGCACAACCATGTCCGAGTCCCATCATGCCCTGCACGACCATGCCCGAGTCCCTGACTGCCCTGCAACCATGTCCGAGTAAGGAAATTGAAAGCACCTGGCTGATATAGAGTGAGCAAACTATTCTTCTAGACAACGGTCTCAAGACCAATCAACACAACAGGGGGCCAAATTTTATGGCTACTGCTTCGGTCTCAAGGTCAATGAGCACAACATGCCCGACCATGCCCTAGTCCCTGACTGCCCTGCAACCAGGCATTATCCTGAGTCCGAGTCCCTGACTGTCCTGCACAACCTTGTCCGAGTCCCTGACTGCCCTGCACAACCGTGTCCGAGTCCCCGACTGCCCTGCACAACCATGCTCAAGTCTCTAATTGCCCTGCACAACTATGCTTGAGTCCCTCACTACCCTGCAACCATGTCCGAGTCCCTGACTGATTACCCTGGCTGCCCTGCACAGCCATGTCCAAGTCCCTGACTGCCCTGCACAACCATGTCCGTGTCCCTGACTGCCCCACGAGTCCCATGCCGAGAGGTCTGACTTCATAGCGGACACTTTCCATAGCGTACAGTACTGGTTTGACCGCAGGAATCGTTGGTTAGTACTGGTAAGAAACCCAGGAAGCCAGGCTGCATGGGATCTTGCTGTCGAACAGTGATCATCCTGAAACCAGGGTCAGATCCGCGTAGGATCCCCAGGTAGACCGATAGGATCCGTGAACCAGCGTGGGTGCCCACCAATAATTTCCGAAGCACATCGGTAGTGTCTGTGCAATTTCTAACCCCTGGAGTTCAAACCTCAGAATAGGACTGGGTGAGTGTGGGGATTTGGGTCTCTTTCCGTGCAATACGCCAATTGCGCTACAGAACCAGTCTGGGGTTAGCTATGCTTGACGACTCTCCAGATCCGGGCTAGAGTGCAGACTGATTACCCTGCCCGACCATGCCCGAGTCCCTGACTGCCCTGCAACCAGTCTTTCGGACGAGACTATAAACCGAGGTCCCGTGTATCATGCTTTACATTGAGCACGTAAAAGAACCAGGGGTGCTTCTGGAACTGGGGCATCTTCTGTATCATGCATTATCCTGAGTCCGAGTCCCTGACTGCCCTGCACAACCTTGTCCGAGTCCCTGACTGCCCTGCACAACCATGCCAAAGTCTCTAATTACCCTGCACAACTATGCCCGAGTCCCTGACTGCCCTGCAACCATGTCCGAGTAAGGAAATTGAAAGCGCCTGGCTGATATAGAGTGAGCAAACTATTCTTCTAGACAACGGTCTCAAGACCAATCAACACAACAGGGGGCCAAATTTTATGGCTACTGCTTCGGTCTCAAGGTCAATGAGCACAACATGCCCGACCATGCCCTAGTCCCTGACTGCCCTGCAACCAGTCTTTCGGACGAGACTATAAACCGATGTCCCGTGTATGATGCTTTACATCAAGCACGTAAAAGAACCAGGGGTGCTTCTGGAACTGGGGTATCTCCTGTATCATGCATTATCCTGACTGCCCTGCAACCATGTCCGAATCCCTGGCTGATTACCCTGCCCAACCATGCCCAAGTCCCTGACTGCCCTGCAAGACCATGTCCGAGTCCATAATATCCCTGCACGACTATGCCCAAGTCCCTAATTGCCCTGCACA
Source organism: Mactromeris polynyma (assembly GCA_032209605.1). Taxonomy (NCBI): domain Eukaryota; kingdom Metazoa; phylum Mollusca; class Bivalvia; order Venerida; family Mactridae; genus Mactromeris; species Mactromeris polynyma. The sequence goes on along the minus strand of JASFXZ010000019.1, from coordinate 9,499,138 downwards.
ACCATGCCTGAGTCTCTGACTGCCCTGCACAACCCTGTCCGTGTCCCTGACTGCCCTGCACAACCGTGTCCGAGTCCCGTCTTGCCCTGCACGACCATGCCCAAGTCCATGACTGCCCTGCAACCATGTCCGAGTAAGGAAATTGAAAGCGCCTGGCTAATATAGAGTGAGCAAACTATTCTTCTAGACAACGGTCTCAAGACCAATCAACACAACAGGGGGCCAAATTTTATGGCCACTGCTTCGGTCTCAAGGTCAATGAGCACAACATGCCCGACCATGCCCTAGTCCCTGACTGCCCTGCAACCAGGCATTATCCTGAGTCCGAGTCCCTGACTGTCCTGCACAACCTTGTCCGAGTCCCTGACTGCCCTGCACAACCGTGTCCGAGTCCCCGACTGCCCTGCACAACCATGCTCAATCTCTAATTGCCCTGCACAACTATGCTTGAGTCCCTCACTACCCTGCAACCATGTCCGAGTCCCGGACTGATTACCCTGGCTGCCCTGCACAGCCATGTCCAAGTCCCTGACTGCCCTGCACAACCATGTCCGTGTCCCTGACTGCCCCACGAGTCCCATGCCGAGAGGTCTGACTTCATAGCGGACACTTTCCATAGCGTACAGTACTGGTTTGACCGCAGGAATCGTTGGTTAGTACTGGTAAGAAACCCAGGAAGCCAGGCTGCATGGGATCTTGCTGTCGAACAGTGATCATCCTGAAACCAGGGTCAGATCCGCGTAGGATCCCCAGGTAGACCGATAGGATCCGTGAACCAGCGTGGGTGCCCACCAATAATTTCCGAAGCACATCGGTAGTGTCTGCAATTTCTAACCCCTGGAGTTCAAACCTCAGAATAGGACAGGGTGAGTGTGGGGATTTGGGTCTCTTTCCGTGCAATACGCCAATTGCGCTACAGAACCAGTCTGGGGTTAGCTACGCTTGACGACTCTCCAGATCCGGGCTAGAGTGCAGTCTACACAGAGTACACAAAGTGAAAACACATCACCCAAGCACCCGAGTTCAACTACAAGTTTATACAGACCTGAGAGCAGGGTGTATTGTTGGTGAGTACTTTCATTGTACTGAATTGTATATTTGGACCGAGAATAGCCTCTACATAACTGACCATGCCCAAGTCCCCGACTTGTCCGAGTCCATAATATCCCTGCACAACTATGCCCGAGACCCTAATTGCCCTGCACGACCATGTCCGAGTCCCTGACTGCCCTGCACAACCGTCCCTGAGTCCCTGACTGCCCTGCAACCATGTCCGAGTCCCTGACTGTCCTGCACGACCATGCCGAGTCCCTGGCTGCCCTGCAACCAAGTCCGAGTCTCTGACTGATTACCCTGCAGGACCACGTCCGAGTCCCTGACTGCCCTGCACAACCATGCCCGAGTCCCTGGCTGCCCTGCAACAAAGTCCGAGTCCCTGACGGATTACCCTGCCCGACCATGCTCGAGTCCCTGACTGCCCTGCAACCAGTCTTTCGGACGAGACTATAAACCGAGGTCCCGTGTATCATGCTTTACATTGAGCACGTAAAAGAACCAGGGGTGCTTCTGGAACTGGGGCATCCCCTGTATCATGCATTATCCTGACTGCCCTGCAACCATGTCCGAGTCCCTGACTGATTACCCTGCACGACTATGTCCGAGTCCCTATTTGCCCTGCACAACCATGTCCAAGTCCATGACTGCCCTGCACAACCATGTTCCTGTCCCTGACTGCCCTGCACAACTATATCCAAGTCCCTTTTTGCCCTGCACAACCATGCCCGAGTCCCTGACTGTCCTGCAACCATGTCCGAGTCCCTGTAGAAGATCTGTACTTTGAAACCGAAACCTCTGAAAAGAGTAATTGGCACCGGACACATTTATTGCAAACACTTGCACCATGCCCTTTCAATGGTCAGCAATGATGTTCTGGTAAAGGGAAAACTGACCTTAATTGTGTATTGCCATGAATTTTGCTCTTATATTGTTTATTTGGACAATACAGGTACTTCAAGGGATATGTCTTGTTTTTTTCTTTTGTGAGGTCAAGCATCATGCAGCACAGATATCCAACTACATTACAGTTTTGATTATGCCCAGCAACTGCTCTTCCCTCATTATGCAAAACAGGTTGGGGCCCACTTTTTCAAGACGCCAAGGAAGTGCCAGTGCTTTGGAGTTTAGTATAAAGCATCAGGTACATTGCTAAATACATTATATCTATATATTATTAAGTAAGACTTAGTATGGTATAGTAATAAATGTGCATGATAACAGATTAGGCTAAAGCAGTTGCACTTTGAACAAAAGGTAATCTGAACATCTTACTTGGACAATTGTCACCCTTTGTCACAGGGTGACGGTGCAAATAAATAACTTCAAAAAATGTATAGAATATTATTCACCTTCACAATTTTTAATTAAATGATTTTGAAATAGTTTGGTTATATCTCTTACTGTGATGGCAGTTGAAAACCTGATTGTTTAATTTGTTTTACTTTCTTAGTTTACATTAAACATGTAAATATATTTCAAAGGGTCTCACATTTTCTACCTGGTGGATGAGCAGTATGCAAGTGTAGGAAAAAGAGCAAATAGTGTGATATCTATGCTGCATCACCAATTTGGACACCATGGCTATGGTGAGAAGCCAGTAACGTTACATATGGACAACTGCAGTGGGCAAAACAGGAACAACACAGTAACAGGGTGAATTTATTTCTTAAGCCTCATAAATATGGAAGCTTGCACAATATTTATGCTGCATTTACATTAGGCAGCGCTGAACTGTATATTTTCATGTAGCATTTCTGTAATAACTAGTAATCCCAATAAATTGATTTTAAAATTTACTTCAGATTTTCATTTACTTCATGAAATTACTTTCCATTAATTAATGTTTGCTAAACAATAATGTGTTGAATAAACATAGAGATGTGTTTTTCAGCTATGAAATGAGGCGTGTTATGTGCTGTATGCATGAAGAACTTGTGTTTAGTTTAATGGAGGTCTGTCACACCAAATTCAGTCCTGACTTACACATCGATTTATGGAAGGTAATATTGAGCAAATGTGAATTTCTTTGAATACTTTCTATACAGTTTACCCTAATTTATAAGCATCTAATAGCCCTAAATGAAACCAAAACAATGTTGGGTATTACATAATTATTACATCTTTTTCTGTCATTTTGTAAAGGTGATGATTTTTTGTGGTGTGAACATTTAATTATCTCAATGACCTTACAATCTATAGTATGGATTTAGTCATGTGATTGAACAGTAATCAGTACTTGCTACATAATGAAGTGGCTCTGTTCAAGTAGTTTATGATACTTTTATGATGCATACAGGTTTGATGGAAGCATTGTAATGTTGAGAGCATGGGAGATATTGCCAATACTGTTGTTACAAGTATCATCTCGTAAGGGTCACAAGATCCCACAGCTAGCAGATGATTCAGAGAAGCCAGTGGTGTTCTTTGATTGGTCTTCATTGAATACTTCAAACCATTGCAAAGTTTGAATAAATACCATAATTTCAGATTCGATTGAGTCATAGTTATACCATTTATTGACAGATTATCAATTTTTCTTTTTGACATGTTTATTACTTTGAATTTGGCTGCCTTTCTCTTTTTTTTTTAACAAGTTTGCGAGAATGAACACCGACTACAGATGCCTTCATAATGAAGAAATCAATTGCCAAATACACACTTGCAATTAACTTCTGTTTGTAGTTCGTCATTTTTTGGTTATACATTAGGCGTTCCTTTATTTGGCAAAGCTGTACTAACATGGTTGTGCTATATGCATATTGATGTTGTGTTAAAAAACCAATCAATTCTTACGTACCACCAAGGCAATTTCTCTTCAACAACATTTGTAACCTTGATGCGGATTGGTTAACATTTCAATAAAGGGTACATTTCCTTTTGCGAATTTACTGAAATCCAATTTGGATTTGGAGTGACCAGCAAACGTAACATATCGGCATTATTTTATGTTGCACAACAAATCTTAACCTTCAAATTGCGCCGACCATCTTTTTTCAAGATATTTCTTGTTATGTGTAGTTATATGTCTGTGTAATCCACGTACAGAACATATTATTATTCTTTAATCTTGGTTTAATTAATTTCAGATTGACTTCAACAAGACCAGGAATTGCGTATGTGAATGTTGATATAGCTGATCTCCCTGATAGACTAACAATATCTGGAATGGATGCTATGCGGCAGTGGTACTTGTTTCAGGAAATTGTGCCATTTTGCCACTAAAGTGACTTTGCATGTCCTATGCCAGAAATAGCAAAAAACATCTGAATGAATGAAATTCTACAAAAATCCTTAAAATAAAATAACCATTTGAACTGAACCCCTGTACCTAATCAGAATGAGGATTGATATCATGTATAAACTATAATGATTGGCAAAGCAACTGTTTTTATACATTGATGTTTCCTGAGTTTCATATACATCATTCATATATCTGATACATCTCTTACTCTACATCTTGTGCAGCTTCATATAGTTATCAGAACAAAAACTTTAATGTTGTGTAGACAGTTATCATTTGTAATATAAATGAGAATAACAAATTATTTAGACTTTCCATGATTGGAAAAAGATAGTACTGTATAGCGCTTTAAGTTTTTAAGAGTTCCGCATTCGCCATTTTCTAAATTAAGAAATGGGTCATGAAGGTTACATTAATGTTACTCTTTTTGGCGGATTAGACCTTGACAGCCCATAGCGCCAAATTGAAGCCCCACCAATATAACCTGCTATACAGTATTCTGAAATTTGACTATTAGTGCATGTTTCACTTTTGTTTTTTTCTGTATGTTCCAATCTGCAGTGATTATTGAGATTTTGAAATGTCTTCATTTACACTATAAATGATATTGAGCTGAATTTTTCAGTTGTCTGGAATTGACCAGTGTTGATTTATTTCTGGAAAAGCTGCAAGGTATATGCATTTGAGGTGATTTTACTCTACAAAGTAAACTTTAGTCTATTAAATGTTTACTATTACTTTCTTATTGAACATGGGTAATTATGTATACTACATCTGGCAATGCACTGAATGACTTTTTCTAAAAAAATTGTGAACATTTGATCACTATTAACAGTGGTTTAGGTAATGGTTGTCATAGCAACCTTATAAACCTTTTAATGTGTTACAGTTCTGGATGCAAAGGTGCACCAACTATTGAAGTCTTAGTTTAAAATGTTTACTTTGTATTTTTTATCACATGTATCTAAATTGGCAAGTTGTTGTAACTTGTAGAAAATCTAGTAAACTTTGATGAAACTTGATTGTCTGATATGTGCTGTGCATTTTATGATTATTTTTTTGTAAACTTGTACAATTTGACACTAGGAAATACTTTGTAGTTAACCAAAAGGGATTATATTGCAATTTACTGTTTTTATATTAAATTTTTGGTGTAATAATATTTTTGTTTTTATCCTTTTTTAAAATTTTGGTTACCATAGCAACCATATTTGTCCAATTTTCATTTCATTATTCTGCGTAAAATATTGGATATCCATCGCTGGATTTTTATTGTTGTGTTTGGTTAGGTTGAGATATCTGGATTTTAGGATTTGTTTGATACTTTTGCACAACCACTTGCACCTAATTTTACTGAAATTCAGTGCTATGTCGACACAAGATATTCATGTTGTTTCCTTTTTCTTAAAAAATATACACTCCTAAGCAGATAAATACATAAAAAACAATGTTTCTTATTAGTATCTTAATAGAAATATTATTGAAATCATTGTCAAAATGATATCGTGGGCAGAATTATGTAACTTATATTGTTGGTTGCCATGGTAACCTATGTTGTATTAAGATCACAGAAGCATTTAACATATTGCAGATAAATGACAAATTACATCATAAAAAAAGTTGTGTTATTTATATATGTTACTCAATTATGTCAGTAAATGACAATAAAGACGGAAATATTCTGCATTTTGTTGTTATAAATTGAAAACTTCACATAGATGCAATTCCAAAACCACATTAAAACTGTTAGGCTTTGTATTTATTTCTCTTTGACCATATAATAGGAAAATGTAATTTTAAGACTAAGGATGAAATTTGACTCAAGAAATTGCCCTGGTATTTTTCAGTCAGTTATACTTTTAATTTGCATTGTCTCCCTTAGACTGAATATAAAGTGTAAGACGATCCAAACGGAAGTATTGTATTGTCTCTGTCCTTGGAAGTGAGAGGGAAAATCAATAAATTTTTGGTTATTGAAAAGAATGCAATTAGAGGAAGAAACCTAGAGAAAATGTCCACAGTTTCATGTTATAATATCTGTGATTCCTTAATTGGTACAGTTGAAACAAAAAGAGACTCGTATAAAAAGATAAAACTTCTATTATGGCAAAAAGTAACAACATGTCACAACATATGGACGAAATGTGTCTGCCATAAGAAAACAGACCTAATTACAACATGTAAATATATCTACATCACAGACAATTACATATCAACATAATAAATACTAATAATAGATAAAGAATTCAAGCATTTATTTATTTATCAATCCATAGGGAAACATTATTTATTATTATTTATAATAAAAATTTAAAAAATCACAACTATACAGAAGCATCTCATGTCAACCTATTATAAACCATTTTAACTACAAAGTTTGAAACCTACATATGCCACATTCATGCACCCCCACACACACACACACGTTGATATGTTATATTTAACAGTTCTCAAAAATCGACAATAATCAGGTAAACAATACAAATAGATTCTAAATAAATCCTTTCTTTTGGTTTAATGGTTTCACCAGTATGGATGTGAGGTCAATTTTGTAAGGAAACAGATCAAATAAAACAGAAACAATTATCTTTAGATTATTACCACATGGTTTGCCTTTTTAATATAGCAAATAGAAAACTGGACAAAAACAGATGACACAAGTAACACCCTCAACGTGACTTAGTTTCTCAAAACAAATAAGACTATATCGCGGGGTAGAAGTGAAACATAGCTATCTGCTTCTTTATCTATACATATAACCTAGTTTTACTTTCAATCCTGGATATAGAACAATAAAATGAGAACATATGAAGCATAGTGATACATATCTTAATGAAATACAATAAAACTTCACTTAAAGACCACCTCAGTCATAAGACCACCTCAACATTAAGACCACAATTTTCAAGTCCATTTTCACTGTTTTGCTCTTTTATTCAACCTCAATATTAAGACCATCAAAACATTAAGATCAGTTTTCAAGAGTCCAAAGGATTGTATTATTATTGGTCTTACTGTACAGTAAAACCTCAATACTAAGACCACAAGAGACCCTTGAAAGCTGGTTTTCTTATTGAGGTGATCTTAATATTGATGTTCAATAAACAGCAAAACAGTGAAAATGGACTTGAAAATTGATATGTCTTTAAATGAGGTTTTACTGTAGTATCCAGTAACCAGTTTCACAGGAGTTCTTTTTTTCCCAGTATAATGTTTAAATTCTTTCATAACGAAAAACATGCAGCAAACAGTATCACCATTGAGCAAGTGTGTCTCAATCTACAGTCGGACCTTATTTATTCGAATTAATGGGGTCAGAAAGTTTATTTCCAATAATAAATACCCAGTTAAATTTGACTTGCCTAAGAGGATACATTGGGACCTGATATTTATTTCGGATGTTACGAAGATTTCAGATAGAAGGTTGTCAAATAACGAGGTCTGATTGTAGTTCACATACCATGCTTTTTTGGATTTGCTAAAGCATTCTATGAATCAAAAATTTAATATAAAATCTTAACTAGAATGCGTCCATAGGACACGGATGCCCCCACTTGCAGCCTTTGTCACAAAGGCAAATGCTATTATTCTGCTCATAGTTTGTGAATGGATATCAAAATTACCAAGTGAACAACTGTACTGATTATGGTGATAAGTCAAGGGTCATAACTTTGCACTTACTGGACACAGGCAAACACGAAACCCCAGGTGCACAACTATACAGGTTGGTGAACATTCATGTACAGTTTGGTGAGTGTAGCTGATATACTGTGGGGATATGCGCGACACAAAATTGCACGCTCTGTATGCTATATTTTCAATAAATCAAGGACCATAACTTTGCATTTACTGGGCTCACCGAATTATGAATCCCCAGGTGCAATATAACACATGCATGTGAACATTTCTGTAAAGTCTTATAACTCTGGGTCATATACTTTTGGAGATATGTGCGACACAATATTGCATACTCTGTAGGCTATATTTTAACTAGGTCAAGGGCCATAACTTTGCACTTACTGGGCACAGCCAAACATGAAACCCCAGGTGCACAACTACACATGCCGGTGAATATTCCTGCAAAGTTTAATGACTCTGGCTCATATACTTTTGGAGAAATGAGCGACACAAGATTGCATTCTCTGTAGGCTATATTTTAACAAAGTCAAGGGCCATAACTTTGCACCTACTGGGCACAGTCAATCATGAAACCCCAGGTGCACAACTACACATGCCGGTGAATATTCCTGCAAAGTTTAATGACTCTGGCTCATATACTTTTGGAGAAATGAGCGACACAAGATTGCATTCTCTGTAGGCTATATTTTAACAAAGTCAAGGGCCATAACTTTGCACCTACTGGGCACAGTCAATCATGAAACCCCATGTACACAACTTCACATGCTGGTGAACATTCCTGTAAAGTTTAATGACTCTGGCTCATATACTTTTGGAGATATGAGTGACACAAGATTACATACTCTGTAGGCTATATTTTAACTAAGTCAATGGCCATAACCTTGCAAAATACAAGTTTAAGACTGATCTCAAATTGAGATATGTTGTGAAACTGAGGCCAGTTAATACAATCACATCTATCACAGATAATGTTACATAAAGAACAAACGTTAATCACTACAGCGTCTGGAATGGGGAGAAAATGATGAAAAACTTGCGACATTGTCACACAAATTTTCCATCTGTTTCTCGATTCTCTAAATCAGAAACAAAAACAATAAGGACTGAAAATATAACAACTGATATATAACCATCTCAATATTACCCACAATGCCTCATGAAAACTTTGATGATATCAATATCAAGCAAAACATTCATTGAACAAAGCCATCAAAATACAATGCACTACAAAACCTCAATAATAAGACCACCATTGGTTCTGAAGAATGTTTGGTCTTTGTTGTGAGATGGTCTGATTATCAAGTTAGAATATGGAAGAATAACTAATAACTGGTTCATGAAAATACAGTCTTGTTAATGAATCGATTCCAAAGTGGTCTTTAAGTGAGGTTTTACTGTACTGAATAATTTTCCTGTAAGGAAATTGAAAAATAGCCATTAATTGCAAGTGTTTTCTTAAATAAGGATCCATTACAAGGCTAATTCAAACAAAAATGATCACACAGTTATCCAAATGAAATACAATAAAACAAAAAGAGACACAGTCAAATAAATCAACCCCTCATATAGCAGTGCAATTGTACCTGACATAAGATGGTGGATGATTATAAACGACAAATGAAAATACATACGAGCGTACATGTATATCCATTATTGCATTATATAATTATAACAAACTGAATCAGTAGTACATATCAAGCAGTAAAAGCAACACTAGTCTATCTGCTTCTTTATTCACATACAGTCGGACCTCGTACGTATATTCCAATTCTTCGAGTCCAAAATTTGATTTATATACAGTCGGACATCGTTCATTCGAATTCATCGGATCTGAGATTTTATTGTGAATATTACACGGTTTCGAATAGCTCATTTCAATTTGGCATGCATAAGAAGCTACATCATAACCTGACCTGATATTTATTTTACATGTTCAGTACATGTAAATACCAAAATCAAAAGTCGAATATATTTTAGAATATAAAGCACGGTAATAGTTTTAAATATGATATAATGAACGAAATTTTGAAGTACCACCAAGTCATGAACAAACAGTTTACAGATCACCGATCGCGATAAGCTATTTTTCTTAACTGTGCACGTGGTTTGGATGATTGCGTGATGGTACGAGTAACTTTATTATAAACTATTTGTTTATTTAATGTTGTCTAAATTGTATCAAGTACCCAGCTGCACAAATTAAGCATATATAATTACATAACCTTGATCCTTCTTTTGTGTACTTCTTGAATGGAAAAAGTACGTATGTTGCGCTTTTAATCCATACAATGTATTGTCCATTATAACTGGAACATACGATGTACGGTCCCTGGTTATAAGTTCCTTGAGAAGGGTTGGTTAATAAATGTTGAAGTAGACCTCCTATGCCAAGAGTAATCAATATCCGAGGATCTCGAGCACAGTATAAAACAAACTGACTCGTCTACAATTATATTTTCTTTTATTATGTGTGATCTATTAACATAGGAAAATCCAACTTCATGCAACTCTTACTGTCAAGGAACAAGTCTACATTTAGTATCCCTAGTAGATAGAGCTAGTTACGCATGTGTTTTACATGTGCGCATTGTGTTAAGAACTTCTTTCTTACTTGACTGATTTGCGTAAAATAGCAATCATTTGCACGACGTATTATTTATGCGTAGACAATGGTGCATTTTTCATATAGTTTGATGTTTGAATTGCAATTTCGGCCGCGGAAAGAGGTCAGATGTGAAAATGTTAGGCTCCTTGTTCCACATTTATAAAGGGAGAGAACTCTCGGCAATCTTCTGTGGTTCCACTAGTTTGTCACGATTTTTCCACCCTTCTGTAGTGTATTTATATGTAAAACATCAGTATATCCATTCAATACAAAGACGTCAAGCATGAGTAATTTAGTGTCACGCCGTGTGCAGTGTATAACGAAACTACGATATTAATGAGGTAGTTCGATCAGCAACTATAGTAACAATGGTGACCATGGTTGAATGATAAAACTCAGTCTAGTTCATCTATGGTCTAGTTACGCTGATCACTCTTCGAACTTGGAGGTTTGAATACTATGTAGAGGTGTTCCGAAAATTAACTATGGTTCAACCACCTATTTAGTACGGTTGAACTATAGTCGATATTCGGAACACCTCTATAGGGTTTTCACCCTCCAAATTCTAAGACTTACCAGAGTAACTGGACCATAGATGAACTAGACTAAGTTTTATCATCCAACCATAGTCACTATAGTTGCTGATCGAACTACCTCTTTAAACAAACGATAGTGTGGAGCAAGACAAGCTGTGTATTTTCATTAAAATGATTCACAATGAAAGTTGTGATATACAGTGACCGAAAGTGGAAATGTCTATTAATCGTGTGACTCTAATGTTACTTTCATTTCTACAATAATTCGGAAACGAAAAATCGAACCAGTTTATAATCGAAATGTGCGCATTCTTAAACGAGTTCAGAAACTAGAACTACAAGCCAAAATCGCTTACTAGTTGGAAATAACTTAAATGAAGTATTCATGAACGTAACTGCAATAAAAAACGAAGTATTTTTACCACATTTCATCATTTGTTGACGAAAATACAACAAATCGTCCATAAAAGATGAAGCGGTAATTACACAGTATTAAATGTTTCTTGCACGAGTTTTCCCCTGAACTAATTTTCTTTCGTGTTGTGAACAATAGTCGTACGAGGCGTCGGTAAATAAATGGTTACATACCAAAAGTAATCATAATAAAAAGTCCAGCGTGGTATTTGGTCCTGTACCATTACTTTTAAACACGTTGATCAGAGGGATATTAGAGATTGTCTTTACAATATTACAGTGTGATGCATAGGACTAAATAAGACAAATGACCGAGGCACTAATGTGAAAGTTACAACTCGGTGACAATGCAAAACTTGTTCCATACGATTGGTAAATCTATTTAAATGCAAAATATTATATATGACCTCCACCTGTCTTACCTTATACCACAGGTGATTGTCACGAGTTCTCACCCTTTATCCTTTCTATATTTCTCTCCCTTTGTCCATTCTATAGAATATAGAAATATAGGACACCTGAAAACCATTACCGTTGTGTCACTTAGCTACATTGTATAATTGTTACGCATCAGACATATGATTGATAGTTGAATAGTTCATACATGGAACTCAATTATGCTGCTAAAATGAGGAACTCGAGCAGAAATATAACATACAAAGTGCACAGCCAACTAAAAATCACAAGAATATATATTTTAAATATACATACATGAAAACAATTATAAAAGCGACAGGGACGCAAGCCACGCTCATTTAATGGTGGCTATCTCTCTCGGTTAATGTATCGGTTAATGTCAAGTGTTGTTAATATTGTAAATTCACAATAATTCAGAGCAAAAGGGGGAGAACTTTGGCTAAGGAATAACAATGTCAGGTATGTGTTCGCGTTGATTTGAAAAAAGAAGAAATACAAGCCACACTCCATGCTCATGGTGTAGAATCTTGCATCTTGTGAAAATGAATGATTATTTGCTTCCATCGTAACCGTACGTAGTAGTTGACAATTCAGGGATTCTTGTTTTGCAAACATGAACGCAACACACTGTGTGGTCTGATTGCAAGACGATGCACAATATATGCTGCTGCGCTTCTCTATCACCATGAAAGCTACTAACTAATACGATCTGAATATTCCGGCACAATCTGCCAAAGCCAACCAGCTAAAAAATATGATAATACTTATTCATAATTACACTCGGACATCGTTCTTTCGAATTAATCGGGTCCGAAATTCTATGTCGAATAATACATGATTTCGAATAGCCCGTTTCCATTCGACGTGCATAAGGAGATACATAGAGCCCTGATATTTATTTCGGATAATACCAAATATTCGGATAGTAGGTTGTCGTATAAACGAGGTCCGAAGTACATGTATATCATAAACATGACTAGACAGTGACCCAACCTTAACATTTAGTATTTTGACAAATATTGTTGTCCGTGCAAATGGCGCTAAAGCACGGCGTTAAAAGATGTAACGTAATTGACGTAATCTCCAACGATATTCCAAATTATGACGTTATCCGACGGTAAACAACTTTAAAAACGGAAGTGGAATTTGACAAGTGTTTTCAACATGTCGGCAAAACGCCGACGTAAGCGTCACGTGCGGGACAGTATGCAGTCATAAAATACTGTGTACGTGTTGAGATGACACCGCCAGCCACGTATACATTTGTTTCATGTTATGAATCTAAACCATAATGCTCCAGGCGTTTTACCGATGCGAAAAAAATAACTTATAAATGCATAGATCTGTCAAATCCGCGTGATTATTACATAGCGTAATGGATAGGGCCTTCGCATCAGAATCTCAACGCAGTATGACCGGGTTCGAATCCTGTCATTCATATTTGTTTCATCAAGTATTTAAGTGCGAAGGTATCATACTGTTCATGAAATATGTGTGGGTGTATCGCAGCAAACTAGATAACTATAAGTTAACAAAAAACTGTTTTGGCAGAAAAGATTTAAAAGCGTTTCTCGTTGACGGAGCAAAACAGAGACATTGTTTCAAGAGATCACGACTTCATTAAGTTGTCTTGCCCAAGAAAAAGAACTACAATTACATTTTTATGACTGGGTACCAGAGAGGACAGTGGCGCGAATTAAAAGTACGGCAGTGAAACCCGTTTCAATAAAAAACAAGAAGTAACAAGTACCATTACATTGGATTGGTTTGATCTCGCTGTGGTTCGCAAGACAATAAATGATATGATTTTAAACCAGATTTATCAGCCTTTTTAATAGCAAAGACTCTGCTGATGAGCCATGCTAAACTGTATATACATTACTAGTCCAGCCACGGACGTCACATCTCTGAGGGTTTTCTGGGGCCTTTTCCTGAATACAGGAAATTAAGTTTTAAATTACTAGTTTTTATACTTGCTTTGTTTATTTTTTGTATTGTTGATGACGTTTTGCTGTCTTATACCGTTTTTCAACAGCATTTTGACAAAGATTATATGTTATATAAAGAGATCAAATTACCAGTGCACTTGCGTTACAAATCAGTCACTAACTTCTCGACAACTTTCCCTTATATCAAAAGTGGAGGATAAATGATCCTGGGTGAATTATCGTCGCTGAAATTGTCACGGAGATTGTATTATATACAACCTCCAGAGTGGTATGAACCGTTTTTTAACAGTTTATTTATATATCTGAGTACATGTAAAACAGTTATACATGAATACATAATACATGTATACACAATACTAATGCAATGGTAAAGAGGCCATTACAATTAGAAAATCAATGCATCATGCACAAGAAACACAATTGTGCAATACATATATGATAAATACATATTGCGGGAGATGGTATTTTTCTTCCAATTTTGTTTAAAATATGTATACACATGTACAAGAAAAGTGCTGCATCGACTGGAAATGCTGTGTAATTTGCAGCACCGTACCATAATTTGACTGATTGTACTGAATTGATTTATAGTAATTAAAGATATGTTCTCATATTATTATGAAGTACTTTATGATTTTAATGTCTACATTCAAGAAGTATTCACTTTTTTAAATTAACATGTTTGCAAAGTTTCATGAAAAATCAGACAATTGTTATCAACAGTGTGTATGAAAATGTTAGACACCGAATTGTTGAATTGTTGATAATATGCAATAATTATGCAGTGGTATTTTCGGACTACGTCACGTGTACATTATAAAAACTCCCGATCTATCCACAACTGGCCCTGCGTTCAGTAAAGGTATTTGATGCTATTGTTTCGTAACGTTTTGAAATTGTCTAAGGAGGAACGTACCGGCCCAGGGTGGTAACACAGCAGGCAAAAGTTCCCGTGTCCGGCAGTAGTGGGATAGCGTCTGTGAACTGATGGTAGCCCGTCCAATACAACTGGACTCGATCCATTTTTATATTTTTTATTTATTTTCAGAGCATTTTGTTTTGCTGCATATACTTTGTACATACTTTGTAACTTGACTGTACGTTGAAATATATATTATTCTGCTTTTATAAAATAATAAACATAAATTGATAGTTATAGAAAGAAACAAAACATTTTAATATCAGCCCGCGATGCGGTCTATATCACTGTTTGGAAATGGGCATAAACAACAATTTATATACGTGTAGTAAAATATACATTACTTACGCTAATGCTTGAATGATAGGCTCCTTAAAATAAAATTTAAACGACCATTCGGAGGACGCCCTTTGTTTTCGGCTGGTGATGGATTTATGATGGAAGCCTCTTGGTTCCGTGTATCCATGTATGGCCAAGATCTGATGGCACGATAATATTTACTTATGCTTATTAGCCGACGGTTTCACTTTGAGAAAAGGGGTGATTATTTAGAGACACGGTCAAAAAACGCTTGTGTAGTACGAAATTTTTGAAACATGAACAATTATTCAAGTTTGTACTTACGTGTGCCTCTGTAGCTCAATTGGTGAGTAGTCACTTAGCAATCTACAGGTTACTGGTTCGAGCCTCAAATACATGTATGTTTAATTTTTATTCAGAATGATAAATATAATATACTTCTAGAAAAATATGTGTTCCTAATTTATCCTTATATAGGTAAATTATTAAGTTATACAATGTCATGTAATTTGTTTCCATTCGTATTCTGTTCTTTGTTATCATGATAGATATTCGTTTAATTTTGAACAATTAAAACAATAACATAAGCATAGCAATATTGAACAAAATTGCTTTAGCGTGTAAATACAGTTTAGCATGGCTCATCGCAGTGTCTTTGCTTGACTTATTGAAAAATGCTGATGAATCTTCTTTAAAATCATATCATTTACTGTCTTGCGAACCACATGGAGATCAAAGCAATCCAATGATATGTTACTTGTTACTTCTTGTTTTCTTGAAACGCTTTGCACTGCCGTCCTTTTAATTCGTGACACCGTGCTTTCTGACAGCCAAGTCATTGTAGCTCTTTGACTTGGGCAAGACAACGGAATCACAGACTATGTATATGTTGGAAATAAATGACTATATAGCGATTAAATGACAGTTCCTATGTGGCAGAATTCTCATCATCCGATAATCGATACTGCGCAAAAATGCCTTTATAGAACTATGAAGGATTTTAGCTTTAAATTAGTATAACTTTTTATCCGTTAAAGATATCAAATAAATGAAAACGGTTTTGTAATGTTTCAATATTCCCATTCATTCACATATATTACCTTTTATTTAAAATAAAAGTAAAATGGTATTGTTTTAACTTTAAAACAGTTACCAGTGCTATATAGAATATATATATACACATGTATAGGCGAAAAAAAAAACTCCGAAATTAACTTAATGTCATTTAAAAACGGTTAATGATATTAACAAAATGCAAATGGTCTCATAAACCATAATGATTTCTCTGCCAGTCGGTATTTATTTTTTGAAAATATTTAAAGAGGAAAATGGTATTTTTTACACTTTAAAATTGTATAGTATATTTTTTACCACGTTCGGAAATGTTCGGAAGACCATCCGAGTATGACCGATATTTATGGCACTTGATCTCTGGTCGGTCACACTAGGTATATAGTTTAACTTTATATTTTAAAGTGAAAATTATAATTTTAATGATATTAATGTTGTAACATACAGATGTTACAATTATTTAGACAAATAGTTGCATAGCTTCAAGTTATATAAAATAAATTTCATAGTATAAGGTTTGACATTTAAGTTTTATACCGCCGAGTAGTTACGATTGACTGTACAACTGTTACGAAGACGCGTGTAAAAGTCGGAGTACAGAGACACGTATGCGGGGCTAGCATGTATAACGAGAAAGCTGCACAAACTTACAATACTCTCTCATGTAAATGTCGAGCCAGCGTCCTTAGTGACTGAATGATAAATCAGACACAGAGTTACTTGCATCAAGTTGTGTATGAACATATTCGTCATGTTTATCGACCGTAATAAAAACTATTATCTTTGAATTCCATGGCTTCGGTTCAAAGTAGAATGGAACCAGTCTGCAAAGTGGAAAATCTTACGAGGTAATTCGTTACTACCACACCGTGTAAACAACAATGGCGGAAAACAGAGTATGATTTCGGTATATCCAGCTGTTCTTTTGTTAACAGCTGGAAACGTTTTAGATGTTAGTTTATTTTGATGTATGTTACCGCAAGAATATAAAATATGTATTCTCAGGAAGTCATTTTAATGAACACAACTGGAGAATTCGCTACTTTTGGGGCGTCAAAACCTGTTAAAGTCATTGAAAAAACACCCCGAACTTTTACACAATCTACTTTTAAAGGTACACCTGTGTTGCCCATAAGTAGTGATCTTACTCCTCGAAATCCACCTAACACGAGTATCGCATTCAGAGAAGTGTTCAAGGATTTTAGCTCAGAAATGAAGGAAAATCGAACCAAAACGCCTTTAATGTTGGATGGATTGCACAAGAAAGATAAACTGTCAGAGTCGTTTTATGTTGGTGACAAACTACTAACATCAAGTGATAATATGAGACCGAAATCTAGATCAAAAACTGTGATTGCTGGGTACGATCTTCATAAATACTCACAACTTAATGGAGATTCGAGAACATTACATGTCGGAGAGTATTGTGCAGAAACTTCTACAAAGGACAGTGTAAAAAAGCCACTCATGTTAAGCCCTGTCTCTAATAAAGATGATCAGATTGAATCAAGTAATGCTCAAGAAATTACAATTAATGGAACAGAGGTTCAAAAAAGAGGTAATTTGATTAACTTTCTATTTAGTCATAAATAATAAACGTACACTAATGTAATGCACCAGTCAATTGTAACCACGGCCCCCCAGGTTTGGGGGTATACCGGGAATAGTGGGGGAAATGGGCCGTGTTTTTACCTTCCAGGTGGCCCTGCAGTGCCGAGTGAATGCGATGGTTTTGTTTTCGCGCCGAAAATAGCGGGGAATGGGCCTTACCTAGGATGTCCCCGGGGTGTGGGGGCATTTGGCGGGGATTTTAACAGCAGATTGTCCCCGCAGGGCGGGGATTTTACCTGGGATTGGCTGGACTGAAAGTCAAAGTCCCCGCTATTCCCCGGACCTGGGGGAGGGCCGTGGTTACAATTGACTGGCGCATAAGTCTCTTATACTTCAATCTGAAGGCTGTTCTGTATAACATATTATGATTATTTTTTGTTTGACATGTATGCCGAGTAATGAATCATTTAAAGGCACATTGATCAAGGGATAAAGGGTTGAACTCCTGGTCTGAAGGTTCTGGCTATGAATCATCCCATTTAAGCAATGATTTAATCTCTTAGTCTACACTATATATTCAAAAAATGGAATGGCATAAAATTGTGAATGAATTATTATATTAGAATTATTTGTCTGTTTTATTTATTTAAAACTTGCTTGTAAAAGCCCGCCCAGCAGGCAGCTTGCTGAGTTGGTCAAGCACTAGATTGTCACAGCAGATCTGTGTATATGACTGAAATATTGTTGAAAATTGGCATAAAACCTGATGTAGACAAACAAAACATACTTACTTGTAAAGCAAACACTGAGACTTCATTTAAGTCTCTATTGAATACATTTCCAGGGAATATACTGTATAAGTCAGGGCCGTAAATTGCCTCCCCTGGAAGGGGAGGCACCCCGCCGAGCGGAGCCAGACGAAAAAAATTTTGGACCCTTTTTAGACAAAAAATGATTTTTTTTTCAGCCCGCAATAGGAGGCAACTGCCTACATGCCTCCATGTAATTTACGGCCCTGTAAGTAGTATTGATATCTAATGTGGGGGCATGTATGTAACTTCAGAGGTTTTGTTGAATGACTGAGAATAAATTATTCATTATTTTTCAACATTTTTACAAAATTATAGCAGTATTAGTTGAAGGACTGTATAACGATAAAACAGTATGCATTTCATCGTGCTAGATATCATACAGTTAGATTATTATTGCTGAAAAGCAGATAATATGGTTATTTTCTATCTAGTATATCGCCTAATAGAGAACATTTTAATGATAGGCAAATGGGTCTGATTTGCCAATCAATTAATTGGGCAACCCAATCAATGTAATTAATTGACATAATCAGACACTCGGTTATGTTCTTTGAAGGTTTATAAGTGTTAAGGGGTCTACGGTTTGAGCCCCACATCTAGAGCATTTTCCCCTTTTATTTACTTCAAATGCATCTTAAATCTTATGAATACATTTATATTTGTAGGTAAAAGGGGAAGAAAGAGAAACAATTCCCCAACAAAGAGTAAAAAAGGAAAGCATGGTCGACTTCTGGCTGCAGCTACAAGATTACAAGACAGAGATCACTCATTGCCTAGTTTTCATCATTCATCCAGCAATCATAGGCCAAGTCGAATATCTAGTGAACCTCCGAGTAAGATCTCACAAAATTCTAGTTTGTCTCACCCAATGTCTGGTTCTGGGCATGCACATATATCTAATAATCCTAATACATATAATAAACAAACACCAGATATATATCCTTTACGTATAACTAGTGCTAAAAATAACCAAAGTATTCACTATATGCATGGTAATTGCGGTGTTAACAATCTTAATAATTCAGACAGTTTACAAGCCCAGGGCCAGTCAGTGATGATCTATAAACTAGATTTCAACGCTAGAGTGAAGTCAGCCAATAGTTTGAAGTCAGACTCAACTGCCAATCAGCCGTTGGGGTCAGAAGTATCAGCTACGAATCCTGACGAACTGACCTTAAATGCGATATCATGTAATATACAACAAGTTCATCGACAGAATAAATCTGTGTCGAAACATCAGAATAAACCTCACTCACATCACGGTCTTTCAATGGAGATGGCTTCCAAGGAAGCTGTCTTATCATCTTTATACAGTGCAGTTTACAGCACCGCAGACAGGGTAGCAGCCCAAGTTGAGGAATTGAAAAAAGTGAAAAAAATATATCTATCAGACAAACAATCTGGAACTATTAGAGAAAATGGAATGGAATTCCCATGTGCACCCCCTGCCACGCCCACTCCAGGTATAAGTATAAGGAATGTTACATCTACTGTATAAGTGGTTGCTTTCGCTATATGGAAAATATTTTGTGAATTCTAAAATGTTACAACATTATCTGCCAGCGTAATTTTCCTCATTGGCAGAAGTAGATTTTATAAACATTAATATTTTCCAATAACTACTCATTTCGGCACTTTTAAAAATGTTTATTTTGGTTCGTTTATTGTCAGAAATTGTCAATTTGGAACTATTTGATTGGCTAAAATATCCGCTTATACAGTCAATGCTACTAAGTCCAGTTGGAGTCGCAGGTGTTTGTCGTGAGTTCTCTCCCATTTGATTTCCCTTCCATAGTGTATATATATTATATGGTAGTAATATATACATATAATAGAGAAGAGAGAACTCTTGAAGGGGTGAAGGGAGATAACTCATGACAATCTCCTGTGAGTATTTCTATATTGTTTGAAGTGGTGTCATTGTCTGTGTTTCTTATACTATTTATGATACTAATATGGATTCCTTTGCATGTTTATCAATTGGTACATATATAGTTGCTGGGTTAAAAATGTCTCAAATGTAGCTGTCACAAAAAAGCATAATGTGATTATTTCTTGTATGTAATTAGTCTGCATGTATATAAAAGCAAACACCTTCAGATATGTACGTAATCAAATAACTATCATAAACCTGTTTTAAAACAAAGAAACCATAAGTAATTCTATATTTCTTAAAATCTGCCTGACAGATACATAATATAAGCATCCCACTCTTGATCTATTCAACCTCAGTAGGACAACAGCCTCTCAACAATGCCCGAAATTTGCCTCTGAGGGTGTTGGTC
The DNA here is from genome assembly GCA_032209605.1 of Mactromeris polynyma. Classification (NCBI taxonomy): domain Eukaryota; kingdom Metazoa; phylum Mollusca; class Bivalvia; order Venerida; family Mactridae; genus Mactromeris; species Mactromeris polynyma. Next base: position 9,478,343 of record JASFXZ010000019.1, on the reverse strand, counting down.
AGGAGAGACAGGGCATGTCTATCAGCTTCGTTATTTATATATATATATATAATTATATAGATACATATGATATTTGTGGAATATACTGTGCATGCTCTCCTGAGCGGCCCGCGCTTGATCCATATCGCTTAACAACATTATCAATGTTTCTGTAGTTTATATTTTCTATCAATTCAACCTCAGTAGGACAACAGCCTCTCAACAATGCCCGAAATTTGCCTCTGAGGGTGTTGGTCAGGAGAGGCAGGGCATTTCTATCAGCTTCCTTATTTATACATCTAGATAGATTATATCGATGGTGCCGATCAAAAGCCCTGTGTTACTGTAACTGCAAAATTTTCTATGGTGTAGTTATATGGAACAGCAATATCTTCAGAGTTAACTTTAAATCATGTTTATGCCAAAAAGGGCTTCACCAAATTCACAGCAATACCTTTGGTAAAATGATGGAAAATGTACTTAAATGGTTTTGGCTCTCACTATTTTTTGTAAACCTCTGTCTACTTACCTCAATAATTGTGGTTGCTATTCACTCGTTTGTTTAAGCTACAACATTTTATACAACAATACAATGGTTTTTCCAGTGGCCTAAATCCTTTAACTGCAAAATTGGTATCGGAACCACAGGAGATTGTCATGAGTTTGTTCCGTTTATCCCTTCTATAGTTCTCTCCATTTATCCCTTCTATAGTAAATGCATATATTTATATATAGTACAGTAACTGTACTATACAGTATATACATAAACTATAAGAGGAATAAAGGGAGAGAACTAGTAGGGATAAAGGGAAAGAACTCATGGCAATCTACTGTGGTCAAATCCCTGTATTGTATTTAGTTAGGATACAAAATGTCAGTCAATTCATATACAGGATCGCCTAACGTAGAAGATAAATATTGACCAATTAGGTAACAGTGTCAATATTGATATATCAACAATTTTTGCTGGAGATCAATATAGGATACACAGTCACACACAAATATCGATATTTTGATGGGAAAATACTGGAGAATAGGTACAGTCCAAAAATGTGCCAAAATAGCTTAACGTAACTCTGTACTGAGTAGTTGGCTGTATGTTAAGCAAGTGCTCCAGTGGATTGTGAATTACAAACGTCTGCACTATATTATAATACTGTGAAGTTAACAATATGGCTTGAAGGGCTTAATTACTTAAATGGAATTTTGTTATCATCAAAATACAAGTTAAAACTTGTACATTTAAATAATTATTATGTAGGGCATACACACAAACATACTGAAATAAAGGAGTTAATAGTCTATGAATGGTATTTAAAAGCATCATTGATGTATCGTCAACATATGTCATGCCATATATATATCAGTATCGTATATATGCAAAAATTGAAAGTGAAACTGGTCTATCTGTATATAAAGGTAGATTTTTTAAGCTTTCACCCCATGACCTGTGAAATACAATTAGGTCATACACTGGTCTATATACCTTCGTGGTAGAAACCTATACATTGTATTCCGCTTTATATAAGCAGATTTGGTTCGTAATAAGTTGATTGACTTATCGAATGTCATGTTATATATGAAGTATTTAGGAATTAGGATATATTTAAGCCAAATATCTTAGTCTCATAGTTTGAGGGATTTATACCATACGTTAACTTATCAATGTTCCAATTATTTCTAAAACCAATTTCGATAAATCCGAGTATTAACATTATTGAGTAAACAGTTTGTTTGAATTTGAATTGATCAGATAGTATTAGATTTTTGTTTACCCTTCGCTCAGCAAATCAATATATATCAAGTAAACCAGTGTTATAGACATTTATGGATATTTTCAACTCCAAGAAAATGAGAAAACTAAAACATTATTTGGATTTTTAGTGATATGGATCAGAGTATAGTACATGTAAACAGTTTTTGAAATGCAGGTATTGTGTTTTTTTAGCATTTTATAGATTTTATTGTGAGATCTACTGTTACAAGTGTTGTGGTTTAGTTTGAACAGTAAGATAATTTCTTGGGAAAGTCATGAAACTTCCTAATTTGGAGATTATCATATCCCAGCTTCACAATGTGAAGTGGGCCTATATGGGAATCATGCATGTAGCGTCATGTCATGTCACGTCGCATGATCTTCCATGAAATTTCACACATTTTTACTATCAAACTTTATATCGTCAGCACATTGCAGTTGGAGGATTTTTGATGGCCCTTTATATAATAATAGAAAATGATAGAATATTTAATTGTCTTGACTGGTGGTCGTCTTGGATTTGACGAAGCGGTATTGCAGGGATATTAATCACCTTCAGTGATAGCTCTAGTTGGTTAAGACATCGTTTTGTAGAAGTGAAAATGGATTCCGAATCAGGCTAAAGATTGTTTGTGTGGAAAGACTCGATCAGGAATACCAATATTGCAGCTTTTTTAAACATATTTTTGCGGGATTAAAAATGGGTGTGGACCCCGGCTTAACCACAGAAATTGGTTGAATTAAGTAATCTTTGATTTCCAAGAAATACTTACCTTTTTGTCTGCCCTCTTCTTCTAAAGACTTGTACAATTTTTGGAGCGTATAATTACAGCATTTTCATATTTTTGCGTGAATGACTTCCTTGTTTCATTTTTTTGTCACAGAGTGATCGCCAATTTTTTCCTGACCACATATTGTTATCACTCTTTATACAATGTAGCAAATTTATACCAGTTGCCATGAGATTTTATCTCTCGCCATGCATACAGTATTTAGCAAACTTCAGTAATTGTGTACATAATTTTTTCAATCTCTAAGATAATTGGATAGATATCAAAACAATTATTTTCTGGTGTCTGCGGAATTATAGTGCCTTATGGACTGTATGTATTTCTGTTTCTCTTTCTATTATTGAATTATGAACATGGACTATTGGTGCATACAATCTATATGTCGGACAGTATGTTACTTACAGTGTGTAGAACTTTCAGGTTTTATTGCCGACCTAGTGGTACAGATTTCTTTCACAAATCAACATGTAACAGCTAGGAGAGGGTTTCAATAATGTCGCGATAACTTGAGCCTAATCCCTTTGTATTCAAATTAAATGCCATAAAATATTATTTAACTAAACAAGAATCAATATTACACAGCTGGTTTTAATGTATATCTAATATGAATGGTATAATTATCAGTTTCATTTTTATTTACCTATCTATTGGTAATTTATTGATTTTATATTTTTTATGAGAAATTGTATAGGAAATCTATAGCTTTATTATAAGATGAATATCGGTTTTATTTATACCCAGTGAGATATCAACTTTCATACGTTATGCTCAAATTGTAATAATCTTCCCAGCTACAAATGAATTTTTTTAAATTTAATTATAAAGCAACTTTTGAATTAATTTTAGTTTGTTCAGATTAAATCAAAATAGTGTTGACTATTATTTAGGGGGTCAAAGTGAAAAGTAGGTACACTTATAGGGATGCTTCTTTGTCACTACATTTGGGCCTCTTTTTTGTGTTTTATCCTTGAAAACTTGTCTACATTGCCTTTTTTCTTAAATAAGCCTAAACATTCATAAATTTATGGTATGACAATGAACACTTATGTTCTATCTCCAGGAATTGTTGATATGGATTGATTACTTTTAATTTTAATACAATTGCTTTGTTTGTAACTCAGGTTTTACTTTAATTTCTGTAACAGATTGCTAATAATAAGGCCATCCTTAAAAATTGTTTGTTTGTGGGTAATCGACCCTGAATTTTAACACAGTGGGTAGGTAGGTTGTTTTAGATAAGTATTGTAATGGCTAAAAGACCGAAACAATTTTTTGTCATCAATAACCTGAACAAATAATTTGCGTCATTTTTCATGCAAACAAACAATTTTTTTAAGATGGCCTTATATGACGGAAAAATGATTGTCATTTGAATAATAGAATGTAATATTTTGTGTTTATTTTTCTTTCAGATGTCATGAAAAGACACGAGTATGTACCAAGTATGAGTGATATACGGGTAAGACTTTAGTTATGATTATTTTGGTTCAAAGCTGAGTCCTGTTTGTATAAGCTGAGAATTTGAGGGGAAAAACAAATCAGGGTCCATCCAGGAGCATTATTCATTAATACTTTTGTCTTCAACTAAGATTTAGACTTAAAATTTGAGAAATTAATATTTACCTGCGTTATGTTTTCATAAAGATAATGGTTGTCTTGTTGTGAACAGTTTTTCCAATTTTTATTAAAATATATGTAGTTATAACAACATTGGAGCAATAGGAACATTTAACATTTTAAAGTCTAAGTCAGACTTCCAGACTTATATGATCTTAGAATTCCGCCCATGACAAAATATCAAAGTGTAAAATTATGACCAGAATGAATGTTCAAAATTCCTTCCGAGACAAACATTTATAAGTAAAAAATTTCACCTAGAAATAAATTCTACCCAGAATTTTTACTGTTCACTGCTCAGATTTGTGTATAGAAATTTTGTCATGTGAGGCAGAATGGCATGGACATTGTGATTCTGTTCCCTATCTGCCTATATAAGAAATAGGTGCATCCTACTGAAATCAGTTCTGTTTCAGCTCAGAATCCATGCCAATATTTTGTATGGGCATGTTTATGAATTATGCCCCTCATGTTTTGATAATGTGATTTGGCCACATCAGAATTGTGTGAAAATCTTGCTAATTAGGCTCAGGCCCATAGCTGTGCTGAGACACACCTTAGCTGCCTTGGTTAAAATTTCCAAAGCAACCAAAAATGATATGATTAAATAGATAAATAGAATGCAGAAAGAATTACATGAAACTGTATACAATGTTGAATGTCACATAGATATCTAAACGCATATTGGAATTCTATTCTGATAGATTCCATGAGTGCTATGTGACTGCCTTGGTTTCATTTTGCATCTGGGTACGGGCCTGAGTCTATAACAACTAAATGGCTTTATTGTCAAACCTGCTTGCCCGCTATTTTCATGCCACCTGAACAATTTTAGTTCGTTGAAGAAAAAAAGATGGACCTTACAACCATTACTCTATCAACTTTAGGGCAATTAGACAAAGCCTTCACCTGTCTATATATTTTAGAAAAAGTGTGATAATGTTGCAAATTATTTTCAATGTCCTCAATTAAAATGTTAACTATTTTACAAATAGGGTTCTTTTTTATCTTCAGTCTCAAAGAGCTGTTAGGAGTCGTTTACAAGCAATTGAAAAAGATGCCTTAAAAAAGCAAGAAAAACGTAAAGAAGCGAATGCAAAAATGGAGAAACAACATTTGAAGGAACGAGAGAAGCAACAAAAAATAAGACAAAGAAGAGAGGTATGACTTTTAAATATGTCTTTGTTTTTTCCCCATGTATCAGTGTGTTCTTTGGAAAGGTAGAAAAGGTAGGGTCCATGTCACAATACTATACTGCGTCCAAGACTTTCAGAAGTCACAGTTTTTATGAAATCATTGGACTTAATTAATTAGTCTTGTTTTCTACTGCATAACATTTTATTTTATTGATTAAACTTTTGACTGTTTAACCAGCAAACAATACTTGTGTTTCTGATAACTTAGTCTTATTTGTTTTTCCTACATTTTAAAAGTTCTTACAACTTGTATTTATCACTTATGATGGCTGCTGTTTGGCATGCTAGTCAGTTGTCAAATGTAATGCAGGCATTGTGATGTTTGTAGAAGAATTTCATATATAGCTGGATTGAACCCACTCCACCAGGTTAAAGAGTCCAGTGTTTGATCCCTGGATCAATTTGCCTCCCTGATAAGTCTTATGGTTGAATAGTGCTTAGAGGATAAGGGAGATAATCATTGAAAAAGTACACTAGTTTGATCTGGTATAAATTCTCTGTGCATGACTGGCGAAATTGATGGGCTGTTACAATATGGATAGCAGGCTGGCTAGCTCAGTTGGTAGAGTGCTAGACTGTCACTCGGCAGATCCTGGTTTGATTCCCAGGTTGGGCAAGTTACGTTCTACCGTGACATTTGCTACAGTCATGTCCTCTGCGTGTGGATAAGTTGTCACTTGTTTGCGGAAGAGCAAGTTAGTACAGGTTGATAATTAATTCCAGGGAAACTAGTTAGGTCAACTAGTCGCCATATATGACTGAAAATGGATATTTTACAACTGCAGTAATGTAGTGGATGAGGTGGGTAGGGGGGTCATGCAGGCTGGATGTTCATGGTGAGAACCCACCAAGATCAAGAGTACACCCGTCTAATACACGGGAGATTGTCACGAGTTCTCTCCCTTTATCCCTCCTAGACAACTCATGACAGTCTCATGTGATCTAAAGTTAACAGTACCAACTTTGCCCAGAAAGCGAACTCGATGGTGATTCAAACATCATTCGTTGTAATTGTATTTAACAATTATAAGTCTTACAAAATATATTTTTATATTTCAGATTTATGCATTAAACAAGATCATGACAGAATTAGAAAACCATCGCTTCTTAGAATTTTGTCAAGCGAAGGGACTCAATAAAGTTTGATATCATATTAATGCATTACATCATTTTAAAATGGCAGTATTGTTACGCTTTTACATTTTTTTTGTACGAGAAGCATACTTTTATGCATTCTTTTATTTTTTTTTACATTTACATAAATAAAAGATTTAATCATTTATAATAACTTATTAATGTCTTTTGGCATGTTTAAAGATCTGTTCAATCAAAATATTGTCTTGTTTCAACCTATTTTGTAAAACAAAGTTTATGGATAAATTTAAAGATATAGATATTTCATACATCAAAATGCAACGAAGTGCCTTTTTGAATACTGCAAAATTGAATATTTTTTTTTGTAAACTAGCCTTTGAAAATCAGTTTTAGATCATTTTAAGAATTGTTTTGTGAAAAATTGCTGATTTATTTATTCTTATTTATTTACAGAACTGTTGTGATATTTTGTGAATAAACTGTTTATGATAAAATATTACTTTACTGTGGTATAATTGTTGTAAAGTTATTATGTATAATCTGTGATATGTGTGGTTGTGTTATTTGATATGAGGGTCAATCAATAAATAGTATCACATAAAACATAACATCTATCATATAATATGTGTCACTACTTGTTGACCGCCCCTCATATACTGTGTTCACTGCCGTAGTAAGTTTATCTGTTCATATAACAATGTTTGCTGTTTTTTATAAAATGTAATCTCTGAATGTTACCATAGTAACTGTATCGTGTCTTTTCGACTGAAATGAATTACGATTCATTTTTTATGTTTTTATGATTATTATTTCTTAAATATCTGTAAGAAACTTTTTCTATAATTTTAGTTTTGAGAAGTCGAATCGAGACCTCTATGTTGCTTCAAATTTAGCCCATGTTTAAATTCTTTATACATGTACTTCAAAATCATGATTTATGTCATACTTCAAACCCCAAATTTGTCAACCAGCTTCTCTGATGTTGGATGTTGTATTATAGCTTACTGTTTTTTCTTTGTATTTTGATTTGATGTTTCCAAGTGATTCTCTCAATTAAAATAGTAATTTCAAGGGACATAACTCTGTTTATTGTTCCCAGCATGGATCAGTTACTTCTCTTTTCAAGTCAGTTTCAAGTAAAGAATATCTTTTAATGAAATCTTCCAGCAAAATATTAGATCGGTATAATACTGTGCAAATATTGAGTATTGAAATATTGAAACAATTTTAAACATAGGGGCAGTAACTCTTACAAGCTTGTTCATCTCACAATGTGCCTGGGTTACTTTGCATTTTGAAAGATGTTATAAATGCAGTGAATTTGTACAATTGTTGTGGTGTCTGTGTTATTTATCTTGTTGGTTTTCTTGTGTTGTTTTTGTATATTTATATTCACTGTTTTTTGTAAACACACTATAAAATTTCATTTGGTTTGTAAAACCACACTTCCACATTTTACAGATTTTTATGATATATTAATGAGATTTTAAGATATTAAATAAAATATATGAATCTTCTGTTGTCTTAATCCTTTCACTTAAGAGACATCTTTGATTCGGAAACAAGTTTGGATAGAAATGCTTGATATGTTGAATGCAGTAGTTGGTGGAATTTGTTTTGTGTTGAACATACCAGACTAAGGGAATTTGAGGACCTTTTACCCTCTAATCGAATGCAGGAAAAGTCTTAGATGTTGACTACAGCAATGTCCTAGAAACACATGCTATATCAGCTGTAAATCTTTGTCACCTATGAGTAAATTTGAAGTTTGGTGAAACGTCTACATCGTCCAGCTGCATGTTTTTCTTCTTCTTTCAGCATAATCGTCTATTTAAAACGTGCAAATGATTATTGACTTAAGTAATATTCATTTAAGAAATTGCGCTGATTCCAAAGTGTACTGTTTATAACTGAAGAGACCTTTCTGTCGTGCGCTAACCTGTCTTGGTTTAATAATACGAACTTCCGGGGTAGGGGTGTCACGATATATCGGTATATTGCGGTTATATTGTGCTATATTACGATATGGAATTAAGATACCAGTTATTTACTATACATTCTTTGTGCTTTCTGCTATAAAGTTACTGGCTACAAATTAAAAATTCATGTACAGTAAAAAACCTCACTTCTAGACAACCTAAATAATAAGACCACACTTTTCAAGTCCATTGTCACTGTTTTGCTCATTATTCAACCTCAATATTAAGACCACCTCAATAAGAAGACCAGTTTTCAAGAGTCCCAACGGTGGTCTTATTATTAAGGTTTTACTGTATATGAAATTATCTAACTAGTCGTGAAAGCATCATATGAGTCAAAAACTGAAATAAAGTGATATCTATGTAATGTTAGCTTATTTTTTCTAGTAATGAAATTCTCATATTTAATTACAAATCACAAACTGAAATGAGATTGATAACTGTTGTGTGTTTATTTCGTGCAACACGTTTGAAAAGTGGAGTTTAATAAAAATGTTCAAGTCAGAGAACATTAGAAACAGCTTAGGTTAATGCAACAATTTATATCGCAATACATATTGCAATACGTTGCTAATGTATTGCAATACTCCGTGGTACGATTCAGTCGTATTGTGACTCCCTGTCATATTCGATGGTCAATTGATTATATATTAACGGCAAAATTCATCCTGTAAATTTTCTCGATTGTTTTGTTAAATGTTTTTACATCAGATCGCTTCAAATTGGCCAAATAACATAACCCGCATCGCTTATCTTGTTGTGAAATTTGCTAACTTTGTACAAAAATTGGCGTCTATACCACTGTCTCCACAAACCCTTGGGCGGCTTTTTAGTGAGGACACGAAATTTCACTTATCCAACGTGATATCCATGTACTACAACAGAATAACATATAGATAACACATCACCATAAAGTCAACTTCTAGTAAGTTTACAAGTTTTGAACATTTGTTTATCGTGATTTCCTGCTGTTTATTGCGGAAATTTTGATAATATTTATCATAAGTTGTCGTATCTTCTGGCATAGGCCAAACACATGTACCTCTTTTGCAATGGGCAAACATGTTCCAAACATAAGATCTGGCTGGACAAGAGTGGTGAAGTTAAGAAATAGCCGAAAATAAGAAATTTAAGTGACTACGTTTACTTTAAGTCTATTTCTTAATATGCTTTTCACTAAACATTTTTACGTCTCTTTTTGTCCTTACTTCGAATTGAGACTTTGTACATTCAGTTCTACGCATTTACAGCGGCTTTCCCGGTACATGTCTCTGAATCTAATATTTTCTTTTCTGCTCGTATAGTATTACAGATACTTGATACTTCGTCGGACAATTTGTCCATTTTGTTGATGTCTTACTTACACTAACTAAGCATTTTGCTTATTTCCATATATATTCAGGGAGAAAAACATAATATGACTTTCGCTCGAACTCTATATTATTAATATATGAATTATTAATCCATCACAACTATTTTAAATGCCGCGAAACGACTAAATGTCCATGCCGCGAACCGCTCGCGCCCCGGCCCTGTAACGATTTCATACTACCCCCGTTCCAAATTATCCTGGTACCTTAAAATCTCGTTCAGATTAAAGGGAGGTAGAATTAAATTGATTTCAAATTACCCAGTGGGAGTAACTTGAAGGCGATTTCAAGCTACCTCTACAATTTCAGATTACCTCCCTCATTCCATTACTTATGTTTATCTATACACATTTCCCACGAATGAATTGAAAAGAACAACAGCAAATGATGTCAATAAAAACGTTAAGCATCAAAACAACAAGAAAACAACAACAGCAGCGGGAACGCCACGGGTAGCAGTAACACCACCAACCACAACAGCAGTGTAGTTAACATTTCATTGACTTTTGCAGTTTGAGACTAGCTTTTAATTTTGTATGTTTCATAATTTTTATTCAATTAACTCACCAAGCTTTCAAATAATTGAGAATTATAACTACAGCTCAATCAGCGAGGATGTAATCTAAGCTGCGCGGGGGTATTATGAAATCGGGTTCAGGTTACCCCTGGGTAAAATGAAATCGATTTCAGGTTACTTCGGATAACTTGAAACGTGGGTAGCTTGAACTCATTGAAAACCGGCGTATCGTCAATGATGCGACAGTAGTTGTTTTTTGCATAAGGACAAAGGTTATTTAGTGTTCGAGACGGAGACTAGTAATTTTGGCCCCTGCAAAGAAAGTAATTTTTGATAGAACTAATGGGCTTGTCAAAAATATAAAACATGTACACATCTTTATCTCCTCTCGTCATTAAGTGCATTATGATGTACCTGCCGTTAAAAATGTTTTTTTTTATCAGTAATGTTGATACGATGCGTGAATAAATCGAGTTAACTTAGTGCTAAATATTGTTCGGTTTTTGACCCTCTCATTGGCAACTTAGGGCCTAGTTCATCGACTATCAAAAACATTGATGTTAACGAAATACAACCTCTCTTCAGAAGTATAGACACATGTAAATAGTTTATTTGCCTGCCGACGGAAAAGACCAGCAACAACGCTGACCTAAAATTGAATTACAGTAAAACCTCACCTGAAGACCACCTCAATAATAAGACCAACTCAAAATTAAGAACAGAGTACGTTTCAAGGCTATTTTCACTGTTCTGCTCTTTATTTATCCTCAGTATGTTTTACCACTTCAATATTTAGACCAGTTTTCAAGGATGCCAAGGTTGGTCCTATTATTGAGGTGTTACTGTATAGAAAGATAGAACGATAGCGTGGTTCTTTTACAAACACAGATAACAACTAACAATGTATGTTGAATGGGTCCATACAAATCACAGGGCTTGCAGGGAATCATTTAAATAAATATGTAATTAATGCTATCATCAGTATCAACATAATCTAAATAGTTGATGTCCATTCTAGTAGCTAATCCATTGCAAATTGATCATATAATTAAAGTGTTCATTTGTTATAGTGTCACCCCCGCACAAAGGACCAGTCATTTCTGACTTATGAGACACGTACTTTCTGAGCATATTTACTTCTCTATTTCTATCCTTTAATGCCAGGCACCAGGTAGGTAGGCGCATGGTTACCATTATTTTATAGCTAGCGGCTCATCAGCCGGGCATATTGGAACGGACACTAGCGGAATTCGAACCTTTGACCTTCCGCCTCAAAGGTGGAGTCCCTAAACACTCGGCCACGGAAGATCGACTAACGAAAACATTGTATATTGCTGCTAGAAATATTCCCTAATTACAAATATGATTTGAAAAGGTTTTGGATGAGTCAATATATGAGCACCCCTGTATGATTTCCAACCTCTTCTTTAAGTGACAGCATTTCCAGAAAACGTCACATGTGACGTCACCATGTACTGACAGTAAGCAATATTTGCCCCATATGGCAATATGAAAACGAAGTGACCATATGGAGTATACATGTATATGGTTTCCTGCTTGCAAATAGTGTCATCACATGTTGCGTTTTCTTAAATTGACGTCGCTTACAGAAGAGGTTGTAAATCCCGCAGAGGCACTATAGAACAGAAAGGTATGTTCCGTAAAAAATGAGGAATTACAGAGTTTCTGGTGTATTTCCACACGGACACTCAGTTTGATGTACTTAACCATGTTTGGCCCAATGGGAGGGGTGGCGGGGATACACTGGAGCTTAGACAGCAGACACGCCGAATCATTCCGGGTCCCGGGAAATAGACTTTGGCCGGATGTTTAATAGATCCCGGAAGTGGGGAATTAGCATCTCCCACTATGGGGATTTAGACAAAATGTTCCACTCCAGGGTGGGGAATTACCCCCTCCCCCCACCGAAAAGACAAATTGTCTAATTTCCATGGACCAGCCCGCTGTCTCCCATAGGGAAAAATGTTAATAAGTACATAGGAAAGGTACATTGATTGTGATCGAGTCAATTCAATATCCAACTATATGTTAGGACTTACAATATGACGCCCATACTTTATTTGTTTCGCCTAACCGGCCTATATCATCTAAACAAGCCGCCGATAAATATGATCAATATTTATCTGATAAATGAGTACATGTTTATATAATGTGAAATGATTTGTTTTCGTATTCTGTCATATTTTTATGCCGCCAGTTGAAGGCGCTTAACCTCAAACTTTTAAGGGCAGGTCTCATTATTTACGTATTCGTGTTAAACCATTTCGGTTTCTCTTATCTCACGCCTGTATGAGAGAAACTAGTTTTACCCACGAGTATTAGATAAAATCGTTGCATTGATTGTGTTTTTTCCAACATTATCAACCAACCAGTGTTCCTGCGTTAGCAATCAGTCCTTCCGCAGACAACTGATAACTTCGATGCATGAATCAGAGGCGAAGGACTAATGACTTGGGATGTATTTGTGTTCAGTTACCTTCGCCCAGGTTCGAGCTTCCATACTGACAGCCGGGCGTTCACCCGACTGAGATAACTTGGAAGGGCTAACATGCTGCAGTTTGCCTGGGAAAGTATTTCGACAAAAATCTGTCTAAAAACGGAAACTTCAGAGATCAGGCCTCAATCTCCCAAAGCATCTCAAATAGAAATCTCAGCTCAATATTGAGATTTTGCTCAAATCAAAGTCTGAGTTTGAGACAAATCTCATTTTGATCTCTTGGAAATTTTCATCTCATTTTTCTTGTTGTAATACCGATCTTGAGTCCAGTCTCAGATGAGAAAATCTCAACGATTTCAGAGACAATATTTGAGCTGAGATTTAGCTCAGACTTAAATGCTTCGGGAGATCGGGGCCTGAAGGCATAAAAGTTGAGACTGGTGTATGAGATCAAATTTCATTCACTGAACATCACAGATCTCAACTTAATTGCGATAAAAACTTGGCGACAAAAATATACACAGGGAAATATGGAAATTTTATTCGTTCAGATTGAATGAAAACAAAATGCTGGTAAATGTAAAATTTTGCAAATTTGAAGTCTAAGTGAGAGTTTCAGACTTAAAGTGTTTGTGAATGAGGTCCCAGGTTTAATTTTTCGCTACATTATGATGAAGTGATCTGAGACGACGAGCGTGATTTTGAAAGATTCACATATATTGTTTACGATAGTTCAATAAATGTCAGGGATGGGTCGAGTACTGGGGGATAGTACTTGAGTAAGTACTGAGTACTAGATGCTTAATGAGTACTCGAGAAAGTACTGAGTACTCACTTTTGTGTGTGTACTTCAGTAAGTACTGAGTACTACTTAAAGTACTCGAGTAAGTACTGAGAACAGAATGTTTTAAATTATTATTGTACATGTATAATATATAACTGTCTAAAATGGGTCGCAAATAAAAACACGATATATACTTCATTATGTTACTTTAATTTACATTTCACATTTCAAGTGTGGAGGTACTCACAAAGTACTCATAAGTACTGACCATTTTGCTTCAGTACTTGAGTAAGTATGAGTACTTGTACTCATTATTTCAGAAGAGTACTGAGTACTGCTGAGTACTTGAAAATTGGTACTCGAGTAAGTACGAGTATAAGTATCACATCCCTGACGGAGACTGAATCTCAAGTTATATGATCCCGGATCATGAGCTAGCAATTCTTATAATAGATTGATCTCCAAATAAGAAGTGTGTTTTTGTATACTAGATGGACGTAACTTGCAGCATAGGGAATATCGAACATGATAGTCGATACATTACAACTGTGACATGATAGTCGATACATTACAACTGTGACATGATAGTCGATACATTACAACTGTGACAGATAGTCGATACATTACAACTGTGACATGATAGTCGATACATTACAACTGTGACAGATAGTCGATACATTACAACTGTGACAGATAGTCGATACATTACAACTGTGACAGATAGTCGATACATTACAACTGTGACAGATAGTCGATACATTACAACTGTGACAGATAGTCGATACATTACAACTGTGACAGATAGTCGATACATTACAACTGTGACATGATAGTCGATACATTCCAACTGTGACATGATAGTCGATACATTACAACTGTGACATGATAGTCGATACATTACAACTGTGACATGATAGTCGATACATTACAACTGTGACAGGATAGTCGATACATTACAACTGTGACATGATAGTCGATACATTACAACTGTGACATGATAGTCGATACATTACAACTGTGACATGATAGTCGATACATTACAACTTTGACAGATTATTGGTAATACTTTAAGTGAATAATATAACAAACAAATGATATTGTGTTTAGTTTATTAATAGAAATATGTTGTCATGATTACAATTCAAACAATTAAAAATGTTTGTTTTCTAAGAAATGTTATTACCCGAGTTACCGCAAAAGTGGGCGTGACTAGATTGCTACACTACAAGACATCTACAGCATAATATAAATAAACGTTAAGTAATAAAGATACATGTAAAAATAGTTACCCTGCCATTTTTGATTAAGAACGTTGCACATTATGACATATCGGGCTGAAAAATACACAGCACCAACTTAGCAGAACTTTAGGTTCGGTGCAATATGTTTCTCATACTGTCGCCTTATCTCATGCACTGGACACATTGTATATGAGCGAATTCCAACCTCTTCTTTAAGTGACGTCATTTCCAGAAAACGTCACATGTGACATCAACATGTACTGACAGTAAGCAATATTTGCACCATATGGCAATATGAAAATGAAGTAACCATGTGGAGTAAATATTGTTTCCTGCTTACAAAAGAGGTTGTAAATCCCATAGCAGCGCTCATATTATCTCTGGCGCTGAACATATTTTTCACGCGCTAGGTATTTTTATTATATCGGGCGCTGAACATTTTGTCTCGCGCACTGTGTGCTTGATATATTATCTCGTGTGCTCTACATTTTTTCACGTGTATTGTACATATAATCTTTACACTGTCCTTATTACGTGACACTATAAAGCCATCGATCGAATAAATATTTTAAATGTAGGCACTGTTAGCGTGAGTCTATCCAATACATGTATTTTGACATGACGTGTTTCAATTAACCCACATTTAAAAAACAATTAAAACACAATTAGTAACTACGTACTTTCGTCAGATCAATACGCAAGAGTAGAAACAATATTGACCCAGTATTTGCCCAAAACAAATACTTCAATGTTGCGCAAACAAGCCACAAACAAAATATATGCTGAAGAATGGAAGCGCGTTGAAGTTCGGGATATATTTGTGAATAGTAGAGTATCTAGGTGAAGGACTATGCATGAAGAGCTGTGTACATTTAGCATTGATTCTCGTAGTTGAAGTGGCACAGAAATATTTTAATACAAATATCTGAAACCTGAATCCTATACCGGTTCTTTCCTAGTGCATTAAATAGTATTGATCACCATGCAAGTTGGTCAGATTTTAGAAAAGCATTATAGAACATAAATCTGTAGAATAAGTTATTAGCACCAAAAAGCCAATGACGCCAGGTAAGTCTCGTATCATTACTATACTGCTGAGCTGTATGAGAACGAAAGTTTCCGTCATATTTTTTATGCTGAGATTAACAATGCGAAAGTTTTCAATTTGAAATTAGTCTCAAATGAAGTTTGTATGGCGCATCAGTAAAATGAATTTTCAATCATAAATGAAATGTATGACGGTGAACTTAATTAACGAGTTTTCAATTTGAAAAAAGTCTCATATGAAGTTTGTATGGCGCCTTAATAAAACAGTTTTTTTAATTTGAAATTAGATACAATTGAAGTTTGTATGGTGAGTTTAATAAACGTAAGCTTCCAATGTGAAATTAGTCACAAATGAAATTTCTTATGCATATCCTTGTAAGGAGGAATGTATCTGACTTCATCTAACAATCAGAAAATAAAACAATTATGTTGAGTTAAACAAACAATGTCTGGCTTGATATCAATCTCAAATAAAAAATCTAATTCTGAGCATAAATAAACAATAAATACAAATTGCAAACGTTTCAATTATTTTGCAGAGCTTAGTTAGACGTTAAAATATGTGTCAGGTTTGTCTTACATTATTCTAGGAAAGAACATATTATATCAGATAATGGTGGGTTTTTAATAAATACAAAAAGGTGCATGTTTCTATATGTATATAACGGATATGGTTTGAGTGAACTCCTTATTTTTATATATACGTATACAGGGACTGTCAAAAAATATACAGACAATTACTACGGAAATTTACCTCAATCGAAATTTGAAGAAAGAAAAAACTAGTGTTCAAGTCTGATTTATTTCCATCGGTACCAAGCGCAATGGCCATAGTAGGCAGTACTTATCTTTATCTCATCATCAGTTTCTTAAAGATGTATCTGGCTTACCTGAACCTAAACTTGTTTAATGGACTTCATCCAGTATTGTTGTTATAAAGTCTAAAACACCATTAATAAGAACCATTGCCATGTACAACCGTTTAAAACAATATTGTTTAGTCATATTACTAACAGACATAACTAGTAAAAAACACCCGCTGGTTAAAAAAATGGAATTTAATTTTATGGTAATACAAGCGTCTTTTTTTCGACAAATACAGAGAAATATATTATAAATGTAAGCTGTGATAATGCATATTTATTGAAGTTTTAACTAGATAAAGTAGATTTTTCATGTTTATTTAGATAACCAAATCACGGACCTATATAACATGGTATATAGGTCCGTGACCAAATGAACAAAAAAAGAGCATAATATATCTTTAAATATTTTACATTGAAACCTCAATAATAAGAGCATCCTTGTTTCTAAGGAAAGTCGCTATTAGTTGTGAGGTGACCTAAGTATCGAGTTATAGTATGGTTGAACTAATAAAACTCGTCCTTGAAAATGCCGACCGCTTTTAATGAAAATAGTTTTCCAATTTGAAATTAGTCTCAAGGAAGCTTTCAATTTGAAATGAGTCACCAATGAAATTTGTATGACTCAGGGCTTAATAAAATAGAGTGGTATTAAGTGTAAGGTGGTCTTACGTTATATGTTGTATTAAGTTTAAGGTCTTTAAGTGAGGTTTACGGTACTGACGCTTTCCAAAGTTTTCATATTTTGATATAGCTATAGGGACCGTTTGCTTTAAGGTCGCATTAAAGATTAAACTGGTCAACAACATCCTTGCCACGTCTGAGCGTCAAACCGGACGGAATAAAAGCGGAATAGCCCGATGTCATGCTTCTTACGTCAACAGTAAATTACTTCAAATTTAAACGTATACTCAAATACTTTCCCAATTGGTAATTTCTTCTATTGTCATATTTATTTCAGAATTATCAGTGACAAATAAATTAACTAAAATGTTTTATTTCAATATTACACTCACCTCAATCATTTGAAACCCAAATTTTACACAAACTAATCTGCTAAAAAGGTATTTTATCAAAATTAAAAAAGAACAGGAATGTAGGGTAACCAATTAGAAAAGCGTTTAAGTGTACGTCTTTCATTACTTAATGTGTCTTGATTTCCAAAACAATTAAAACATAATTATTAATCAAAAATCATAATCTAATACAATGTATATCAATAGTCATACATCCAGCAAAAGTTGTCAGTATTTTGAAGCAAAATTAAAGAATGTAGGCGACCAGGAAATGCTTCATACAGAGGGTGGAGCCACACTAAAAGCACAAGGAAACTATTTTTGGAACTTTTGTTCTCTTAAATAATTTTGAATTTATTATATTCAGTTGCTCTAGTCTTACTATTTAAACAAATTATTTGCACTATGAAAATACGCTTACAAATAAATAGCCTTCACATTTTCCAAATTATTTCAGAGACCAATGCATTGTCCTCCGTTTTCGTTAAACCATTTATCGGAGCACCTACAACTTTTCCTGAATGTACATAGTATCTATATTAACTAAACTTTCGTATAATATATCATTTTTGTGCTTTCACTGATAAAGTCAAGTCACGTAAGTGATAAATTCCACACTCCTGTTACGCTGTTTGTCTTGACAACTTCATTATTGTCGGTCTCAGAACACAACCAAGTTAACTCGACGAGGTTCAAACCCAAAAAGGCCAAATTAATCATATGAGTGTAGTAAAAGTTTCACCATCATAGTAACCCATCGAATATTTTTTCGAACGCATGTTTCGATTTCCTGCGGTTAGCTTCAATAGTCTCATGTCCAAGGTGTAATCCTGCGCCATCAGTATTTCTACGTTTAACTCTTCGACTCGGTTTTCTTCTTCCGTCGCTAGGAAACTCGCTGTGTCTCCTTATTTCAACATTGTTTATTCTTCTTTGAGTTGATTTTTCGGGTAAATCAGCATCGTTTTCTATCGATTCCTTAATGCTCGCCGCATTGTCTTCAATATCATTAGGGTTTATTTCTTCACTGTCATTAATGTGTTCAAGTTTGTTGGAATACAGTCCACATGCGGCTTTGAAGTTACTATGGCTGTTCTCAAAAACGTCGTCGCTTTCATAATCTCCACTGGATTGAGTAAAGTACCGACCACTCCGTCCAGTACCGTAACTTTCATTGAGTTCGTCGTCTTTCAAATCTCGACCGGGGAACGGGTCATATCCCGGACTTTCATCATGATCAAGTTTCGATGTATATTCAACTGCCGTGCTCATCATGTTTACATAATAAAGACGTAATTTCAGATTGAAAAAGTCATTACAGTCGTCCTTTTTACCATTCGGAATCTTTTTATCTACTTTTGTAGTATCCTTCAAATTAAAATGATGAGAATAGTACCGCCGGCAATAACTCAGATTGTTGCATTCGCTTAAAGATCGAGGTCGACTTGTATCTGAAGTTATTCGACTTTTCGATGTACTTATGTCCGAATCATCGAAAACATAATCTGGTTTCTTTTGTCGAATTTTCTTCACTTCGCGCCTTAGTCTCTGTGTTTGGAGCAGGTGCGTTCTTTCGACATCTTTTCGATGTTTGTTTAAAGTCTTCTCCTGGAGCGATAATCGAGTATCGAGTAGCGTGTTTACAACTCGAATCTTGTCGAAAGAAATGGCGTCTAGCTTATCGTTTAAACTCGTCTGAATGTTATTATTAATCGGTGCACTTAAAGGTAAGTTTATATCCATCGTGAATATTAAACAAAAATTTTCACAAAATAATTCCTTTCGATTTCAACTGCATATATTCATCAATATCGAATCACTTTCGAACAAACAGTCGTTACATTTTTTTTTGATTATCGATAGTGTTAATGTTTAGTGTTATCACTTAGACACATCGATTATTAATTGTCTTACAATTGTTTTGCCATTGCAAAGAGACAAAATTCAACTTTTTCATTTATTGTCTGTAGATATTTGATTAAATATTAAGTACAAATCAATTCCATGAACTTTAGCGGCAAATTCAATCCGAAAAGCGTTCACAAACTACTGTGTTTAAGCGCCAAATATTCCAATATTGTTTTCATTGGCATTTGCTCTCACGGTGTCCTCAAAGGCAGCTTAATTAAAATCGCATCCGAATAAATCCGAAATCTCATATATTGAATATTCTATCCCAAAGTGCTCCAATATACCAAGATACGAGATTTTGTGAAATACAACGAGACTTTATAAATCCCACCAATAGCTTTAGATATGGTTGGGCCGATAGCTTCTAAATGATAATCCCCTAATTTAATTTGTGTGTTTGTTCACAGATAGTGCGAGTTAGGATCAATGAAATATTTTTATCACATTTCCTTGTCGAAAAAATGTTAAAATTCTTTAAAAGTATGCACAATTATTTAGTTAGTCTCTCTTTGTGATCGAGTTTATCTTTGATAAAACCTGTTTCCTGCTGTTGAGGCCTTTAAGTCAAAAGATTTGCGTTCTATGACACCGTAGCCCGCTTTGTATCAAACATAACAACCGCCCCAAGAATTATCATACGGTATTTATCTATTTACACGGCACACGGTAATCCTCCGAACAAATAATACAGAACACGGCAGGTATTGAACTATTAACCTCTTCACAAATATTCCAGTTTAATGCATTAATAATATGTTCCTGCAACTAATTATCCACATAAAAACTTTACAATCTTCAAAGCGAGTGTTTTGTTGTCTACGTCATTACACACACGTCAGGATTTCCTCTAACTTATTAATTTGTTAAAGTTTCGATTCAATGATACTTTTTAATATTTGACTAGTTCTTCTGGAACTAATTACACTTATACGGAAATCTATACAAATATTGACATTGTTAAATCATTATTTATTTCACGTTTATGAATCCTTCACTCGTTCATCCAAGTCTGATCGATAGAAGCTGGTTGAAAGCAATATGGCTATTGAAAAGCAAACATCTAGTAAACTTATATGAAACCGTTCGCGATTTTTGTTACAAAAATCGATGTTTCGTACTCGTAAGTGAACATTTATTATGATTATCTAAAAATTGTTTTAAAATCCTCAAATCCGACAAAGTCACTGACGTAAACCCACTAAGATTAAATCGTCCAACCCACAATATGATAGATAGATTGAAATATGACTCGTTTTCTCCGTTTTAACATTTTTCAAATAAATTCGCGATCTCGCCTATTGTCAAATGAAAATTCTAATACGAGAATACAAGGCGAATTATATTTCAACTAACACTGATGGCCCTATATATTCTACTTGTATTTATCTATTCAATTTAATTGGGCTGAAAATAATACACTTTTATAACAAATGAACTTTTGGAGGAAAAAGACACTTTAGATTTAATCATTTATACAAGCTTTTGAAAATTTCATACAATTTCACCTTGAAACTTGGCCTTCTGTCTGAGTAAGCTTTTATTCAAATATTCAAATTTTAAATTTTGAAAACATATTTGTTACTATTTCAAAAAGAATATTTCATTTCACTTCAATCGTGATCGATTATTATAATTCAGCTTGTCAATATTATACTTACAAGGTTGACGGACAATGACATTGCACTTAATTATTTTATCAATGAATTAGTAAAAACTTAATAATAAATGAAAACATGAAGTGGCCTCTCTATTTATTGGAATAACAATTATTAATCTCTTTACCACAAAACCATTGAAAGTTGGGCTTTTTAAATGGGCTTTAAATTGACCTATATTTTCACGTGACCAGTCGCGCTATTAACCGGAGTGTGATTAAATTTCCGGACCGGAAAACTTTCAACATTATTATTTGCGTACATATTTTTATAAGACAACTAATAATTCGGTAAAACGTGGTTATTAAGGTCCGGTCTAAATATCAAAATACGGCTTATTTTGATCAATAGATTAAAATACATGGACCTTATTTTGAAATTGTCTAATCAATGTTTAACTATAGATGATTGCTGACTTCGCGCATAACGCTTAATGCAGGCAATTATACATTATATATTGTATATATTTTCCCTATATAATCTATTGATCAAAACTGGTAGGGAGGAAACTCGATATCGATTTCCGGGTCATTTTCAAGGGGGACAATCCACTGCGATAATAATAGGGATCTAGACTTGGTTTCATTATTGGCATATACATTTATTAGCGTATAGATAGAATCAGATATTTCTATATTTGGAAGTATATATCTGCCTTTTGAATCTTTTATCTCGTTCAAAACAGAGTACTCGTTCTTTAGGTTAATAACAAATGAACATATCCACAACTGTTTGTCGTGCCATAAGCGTGAAAAGCGTCCCAGTTAGTGCATTGCTGGGTTACAAAGGTTACCACACAATCAGAAAAGTGGGTTTCTTGTAAAAATACGATGTCAATGCGTTGTAGTATGATCCATTGATTTAATCTTTCACGTTTCGCTGAATCACGTAAACCCTGTGCGTTCAGAGACGTTAAGTGCAGGATAGTGGTTTCATGTTTTAACTCGGGTGCCAGTAATCAATGTAGGTACAAGTATATTAATATTATCGGCTCATAAAATCATTTTGCAAAAATGATATCATGCAAAGGAAAGTATGGGTGTTATTATATACATCTCTATGACAATCAGTGTGCCTATTACTTCAAGGTAAGATAATAATTCAGTTTGCATGCATTGTACAATTGGTATATCATATATATATGTAACAATTATTCTAATATTGATCATTGTACTAAGCTTCATAAAGCGTAACGTACATAAGTGTGTGTCCGTTATTGCAATATCGCATTCCATTAATCGAGACAACGGTCGATTGTAAAACATTTATAGAAAGCATAATTTATTAAAATTACTTTTTCTTTTTCCTGCGGTCGTTTTGTGACTCCGTTGTAGCAGACCTTTTTTTCTTATTGTCAGTTGATGTTGGGCTGGTGTTATTCGCCGGTGACATGAATTTGGTTAAAGTTGTTTTGTCCCGAGACACTCGGTTTGATTGATTTCGGCTTTTTTGGACTTGCACGAGAAACCTTTCTTTCTTTTTCACGTGGGTTTTGGTCAGTTAGTTTACGTGCACGAGTCTTTTTGTGTATGGAGTTGGAATGTTGTTCTCACTTTCCGTGTCACTGCCTGTGTTGTCCTCGTTCTGTGATTGGTGAACCTGAGGGGTGTAGTCAGAGTCCAATTGTATGCAATCTGATTGTTTGTGTCCCTGTTTCTGACACAATCTACTTGTCCAATCGTTACATTAATCTCGTTTTAAATGTCCTGTTTGCAGGCATTTTGAACATGAGCTTGGTTGACCTTCGCCTCTTTGCGTCTGACCTATATGTATCACACGCCCCTTGAATCGGCCAAACATTACCAAAGGGGGAGAGGTTCATTAAACGGAGATTGCAGACACAAAACAATGCGGTCTCCAGTTTCCCATTGTAGCGTAATTAATCCCTATACATAGTGATAACATCTAAGCCTTTAAATGTTAGTATTCATAAAAGTATGGAACTACATGTACTAAAATTCATAAATGTAAATTTGTTTAAATAATAACAAATGTATTTACTTCTAAATGAACAGGTAATCAAACAAAAACGTTGCCCTGGACTATGTTTCAGACTCTTACTAATATCATCGAATATTTATTACCTTCAGACACTCTTACTCCATCTATGTGTCTAACCAATCAAACTATATTCAACTCTACTCTCAACACCACAAGTATATGAATTTGAGACCGAGGATCAATATACTATGCAAGTTTGAGAGACTCTCTTCCCCAAAACAAACCATAGACCAAACTGCAACTCGTCTCAGTCCCCAATTCCCTTCAGCTCAATGACTACATTTCGGGTGGAATTTAAACCTGCAGCGGTGAGGGGCAAATTATTTATCCGAAGAAACGAAAATATGCCTTATCAAGCTCAACAGACAAACATACATGCGTTCTAGGAATACTTAAACGACTTGAGAAATGCCCGTCGCTACTTAAAATAATCAAAGCGCTTTCAGCGCTGAAAGCGCAGAAAGACTGGGGGAGACGAAGTTTCTTGTGTTCTGTAAAGACTTGTCAACAAGAGATTGTAGAAGCATTGCACAGTCTCACTCGGGGATGGACATAGGGACTGGTTCACTTACAAGCAATGTTTATTTCAAAGCGTGCATGTATGACTAGTTCAAACTGGACCATTGATAAGACAGGATTTAGTTTACCGGCTTCACTTAGAAACTATTTGTGTGTGGGCAAGTACTCGCACGGTCTTAACGTTTCTTGTTTTTCAGCAAGGGGCTCGTCAGAGCCAATTGCTATAGGAGGCGAAATCCGCGGACACTCATCGGATGAGTCATCCCAAGTCTATAATATGAAAACAAGCTAATGCACTTTAACTCAGCGGACGATAGTAGTAGGCAGAGATACGTATACAAGAAAACGGTGCAGCGTATAATATATCCAACGAACAAATATATGTATATTGAAATCATGAGAAATGCAATTTTCCGTCATTGTTCGGTAGAATATCGACTATTTACGGAAACGTACTTTATATTTGCGCCTCTCCGCCTCTGCAGTTCCATTTATGTCATGCAACAAAAGGACAACCAACACAGTGTAAGTTGAAAAAGGCATGCCAGACAATTTATTTTAAAACAAAAGGAACTAAATCAAACTAAAACAATGACTAGTAATGTGTACTTTTGGTAGCATAGGACATAAAGTTGGACTACAAAAGTCCACATAACAAACATAAATAAAATATAATACAATGATCCTGAAATATATTACAAGGAGGGTGGTGGGGAGGAAAGTGGTGATAAATTGCAATAATAAACTTCTCTGGAACAATCACAAGCTCCGCGTTGTTGATCCAGAACAGATGTAAATGAGTGCATGATAATTAATTAACCAAAAGGTGAATTTAACCCAAAGCTGACAAGTACCGGAACGGTTACAAAGGGTCCTCCAGGTCCATATACTTAAATAATAATCAATATTGAAAAATAGCTGTAAATATAAACAACTTTATATTGTTACACTATATAAAGTATAATTTTATATTTGCGCCTCTCCGCCTCTGCAGTTCCATTTATGTCATGCAACAAAAGGACAACCAACACAGTGTAAGTTGAAAAAGGTTTATTGTCATCCTTTCTGTAGGTCGGTCGATTGGTTGTTCTGTCCACTATACAACCTATGTAGTTTGTGTAGTTAACTACTTCTTCAGTTTTCAAGGGATTACAATGCAATTTGATAATACAAGTACCATGATACATGATTTGTAAATGTGAAAGACATGAATTTGCTGTGCATCCATCAAAATGTTTTAGAATTATGTCCCTTTGAACTGAAGTCTTCTTTTAGAACACATGTCATAACACTATAGTTTGTGTTGCAAAATACGTTAGTTTTCAATGGATTGCATTGAAACATAGCATATAATCAACATTAAGGTACTGCTTCTTCATCCATCCATCTGACTGACATTACCAATTCTTTGTATACACTATTGTGTTTTTAACTCCTATATTATTTAATATACTGATAACAAAGTGTTCATGAAAGACTAATTGTGATAGACAAATCTATGTCCAAGTGACGTCTGTGATCTGCAGCGAGCCCCTTGCTGTCAGAACTTTCAGTGCTTTGAATATGAAAGGACATTTAGTTATATAAATGTGACGTCATCTAGTTTATGTCTCGCACGAAATATACCTCGTTAGTTTTAATAGCCATCTGTGTGTGCATTGTCAGTCATGCAGAAACGATGTATAGTTATAGAAGATATAGCGCTGTCAGGATGTGTGTGTCCTCTTTTAGTTTATCCGCGCTTTATCTCCTTACCCTTTTATTGATTTTAAACCAAACCTCGCAGGATTGATCAGCATCACGTGAATCCTTATCTGTTTATTCTGCTTCGATTGCTATAAAAAGGGGCCATGACAACACGATCATAGAGATTATTATCAACTCTAGATATTTTTTTTTCAAATTGCCAATTTTCACCTTTTGACAGCAATACTTGGCTGGCTTATTAAATGTTCCGACCCTACTTTAGCATTTTGATACCACTCCCCTTGACACAGACCTTTGTCCATGCCTATGCTGACAAGCGGACTGACTGAATTGTTTCTATAAGAGTCTGATTTGTACTCGACGGGTTGCCTGTTTGGCGTTAAATTAATGTTGTGGTTCCGGTTACCCGGTCCTACTTTTAAGTCCCGGTCCTAATTGTGTTTTTACATTTTAAAAATTGCTGTTACAATTACACACGCGTTAAAAATTGTACACAAATAATTTTCAAACATTTTTTTATCTTCAAATCCCGTTTTTTTCTCAGTATATAACGCTAACAGCAACATCAATTGATTTAAGTCTACTGTTACAGCAAAAGTGTTGATTAGGAGTTGTCCTTCACTGACGTGTTACGGGAACGAACACGAGTATAATATGGTTTTAAATGACAGTCATAAATATTCCGTGCATAACTGTAAACTAACTGTCAGACTATCAATCGATATACTATACATTACTATCCGAATATTTCATGGGGATTAATGTGTGACATGTGAATCACATTTATCAACACTTAATAGTTTGAGAAAAAGCCTGGTGCAATAGTCATTTCCTTCGGCATCCAACATCGGCATCGGTATAAACCGGCAATGTCTAATATTAGTCGGGTTCAGTCGTACTGATATTGCAAACAGTAACATAGTGAAAGGGGAAGAAACTCCAGACTAATATCGTAATGGTTCAGGCCGATTTACATGCTTTATTGTTAAACGGTTAAGCATGAACAGTCTAATGTATATCATTAAAAGCAACAAGGCGTCCTCTTATTTTAAAGTTTTTATAACTACCGTATCTAAAATTAAAATTAATAGAACGAATTACTTATGGACTACAAGTATTTATTTCCAACGAGTAAGGTCCTGTTCAACTCGCCTCAGTCCTTATCGCCACACCCCTCGCTTTATTGACCACCTTAAATGGTTATCATGGGTTTCATTTCCAACGAGTGAGAGTATGATCTATGACAACATGCATTTATTTCCAAAGAGTGATATCCCGTTAAATGTTTAACATGCAGCGTATATTCGACTGACACTTTTCGGAGTACACTTCGTAGCTCCGCCCACTATGCACAATATTATGATACAACAAGGGTCTATTATCAAATCCGTGGTGGATGCAAACCTTTAAAAACAATACGTGCTCAACAAAAGTTTATTGCAAATATTTAGCCAGTCGAAAATGCGTGTGCACACCCGTTCTTGCTTAATTTCTTAACGGTTGAAGCCATTTTTTCATATCATGAACAAATAGTGAATGGTAAATTAATTTTCGTTGTTCAATTTCTAAACGGGTGATGCCGATTACAATAAATTGAGCATCGATCATTGCGTTTTTTCTTTACTGCTCAATATAACTAACAAATAAAGTGAGTATCAATCAATGTCCAATATCCTAACGGGTTAGGCCGAATTAAATAATACTTCCAAATAAAGTAAACAACGGTTATTGCTGAATTTTTAGACGAATTATGCCGTTTTTCATGAAAGGAAGAAGAATGACAGATGATGGTTTTGTTAAATTACCTACGTAGACATTACACTTTTATGGCTATTGTCATATTATAGACATGGTATCTTCTTGGCTACTGTCGTACTGTAGGCATCAAACCTTTATAGCTATTTCCATATTATAGACATGGTATCTACATGGCTACTGTCGTATTGAAGACATTTCACTTTCGTGGATACTGTCATATTATAGACACGGTATCTAAATGGCTACTGTCGTATTGTAGACATTAATCTTTCATGGATATTGTCATATTATAGGCAAGGTATCTACATGGCTACTGTCATATTGTAGACATTAAACGTTTATGGTTATTGTCATATTATAGACATGGTATCTAAATGGTTACTGTCGTATTGTAGACACGGTATCTAAATGGCTACTGTCGTATTGTAGACATTAATCTTTCATGGATATTGTCATATTATAGGCAAGGTATCTACATGGCTACTGTCATATTGTAGACATTAAACGTTTATGGCTATTGTCATATTATAGACATGGTATCTAAATGGCTACTGTCATATTGTAGACATTAAACGTTTATGGCTATTGCCATATTATAGACATGGTATCTACATGGCTACTGTCGAACTGTAGGCATTACACTTTTATATCTATTTTCATATTATAGACATGGTATCTACATGGCTACTGTCGTATTTTAGACATTAATTGTTTATGGTTATTGACATATTATACACATGGTATCTACATGGCTACTGTCGTACTGTAGACATTAATTTTTTATGGTTATTGACATATTATACACATTGTATCTACATGGCTACTGTCGTATTGTAGACATTAATTGTTTATGGTTATTGACATATTATACACATGGTATCTACATGGCTACTGTCGTACTGTAGACATTATTTTTTTATGGTTATTGACATATTATACACATGGTATCTACATGGCTACTGTCGTACTGTAGACATTAATTTTTTATGGTTATTGACATATTATACACATGGTATCTACATAGCTACTGTCGTATTGTAGACATTATTTTTTTATGGTTATTGACATATTATACACATGGTATCTACATGGCTACTGTCGTATTGTAGACATTAATTTTTTATGGTTATTGACATATTATACACATGGTATCTACATGGCTACTGTCGTACTGTAGACATTAATTTTTTATGGTTATTGACATATTATACACATGGTATCTACATGGCTACTGTCGTACTGTAGACATTAATTTTTTATGGTTATTGACATATTATACACATGGTATCTACATAGCTACTGTCGTATTGTAGACATTAATTTTTTATGGTTATTGACATATTATACACATGGTATCTACATGGCTACTGTCGTACTGTAGACATTAATTTTTTATGGTTATTGACATATTATACACATGGTATCTACATGGCTACTGTCGTACTGTAGACATTAATTTTTTATGGTTATTGACATATTATACACATGGTATCTACATAGCGACTGTCGTATTGTAGACATTAATTTTTTATGGTTATTGACATATTATACACATGGTATCTACATGGCTACTGTCGTACTGTAGACATTAATTTTTTATGGTTATTGACATATTATACACATGGTATCTACATGGCTACTGTCGTACTGTAGACATTAATTGTTTATGGTTATTGACATATTATACACATGGTATCTACATAGCTACTGTCGTATTGTAGACATTAATTTTTTATGGTTATTGACATATTATACACATCGTATCTACATGGCTACTGTCGTACTGTAGACATTAATTTTTTATGGTTATTGACATATTGTACACATGGTATCTACATGGCTACTGTCGTACTGTAGACATTAATTTTTTATGGTTATTGACATATTATACACATGGTATCTACATAGCTACTGTCGTATTGTAGACATTAATTTTTTATGGTTATTGACATATTATACACATGGTATCTACATGGCTACTGTCGTACTGTAGACATTAATTTTTTATGGTTATTGACATATTATACACATGGTATCTACATAGCTACTGTCGTATTGTAGACATTAATTTTTGATGGTTATTGACATATTATACACATGGTATCTACATGGCTACTGTCGTACTGTAGACATTAATTTTTTATGGTTATTGACATATTATACACATGGTATCTACATAGCTACTGTCGTATTGTAGACATTAATTTTTTATGGTTATTGACATATTATACACATGGTATCTACATGGATACTGTCGTACTGTAGGCATTACACTTTTATAGATATTTTCATATTATAGACATGGTATCTACATGGCTACTGTCGTACTGTAGACACTAAACTTTGAAAAATCAACACTCGATTTTCGCACCTTTTTTAAATGCAAGACGGACATTTATGTTTTAAGACTAAATGAAGTTATATCTGTATACGAAACTAGATAATGTAATGACACGGACCTATATAGGTCCGTGGTAATGATAACATCACGTGCCACAGATAATTAATGTCCGGCGTAAATGTACAGACACTATAATGGACACGTATTCATGATTTTATCCTTCCGACGTGTTTTCATTCCGTGTCGGGGAAAATCACGAGATGTTTCGGATGTAGAAAGATTGAAGAAAAGCCAAACAATTTTATCGTTGGTTTCTATGGTCACCCATGCCACGTGACCACTGACTGAAATGTGTAGAGTTGACATTTGCGTATTTTTGAAAGTTGTGCTCTCTTTTTTGGCGGATGGAAAGTTTACTTCTTTTACCATGTTTTGGACTGGATTTAATGGACGAAATTGGATACACTTAGGCTTTGAGTTATGTTTGATGTGGACTTTAAGTGCGGTGTGTGTTCATTCGGCTTGTTATTATTTTGGAAATTAAGCAGTATAGTGTGCAGATACTGTGAACCAGTCAAGACAAAACAAATATTTGGAGTCAAGCTACCGGAGGATTATTTGTTGATTAGGTATGTTCATACTGATAATCTTGTGATAATTATTCAAGAAAGATACTGCTTATGTTGTAACACCTTAGACATTGATATCATGTTTTTGCATAGAATCACCGAAAAGCACCGAAAACTTGAAGAATGCTACAGTTCTTGCGGCTAGAACGGAGAGGAAACGTTTTTTTGAGACCTACAACATCGGCTTCAGGCAATCGGATACTTGTTATTATAATAATAATAATAATAATAAATTCTTTATTTTCAGAAGGTTACATAGTTAAGGTTAACAATAAATTGTACATCTTTTTTTCAATATGGCATTCGATTAACAATATAAACACGCACAAACAAACAAGAATTCACACACGCACACGCACACACACCAACACACGCAAACACGCATTCACACACGCACACACAATACATTGTACATGTACATCATGTTTTAACATCAGGATGTAAATGAGACTATTAAAAACTACAAAAGTTAAGATGATCTGAAAATAAAATTGAAATAAAACAACAACGACAACAGACGCCTCACATAAGACACATACATACAATAATTAAATATTATTGATATCATTGTTTAAGCATTAAGTAGTTCCTATAATTAATTTTAGATGTTTCTGTATCAGACAGACAACGTATATTTACAGGAATTGAATTCCATACCTCACGAGCATAAAAAGAGAATGTTTGTTTACCGTAATTTGATTTAAAGGAAAAGGGTGCTATGTCATTGTTGGTGGTGGATCTTAATGAGTATGTAGAATTGTGGGTGAAAGAAATTATATCATGAAAGTAAGTGGTCATTTTATTATGTGAGAATGTATGCACTTTAGTTGCTGAGAGAAATTTACATCTATTTTCAAATGATAGCCACCCTAATTCAATGAATAAGGGTCGTGATGGTGTTATTTGTGGTCTATGTAGAATAATATTACCTGTTCTAGAGTGATATTATTTACATAAAGTGATAGCGAAGAATTTAGTACAGGTCTTTTAGCATTTGAAATTATCATACATTTAGTTTTATTAGGATGAATGGACATGTTGTTCCGGAAACAACAATCAGAAACCATGTCCAAATCGCCCTGTAGGGACTGCTGTATTTCGACAATGTTATAACCAGATAAGTGTAATGTTGAGTCATCTGCATAGAGATCGATGGTCGAATTTTGAAGATAAAATGGAATGTCATTGATATATATTAGGAAAAGGAGGGGACCAAGAATAGATCCCTGCGGAACACCGGATTTGACCTCTTGAAAGGTTGACTTGTTGGATCCGATTTTTACACATTGCCTTCTATTTATCAAATAAGACCGCATCAAAGCTAACGAGTTTTCCGAGAAGTGGTACATTCGGAGCTTTTCAAGTAAAATTCTATGATCCACTAAATCAAAAGCTTTCCTAAGATCAAGAAATACAGATCCAATCAAACATCCAGAGTCAATGTATTTGAGCCACGAATCGACAAGCCTTATTAAAGAAGACTGGCAAGAATGATTGTGGCGAAATCCAGACTGATATTTATGAAGTAGTTGGTGTTTGTCAAGAAAAGTTTTGAGGCTTTTGGCAATGTGTCTTACAAATATTGTAGATATTGTTGGAAGAATAGATATAGGACGGTAATTGTTAAGATCATCTTTATCAGAGCCCTTATGCAGTGGAATAATATATGCATCTTTTAAATGATCAGTAAATACACCACAAGCTATACTATTATTTATAATGGATGTAATAGGACCAATGATAGTACATGTATCACCACAAAGTTTAAGAATATTGGGACCGATATTATCCAGACCAGAAGCTTTAGAAATGTCTAATTTTCCTATTATTCTCCGAACATCATATGTTGTAATGAAGTCTATGTTTAAAAAGTCTGAATTGATTTTATTATTTAAGTATGTTTCAAAAGTGTGGTAATTGTCAGGATCAAATTTAGTCTTTTGAATGATGTCTGCAATGTTAGTGAAGTGTGTGTTGAATGCTTCAAGAATAGTGTTGGTATCATCAATGTATTCATTACCATGTTTGATTCTTTGTGGTACTGCAAGAAATGTTTGAGATTTTGTTAGTGAATTTAAAGTATTCCAAAGAAATTTTGTTGATTTATTTGCCATTATTGACGTATTGTAAAATTGTCGTTTGCTCTTACGAATGATGTGTGTGACATAATTTCGCTGCTTTTTATACTGGTCTATGTTGTTTGCCCTTTTTAATGTATCACGAGTTCTAATTGCTGATCTTATTTCCCACGTAAACCAACCTGGTAAATATTGTGATTTTATTCTTTTAGATTTCAGAGGTGCATTTAAGTTAATTGTTTGTTTTATAATGCTGAGTAAATGATTGAGAGCAGAGTTGTGATTGTTCAACGTTTCAGTTATGTCTAGGTTGGACATCAATAAATCATTTTGGAATTTTGATGCCGAAAATGTTTTGAATTGTCTATATGAGATAGTAGTATGTGTATTCTTGTAGATTTTAGATTGAATACGACGCGTGAAACAAACAGGAAAATGGTCACTGATACTGTAAGAAGAAACAAACCTCCGTGACCCTGTCACGTCGACTAGAATACAGGTGGTCAATAATTGTACTCGACGTTTTAGATGTTCTCGTGGGTCGCGTTACCAGCTGCGAAAGTCCATTCGACACAATAAAGGAGGACCATCTAGAATTACTAAAAGAATTTCTATCTGCAAGAAAGTTTATGCTAAAATCACCCATAATATGATATTCTTGTGAAGAGCACATTTAAGCGTTTGAGAACTGATTCTCATACGCTGATATCCAATCATGAGTAGAATCCGGGGGTCTGTAAACAAAGTTTAATAAGAAAGATTGAGTTTTAGGGAAAGTAACTTCAGCCCACACTGATTCTAATATAGGAATATTTAAGTCATGTCTGTGTTGAAAAGATATCTTGTCTTTGATGTATATAAGAATACCACCACCTTAACGATTACTTCTATCCTTACGAATAATAGAATAATTTTGAATAAATAAATCTTCATCTAAAATTCCGTCATGCAAAAATGTTTCACAAAGACCCAGTATGTCAATATTTATAGAAGCGAGAAGGCATTTCAATTCGTATAGCTTAGGCAATATGTGTTGAACATTTAGATTGACAACATGTAAACCTCTGTTCTTCAATTCAATATCGAAAAAAATTGTAGTAGGTAAACCATGTAAATTATTACTACCAGTACTATTAATTGTAGCACAAGATGAATTAGGTAAGGAACCGTTTACATTCAATATTGTCTGAGGCTTATTTAATGATATCATATTATCAGAACATTTCAATTTTCTTCTGTACAAATTAGAATCATTAGTGTTATACTGTAAGTCATTAAAATAACAATTATGGTTATTGCAATCGGCACATATTGATTCTGAGAGTTCATATTTGTTAAAAGTGTTGATAAGGTTCATGAGAACTCAAATCTCATCCAGCCCCGTTAGACGATTACTATCCAATAACAACCAGCGCGGAGGGTAATTGTTTATACCGAGCAGTATATTTTTGTTTAAATGGGGACGAAAGTCAGCATACGTTGTTGCGTTAACTGTCCGCGCTGGAACTAATTTAAAATAAGAAGTTTTACATGTGTAATGATTTTATGTCTGATGTTAGGATTGTAAAAAAGTGATTATTCTGAATTGTTGCATGATGTAATTGTGATAAATAGCGTTTCACGAATAGAGCAATTTTATATAACAAACCCTGTGCTAAATAAAACTATAAATTCCTACTACCCTCCTCAAATATTTTCGGAATTCACATCAGAACCATTAACAAGGAGGGTAGTAGGAAGATCTTGTAAAAATATATGTCCCGATTATTGCGTCATGTGGACACAAATGTCATATCCCTCATCAAATGTTTTAGTCCCAAATCATTTTGTCCCTTTAATTGAAAAATCTAAAGTTACCAATGAATGTCCAAATCTTACACAAGTTTATCCAATTATAAAAGAAATTCAAATATCCTCTATTCCTGAAAAAGCTAAAATTATACATGTAAATTCGGGGTCGGATACAGTTGACAGATCAGTAGTAAATGTGCCGTTTGATGACAGTGTACCATTGTTGCTCCAAGGACACATGGTAAAAAGCCAGGTCAACACAATCGAAAAATTACCACACGTACACTGTTACAGTAAAACAAATCAAAGTCAGACTCTTAGTGTGATTTGGGTTGAATATTAATGCTTTTATATCATACCGACTGTGCAATGCGATAACACCTCGGTGGCTATCAGGCTTACGGACAGCACATACTCGGTTTGACTACAAATCAAATTCATGTACATTGCTAATAATCTATGCTTCTGCTGTCCGAATTGCAATTTCTTTGTGCTGTTTGTATATGTATACGAATGTGTCATTAATTCCATTTTTGACTCTGATATTGTTATTACTTCATTAAACTGTGGCATTCTTCTTGGTCTGTCTCATCTGTAATATTTTTTGGTCAATTGGTTTTGTGATGATTTGTAATATGTTTGTTCAAATTTGCTATACTTGTTATACTTCGTTAACATTTTAATACTTTATTCTGTTATACTTGTTAAAGTTGGTTAACGTTTCTCTTCGTCATGGCCATTTTTGTTACGACACGATAAGACTGCCTCGGAACTGTCATAAAGGTTACGACAAAAAAACTTGCAGATAAAATGCCCTTGTCGTAAATTCGGCGTCTTACGACAGACTTTAGACAAAATACGTCGTAAGACACGTTGATAAAACGTCCCCCTGAAGCATAAACAATAATGGAAGCTAAAGCAAAGATGTAAACATCTGTATACTGGTAGTTTGAAGCATAACAGTAGAAATAAATTCACATGATTTAGGCAAAATTAGAGGAAAATATAAAACTGGATGCCCAAGAGCGACATGTTGATCCCACCAACTGTCAAGAGATGAAGAGAATACGGTTTTATAATGCTATACAGTGCATATCTATTATACCCAGTTTTGAACTTTGACCTCAAAGTGTAAGATTGACCTTTGAGCTATGTGTATGAGTCTTGCAAGTGACACACTGTCTAATCATGATAATCATTTGTGCCAAGTTATTTAAATAATTCCGCACCAATGGTCACTATCATATTCTGAGAAGATGTTAAAGATCATATTTAGACTTTTGCCATCAAAGTGTGACCTTTACGTTTTAGCTATGTACTCGGGTCTTGTATACAACTAATTGGATTATCCCCAAATAAATGTAATATTGGGGGAACAAATTTTATATCCATTTTTTTATGTTGGACACGTAACCTGGACCTTTTACCTTCAGAAACAGGTCTTCCACGAGACACACCAGGACATCGTGGTAGTAATTCGAAACTCCCCCCATAAACGACAGATTAATGGTCCGGACACGCCAATTCTTGACGGACAGACAGATACACGCACACACCCATTCACGCACGAAACACTGAGACATGCATGCCAAACCGCCATTGTAGCAAGCCGGCTCAACAAAAAACTATTATTGGCGTATTGGTAGGCGATACCAGATATACCAACTAGTATAAATTAATGTAGAGAGTTATATGTATTAATTAACATATATTTAATATTTATCACTGCACTTTTAGTACCGTTTACAGAACGAATCCTTAGTTAATAAAATAGTCTAACACTGTAGTTCACTTTTGGTATATACTACCATTATTATAAGTTTATAGTCGGAATAATACCAAATATACCAATTGGTATAATATTCGCGTTTTTACATTCAACTCAGATTTCACTGCTACTACCCGTATAAATACATATATAGACCTTTACAACAGGTGACTACTGGAATACTTCAAAAACGTTAGGACGGCACAATACATCCCAGGTAAAAATTAGCGCATAGTACTAGGACTATAGAAGGTGCAAGTATTAACAACACCGATATATGTCGATTCGTGTATTTTATTCTTTCAATTTTTAAAACTTTTTGATGCCTGATGAAAAAAGTATTGTGCCCCAGGTGAGGATCGAACTCACGACCTTCAGATTACTCTATATTATGTGACTATGAGACTGACGCGCTGCCTACTGCGCTACCGAGGCACCTGAGATACAAACCACCTTGAACAAAGTTTGCTCGGATTGTTTCACCTGTATAATTACCTTTAAGGCCAAATATTTATATGACTGGGTTATTGTGAAATTCATAATATTCCACTCGCCCCGATACAATAAACAGGTTAATAATTTCATAGGTGATAATATTTTGTGTCTATTTCTCTCAGATTAATACAAAATGTGGAACTTATTGTAGAAAGCATTGTGTTCATGCGTGTTTCTATTCAAATTAATATTGTTTACATACATATAACTGCATAATATACGTGGCAGATATCTATATTGCTAGTTAATATATTCATACACAGTAAAAAAACATGAAATGTGACAATATTACAAAAATGTTTGTATGTAGAAAAGATGGGACCAGACACACCTGTATAATCTAGTCATGGTATACTATTACAGTACGAAATCGAAAAGAGACTAGACCACTTCGATGTGTGGTTAAACAGTTGTCGAACAATCAACGAGGAATGCTTACAGTATAAGCATTGATAACAAATTAACCAATCGATATTTATTTAAAATTTAAATCTATTCAAACATCTGTACTTAAAATCATTGACTTATTTTAGTATTGCAATGCATGACCATAATGACCGCCCTCGGACAATATAACTTTTCCGATAAGTCCTCAAATCGACCTCACTAAAAGGTAATAATTGTACAATATATTAACAAGCATGGCCTATAAATCGTGTAGTTCGCTTGTGTCGACATGTCATACAACATTATGACCACTACTAGATGTGCAAAGTCCTAATTGTTGATATGATAAAACCCATACTTAGACAGAAGCGATTAATTACACCATTCAACACAAGTTATATAGACAATGAAATCGGCTAATATGCCGTTATTTGTTCACATGTGTCTCTAAACAGACATGAAACATATATTTCTTATAGCTAAAACATCAATAAACATGCATTAAAAAGCATAAACTCATAATGTATTGATCAATGATTTTTCAGGTTATTTTACAAGTTTTGTCGGTTAGTAATATGGTAAAAACGATCGGTTATACATTGCAATGGTTCTTATTAGAGATTTTTAGCCAATGTAACAACAGTAATGTATGAAGCCAATTCAAACATTTTATGTTCAGATGAGCCAGATACATCTTTAATTGAATCGAGGTTGACCTTTTAAACTAGGAACATGTTAATAAACATACATACGTATGTTAACTTAACCAGCCCTATGTTAAACGAAAATTGAATTTGGTTCATAATTTACGACAACTAGTTGTTGTGTGTCAATGAATTTAAACAAATCACCAAACATTGCATACGTCAGTAGCCCTGTGACTCGGGGGCGTTTGTTTATTTGGCATCTTTATTTCTTCTTCATATAGTAGTTAAATCATTATGGCTAATATGAAATGATATAATAATATAAAAATCAATTTAAGTCTAGAACATTACACATACTAATTATATAATGTCATTACCGTCCATATTATACTGCTTTATTCAGTGTGTACACTATCTGTAATTGTCAACATTATTGTACATGCACTGTATACTCTTAAATAAATATATAATTAAAAAAAATAGAACAATACAATCAATCTACATCGGTCTACGGGAGCTACACCGGTCTATGGGAGCTGCACCGGTCTATGTGAGCTACATCTGTATATGGGAGCTACACCGGTCTATGGGAGCTTCACCGGTCTATGGGAGCTACACCGTTCTATGGGAGCTACACCGGTCTATGGGAGCTACACCGGTCTATGGGAGCTACACCGGTCTATGTGAGCAACACCGGTCTATGGGAGCTACATCGGTATATGGGAGATACACCGGTCTATGGGAGCTACATCGGTCTATGGGAGCTACTCCGTTCTATGGGAGTTACATCGTTCTATGGGAGCTACACCGGTCTATGGGAGCTTCATCGGTCTATGGGAGCTACACCGGTCTATGGGAGCTACACCGGTCTATGGGAGCTACACCGGACTATGGGAGCTACACCGGTCTATAGGAGCTACATCGGTCTTATGGGAACTACACCGTTCTATGGGAGCGACACCGGTCTATGGGAGCTACATCGGTCTATGGGAGCAACACCGGTCTATGGGAGCTACACCGGTCTATGTGAGCAACACCGGTCTATGGGAGCTACATCGGTATATGGGAGCTACACCGGTCTATGGGAGCTACATCGGTCTATGGGAGCTACACCGTTCTATGGGAGTTACATCGTTCTATGGGAGCTACACCGGTCTATGGGAGCTACATCGGTCTATGGGAGCAACACCGGTCTATGGGAGCTACACCGGTCTATGGGAGCTACATCGGACTATGGGAGCTACACCGGTCTATGGGAGCTACATCGGTCTTATGGGAGCTACACCGTTCTATGGGAGCTACACCGGTCTATGGGAGCTACATCGGTCTATGGGAGCAACACCGGTCTATGGGAGCTACACCGGTCTATGGGAGCTACATCGGTCTATGGGAGCAACACCGGTCTATGGGAGCTACACCGGTCTATGGGAGCTACACCGGTCTATGGGAGCTACTACGTTCTATGGGAGCTACACCGGTTTATGGGATCTACACCGGTCTATGGGAGTTTTCTTTCTCATCCTGAGGTACAATCAACAATATGCCGTTACAATCCTGCTCCAATCGCAACGAACATTAAGACAGGATTTAACGTCTGACTGAACTTCAATAGATCTAAAATTATTTTTTTGTTTTTACCCCTGGTAAAAACCCATTTGTAAGCGAATTCCGGATCTATTTCCCTCTGGTGTCTCTATATGTCAATGTTTTGTCAATTACCCAAATTAGGGAGGTTTGCATTTCTGCGATGAAGCCAACACCTGGATCATGGATGGTACCCTCTTCATTGCATTGTTACATTAAAACAATAGTTTGTATATGAACAATCCGTATGGACTTTTATCAGTACTTAATTATGTCTTCCTACTCTCAAAAAGTATGATGAAAAGTGACAGTAAATTAACTGTCAATGCTCAGTCGTCTAGTCTTATACCATATGGCAATTTTCATAGCAAACATAATTTAAACGAACTGTGAAAATTGAAATCGTTTTCATGTGTTTTAGTTCCATATATGATACTTCATAATATTGTATCTATGTTGAAGTACAAACAACATTATCAGATATTCTACGATATTGTGTTAATTAGCCTGTGTCTAGTAAGCCAAGTCTGGCCGGGCATAAAACATTTTTTATGATTTTACATTGTAAATTGTACTGTAATATTTTATGTTTGACATTATAATGAACAATGATGTATGAATTATCATGTGTTCATTGTAAAATCATAGCTTGTGTTCAACACACACTAACTGTCGCTCCCAATCTAAACTTGCTGAAAGGCGGTCTTGAAGGCGAACCAAACCAAGACGACAACTATCAAGATAGTAGAAGCGATTATGTTAAGAATGAAATTGCTTGTGACTACTCAGAAAGCATTTTAACCCTTGTCGCACTAACAAATATTCACAATCGGACTAAGCAGAACACATTTTGGCACTGGTCTGAGAACGAGGGTATACACTGGCCCTGGTCTGAGAACGATGGTATACACCGGCTCTGGTCTGAGAACGAGGGTATACACTGGCACTGGTCTGAGAACTAGGGTATACACCGGCACTGGTCTGAGAACGAGAGTATACACCGGCTCTGATCTGAGAACGAGGGTATACACTGGCCCTAGTCTAAGAACGAGGGTATACACTGGCACTGGTCTGAGAACGAGAGTATACACCGGCTCTGGTCTGAAAACGAGGGTATACACTGGTCCTGGTCTGAGAACGAGGGTATACACCGGCACTGGTCTGAGAACGAGGGTATACACTGGCCCTGGTCTAAGAACGAGGGTATACACCGGTCCTGGTCTGAGAACAATTGTATACACCGATCCTGGTCTGAGAACAATGGTATACACCGATCCTGGTATCTTGAAATGTCAACCAATCCGCGTCAAGGTAACAAATGTTGTTCGGTTGAAGAGAACTTGGTTTAGCATTAACGTAAGATTTGATTGGTTTACACTACACTGATATGCAATTAACAAAGCCGTGTTAGTAAAAATAATTTAACACTTTGTGGACTTATCTGACGTATCGGTCGGAATTATTTGACAATTTCATATAACAACGTATTGTGTGTGTATAACTTCCGCCTAACAACACATCTCTCTTCGACAGATCATTCCGCCTATATGTATACATACCGAGACTTGAACACTACAAATCTTGGCGGAATAATCGGTCTACTGCACTGCACTTTAAATAATTACTTGTCTAATGACCTTTCTAACTACTGTGAGTAGAACTGATATTGAATAATTTGTACAAGTGAGGTTAAATTACAAGGGACAGATACCCTCTTTTGTCGTAAGAACTTTTCAATATCTAAGATCTTCAGAGACCTAATGGTATGATATTCTTATTGTTCATACACTACAAATCATTGGCCTAAACGGTACATGAATACATGTAGGTTCATTTGTCCCAGTGCACCATTCTTACTGACCGGAGGTATAACTATTCCCCTTGCTGCGATCAGACATTCTATTGGACCTATGAAGTATGGCCCATAGGTACTAGACACAAAATGTAAATTGAAAAATAATAGGCTAAAAACATTCGAACCACCAACATATTGAATATTGCCAATCACTACCGATAGGAAGTAACATATTCATTATTCATCAATATTTAACTTAACAATTAAACCAAACGCATCAATCCTTACGTGCATTCGTACACTATTAGTGTTTACATGAGGTAATTTATTATAACCGGAAAAGCAACACCTTATCTGATCAGTTGGCAACAGTATGATAACCGACAACTCATCTCAATTATCAAATCACTGAGTAAACACATTCTGTGATCCAGCGTTATAAGACGGAAACACGGACCTTAAATTGAAGTATTTAAAATTAACACTTAAATTAAAACCATTTGATCATTGTCCTGTGCAGTTTGAACACATTCGTAAGTCATTGTAACATAAGAAGGATTTCGTTCAGAGGTAAGTAACGTTTGTTTCAGCTTAGGGACTCGATTTTGTATCGCATGTATGATGTAGTTTTATTAAAACATAACACAAGCAGTAAATTGGTAAATGTAAAGTATGTAAAACAACCACATACAATACAATAGATTAGATACATTTATTTCAACATAAAATGTATAATTTAAAATTAAAATTAAGACATATTAACAATATTTATGAATCAATAAAGCCATATCAATCAACATTATATGTTAAGGAGTACACAAACAAGAGGTTAAGTAAAAACTCTTATTTCCATTGTGGTGCTTAATATATACACGTAGTATTGTGGAAGAATTTTAAGACATATATATTAAGTTATCACAGTGAGTTTATCATTGAGTTACATAAATTATAAAAAAATAGATAAAGCGATGAAACAATGAAACAATAAGTTATCCCTGACAGGAACAATGGATGAAAAAAGCTAAACAAATAAATTTAACAATGTATTAAGGTATTTGTTGTTTGAGTCAGAGTTAAAATACA
This sequence comes from Mactromeris polynyma, assembly GCA_032209605.1. Classification (NCBI taxonomy): domain Eukaryota; kingdom Metazoa; phylum Mollusca; class Bivalvia; order Venerida; family Mactridae; genus Mactromeris; species Mactromeris polynyma. Next base: position 9,436,485 of record JASFXZ010000019.1, on the reverse strand, counting down.
ACAGTTCAGTCACGTGACTCTAAGATTCTAAAATTAGGTAAAACAATACGATAATCGGTTGGTGATTTCAGGTATACTTAATGCATACAAAGTACCTCATGGTCGAGCGGGTACGAGCTCTAAATATCTTTGTACATACATAATCCATTACAATTCCATTATGGTCGTGCGTTTAAACCGCCGTGGTTATTTATTCTATAGGTTATTTTCTTTTTTTCAACTTTTGTACTGTTGTTATTGTGTTCGATTCCTTCAGTGTTTTAATATCTCATTTCCCATCTTAAATGTCATGAACATTTTCATGTTATATTTGTAACGATAATGTAATCACTGAGCCGTAATTATAACATATCACCACGCAGGATTACAATTTTAATATAGTATGTATATAATATAGTTTGGATGAGCAATATAAAACATAGGCTGTGCAAGATTTCTATACAATAACCATTTACCACGGTATAGATACTAAGGCTTTGGTCTAAAGCCCCAAACTAAAAACCGAACTATATATAAGCCAAACTAGCTATTTTGCCATTGTTGGTACAGAGTAAAACCTCAATTATAAGACCTGTTTTTGCAAAATATCAACATATCGACTGTGTACACAAAAACTGTCTGGAACACAAAACCAGCCTGCATCGCACATATTTATAAATCGACCTAAGATTAGTGATATCCTTCAGTTTGTCTTTGAAGAAAGTCGTGGTAAACAATGTAGTATACATAATTACAAAATTGCCAATCGAATTATGTGTAGAGTTCCAGTGATGTGGAATGTTCAAGCCATACCTTCACGTGAAAATGGACCCTACTTAAAATGTATATGAGGTGGCCAAGTGGGAAACATATATTAATAGTTATTCAAACTTACATGACCATAAATGTGACAAATGAAAATTATCGTACTAACCCAACCTTTGTTGGGTAGAGTTATGCCAAACAAACATGTTAGGACGGCCTCATGCATGCATACAGAATTGTACTGAAATGCTTGTGTTTGTATTTCTAAAGGGATCATTTCTTGTCAATTAATAGAGACTGCCCAATTCATGTATGAGATTACAATTTTTAAATACTTTGCTCATTTAATAGGTCGTATAATTTCAGTCTGGATTTCTAGCACAGAAAACATGAATCGAGTCACGTGTCTTCTTGTCCTCATGTGTTGTCTAACAACATGCGTGACAAGTAAAGCCTGCAAGTGGGTATACGTTCCTTACTTTGGACGGAGATGTGTGGACACTGGTCTGTACCATCAGCACTACGGTAGAGCAACATGTGCAATAGCATATAGACACAGGGCGTGTCGAGTGATCAAAGGGTCTTGTAGGTGTGGGTCACGTGGACCTTTCGACAACTCTGATTCCAACGACATTTAATGGACAACAGTGATGAGATGAACAGTTCTGTTCATCTATATATTAACTACGTTCATTACCCCCGGTTTCGGAAGATTTACGCATGATATATCTTAGTATAATTACTCCTACTCAGTATTAATAGAGAAAATAAAATGTCTTAGAAACAGAATATCATTTCTTATTAATATGCTGTCCAAAATATAATGATTTGAGCAAAATAAATCTTGTGTTTTAATTGTTCCACATAAATTGTGAGTCTTTGCAATAAAATATTGTAAATGGCCAAAGATTAAAAACAGCTGATTTGCCAATAAACGAATGAATTACCAATCGATATACATTGTATATGTAACAAAAAGCAAAGTTTGCTGCTTTTAAGTTATTTTGATTTGGAACATTCCAAAGTCTACTTTCATAATGGAGATTCAGAATATGTATTTAATTTGTATCTATGTGGACTGTTAAAAGTCAGGGTGCTAGCGACGGCCTCTGTCTGGTAGCGATGTTAACACTTTGTCATGCGTATTAGATATCTTGGCTGAATGCCAATACAATGTGTGGCTTGTTTTATTAGTTCAAGATACAGATGAGAAGTAGGGGTCATAAAATGTCCGCGGCCCCATTGTCAATGCGAGCCAAAATAGTGGGACTCCTGCGGCCCCAGCTCCTACGCGCATGAGACAGACAGTCGATGTAACCGACAGGTATGCAGAACGTTCGAATCCTTATCAGCGCTATACAATTGATGACATAGTAAATGGTGTGAAAAGAAGTGATGTTCGAAATAAGTCGTGTGAAGACCTTTAGTACATATGGACATAATAGTATTAAGATCACGTGGAATGATATTACTCAAACAAGTGTGTGGTACACATTTGTCCTCTGTAATACCATGATGTATCATACCCTAAATGAATATATACTATGTACTTTCAATTCATTTTAAAGTAGCAATTATATTCTTCAAAGATAGTGTCTGTTTTCGGCCATTTCTGTACGAAGGTGACTTCATTATCGATTTGAGCACATCATTTAGGTTAATTTCAGTGAAAATGATTTCAAACTTTTCAGTAGAATTGTTCAGTATAACAATCTACCTATTTTGAACACTGTCATTAAGCAAAGTTTTCAAGCAGTCATCCCCAGATAATTTCTATGAAGTGTTAATAGCTTAAGTTTTTCTTGTGGTTGACTACTTAATCAATAAAATGTTAAGTACTAATTAGGTTTACCTGCATTGAGGAGGAGTGTTTATCTCCAGGTAGTTCTACCAAGAATACATCAAGTTTAAGATAGGAGCAAACGATGGTAAACTTCAAGAACAATGGAACAAGTCTGAAAACACACACACAAAATTGATCAAAATAAAGTCAATTTATACTCCTAGAAAGAGTCTTAAGCAGTTTTCTGTCTTAGTAAGGCTGTTGATTAGTATTCCAACCAGTGCTTTTGTGATACTGGTCAGTACTTGATAGATATATTCAAGCAACTGACAACTTTGATCACAAACATCAGAGGAGCAGGGCAATGACTTTGGGTGTATGCTCTTCAGATAAGTTGTTACATAGAGAACGTACACCCCCAGGACTTAGGAACAATGACATTTAGATTAGGAATCAGGAGATTCATCAACTGATCCTACAAAGAGGACACAATTTATACTATTCTCCATTAGCATCAAGTGCTTATGCCTTTATAATCACACTCAGCTTTATAACTTTCGCACAACTGATACTTTGTTTTAGACAGGCGAATCAATATGCAACGAATACCGTTGTCTGATCAGTGCTACTAGCTCTACTTGCTAGGTTTCCTTGCTAAAAATGATGATAACTGTATCAATGATATATGAGCGCTTCTATGGGATTTACAACCACTTCATAAGTGACGTCATTTCAAGAAAACGCAACGTCTGATGACACTTTTTTCCAACAGAAACAATATTTACTCCATATAGTCACTTCGTTTTCATTTTGCCATGTGGGGCAAATATTGCTTACTGTCTGAACATGGTGACGTTTTCTTGAAATGACGTCACTTAAATAAAATGCTGGATATCGTACAGCAGCGATCATATTAACTTGTATCACAAATATGTTAACTATTTTAAGAACATACTGTTGATGATGGTTATGCGAATGTGTTTTACACCATGATGTATGGTCGCAAGGAATAAAATGTAAAGTGTAAACCGTGTTTGCCACGCACGATAAAGTACATATCCAGAATATCAACAGGTGCTCTATTGACGATAATCTAACAGATCACCTCGGCTTTTCTGAAAAATTAGACCTCCGAAGTAACGTGGGAGGAGTAGTTCCGAAATGGCTGCCGAAGTTAATGTGTGTAGTCCCTCTGGAATTTATGACAGGGATCTTTTAAATGATAGGAATACGAGCAACACAAAACATGTCGATACTGTTAAAATGTGTTTATTGTGTTAATGTTAATTGTCAAAGCAAATTTTGGGCAGCCGAACTTCGTTTTGAAACTGGCCGCTAATTTGATTGAATAAGCACGATGTACGCTGGGCTGGGATAGCCTATTTTATGGTTTGAATTTAGACATACCTCTCTGTTACTAGATTTCAAGTTCGAATAAATGAACGAAGCAAAATTTAATGTATGTGTGTCTTTATTTATTGGTTCTAACAACATATGTTTTTGCAATGACTCAAAATTCTAACGAATAAAACTATCAAAAGCCATACATGTGCAGCTTTCTGGGATAAATATCAAGAATGGTCTCCCTTGATTATCGACTTCTTTTAAGCCATTTCCTCTAACTTAGATTGCCTCCCATCCCCGCGAAAATGACACCTTCCAAACTAGTCAATAATCAATAATCGATATTGGCTCCATGGTTAAACCGAAAATACCCGAATTTAACGTCCCTTGATCATAATCATTAGCGACTAACTTAGCCACCCCACTGTGTTTAGACCTCATGCAATGGGGGGTGTATAGAACAACAAAGACTTGAACGTGATAATAGAAATAAATCTTCAATCACGGCAACAACTAAAAGTTAAATGTAAACAGAAATTGTGTTGCTTATTCGTAAAAATGAATACAATGTAATATATTTTTTATAAGTAAGTTTGTATCTCGAAAGTATGTGAACATTAATACTGGTAAAATGACACAGACTATTTAAAGATGTATTTAAAAGATCCGAAAACTATCTTATAAGAACAACGAGAGTATTTTAGTAATATGTCGTAGTGGACAGTTAAATAATTATACATGGTTTTCAACCTAAAATAGCAATGCATGTACTTACATGATAACGATTGTCGTCTGTGCATAATTGCAACATCTCTTTTACAATATATATAAATATAGGGAACAAATTTAGCGTGTTCGATATAAAAAGCATCCCTTTAGATATTTGTTCTTTAGTATAAAGTCACGGAGATATAAACCATAGGTTTATAGGTCCGTTATAAAGTTAAACAGAAACATCGCCAAAATTGTATTGATTGTAATCAAGTTTTACTGTGGTAAAGTTCACACCTTTACAGATCAAAACATCAAGCTGTATATTGCCACCCAATATATTCAAGTTTCAAAGTTTATTGGCATAACGGCAAAGATAATTGCCTTTGGCCATTTTCAAACTTTATGGCAGAGGCACACAACAAAAAATAAATTAAAAAAATGGAGAAAGTAAACAAAATGAATATGAGATTTACATAACACAACATGAATATAAATTAGCACAATACATATGTAGCATTCAATAATATCAAGAAGCAGTCATTAATAGGAGGGTATTTCGTCTTATAGACATACATTCTTTAATAAATTTACATAAATTAGAAATTTTCTTCATATTTGTGGAGTTTAACAAAGATTTGACTTTGTTCATATTTGGCCAAGAGATATGGTCGAGGTATTTAGTACGCATGTTTCTATAACAATTACAACACATAAGGAAATGGTATTCATTCTCAATAACATCAAAGTTACAACATTTGCAAAATTTTCTCGTTCAATACCATTAAATCGACCTTGTTCAATTTCAAGGTTGTGTGATGACAGTCTAAAACGAGCAAGTGTTTCAATAAAGTTCTCATTGCGTAATCTAGATATATAGTTTTCACAGGTAAAATGTTCTTTAAAAATAACATATGTTGAAAGTTTTGGCATTGAATTGATCTTAACATGCCATTCTTGTATAAACTGGTCTCTAATCCTTCTCTTTATGAGAGGAAAGAAGTTAATATTTGTATCAAATTATTTCTAAGAAAATTAAAACCAAGATGATCTATCACCTTATATAATTGACCATACCAATATTTCATCCCGAGGCAATTCTATAAAAGTTATATATTTCCCCACATCCCCCCTATCACTTTAATCAGATGCCGTGTTTGGATAATCACTACATCAGGATGTATCACTTTAATCAGATGTCGTGTTTGGACGCCGACAAAGCATACACAACAATATCTAGTGTATTCGAAATTAAAACAGAACAGAACTAAACCAGATTATGCTCAACAAAATTCGTTAAAAACTAAAAGGCTAAAATGAAAGATAATCCACATTACAGCAAAAAAGTGCCATCGAAAGGACATATTTTGAACAATTATATATATATGTCCACAGTGTATCTACCTCTATTGGAAAGTGCATAAATTAAAATATAAATTATTGTTTAAGCCGATCCTGATTTCAATGTGATAAAGTGACCATAAAACTTAAACAAGAACAATGAGAAAAAAGGAAATCACAGAAACATAATATCACGATCATGTGTAGAAAGTTAAGTATGTTAGGTTTGTTTGCGCACGAAAGTTGACTTATCACGGTTTGAAAAGATTTTCCCTTCATAATTTAATAAAATTATATTTCGCCGTGACAAGAACGGTTCTAAATCATATAATTTGTATGTTTTAATGTATAGTCTCTTATAACTCAATTTGAGTAGTGATATATATTTTTTACGTTAGTAGATCTAGCATGTACAATGTATATCAATGATAATAATTAAATAAATATATAAAATGATTTATAATATTTAAAACCAGTCAATAACAACTGGCAATCAATTGAACACATTGATAGTTACAATAACAAAGACATAGCAGACGAGAATAATGAAAAAAACTCGAGATTTTTTTTAGTACATTACTAACTTTAACAAAGAATGGAAGCAAGAAGTAATTAATTATATAGAATTATAAAAACACCTTGATATTGTTCATTTAATCAAGAAAACAGACAAAACAAGTAAAGTGTTTTCACTTATTGGAACATATGATTTATTAGCCCCTAAACGTTTGGAAATGGACAATTTTACTGATTTTTACTCTATGTTCCATGTAATAAAAGGTAATATTTAAAATCAAATTTGAAGCAAGAAGATGTTTAGTTAGAATAAACATGTTTACATTTAATGAAAGAGAGGAAATTGAAGAATATTGTCATAACTGCTAACATATTCTAGTATTAAGATAAAGTTAAATTTACGAATGAAAATAATTTCCCTCTATAATCTATTGATCAAAACTGGTAGAGCAGGAAACTCGAAATCGATTTTCGGGTCATTTCTAAGGGAGACAATCCACTGCGGCATCTTAAGGGCACGGAAAGCTGCGTATGGTTCACATTTCCGATGGTCACTATAAATAATAACTTCCGCAGTCAAAACATAGTGCATATTATTTGTCCCTACTAAGGACTTTTATCTAAGATTCTAATAACTTACATGTAACTTTCCGCAAGATAACCTTTCGCGCGATAATTTTCCGTTGTGTCCGTATTAAGTCTGTATCCAAGTTTCTTATAACACTGTTGTTTTATGATCGATTAAAATACTCGTGATATTTATTTATTAATTTCATTTCATAGGAATTCTGAACGTACTGCGGGAGTCTTTTGATTAAAGGGACGCAACCAATTTATTACACGCTCGTGACGTCACATGGAATTGTGTCCCTTGTTGATTCTCGAGTGCATATCAAAGCACATATATCACACGGAAAGTCGCATATTTTGACAATATATTGCATTAGAATATATGATATACGTAAAAAACGTGATACGAATATAGAAATAAATATTCAAAAAGAGTTTGACTTTCCATGAGGTGAGTCTGTGTGATTATGCTGAGGAAAAAGAGCAAATGCATCGGTTGTCCGTAACGTTCCTATACATGGCTTGAATTTTAAAACAGTTTGTTGTCTTGCGTTGCCTCTTGTTCATACATTGACACCAGTACAAAGTCTAAATTTACAAATTCTATATGCTGGCAAAGAAATTATATTTTAAAACTATTACCCAAACATTTTAAAATGTTTTGTACTGATTTAAGTTTATATTGATGTTTGTCGTTGTTTCGTGTTGTGATGTCCACTGTTTGTACATTTGTGTCATAGCATAAATTGGCCAGCTTGAGTTTTATTGGACTGTCTTCCACCTTTCTATGCATTACAAACTTATCATTGTGGCATTTCTATCAGTTCTCAAAGCTTCTTTCTTTATTACGACGTGATTTGATTTATATGGCGGCATATTTCTCCCTCCAGTTAACTACATATTCGACTAGAAACTTATGTGTTCATTACGTTACAGCAAGTGGTTTACGCGATAAATATCTAGTCAACTACATAATCTTTAAGTAACTATTAAGTGAATAACTACATACTTTTCTTGTTGATCATGTGGGTATCTAGTTATAACGTGATAACAACATACTTTCCCAGTTTTATCACGTTAATCATTCTGTAGATAACTGTTAAATGGTTAACGCGATAAATATCTAGTTAACTAGATATATTCAACAAGAGAAATGTATTTTATGCAAATGCAGCAGTTAGCAAATAGACTTAACATTAAACTTTAAATATAAATTTTAAAAACGAATGCTTTCATTTTTTGTTTGTCGGAATTGGTAATTGGTATATTTATATTATTTATATGCCCGAGATTTAAAAATTAATTAAAGGGCGTATTATGTGTAGAAACTGGACACACCTAAAACTTTGAAACCATCCCTAATATTCTCGTAAAATCAAGGTTAGGTATCATGACTGACACATATATAATATAATGATAACATCACGTGCCACAGATAACTAATGTCTGGCGTAAATGTACAGACACTATAATGGACACCTATTCATGATTTTATCCTTCCGACGTGTTTTCATTCCGTGTCGGGAAAAATCACGTGCTGTCTCGGGTGTAGAAAGATCGTAGGAAAGCCGAACACATTATATCGTTGGTTTCTATGGTCATCTATGCCACGCGACCTCACAATGACTGAAATGTGTAGAGTTGACATTTGCGTATTTTTGAAAGTTGTGCTCTCTTTTATGGCGGATGGAAAGTTTGCTTCTTTTACCATGTTTTGGACTGGATTTAATAGACGAAATTGGATACACTTAGGCTTTGAGTTATGTTTGATTTGGACTTTAAGTGCGTTATGTGCTCATTCGGCTTGTTATTATTTTGAAAACTAGGCAGTATAGTGTGCAGATACTGTGAACCAGTCAAGACAAAACATTTTTTTGGAGTCAATCTACCGGAGGATTATTTGTTGATCAGGTATGTTTATACGGATGATCTTGTGATAATTATTTAAGAAAGATACTGTTTATGTTTTAACACCTTAGACATTGAAGATGATTTCATGTTTTTGCATAGAATCGCCGAAAAGCACCGAAAACTGGAAGAATGCTACTTTTATTGCGGCTAGATCGGAGAGGCTTCAGGCAATCGGATACTTGTTATTATAATGTTGATAAGGTTCATGAGAACTTAAAGTCTGTTTTAAGACTATTTCATCCAACCCTCGCGGACGGTAATTGTTTATACCGAGTGGTATCTTTAAATGGGGACGAAAGTCAGCATGCGTTGTTGCGTTTTACTGTCCGCGCTGGAACTAAATGAAACTAAGAACTTTTACATGTGTAGTGATTTTTTTTGTCTGATGTTAGGATTGTAAAAAGTGATTATTATGAATTGTTGTATGATGTAATTGTGATAAATAGCTTTTCATGAATAGAGCAATTTGTATAATTAGCGCGGTGATCAATACAACTATTAAATCCTACGACCCTCCTCAAATAGTTTCGGATTTTACATCAGAACCATTAACGAGGAGGGTAGTAGGAAGATCTTGTAAAAATATGTGTCCCGATTATTGCGTCATATAGACACAAATGTCATATCCCTCATCAAAATTTTAGTCCCAAATCATTTTGTCCCTTTAATTGAAAAATCCAAAATTACCAATGAATGTTCAAATCTAACACAAGTTTATCCAATTATAAAAGAAATTCAAATATCCTCTATTCCTGAAAAAGCTAAAACTATACATGTAAATTTGGGGTCGGATACAGTTGACAGATCAGTAGTAAATGTGCCATTGATGACAGTCTACCATTGTTGCTCCAAGGACACATGGTAAAAAGCCAGGTCAACACAAGCGAAAAATTACCACACGTGCACTGTTAAAGTAAAACAAATCAAAGTCAGATTCTTAGTGTTTTTTTTGGGTTGAATATTAACGCTTTAATATCATACCGACTGTGCAATGCGATAACATCTCGGTGGCTATCAGGCTTACGGACAGCACACACTCGGTTTGACTACAAATCGAATTCATGTACATTGCTAATTATCTATGCTTCTGCTGTCCGAATTGCAATTTCTTTGTGCAATATCGTTTGTACGTGTATACAAATGTGTCATTTATTCCATTTTTGACTGTGATATTGTTATTACTTCATTAAACTGTGACATTCTTCTTGGTCTGTCTCATCTGTAATATTTTTTAATACATATATGGTCAATTGATTCTGTGATAATTTGTAATACCTTTTGTTCAAATTTGCTATACTTCTTATACTTCGTTAACATTTTATTACTCGATTCTGCTATACTTGTTCTAGTTGGTTAAAGTTTCTCTTCGGCATGGCCATTTTTGTTAGAGTTACGACACGCTAAGACTGCCTCGGAACTGTCATAAAAGTTACGACAAAAAAACCTGCAAAGTTACGACATCGACAAACGTCGTAAGACACGTTGATAAAACGGCACTGAAGCATAAACAATAATGGAAACTAAAGCAAAGATGTAACAATCTGTATACTGGTGGTTTGAAGCATAACAGTAGAAATAAATTCACATGATTTAGGCAAAATTAGAGAAAAATATAAAGCTAGATGCCCAAGGGCGACATGTTGATCACACCAACTGTCAAGAGATGAAGAGAATACGGTTTTATAATGCTATACAGTACATATCTATTATACCCAGTTTTGAACTTTGACCTCAAAGTGTAAGCTTGACCTTTGAGTAATGTGTATGAGTCTTGCAAGTGAAACACTGTCTAAACATGATAATCATGTGTGCCAAGTCATTTAAATAATTCCGCACAACATTTTAGCTATGTACTCGGGTCTTGTATACAACTAATTGGATAATCCCCAAATAAATGTAATATGTTAGATCCATTTTTTTATGTATGACACGTAACCTGGACCGTTTTCCTACAGACGCAGGTCTTGCATGAAACACACCAGGACATCGTGGTAGTAATTTGAAACTCCCCCAATAAACGACAGATTAATTGTCCGGACAAACCAATTCTTGACAGACAGACAGATGTAAGCACACACCCATTCACGCACGCACACACTCACACATGCATGCCAAACCACCATTGTAGCAAGCCGGCTCAACAAAAAACCCTTATTGGCGTATTGGTAGGCGATACCAGATATCCCAACTAGTATAAATTAATGTAGAGAGTTATACGTATTAATTAACATACGATGAAGATTGATCTATTACTGCACTTATAATACCGTTTACAGAACGAATCCTTAGTTAAAAAAATAGTCTAACACTGTAATTAACTTTTGGTATATGATACAATTATTATAAGTTTATATAAGCGGAATATTGGTATTCGATACCAACTGATATTCGTTACTGAAGGAGATGGAGAGGCTCAATGAATATGATACCACTATTTATTTATTTATTCACTATAATTATCAATATTACCTCTAGATTTTATATATTAGCATAACACGATATCCCGTATGTAACTACGTGGTACTTTCTACCGATGGATATGATAAATTTAGATATACCAAATATACCAATTGGTATAATATTCACGTATTTACATTCAACTCAGATTTCAATACTACTACCCGTATATCACGGTTTACAAAACAAATACGAAAAATGACATGTTTTAATACTGGAATTTACAGTTGATATTTGATACCATTATGATAACGTTATTAGCGGCGTATTGGTATGCGATACCAGATATACCAGCTGGTATAAATTAATGTAGAGAGCTATACGTATTTTAACATACGACGTAGATTTATCTATCACTGCACTCATAATAACGTTCACAGAACGAATCATTAGTTAATAAAATAGTGTAACACTGTAATTCACTTTTGGTATATTTTTGTGCCGTGAGGTTTTTCCCGAGATCTATAAAAATAATCAAGAAGATGTGTTCTTTCCTCGATTATTGTAGCTAACGCAACCTAACACATGTTAAGTCAATATAAAGAATTCCAAGAAATCTAAATATACATGCATGAATACAGAATAGTAAATATGAAAAATAAAATACAGGAAAACATCAATTAACGAAGTTATTTCTTACAACATAACACCATTTAAATATTTTACAGCAGACAGTTTCTGAAACAATTATCGCTTTAAATCAATCACAAAATACATCAAGAATACAATATCAATACCTGAACACATGATTCCAGAGAATAATTGTAAAATTAGAATAAAACTTTTGCGTTCAAAAACTGCGGGGTTCGTTTTTCTGCACGTTACCCAAACTACAAAAATCTATCGAAAGTACTGATTTCAACCTAAAGAATAAATTACCGAAAAGTGCATCTGCTTTAAGCTAAGAGAAATAAAACTTATATATAAAAAAACACCTAACTTACTTTAAATTCTAACACAATTTTGCAAAGAAATAACATAAAATTCTTACCTATAAAACTAATCAAGAAGATGTGTCCTTTCCTCGTTTGTTGTAACTAACGCAACCTAACACATGTAAAGTCAATATGACTTTACCGAGGAAAGACACAATTTTTACTTAAGCGCCAAAAAGGGAATAGACTAATGAAATTCTCTGGTTTTTTTTCAAGAATTGTAGCCAATGAAATTTTGAGCAACATCTGTCCAAATATGAGACGCTGAAGGCTTTGCCGAAAAAACGTGCTTAAAGGGCTTGTGTTCGGCTTAAAATCATTGACTTATTTTAGTATTGCAATGCATGACCATAATTACCGCCCTCGGGAAATATCACTTTTCCTATTTCGATAAGTCCTCAAATCCACCTCACTAAAATAATTGTACAATATATTAACAAGCCTGGCCTATAAATCGTGTAGTTTGCTTGTGTCTACATGTCATACAACATTATGACCTCTACTACATGAGCAAAGTCCTAATTGTTGATATGATAATAAACATACCTACTTATGTTAACTTAACCAGCCCTAATGAAACGAAAATTAAATTTGGTTCATAATTTACGACAACTAGTTGTTGTGTGTCAATGCAATTAAACAAATCACCAAACATTGCATACGTCAGTAGCCCTGTGACTCGGGGCGTTTGTTTATTTGACATCTTTATTTCTTCTTCATACAGTAGTAACATCATTATGGCTAATATGAGATGATATATAAAAATCAATTTAAGTCTAGAACATTACACATACTATTGGAATCAATTATATAATGTCATTAACGTCCATGTTATACTGCTTTATTCAGTGTGTACAATACCTGTCAACAATCTGTCATTGTCAACATTATCGTACGTGCACTGTATAAACTTAAATAGATAAAAAAAATAAAAAAAAATAGAATGATACAATACATCTACACCGGTCTATGGGAGCTACACCGGTCTATGGGAGCTACACCGGTCTATGGGAGCTACACCGGTCTATGGGAGCTACACCGGACTATGGTAGCTACACCGGTATATGGGAGCTACACCGGTCTATGGCAGCTACACCGGTCTATGGGAGCTACACCGGACTATGGGAGCAACACCGGTCTATGGGAGCTAAACCGGTCTATGGGAGCTACACCGGTTTCCTTCTCATCCTGCGGTACTATCAACAATATGCCGTTACAATCCTGCTCCAATCGCAACGAAGATTTAACATCTGCCTAAACTTCAATAGACCCCTGGTAAAAACCCATTTGTCAGCGAATTCCAGATCTATTTCCCTCTGGTGTCTCTTTATGTCAATGTTTTGTCAATTACGCAAATTAAGGAGGTTTGCGTTTCTGCGATGAAGCCAACACCTGGATCATGGATGGTACCCTCTCCATCGCCTTGTTACATTTAAACAATATTTTGTATTGGTACAATGCGTATGGACACTTTTCAGTATTTAACTTATGTCTTCCTACTCTCAAAAAGTATGACGAAAAGTGACAGTAAATTAACTGTCAATGCTCAGTCGTCTAGTCTTAAACCGTACGGCAATTTTCATAGCAAACATAATTTAAACGAAATGTGGAATTAGAAATCGATTTCATGTGTTTAGTTCCATATATGATACCTCATAATATATTAACTATGTTGAAGTACAAACAACATTGCCTTTCAGATATTCTGTGATATTGTGTTAATTAGCCAGTGTCTAGTAAGCCAAGTCTGGCCGGGCATAAAACATTTTTTATGATTTTAATTTGTAAATTTTACTGTAATAGTTTATGTTTGACACTATAATAAACCATAATGATGAATAAATCATCATTTGTTCATTGTAAAATCATAGCTTGTGTTCTACAAACACTAACTGTCGCTCCCAATCTAAACTTGCTTGAAATGCGGTCTTGAAGGCGACCCAAACCAAGACAACAACTATCAAGATAGTAGAAGCGATTATGTTAAGAATGAAGTTGCTTGTGACTATCCAGAAATCATTTTAACCCATTTCGCACTCACAAATATTCACAATCGGACTAAGCAGAGCACATTTTGAGTACTGACTTCAGAGTGATGGGTTACAGTCCCAGGTCATGGTCGGTAAACGAGAGTAAACACCGGCCCTGGTCTTATAACGAGGGTACACACTGGCCCTTGTCTGAAAACGAGGGTACACACTGGCCCTGGTCTGAAAACGAGGGTACTCACCGGCCCTGGTCTGCGAACGAGGGTATACACCGGCCCTGGTCTGAGAACGAGGGTACACACCGGCCCTGGTCTGAGAACGAGGGTATACACCGATCCAGGTCTGAGAACGAGGGTATTTACCGATCCAGGTATGAGAACGAGGGTATACACCAATCCAGGTCTGAGAAAGAGGTTATACACCGGCCCTGGTCTGAGAACGAGGGTACACACCGATCCAGGTCTGAGAAAGAGGTTATACACCGATCCAGGTCTGAGAACGAGGGTATACACCGATCCAGGTCTGTGAAAGAGTGTATACACCGGCCCTGGTCTGAGAACGAGGGTATACACCGATCCAGGTATGATAACGAGGGTATACACCGGCCCTGGTCTGAGAACGAGGGTATACACTTGCCCTGGTCTGAGAACGAGGGTACACACCGATCCAGCTCTGTCAAAGAGGGTATACACCGATCCAGGTCTGTGAACAAGGGTATACACCGGCCCTGGTCTGAGAACGAGGGTATGCACCGATCCAGGTCTGTGAACAAGGAAATAACCTGGCCCTGTCATACTGGTTGTAATATGATGATTGGTATGAGTCACGTTCGATTGAATCAAAGCGAAGTAACGTACCTCTTTCTTGAAATGTTAACCAATCCGCGTCAAGGTAACAAAGGCTGTTCGGTTGAAGAGAACTTGGTTTAGATTTAACTTAAGATTTGATTGGTTTACACTACACTGATATGCAAATAACAAAGCAGTGTTAGTAAAAAATAATTTAACACTTTGTGGACTTATCTGACGTATCGGTCGGAATTATTTGACAATTTCATACAACCACGTATTGTGTGTGTATAACTTCCGCCTTACAACACATCTCTCTTCGACAGATCATTCCGCCTATGTATACATACCGAGACTTGAACACTACAAATCTTGGCGGAATAATCGGTCTACTGCACTGCACTTTAAATAATTACTTGTCTAAAGAGCTTTCTAACTACTGTGAGTAGAACAGATATTGAATAATTTGTACAAGTGAGGTTAAATTACAAGGGACAGATATCCTCTTTTGTCGTTAGAACTTTTCAATATCTAAGATCTTCAGAGACCTAATGGTATGATATTTTTATTGTTCATACACTGGTCTAAACGGACCATGAATACTTGTAGGTTCATTTGTCCCAGTGCACCATTCTGACTGACCGGAGGTATAACTGTTCCACTTGCTTCGATCAGACATTCTATTGGACCTAAGAATTATGGCCCATAGGTACTAGACACAAAATGTCAATTAAAAAATAATAGGCTAAAACATTCGAACCACCAACATATTGAATATTGCCAATCATTACCGATAGGAAGTACCATATTCATTATTCATCAATGTTTACTTTAACATTTAAACTATACGCATCAATCCTTACGTGCATTCGTACACTATTAGTGTTTACATGCGGTAATTTATTATAACCGGAAAAGCAACACCTTATCTGATCAGTTGGCAACAGTATGATAACCGACAACTCATCTCAATTATCAAATGACTGAGTAAACACATTCTGTGATCAAGCGTTATAAGACGGAAACACGGACCTTAAATTGAAGTATTTAAAATAAACACTTAAATTATAACCATTTGATCATTGTCTTGTGCAGTTTGAACACATTCGAAGGATTTCGTTCAGAGGTAAGTAACGTTTGCTATGTCGTTTTCAACACAATGGTTTAGTCCGAGTAACATTTCAATGAGACCAGTCAACCTGTTTATCACTATATGGCGTTTGTCTCTTCTCCAATGATGTGTAGTTTGTGCTTGAACCCTGGTTTCAGCTTAGGGACTCGATTTTGTATCGCATATATGATGTAGTTTTATTAAAACATAACACAAGCAGTAAATTGGTAAATGTAAAGTATGTAAAACAAACACATACAATCAAATAGATTAGATATATTTATTTCAACATAAAATGTACAATTTACAATTAAAATTAAGACATATTAACACTATTTATGAATCAATAAAGCCATATCAATCAACATTATATGTTCAGGAAAACACACAAAAGGGTTTAAGTAAAAACTCTTATTTCCATTGTGGTGCTTAATATATACACGAAGTATTGTGTGAAATAGGAGTAATTTTAAGATATATATTAAGTTATCACAGTGAGTTTATCATTGAGTTACATAAATTATAAAAAAATAGATAAAGCGATGAAACAATGAAACAATAAGTTATCCCTGACAGGAACAATGGATGAAAAAAGCTAAACAAATAAACTTAACAATGTATTAAGGTATTTGTTGTTTGTGTCAGAGTTAAAATACAACAGTTCTGATTTATCAGTCACGTGACTAAGATTCTAAAATTAGGTAAAACAATATGATAATCGGTTGGTGATTTCAGGTATACGTAATGTATACAAAGTACCTCATGGTCGAGCGGGTACGAGCTCTAAATATATTTATACCTACATAATCCATTACAATTCCATATGGTCGTGGGTTTAAACCGCCGTGGTTATTTATTCTATAGTTATTTTCTTTTTTTCAACTTTTGTACTGTTATTATTCTGTTCGATTCCTTCAGTGTTTTAATATCTCATTTCCCATCTTAAATGTCATGAACATTTTCATGTCATATTTGTAACGATAATGTAATCACTGAACCGTAATTATAACATATCACCACGCAGGATTACAATTTTAATATAGTATGTATATAATATAGTTTGGATGAGCAAATATAAAACATAGGCTGTGCAAGATTTCTATACAATAACCATTTACCATGGTATAGATACTAAGACTTTGGTCTAAAGCCCCAAACCAAACACCGAACTATATATAAGCCAAACTAGCTATTTTGCCATTGTTGGTACAGAGTAAAACCTCAATTATAAGACCTGTTTTTGCAAAATATCAACATATCGACTGTGTACACAAAACCTGTCTGGAACGCAAAACCAGCCTGCATCGCACATATTTATAAATCGACCCAAGATTAGTGATATCCTTCAGTTTGTCTTTGAAGAAAATCATGGTAAACAATGTAGTATTATAATAATACATAATTACAAAATTGCCAATCGAATTCCAGTGATGTGTAATGTTCAAGCCATACCTTCACGTGAACATGGACCCTACTTAAAATGTATATGAGGTGGCCAAGTGGGAAACATATATTAATAGTTATTCAAACTTACATGATCATAAATGTGACAAATGAAAATTATCGTACTAACCCAACCTTTGTTGGGTAGAGTTATGCCAAACAAACATGTTAAGGACGGCCTCATGCATACATACAGAATTGTACTGAAATGCTTGTGTTTGTATTTCTAAAGGGATCCATTCTTGTCAACTAATAGAGACTGCCCAATTCATGTATGAAATTACAATTTTTAAATACTTTGCTCATTTAATAGGTCGTATAATTTCAGTCTGGATTTCTAGCACAGAAAACATGAATCGAGTCACGTGTCTTCTTGTCCTCATGTGTTGTCTAACAACATGCGTGACAAGTAAAGCCTGCAAGTGGGTATACGCTCCTTACTATGGATGGAGATGTGTGGACACTGGTCTGTTCCATCATCAGCACTACGGAAGAGCAACATGTGCAAAAGCATATAGACACAGGGCGTGTCGAGTGATCAAAGGGTCTTGTAGGTGTGGGTCACGTGGACCTTTCGACAACTCTGATTCCAACGACAATTAATGGACAACAGTGATGAGATGCAGTTATGTTCATCTTTATATTAACTACGTTCATTACCCCTGGCTTCTGAAGATTTACGCATGATATATCTTAGTATAATTACTCCTACTTAGTATTAATAGAGAAAATAAAATATCAAACAGAATATCATTTCTTATTTATATGCTGTCCAAAATATAATGATTTTAGCAGAATAAATCTTGTGTTTTAATTGTTCCACATAAATTGTAAGTCTTTGCCATAAAATATTGTAAATGGCCAAAGATTAAAAACAGCTGATTTGCCAATAAACGAATGAATTACCAATTGATATATAGGTAACAAAAAGCAAAGTTTGCTGCTTTTAAGTTATTTTGATTTGGAACATTCCAAAGTCTACTTTCAAAATGGAGATTCAGAATATGTATTTGATTTGTATCTGTGTGGACTGTTAAAAGTCAGGGTACTAGCGACGGCCTCTGTCTGGTAGCGAAGTTAACAAGTTGTCATGCGTATTAAATATCTTGGATGAATGCCAATTACAGGCTCTTCCCAAATAATTTGTGGAGTATCTGGCGGAAGATCATGAAACGCGAAGGACAACTCTGGTTGAAATAATATGGATCAGTTATCTGCCCCAAATGCATATCGTGGAGTATTTTCTGGATAAAATGGAGCAAACGTAGTGATGAAAAATGTGATATTGTTAAATGCAAACACCCAGCCTCTTTTACCAATGTATGACTTATTCATACAATGCACACTTGCAGGGTCATTATCCGAAATAACCTTCAAAACTTTATAAATGGCATCTCCAAAAACCTGTAATAACAATATCAAAATACTATACAATAAAACAGAGTAGCAAAGCAAAGGAGACCTAGGTCATCATAGATTTAAATACAATGCATACTAATTTGATTAACAACATAACAAAGGGTAAGTAAAATATTTAAACAAGAGGGTCAAGTTACGCTGTACAAATCATCCATTTTATTGGAATTAACGTCATTTTTTCAATTACACATGGTGGTCAGCTACTTACCAGTTTTCCTAAAATTAGCAGCTGACAACTACCCTGCATGAAATGGAGGTGGAAAACTGTCACCAAAGGACATGACCTGCTTCGTCCAGGAATCAAATCCCAAGTGACACCCATGGGCTCTATCAACTCAAGCAAACCGGGCGGGCAAATAACTCACCTCAGTAAATTTACACAGATCAATTTTGGAAGTTCTGTACTGAGACCAGTCCCAAACCCAAGCAATTATATTCGACAAAGATAGTGTCTGTCTTCGGCAATTTCTGTACGAAAGTGACTTCATTATCAATTTGAGCACATCATTTAGGTTAATTTCAGTGAAAATGATTTCAAACTTTTCAGTAGAATTGTTCAGTAGAACAATCTAAGACTGACCTATTTTGAACGCTGTCATAAAGCAAAGTTTTCAAGCATTCATCCCCAGATAATTTCTATGAAGTGTTTTTAAATTCCAACCAATAGTTTCAGAAATAGCTTAATTTTTTTCGTGTGGTTGCCACAAGAAAAGAGGTTTAGTTGACTACTTAATCAATAAAATGTTAAGTAGGTTTACCTGCATTGAGGAGGAGTATTTATCTCCAGGTAGTTCTACCAAGAACGCATCAAGTTTAAGATTGGAGCAAACGATGGTACACTTCAAGAACATTGGAACAAGTCTGAAAAAACACACACAAAATTGATCAAAATAAAGTCAATTTATACTCCTAATAAGAGTCTTAAGCTGTTTTCTGTCGTAGTAAGGCTGTTGATTAGTATTCCAACCAGTGCTTTTGTGATACTGGCCAGTACTTGATAGATATATTCAAGCAACTGACAACTTTGATCACAAACATCAGAGGAGCAGTGCAATGACTTTGGGTTTATGATCTTCAGATAAGTTGTTATATAGAGAACCTACAACCCTAGGGTTTTGGAACAATGACATTTAGATTAGAAATCAAGAGATCCATCAACTGATCCTACAAAGAGGACACAATTTATACTATTCAACTTTAGCATCAAGTGCTTATGCCTTTATAATCACTCTCAGCTTTATAACTTCCGCACAACTGATACTTTGTTTTAGACAGGCGAATCAACATGCGACAATAGCCATTCAACACTTGATTATGTCCTAAAAGTAGGACAGTAAACATATGTTAATAAAGATTATGCGACTCTGCACTGAACTCTCACTGTCATAGAAATAGCATAGTGACAATGTAAATTGCAAAATCAAACATTAGTGACTAATATTTCGTCGAGATGCGAAAATTATTCTGATGGCTGTAAATGTGTAGGAATTTAATGCCATTCATACTGCGTCAACCCATTACTCAGCGTTTAGTGGAACTTGAAAAAGTTGCTACAATGTTTGTGATATGTATCAGTACAATCCTCATTGAAAGAATGAAACACTGCCTTCTGTAAATGACATAAAATCAAACCGATTAGCTAGATCGTCAAAATTACACGAAAACCATATATTGTGTACATATTTGATTGGTTCTTGTTATTTGGAGAACATTTACCGCTTCCATCGGGTCAGTCGATATAAATTTGCCACAAGTGCATGACAAAGCATGTGCTTGATTAGATTCATTTTTTTCAAAACAGAGTCTGAAAAGTTTCTGAATAGAAATTTATACAGGAAATATAAAAATCTATGGTATTGACTGCTCTCATTGACTAATACCATCTATTGTAATTTAATAAAACACAAACAAAATCTGACAATTACTTAAAATGGTCTTATATATACATGTATTAATTTTTAATATTTATATAAAATATAATCTTACCTGTATTAATTGTCTTCTGAAAAAATAAGGAGAAAATGTTTTTTGAAATATTATACAGGTATAAATATATTCAACATGAAGCAACATTATTCTGGGCAGACAAAAATGTTCAAAAAAAATTATGGTAGTAAGAAAAGCATAATTAGAACATACCAATAGGAAACAATGAATATGCATACATTAACTATACAGTGCAAACTCTCAAGAGCAACACTCAAGAAAGATGACGATTTTGTTGTTGTTGTTGAGAGGATGTAGAAATGGAGAGATAAAATTGGTTGTAAAGTTAACCGTGGGAAAATTGAGGTTGTTGCTTACGATAGGGCTATTGGTGAGAGATTGTTGCTAAAGAGAGGGCTATTTGTGAGAGGTTGTTGCTAAAGATAGGGCTATTTGTGAGAGGTTGTTGCTGAAGAGAGGGCTATTAGTGAGAGATTGTTGATAAAGAGAGGGCTATTTGTGAGAGGATGTTGCTGAAGAGAGGGCTATTTGTGAGAGATTGTTGCTAAAGAGAGGGCTATTTGTGAGAGGTTGTTGCTGAAGAGAGGGCTATTTGTGAGAGGTTGTTGCTTAAGAGAGGGCTATTTGTGAGAGGCTGTTGCTGAAGAGAGAGCTATTTGTGAGAGGTTGTTGCTAAAGAGAGGGCTATTTGTGAGAGGTTGTTGCTGAAGAGAGGGCTATTTGTGAGAGATTGTTGCTAAAGAGAGGGCTATTTGTGAGAGGTTGTTGCTGAAGAGAGGGCTATTAGTGAGATATTGTTGCTAAAGAGAGGGCTATGTGTGAGAGGCTGTTGCTTAAGAGAGGGCTATTTTTGAGAGGCTGTTGCTGAAGAGAGGGCTATTTGTGAGAGATTGTTGCTAAAGAGAGGGCTATTTGTGAAAGGTTGTTGCTGAAGAGAGGGCTATTTGTGAGAGGTTGTTGCTGAAGAGAGGGCTATTAGTGAGAGATTGTTGCTGAAGAGAGGGCTATTTGTGAGAGGCTGTTGCTTAAGAGAGGGCTATTTGTGAGAGGCTGGTGCTAAAGATAGGGCTATTTGTGAGAGGCTGTTGCTCAAGAGAGGGCTATCTGTGAGATGTCGTTGCTTAAGAGAGGGCTAACTGTGAGAGTTTGTTGCTGAAGAGAGGGCTAACTGTGAGAGGTCATTCCTCAAGAGAGGGCTATTCTAGATTTACGTTAATGTACAGTGCAAATTTGTTTCTATATTTAGTAACACATGCAATAACGCGGTTTACACAACGAATACCAAAAATAACATCTTCTAACACTGGAATTTACTGTTGGTATTTGATACCATTAGGATAACGTTATAAGAGCGTATTAATATGCGATACCAGATATACCAACTGATATAAAGTTAATGTATAGAGCTATACGTATTAATTAACATACGATTTTTATTTCACTGATAAATCTCTATAAACCACTGGAAAGCATAAACAAATGTAATGTATTTCATAGTTCTGATAAAGTTGATAAAGTTGACCTTCATATCTGTAACTGCATTTGATTGTACTTCACGTTGTGATACAATCATTGTAGGGAGGATACAGCCCTCCTAATTGTATTATGCTGCTGGTCTGACATTACCTGGCAAAACCCCCGTTTGTGTTGTCATATTGAATGCACTTCGATCAATAGTCATGGCATAATCCTTAATAATAATAAATAAAAAAGGAATGAAAAGTAACCATAAACAAATTTAATCAAATAATTCGTTTATCCTCGTTAACATCACGAAATTACAACGACACATTTTTAGAAGAACAGTAATGACAAGTTTGTCGTTCATGGAAGACATACAATAAGAACTTGTATACATCAATTAATGATTCAAATCAAATAAATTTTCGGTCGAATTCATACCAGTCATGACATCGGACATGACAATGAAGTTTGCCTTATTGTTTAAAATTTCTCTTCTATTGTTCATTAAGTATGTAATGAATGTACTTAACGATTGTTTGTCAAATACGTTCATAATATTTTATATGTACAATGTAGTTCAACAGTCAAGTACTTAGCACGATGTGCAAATATATACGATCATGTATACATCAATTAATGATTCAAATCAAATAAATTTCCGGTCGAATTCATACCAGTCATGACATCGGATTTGACAATGAAGTTTGCCCTATTGTTTAAAATTTCCCTTCTTTTGTTCATTAAGTATGTAATGATCTACTTAACGATTGTTTGTCAAATACGTACATGAATATATTATATATACAATGTAGAACAATTGTCAAGTAAATTGCACGACGTGCGAATAAAATATGTTTCCAATCTTACTGGTCAACAAACAAAAGAATATCAACTGATCATATGTACTGTATGGTTCGACCTATTTAGGTGGAGAAATGAATTTAATGGTAGCTGGGGACCGCAAAACATGTTCGAGAATTCGACGTTTCACTGTTCGAGTGATCTAATGTTAGATACTATGAAATGAGAAGAGATTTTGTCGGGACTTAAGAACCTGTTCGAGGTATCTACTGTGTTTGAGCCAAAACTGTTCGAGGTTTCGAAGTTCTACAGTATTATAAACTCAGAAGTAACGTGCCTTACCGACCAATGAAAATTAGTACACCAAATCAGTTATACTGTATACTGCGATATCTCATTGGCTAAATCAGACATGTTAAAAGGTCAAATATCAAAATGTGCTAGGTCATAAAGCAATAAATCAGCGGTGCTGTAATGAAAGCGCTGCATACATGTATGGGAGCGTAACCAAAGTCATGACAACCACAATTTTGTCCATGCTTTACCCCTTACAAGTGCAGCAGTGTGTGTATCTTCAAGCGTAACATTGGTTAAGATATACGTATGGTATGAATCCATGGTTTTGGACCGAGGATGGAAATATGCTGTCGCCAATTAAGACCCATGTGTGACATGCATATATTGATTGCGTTTATCGAATCAGATGTAACTGTAAAGCTAAGTGTGACACCAAGTGTTGTACTTACAGGAAGCATGGGTTGGATTGTTCATCAGAGTGTGGTGAGTGTCAACGAATAAGTTGTTCAATAGGACAAACCACATCTGATGACGATATAACATGTACAGAAAATAATTACGTGTACATAGAATAAAGTTTAAGAGAAATAGCGTGAATATAGCAATGAATATTAATTAAATGCTTAAACAATGGTTCTTCCAGCACTTTGATTTTTTCCTACAATTTTTGCTATTTCATTATTACTATTTCGGGTGTGTGTTTGTTTGTTCTAAAATATTTACTTTTCGTCTTCATGTATCACATGCAATTGTGTAGGCTTACATTTTGGAAATGATACATGCATTAATAAGAGAGTGAGTGGGGAGCTATTACAGTGCCTTGTTGTGTCATTGTTGTGATTGTTGTGGTTGGTTATACTGCACTTTTATTTAAGCATTTAATCGGTCGGTCGTATATTACAGTTTAGTAGAATTATATCTATGTACTACATGTTGTTAGACTACTTATGTTTTTGTCAATCCACTAAGATGTATAACGACGTATAGTTGAATACACGTACATATAATCTATAATGTTTCGAAGTTACTTACAAGAATATACTGGCGACTTTCTTAACTTTAGATTTTGTATAAGTGGGTGGGGTAATTTATATCGCTTTAACGTAAGGAAATATTAATTTTTCCTTGTAATTGGGCAGAGTTCTTCATAAATACACATTGAATGGAGTCTAGATATAAAAAATTCTGCTGTCGAGAAGTTTTCTGGTACATAATATTCCACAGATGTACATCTGGTCATTTTCATATTGGCACTAAAAAGACATTTTTGTAAATGAGGTGGTGTTAATACAGACGAGTTTCAAGTATTTCTGCAACTTAGATTTTGTTAGACTTTAATATAGATTTAACTGTCATAAACAGTGAAAATAATTTCTGTTGCAATTATTTGAATGTTTTGCCATTTTTTACGTAGAATGACTGGCATATATGGGATTTACAACCTCTTCATAAGTGACGTCATTTCAAGAAAACGCAACGTCTGATGACACTTTCTGCCAGCAGGAAACAATATTTACTCCATGTAGTCACTTAGTTTTCATTTTGCCATATGGTGCAACTATTGCTTACTGTCTGCACATGGTGACGTTTTCTTGAAATGACGTCACTTAAAGACGGCGGCGCTCATATTAACTTGTATCACACATATGTAAACTATTTTAAGAACATACTGTTGATGATGGTAATGCGAATATGTTCTTATACCATGGTGTATGGTCGCAAGGAATAAAATGTAAACCTTGGTTGCCACGCACGATAAAGTACAGATGCGCCAGAATATCAACATGTGCTCTATTGACGATAATCTAACAGATCACCTCGGCTATATTTGAAAACTGTAGACCTCCGATGTAACATGGGAGGAGTAGTTCCAAAATGGCTGCTGTGAATGTGTGTAGTCCCTCTGGAATTTATGACAGGGATCTTTTAAATGATAGGAATACGAGGCACATAAAAACATGTAGATACTGTTGAAATGTGTTTATTGTGTTAATGTTAATTGTCAGTCGAACTTCGTTTGGAAACTGGACGCCAGTTTGATTGAATAAACACGATGTATGCTGGGCTGGGATCGCCTAATTTATGGTTTGAATTTATTTGTATAGAACAACAATGACTTGAACGTGATAATAGAAATAAATCTTCAATCACGGCAACAACTAAAATTTCAATGGAAACAGAAATTGTGTTGCTTATTCGTAAAAATGAATAATACATTTTTATAAGTAAGTTTGTATCTCGAAAGTATGTGAAAATTAATATTGGTAAATTGTCGCAGACTGTTTGAAGATGTATTTAAAAGATCAGAAAACTAGCTTATAAGTTTAGTAATCAGTCGTAGTGGACATTTAAATTATTATACATGGCTTTCAACCTAAAATAGCAATGCATGTACTTACATGATAACGATTGTCGTCTGTGATTAATTAAAAAACAGGATTTTGCATTTATACTGATCATTCTATGAATACTGTGTATATATGTAGAAAATATCAAATCTCGTGCTTTTATTTTTTTCCCGTTATGTAGGTTATATAGGTCCTTTGTCTGAATAATTGCAACATCTCTATTACAATATGTATAAATATAGGGATTGAATTTAGCGTGTTCCATATAAATAGCATCACTTTAAATAATTTTTCTTTAGTATAAAGTTAAACAGAATCATCGCCAAAATTGTATTGATTGTAATCAAGTTTTACTAAGTTCACACCTTTACAGATCAAAACGTCAAGCTGTATATTGCCACCCTTTAAATACCTAGGTATATATCTTTTCAAAAATGGAAATTGGAATCGTACTCAAAAACTGATTGCACAACATGCATCATATTCTTTACATAATGTATTTATTGTATGTAATCAATTAGAACTTCCTATATCACAGAAACTAAATTTGTTTGATTCGCTCGTTTTTCCAATACTCACGTACTCAGCGGAAGTTTGGGGTAGTCATGTGAGCCCAAATGTTGAGGCAATTTTCTCTAAATTTTGTAGAAGATTACTCTGCGTGAGACAATCAACTAACCTAGACGCTTTACATGGTGAATTAGACCGTATACCTATGTTTGTTCATAGAAAGTTATTATTACTTAAATACTGGATAAGACTGTTTACTCTTAGTGAGAGAACAATACTTTTTAAAACGTATAACATGCTAAAAACAAATGCTGGTAACGGCCTAACATACAACGGGAATAACTGGGCATTTAATATTAAAACTATGTTAGACCAGATAGGATTATCTATCCTGTGGGAAAATCAATTTAATATGCTTATTAACTATGAAATTGTTAAACAACGAGTACTAGATATCTATAAACAAAATTGGTATTCATCAATTAATAATTCTACTCGCCTTGATACTTACTGTCTATTTAAACACTCGCTCAATTTTGAAGATTACCTTAATACAATAACTGAGACCAGATTCAGAACAGCACTAACCAAATTCCGCACGTCATCACACAACTTAGCAATAGACCACGGACGTCATATTAATCTCCCGAGAAACGAAAGAATCTGTCAAAACTGTAATAGTGGCCAACTAGAAACGGAATACCATTTTTTACTTATATGTTACAAATACGCTCTATATTAAACGTTATTATCATACGTGGCCAACGAAACAGAAATTCACCAATTTGATGAGAGCTACCTCTCGAAATATTCTTATTTATTTGTCCAAATACATTTATTATCCTAGTCTTCTTAGAAACTGATGATGTATTAACTATATCATATACACCCTTAATTTCAGAAACTTGAACACATACTGTTAATCAATATATTTATCACCATAACTGTTGTTTGTATACATGTAATGAAATAAACATTTGAATATGCACTATATAACATTATGTGCTCCTGCAAAACCATGTCTTTTGTTATTATGTACATTATGTTGCTATGAAACATGTTATGTTTTTATGCAATAAACTATTTGTATTGTATTGTATATTGCCACCCAATAAAATTGACCATACCAATATTTTATCCCGAGGCAATTCTATAAAAGTTCTATATTTCCCAACATTCCCTCCTAAAAGCACTTTCGGTGTAAATTAACATTTTGTATACTCTCTACATCAGGATGTATCACTTTAATCAGATGCCGTGTTTGGATAATCGCTACATCAGGATGTATCACTTTAATCAAGTTTACAAGTTTCAAGTAATCAGATGCCGTGTTTGGTCGCCGATAAAAGCGTACACAACAATATCTAGTGTATTCGAAATTAAAACAGAACAGAACTAAACCTGACTATGCTCAACAAAATTCGTTAAAAACTAAAAGGCTAAAATGAAAGATAAATTAAATGTACATTACAGCAAAAAAGTGCCATCAAAAGGACATTTTTTGAACACTTATAAATATATATATGTGTACACTGTATCTACCTCTATTGGAAAGTGCATAAATTAAAATATAAATTATTGTTTTAGCCGTTCCTAATGTCAATGTGATAAAGTGACCATAACAAACCTTAAATCAGGACAATGAGGAAAAAGGAAATCACAGAAACATAATATTTGCATCACGATAAAGTTTAGAAAGTTTAGTCTGTTAGGTTTGTTTGCGCACCAAAGTTGACTTATCCAGGTTTGAAAAGAGTTTCCCTTCATAATTCAATAATTAAAATAATTCAATGATAATTATATTTCGCCGTGACAAGAACGGTTCTAAATCATTTAAGTTGTATGTTTTAACGTATGGTCTCTTATAACTCAATTTGAGTAGTGATATACATTTTTTTACGTTAGTAGTATGTACAATGTATATCAATGATAATACATAATAAATATATAAAATGATTTATAATATTTAAAACCAGTCAATAACAAGTCAATCAATTTAACCCATTGATAGTTACAACAACAAGGACATAGCAGACGAGAATAATGAACAAAAATAGAATTTGTTTTAGTACATATCTTACTTTAACAAAGAATGGAAGCAAGAAGAAAGTAATTATATAAAATTATAAAAACACCATGATATTGTTCATTTAATCAAGAAAACAGACAAAACTGCTAAAATGTTTTCACTTATTGGAAAATATGATTTATTAAACGTTTGGAAATGGACAATTTTACTGATTTTTACTCTATGTTCCATGTAATAAAAGGTAATATTTTAAAATCAAATTGGGAGCAAGAAGATGTTTAGTTAGAATACATATGTTTACATTTAATGAAAGAGAGGAAATTGAAGCATATTGTTATAACTGCTAAAATATTCTAGTATAAAGATAAAGTTAAATTTACGAATGAAAATAATTTCCCTCTATAATCTATTGATCAAAACTGGTAGAGCAGGAAACTCGAAATCGATTTTCGGGTCATTTTTAAGGGAGACAATCCACTGCGGCATCTAAAAGGCACGGAAAGCTGCGTATGGTTTACATTTCTGATGGTTACTATATATAATAACTTCCGCAGTTAAAACAGAGTGCATATTATTTGTCCCTACTAATGACTTTTATCTGAGATTCTAATAACTTACATGTAGCTTTCCGCACGGTAACCTTTCGCGCGATAATTTTCCGTTGTGTCCGTATTAAGTCTGTATCAAAGTTTCTTATAACACTGTTGTTTTATGATCGATTAAAATACTCGTGATATTTATTTATTAAATTTCATTTCATAGGAATTCTGAACGTACTGCGGGAGTCTTTTGATTAAAGGGACGCAACCACTTTATTACACGCTCGTGACGACACATGGAATTGTGTCCCTTGTTGATTCTCGAGTGCATATCAAAGCACATATATCACACGGAAAGTCGCATATTTTGACAACATGTTGCATTAGAATATATGATATACGTAAGAAACGTGATACGAATATAGAAATAAATATTCAAAAAGAGTCTGACTTTCCATGAGGTGAGTCTGTGTGATTATGTTGAGGAAAAAGAGGAAATACATCGGTTGTCCGTAACGTTCCTATACATGGCTTGAATTTTAAAACAGTTTGTTGTCTTGCGTTGCCTTTTGTTCATACATTGACACCAATACAAAGTCTAAATTTACAAATTCTATATGCTGGCAAAGAAATTATATTTTAAAACTATTACCCAAACATTTTAAAATTGTTTGTCGTTGTTTCGTGTTGTGATGTCCACTGTTTGTACATGTGTGTCATAGCATAAATTATGCCGGCCAGCTTGAGTTTTATTGGACTTTTCCACTTTTCTATGCATTGCGAACTTATCATTGTGGCATTTCTATCAGTTCTCAAAGCTTTTTTCTTTATTACGAAGTAATTTGATTTATATGGCGGCATATTTCTCCCTCCAGTTAACTACATAATCGACTAGAAAGTTATGTGGTCACCACGTTACAGAAACTAGTTAAGTGCGAAGTGGTTAACGCGATAAATATCTAGTCAACTACATAATTTTTAAGTAACTATTAAGTGATTAACTATATACTTTTGTTGTTGATTATGTGGGTATCTAGTTCAGTA
The DNA here is from genome assembly GCA_032209605.1 of Mactromeris polynyma. Lineage (NCBI taxonomy): Eukaryota > Metazoa > Mollusca > Bivalvia > Venerida > Mactridae > Mactromeris > Mactromeris polynyma. The sequence continues at coordinate 9,406,445 of JASFXZ010000019.1, read as the reverse complement.
ACGTGATAACAACATACTTTCCCAGTTTTATCACATTAACTAGATATTTAACGCATTATTTAGCTACATCATTCTGTAGATAACTGTTAAATGGTTAACGCGATAAATATCTAGTTAACTAGATATATTCAACAAGAGAAAGCATTTTATGCAAATGCAGCAGTTAGCAAATAGACTTAACATTGATCTTTAAATATAAATTTAAAAATGAATGCTTTCATTTTTGTTAGTCGGAATTGGTAATTGGTATATTTATATTATTTATATGCCCGAGATTTAAAAGTTAATAAAAGGGCGTATTATGTGTAGAAATTGGACACACCTAAAACTTTGAAACCATCCCTAATATTCTCGTAAAATCAAGGTTAGGTATCCATGACTGACACATATATAATTTAATGATAATATCACGTGCCACAGATAATTAATGTCTGGCGTAAATGTACAGACACTATAATGGACACCTATTCATGATTTTATCCTTCCGACGTGTTTTTATTCCGTGTCGGGGAAAATCACGTGCTGTCTCGGGTGTAGAAAGATCGTAGGAAAGCCGAACACATTATATCGTTGGTTTCTATGGTCATCCATGCCACGCGACCTCACAATGACTGAAATGTGTAGAGTTGACATTTGCGTATTTTTGAAAGTTGTGCTCTCTTTTATGGCGGATGGAAAGTTTGCTTCTTTTACCATGTTTTGGACTGGATTAAATGGACGAAATTGGATACACTTAGGCTTTGAGTTATTTTTGATTTAGATTTTAAGTGCGTTATGTGCTCATTCGGCTTGTTATTATTTTGAAAACTAGGCAGTATAGTGTGCAGATACTGTGAACCAGTCAAGACAAAGCATTTTTTGGAGTCAAGCTACCGGAGGATTATTTGTTGATCAGGTATGTTCATACTGATGATCTTGTGATAATTATTTAAGAAAGATACTGTTTATGTTTTAACACCTTAGACATTGAAGATGATATCATGTTTTTGCATAGAATCGCCGAAAATCACCGAAAACTTGAAGAATGCTGCAATAATTGCGGCTAGATCGGAGAGGAAATTTTTGGAGGCAATCGGATACTTGTTATTATAATGTTGATAAGGTTTATGAGAACTCAACGTCTGTTTTAAGACTATCTCATCCAACCCTCTTAGACGATTACTATCCAATAACACAACCGGCGCGGACGTTAATTGTTTATACCGAGTGGTATCTTTAAATGGGGACGAAAGTCAGCATGCGTTAATGCGTTTTACTGTCCGCGCTGGAACTAATTGAAAGTAAGAACTTTTACATGTGTAGTGATTATTTTTGTCTGATATTAGGATTGTAAAAAGTGATTATTCTAAATTGTTGCATGATGTAATTGTGATAAATAGCTTTTCAGGAATAGAGCAATTTTGTATAATTAGCGCGGTGATCAATATAACTATAAAATCCTACGACCCTCCTCAAATAGTTTCGGATTTTACATCAGAACCATTAACGAGGAGGGTAGTAGGAAGATCTTGTAAAAATATGTGTCCCGATTATTGCGTCATATAGACACAAATGTCATATCCCTCATCAAAATTTTAGTCCCAAATCATTTTGTCCCTTTGATTGAAAAATCCAAAATTACCAATGAATGTCCAAATCTAACACAAGTTTATCCAATTATAAAAGAAATTCAAATATCCTCTATTCCTGAAAAAGCTAAAACTATACATGTAAATTCGGGGTCGGATACAGTTGACAGATCAGTAGTAAACGTGCCGTTGATGACAGTCTACCATTGTTGCTCCAAGGACACATGGTAAAAAGCCAGGTCAACACAAGCGAAAAATTACCACACGTACACTGTTAAAATAAAACAAATCAAAGTCAGATTCTTAGTGTGTTTTGGGTTGAATATTAACGCTTTAATATCATACCGACTGTGCAATGCGATAACATCTCGGTGGCTATCAGGCTTACGGACAGCACACACTCGGTTTGACTACAAATCAAGTTCATGTACATTGCTAATTATCTATGCTTCTGCTGTCCGAATTGCAATTTCTTTGTGCAATATCGTTTGTACATGTATACAAATGTGTCATTTATTTCCATTTTTGACTGTGATATTGTTATTACTTCATTAAACTGTGACATTCTTCTTGGTCTGTCACATCTGTAATATTTTTTAATACATATATGGTCAATTGATTCTGTGATAATTTGTAATACCTTTTGTTCAAATTTGCTATACTTCTTATACTTCGTTAACATTTTATTACTCGATTCTGCTATACTTGTTCTAGTTGGTTAAAGTTTCTCTTCGGCATGGCCATTTTTGTTAGAGTTACGACACGCTAAGACTGCCTCGGAACTGTCATAAAAGTTACGACAAAAAACCCTGCAAAGTTACGACATCGACAAACGTCGTAAGACACGTTGATAAAACGGCACTGAAGCATACACAATAATGGAAACTAAAGCAAAGATGTAACAATCTGTATACTGGTGGTTTGAAGCATAACAGTAGAAATAAATTCACATGATTTAGGCAAAATTAGAGGAAAATATAAAGCTAGATGCCCAAGGGCGACATGTTGATCACACCAACTGTCAAGAGATGAAGAGAATACGGTTTTATAATACTATACAGTACATATCTATTATACCCAGTTTTGAACTTTGACCTCAAAGTGTAAGCTTGACCTTTGAGTAATGTGTATGAGTCTTGCAAGTGAAACACTGTCTAAACATGATAATCATGTGTGCCAAGTCATTTAAATAATTCCGCACAAAAGGTCACTATCATATTCTGAGAAGATGTTAAATTCATTTTTAGAATTTTGCCATCGAAGTGTGACCTTTACATTTTAGCTATGTACTCGGGTCTTGTATACAACTAATTGGATAATCCCCAAATAAATGTAATATGTTAGATCCATTTTTTTATGTATGACACGTAACCTGGACCGTTTTCCTACAGACGCAGGTCTTGCATGAAACACACCAGGACATCGTGGTAGTAATTTGAAACTCCCCCAATAAATGACAGATTAATTGTCCGGACAAACCAATTCTTGACAGACAGACAGATGCACGCACACACCCATTCACGCACGCACACACTCACACATGCATGCCAAACCGCCATTGTAGCAAGCCGGCTCAACAAAAAACCCTTATTGGCGTATTGGTAGGCGATACCAGATATACCAACTAGTATAAATTGATATAGAGAGTTATACGTATTAATTAACATACGATGAAGATTGATCTATTACTGCACTTATAATACCGTTTACAGAACGAATCCTTAGTTAAAAAAAAAAAATTTCTAACACTGTAATTAACTTTTGGTATATGATACAATTATTATTTATAAGTTTATATAAGCGGAATATTGGTATTCGATACCAACTGATATTCGTTACTGAAGGAGATGGATAGGCTCAATGGATATGATACCACTATTTATTTATTTATTCACTATAATTATCAATATTACCTCTAGATTTTATATATTAGCATAACACGATATCCCGTATGTAACTACGTGGTACTTTCTACCGATGGATATGATAAATATTGATATACCAAATATACCAATTGGTATAATATTCACGTATTTACATTCAACTCAGATTTCAATACTACTACCCGTATATCGCGGTTTACAAAACGAATACCACAAATGACATGTTTTAATACTGGAATTTACAGTTGGTATTTAATACCATTATGATAACGTTATAAGCGGCGTATTGGTATGCGATACCAGATATACCAGCTGGTATAAATTAATGTAGAGAGCTATACGTATTTTAACATACGACGAAGATTCATCTATCACTGCACCCATAATAACGTTCACAGAACGAATCATTAGTTAATAAAATAGTGTAACACTGTAATTCACTTTTGGTATATTTTTGTGCCGTGACGTTTTTCCCGAGATCTATAAAAATAATCAAGAAGATGTGTTCTTTCCTCGATTATTGTAGCTAACGCAACCTAACACATGTTAAGTCAATATAAAGAATTCCAAGAAATCTAAATATACATGCATGAATACAGAATAGTAAATATGAAAAATAAAATACAGGAAAACATCAATTAACGAAGTTGTTTCTTACAACATAACACCATTTAAATATTTTACAACAGACAGTTTCTGAAACAATTATCGCTTTAAATCAATCACAAAATACATCAAGAATACAATATCAATACCTGAACACATGATTCCAGAGAATAATTGTAAAATTAGAATAAAACTTTTGCGTTCTAAAACTGCGGGGTTCGTTTTTCTGCATGTTACCCAAAGTACAAAAATCTATCGAAAGTACTGATTTCAACCTAAAGAATAAATTACCGAAAAGTGCATCTGCTTTAAGCTAAGAGAAATAAAACTTATATATAAAAAAACACCTTACTTACTTTAAATTCTAACACAATTTTGCAAAGAAATAACATAAAATTCTTACCTATAAAACAAATCAAGAAGATGTGTCCTTTCCTCGTTTATTGTAACTAACGCAACCTAACACATGTAAAGTCAATATGACTTTACCGAGGAAAGACACAATTTTTACCTATGCGCCACAAAGGGAATGGACTTATGAAGTTCTCTGTTTTTTTCAAGAATTGTAGCCAATGAAATTTTGAGCAACATCTGTCCAAATATGAGACGCTGAAGGCTTTGCCGAAAAAAGGTGCTAAAAGGGCTTGTGTTCGAAACTATCCTAAATATGGTATAAGCCAGACATTTGTCTACATAGCAATTACAAACAATCAACAGTTGATACAAATCGTGATTTGTTATCAAAGGAAGCGATTAATTGTCATTATGTGTTACTAAATATAGTAACACATTTGCACTGTACATAAACGTATATGGACAACGTGAGGCCGATATCTATGATCATGTATAATCAATATATTTCATATATAGACCTTTACAACAGGTGACTACTGGAATACTTCAAAAACGATAGGACGGCACAATAAATCCCAGGTACAAATCAGCGCAAAGTCCACTAGGACTTTAGAAGGTGCAAATGCTAACAACCCCGATATATGTCGATTCGTGTATTTTATTATTTCAATATTTAAAACTTTTTGATGGTCTATGAAAAAAAGTTTAGTGCCCCAGGTGAGGATCGAACTCACGACCTTCAGATTACTCTATTATGTGACTATGAGACTGACGCGCTGCCTACTGCGCTACCGAGGCACCTGAGATACAAACCACCTTGATCAAAGGTTGTTTCACCTGTATATAATTACATTTAAGGTCAAATATTCATATGATTGGGTTATTGTGAAATTCATAATATTCCATTCGCGCCCGATACAATACACAGGATAATTATTTCATAGGTGATAATATTTTGTGTCTATTTCTCTCAGATTAATACAAATTGTGTAACCTATTAAAAAAAACATTGTGTTCATGCATGTTTCTATTCAAATTAGTATTATTTACATACATATAACTGCATAATATACGTGGCAGTTGTTTAAGATATACTACATTGTATGTGTTTCTATATCTATATTGATAGTTAATATATTCAAACAAAGTAAAAACAAAATGAAAATGTGACAATATGACAAAAATGTTTTATATGTAGAAAAGATAGAATCAGACACACCTTTGGTATAATCTAATCATAGTATACTATTACAGTACGAAAGCGAAAAGAGACTTGACCACTTCGATGTGTGGTTAAACAGTTGTCGAACAATCAACGAGGAATGCTTACAGTATAAGCATTGATAACAAATTGACCAATCGATATTTAATTAAAATTTAAATCTATTCAAACATCTGGACTTAAAATCATTGACTTATTTTAGTATTGCAATGCATGGCCATAATTACCGCCCTCGGGAAATATCACTTTTCCCATTTCGATAAGTCCTCAAATCCACCTCACTAAAATAATTGTACAATATATTAACAAGCCTGGCCTATAAATCGTGTAGTTTGCTTGTGTCGACATGTCATACAACATTATGACCTCTACTACATGAGCAAAGTCCTAATTGTTGATATGATAATAAACATACCTACTTATGTTAACTTAACCAGCCCTATTTAAACGACAATTAAATTTGGTTCATAATTCACGACAACTAGTTGTTGTGTGTCAATGAAATTAAACAAATCACCAAACATTGCATACGTCAGTGGCGCTGTGACTCGGGGGCGTTTGTTTATTTGACATCTTTATTTATTCTTCATATAGTAGTAACATCATTATGCCTAATATGAGATGATATATAAAAATCAATTTAAGTCTAGAACATTACACATACTATTGGAATCAATTATATAATGTCATTAACGTCCATGTTATACTGCTTTATTCATTGTGTACAATATCTGTAATTGTCAACATTATCGTACGTGCACTGTATAAACTTAAACAGATAAATAAATTTAAAAAAAATAGAATGATACAATACATCTACACCGGTCTATGGGAGCTACACCGGTCTATGGGAACTACTACGGTCTATGGGAGCTACACCGGTCTATGGGAGCTACACCGGACTATGGGGGCTACACCGGTCTATGGGAGCTACACCGGTCTATGGGAGCTACAGCGGTCTATGGGAGCTACACCAGACTATGGGAGCTACACCGGTCTATGGGAGCTACACCGGTCTATGGGAGCTACACCGGTTTCCTTCTCATCCTGCGGTACAATCAACAATATGCCGTTACAATCCTGCTCCAATCGCAACGAAGATTTAACGTCTGACTAAACTTCAATAGACCCCTGGTAAAAACCCATTTGTCAGCGAATTCCGGATCTATTTCCCTCTGGTGTCTCTATATATCAATGTTTTGTCAATTACGCAAATTAAGGAGGTTTGCGTTTCTGCGATGAAGCCAACACCTGGTTCATGGATGGTACCCTCTCCATCGCCTTGTTACATTTAAACAATATTTTGTATTGGAACAATGCGTATGGACACTTTTCAGTATTTAACTTATGTCTTCCTACTCTCAAAAAGTATGACGAAAAGTGACAGTAAATTATCTGTCAATGCTCAGTCGTCTAGTCTTAAACCGTATGGCAATTTTCATAGCAAACATAATTTAAACGAAATGTGGAATTTGAATTGATTTCATGTGTTTAGTTCCATATATGATACTTCATAATATATTAACTATGTTGAAGTACAAACAACATTGCCTTTCAGATATTCTGTGATATTGTGTTAATTAGCCAGTGTCTAGTAGCCAAGTCTGGCCGGGCATAAAACATTTTTTATGATTTTAATTTATACATTTTACTGTAATAGTTTATGTTTGACACTATAATAAACCATAATGATGAATGAATCATCATTTGTTCATTGTAAAATCATAGCTTGTGTTCTACAAACACTAACTGTCGCTCCCAATCTAAACTTGCTTGAAAGGCGGTCTTGAAGGCGACCCAAACCAAGGCGACAACTATCAAGATAGTAGAAGCGATTATGTTAAGAATGAAGTTGCTTGTGACTATCCAGAAATTATTTTAACCCATTTCGCACTCACAATTATTCACAATCGCACTAAGCAGAGCACACTTTGAGTGATAGGTTACAGTCCCAGGTCATGGTCGGTAAACGAAAGTATACACCGGCCCTGGTCTGTGAAAGAGGGTATATACCGGCCCTGGTCTGTGAACGAGGGTATACACCGGCACTGGTCTGAGAACGAGTGTATACACTGGCCCTGGTCTGGCACCGTGGGTATACACCGGCCCTGGTCTGAGAACGAGGGTATACACCGGCCCTGGTCTGAGAACGAGGGTATACACCGGCCCTGGTCTGAAAAATAGGTTATACACCGGCCTTGGTCTGAGAACGAGGGTATACACAGGCCCTGGTCTGAGAATTATATGAAAAATTAGTCGACATTGAAAAATGTTCTATTTGCATATTTGTGTACATCATTTTAGCGTCTTCAAGTAAACAAAATATCTCGTGCGGTTGTAAACGAGGAATACGATACAATGAATTCATGCCACAATGTTGGTTGTTAGTTGAATGTAAGCCATGGTCGGATATGGCAGAGGTACCTGGACACCGGGTCTGTTGTAGAGCGTCCCCGAAGTGACAATCTAAGTAAGACAACGAATGTGTGCACAAACGCTTAGAAAAAGAGTCCATGTTGCCAATATTCGAGCCCACAGGCCTGCTGTTCGTCAACCTGTCACTTCAGATAAAAAAAACGGAGGTTGCAATTTTGCCAAGATCACCAAAAATATTGCGCTACCTAGACACCGGGTTTTTTCTTTTCACAGATGTGTCTAAATACTGAGTTGATTTCAATGAAGACAGGAGACGTAAGTGGCGCATGAGTGGTTCAAAGACTGCTGTGCCTTGAACATAATAGGTTCAGTGGTCCATCTGTGCTGGTCTGGGCTTGGTGTCTTATGATAGATCTACAGACCTGTATGTAATCCGTAATGGTTCTTTAACCGGTGTTCGTTAACGTGACGAAATCTTAGATGAGACCGTATGTCGGTGCTATAGGCAAAGGCTTTCTGGTTATGGACGATAACGCTCGCCTACACCATGTTTGGATCATCAACGCGTACATTGGAAATGAGGGTATTGAGCGTATGGACTGACCTGCCAGGATAACGTATGTGGGATACTCCAGAGACAGAAATAGTGCGAGACCCGCCCCTCCCCAAACTCAGGAATTTTTTAAATGATAACCCGATCCTTAACTTATTTTGAGGAGTATATTATGTTATATGAGCACACGGTTACTAGCCCCCAATCCTCTAGCAGCCAGATATTATCACAGATATATACGTAATATTTCGCACACTTGGTAGAGAAACATCCAATTACATCAAGTACCAGTGTAGCTCCCGCGCGCCATCGACTCCAAGATGCCTACAAATTACGAACTGGATTTCAGTAAATTTACCGAAAGTCAGTTGATATCGGTAGGGTAACGTACCTCTTTCTTGAAATGTTAACCAATCCGCGTCAAGGTAACACACGTTATTAACGTAAGAGTTGATTGGTTTACACTACACTGATATGCAAATAACAAAGCCGTGTTAGTAAAAAATAATTTAACACTTTGTAGACTTATCTGACGTATCGGTCGACAATTTCATATAACCACGTATTGTATGTGTATAACTTCCGCCTAACAACACACCTCCTTTCGACAAATCATTCTACTGCACTGCACTTTCAAATAATTACTTGTCTAATGAGCTTTCTAACTACTGTGAGTAGAACCGATATTGAATAATTTGTAAGGATACCCTCTTTTGTCGTTAGAACTTTTCAATATCTAAGATCTTCAGAGACCTAATGGTATGATATTCTTATTGTTCTTACACTACAAATCATTGGCCTAAACGGACCATGAATACAGGTTCATTTGTCCCAGTGTACCATTCTTACTGACCGGAGGTATAACTGTTCCACTTGCTTCGATCAGACATTCTTTTGGACCTATGAATTATGGCCCATGGGTACTAGACACAATATGTCAATTGAAAAATAATAGGCTTAAAACACTCGAACCACCAACATATTCAATATTGCCAATCACTACCGATAGGAAGTACCATATTCATTATTCATCAATATCTAACTTAACATTTAAATTATACGCATCAATCCTTAAGTGCATTCGTACACTATAAGTGTTTACAAGCTGTAATTTATTAAAACCGGAAAACAACACCATATCTGATCAGCTGGCAACAGTATGATAACCGACAACTCATCTCAATTATCAAATGACTTGAGTAAACACATTATGTGACCAAGCGCTATTAAAACGGAACCACGAACCTTAAATTGAAGTATTTAAAATAAACACTTAAATTATAACCTTTTGGTCATTGTCCTGTGCAGTTTGAACACATTTGCAAGTCATTGTAACAAAAGAAGGATTTCGTTCAAAGGTAAGTAACGTTTGTTATGTCGTTAATATCTGTTTTCAACACAATGGTTTAGTCCGAGTAACATTTCAATGAGACCAGTCAACCTGTTTATCACTATATGGCGTTTGTCTCTTCTCCAATGATGTGTAGTTCGTGCTTGAACCCTGGTTTCAGCTTAGGGACTTGCAATAAAATATATTAGATAGATTGATTTCAACATAAAATGTACAATTTACATGGCAATATACAATTAAGACATATTTATATTATAGTAACAACAATATTTATTAACCAGTAAAGCCATATCAATCAACATTATATGTTAAGGAGTACACAAACAATAGTTTAAGTAAAAACTCTTATTTCCATTGTGGTGCTTAATATATACACGTAGTATTGTGTGAAATAGGAAGAATTTTAAGACATATATTAAGTTATCACAGTGAGTTTATCAAGGAAAGACACTGAGTTACATAAAAAAAGTTATAAAAATATAGATAAAGCGATGAAACAATGAAACAATAAGTTATCCCTGACAGGAACAATGGATGAAAAAAGCTAAACAAATAAACTTAACAATGTATTAAGGTATTTGTTGTTTGTGTCAGAGTTAAAATACAACAGTTCTAATTTATCAGTCACGTGACTCTAAGATTCTAAAGTTAGGTAAAACAAGGTGATTTCAGGTAAACGTAATGCATACAAAGTGTATAAAATACCCCATGGTCGAGCGGGTACGGGCTCTAAATATCTTTATACCTACATAATCCATTACAATTCCATATGGTCGTGGGTTTAAACCGCCGTGTATATTTATTTTATGGGTTATTTTCTTTTTTTCAACTTTTGTACTGTTGTTATTCTGTTCGATTCCTTCAGTGATTTAATATCTCATTTCCCATCTTAAATGTCATGAACATTTTCATGGTACATTTGTAACGATAATGTAATCACTAAGCCGTAATTATAACATATCACCACGCAGGATTACAATTTTAATATAGTATGTATATAATATAGTTTGGATGAGCAAATATAAAACATAGGCTGTGCAAGATTTCTATACAATAACCATTTTACCATGGTAAATGGTCTGTACAATAACTATTCATCAATAGCAAGACATTTCTTTAAACAAAGATGGGCGGCGCAATCTGAATCAAGCAATTAAGTAGAACCTGAAGATTTGTTGTGCAACATAAATGATGACAAAACAAACCAACGCAACACAATATCAAAGTATTTTTTGTATATTCGTTTTATCTAACTGAATCTAATACATACCTGAAACTGTCAAATTTGTAATTGAAGCGTTGTGTAAACCAATCAAATCTTACGTTAAGCACTAAACATAATTCTCTCTAACAGAACAACGTTCGTGACATTGACGCGGATTTGTAAAATTTTTGTTAAGGCCTAAATAGTTGTTTATCGTACCTAAAAACATTAACTTGTTTATTGCAATGGTTTTATTTTTGCAACGAAAACATTTTGATCACGATAGAGGCTTTAACAACTGCGTCTGACAGTAGATCTATATAGTATATTTCAAGATTCATCTAGTGAGTAGTCTTGTAAGTCAACCTCACGGAAAATTGCCTGGCGTTAGAAAAAAGAAGTAATTCTAGGTTTTATGTACCAGTCACGAATATTTCTATTGTTTAAATCTGACAAATTCATATGTAACGCGTTAATTAACATTAATGTGTGATTTCATGACTGATACAATAAGTGCTGTTGAACTATATTGAAACAGACTATACTGTCTATGTATGACTCAGCGCACTACGTTATTTTAGTTGGTATCAGAGTTGTAACCGAGCGATAAGCAATCGTAACATCTCGGCAATTTGATATGGTGTACAACAAATCTTGCTTCAGATTGCGCCAACCATCTTTTTTAAAGATATTTCTTGTTTACAAGTAGTTTGTACTTCATGTATTGGTGTATAATATAATTTTGGGGTTTGTGGGAAGACAGATATATATTGTAGACACAAAACAAAATGTTTTATCGACACTTTGTTTTTTCCTTGACTGGTAGGTAGGTTTCGAAAATACGTACCTGACACCAACCATAGATATAATTTGGTATGGCCTAACAGCTACTTAAAACAGGAAATATTTGGCTGAACGAAATCCAAAATCTACTCAAATCTAAGTGTAAAATCTAATCATATTTAACCACACTTGATGTTAGCACGATTCTAATAAATGAGATCCGTCTACTATTTTACTTTTAAATCCAACACAAACCATTATGTAACGTTAACATAAACACTACTGCACACTATTCCTATTTTGTTTAGAAAAGAAACATGGCTTACCTAATCCGTCAGCGAGACCTTAAGCTGAACTCCAATGTGTAAACATTGGGCCAGATGCATAGCATTAGAAATGTAGCATAAATACAAAGGCTTTTGGCCAAAGCCCTAGACCATAAACCGAACTATAAATAAGCCAAACTGGCTATTTTGCCATTGTTGGTACAGAGTAAAACCTCAAAATAAGACCATGTTCAACCAATGAAAACATGTTTTTGCAAAAAATCAACATATCGACAGTGTACACAAACACTGTCTGGAACGCAAAATCACCTTGCAGCGCACATACATGTATTTATAAATCAACCTAAGATTATCCTTCAGTTTGTCTTTGGAGAAAGTCACGGTGAACAATGTACTATACATAGTTATAAAATTGCCAATCGAATTATGTGTCGAGTTCCGGTTATGTGGAATGTTCAAGCCATCCTTAAACATGTTCCCTAGTTTATCGTGAAAATGGACCCTACTTAAAATGTATTTGAGGTGTCGAAGTGGGGAAAAGATTTATGGGCTGTATATTAATAATTGAAGCTTAAATGACCATAAATGTAAGAAATAAAATTATCTACCAACCCAATCTTTGCTGGGTAGAGTTATGCCAAACAAACATGTTAAGGACGGCCTCATGCATGCATACAGAATTGTACTGAAATGCTTGTGTTTGTATTTCTAACTTGAGGGATCCATTCTTGTCAATGTATAAAATTATATTTATGCAATATTTTGCTCATTTAATAGGTCGTATAATTTCAGTCTAGATTTCCAGCACAGAAAACATGAATCAAGTCACGTGTCTTCTTGTCCTCATGTGTTGTCTAACAACATGCGTGATGAGTCAAGCCTGTAAGTGGGTAAAAACTCCCTTCCTTGGATGGAGATGTGTGGACACTGGTCTGTACCATCATCAGCACTTCGGTAGAGCAACATGTGCAAGACCAAATAGCCACAGGGCGTGTCGAGTGATCAAATGGTCTTGTAGGTGTGGGTCACAGGGACCTCACGGCAACGCTGCTTCAAACGACAATCAATGGACAACAGTGATGAGATGAACAGTTCTGTACTGCAACCCTCATTTATATTAACTACGTTCATTAACCCCGTTTTCTGTATATTTACGCATGATATATCTTAGTATAATTACTGCTACTCTGTATTAATAGAGAAACTAGAATATGCTCTCAAAATGTCGTAGAAACAGAATATTATTTCTTATTATTATGCTGTCCAAAATATTATGAATTGAGCAAAAAATATTCTTGCGTTTTAATTGTTCCACATAAATTGTGAGTCTTTGTCATAAAATATTGTAAATGGCCAAATATTAAATACAGCTGATTTGCCAATAAACGAATGAATAAACAATTGATATATAGGTAATAACTAGACTATGCTAAACCACATCATAAACTGTTGAGTGAAAATCATAACGGAACAAAGTGCCCTTAGAACACATATTGTAGCAAAAGTCATAAAAATGTCAACAGTAACATAAAACGTTGAATAAACATTATGCTAATAAGGAATAATTTTTGTCACAATTGATAGACACTATCAGTGTCCTTGATTGGACGAAGTATTTCCTCGGCCATGCGGTGGTAAATATTTGTGTATGATCGTCCAGCCTCCTTGAATACAACTCGTATTTTATCTCTACAGAGGTTTATATAAGCGGAATATTGGTATTCGATACCAACTGATATTAGTTATTGAAGGAGATGGATAGGCTCAATGAATATGATACCACTATTTACTTATATACTATCATTATGACTATTACCTCTAGACTTTATATATTAGCATAACACGATATCCCGTATGTAACTACGTGGTATTTTCTACCGATGGATATGATAAACTTAGATATACCAAATGTACCAATTGGTATAATATTCACGTATGTACATTCAATTCTGAGTTCAGGTACTACTACTACCCATATATCATGATTTACACAACGAATACCAAAAATAACATCTTCTACACTGGAATTTACTGTTGGTATTTGATCACATTAGGATAACGTTATAAGAGCATATTGGTATGCGATACCAGAAATACCAACTGGTATTAATTAATGTTTAGAGCTATACGTATTAATTACCATACGACGAAGATTTATCTATAACTACACGTATAATACCGCTGATACCAGATATACCAACATTTTAAAACATCAAATATTTTACTGCTAAGAAAACTTTCTCGTACGTGAAATTATTTGGGACACTTTCATGTACCCCTTGACTATGGTGCATATGATACTCTAATACGATTACCGTTGTCTGGTCAGTGCTACTAGCTCTACTAGCTAGGTTTCCTTGCTTAAAATGATGATGACTGTATCAATGATATATGAGCGCTTCTATGGGATTTACAAGATCTTCATAAGTGACGTCATTTCAAGAAAACGCAACGTCTGATGACACATTTTGCCAGCAGGAAACAATATTTACTCCATATAGTCACTTCGTTTTCATTTTGCCATATGTCAAATATTGCTTACTGTCTGGTGACGTTTTTTTGAAATGACGTCACTTAAAGAAGATGTTGGAAATCGTACAGCGGCGCTCATATTAGCTTGTATCACAAAATATGTAAACAATTTTAAGAACATACTGTTGATGATGGTAATGCGAATGTGTTTTTACACCATGATGTATGGTCGCAAGGAATAAAATGTAAACCTTGGTTGCCACGCACGATAAAGTACAGATGCGCCAGAATATCAACATGTGCTCTATTTACGATAATCTAACAGATCACCTCGGCTATTTTTGAAAAATTAGACCTCCGAAGTAACGTGGGAGAAGTAGTTCCAAAATGGCTGCCGAAGTGAATGTGTGTAGTCCCTCTGGAATTTATGACAGGGATCTTTTAAAGGATAGGAATACGAGGCACACAAAACATGTAGATACTGTTGAAATGTGTTAATTGTGTTAAATGTTAATTGTCAAAGCAAATTTGGACAGCCGAACTTCGTTTGGAAACTGGACACCAGTTTGATTGAATAAGCACGATGTACGCTGGGCTGGGATAGCCTATTTTATGGTTTGAATTTAGACATAGTTATTACGTCTCTGTTACTAGATTTCAAGTTCGAATAAATGAACGAAGCATAATTTAATGTATGTGTGTCTTTATTTATTGGTTCTAACAACATATGTTCTTGCAATAACTCAAATTTCTAACCAATAAAACTATCAAAAGCCATAGTTCACATTTCCGATGGTTATTATATATAATAACTTACACAGTTAAACAGAGTGCATATTATGTGTCCCTACTAATGACTTTTATCTGAGATTATAATAACTTACATGTATTTTTCCGCACGGTAATCTATCGCGCGATAATTTTCCGTTGTCTCCGTATTAAGTCTGTATCTAAGTTTCTTACAAGTAAAAAATTGCTGCCTGATGCAGCAAAGGTGGGTGCACGGCGTAAACAAAATGAAATAGAACAACTGCAATTTGAACTAACAGTATGTGTTTATTATGCTTTAATGTGTAACTATATATTAATGTATAAAAAGTACATTTGTAGTTTTAGTAGTAGGAATTTATTAAGGAACAGACTAGTTTTTGTATGGACAGTTAAACAGAAATAGAAATTGATAGTGCGGAAAACTTTCATGATAATGAACATCATGCATGTAAATTAAGACAACATTATACATCTCAAAATGCAAAACATTGATTGAAACATATTAACATAAATCACAATCATTATCACGGTAGAAATAAATAATGAAATACCGACAAATTTACATAATTAGTATTTACTAAAAATTAAAAAGAAGAACAATAATCACTAAATGATATTGTATATCATGTCAAAATGTGAGAGCACTACAGTTTAATTAACAACATGTCAGTGGACAAACAGACATCCAGCATCACACACTGAATTAATCAAGCAATGTGTGAATGTAAAATGAGTTTAGACATTTTGAAAGTTAGAAAAATAGTGTAATTTAATGTAAATGATAGCTAAAAAGTGACACATGAGAGAACTATAAAATGCTACCTGAATGAACAAGTGGTAGGAAGTGAAAGCAGGCCGTAGTATATGAATGACTATTATAATAAGGCAAAGAACATAGCTAAGAGAAATAAAACCGTATTTACTTATATCTCAAACATATTTACAGTGGAAAGAAATAATGCAAAAGTGACCAAAATGCAACACAATAACTCAATACAAAAACATTAATCACTAAATGATATAGCACCTTGTCAAAATATGATATCACTTCAGTATGTAACAACCGCATGCTAGAATCACACACTGGATAAGTTATCAAGCAGTGTGAATGTATAATGAGTATAAACTTTGTGGAGGACTGGATAATGGTGAAATTGTATATGTAAATGTAAACTGTAAATGATACCTGAATCTACAAAAGTGATAGGAGGTGTACACAGACGGATTTAGCAGACTTAGTATATGAATGACTAGAGAAGTAAACAAAAAGAACATAGCAAAGAGAAATATAAACGTATTTACATATATCACATACATATTAACAGTAGAAAGAAATAATGCAATAATGACCAAAAAGCAAAAACGATTACTCAATACAATCAAAGCAAACAAATGGGGTGTGGGACAGTACCACTTGTCTATGTAGCCAAGCTGGCAACTCGTTGCATATAAGTTTCTGTTTTGTAACTATAGTCAAACCTGTGTTAAAGACCACCTGCAAACAAAGACCACTATTGCAAAACCTGTCTGCAAAGACCATCAATTTTATCTCCCATCAGACCATTTTAAATGATATTTAATATGTTAATAGAGACCACCTGTAAACAAAGACCACATTTTGCTGTTCCCATGGGTGGTCTTTACAGACAGGTTTGACTGTAAACAGTTTTATAATATCAAAGTTTGTGTAACTAGGTAAGAAGGTTTGCATGGAATATGGAATAAAACAAAAACATAAGACATAAATGTGAAAAAGAATAAAAAATTATTGAAGAAAGAATAAACATTTTTTCCAAGAGATCTTCAATCCAACTTGTTCTAGAAATGCTAGATTTTCAATCCAAAATAAAGAAAAATGGTCAGTTATAATGGTAGAACCTTAAGACTGTAAAACAAGTGAAATGTTTGTCACGATTGTAAATAAATGAAATACAAAGATATTAGACCCTTTATGTAACGTTTGTGAATATTTAATTATGAAATGACATATTAAATTCTATCCTCGCTAAATTAGAGTAAAATCAGTATGGCCAGGCATAAAGTTATGATAACACTAGCTTGCCATAGGTTATGAGTTATCTTGTTGCAGTGGGGTATTTTCCAATTAATTTTCAAAGCACAACTTTGATGAAAATGTAACAGGTTTTTTTAGAGATGAACAGCAGACAAGGTTTTCAAGTTTCAGACACCTGTGACCTTGACTTTTAACATTATGACCCCAAATTACAATATGAACTACTAGACTTCATACTGATACTTCCCAGCAAGTTGATGAAAATCTATCACTGGATTTTGGAGATAAAGGGAGAACAAGGCAGACTGGACAGACAAACATACAACATGTGGAGACATAATAAATACAAGATGATGAACACATATGTACAAGCAATAACAAAGTTTATATAATTATACATTGTAGTTAAATATTAGAACTAAACTGTTTACTTCATATGCAGCTTAATTGCAAAAACATCATCTTTTATATAGTTTATACATGAATCCAGGTCAAATCATCCAAGCTTTGTTTTAAAGGAAACTACTTTGAGCTTAGTCAGTAACAAAAAGTATGTTAGACCAGTTGTATCAAAAGTTGAAAGTAGACTGCAGACACAGCATAGGGCTATTCAAGGAACATTTTTACCCGGTTTGGTTTAAACTGCTCTAGCAGCTTTAGATATAATATCCAAAATATGTCAGCGAATCAGATGTTGGATGTAATTTTGGTACAGTACAATCATGTGCCATGTTCATAGCAAATCAGCCAAAGGGTAAATAGATTTTTTTAGAAAAAATGTCTGGCAATCAGAAGCCTAAATGGCTATTTTGGAATTCGAGTGGGGCTGAGTGGGGCTGTGTGACACAATATTTGAGGACAATCATGCAATCTCGAATGAGTTAAATAATTAAAAAATATCAAAGTGAAACAAACAGCAATAAAACACCTGAAGACTGAGGCAAGACATGAATATTGCAAAAGCACATTAATGTAAGAACTGTTACAAGTATCAAAGACAAGCAAAGTCAACTATCAAAACACAGTACAATATATTCAAATAAGAGGCCCAAGCAAAAATTAAATCAAAATAAGGGAGGGCTTGGTTTTTTTAAAACTTTTGAGTGCTGACTGGGTTTTTTTACATGTGGTTTTTTGACATACTTAACTTTTGCCATACAGTAAAAAGGTATGTATGTATAGTATTACTGTGTTTATGAGGTCGCCCGTCGCCGCGCACATTTTATAATGCACATAATGGTAATTTGGTCGACCCGGTATGTCTGCTGCACACCATAAATATACTTTTTTGATGCCAGTAGAGGAGTATAGGTCAAACAGACAATTTTTGAAGCCAAATACGGTCACTGCATAGTGCCAATGAGACCCATCGTACAGTTACCATTTTCCTGGCATCTAACCAGTACTTTCCTGGAATCTACCCAGTACTTTCCTGGTTACATGCCAAGGCGTATGCACAAATATTATAAATATTGTCCCTGCAGTAAATTTCATTGCACTATACAAGCTGATTTTATACATTTAAGAATAAAGGGCCAGAAAATACTGCACTCCACAGGATGCAATATATTAACCCCATTGCCTACAGAAATAAAGTTACTGCTAATGGTAAATTTCAATTTTTAAAAGCCACCAATGAAGAAAATAATAAAGTGGTGTGTTAGAGGTTGTTGAGGGGAGTTTTTTTTCTCTCTCTGAAACAGTCGTAAATCAAGAATAAAATCCACATTTTTGTTTCTAGGGTTCCCTCTGTCATTCGCCAATAACATCAAATGTGAAAAAGACAATAATTTGGCAACAGGTTTTCAATTTTGGCAACAAAAATATTCCAAAAGAAATTATACTTGTAAGCAATTGCATAATTTTTCATGCTTTTTATCAAAATTGGTGTGTACTTTGAATATGCCACAGGGAATCATGTCTTCAAATTAGCACCTTCAATACCGGGATATGAATAAATACCGAATGATATCAGAAATGGAAGTATCTAGTTTTTCGCATAACTTTGATTGCAGTGTCAGTTGTTCCGAATAGATAAGGGATCACTGTCCTTGTAAGTGCAAGTGACACTTATTTAAGGTTTACACAAGGCAACAATATGAAGCTCTAATGTTCATCTTGCATATCTGGGAACATCTGCTTCACCATTCCTACAGGTACCACAACTACTTTGTCATCTCTTGTTAAGAAGGAGAACTCATCTTCTTCCTGACAAACACTATCCACCTCATCAATTACGTCTTCTACTGGAAATTCTGTTTTCTGTTAAAATACAATAGTATAGGTATATTGTAAGGGTATTAATGAAACATATTTAAGAAATATCTGAACAATTTTTGCTATATTTAGGTGTTGAACCTTTCGCCTAGTGTTAAAGCTCTTTTTGATGGAGTGTGAGGATAAGTGACCCAATCGTGTTTATGATAAAAAAATGTATTACTTTGATCTTGCTGCTGCATATACTCTTTGACGGTTTGTTGTTCTTTAATTGTGTATTTCTTTACTTTTCTGCATTAACAATGGATTTAGTTACATGTTTATTATAACCATGACATATTAATGTCTCCATGTAAAATTTAATGGTATTAAAAAGCATTAGCCAATAACAATATATTTCAAAAGTATCAGTTGACAGCTGCTAAAATTATTAAACTAAAACTATCTGAATGGACAAAAAAAACTTTATGCCTTTTTGATGATATAACTACTGTACTAAAGTACATTCAGAATTTTTTTGCAATATCTTATTTTAGCTTAAGGTAACAGGCGACAGGATTGCAATAATTTGAACTTGCTATTTAAATTTGTATAGCAGAATATCAATGTATCATTTCCTATAATTGCAATAATTAACCTCACAATTTGTCTGTTGTTCAAGACACAACACAAATCAGATTTCCCACCCTTCCCAAAAAAAATTCAAGGACTCTTCAAAGGGTATTTTCACAAAATTCAAGGACCAAAACAGCATTTGTACTGCTATTTTATTCATTCAACATGTCTTTCAAATTAACTTTTTCCATGAACATTTAAGTATTAAACTTCAAATTATGAACTTATATACAAGGAAATGTTACACGCACTTCAACGCGAGTTTTCCAAGGCTTTCAAAGTCACTATTTTTTATCTGTTTAAAGTGAGTTTATTATACAGTAGGAGAACCATGTGACATACCGTGACTAAGGTCTGGGATGTTGTTGAAAGGGAAACTTCATTTCTGTAGGTATTTGTAACACTGTCTGTTATGACAAGTCTCCAGGTTGAAAGGTTTCATTCACACATTTGCACCATAAGGCCACCTAACATTTGTTTGTTGCATCTTCAAAATATATGTTCTTTATTTTGACATTCTCAGTACCTCACATACAGCTTCTTCGAAACTTCCTGCAATAAAAGGTAAATCAATAAAATACTGCATTAGACTTTCCAATGGATAATAATGCATTTTGCCTTTCATCTCAAATAATGTTTTAGAACAGCCATTCATTTGCTGATCGTGTATCTGAAGACATCAATTTGAAGATGTCATCAGACAATTATCTTAATTGAGATTCTCCATCTATCATTGGCAGTGTTTTCCGTGGACTTTTAAAATTGAAAGTCATTGCAAATTCATATCCGAGGCCAGGGTCATTTCCAAGTATTGGAGGTCATACAGGAATATGTTAAATCGAGTCGACGCTTATGTACTTAGACACATTCAGTCTGCATGTAATAATGAAATTGAAAGTTGAAACTGAAAGTACATTTTCGGAAAATCGCTGTAAGGTTAGAACATGTGATCAGTGTATTTAATACAACCTGCGAGTTTAAACGTTTACATGTTAATTATCACGCATGTTTGAACGATACATGACTTATGAATGAGGGAAAATACTGCAAAATATTAAACAGAGCACAGAGACGAATGCTGGCTGCATCATAACAATAACAAATAAAATGTAGGTCAACCACGCGATGGGTCAACCACAATGTTGAAACGATAAAGTTCAATAATTATACAGTTGAAAATATTAGTTAATGACATCAATCATAATATACAACAAAATCACATACCTTAATTTAGCTTTTGTAGCCTACAAATTCAATATTGACGTTACAACGCACAATCGTTCGCTTCCCGACATATATTCCCGACGGTCTGCGCAGGCGCACAATAGGCTCTGGGGTGGGACTGAAACCCGTTATCCGGGATCCGTGATCCGGGATTCTCCGGGATCGATTTTTAAAAATTGTTCGAGTGGAACATATGTTAACTGAAGGGTGTGAAAGAATGTTCCTCTATCCGTTATTGACCGTTGATACCTACGATATAGTCCAAAATATCGATCCCGGATTTTCCCACCAAAGTCCCGGATTTTTTTAAAGTCCCGGATTTTAGTCCCACCCTAGGCTCTGTTCGATTTTTCGCCCAATTTTGTTCTTAACCGAGTCCATTGCAAAACGACGCTAACAGAACTCAATATGCACGGCGTTGACACGCCGTGCAATAACACTATTGTTCTATGATCGATTTTCGAGATATTTATTTATTAAATTTCGTTTCATATTAAATGTTGTATTGGAATTTTGATCGTACTGCGGGAGTTATACGGTATATTCAGTAGAGCAAGTATGTACTATCTCATCACGTCTGACTAAAGGGACGCAACCACTTTATTACACGATCGTGACGACACATGGAATTGTGTCCCTTGTTGATTCTCGAGTGCATATCAAACCACATATATCGTACGGAAAGTCGCATATTTTGACAATATATTGCTGTAGAATATATCATATACGTAAGATACGTGTTACGAATATAGAAATAAATATTTAAAAAAAGTTTGATTTTCCATGTGCTGAATCTGTGTGATTATGCTAAGGAAAAAGAGCAAGTGCATCGGTTGTCGGTAACCATATCTGAACAAGAAATATATTTTAAAAAAGATGGTCGATGCAACTAGAAGTATGCAAATTTGTTGCAATCTGAAGGTTAAAATGTGTTGTGCAACATAAAAAATTGCCTAAATGTTACGACTGCCGGTCATTCAATTACGTTAAACTACAGAAACTCTGAGACCTGTAAGGGGAGATCACTGCGTAGGAGACTGAATACAAATAACTCCGTAGTGTGATTAGTCATAAACACAGTATAGTCTGTTTCAACCTGCGTAAAACCTGATTAAACTAAACAAAGATAGGTTTTATGGAAACGTATATCTTTTTCGTCTAAACTCATGATCAGGCAAATGCCCGGGTATCTGTTAGACATACCTGAACAGTATGCCGACACTACTAGTATGCGGACACTACCATATTCAGCGTAGTGTTAACAATTCCGGATTTTTAACTGGATGTCAAGCAGACAAAGTCATATTGTGAAGCGAAAACATTGTTTTCACTCTCAACGGGTATTATATGCCGCGTATATGTAATGCCTGCTTGTAAGCCTGTCAAACTGGTAATCAAATGATTTATAACAAGGTTCGTTTAAATACAAGAAACGTTAAGACCGTGCAAGTACTCACCCGCACACAAATCGTTTCAAAGTGAAGCCAGTAGACTAAAACCTGTCTTATCACTGGTCCAGTTTAAACTAGTCATACATGCACGCTTTGAAATTAACATTGCTTGTAAGTGAACCAGTCCCTCTTTCTATCCCCGAGTGAGGCTGTACAATGCTTCTACAATCTCTGGTTGACAAGTCTTTACAGAACTCAAGAAACTTCGACTGCCCCAGTCTTTCTGCGCTTTCAGCGCTTTGATTATTCAAGTTTTGAATTTTCAACCAATGTGCGTAGAATTCACAGGACAAATGTCAGTCGGAATATTGCGAGTAACGCTTTAAAATGAAATCAAATTTTAATTGACTTTAGGTAAAAAATCTTAAGTAGATAAATTCATGTATATTATTAGAATTTCAGATATTGTAATTAGATTAACAGAAATTATTTTGTTACGGAAATTACAAGGTGTACGGTAGGTATTATAGGGGCGGGAAATAAATCGACTTTCTCGTGCACTGAGCGCACTGGCTTGTATAACTACACACAAAATCCGGTTGTATAAACATATCGAAGTAAATATCTGTTATAGGAAGATGTGTACACATCAGCGATTCTTGAACGATGAGCTATGTCGCAGTGTGTTGGAAAATAAAGTGGTGGACAATATGAAGAATATTTTCGATAGCAAGATTAAAGAATGTAAGACGTACATGCATAAATGGATTGGGTTGCAGAAACAACAGGAAAAAGGTAAAACTTGATAATTGCATAACGCTTAAAGATAGTTCACTTTTAACGATGAATTTTGTGCTATTTTGACAATATTGGGAAGGCTGTATATTAGAGAGAGGCATACCATCATTTTGTGCACAAATATACAACCATTTCAGAGCCGGTCTCTCTTTAGAAACAACCTCTCCTTAACAACATTATTGATTTTCCTGTTGTAAAATTGTACAACATATTTAACCTCTCCTGGGCAGTGACCTCTCAACAATGGACGAAATTTACATCTCACCGAGGGCGTTCTGGGGAGGTTGCACTATTTTTACGGTTGTACTATTTTACGGTTGTACTATTTTTACGGTTGTACTATTTTTACGGTTGTACTATTTGTACGGTTGTACTATTTTTACGGTTGTACTATTTTTACGGTTGTACTATTTTTACGGTTGCACTATTTTTACGGTTGTACTATGTTTACGGTTGTACTATTTTTACGGTTGTACTATTTTTACAGTTGTACTATTTTTACGGTTGTGCTATTTTTACAGTTGTACAGTGAAGTGAGCAATATTTTATCTTTTGAGTTTGTTCAAAACAATTCGATGTTTGTGTAATGTTTACTGTAAAATTGCAAACTTAAGCTAATTTTGTCAGAACTCCCTCCTTAAACACTCGGGTAATCCTGGTCCTATAAATAAGACCCTACATAACTTATTTCACATTTTGACTTTTTCCGGTTATGTAGGGTCTTATCGGCTTCCTATCAATGTCATGTAGCACTTTCCGACACGATTTTGTGTCGCTCTTTTTCCACTAATTTTGAACTATCAAAAAAGACCAGCAGGGAACTACATTTCCAATAGCGCAATTGATGCTTTCTACGCCGGATACGGTCAAGAATTCCAAATACCATGCGCTAATTGTATAAAGATGCGCATTTGTTTCAATCTAGTGCAGATTTCTTGGTGGTGTATGGAACAACAATGACTTAACGTGATATTTCAAATAAATCTTCAATCACGGCAACAACTAAAATTTCAGTGGAAACAGAAAATATGTTGTAAAAAGAAATGATACATTTTTGTAAATAAGTTTGTTATCTCGAAAGTTTGTGAAAATTAATACTAATTGTCGCAGATTGTTTAAAGATGAATTTATAAGATCAGAAAACTAGTTTATAATAACAACAAGAGTATTGCAGTTATGTAGGTTATATAGGTCCTTTGTCTGAATAATTGCAACATCTCTATTACAATAATATTGTTTATAAATACAGGGATCGAATTAAGCGTGTTCCATATACATAGCATCACTTTAAATATTTTAATTTCAGTATAAAGTTAAACAGAATCATCGCCAAAATTATTTTGATTGTAATCAAGTTTTACTGTGTTCAAGTTCACACCTTTACAGATCAAAACGTCAAGCTGTATATTGCCACCTAATATAATTGACTAAACCAATATTTCATCTCGAGGCTATTCTATAAAAGTCCTATATTCCCCAAATTCCCCCATAAAAGCGTTTTCGGTGTTAATTAACAGTTTGTATAATCGCTACATCCGGATATATCACTTTCATCAGATGCGGTGTTTGGACGCCGATAAAGCGTACACAACAATACCTAGTGTATTCTAAATTAAAACAGAACAGAACTAAATCTGACTATTCTCAACAAAAATCGTTAAAAACTAAAATGCTAACATGAAAGATAATCTACATTACAACAAAAAAGTGCCATCGAAAGGACATAATTTGAGCAATACTCGTAATATATATGTGCACAATGTATCTACCTCTATTGGAAAGTGTTTAAATTAAATTATAAATTATTGTTTTACCCGTACTTAATTTCAATGTGATAAATTGAAATCACAGAAACATAATATTTGCATCACGATAAAGTGTAGAAAGTTTAGTCTGTTAGGTTTGTTTGCGCACGAAAGTTGACTTATCACGGTTTGAAAATAGTTTCCCTTTATAATTCAATAATTAGAAAATTATATAATAATCATATTCCGCCGTGACAAGAACGGATCTAAATAATATAAATTGATTTATAATATTTAAAACCAGCCAATAACAACCGGCAATCAATTTAACCCATTGATGGTTACAACAACAACATAGCAGACGAAAATAATGAAAGAAAATCGAGATTTTTTTAGTACAGTACTAACTTTAACAAAGAATGGAAGCATGAAGCAATTAATTATTTTAAATTATAAAAACATCAGGATATTGTTCATTTAATCAAGAAAACAGACATAACTGCTAAAATGTTTCCACTTATTGGAATTTATGATTTATTAGCCCCTAAACGTTTGGAAATGGAATTTTTTACTGATTTTTAGTCTATGTTCTATGTAATGATAGGTGATACTTTTAAAATCACTTTGGAAGCAAGAAGATGTTTAGTTAGAATAAATATATTTACACTAAATGAAAGAGAATAAATTGAAGAATATTGTCATAACTGTTAAAATATTCTAGTATTAAGATAAAGTGTGCATATGAAAATAATTTCCCTCTATAATCTATTTATCAAAGCTGGGAACTCGATATCAATTTTCGGGTCCTTTTTAAGGGAGACATCCACTGCGATAAGCCAGCTAACAGGCACGGAAAGCTGCGTATGTGGCTATTCTAGGTGGCCCTGTGGCTCAGTGGTTAACGCTGCTGACTACGAATCCGAAGGTCGTGGGTTCGATCCCTCGTCTCATCGGATAAAACAGAAATGCTTTTCAGTGTTTCCAACCTGACATGGTACTGGCATGTAACCAGGAAAGCACTGGTAAGATGCCAGGAAAATGGTAACTGTACGATCTGTTTCATTGGCACTGTGCAGTGACCGTCTTTGGCTTCAAAAATTGTCTGTTATACTGCTCTACTGGCTTCAAAAAGTCAATTTATGGTGTGCGGGGGACATACCGGGTCGACCAAAATTCCATTAAGTGCATTATAAAAGATGTGCGCGGCGACGGGCGACCTCATAAACACAGTAATACATACATACGTATGCGGCTATTTTTCACCGGGACATACCGGGACCAGAACCGGGACACTGAGAATGGGGCTTAAAAGTTGTCTGTATTTGAACCAATTTTGTTCATCCTTGAGTTTCCAGTCCCCACTTAACTGTTGATCTGCTGTTATTGAATGAGGGATTTTAAACATTAGCGTAACTTTTTTAAGGGGGTCGTTACTATATATAGTGTTGCACTAACTCCGATATGAGGCATATACTAATATGATAAATCACTTAGTCACAAATTTAATGTTTATATCATCGTAATCTATTATTTCAGATCGCAGAGTAAAATTTACGCACGACAGACAGTAAGAGGAAATACAAGTAAGGCTATACTGGTGGAAAAGAACACGATGGATGGTTACAGAAACATACACAAATTCAAGACATTCTCTGGAACAACCAACAACTCAAATCATCAGTCGTTTCATCGTTACTGCGGAATTCATCACCATCAAAGAGCTACATTACCGCAAGATTATAAATTAGGGTCAACTTAGCAGGGGACATTCGGAGAAATCAGACGAGTAAGTGTTCCATGATTTTATGTATTTCTATTCGCATTATTCTGCTTTTTTCAAAAGCACTTTCGGAAAATTGACCAATGACAATGCTGCATTCTGCAACTGATCTCGCAACAAGTTTATAACCTTTTGCCAGTTGTATGACAATTCGTCAACTGATGGAACTCATCGAAACACTTCATACCTAGCTGGGTATTTTAAGTAGATATTTAAGACAGATACTCGGACTTAAGACGTTAAATCTGCAAACGTTATATGTATCAGCATTTCATTTTCATTAAATCTAAACGATTGAAATATTGATATGATTACTTGTTGTTTCCCACAGTTCACAGTTGCCAAGTTTTATTAAAATATTTTCTAGTATTTCAACATATGAGCCACAAGAACATCCACATTGTGAAGTCTACGTCTGAGTTTCAGGCTTGTACTGTTGATGAATGTTTCCCCATAAGCCCACATGGCGGGCGACTACTGATGATAATTATCTAGCACTACGTATACAATCAAGTTTTTTTAAGAAAAAGTATAATAATACTTTATAATAATAACACAAGTCCGAAAACACCCAATAAGCCTTATCTAACCTGGGGTCATCTATAAAGCACATGTGTCGGATATAAGATTGTCGAATAAATAAGGTATTACTGTATGTGCCTAGGTAACACTAATAAAGTAATTTTCATTATGCTGACTTTCAATTATTGTTCTGGCATTGGACAAGCTTCAAAACGTTGTTGCTTAGCAACTTACTGTTGTTTGTATAATTTACAATAAGTTTATTAATTTCTAAATATAACAAAACTGTTGAAATATGTTACTCTTGTTCAGTAAATACTTAAGAGCATCAAGTAATTTAGTCACAACCATCAAATGTTCATGAAACATTTTCATGTAAATACATCTAACATTTGAACTTTGGTCAAGAAAATAAGGCCAAAATAAATGTCATAGACAAATGTAGACTGTGAATGGCCTTAAAGTGACGTCAATATTTGTTTTCATATTGTAACCAGATCGACAACGGAATCTTATTGGATATTTTGTGAATGTCTGTTTCAAACCGCAAGCAACATATTGTTACATACACATAATTACACAGGATCAATTTGACCTCATCATAACTGCATCGAAACAAAACAAGTGTGCTTTGCAAAACGACAACGGTGTTTAGAAATTCTACTGCTTGTTGATATAGATTTTGTTGATCCTCCCATTGAAGTTCACTTATGAGTTATTACAAAATGTACCCGCGTATATCAATGTTCATCAGGGTACAGTCATAAGTTGTATTCATTATTTGCTTGGGCGAAAATACTATTTAATTGACTGAACTAGTATTATACATGTTGAATGCTTTGTTATGAACTATTTTTTCTGACACTGAAAGAAGAACTCATGTGGTCACGTCACTTGTTTGTTCGTGTATCCAAAACTCTGCGTGTCTTGGCTATGACTTTAAATTATTCAACATATTCTAATGAAAGCTGATAATTTTCTTTCACTTTCACCTCTTTTGATTTTGTTCATTCCATCAACATTGTGATGAGTTGCCTTTTTATGCTCTCCGAAGGAGGATCAATTAGTTTTGGCTTTGTCTGTCTCTGCGTTAGTGCGTGGGTCCATCCCGCATTCATGTCCATACTACTTCTCAGCAGACACCGCCCGGAATTCAATGAAATTGATTGGGAAGCTTCGCTACCAAGAGAAGATAGATATACAGTACTAACACTTTTAAATGTGCAGGTATAGATATGACCGTATATAGGTCAATATTAGTCTGATCTTGCTGAAACTTTCAACAAATATAGCGTAGATACTTCAAGATGGTACAATGTTTCTCAATATTAAGACCACACCAATAATAAGATGATTAGTTTTCAAGGGTCCCAAAGGTGTTTTTATTATTGCGGATTTACTTATATCATGGTAAGACCATTGACAGTCCTATTTGACGTTAAATCAGGTATTACAGTTCCGTTTAGGATCCTTATTATTTCAAAGGCATTTTACCCAACTCCACCAACTTTGATTGCCGTAGATACCCG
Organism: Mactromeris polynyma; assembly: GCA_032209605.1. Classification (NCBI taxonomy): domain Eukaryota; kingdom Metazoa; phylum Mollusca; class Bivalvia; order Venerida; family Mactridae; genus Mactromeris; species Mactromeris polynyma. The sequence continues at coordinate 9,377,180 of JASFXZ010000019.1, read as the reverse complement.
GTATTGTATTGCTGTTAATTCTATCATTCCACTAGTCCATATCGGCATATTCTAAAATTAATCGTTTCATAATATAAATATAAGACGGTCAGAACGATCCGATTACGTCATTTTCATTACAGTCTTGATCGGCGTTGGTATGCATTGTTTAATCAATTATTAATTACCATCGTTATGAAGTTGAAATATGGAGAGAATGTCCATGATACATGTTCGGTCTAATGGCCTTCCGTAGTAAATGTGTAATGTTAAGCAATTCAAGAAACTATGGACCAGATATGTGAGCAAACTTCAAGCTGCTCCTCTTGTATCAAAGTTTGTAACTATTGAGATACGAAAACAAAGTAGATTGACATTAAGAGATGATGTTTCAATTTGAAAGAGGGTTAAATATTCGTCTATCTAAATTTCATCACAATCCACGCATGAATAATATTATGACAATAGTGTAGGTAATTCTTGGAGAACGCGCTTATATGTTGTGGCAATGGTCGGACAATGGCTGAATGCGTCAAATATCCAAAGTTTCCTTTTGTATTACATTATTTGCATTGTTGAAAAAACGAATCAGTGACATATACTTCTGCATGTTTGCATGTGTGTCTATTAAAGATGGTTCAGGCTCAAGTTGTTTTGCGTTTAGAACTTTACTGGATACACACTATTATGTGTGCATCCTTGCATATATACTTTGCATTTGTAAATTTGAAATGTAATTTATTGCAATAAATAATTGTATCCGTACATAAATCAAATTAGTAACAGAATATCTGGTAAGACATCATAACGTTATCGCCTCAAACATTGTACATGTTGAAGACCCAGGAACACATCTGGATGCATGATGTTTTCTGTATATTGCTCCATCACCAATAATATAACTGAGGCGAAAGTTTGCATGTATATCAGGTATTGTAAAACATTTAAATGCTGTTATACATAGTTGCCTCATAATAATTATACTGTTGTCTATATGTTGCTTTCTTTTTATTGTCAGATTTCAAATGGATGCCTGTTTTGTCAACAATGGAATCCAATATACATCCTAACTATACTTGTATATGGCTGCAATCAAGCCTAACCACATTGAAGTCTCCCTGACACGACCTCTCCAGGATTTTAGGTACATATGGTACTTTGGATTGGTTCTATACATCAGGTAACTGGAATGTTTATGATATACAGTTTCAGACAAAAGTCATATGAAATCATTTTCTTCAGTTTCCAAATTCGGGGGCTAAACTGTGAATACAGTATCTGAAGTCTACCTTTAGCATCTCCATAAAGCGGCTTGAAATATTTATGTGAAAAATAGATGTGTGTATATAATTTTAAGATTCCTATTGTTCAGGCTCACCCTCAGCAAGCCGGTTATACGCTAGGAATTATCTAAGAATTCCACGCAAAACCCGATCATTCCAAACAGCCTTAACGCATGATTTCCCGCTCTGTGGTTGGAGCCAACGTTAAGGCCAAGAACCAAATTTTAAGAAAGCTTAACTATCAATGGCTAACCATTGGAATGTTATCTTACAATCCGAATGTGTTAAGTTAGCTCAATCATCAACAACATCATTTTTTCGGTTGGTATATTGCATCAGGAAGAAAGGCAATGAAATCCTATTGATTTGTTTTATCTTACAGTGTACATTGAGTTTGGTTGTAAGCACTCTCTTTTTACTACCCTGTGCTGGATTTTAATGAAACTTAATATAAATTGATAATATAGCAAATTGTCAGTATTCAATTTGGAACTAGATTGCAGAGCTGCTATCCTTTTTGTCATGCTTACCGTTTACTTTTTTGCGCTCAATAAGTTACGTTACGAATGAGATTTTTCATTTAAATACGGTTCATTGGAACGGAATACGAAAACATAAGGTTGAGAGTGCTTAGAGGACACTGTTACTATGTGCCGGGCAATATTGTATTCATTGACGGCGGCCTTCAGGCCGTCGTCTATTTGAATAATTTTTAATCTAGGTACATGGAGTTGCATAATCGAAATGGGAGAAGCCATTGGTATTATGCTTTTTTAAATTGTTCTTACAAAACGTGATTCTAATTATACAGATAAAAAAAGTGTACTAATTGATAATAAAAAAATGTCAAAATATTTAAAATGTATTTTTACCGTTAATAAAAAGCTTTAAAAAATGTTTTACGTATGCTTATAAGAATTTACAACAGCTAGTCACGAAAACGGTTAGGCATCGTGTATTACATAGCTTCGTTTCACAACTACGCTCAATTCATCATCAAAGTTCAGGAAATGGTTCCTAATGCTGTGCACGCAAATTGAAATTGTACTTATAAAAAAGCAAATTGTTAAACAAAAAATGTTAATCCATATTAATAAGTTCATGAATGCAGTTTATAATGTACAAATATAAATACAGTGACCAAACTATGCAATATACATTGCCTTAACTTGACCCATATAAGTTATGTACTGATGGTAATATGTAAACAAAATTCAGCCAATGAAAATTGTCGTTGAAAACGTCATAGCATTTGTTGTTCAAATAACGCATTGGCAGTAAAACGGATTCAGTACATTCGAGATCAAATGCTGATGGTTGAACTGAACTTTTAATTACGTTGTTTTGACATTTTTAGTGGATATTTTTCCCTTTTGATATCCCAATAGTTCTTTTAGATCTGTAAAACTAGAAGTTATAATCATGTATATTTTTAGATCCGTTTCGTTCTATCTACGTTTCGTGTAATCGTTTTTTTTCTTCGTTTCGTGTAAATCGATGCACCAGCATTTTCCCGCGAAACATTATTGTTATTGTATTGTCTCACTGTCTGTTTAGATAAATGCATGTCACAAACTGGTCGGTTTGTTTTACATAAACAAGTCATATTCCAATTAAACTACAAATGATTGATTGGTACCAAGACTATTTAGGCAATTGTCATGAATTGTGGATGATTCTTACCAGAATTATGGCTTGGTGATGATCATACTTTCTTATTTATTGATAAACAAAATAATAAATCTTCAATATCATGCTTCCTAAAACTTGTGCCGCCGTTTTGATGCTTTGCATCAAAATTAGTCTTGTTAGCCATTGAACGCTTTTCCTTTACATTCTTACTTACCATTAAGTTACCAGCTAATCCAGAAGACTCGCTAGCCTTTTTTCAGACGTTAAGCTTATTTAAGTTATATTAAGATTTATTATTTTTGTGTTTAAAGTTTTTATGTCCTCAGTACATTTAAAAACGCACTTTTCTTTCATTTTATTAGTTTTGAAACTCATTTATTATGAAAATACTTGTCGAGTGTCCTATATATTTAGCATACTTGTTGCGTACACGTGCAGTAATATCATTTCAAGTTTTTTTCTTGTATCCTCAGTCAGTAAAGAATTTAGAAATCACAGAATGTGCGTTAGTAAACGTACTGAGTATATATTATAAACACATTAATTCTACATCTATCAAAGAACTGCATATTTGTCTATATAGTACTACAATGTGTTTACTATCATCACTTTACTGGGTTTTTTTAAAGTATTGCTGATTATTCATTTTTAATTCATTTTCTTTGAGATTTAAAAGCGAAAATGAAATCTAGGAATATTTATGTACTCAGTGCATTTAAAAACGCACATTTGTACCTGTAATATGACTTTTAAATGTCATTTTAGTGTGTTTTAAAACTCGTTTTGATATGAAAATACCCGTTGGTTGAGTTTATCATTGCGTAAAATGAAACAATATATCATGTTAAGTTCTTACCTTGCATCCTTAGGTAAGTTCATGACATTTGAGAAATCTTTATGTTGCCCTTTTAAATGTACTGAGTATATATAGTTTTGATTCACACTCACATCTCAAAGAAAATGCACAACATATTAGTCGCTTATTTAACATTGTGGTCCATTTAACCCAATACTCAATTACCACTGCCCGTTGTATAAGAGTAGTTTTAGTTGCGATTTGAGTGTTCATTTGATTTTGATTTTGCATGAACCTATTTTGAACCGAATGAAACTGTCATAAAAAGAACACATTGAAAATATTCTTTGCTACCGAAACAGACTAACTATGTACACATGTTTAGTTATTATGAACTTTGCTGATTATATGATATACATTTGTAAACTAACTTCGATTCCTAGGAATTGCTACACCGTATTTTTTTTATTAATTACAGGTCGATACTCCACGAGACGTAAATGTTGGTGGAAACTTTGTAGGGACCAGCTTAGGTTGAGTGCTGCTTAACATCATGACATTGTGATACATGCGATACTCTGCGAAGTATTGATACTCAAATAGACCAAGTTCTCGGTGTGATTATTCACTCCGTGATACTGTGAGTACAGCAGGTTCTTCTGGTTCAGTGTATTCTACGATTGGGCATATTCTGAGTGAGATTGTTTTCTCTAGAGCATCAGACACACAGACACTTGATTTCAACATGTTGTGTGCTAGTGATAATTGCAAAGACAAGACATTATTGTAATAGTTATACTCAAATATGAAATATTCCATCATGCAATACGAGTGTCAAATAGCATAACTGTGCAAACAAGTGTTATGGAAGTAGACAGTAGGTATGACGGGGTAGTTTTTTACCTCGTTGTATCAGTTGAGATTCAAACGGGCACACTTCGGATATGCTATTAACACTACGTATGCACTTACCATCATGAATCAATACTCTGCAAATGCTGACAGGATAGCAACGCCTTGGCAACGTATATATTAAGCTGGAAAATAATGTGATTGTCGATTTTTTAAGGTGATTTAAAACAAAAATTGCTCAGTGTTTAAGTTTCTACATTAATCATGATATAATCTTTAAATATTGAATACCCTGAAGACAATTTAGGTACTAGAAATTTCTTAGCTTGAGTAATAATTAGCTGTAAAATGCATTCATGTGTACTTGGTACATTAAAATACATTCTGCTAATATACATATCATCACAACAATAACGAATATTTATGGAGTCAAATAACACTTATACTTAAGGACTTTGAAAACGCACGCTTTGGATATGTGTGTTTTCACAACGAAAGCACTTACTATATGATTATATTCATATACGTTAAGTGTAACCTATTCATTGCCGCCATTTAGACACCAACACATTTAAAATTGATTGAGTAATAACGAAATTATCGCATGATAAAGACCGTGCTCCAAAAATCGAAAGTAACACTTTTGCCGGCTACTTGTGATTAGATTGCAACTGTCAACATGACGATGCACCAATTGTAGTGATTTATTCATCAGATCAGGGATTTATGAAAGGGGTTTATAAAAGTTACACAAGTAGTGTAACCAATGATATTAATGAATTGTTTTTTATAATTGAAAATGGTTTGCATGAAGTTTCAATGGATGTTTTTTCAGTAACCACGAATTTTCGTCATGTTGACAGTTGCAATCTAATCACAAGTAGCCGGCAAAAGTGTTACTTTCGATTTTTGGAGCACGGTCTTTATCATGCGATAATTACGTTATTACTCAATCAATTTTAAATGTGTTGGTGTCTAAATGGCGGCAATGAATAGGTTACAACTAACGTGTATGAATATAATCATATAGTAAGTGCTTTCGTTGTGAAAACACACATATCCAAAGCGTGCGTTTTCAAAGTCCTTAAGTATATATATTGATGAATACTATACTATTGTAGTCGCAGAAACATCGTCAGTATATGTTCACAATTGATAAGAGTTTATGATTATTAATAAGAAATTACAACATAATGAAAATATCTATTATGATTGCTCGAGTATTACATTATATACCAGCTTAATATATCTTTTGCTATGACGCTATTGTCATTGGCGAGTGGTTTATCTCCCAGACACATACATAGAATACTATTTTGCTTCAAACAATTGTTCAGAGTTAAAGTTCACCAGGATCATCCTCTGTGGTGGTTGGGATTCATTATAATAAAATTGTCAGACATTGATCCAAACCATAGAGGATGCTTGCAGAATTTCATCACACAGTTCTTAAAATGAAGTTGTCGGAATTTTTTGTTTTGTACTGCTCTCAATTAATGTGTACAGTTTTGAGCTATTAGAATCAAACTTGGTATTATTCCATGAGGTAACTTTGGACAAGTTGAAGCACGCAATGAGTGAAAAGTGTAGCTAACATATTCTCAACTCTGGCAGGTTGTTCTAATGCAAAACTGTTGGGGCGCGATTTTTGTTGTTTCAGAGATGCTAGACTGCATCAGGTAAGGAGTGAAAAATTGAGAATTAACTGATATCAGAGATGCTAGCCTGCAACAGGTAGCGCTTCAATACAAAGTATAGTATACTTATATGATTGTGTGTGTATTGCTACGGGCCCCATTTCTTTCATTCACTCCTGTATATTGTGTTGTTTTTGTTTTTGCGATAAGTATTCGGTTTTGAAATGGACGTTAATGTATTCATTACATTTTACTGTAGTCTTGATTTATTATTATCAATGTAATACCAATGTTGTAAATGTCGTTTTTGAAATGAAGTTGTCAGGAAACAATTTTTTATTCTTCTCAGTGAGTACAGTTGAGCTAGAATTCCATCTGTGCTATTTGACTAAAGGTTGTTCTAATGCAAAAATGTTGGGCGTGATTTTGAGATGCTAGCCTGCAACAGGTGGCGCTTCAGTACAAAGTATATAATAATTATGGAATTTTGGGTGTATTCTGTGTGCCCCATTTTTTTCTTTTTTTTTTTAATTATTTCACTTCTCGATTTGCTTACCTGTATATTGTCATGCTTTTATTATTGCGTTTAGAATCTTTATTTATATACCAGTGTACTGAACTTTATAATGTTCCTGTATAGTTTTTGACTGTCATCGTTGTGCGTGATTTACTTTGTATTTCTATACCAATGTAATACATTTTTGGCTTTGTAAATAGTTTTTATATGGTAATACAAAACTGACGAGCATGATTGTTTTTACTTTTATCAAATATGCAATTACAGAAATATCTTAATACATTGCTGTGTTGTTCTGGTAGTTTGCCTTTCATTTGTCAGCCTGAAAATAAGAATATTGAAATGCGTACAATAAAGTATTAAAACACACATTTGACGTTGCTATTTATCTGCAGTATAAAGTCACATACACCATGCAAATCCGTCAAAATGCACACATGTAAAAAAACTATTTTAGTTTCTGTCAGATAGACGCGACATCTCTTGTGCCTAATATGGTCAGGGTCATTATTTGTAAGACTTAAGATTGGGTTCAAGAAAAGCAGTCGCTTGGATATAAATGACTCACATTTGCGGTCATTCTCAGTGTCGGGAACATTTTCTGCACAATTTTAATACCTACCAACTTGGGACGCATACTTAGGACATTTGGCGGAATTAAATCAAGCAATTTTGTTGAAGTTAAAGAAAATTATTTATTTCACCTTACAGCCTTTTCTGAACCATTATCTGTGCAACTTTGAATTTCTCACATCTTGAGACAACTCATTTGGTGTGAATTCCTTTTCAAATCTGTAAGATTTATAGACAAATACATTTTCAGCCTTTGGGCCAAAACCCCTATAGGCGTTGTGTCATTATTTTGTCTTGAACCAATTTTGAATGCCTACCACCTCAGGATGTTGCCAGCTAATTCGGTTTTATTCCATCCAGCCAGTCGTTAAGGAGATACAGTCTTTTGAATTATTGACAGACAGATGGACGGATGTCACATGATTCCTGGTGTTTAAAGATAATATTGACTAACAGACAGGTGGATATATGAACGAATGCAACATGATTTCAGGCGTTTGAATGTAATATCGACATACAGACATATAGATGGACGAAAGCTACATGATTTCAAGTGTTTGAAGGTATTATTCACAACCAGATGGATGGACACCACATGATCCCAGGTTTAGAAGGTAATATTGACAGACATACAGACAGATAGATGGACGAATGTCACATGATTCCAGGTGTTTAAATGTAATATTGATAGACATACAGACAGATAGATGGACGAATGTCACATGATTCCATGTGTTTGAATGTAATATTGACAGACATACAGACAGATAGATGGACGAAAGCTACATGATTTCATGTGTTTAAATGTAATATTGACAGACATACAGATGGACGAATGATCCCAGGTTTAGAAGGTAGTCTTTACAAACAAGTGAATGGACAGATGCCACGTGAACACTATTTAAAACAGCCATTATTGACATATATTTCAATGCTAAGGACACCCTGCCGTTGCATCATTGTAACCACCAATGTTCATAGGACCAAACGGACGTTACAGTCACTAACTTTGCAATATGTTTTACATTTATTTCAAAAGATTATTTCATAATCTGTGGAGTACTCACCTTGAAGTTATTGTTTCAATATCCCGTCAAGAATTGCTGTTCTACGGTCTGTGACAGTATATCTGAAAGATATAATGTTTTATTAATCACATTTTAATTATGCATTTCTAATGTGTTTACACAGTATCCAGCAGTAATAACATCTTACAAAGTCACGAAATTAATATATAATTACTGACGAATTATTTTTAATTCATAATTCATAAGAGTTTCCTTGGATTCATTTGTATGGAATTATGTCAAAATTCGACCAACAATAAAGACTACTGTGTTGTTTGAAGAGTTCCTATTTTTATCTCTCGTCATCCCTATGCACAGATGAATCTATGGTTTTAGCACTTTTGTACTGAACCATTCAAGGAACATTACTGCCAACTTTTAAATGATTTCTGTGGAGATGTTTAAAGAAAATGTGAATTGGCGGACGATTGACGGTGAGTGACCACAATAGCAATTCAAGAGCACTTAATGTTCAGGAAAGCTAAAAGGAGTCAAGAAAGTTTGAGTTTCAACTGAATGCCAATAACGACACCACCATAGTAAAGCGCTAACTAGCCAACGCCTTTAGAAATTCAGGTAAAGATTGACGCATCAGTATGTATACATTAAAAGAAAGAATACAATTTTAGTTCATAACTGTATGTCTTAAATAAATGTTGTTTCATAGTTGTATTTAATTCAGTAGATGAATTGTGCGTACGATTAAATAGAAACATGACTTGCGCCCTGGATAGAAAATTGAGTATAAAACACGTTTGATTGGCTTGAAGTTTAGTTGAATGCCTTAGCGGACTTCACTTAATTGTCCTTTTGAATTTCCTTTACCGTAATTGTGTTACTATCAATCAAGTTTAAGGCACAACCGCTGTTGTTTGAAGAAAATTTTGGGTTGTTGGACGGACGGGTGAGCTAAAAACCAAATAAGTACCATCACCATAGTTATAAAGTAATGTGGGCTCCAACATGCAATTCAAAGAAATGATGATTGAAGCACAATCCATCACCATATGATTCATATAAATCAGAAGTACTATCAGAGCAACCCCTCATTGAGTCACAAACTGAGACTTTTCAACAATTTTCAATTTACCATGGTAAGAATATAATTTCAAAAGAGATCAACTTATTGCAGGGAACGCAACATATACAAGACAATGCCTCCCCACACAGAAACCCGGGAAAACAACACTCTACAAAACATTAGGCACTGAGGAGATACAAGGGTAAACATATACGGGATAAGCGGTGCAAGGAACGGTCTGGCCGACCACAAAATCAACCAAACATAATTTAGGAGGACAACAACGGGAAAAAGATGGATGAAATACATCAACGAACAAGTCAAAGAAGTCAGAGATAATAGTTAATCTTTAGAGCAAACAACTCAAAAGAACAATTACAATTTTAATGACAAAAAGGGATTGCTGTGACGAGATTGTATTGTATAACATTGTGATATGATGAAAACTGTCTGGTATATATAACAAAACATTCTTACCAAGATGGTATACAAATTTTATTCGCAAGGAACTTCACATACAAATCCAAGTTTGACGTTGACTTCACATGTACAAATTACAAGTTGGACATCTTAACAGTGAAAAGTGTTGTCCTCACTGGATATCAACAACTGTAATCAAAGAAAAACAAACATGTCAAAGTTAAAATACCGACAACATTTACATGATGGGTTGGAACTGGAAATGAATATGACCATAAAATCGACAAATTGTGCCACACAACATAGCATTACAAGTTGGTGTATGTATTGTTATATATATTTGTTATTATACAAAAGCCATCATATATTGAATCGCATACCAACAAGTAGGTTCGCTAACAAAACGACACCTTATCGAGCACTCTCGATGACTGCTTCTACAGATTCCAACCACTGCTTGCACGTAAATCAGGGATTGTCAAAACCAAATAAGAATGTAATTATGTTTATTGTGCAAAACTGTACCTTATGTAATAGAAATTCTGTGTTAAATGATGAAGTCAAACCATCAACTATATGACTCTATGAAAACCACCGCTGCACATTGCAGATCTGAAGTAGCATGGTTACATACGAAGTTATTGTACAACGGGTCTAACGTCTCTTCACATAGTGTAAATGCTAACTTAAATAAGGTTCAGACTTCATAAAACATTTCAACCGTAGAAACAATCGTAACTCCCTCTACTGAAGATTTACACCCAAATATACAAAGAGTCCAGTATTAGTCATTGTATAAGCACGTATCTACTGCAAATATTTATTACATGGCAACAGTCAGCAATCATTAAATTTATGGGCAAGTTGTCTGCGTCTGAGGTAAATAGAATGACTTTGCAGAATCGTGAATGGTCATTATGAAAACTGGCTTCAGAAACAACTAATCAGATTCTTGAGATTTGAGACTGGTATTCAATTTCGAATCAATAACCTCAGACACTGAATAGCTTAGTAAAGCCAATATTCTTTCAGCACATAAGTGAAGGGTTAAACCTCAAGTTTTGATGCTTATTATAGTCGAGCGATACCAACCCCTTTCACTAAATATGCATGTTTTACTAAGAATGTTAAAACTTGACAAGCATTTGTTAAGTCATATCGCCAGAAGTGAATTTGGGTGAATAAGGTCGGTGACAACACACTGGAAACTTTGTCTATGTACAATTACTCAGGAGTTATATTTTACGAAAATCCTATAGCGCAATCACTTGGAAAGGCAACTGGTCGTGCACATAATGACCTTGGTCGGCGTACTTTCTCCGATTTATTTGATAATAATGTTGATATGAATATTGTTGACATACTTGTACATATTCTATTCTCACATCCAAGGAAATGAGACTTTCTTTTATAATGTAGAATTACAGTTAGTAGATCGGAAGAAATCCAAAGCAACAGCTCTACCAGTAATAAGACTTCTAACGTAAATAAACACTCAGTACGCAGCTTGCCGTCTCACAATACTGGGGTCCATGGTATACTCGAGTCTGGAAACAAAGAGTGTCAAACTGTCACAAAATACGACCGTCCTAAGTCAGAGCGGAATACAAGAAACACATGTCTCGGTTTTGAATCGCTGTCTATTGAATGTATCTTTAACAGAAAGTATTTGGATAGTAAACACATCCATCAATATTGAAACCATGATGTTATGGTATAATGGTACAAATTCTGGGTTATTGAGTAATTAAAGGGACATAACTCGCGGGCGAATGAGATAATACGGCAGGTTATCGAACTTGGCAACATATAGCTTGGCAAATAAACATTCATAGCAAGTTTGGTGAAGATTGAATATATTTAAGAATGGACAAGGATCATTTCTTCAAATTTTGGAAATTCAAGGACCATGCCTCCAAAATAACTGGGGTGATCTGGCTGGTTATCAAACTTGCCGGAGATATTGTGCAAATAAAGATTCACTCCAAGTGTGGAGAAGACCGTGTCAGTACTGTTTAAGTTAGCCTTAATTGGGCAAACATTGGTATATCAAAAGCACAGGCACTCGATTCAGTCAATAAAAAAAATACCCATCCAGCTTATACATGGTAATGTAAAGGGTCATAATTCAAGAGTGACTTTAGCGATGTGGCAGGTTATCAAGCCTGGACAAGGTATAATGCCAATAAACATTCTTACCAAGTTTAGTGAAGATTTATTTAGAACTTCCTGAGTTAGAGAATGGAAATGGCAAATGTTGTCATTTTTGACAATCAATGGACTATAATAACTCAGACGATCTGGCTGCTTATCGAACTCATTATGCCAATAAGCATTTGTTTGGTCAAGATTGGATACAAACTGCGTAAGTAAGAGAGCAGACAACTTAGTGGACGCCACCGCCTGCACAGCCATCCGCCGCAGGTGAATCCAAAATCGTTTGACTGATAATTTATGCGCGTTTTACAGAATGAAAACAAAAGATTTCTTTTAAATGAGTATACATACTTTAATTATATTTAATATAATGAATTGACAGAAAAATAATAATAAATCAATTGTTTTCATTCCGTAAAACGCACGTTTTAACATCAGGTGGGATTGTAACAGGATATTGCCTTATTATTAATATAAAGTTAGTCATAACAATAATAATTGCAGTTATTTATTAAATATAATAGTTTTTGTTCATGTTTACTTACACAGACATAAAGCATTTCATATAGTTGAAACATCACCAATGATAGAAAAAAAAAACACTTACTTTCTATCAGTCGCGCTTGTGTGCAGTTGTTAACTTTCTCCATTTTCCGCTTTGCATCCTTGTCTTCGACCGTTCAATTTTATTCTCTCATTTTCACAAAGAATATTTAAAACTTCTAAAAGCTTATGTTAATTTTTTGGTCTTTACGTGGCAGTCACTAATTTCAATTGAACGCACTGTCTTCTTGGCGGGCTTTAGTCGTTATGTATACACACAAGATCTCGTTCTATCTGCTATATGACTTGATGTTATTTTAACTGGTCTTGGTGTGTATAATAACTTGATTATAACATATAGCTAGACATAAAACTCTTACGCATGCATTTAACAAGCAGTAGTACGACAGAAAGCCTAACTTTATTGATTTGCACATAACTATATGCTAAGAAATCTACCTCGGTTTAATCGTGATCACATTATCATGAATAGTCACAGTGTATTTAAAAAAAATGTAATATTTACAATTTTGAATGCAATTAATGGGCAAAATAGATTTCACATTTTGATAATATTGACCTTAAATACATAAAAATGTGAATGTTCACCATTTTGAATGATAGTATTAGATCAACAAAAGTTCAAAATTTGAACAAAATGATATAAATACATCAAAAATATGTTTTGTGTACTATTTTGATTGGTATTAATGGGCAAAATAACCTCGCCCCTTGCAACTTTGCCGTTTTCTATTGGTCATAACACATGGGCCTAAGCGTTCATCCATCACCGAGTGAATTTCAATATACGGTCTTCCTCATCTTTTGACCAATTGTCCTTGTGTATCTTTTGCGGTGGCTCTGACATATTTGCAGAAGATCGTTGTTTACAATTTTGACAGATGCGCGCGTTATATCATCCGATTGATGAGTTGACGAACAAATTTCGCGTAAGTGGAAAAAAAACTTACGAAGTTTTAGTAAAACGCACTTACGTTTTGCGTAAGTTTTGCACGAAATTCCAAACACTAAAACATTGTTATCCAATTTTAATAAATCTGGAACAAAAAATCGAGTTAGAAAAAATAAATGTGATTCTAGTTTTGAAGTTGCGTAAAAGTAAACTAGTAGTATAATTATAATAGAAATGCATTTGAAAGTGGAACTATGCACTGTTACAGTTTCTGATTATTTTATATGTCAAAAGTGGTCTGACTCAAGGCATCATCCGATAAGCGTCAAAGTATCAAAATGTTCACATGTCCACCAATATATACTGTGCAAAACTTCTAACGAAACATGTCCTGTGTTGGTTATCATAAACACATATTCAAGCTGTGCTTAACATAACGAGTATGCAAATAATGAATTACTGATTTTATTTGAACAAAGAAAAATATAGCTGGATAGGAATACATTGCATACAGTACCACTAATATTCTTAAGTCAATGATTGATGAATAACTATTTGATGATAAATCCTTCTGCTAGACGAATATTAGTTGAACGTTTGCATTAGTAATTAAATTAGCCTTTTTGTTGCGTCAGAAATTTTACCCAGTATTAATGAATATGCAATCTTGCCCGTATTCATATCTCAGTCTCTAGCCGAAGATTACAGGATGTGGAATATTTGGTATGTTGTGAGTCTGCGCACTCTGACCGGAAGTCGCAGCAGGTGTCGGCGTCTCATCTGATCCAACGCAATGGTAACAGGTGAACACCAATTCCGGGTCCCATTGGCGCTTGATGGCTAGCAGTCTATCGTAATGGCCACCCCAGTACTCCGTTTTCCAATTTGGGAGATAAGCAGACGGCTCGTTGAAGTACACACCCTTTCCTTGCTTTATTAGCCCGGATGTAAATTCCTCAGCAAGATTTATCCATTTTTCGTCATCGAAAGGATTAGCCCAGCTCAAACCACACGTTAGGGAAAGAATACCCGTTCGGAAGTTAGGATTAACAGCCGTACTGTCACCGGACATTGTGTTCATGTTACCTGAAACAGTAATGCTCATATATTCCAGTAACATGGTAAAATAGTGTTACTTCAGAAATTGCATACAGTTAACGAAAGTAGTGTTATTATGTGTAACACAGTGCATTTTAATAGACGTTTATGTATGTTTCAAATAGTGATATAACACTTCAAATGAGCATACGGAAATTATTTAAATATGAATACAATTTTTCTCAAGCAAATTAATTTTCCGCTAGCACGAGAAACAGAAAAGGCGACAAAAATGTCGTGAGTTCCAAACACAGACTATAGACTAGGCGTTTGTCATGTGTGGTATAGACTAGGCGTTTGTCCTGTGTGGTATAGACTATGTATGTGTCCTGTGTGTTATAGACTATGTGTTTGTTATTGTATAGACTATGTGTTTGTTGTGGTAGAGACTATGTGTTTGTTGTGGTAGAGACTATGTGTTTGTTGTGATAGAGACTATGTGTTTGTTCTGTGTGATAGAGACTTTGTGTTTGTTGTGATAGAGACTATGTGTTTGTTTTGGTAGAGACTATGTGTTTGTTATTGTATAGACTATGTGTTTGTTGTGGTAGAGACTATGTGTTTGTTGTGGTAGAGACTATGTGTTTGTTGTGATAGAGACTTTGTGTTTGTTCTGTGTGATAGAGACTATGTGTTTGTTGTGGTAGAGACTATGCGTTTGTTGTGGTAGAGACTATGTGTTTGTTGTGGTAGAGACTATGTGTTTGTTGTGGTAGAGACTATGTGTTTTTTTTGTGATAGAGACTATGTGTTTGTTGTGGTAGAGACTATGTGTTTGTTGTGATAGAGACTATGTGTTTGTTCTGTGTGATAGAGACTATGGGTATGTTGTGGTAGAGACTATGGGTTTGTTGTGGTAGAGACTATGTGTTTGTTGTGGTAGAGACTATGTGTTTTTTTGTGATAGAGACTATGTGTTTGTTATGATAGAGACTATGTGTTTGTTCTGTGTGATAGAGACTATGTGTTTGTTGTGGTAGAGACTATGTGTTTGTTGTGATAGAGACTATGTGTTTGTTCTGTGTGATAGAGACTATGGGTTTGTTGTGGTAGAGACTATGTGTTTGTTGTGGTAGAGACTATGTGGTTTTTTTGTGATAGAGACTATGTGTTTGTTATGATAGAGACTATGTGTTTGTTCTGTGTGATAGAGACTATGTTTTTGTTGTGATAGAGACTATGTGTTTGTTGTGGTAGAGACTATGTGTTTGTTGTGATAGAGACTATGTGTTTGTTCTGTGTGATAGAGACTATGGGTTTGTTGTGGTAGAGACTATGTGTTTGTTGAGGTAGAGACTATGTGTTTTTTTTGTGATAGAGACTATGTGTTTGTTATGATAGAGACTATGTGTTTGTTCTGTGTGATAGAGACTATGTGTTTGTTGTGATAGAGACTATGCGTTTGTTCTGTGTGATAGAGACTTTGTGTTGGTTGTGATAGAGACTGTTTGTTTGTTGTGGTAGAGAACTATGTGTTTGTTGTGGTAGAGACTATATGTTTGTTGTGATAGAGACTATGTGATTGTTGTGGTAAAGACCATGTGTTTGTTGTGGTAGAGACTATGTGTTTGTTGTGATAGAGACTATGTGTTTGTTGTGGTAGAGAACTATGTGCTCGTTATGATAGAGACTATGTGTTTGTTCTGCGTGATAGAGACTATGTGTTTGTTGTGATAGAGACTATGCGGTTGTTCTGTGTGATAGAGACTTTGTGTTTCGTGATAGAGACTATGTGCTTGTTATGATAGAGATTATGTGTTTGTTCTGTGTGATAGAGACTATGTGTTTCGTGATAGAGACTATGTGTTTCGTGATAGACACTATGCGTTGGTTCTGTGTGATCTAGACAATGTGTTTCGTGATAGAGACTATGCGTTTGTTATGTTATAGAGACTATGTGTTTGTTCTGTGTGATAGAGACTATGTGTTTGTTCTGTGTGATAGAGACTATGTGTTTGTTCTGTGTGATAGAGACTATGTGTTTGTTCTGTGTGATAGAGACTATGTGTTTCGTGATAGAGACTATGTGTTTGTTCTGTGTGATAGAGACTATGTGTTTCGTGATAGAGACTATGTGTTTGTTCTGTTTGATAGAGACTATGTGTTTCGTGATAGAGACAATGTGTTTCGTGATAGAGACTATGCGTTGGTTCTGTGTGATCTAGACAATGTGTTTCGTGATAGAGACTATGTGTTGGTTCTGTGTGATCTAGACAATGTGTTTCGTGATAGAGAATATGCGTTTGTTCTGTTATAGAGACTATGTGTTTGTTCTGTGTGATAGAGACTATGTGTTTGTTCTGTGTGATAGAGACTATGTGTTTGTTCTGTGTGATAGAGACTATGTGTTTGTTCTGTGTGATAGAGACTATGTGTTTGTTCTGTGTGATAGAGACTATGTGTTTGTTCTGTGTGATAGAGACTATGCGTTGGTTCTGTGACTTATTGTCTATTCTCGGAGACCGTGAGTAAAGATAGATCATGTAAAGAAAATGACTTGCTGAATTATATCTGAATAAATGTCTCAACATAATGGAGGATTATATATCTACTTACCACCAATCAGCACCCCTGTACACCCGAGAGGTACTTCAACTCTTACGTCGTTAAACATTGAATACAAGTAGTCGTAGAACGGTGGTGTCAAACTTTCTGGCTGGACGAATGTGTTGAATATATATTGTCTGTAGTATAACGGGTCGTTTGTGGTGATTTCATACTCTAAGAAATTTGAAACGTTTTGAGGACTACAATTAGGCAAAAATGGTGCAATGGTGTTGAAGGACGGTGATCCCCATTCTCCAAAGTGGTTCAGGAACAGAAATATACTCCCTCTAGTGGAGTCATTGGCCGAGTCGAAGTTTGAGACTATTACATATCCACCCCATTCTGGCGCTAATGTAGTTGCTAGAAGATTGTTGAAGTTCTCTAAGTATTGGCGGCCAACATCATTTCCTTGTGCATCGTAGACTGGGCTATAACACGACAGAACCACCATTTTAGAATCCTGGTGGATTTTGAAGGTGAAAGACACGACGATACCGTATGTAGACCCGCCTCCACCTCGTACCGCCCAGAAAATATCATTGTTTGATGTATGGCGGGAATAGCCAGTATCCGGATCAATTATCGTTGTACCTTGCTCATTGGCGATCACTCGAGAAGCATTTGCGATGACCATTTCAACTTCTAGCAGATTATCAACAGCAAGGCCGAACTTTCTACTAATCGGGGAGTGGCCTCCTCCAAGGGTGTAACCGCCCATTGACACAGTGTGGGCGGAGCCTCCAACAATTACACGACCCACTTTGTTTGTCTGGAATGAATGTATTGCAACTATGACACTTATACTCAAAACGTTATGTTAAATTAAGATATAATCGTAACAACAGAAATATTCGAAAAATTAAAGATCGAGTACATGACATTGGATGCATTATCTTCAGTCATACTGTCATGTATCTCACGCTTGGGTTTAACCTACAACCCCTAGGATGTCAGTCGGGAGCACTACCGACTGGGCTTACCCGGCGGGGTTTGCTCAATCAAAACGGACACCAAGTTAGGTTTCAACGGCTGCCCTGTGTTCAGTTACGGTTAACAGTAGCTCACGGTACGATCATGTTTTCTTTTGTATCCATAGCCCACCGTATCGCATTCATGTTACTACATTTTAGCGACAAACATCTTTACTGAATGCAGGGCAGATACTACTAATTTGGAATTGACGTTGAAATAAAAATTAAGTCGTTACTTCTAAAATTTTACATTTCTGAAATATGAAAGTAAAATAATTCAGCGCATATCGCTAATAAAATTTGAAAAGTTTGATGAAAACATCCTGAATTCTGAATCAGTTCTCATCGAAATTAATTGAATGTTCTTTCAATTGTATACATGCCGGTCTCTCTAGAACGATCCTATATTTAACAACAACCTCTCTTTAACAACACAATCAATTTTCCCGCGGCAACACATACTGCATATTTAACCTCTATAGTAAAACACACTCAGAACGAAAATGTCCGGTGCAGTATAGGTGTTTCTGAAAGTTTGACTGAAATCGTCCGAACAACATTAAATATGAGAAATCGTTTCGCTGTATTTGCGGTATTTTCTTTCTTATCTGATTCATAGTTTGTCAATTTTAGTAAAAAGCATAAACATAATAAAAGCACATGGCGTAAATATCGACATGGGAACGTCTGCTTGTTGTATTAATACGCATTAAAATAGTTGTATATATTAAACATACCTCATTATAAACACGTAACCACGAATTTCCACTTTCCACAGTGACCTCGCCGTCAGGGTGACGAGAAGAGCTCAAGTTAAAGTGAATCCCTTTCATGTTTTTCAGATTAATCTGCAATGAACCATCCGCGGTGGACCGGCCAATGTAATCATGTCCGGACGAGCTTACAGTTACTCGAATATTGTACTTGTTGGCAAATTTCAGGGCAGTGATCACTTCATCGACGGTGGTTGCCATGACAATAATATACGGCAGTTTGGTTACGCGTGTGTTCATAGTTATTGTCGCATTGCCGTAGTCCGCATCAAATGCTGTTTTCAAATGTGCGTTAACAGACTTATAGAAGTCGACTTCATCCTCAAAGGATGGCCAGCAGCTCTGTCCAGGGTGGCAGAATCTATCACACACTTTTGGTGTTGCCAAGGATACCGTCGAAATTGAAAAAATAACTAAAGTCGTTGCCAAGCAACTGATCATGCTGAGGATCTTCATCCTAAAAGAAATGAATCATATTAAAGGTACAAAGGCTTAGTTTCTTTCAAAATGAGCGCTGTTATGGGATTTACAACCTCTTCAGTCTGTAAGTGACGTCATTTCTAGAAAACGCAACATGTGATGTCACTATTTGCAGGCAGGAAACAATATTTACTCCATGTGGTCACTTAATTCGTTTTCATATTGTCACATGGCGAATTGCTTATTGTCAGTACATGGTGACGTCACTTTTGAGGTTTTCTGGAAATGACGTCACTTAAAGAAGAGGTTGGGAATCGTACAGCGGCGCTCAAATATGGTACGAAATAATTGTGAGAATATGGCATGGTAATGCCTTCATAGAGACCGTATAGGACCATTGAAAATCGGTGTTAATATTGAGATGGTCTTAATATTGAGACTGAATAAAGGGTAAAACATTGAAAATGAAATGTCAAATTGTGTTCTTAATTTTAAGATGGTCTTATTATTGAGGTGGCTTTTAAGTATGTTTTTATAGTGCAAAACAACCTTTCCACTGCGACCCTCTCTTAAGCAACCGCCCCTTCTCAACATAGTTATACATTTCTCTGTAGACAGAATTTTTCCCTATTCAACTTCTCAAGAGCAACAATAGAACTTTTCATCTCCTCAACATGGTTATAAATTTCTCTGTAGTCGGGATTTTTCCCTAATCAACCTCTCTAGAGCAACAACCTCTCAAAAACAATATAAATTTTCATCTCCCAAAGGTGGTTGCTCGGAAGAGGTTGCGTTGTAAATTTAGTAAAACATATAATTATATAGCGACTAATTTATAAGTACCTAGGACTGAATGACCATTTTATTTACATTTATTTACATATATACTAACACGAAAAAGAAAGTGTGCACTTTTATATTGGGCATAACTTTTTTGTTACAAAGTTTAGATATACTGATTTATCATCATGAGTGAAGAAAATAACCCTTTACACATTGCACCCATTTACCCTATATTTAAGCGCATAGACGGCTTTCAAATTGACAGCAGGCTATTATGCAACTTTTCGCTTGACCGATATCTTTACTTGTTATGCAATAATAAATCACAGTTCACTTTTGAATTTCACTCGTAAACAAGATGCCACGGCTTCAAGAAAACTCGCAGCCGGCGTCAGCGTTGCTGACGTCGCTAGGCTGTTTAACTGCCATAGAAATACCATAATAAAACTCCGACGACGTTACCATCAGAATGGAAGCATTAGAGATCGTCCACGATCCGGTAGACCGAAGGTGACAACGGCACGTCAGGATAGACATATGACGTTGACGCACTTACGTCATCGGTTCAAAACCGCTACAAGCACTGCGCGAGAGCTTGGCGTATGTAGGGATACGGTTCTAAACCGACTGCGGGCCAATGCAAACCCGTTAAGGGCTAGGAGGCCTTATGTAGGCCAGATCCTTAATAACAGACATCGTGCTCTCAGACTGGTCTGGGCCCGCCGTCATCTCCGTTGGAACCGTGCCATGTGGTCTAGGGTGCTCTTTAGTGATGAGTCGCGATTTAACCTTAGCACTGCTGACGGTAGAGTTCGGGTATTTAGACGTAAAGGGGAACGTTTTGACCAGAACTGTTTATTAGAGCGAGATCGTTTTGGAGGGGGTAGTGTAATGGTCCGGGGAGGTATTATGGGCGGTAGGAAAACAGACCTTGTTGTTATTCATGGTAATTTAAATGCCCAAGGTTGACCAAGTTTTACGCCCAGTTGTTATTCCTTTCCTACAACAGAACCTTGGTTGTTTAATGCATGATAACGCAAGGCCACATACTGCTATACTTACCAGGAATTATCTCGCTAGAAATAACGTTAACGTCTTACCTTGGCCGGCTTGCTCTCCGGACATGAATCCCATTGAACATTTATGGGATTTGATTGGTCGGAGAGCAAGGAAAAACCATGTTATCAACAATATCAATGACTTGTGTGCAGCCTTAGTTCATGAATGGAACGCCATTCCCGCCAACGTCATAAGACGTTACGTCAGGTCTATGCGATCTAGAATACTTACGTTGATCCGTAGACGAGGAGGCCACAACAGATACTGATTAATTGTCACGTAACTTGACAAATATCCGAAGGCAAAAAAGCAGTTACAAAACATTACAAATCTGCAACTTTTACTTTTCACCCCTACGTTATTCACACGTAAAACAATGTTCTGATAATTATCAAATTCACTTAAAAGTAAAACATCGTGTTGCCAATACATTTTTGCACATTTTGATACCAAATTTGCCAATATTTTGCTTCTATAAGTATAAAAAAAATCCCTCTAACCAAGTGCACACTTTCTTTTTCGTTTCAGTATATATTCGGCGAAATCTTTTAATAATAATTTCATTTAAAAAAGGTAAAGATCAGGTTAATTAATTCGACTGACTTTAATAAATTGTGATCACCACCTCCAAATCCTTATGTTTACAAATGTCTGTCATTGTACATACATTTATAAATATCATTTGTTCACATGTTATTGCAAAATATATTGTTCGGCGATCTGTGTTGAAAAACAAAAGATATGTTCCGTTCTGAACAAGTTAAATGTCAACGTTATTCGTAATGTTAACCATTAAACAATGTATACTGTATACATTCTAAGTGGATATTTTTTGCAAGTCAATGTATCAGACATTTCGCGAGCATACTTGTTTTGCGAATCACCGACATAAGCACTGCTATTTTTTGTAATTTTCTAGTATAGCATGTACATTTGAGGACAAAGAACATTACCCCGGCTGATATTGTCGAGATATTCTTGAACATTTCACAGTCATTTCCACGTTGCGATGGTGACCGCTTATACTCATTTCATTGAATATTGGAATTTCGTTTCAACCCGATGAGTATACGTAATGACATCATGTGAATTCTTCAATATAAAATATAACAAATATAGAAATAGAAAAGAAAGACAATTCACCTACCTTCAACCTTAGTACTGCTCAATCTATGAAAAACGTTCTTGTTATCTTATTTCGAAATGATTAGCACTCGTGTTTGAATTCCAACGTCATGCGAGAAATTTTGTCCTCGATTTTGAATTAAAATGGCATTGAATTAAAGCGACCGTCTTGTATTTGTCAAGAAAAAATGCTTTCAGTTTTGAATAGCATTCGGAAAATTTATATTTCACTTAGAAGTACAATGTTACATTGATTTGCTAAAGTTTTATCTAAAATATGAAGAAATTAAGTCATACTTAAAATATTTGCTGGAACTGGGAGACAGTTGATTGATAATATGTCAGTATTCAAATACTGGTGCATTCATTATTATAAATACGAAATTTGTTTTTCGTCTCCCGTCAACTAGATTCTAACACGAGAGTTTGTTGTCAATATAACCTAACAAATAAAAACTTTGATGAAGTCAAGAAAAAGCTCAAACTTGATAGCAATATAATCGTGTCTAAGTACTGACTGCTATCATATATAGATTTAATACCACGAGCCTAGCACGATGGTTATTTGGTCGTAATGTTAGGCTTTTCTTCGCTGTGAAAACTCGCGCATACCAACAAAGGTCATTGACTTTGTCAACTGTTAGAATATACCCATATAACTTTACGAGTCCATTGCAAAACGACGCTAACAGAACTCAATATGCACGGCGTTGACACGCCGTGCAATAACGTATGGCAAACAATACAATCGGAGAATCGTTATCATCATTTATGAGTGAATAATAACATAAGCAACAAGTGCAGTGACATCAGCATCAGTAGTTTTAAGAGACATTTTGCATTTCAACCCTGCATCCACACCATCATCAGCAGCATTACACTGGTATCAACGTATGGAACTTCTACGTTTACCATCGCCATCAACTACACCATTAACATCACAGTTATCAACATCATCATTAGCTACTGCAGACAAACATCAACATCATAAGCTTCACTGCTCATCTTCATTGTAAATATTGATGATGATTATCGCTATCCGACACTATCATCCTTTTCAAAAGCGTAATTATTTCCATGTTTATAATCTACACGAGCAGCAACATGAACGTCATTATCAAAACCAATATTTTCCTCATCATTATCATCATCGGCTTCACAAACATCAACAGCAGCATCAAATACAGCATTACTATGATAATCATCATAATGTTTTCATTATACTTATCATCATCTCATCACCACTATCACATGCAGTATCATATTCATCAGTCTTCTCTATCGTCAATATTATCATTATCTATTATAACTATCATCATCATCATCATAACCACCATTTTCATCAGCACCATCATCATTAATATTACCATTATTATCATCGTCATCATCATCATTAAGATTACCATTATTATCATAGTCATCATCATCATAATGATTACCATTATCATCATCATTAACGCTACCATTATCATTGCCATCATTATCGTCGCCATAATCATCATCATTATCTCCACTATTATTCCCATCATTATTATTACCACTATCAACATCATCAGAATAGCCAGTCATAGTGCAACGAAAAGTTTAGATATTTATAATACGTTTGCACTGAAGTTTCCTCGAGAAAATGCATTTTGGTTTCGAAAAATAGATTGTTCCCCTTTAATTTTAGATTAGCTAAACTGCAGTAAAATGATCGAAATATTCTAGATATATATACTATTAAATATCGCGTGGACACCATATTCGTCAATTAATCAATAATTAACCCGAACATGTCAGATACGGTATATGTGCACTATATTATGAGCTGGTTTGCTATATCGACGAGCTACGATCGATTATTTTTTATTGTTATCAAATATTATCAATTTCTAGAAAGTATGTGACATAGTACCGGTGAAGACTACCCCCGATTCAAGTTTATCCCCCGGTTACTTATAATCACGTTCATATTACCAGGAGATAGGAAGAATTCGATTTTAAATTACCTCTAGGTGTAGTTACAATTTGATTTCAAGTCACCTGGCTTAACACTTTCAGCTACCCCCAACTGATTCCCTTATATTTGACAGTAGTTTTTATCAACAATAGAATATAAAAGTGATGAGAGTAGGATTCCACAAGGTGCGGAATCTCAAGGGTCATTTTAATAATTGTTTAGCTGATTTTACCATTTTATAGCCAATTATCTATAATATAGAGAAAAATTGATCCTTCAGTCAGAATCCTGAGGGTCAAAATGTGGTCTTTATAAAATTTCAGGGATCAAAGGGTCAACTCCGGGGTCAAACGTTTATCACTCCCATACTTAGATATTTTTCAGACATAAATGGAAATGAACAACACCACATAATAACGAAAATCATCAACAACGACAACAACTGTAACAGCATATAATTAAACATTTTACGGAATTTCGTAGTTTGGTGCTAGCTTTTAATTTTGATTTTTCATAAGTTTTTAAAAAAATTAATTTACCTTGATTTCTAATCATTGGACTTTATTTCTTTAGTTCAGTCAGTGAGGGGGTCATCTAATCTGCGCAGGGGTAATGTGAACTCGATTTCAGTTTTTCATGGAGTAACTTGAATCGAGGGGTTAATCTTGAACATAGTGTATTAATTGGGCTTAATCTTAATAATTCGTAAGTTTAATGACTGATCAAAATCAATCTCGACCTTTGACTTACCTTTACGACTGTTTAAGAAACGAAAGTATGAATGTGAATACTGATTTATTGTCCTGACCCATGCCCTTTAATGATGAAGGTCATAATATCATGTTATAGGCTCCTTTCTACTGTCTGTTTATTATTTTATTTACCTTAATATGTCAACACAAGTCAGTAGTAAAGTAAAGTTCATATCGAGTGTTTTATTTCTTTGTTTGTGATTATCCTAATGGAGATTTCGACCGGTGTCTATGGCAATAGATATACGCATTGTGGTATAATCCGGCCACTCAAACGTCATACCAGCAGTATTACTGCAAGGTGTTATTTATTTATTTCAGCGAGTGGAAGGATTCAATGTTTAAAATCACGCGCAAATCTGCTGAAAATCGCTGAAAAACCAAGTACTTTTATCATACATTGTTTGCCATTTATTTTGTGATCCTCCAAGTCATTCTCAAAGACATATTTCTTGTTAATCAATTGGTTTTGTAAATGAATTTGGAAGCTTTGTACAGTGAAACCTCAATAAGACCACCATTCGGAGCATTGAAAACCATTCTTGATATTGAGATGGTAAATATTAACGTTGAATAAAGAGCATAACAGTAAAAATGGACTTGAACATTGTGTTCTTATTATGGACGTGGTCTTTCATAGTACATGTATATTTAGAGTGTGGTTTTGAGTCGATGTGTTTTATTTTGAACATACACGGTAATATACTCGTATACTTTCCTGATTGGTCTCTTCTTAAGTTGTCATAAAGTATCAAGATACATACAGTAAAATATAAATGGACTCAACTAAAGTTCATTCGGCAACCTTTTATCCGAAAACATGGTATCATTCGAAATTAACATCACGTCCCGGTGTATCTTCTTAGGCATGTCGAATTGAAATCGGCTATTCGAACCATGTCTACTCGAAATTAATAAATTCGATGAATTCGACTGAATAAGATCCGACAGTAGTTTGCTTTATCTTTGCCCATAGTTCAGCCCTTTGACACCCAAAATTCACGTATGAGCCTATAGAAATCTTGATATGCAGCGTTTTATACACGGTGTTTAAAACGTGGCATATCAAGATTTCTATCTTTAATGCATCAATAAGCGACCAATAAAAGAAGTCTATCAGGGTATCCTCTTCATTGTTATCACCCTTTATGATATCACCAATACCATTATCATTATCATAATCGTTATCCGCAACGCATTCGTCATTATAATATAATACCACCGTAATCATCATCTGATTATCATCATCGTCGTCAACATTATCATCATCGTCGTCACAGTACCATCATCGTCGTCAACATTATCATCATCGTCGTCAACATTATCATCATCGTCGTCAACATTATCATCATCGTCGTCAACATTATCATCATCGTCGTCAACAGTACCATCATCGTCGTCGACATTATCATCATCGTCGTCAACAGTATCATCATCGTCGTCAACATTATCATCATCGTCGTCAACAGTACCATCATCGTCGTCAACATTATCATCATCGTCGTCAACATTTTCATCATAGTCGTCAACATTATCATCATCGTCGTCAACATTATCATCATCGTCAACAACATTATCCCCATCGTCGTCAACATTATCATCATCGTCGTCAACATTATCATCATCGTCGTCAACAGTATCAACATTATCATCATCGTCGTCAACAGTATCAACATTATTCTCACCGTCACCATTATCATCATAATCATCATCGTCACCATTATCATCATCGTCGTCAACATTATCATCATCGTCGTCAACAGTATCAACATTATCATCATCGTCGTCAACAGTATCAACATTATTCTCACCGTCACCATTATCATCATAATCATCACCGTCACCATTATCATCATAATCATCGTCGTCAACATTATCATCATAATCATCATCGTCAATATTATCATCATAATCATCATCGTCAACATTATCATCATAATCATCATCGTCAACATTATCATCATAATCATCGTTGTCAACATCATCATTGTCATTTATCGTTATCCGAAACGTTATCGTGATCGTCATTATAACTATCAGTGACCTCATCATTATCATTATTACAATTATCGTAATATTATGGTTATCTCAAATCATCATTATCATTACCATCGTTATCATTACCACCAAGATAATCATTATCATAACAACCATTCCCAACAACATCGTAATCATCATTATTTCTACCTACTACATCATCGTCATCAACGAAATAAAATTGCCACAAAATGACCAAGTGTCACTAAATACTGTAAAGAGGTCGACCGTTACGACATAATAACCAATACCAACCGCTCTCCACTTAGATGTCAAAATTTGCTCTACCGAGTCTTGGGTTGGATATTTGAGTGAGTGCAATAATTAACTTGGTGCTGAAATTTCTTGTGTGATACATTTTCTCACAGTGCCCAAGAAAATCGACGCCAAAATACTCAGCAGTAAGTAAACAGTGTAAGTCATTAATGTTACAACCAATTTTGTAATAACCGTTTAATTTTAAATTTTGGGAATGCACAGAAATTAGTAATTTCAACATTGTATTACGAGAAACCTATACCCATGGCACAAATGTAAAATAACACTTATTTTACATTTGTGCATTGGTTCGTGTAATTTAATGTTGAAATAATCATTAGTTATTATATTGTAATAGTCCTATGATAAGGGGAGCTCACTGAGGCATTTTGTCAATAATTTCTAGATATCAGTGTCTACAGTCCCCAAGAAGAAGTTTAACCTTCCGACTTCCTAATTCTCAGTTTAAGCGAATTTATGTACATTGTTTTTGAAACAAGTTATAACAACTTATAGTAATCACTCTTAATGAGTACATCCTTACATACATTCTAACCAGTATACGCCTAATTCAGGGGCTGAGATGTTCGTAGTGCACCCTCTCCAAAGGCGTGCTTCGAACCTACGTTCTACGGATAAGGAGTCAGACGCAATACCTCTCAACAACTTTACTCTCCTCAATTCGCTGTCATGCGCACTAGCGAACAGCGCCAATGGACTGCTATGCGTAGGTTAAAATCATAGCGTGTTAATGGTTCAAATGAATTTTATATGGTCCGACTTGATGTTAACGAAGTATTTTGAGTCATTGTAGGGATTGGAATCATAAATCAGCGCCGTATTCGTATAAGTAAATAGGCGAATATCACCAGTCGAACGGTGGTCGTCGATCTTGACGTGCTGCATTTTGGGTGATTTTGTTGAGACGTTTTTGTGTTTTCGGACATATATGGCGGGTTGGAATAGTTTGAATGACTATTTCATGTGAGATGGACATTTTAGCTCTGCAATTATGTATGGGTTTGGTGATCTTTTCTGTTAATGTTGATGATCTGTTTTGAAAACAAAAGGACGTAATTAGAGGACGTAGTTTACCTTTATTCTTATTATAGTAAATAGGTCATATAGAACATTAAAATAGTTTGTTTCTAGTACCTGTGGATAAAATTAAAAACATTATTTAAAACAATATTTCATTTAGCCTCTACACTCAAAATTTTTCAACACACGAATTTGAATTCTGTCTATAAGGTAAAAGATGGTTAAAATCATTGTTCAGTTCCACTATCTATCCTACCAAAACAGGACCACTTCCGGTGTTCGGTGTATCGGCTTCGTCCGATCCAACACAGTGGAGACATGTGAGAATATTCTCGGGATCCCACGACTTCTTTATAGAGAGTAACCGGTCATAGTGTCCACCCCAGTACTGTTCCTTCCAGTCGTCTAGTAAAGCAGACGGTTCGTTGTAGTAAACGCCTTTCCCGAGTTTCACCACTTCCGGTGTTAGTTGCATCGCGCGCGCTACCATTTCTCGATCTTTGAACACATCATTCCAAGCTAAACCGCACGAGAGTGATATTACTCCAGACCGGAAGTGCGGATTGACGGCGGTATCGTCTGCTGCAACGTTTTTCATATTTCCTGCAAAAGAGACATTGTATTGTACTATGTAACATGCGGAAGTGAATCTACGATTTCAAATTATTCAAACAATAATCTCGACAAAAATACGCATTAATAAATTTAACTATTACATATACATGTGTATTGTTAACACATAATGAAAATAGTTCCTAATATTGCTGCTGTAGCAGGAAATATGTATTTTCGTCGTAAATGACGTTTACTGCAGTAATCAATAGAATTGGCCGAGAAGTTTCAAATATACTTACCTCCAATCAGAGTTCCCGTGCAGCCTATTGGGTCCGTGTAAGAGTTATGAGACAGCATACTATAGATCTGGTCATAATATGCATCATTGACACTGTCCGGCTGTAATAGTGTGTTAAATATATATGTTCTGTAGTAAAGGTCGTCGTGTGCTGTGATTTCATACTCAAGAAAGTCGGTCATATTCTCCAGTTTACATATGTCACCATATGAGGACAGAAATGGTTGAATCGTGTTGAAAGACGGTGTACCCATTTCGCCGAAATGATTAAGGACCAATAGAACTGTTCCATGATTTGGTGGAGCACTTCCGGTGGTCAGTATTTCATATCCGCCCCATTCTGGTGCCAAATTTGTCGTCAGCAAGTTGTTAAAAGCTTCAAGGACTGGACGCCCAATGTTGTTTCCTGAGTAGTCAGCGAAAGGTGTGTAACATGTCATTTTCACCATTTGCGAATCGTAATGAAGTTTGTATGTGAATGCAGTGACAATTCCATACGTAGACCCACCCCCACCACGGAGCGCCCAGAATATATCCGCGTTAGGCGAGTGTGTCTGTCGTCCCTTGACTCTGTCTATGAAAGTGGTACCATTTTCATTCGCACGTACAAACGAGCCATTTACAGTCACCATGTCCACTTCCAGGAGGTTGTCCACAGCCATACCAAATTTCCGTCCGATTGGGGAATGTCCGCCGCCCAGTGTGTACCCACCCATAGACACGGTATGGGCTGACCCACCAACAATGACTCTATTGAGTTTATGGGTCTGAAATTTATAAAATCATATGCACTTAACAGTATTGTTATCAACAATAACAATAATAGAAATACGACTTCATTCTCCCTGTCCTATCGTTTTTCTAAACATATCTCAACCTGAAATGTCCACCATCAACGTCGTCATTATTATCAGTATCATCATCAGAAGCAACATCAGCTCTCATCATCATAATCTATCATTATAAGCTTCGATCAACATTCATCATTGTAAGCATAATCAACATCAACATCAGCATGAGCATCCATCATCATCATCAATCATTAAAAGAATCATTATCCATAATCAAAAGCACCAAAAGCATCATCATTATCATCATCATTCATCATCATTGTTAATCATGATCATTATCATCACCACCAACAACAACAACAACAACAACAACAAAGCAATACTTAGACTAACTGAGGAATCTTAAGAGAATTAATTCTGAAAAACTTTCAAAAACGGAGTTAAATGAAAACGGGAACCAATTGTGGTATGCCTCTCAAACTGCCGCACTACTATAGCGGTACCGTCCAAAATCTAACACCCGTCGAAACCAATTTTGTTTGTTTGTTTTGAGTTTTTAAGACCAAACCATCGCTCTTGAGTTACCAATACAGAACGGGCTAGTACGGACACATGACTTTCGGGTGCTCTACCGACTGGGCTCTACGAAGCGCGGGCGTTTGAAATAACTGTGATAATCTTAAAATCTTACCTCGTTGTACAGCCTCAGCCAACTATTTCCACTCTCAGCTGTAACTATGCCAGCAGGGTTCAAGCTAGAATTCAAGTCGAACTTCAAATCTTTCATGTTGAATAGATTGATTTGAATGGATCCGTCCCAAGTTGATCTGCCAATGTAATCGTGTCCAGATGATTTAATGGTGATTTTAATGTTATAGTGATTGGCAAAGTTTACCGCGTAAATGACGTCATCAACTGTCTTCGCCATTACGATAAAATACGGTATTTTCTGCACCCTTGTATTTATCATTACGTTTACTTTTTGAAATTCTGGATCGAACATGGATAGAACGTCGCCATCGATATTCTTATACAGATCCAACACCTGAGTTAAACTCGGCCAACAGCTTTCACCAGGGTAGCAGTGGTTGGAGCATTCTTGTGCTGATGACGTCACACGAGTGACGTAAGCAACACATAGCATGCTCAGAGCCCAAGGTAACAACATGCTTTCTGCGCTTGTCCTGAAACAACAACAAATTATTATTCAAGAGTGACCTAATTAATATTCGACCATCTTTGTCAATTTTCAATTAGCATTTAGATCCACGAGCTTGGATCGAGAAGTGTACACATATAAAGTACATATAGATCTACAACGTAAACTCTGAAATATTTGTAACAATGTCAGAAACATAGTCTTATTAATATCTGTATTTATGGCAGCAGACATCGTAAACAGCTTCTGTAAGCCTCTCATTTTTGCTTTCATGCAATGGTTTCTGGATGAAAGTGTATAAAACATGTTAAGTTTCTTGAGTAAAACCACTTTCAGAAACCTATTGTCTATGCTTCCATTGCTCGTTTTGTCTCGAAGAGGGTAAATGCAGAGGTCATGCAAGAATACAGCACGCCAACTTGTTGAAGACCTCTTCAAATAATTAGAACCTCTTCAAATAATTTAGAGAGAGTTCTAATTCAATTGATGCTATCATTAATTCAATTGGAGCTCTCTTCAAAAGAATGACTAGCACGAGACGCACAGCCACCCCAAGAGCACGAGGCTCTACACATGAAATTCAAATATAATTAGTTCACGTAGCAAACACGTGTCACAAGACAAGAATGATGCACAGAACAGAAAAGAACTGAACATAATAGTGTTTTAGACTTGTACATTGTACATCGTCATACAAATATAAGTATAGCGTATTGAATATAATTTAAACAAACTGATCCATGTCCAGAAAATAGTCAACAATACAGATAAGAAATAAACAAACAACAACAAAAACACATATACATTGTATATTCATCGAAACCAAACATAGCAATACATTTTATATTACAGAACAATTCAGAAAGAACAACACTAACTCAATACTTAAAGCATTATTTGATAAAAACAAACAAACAAACAAACTACTTGACTCATAAATGTATAAGAAAACGACTCACCGATGTTTTATCAGGTTCAAACGATATATAGTTGGATCCAGAAATATCAAAACTTGCGCTTCTAACAAACTTATGAGCGTTCGAATACACAGATCGCTTTGTCGTCTGCGATTATTTCAAAATTTTGTTTAACATCACTTACCATTACCTCTAAATAAATGCACCATCATTACGTGGTAGATACAAAATTCATGAAATTATATTTCTTCTGATGCTCAATCGGTAAACCTCGGATTTTGCCGTATTTCGAAAGCATTGGTTTTGATTGATAAATGCTTTGAAGACCATAACACAAGAATCAACATGTCAGTTACACAAGAATCATTCCTTTATATAAGCTTTATGTGATTTGTGCAGTTTGAAGGTTTCGATTATTTGCGGGGAAACCACGTGGTTGTTTGTGACGTCATTTTCGCTTACACAGTTTTCTCGAAGTGTGTGGAAAAAAACGAACGCTCTGTGAAATGCAAGAAGGCTGACTATGAGAACAATAAAATAATCCACAAAGATTGTTCTATATGTCATAAAAATGATACAGTCAAACTGTTTCGCCTAAAACTTGTTAGCAAGGAGTGAGCCTCATGTAGATGTACAGTCTGTCTGAATAATTTCCTCCTATGACGCGTCACGCCTTCTTCCGCATGTAAAAGGGTTCTATCCACGAAATTGCGGAGGAATATGTCACTTTGACAGCGTTTTATAATAAATGTTGTTGAAAAGTCCATCCTACGGAGAATTTAACACAAGCTTTGAGGTTTACGGCACGCTTAGTGTCTTTAAATGAACAACAATGAATCAAATTCTATAATCTTCCGTTCGATGTATAATACATTAAATGCAGCATATAAGTACGATGTATCAGTACAATTTGCCTTATACACACATACGTTTATTACAATCCTGTTATGATACAAAAACCGGAAGAGCATTTATGTTAACATACAACTTCACATGTATAACCGGATTCACGTAAACGGAAGGTACATTTGCAATCTGCATCCGAGATTATACACACTATTTTAGCCGAGTAGTTAGGAATACGGAAGAAATATGGATTGGTTAGTTAGTCGCTAACGATAATGATCACGGGACGTTAAATAAGAATATATTAAATTGGTGAAAACTTGGCGCCAATATTGATTATTGACCATTTTGATAGGTATCCTTTGCGCGTGCAAGGGAGATAATCCAATTTAGAGAAAATGGCTTCAACAACGCCGATGATCAAGGAAGGTTATTCTTGATATTTATCCAGGAAATATGCACATGTCACATAAACGGAAGTTACATTATAAATCTGCATCCGAGTTTAGCCGAGTAGATCCGAAAACGGACGAAATACGAGACGGCCGCTTTAAGTGTAGGTAGGACTATTAAACAATATTAAACATTCATACATCGTTATACAGGCTGCCTGTTTTGATATAGTATCGCTCTTAATGTCAGACAATTTATTGACCCATTTTAAGAACATCTTCCTCAACAACATACCATGGTGACTATGATCCTATTTAGAATACAGTTCACTGTTTGAGAAGGTCACTACACTGGGGTCTTATACCAGTTCATATTTACACAATGTTTTGTAGATATATACTTATATATACATGTACATATATATACAGTCAAGGGCAGAAACATCGACTGGAAATGTTTCAATCACGCCCGGTGAACAAAGAATGTACGTAAATAAAAGACAATTAAGTTGCTGTTTTCATTCAATTTTGTTGTTTACGATGTTATGCAAACAATAAAGTTGCGGACGTTAAGTTTTTTTCTGTAAAAATAATTGAGCAGAAACCAATTTGCCGGCATGCCAACTGCGCACTTAACGGTGAACTTCAGGACATTGCCACAATGTCTTCCAGGTACTAGAAGTCTGGTTACCAACTGATAGTGGACAATGTCAAGGTTTATCTTATTTGAAAGGTGGGTAAGTGGAATGTAGAATGTCAATTACTGAGTGAAATTGAAATTGCCAGATTTACACAACTAATTCACTTTGCATCATTTATGTTGAAAATCCCATTACATTTTATCTAACTATTAATTGCATTGTGGGATATATTGCTTCGAGTGCCATCTGCTGGATACATTGGATACATTCCTGTATTAATTGTCATAAACATCCACACAACATATTCCAACTTACAGGTAGTTCAAAGTGTCCACTACAGATACATAGTACACTATAATGAAAGCGTGTTTGGATTGTTTAACTAAATAATTAGTATATACGCTATTCGATCAAACATCATAGATATACAGTAAAACCTCAATAATACGACCACCCTTGGGACTCTTGAAAACTGGTCTTCTTATTGAGATGGTCTTAATATTGAGGTTGAATAAAGAGTAAAACAGTGAAAATGGACTTTAAAATTGTGGTCTTAAGTGACCACACAATACTATGTACGGCGGGATAGAGGTGACATGTGGCATTTAAGATGCCTTTACAAATATAGCCTTTCTAAGCTGCTGCCATAACCGCATTGGGAAAATCTCATTGATTTATGATAATATTTGAGCTGGGATTTCTACTCAAATTGAGATGATTCGGGAGATCGGGGCAAGATCGGTCAATGATCACTTAAGACTTTTGGGATGGCCCAGCAGTGTTCTAATGTATATTGAACATGGACATCCTTTCGCAAATGCCAAAAAATGCGATTTACCTAAATTTGACAATTTTCAATATTTGTGCAATAAAGACTTTTGTCCGTTCAATTTGTGTGAACATTTATGGCTCTATCGTTGATCGACTCTATCGTTGTTGTAATAATATGATTTGTAGGAGGCTTGCTTAATTGTGTTTGTTTGTTTTGTAAGAGGGCTTTCAGTCATTTACATAACGATGGTAATTTAGTGACTATTCAAGCAAAAACGGTTCAGAACGACCCCAGGCAGACACCTGGTTAGAACCATTGACATTCCGTGAGTCAGCTGGATAGTGTTATCATTGACATATTCTATATCCCCGTTGGGATATGAGCCCGTGGCGGTAATGGACAAGGGTTTTGAAGTCAGCGACCAAAACCACTCGACTACCGAGGTCCCGAACCTTGTTTTGAGATTTATATTTTCTTTTGAACTATGAAGTGCTATTATTAACACAACAAGACACAATTACGAATTTACCTTTTATTAGTTTTCATATAACAGTTTTACTTCATGATGTATAGGAATACGCTTGTAAATATTGTCCGCTATGGCGAGTTCTTTGTCCCTTGGCGGCTTTTGGTCTCACTGTTCCATCTCTTGTGTTAAGAGTTGGTTTACCAATGCCGCTTCTCCCAACATGGCGCCTTGCGTTATCGTCTGCTTGATGCTATTTCTGTCCTCCGTTTGTTGAATGACGTGGGAGTACGTGTTAAAAGATCCATCGTAGTCGAAGTCCGGTTGAACACAGTTAGTCGTGTAAGGGAAAACAAATCAATTGGAACATTATCATCGCTTGTATCAGCACAATGGGACTCCACGTGTTAATAATTCCCCAATTATAAGCAGATTTCCTTCTTGTGATCCCTTCATGCACAATACATGTCCTTGCATCATGAAGATGTTCAGATATATCTCTTCCACGATCGGTTTCTGCGTTGCTTTTGTCGGAACCCACCCCTTTAGCTTGAAAGTCACCATTACATCACTGAAGGAATAGCAAGCTCTTGTATAATCTGGACCAGGTGGATTGATGTTTTCAATATTTCTCGTATGTCGGTATAAGAACATGTACTCACTTACGCTAAGAAGTTCGTCTTCTGGTTTCATTCTAATATACTCATAATAATATTCCTGGGATATCACAAAATGTAAAACTTCGCTGATAGGTTCGATAACGTGCAGGTGAAAGTTTTGCTGTTGGCGTAGTCTGTATCTTAGACAACACCCGGACATATTTCTTAAGATCGATGCCATTGTGCTTCGAAACAGTGTTGTACCGTTGTGCTACTCGTCCGTGACGTTGGTATCAAGGAAGTAGTAGACGTTAGTAACGTAACGTCAAATAACATATCGCGTAGGTTTGGTATAGACGTTATGTGACTGAACAATTGTTGCGACGTCGTTGAGTTATACACTGGCATATCGTGTCGTTAACATGACAACGTTTATCCTTTGATCATAGCTTATTTTATTTGTATTCGTTATAAATAAACATGAGTTAAGTAAAAAGCAAGTGAAAGAGGTACCGGTAGTAGAGTTCAAGCGTGTGTGTTGTTTTAGTGATCGGAAGAGACACAAGATATTCAATTGATCGCTGGGGATGGCTACTTGTATACTCAGTACATTTAAAAAATTAGTTTTAAAACATAATAAAATGATATTTAGAAGACATACCAAAAGGTACAAAATGTGCGTTTTTAAGTGTACTGAATATATAATCTTAGTTATTTTTCATTGCTTATAAAGCACATATTTATAGCAAAGTCTGTCTCGATGAATGCTTCCTTTGTACATAACCAGAACTTCAATGCCGTACTGCAGAATTGTAAAGACCGTGATAAAAGCCCGCCTAAGGTCCGATTTGAACCCATGACGTCTGCATCAGCACCCCGCTGTTCAACTCTACCATTCAATCGCATGAGATATGATGCAATGCATTCCAAATATTTTATCAAGCAAAACTATTGAAGTGCGGTACAGATACAACGCACAGAATGAAGTAAAACGAATATAATGAAGTACAACGAATATAATGAAGTACAACGAATATAATGAAGTACAACGCACAGAATGAAGTACAACCTATAGAATGAAGTACAACCTATAGAATGAAGTACACCCAATAGAATGAAGTACAACGAATATAATGAAGTACAACGAATATAATGAAGTACAACGCACAGAATGAAGTACGACGAATATAATGAAGTACGACGAATATAATGAAGTACGACGAATATAATGAAGTACGACGAATATAATGAAGTACGACGAATATAATGAAGTACGACGAATATAATGAAGTACGACGAATATAATGAAGTACGACGAATATAATGAAGTACGACGAATATAATGAAGTACGACGAATATAATGAAGTACGACGAATATAATGAAGTACGACGAATATAATGAAGTACGACGAATATAATGAAGTACGACGAATATAATGAAGTACGACGAATATAATGAAGTACGACGAATATAATGAAGTACAACGCACAGAATGAAGTACAACCTATAGAATGAAGTACAACCTATAGAATGAAGTACACCCAATAGAATGAAGTACAACGAACAGAATGAAGTACAACGACTATAATGAAGTACACCCAATAGAATGAAGTACAATGAATAGAATGAAGTACAACGAACAGAATGAAGTACAACCAATAGAATGAAGTACAACCAATAGAATGAAGTACAACGAACAGAATGAAGTACAACCTATAGAATGAAGTACAACCAATAGAATGAAGTACAACCAATAGAATGAAGTACAACGAACAGAATGAAGTACAATCTATAGAATGAAGTACAACAAATATAATGAAGTACACCCAATAGAATTAAGTACAACGAACAGAACGAAGTACAACGACTATAATGAAGTACAACGAATAGAATGAAGTACAACGAATATAATGAAGTACAACGAACAGAATGAAGTACAACGACTATAATGAAGTACAACGAATAGAATGAAGTACAACGAATAGAATGAAGTACAACGAACAGAATGAAGTACAACGAATAGAATGAAGTACAACGAATAGAATGAAGTACAGCGAATAGAATGAAGTACAACAAATAGAATGAAGTACAACGACTATAATGAAGTACAACCTATAGAATGAAGTACAACGACTATAATGAAGTACAACCTATAGAATGAAGTACAACCAATAGAATGAAGTACAACCTATAGAATGAAGTACAACCTATAGCATGAAGTACAACCAATAGAATGAAGTACAACCAATAGAATGAAATACAACGAATAGAATGAAGTACACCCAATAGAATGAAGTACACCCAATAGAATGAAGTACAACCAATAGAATGAAGTACAACCAATAAAATGAATTACAACCAATAGAATGAAGTACAACCAATAGAATGAAATACAACGAATAGAATGAAGTACACCCAATAGAATGAAGTACACCCAATATAATGAAGTACAACCAATAGAATGAAGTACAACCAATAAAATGAAGTACACCCAATAGAATGAAGTACAACAAATAGAATGAAATACAACCAATAGAATGAAGTACACCCAATAGAATGAAGTACAACCTATAGAATGAAGTACACCCAATAGAATGAAGTACAACCTATAGAATGAAGTACAACCTATAGAATGAAGTACAACCAATAGAATGAAGTACAACCAATAGAATGAAGTACAACCTATAGAATGAAGTACACCCAATAGAATGAAGTACAACCAATAGAATGAAGTACAACCAATAGAATGAAGTACAACCTATAGAATGAAGTACACCCAATAGAATGAAGTACACCCAATAGAATGAAGTACAACCAATAGAATGAAGTACAACCAATAGAATGAAGTACAACCAATAGAATGAAGTACACCCAATAGAATGAAGTACAACCTATAGAATGAAGTACAACCAATAGAATGAAGTACAACCAATAGAATGAAGTACAACGAACAGAATGAAGTACAACCAATAGAATGAAGTACAACGAATAGAATGAAATACAACGAACAGAATGAAGTACAACGCATATAATGAAGAAATGCTTTTGTTGTTCAAAAAGTTGAGAAAAATAGACACATTGTTCATATATTACAAGTTGTGTTGTTTAATACAATCGTTTTAACATTAAATAAAATTGAACAAAGCGACAACTGTATGAACAAGGACCATACGCTCCCCACCCGTAACCTAAAATGCAGGATGACATGGCCCATGATGGTCAACTTTGAGATATTCATTGTCACACATGGCATTGTTTAGTTCACATACATTTTCTGAAACGGAAAGAGCAGGTTTAGAAAACAGAATGTCACTGATAAACTTATTTTACATTTAATACAATGAGTTACAGTAATACCTCAAGACTTAGACCACCACTGGGACCCTTGAAAACTGGTCGTAATAATGAGGTTGAATAAAGAACAAAACAGTGAACATGGTGTTCTTAATTTTGATGTGGTCTTATTATTGAGGTGGTATTGCCGTGTGGTTCTACTGTATTTAAACACGCATTGTATTAACAAATAATGCATTTAAATATATAAATAATCGTTCTTTTACAATTATGCTATAAGCATTCATGTGTCTATATGGCGTTAAGTACGGGTCTGTAGTAAGGTCATTGTCAGAACTTTTTGAAAGACCTTCGTGTTACTGCTGATTCCAGATTTGAACGGTGATAACTAATGTCATATTCATCCTAAAGGCATAAGGGAAATAGACACAACGAATCCTCAGCATCATTCATTGTTCACAGTCCGAGCAGAAAAGTGTAAGGTTGGTTTTGTTTGTGAAGTATGTGGAAAAAGCGGGATGGATGGCCCCCAAGCAGGCTGTAAAGTACTCTTATTAGCAACTGATCAGTTGAGCTCCAGTCTTAGTCAATCATATGTCAGGTGCTTCCGGTAGAACAAATATGACATTCTAGAACAATTCGACACCAACCGAACCAATCGGCAAACTTCGGCTCCCTCCGTAACCTACCGGTAAGTAATCTGTCGTTTAACGAAATGACCCGAGGTATGCCGATTACAACTGAACGTCATATACAGTAAAACCTTAAGGGTAAGACTACATTTTCTGTCCTGGTTGTAAGATGGTATGATTATCTAGTTTAATATGAAAGAAAGAAAAAGAGCACTGGGCCCGGGATTATAACGGATACCGTTACACTCAGCACTCGAATCACAACATTCTTTTCGTCCATTTTATATGAGATTTTAATCTGAGTATGAAGTGTGGTAATTATCGGGGTTTAGTACCATGTTCCACATCTCGACTAAATAATTACTCCCTCAGTCCATATTCACACTGGAATTGCAACGAAAATGATCCAAACAGAATATTCAGCAATCATTCAAATTAAAATACACTTTCACACACAATGGGAGTCACTTTCGGACTCAGAAGACTAAATTTTGTCATTGGAGATTTGAGTGCTGATTGTAAGTATCCGTTATAATCCCGGGCCCTGGGCCCCATCTCCCATAGCATCTCAAATAGAATTCGGAGCTCAATATTAAGAGTTTACTCAAATCA
Organism: Mactromeris polynyma; assembly: GCA_032209605.1. NCBI lineage: Eukaryota > Metazoa > Mollusca > Bivalvia > Venerida > Mactridae > Mactromeris > Mactromeris polynyma. The sequence continues at coordinate 9,337,008 of JASFXZ010000019.1, read as the reverse complement.
GAGCATGAGTTTGAGACAGACCTCATTTTGCATCTCTTACAAAGTTTCTGAGAAAAAGCTCATCTAATTTTGGTGTTGTAATACCAATTTTGAGTCCAGTCTCAGTGGAGAAAATCTCAATCATTTGAGCTGAGATTTAGCTCAGATCTCTCGGGAGATCGGGGCCTGGTCTTTGAAAATACGGACTTACTCATTAGGTGGTCGTATTACTGAAGTGGTCTTTACGCACGAGTTTATTTTATTAATCCAGTACTGATCAGTAGTGGTGTTACACCAACAAACATCGGCCATGATAACAACTTACCGTATGTCAGTCCATCTGACCCACAAACTGGTTCATGTATGGCAAGACACCAAGGTGTTGTACAGATGATACCTCTCTGTATGATATCTCTACATCCGCCAGTGTGTCGTATGTTCAACGTGTTGTTGTTACACCTGGCTGCTTGTAGCTCACAATGGTTGTCTGTGTGAAAAACACATAAGCCTATTGTATTAGTGGATAATATCGCCTGCGGAAATGTTTGCGAATCGCCGATTTGATCACAATATATATCGGACGCCCAAGTATCGACTACACGGTGTGTAGATAAAAATATACTTCGGTGAATGTGGACATTTACTCTGTGGAAAATGTTTACGAAATGTGTGCATCCGCGAAATTCCCATTTTTAAAAACCTCGCAAACTTTACCACCTATACAGTATTTTTAAATACAAAACCGGTGAAAAAAATTCTAGTACAGTCCCGCCTCTCTTGAGAAAACACTCTTTTAGAGACGTCAATTTTGGCATTTGTTGAGAGGTTGTGACTTGAGTGAGGATTGTAATCAATATAGGCCCGTGAAGGTAGTGGTTTATAGGTCAAGGATAAAACTTCTGAATACAATGACAACACGGACAAGAAATGTTTAACTAAACTTTATTCAAAATTTATATTTCGCTACTTTCAGCAGTTTCCCCGGACTGGCTCATTGTATTTAATCCTATATTTTTATCAGATTTGTCTCCCCTTAGTCATGAGCGGATTTTGCTTATTTGGGAACATGTTAGTACTGATTAGAAACAATGGAACAGCCCTATCCCTATCATAAACAAGCGTTCTGTTCATGACATTTTATGTGTATATCTAAATGTGTTTTGCAAAGGTGCTTAAGTCGTTATAACAGCTAGGGCCATATTTCAAGCCATACTAGTAGATGAATACCCCAGGTTCCCCTCCGAGCAAATGTTTGGCATAGGCTGACACCTGGGTAGAACTACTGACATTCTGCAAACTCTACATCCAGGCTGGGATTTGAACCCGCTGAGGCGCGAGGAAAATAATCGATATGACGATCAGCGATCATAACCAATCAGGACACGGAGGCCCCTCTATCAAAAATACTACTTTAATATAAATTAAAACTGATATTTACCGTATGTTTTGCCGTCAGAACCACACACAGGATCGTACAGGGGCATCGGGCAAAAAAATGGACAGTTGTTCAAACTGTAGTCCTTGCGCAGAATCACTGGTCCCGCAAGGCTCCCTGCAAAATGTTTGTGACTGTGGTTGAAATTTCGCTTCGAAACACTTAACTACAGTCGGGCTTCGTTTTATCGACAACATTTTATCCGAATACTCGGCATCATCCGAAATGAATAGCAGATCACAATGTATACCTTCGAACATCGAATTGAAAGGGGCTATTTGAAACCATGTAGCATTCGAGATAAATACCAGATGAATTCGAATGAACGATGTCCGACTGTAATTGTCTTATTCACATAAGGGTACAGAGCAGGATGGAATGTTTTGCGAGTTGTTACAGGGAACGCCACATACATAAGACATTGCCTCCCCACATATACCTCATTAAAACAACAGTCTACGAAATATAAAGCACTGAGGAGGTGCAAGACTACTTAATGGATTGCTGCGAACCAACACATGTCCAACTTACCGACAATGAATGCAAATGAAACGAAATATCCAAGATACATTTCAAGTTCTTTTGTAAAACGCTTCCTTAGCTAAGTGAAATATCTGATTACAATTAATCGTGTTATATATGTATGGATTTGTCAACACAATTTCGAAACACCAGCTCGAGTATTTTTGATAAGAATGAACGAAGTTCAACTCTGACATGGGATTTCCATGAGATAAGAAGTTAGAATTTTTTGTAAACAACACTTTCTGATAAGATTGTGCGGCTATAAATACTTCAAATCCGGTAGAACCGGTTCACATTTGTGTGTTGGGCTTTTACGCCGTATTTAACAGTATTTCACGTGTGTGCATGCGGTAAGTTGACCTTACAAGTGCTCCAGGGTAAACATGTAAGAAGATTGACAAAGCAGTGTTGTAGAGTACATCTGTATGAAGTAAATGACCACTAATTGTCTTATATCTATCACTAAGAAATACATTGTCCCAAAAAGACTATGTACCTTTAAAAGTAACACAAAGGTGTAAAAAACAACAACAGCAACAATTGCTTGCAAAAGACGTTATTTAGTTTAAATGTCAAATATAATAAGAGTAAAAAGAGAAATATGAAAACGTCAATCAATTTGTAACATATAAATATGCTAGCGTGTTACAGGTTACATTTACAGGGTTGACGTAAAGCTATTGAACTATTCTCAAAGCTGAGGTACACTAGTTCTCCGCCAAGCAATAAAACATAGCAATACAATCATGCTGTTTGTTCAGCTGAACAAGAAACATTTGATTCTTTTCACATGAAAAGAAACTCTCCATCCATTAACAAAACATTTGGTTTCTGACTTATTGTACCTTCGGCTCACGAATGTCTTGAAGTTTACGTATTTGAACATTTATCTAAACACTATTTAACTAAACGACTTTAAATGAGACATTATCTCAAATACATTACAATCTAGTTGAATGAGCCAATTCGTGTTGTATTTAGAGCATATTCACTAAAGTAATCACCATTGAAAACACGTTGACGTTCTGACATAGGAAGTTTTCGATATTTCAATACATGGTAGACACAAACCTTATTTATTTTTAGAATCAATACCCAATATGGATATACCTTATATAGATATAAGCGTTTTATTCAGAAATTGTTTTGTTTATATTCACTCAGAATTTAAGTTTGGCTATATTTTATATAAACATGTGGTATTTCGTACACCTATGATGTATTCAGTTTCAAATTGTGGAACAAGTAGACGTTTTGTCGGAGGGCACAGTCGATTGTTGGTAAATCTAACTTGCGATATTTTCTTACGCAGATCCCCGGACTCCAACGGTTTTAGCATTTGCAACTTTTATAAGTGTCCGATATTTTAGCCTGGTTTAAGATTTACTCTATCACAAACGCATGTACAGTCGGACATCGTTTAGTCGACAACCTTCTATCCGAATACTCGGTATCATTCGAAATAAAGTCCCTATGTATCTTGTGCACGTCGAACTGAAATTGGCTGTTCAAAATCATGTGCTATTCGAAATGACATTTCGGGACACGATGAATTCGAATGAACGAGGTCCGACTGTACAATGTTATCAAACATATTTTCAAATTCAGGAAAACAAAATCGTCAAGATATTTATATACTCGTATTTAGTTCCAGAAGTTGACGATTGATATTGCCAACAAATTATTTTAGTAACCATTAGAGCTGTATACTTCAAGCAATATGCGGATGGATAAGTAATTTTTTTATACTTTTCGTTTAATACTGCTACTTGTGCTCATTTAGTAACCTTGCGATTAACAAATTGTTATCAGTGCACTGAAATACAGCAAGACAATGCTATAAATCCCATAGAACTAACTGACAATGTGTGATAAACAAATACATATAGTTCTACATTACATCGTAAGTAACAGAAATAGTATTTTAATCATGCGAATAGTGAAATAGTAAATGTTAAGGTTTAACGAAAACAACCCCGCTAAATCAGGGCCAATAAACAGGGGAGTTTACTCATGCATTATGTCGATAAATTCAGATATAATCAAAATTTATATAATTTCTGATTACTACGTATAAAACATACATGTATAAACATTTGATTCAATTAACAAGACGTTAAACTAATAATTGAAGACTTAACAAATCGGTCGGTATAATTATATTGTAATAGAGATGAAACAAATAACGTATATACTGGTCGAAAGCGCTGGTCCGCCATTTTCAAACTCTAATTAAATATCATAGCTTCCTGAAACGTTACAGATGATTTTGACATCCTTGTTTTCATTAGTATCACAAATTCAAGTAATTGTTATAAAAAAATGATAACCCCCCAAAAATCTATTAAACATAGTAATAAGCGTTCAAAATCAATGTCAGAATTATAAAAATGACAGATTTTTCATTAAACAAAATAATAAAATATAATTTTCAGGCCATTACAAGAAATGAAATCGCTTTCGTTACGCTAGAAATGCACGCATTTGGTAAACATCTAGTGACTAGAACGCCTTGAAATACCCCATGTTTCCACTAAGATTGTCTCTTTTGTTGGATAATATGTATATGAGACTCTCTTTTTCAGTTGTATACATGTTTTTCAAGATATATACTTTTACATATACATGTATGCACATGTTTAATAAATTTCCAACTTTTGCATTTTTCTAAAACATTATACTTCAAAGCAATATGCAGTCCTATTGAAAACATCCATTGGTGCTCTTACGACCAGTATATATACACCACAGGCTGTCACGAGTTCTTTCCGTTAATTTACATATACAGTTCTCTTCCTTTGCCTCTTCTATCTATAGAACTCTAGACGGAAATTAAAGGGAAAGAACTCGTGACAATCTTCTGTGATATGCACACACATATATATGAGCGTGGTATCTGTTTCAGTTAAGCAGTCAATAAATATTTATACATCAACATTTTCATTCGGGGACTTGAAGTCCCTCATCACTTACACAAATCAATTAATAGTAATCAAGTGATTAATATCAATTATTACAAAATGTGCTTTTGGGAACAATTAATAGGTATAGTCACAAAATGTACAGGTCTATGATTAACAAAGGTTCAAATGACAATTAATATTTTACAGCAAACATTCTAAAATGTAATGCTTCAACACAGGAATGGTTTTTGAGCATATAATATAATATTATATTAAACACAAGTTTAATATTACAGAAACAAACATTAACATACTTCAACTTTCACACTTGCAAACTTGTTTTCACACAGAAAAAATGTACTTAAACATGGATCAGTGACATGTCTTCAGAGCGGCCCTCTCTTGAGCAACAACTTCTCTTAAACAACACTGTCAATTGTTCCTGTAGTAAACTTTAATCAATTTAACCTCTCTGGAGCAGCGGCCTCTCAATTACGGCCACTATGTATGCTTCCCAAAGATGGTTGCTCTACGGGGGTACCACTGTAGTACTAGTATATAATTATTCGCATGAATTTGTCGGGTTTGACACCATCATATAGCCATCAGAAAAAAAGTCATGCAACGTTCTATAACCATCTACTATTTGTATCCGACACGTGTATGTCACGTGTAAAGTATAGAAAGTCACGTGTACTTTTATATAATTGGGGTGAGGTTTCTACGAGCTATGAATTAATATAATGATGATACATTAATATAATGTAGTATATGGGTGTATGTGTCATTGTATCGGACGTAAGGACAGGGAATTATTCTGTGAATATATATACTACATAAATGTACAAAGGTATAGCAATCTAAAACAACTTCCGGTTTCACAAAATGTCTCAAACTGACTTAATAATTATACAATATACTTAAATTTCTATACGCCGAAAACCACCAATCAAAATTAGTTTACCTTAGTGGCACACCATTAAATATTTAATTTTCAAGATGATTAACATTCCAACTCCCTTAGCTTACCCTTATGCATCTCAATAATGAGTTGAAAAATCGGGTAATTTTACTTAGATTTACGCAACAATACTGATCGTTAACGATGTTCGACAGACAACAGTTATACGCTCATTTGACAATGGTTGTATGCAATGATTTTCGTTAACAACAAAATCTGACAATTTTGTCAGTAAAACAGCGGCATAAGACGGGTAACAGCGAAACATCCAAAATAAATGGGAACAAATCCACAAACAACCGAAATACTTTAAATTTCTCACCAACTTGTAGAATACAGCATATGTTTTCAACTTCAAATACAAGTTTCAAATACTGCATGTAACTATGATCCTAATACAAAACTTGTATTATTCTGTATCAATAAACTATGAAGTTCTTAAAACTAATATTTCGAGGAATCAAAACTAATTGAATTCGATGAATGACAAATAAAATGAAAACACACACGTACACAATGACGCACTTTAAAAAGCAAATAGGTCAATCACAACTCATTAAAGCCAATGGAATGATGTAAATATAACATTAGAGTGTAATGAATAGTCTGCAGTGAGAATTAAGTTTAAAATTAGGCTCCTTATAGGCTGCCTTTCATATATCCCCACCGTTCACCGCCATTATGTGACGTCATTGTTCGGGTGCAGGGTAAAAACCGGTCAAGTCGGTCTTATGTCGATGCGAGTAGAATAGAAGCTGTAAACGAAGAAGAAATTCCTTCTCTCTGTCATACGTGCTGTGAATTATCTCTGTCGCTGGTTCTAGATCTCCAACATAAGTATCTACAACACCTATTTTGTGCTGATTCTCTAACAAGCTCGTCTAAACTCATACAAAATGAGGCGGCGAAGAAAAAGGCCGTACCACCCCAGCCAAGACCGTAACCACTACCGTAGGTATGAGAACGAATACTGGCGTCTGTTGAAATAGCTATTGCGTAAATGATTAAGGCAACAGTAGTAGTCAATGCTGAAATGTAAAAAACAAAATTGTAAAATATTGAAATATCTTTATTATGCTCTACCCATCTTTTTGGTACGATCTAGGCTTTCAACAAATACCTTGCAACAAAGCTACGTATTGCTTACTAGTGTAGGACAAAAATCCTCACATAGATTTTTACTAAATTGAGGGAAGCGCTCATAGCAAAGTTAACATACATGCTGAAATAATATAATCACTTAAATAGCATTATATCGGTTTGGTAAGTCACAGGTTTTATTCGCGTTGACATTGTTACTGCATGGTTTCGTCCTACCAGTAAAAGTCAAGGAATATGTTTTGTCCGCCTTAGTATTACGTGACGAGAGTAGTAACGTACGTATTGCTCTAAGTGGAATCATTTTATTATTCGTTTATTCGTTTTACACATATTTGGAATAAAAACTGCCATTATCTTGCTTCATGAGTTTGATAGGCATACCAAACATATTAGGCGATCAAGTTACCTCACCAGGGCCCGGGGTTTAACGGATACGCATACGCTTCACTCAAATCTCAAATCTTATATTTACTCTCATTAGTCTGACTGTAGAAAGTTGAGAGTGAAAATGCATGCAAATGGTAAAATGAGTGCGCAATATTCTTAGTGGCACATTTTCTAAGTGAAGAGAGTGTAATATGAGATCTGGGAGTGTAATATGAGATCTGGGAGTGTAATATGAGATCTGGGAGTGTAATATGAGATCTGGGAGTGTAATATGAGATCTGAGAGTGTAATATGAGATATGGGAGAGTAATATGAGATCTGGGAGTGTAATGTGAGATCTGTGAGTGTAATATGAGATCTGGGAGTGTAATGTGAGATATGGGAGTGTAATATGAGATATGAGAGTGTAATATGAGATCTGGGAGTGTAATATGAGATATGAGAGTGTAATGTGAGATCTGGGAGTGTAATATGAGATCAGGGAGTGTAATGTGAGATCTCGGAGTGTAATATGAGATATGGGAGTGTAATTTGAGATCAGGGGGTAATTATTAAGTCTGATTGTGGAGTGTGGCGCTTGAACCCTATAATTACTCCCGTATCTCAAAATTACTCTAAAATCTCAAAGGAAATAAACCAAAAAGAATATTCCGCAATCACTAAAACATTTTAACACCTTCAGATTTTCCAAACCTCAAAAATATATACTATCAAGCTAACAAGAGTAAATTTGTGATTAGAGATTTTAAGTGCTGAGTGTAGCCTACGTATCCGTTATAACCCCGGGCTCAGTTTTCCGGTCTTCTGAATATAAATTGTATATTGAGAAAAACATTTCGCTGGTGATTCAACTCATTATCAGAATATCAGAGAAAGAAAACCTGCCTGGTACGTGAATAAAATTTTCGGAATTGCATCATGTATCGGTAGAAGAATACTCATGCATGGGAATCGATCTATCTCCGCATCAGCGTTACTTCCTTTAAACCTGACCGATAGTCATCTAGTGCGGCGTAAAATGTGCACATATGTGAAAATGGGAAATTTGAATTACTATTTTATCCTTTATTTATTTCATGTATTAGATTATCAATTAAGTCGTTAACAGTTTACGATAGAATACTGATGAGGAAAGAGATTTTTACAGATATAGAAATAATGAGCTATCTTTATATATATCCATCGCCGTACCAGTATAGCAAGTGTCGTACCTAGACTATTTTGTTTAAGACGCAACCGCATTACAACTACTAACACTATTCTAAAAGCAGATTCATTCCTTCATAAAAATATGGTAGAAATCCCATCTTTTAGGGAGTCACAAGTGATTGACTCATCGGAATTTAAACCAAAATTACAATTTCACCGTACCGGAAATACGCCAGTGTGCGGAATCACTAAATTATCGACACGTTTCGTGTCCGTAAGACTACATGTACAACGGGCTGAATTCACCAATGTATTCTTGATTGATAATCTAGAGGTATGAACATGACGACAATCAAGATCATCAACTTTTCAGGCCTATCTTACACCGTACCGGACGCCTATAATTCAGACTTTAAAGCGACAGATCGATTCCCATGCGTGCTGCTGTCCTTATTGAACTCATTTAGCATTTGAGCACCGCTGTACGATTTCCAACATCTTCGGTAAGTGACGTCATTTCCAGAAAACGTCAGATGTGACATCACCATAATTATACTGACATTAAGCAATACGTGTACTAGTAAATATTGTTTGCTGTTTGCAAATAGTGACATCACATGTTGCGTTTTCTTGAAATTTTGTCACTTTCAGAAGATGTAGTTAATCCCGTAGCAGCGCTCTTTTAATGAAACAAAACCAGAGTGAATTATCAAAACTTACCACAAACAAAAAAGATTTCCCCTGCTGAATGAAAGTAGTAGATTTTCTTTGGTAGTGGTGAGGTACAGACACCACATATAGCTAAGATGGCCGCCACAAACCCAAAGGCCGCGGAAAATATCATCAGGCCAATAACTGCATTCTGCCAATCTGGAGAAGACAGAAATCACAATGGCATTATTGCAAGTACACATAAGTCCATTGCTTTATTGATTGTCAACTGTGTTGATGTCATCATCGCTAACTAGGCCAACTATAATTATTATGAAAATTACATGGCAATATACGAGGGTCAGGCAGAAATAACTGAGCACACCACATTAACTTGTTTAATAGTTGACGTATCAGCTTGATATTTGGGAGAATATTTGCCGCGGAGATGACAGTCGGTTATTGACGCCAATGGAGAATATTTAGATGGATTATAACCAAGTAAACTGTTTAATATGCATAAATGTTATATGTCTGTGTTCAAGTATTTCTGACCGACACTCGTACTAAGCATTACAGCTGACTCCAACAGAGCAAATGCTGATACATTAATTTCCATCTTGTACTACAGTAAACATTGACACATTTAAACTTTTAAACATTGATAGAAACTACAATCGAAAGGCATATTAAAAAGCCAAGTACTATAATCTCGTACATCTGCATTTTTTGTTACGACCTATTTTTGCATCGACTCTCGTAAAAGCAAGCCTGATGATATGTATACAAACTGTGGAAAATAAACACTCGTGGTTTTGGACGGGGTCGGGCTCGGTCTCGGCTTAGAACGAAGTTGCGTTGTTGTAGTAATGTTACATAACACGTTGAAGCCAGTGAAGCCACAGTCCAGACCGCTATATCGGACGAGGAAACAGAAATGGATATGGTGACGAATTATGCCTTGCAGATTATAGTAAAACAATTGATGACATAACATGTAACATATAAATATGGGATGCAGAGACATTTGGAGATTGGAGACACGTTTTTACAATTGATACTGCACTAGGTAATGAATAATTTACGCCATAGACAACGCGTTCGTATTTAGCTAAGCAACATGAATGATTACGAATCAGCTAAATTGAACAGTGAACGTAAGTGCCCAGATCAGAAAGGTAAAGTAATATGACAGTGTTGTTACTGCTAATCACGATACTACAGCTAATTGTGATTAAGAAAACAATGATAATACTTATAACAAAGAAGGCGATCATAAAAGAAGTAAAGACGTTGTAAGTCAAGAAAATGATGTTGTCATAATGGTGACGGTAGTGACAGTAACAAGGAAGATGGCGATGACAATAAACATAATTAACATGATGAGCACTATGATGATAACGACGATGATGATAATGCTAATCATTATGATGAATATGAAGTTGATGATAATGATGATAACCTTGACATTGATAATAAGAAGGAAGGGATGATGATGACGTTATATCGCAACCGTTTGTGATAGCGAAGTCGATTTAGATAATGAATTGAAGAACGCTTCTGTAACATGAACACGAAATCAATACTAATTAAAAGTAGACGGTTATAGTGATTACTCGAACGCGCGCGAAAGTTTGATACAGACTTCCACGGAGACATTAAAGTGCCTGATAAGTTTGGATCGGTTTTTAAGCTACAATAATTGTCAATTACAGTTTAGCACTGTGGTTATTAGAATATACTGGAACACAAAAACTTGCAAGAAAGGAAAACATTTGTAATCTAGACACGTATAAATAATTTACTCATATTGACGTCGGGTACACAATATATAAGGAGGAATATCTACTATAAACAGGTTTTGTAATACAGGATAAGTGTAAACACACTTCACACAACTAAAGCACCCTGACATTTTAGTAGAAACCATATACCCAAGTCATAGTGTCACGTTTTGGCTGTCACGTTTGGCTACGTTGCGAAACGATGTAGAACAAGACTACAACGTGATCAGTCGTGACAAAACTGGACATTTCAATATGGACATGTTCAATATTCGGTAGCACGTGGCGACAACGTGGCAGCCGAAATTTGCAAATACATTTGCAATGTATTTCCAGAACGTTGGGCCCAGGAACGGGGCACAAAGACGCGGCGAAATGGTGACACTATGACTGGGGCATTAATAAAATGCTTTTAAATAGTATGACAAACATGCCTGATGGTTAAAGTGAGAGAATACAGACATGACTGCGTCAATGATCATCAACCAAATTAATCAGCATGTGATTAAAATGACATAATACACAAACCATATCTGAGCGAATATGTATAACTATGTTGCACACGTTCGATTTTATTTGAGATTTGTGTTTTAGCTGTCAATGCGAGTCGCTTGATTTACATTGGCACAGTAATCTGGTTGCGATATTTGCGATAATGTGCCAATGACGCAAAATGGTCGATACGTTTTTGTTTGCATTGCCCCTCTTACAAATTTCAACATATCATTGCAACCACATCACTACAGAGTGGTCTCCCTTTAGCAGCAGCCTCTCTGCAACAATTTATTTATATTTTCTGAAGTAAGCATTTATCATCAAATTCACCTCTCTATAGCAAAAACCTCTCACCAACAGTCATATTTTGCGTCTTCCAAAGGGCATTTCTATGCAGAGGTTGCTCTGTGTAACACAATCCGTCAGTTATGTAAACCCTTCAAGCAAAGAGAGAGAATAATTTGCTACAGGGAAAGCCACATATATAAGACAGTGCCTCTCCACACAAATCTCCGGGAAAACAACAATCGTTAAAACATAAGGTATTTGAGGAGGCTCAGGGGTAAATAGGTAAGGGAACATAGACACAGGGTGATGGTTAATTCACTAGACTGATCGAATATATACATCATTAACTAAAATTCGCCCCGTCCCCTACCCGCCCCATCAACCCTTACTAGTAATAGACTCTCTGCACTCCACAGGTCTGATGGTCGAGTTGATGTTCATACATATATTTTCCCACAAGCTTCCTTCGTAATTATGTTCTTCCACTGAAAGCAGAAATAAATAGAAATAAAGTAATACTTTGAATTACAACAAATACGTAATTTACCAACGGAACGGTAGCGTTGTGTATCAGGTGTCCGCCCTTCAGACTAGAAGTCACACAAACAACGTCCATGCTTTGTCAGTAAGCGGGATACTGGCTCATGTAATGTCGCATTTGATCAACATGTAACATGAGTCATAGGGGTTATATTCACCGTACTATCTAAGGAATCAAGTCATGTGATTTAATAAAGAAACTTTTACTCTTCAAGTCTCATGAGCTACTCAGCTTTTGTATCACCAACAAAGTATCACCAAACAGACATTACGCGGGCGCATTTATCCCCTGGTACTATCCTATATATACTGTGCGCCTAATAAAGGCTTAGTTACCAGAACAACATTTTTTGGAGGGGAGATTTTTCTCGTCATTAAGTATGTGTGGGTTGAGGGCATTACACTCCATACTTGACAATAGTTCAGTTAGTATACGAAAAGATTGATTCTTAGTATTTTACATATTTCTCTAAGATTCAATGCGAGATATTAACCAGAAATATGTATGTAATATATCTCTTTTAAAGCACATAACACTTTATATTACACTTACGTAGAAAAGTATTAACTAACATATGGTTGATTTGTATAATATTTATAATTACTAAGATATAAAAATTTCCATAAAATTCCCCTCCAAATCAAACTTTGTTTCGTTTGTTTTCATTGGGTTTGACGGTATTTTCAACATATGTTTTGAGTTATACGGTGCGGACAGTTGCCTTACCAGTTTTCCGGGAATTAATTATCAATTAGTACTGATTTGGCCTTCCATAAACAGCTGATTGACAGACTCTCCATAAGAATCAGAGGTGGAGAATCCGTGATCGTAAATAAATGTCACGGAAGGACATGACCTGTACCGTCCATGAATCGGACCCAGACCTTCCTTGTGACGGCCCGGCGCTCTTTCAAGTGTGGTACCCGGGCGGGGTCAGCTACCAGTACAAAGCCATACATACTCGTATCAGGATAATCACCATTTGCTTTATAATTGCATTCTAGCAGTTCATTTCTCTACGTCCTTTACAATAAATATTACTGATGTTGTTATTATTTAAAACTCGACTTCAATATGTCAGACTGTGTCTCATAATTTTGCATTTATCTAACAAATCAGATTAATGGTCATCATGCGACTGTAACCGAACAATAATTGCTTAGCATTGAAACAATGTTTAATATTTAATGTTATATACATTAGCTAACATGATAATAGACTGGGTTAGTATCGATTAATGTTACAGCGCAATAAACTGGCAACATTTAGTACGTTGCATGTTCTGGGTATACACAACAAGAGCCATTAGTTAACCACATGCCCCCCCCCCCCCCCTCCTCCTGTTGGCTTGTCGGGTGTAGTTGTGGAATAAAGCACCGATCAAGCCATTGCAAATAGGTGTTACATGACTTTAAAACGCATGGACACCCGTGGTAATATAGTGACGTTTTCATTAAGGTTGGAGCAACCCCATGAGCCTGGTATCATTCTGGACACAGGCATACTCCCGGGTTGAACTATCGACCTTTTGTAAGCCAGCCGGATAGCTTCCTCAAATACAGATTCTACAACCCGGGTATGATTTTAACCCGCAGCTGCGAGGAGCAGGTGACTAGATGACAGCGACCATAACCACTCGGCCTCAATAGTCCCCCTCGCAAGTAGCATTATACTGGCGGTGAATCAAGCATAATGAAGGAAAAATAACAATTGCATGAACGTGTGACAGCAGTTTACACTAAGGTTCCCCCGTTATTGATCAATTAACGTTTATAGTTTCGTGACCTTGATAATTTCAATCACTACAATAGCGTATTAATTTAATGACCATGAAGATAATTACTATCACAGTGCTTCAATTCAACAACAGTTTTCATCAGAATTGCGACGGTCAACAGAAAGCACAATACTGGGTTCACAACCGGTATTAACCATATCGTCCATAAACAACACGACTTCATTAATCACGGAGAGCATACGCCTCATACGGACTTTGAGCTACCTGTCGAAATTGAGCATATCGGGCGGGATGCAGATCAGCATTGTCCTATAACAGTCATAATTGTGAATAAATCACATTTTTGTATTGTATGTGATAAACATATGAGGCAGTTACACCATAGACTGTATTGCATTAGCAACATAAATGTGTATCCCCATACACGTGTAATTGCAACAATACAATATTGATCATACATTTAGCACAGGCGGAAACTAGCCACCGGGGAAATCTTATAAAAACATTCACTGAATACAAAAAACGTAACCTAACAGTCTCGTCTGCTTATGGAAATACACGATCTGCCAATTCTTCTAGTTGGGTATAAAATAAAATCAACGATCTGCGATGTAATAAGGAAAAATCATCGTACACTGGGAAAATGGAAATCAAAGTGTGTACCATATGTACACTGTCTGGTTGTCAATAGATACGGGAAATATAAATAATTACAAAGTGATAATATAGACTAGAAAATAAGGTGTTCTATTACAGATGGATATTTAGTACGTGTAATTTCTACGATCGTGAGTTTAACGCGCTGACCGTGTTAGCTCCGTGATATTCAATCTCAGTCATGAATTACGCTGGAAAATACATTTTTTTTGTTTTGCAATGGGACTTTACTTTACATAAACTGCCAGGGTCATACGATGACTCGTCCAGTAATTAGGGGTGGATGACCCCAGGAGCCCCTCCTGTCACTAATGTGGGTATGGGTAGAAACCTTGGTAGAAACGCCGACCTTCCGTAAGCCAGGCTGCATGGTTTGGTCACTTACAAATTATACACACGAAATCGAATATGGTTAATATTCCCAACGTATATCACTATACATTGGTGAAAAACATCAGTTCTGGTTCCTTAATGGTAGGAAGAGGAATACAAACTGATAACAATAAATGATTGCATTTATCCAATTTTAGAGATTCTTGTTATTTAGACATTGACCAGTGTGTATGTGGGGACACGAGACAAACCAGAAACGACAACTACGTATAGAATTTGATAATATACTCAGTACATTTAAAAACACAAGATGTAAGATTTTTCAAATGTCATAAACTTACCTAGGAATCCAAGATAACAACTTAACATGATATTTTCTATCCAAATGAGTTTTGAAACACATTAAAATGACATTTAAAAGACATATCTCAGATACAAAAATGTACGTTTTTAAATGTACTGAGTATAATTTATGTTGATCTCCATATTGAACAAAGTTTCCGAAACAAATCATATCCAATTATCAAAACTGATTTTATTATCGGAAGAGAACACCATTACAAACATTAACTAAATATGGAGATTGACCGACAGAAATGACAATGGTGTGTAGCTAACGTGTTTAATGTCCTAGACATATAACCTTCTCATTTTTTTCTGAAGTCTCTTTGACAATATTCATGAATCATAACAAATGTCAAGGATTTTCAAATGCATTGTGGGAATAAACTAGAGCATACTTAAATGTTTTGCAGAGAAAAAAGGATCCAATTGACGTCAATTCTCATTCTATTTAGGGAACATCTGTCAGAAGTTGTTATGAATATTTGCCTTAATAAGTTATAACAGAGTACTTTGAAATCAGATGTGCAATACGTGAATATACCAACCACTATATTATGTCTAACTTATCATAACTCAAATAGATCCAAACAAAATCAGGCTCGTTGTGAAGTTGCATACATTTATAACAAAATAATGACAGTCAAATATATAAATAAATACGTGTAAAAGTTAAGTCACTTGCCGACGGTAGCTAAATGTTTATGTTTAGAAGGCTAGTAACGTTTAAATTTATTTATTTTACATCGATTGTGAAACAAGTTCGATGACTGTACTAACATGGATTTGCTATTTGCATATCAGCGTTGTGTAAACCAATCAATTCTTACGTTAACCACTTAGCATAATTCTCTCCAACAGAACAACGTTTGTGACATTGACGCGGAATGGTAAATTTTTGTAGAGGCCTAAATATTTGTTTACCAAACCTAAAAACAATAACTTGTTTATTGTTATGTATTTTTTCTTCTGAAGCAAAGTAATGAACACAATTATTGCAATGGTGTTTTGTTTGCAACGAAAACAGTTTGACCACGATAGAGTCGTTATTCTTGTTATTGTAAACATGACAATGTTGTATGCAAACCAGATGAGCATTATATTGTTTGCCTTAACAATTGCGACTGAAAGTAGATCTAAAGTATATTTCAAGATTTATCTAGTGAGTTGTGTTGTTGGTCAACCCCACGGGAAATTGCCCGGCGTTAGAATAAAGAAGACATTCTAGGTACCAATCAAGGACATTTATATTGTTTAATCAGACAAATCCTTAGGCAACTAGCTAATTAACACGAATGTTTGATTTCACGACTGATACAGCAAGTACTGGTGAACTATGTTGAAACAGACTATACTGTCTATGTTAGACTCAGCCATCTACGAAGTTATTTTTATCCAATCTCCTACGCAGTGATCTCCCCTTGCAGGTTTCGGAGTTTTAATCGAGTGATCAGCAATCGTAATATCTTGGCAATTTATATCTTAACCTTCAGTTTACAAAAAAATGCTTGCTTTAGATTGCGCCGACACTCTTTATTAAAGACATTCTTCTTATTACTGTCTTCTACTTGGCTACACATGTTGACGAAATTGACAGATCCAAACCAATCCATTCAATAGTATTTCTTTCACGAATGGTATTTTAAAAAATGCCAATTTTCGCTTTTAATGCTCATTTCATTCAACTTTGACATAAAAAAGTTCAGGGGCAATATTACAGAAACATCTTAAGTAAAATCTTATCATTATCCTTAAAATTATATTTTCTTTAACTGATTTATTTAACATACAGGCTATTATATGGTCAAATCAAGAGTGGTAAATGAATAGTATTAATATGTTGTTGTCATTACCATTAACAAGTGTAACAGTTTTAATGTGGTTTTGGAATTACATCCATTTGAAGTTTTGAACTTAAGTGATCTGTTACAAGTGTTCTTGAACTTAATTATTATTTCAGCTTTGCGTTAGTCAGTGTATAACTTGGACTCGATACTGTTGAATCTGATTAAATAGCAGTTTTGGGACGATTATAACTATCTCGTTTTGCATACTACGACGAAAGCGATTTATCAATTACATAAGAACATCCACTTATATATGCATACAACAAAGACAATCTCTAGAGTCATCTAAATGTCAAGTCTAGAATCACAAACTTTGAACGATGACACACCATTACACAATATTCTTCATGGAAATACGGTGTTATCTCTCCAGGGCGGCCCTATCTTAAAGGGCAACCTCTTGTCAACAATATTATATTTTTTCCGTCGTAGTGATAAAAAAACAACAAGAGTACTTGATGAGTTTTCATAGAAATGAATTGCATCACGGTTCTTATTATGCAACACAGTCTGTTAGAGAAGTTTGTTTAGTGGTTAACGTAAGATTTAATTGGTTTACACAACACTGATATGCAAATAACAAATCCATGTTAGTACTGCTGCGCCGAAAAAGAGTTTTTGTTTCAGATGAGAGAAACAAGCCGAACTATTTTTATCCTACGAGATTTTAAGCTTTTGTCTTGAGGACAAACTCAATTAGGGATGAATCATTTAATGTGTGATGTAAACGGAACAACAAACAGACTTGCCATAAATAGTGGTGCTCTTATATCTAAACCAGGATTATATTCCAAAACAAAAGCAATGCGTCACAACTTAAAGGCCAGCGATTCGCTTCACTACAAGAGTTACGGACCGAGACCCTCATTGTCAAACAGCAGTACAACTGTGAATGGTATAGAGACGTTTTCCAACTGTGGGTACATCCCCATAACCGCTGTATTGAACATGGTGGTGCGTACTTTGAAAAAGAGTAGTGTTTTCATGAAGCGCTGTGAAACGTGACGTCTTAGATGTTGCTCCCGTGCGCCGGGTCGCTTGACATGTGTCATTTATATTTCATATAGAATTATTGTTTGTACATCTATTTTGTTGAAACTTTGTATATTTATAATCTATAGATTCCGATTTATGTTGCATATAAATTTATTAGATGTATATTAACAGATATGAATGTTATGACCCACAGTCTTGAAACTTTTTGAAATACCCTCATATAGCTCAATTATCATTCCTCGAAAATTCGGGATTGAATTAAAAAGACAAAAATAGCGAGATATTTTCACAATAAGGCCATCTTTCCCTTAAATCATCAATATAATCTACTTAAACCATTACCACGTATCTTCGAATATAAAATGTTACACATATTTCATTTTTGCAAAAGGAGCGAAAGTTCTCGAGAAATCAAAGCAAATTAAAATCATATTTACGCCAGATCGATATTTGGTCACAAGAATCGTGTAACGAATATATTTGTACCACTCTAAGAGGATGTATATGTGTGGCTTTTAAGATCATTTTGTGATTAAGGCGAAATCTTATTAAATGGACATTAATAGACTGGATTTTTCGCTCAACTAATTGAGTTTATTATGATCACAGCCTTGCACAGAACTGTATTAGATAAATGTATGAACAGTAGAACTTTGAAACCTCGAACTGTTGTCGGATCTAGCAATACGTTCGAGTCATCTATGGTTCGTATGAGTCGTATATTTCATATACATTTATAAAACGAAAGTAAACATATATTTTCAGACATACATGACATAGACATCGTTCGAGGATGTAATACAAATATTTATTTAAATCTGCGTCTGTATTCCTTTCATTTCATGATCATGTGCAATACTATGACTAATGATCGACTGTTCGGTACACTTGCACCGGGACATTCCGTTCGTACATACACATGTATACCACAGATGCCTCGAACCAGGTGGCACGAACTAATTCAGCTAGATTCCGATGATAATTCAATGTTTCGAAGTTCTACTATACTTTAAATTACATCGTCATGGTACGGAAAAAATGTATTTTAACGTAACACGAAAGTAGCGGTAAAAATAGCTTGTTAAATTGAGATTTCCCAACTACATTTATAGTCTAGTTTGATTCCATTTTTATCTTTTTTGTCGCACAACTAATATGGGAATTTAAATCTGTAAACTTTCGACTGAAAGAGAAATTCAGACCCATTTATATGCAAAATAAGTACTCGCGTACTGAAGATTCTGAATGAAACTATTGGATGAAAAAGAAACTTCAAATTTCCGATTTTTAGACTTGATCTTATTCCGATGACGGCAATTTTTTGCTAGTGGAAAATGAAAATATATTGGACAATAAGATACAACATATCTTGTATCATCAATACAATTACAATGAATTATTGATAGCATTGATATGATGGTTTGAAATACAAGTCACATTCGAGTCTGCTTCCTGGAAGTGTTGTTGTCTAACTGGGAGGCATGATCAAACACACACCTTCTAGACCGGGCAGTCGACACCTTCCCCACTACACTACCCATACCCTCTGCACCAAGAGGTACAATGCAACTATAAATTTACCGTGGGAAAACTGTTCTTTATTTCAAGTATTCGCTATATCCATATTGGTGTGAAAACAACATTTGTACTTAGGTATTTAAAATGCGTTCCTTATATCCAAGGGGTCTTTATATCAGTATCCCACAATAATGATTTAGCTATTTCAGACAATATTCAACATAATCTGTCAATGAGTCAGTTTAAGTGAATTACTATACAGACGGTTATGGCTTAAAGTGTGTTTGTTTGTTTTGGGCTCCATGCCGTTTCTCACAAGTATTTCAGTTATATACGACAATACGTTGACCTAACCAGTGCTCCTGGGTTACCAACCAGAACTTACCTGCTCTTCTGCAAGCAACTGACAACGTCTCCAAGTTCAGAGGTAGAGGGCAAATGACGTTGGACGCATTATATTCAGTCGAATTGTCATGGTTCAAGAACATACGTCTCGCCCAGGTTCGAAGCCCCGACCTCTAGATAAGAAGTCGAGTGCTCAGCAGACTGATCTAACTGGGAGGGGATACTATTTAAAGACGCAACAACATAGAACAAATTGATATTAAAACTGTAACAAATGTTAGACTTACCTATGATATGAAGCCAGTACCGGTTGAATATGGACGCTACAGTGAGAACAAGGGCTAGAATTGTTGAGAACATCCCTGCCCATCGGA
Source organism: Mactromeris polynyma (assembly GCA_032209605.1). NCBI lineage: Eukaryota > Metazoa > Mollusca > Bivalvia > Venerida > Mactridae > Mactromeris > Mactromeris polynyma. The sequence continues at coordinate 9,316,659 of JASFXZ010000019.1, read as the reverse complement.
ATGGCCTCCAAATACGCGCCTCCCTAAGATAATATTCCTCTCCAAACTTTCTCGCATCATGCTGTGTTTCCCCCGTCTTAAACTTGAGGAAGTTTTTCATTTTTGTCACCATCTGTCACGTCCTCCCTTAACAACACTCTACTCTCAAAACAATATCACGGTGTGTTTTAGACTAATTTGAGGCATTATCCCTTGTTCAGAGTATGCTAGGTTGTAACAATATCACAAGTAGGTGAAATTAGGTTCTCCGGATATAACATTTCACGGGCATTGCCACTTGGTTGTCAAACAATTAACGAAGAACTATTTTGTGTTGCGATGAAATATTCCTGATATTCCTCACAGAGAATGAAAATCAATGCGATATCAATTGTATTCTTGCGTCTACAAACCGGATAGGTCCGTGACTTTGGTTTTTAGTCATTCCACGACGGAACGCTTCCGGAAATCAAATGACATACTACTGAACTGCACAAATAGATCTACGTCGCATACAAAACTGACAATATTCTCATATATTGTCCCGCAGAAATTCAAAATTAAGCCGTCTGGTAAAAGTCCATTGTCATCGAATTGCCTTTCATCGGTTCAGAACTAAATAATCAACACAAATGTTAAATTTAATCCACGAAATCTTATCAACCACTTATAAAGTAACAACTTACAAATACTAATAAAAAAATTCCACAATTGCAGTGTTCGATTGTAACATCCAATAATCTAACTCTTTAACCCAATAACAGAATATATGTCAATTGTTCTAGAAAAGAAAGTATTTTAAGAAACAACTTAATTATCTGATAAATATTTAACGACTCAATGTCTACCGAAATAAACACTTCACGTTTTGTAGAAAAATAGACCAGCTTTATTTGCATATATAGATCTGCATTTAATGTCTTTAAAACCTCAGTGAATATACACAACAAGTTTGTGATGTAAAAAAAACACTAACTGTTAACACTTTGTAATCCTAAGAATAAACAGAATCAAGCAGTTGAAAATTTAAACCGACCTTTCACCATTAAAATGAATACACAATCTATTGTTAAGATTACTACAGTGTCATCGTACAAAGGATTCTTTACAATTCAGGACTATTTTACCCGTATTTATGAACGAAAGAATGATTGAACGAAAGTCTATGTGCGTGTAGACGGAGTTTATGTATCACTGCTTAATTAATGCAAATACGTAATTTCGAAACGAAATCGATTTTTGAAGAAGCTAAATTGCTATTCAAATACTATTATAGATCTAGATCTACTATCTAATTATAATGGGTAGAGTGATTGATTTTCATCTAATTGCATGTGTTATATATTCTTATTAAAATTTAATTTAATAAAAATCCAATTGAAAATATTCATTTCAGATATTTGTTTGTTTAGTTTTAATGGGATTTTACGCCGTTTATAAACTAGATTTCAGTCACACACGCGAGTCAGTCTAGCACCCAACCAACTGAGCTAGCCGAATGAGCTTTAGATATTTGCGTGCAGATTAAAACTATGACCGTAGAAGACGTGTAAACTATGTTGAATCTTAATTTAGTTTGGTTGTACTTAGAATTAAGACGGAATACCTAAATTCTTAAGCATCGAAAGTCCACATTCGTTTTACCAATTTCTTTTTTTTAAAATTCCATTCTCTTTCTAAAATTAGTGCCGAATTCGTTAATTTAAGATTTAGAAGTTTTACGATTTCGCATTTTGATTTGAAACATGAAAAGAGCTGTGAATTAGTGACAATCATCATTCACAATTCATGATTTCACGCCTTAAGGATATGACATAATATGCATACTGAAGTTACCGCTGATCTTCCGTACACAGGACAAGTTCATTACATTCTAAATTACTGCATCACGTTTTCGTAGTTAATTATTCAGAGGATGAAAGACGACACACATAGGATTGGCAGCCAATTTTCCACTGTTATTGCTATTTCTTTCTCTAATAATGACAAAAATGTAAAAGCACTGTAGTGTGTTGCAGTTTTACACCGTTTGCCACAGTATTTTTGTTTTACACAGTTTGACACAGTATTTTAGCTAACACCATACAACAAAGATACACAATTAAAACCTCTATTATTAGAATACCATTGAAACCTCAATTATAACAATACCATTGAAACCTCTATCATAACAAGACCATTGAAACCTCATTTATAAGAATACCATTGAAACCTCATATATGAGAAGACCTTTAATTTCGAAGACAATATTATTTGCGATAAAGTATGAGTATTGAGTAAAATAGAAAGATAAAAAACCTGGTCCATCAAAATACAATCTTAATAGATGGTCTGAATTTCTAGGCGGTCATTGTGTAATATTTGACAATATGATATTGTTCGGCACATATATCATACTTGAGACTGGTCTAAATTCGAGACCTTAAGGGATTTCCGAACGTGGAATCAAACTAAGCAATTTTGTCCTTTTACATACCACATTGGAAAAATAAGATAATATTCTCAAATCTTTTCATTGAGTTGAAATAGACAGGAATCCAACTAAGCATTATTAGATATGCTGATAGACATCTATATAATCTACAAATCGCCTTTCCGGTTTGACATCACATTCTGGAAGTAGATAGATAATGTATCATATCTTGAATTTCAGCCAAATCTCAGTTGAGTGATCTAAGGAAATCGAAGACATGGTTCGAGATATGTTAAATCCCCACTGGACGATAATAATTTGTACAAACAAGGCGCTTATTATGTGACATAGAGTAGAGTTCAAGAATATATAATTCACAGATTCCGACGCGACAGAGTATTATACTATCGCCCAGGACATCTGCAAAATATCAGTCTTAACTATAGGAGAAATTATGGAAAACCAAATGAAAGGCAATATATGTATCAATACAATGCCTATACATTCAGAAACACGAGGACAACAACAATTATAAAAATAAGAGAACTGTTTCCATAAACATCTAAAACAAATGAACACGACTGCAACCTCACTTTCCACAGCTTCAACATTCAACTTAAACACTGCTTCAACATTCAACCTTTACACTACTTCAACATTCACCATTTACTCTGCTTCAACATTCAACCTTAACACTGCGTAAACATTCAACCTAAACAATGCTTCAACATTCAACCTAAACACTGCCTCAACATTCAACCTAAACACTGCTTCAACATTCAACATTTACACTACTTCAACATTCAACCTAAACACTGCCTCAACATTCAACCTAAACACTGCTTCAACATTCAACATTTACACTACTTCAACATTCAACCTAAACACTGCCTCAAATTTCAACCTAAACACTGCTTCAACATTCAACATTTACACTACTTCAACATTCAACCTAAACGCTGCCTCAACATTCAACATAAACACTGCTTCAACATTCAACATTTACACTACTTCAACATTCAACCTAAACACTGCCTCAACATTCAACCTAAACACTGCTTCAACATTCAACATTTACACTACTTCAACATTCAACCTAAACACTGCCTCAACATTCAACCTAAACACTGCTTCAACATTCAACATTTACACTACTTCAACATTCAACCTAAACACTGCCTCAACATTCAACCTAAACACTGCTTCAACATTCAACATTTACACTACTTCAACATTCAACCTAAACACTGCCTCAACATTCAACCTAAACACTGCTTCAACATTCAACATTTACACTGCCTCAACATTCAACCTAAACATTGCCTCAACATTCAACCTAAACACTGCTTCAACATTCAACCTTTACACTACTTCAACATTCAACCTTAACACTTCTTCAACATTCAACCTCTACATTAAACACTGCTTCAACATTCAACCTAAACACCTTCAACATTCAACCTTAACACTGCTTCAACATTTAACCTTAACACTGCTTCAACATTCAACCTCAACACCTTCAACATTCAACATAAACACTGCTTCAACATTCAACCTTAACACTGCTTCAACATCTAACCTTAACACTGCTTCAACATTCAACCTCAACACCTTCAACATTCAACATTAAACACTGCTTCAAACTTCAACCTCAACACCTTCAACATTCAACATTAACACTGCTTCATCATTCAACCTCAACACCTTCAACATTCAACATTAACACTGCTTCAACATTCAACCGTGACATTAAACACTGCTTCAACATACAACCATTAATGTTAACACTGCTTCAACATTCAACCTTTACATTAAGCACTACATTGACATTCAACCTTTACACTGCTTTAACATTTGACGTTTATACTGCTTCAACATTCAACCTTTACACTGCTTCAACCTTAACAATGCTTTCACATTCAACCTTAACACTGCTTCAACATTCAACCTTTACACTGCTTCAACCTTAACAATGCTTTCACATTCAACCTTAACACTGCTTCAACATTCAACCTTTACACTACCTCAACATTCAACCTTAACACTACCTCAACATTCAACCTTTACACTACTTCAACATTCAACCTTAACACTACCACAACATTCAACCTTTACACTACTTCAACATTCAACCTTAACACTACCTCAACATTCAACCTTTACACTACTTCAACATTCAACCTTAACACTACCTCAACATTCAACCTTAACACTACCTCAACATTCAACCTTTACACTACTTCAACATTCAACCTTAACACTACCTCAACATTCAACCTTACACTACTTCAACATTCAACCTTAACACTGCTTCAACATTCAACCTTAACACTGCTTCAACATTCAACCTCAACACCTTCAACATTCAACATTAACACTCCTTTAACTTTCAACCGTGACATTAAACACTGCTTCAACATACAACCTTTACATTAAGCACTGCATCGACATTCAACCTTTACATTTAACACTGCTTCAACCTTTATGTTAAACACTGCTTCAATATACGACCTTAACTCCGAACACAGCCACAATATTCAACCATAACAGTCAACATTATATTTGCCATTTAATCTTAACACTAAGCACTGATTCAACCTTAACACTCCTTCAGCAAGCACAAAGCCAGTGGAAACCGCTTGAAGACACATTAAACAAAAGCATCGACTTCAAAAAGTAACAATTTAAAGCAATTTTATACTTTATTCCGCTACTCGGATAATAGTCACATAAAGCACGATCTTGAACATATTTCTTTCAAATTAAAATTCTGAGATACAACAATCCTACGTCTAATCTCGTTCCTTCATTGATACGATAACATATGAATAGCACACTGCAAATGCCAAACCTTAAACCGCTCTGAATTAACGCAGCTATTGTCTTCACTTTATCACGTATTCACCTTTGTTTACGTTTTGTGTATAAAATCTGGGAGGATAATCACCAAAGCACCATTGGTAAAACAGAACATACGTGGATACATAAATAAACTTATCATTCCATATGACAATATGTCGCGAAATCGAAGAGAACTATTCACTGATATATCGACAGAGTTTGTTTGTCACGTGATGTCAATAGACTTAATAACGACATTTCCATAACGATGTTAGAGCGCTAGTAACAGTTTCTGTGATACGAACATCGATAGATGGATAACCAGTCTAATGACGATGGTATAAAAGCCACATTCCGGTATTTCCGCATTTCATACGCCGGGAGTGACCAATGGGTGGGTATATCGACTTCGTTTTATCTTTTTTCTGTTTTAAAGGTTGTAAAACTAATTAAACAAATTTATAACAGAAACTACTTATTCTCAATGACTGTTTCCTAAGTTACCACCAAAAACTCAGGGATTGTGAAGGTACTGTTTAAAAACTGTTTAAAAACTCGATTCTTGAGTCGAACTCACTACCTTCGGAGCAGATGACAGGCGTCTTACCTCCCCTAATATTATAATTATGCTCACTTATTCTCACTTATTACATGCTTATTAAAATCAAAGTGTCCGATACCGGTATTGTCTATCCTGATCTACGCGCCGAGTTAGCGCTAGCATAGAAAATACCGGTATCAGACTTAAGGTTTGCAGTTCCAGGCATCACGATATAAAAAAAATGATACAATGCAAGGTTTCAGAGCACGTCTGTGAGAAAGCATTAACATGCATTGTTCTACCTTTAAGCAGCATTATCACAATTAAAAGATAGTTAAACGCACACTGCCACTTATATTGTATTGTTCTAGTCCTCGAAAGAAACATTTTACAAAATCACAAATGCTTTAATTGCTGCAACTGTACAACGGTGCCCGTAGAGTGATGAATAAGATACCATGAACAAATGTGTACTATCTTTAGACAACTTTTCCTAACATAGAAAGTACTATGCACTTTTTAGTGCTAGTTCATTGACTCTCTGATAACAAATACAAACATTACTTACAGATTATTATTACATACTTATTTCTGACATTAATATGTTACAGACTGGAAGAAGTGCAATAATCGTATATACGCGTAGGAATATCCTGCATTCATTTTATATAGCGCTCAGTGCTTTCTTGTTTCTAGTGCAATTTCAGTATACAGCGTCAGATTGGGTTCATCCAAGTGCATATAATAAACATATTTATTGTAGATTTACTCTGCACATATAAAATATATCTGCCATATTTACGTTAATAGTAATACATTTTATTGCGTTTTGAAACTCATTTTAATAGATCTATATGTTGATTGTAATGGAATATACATCTTGCGTTAACATGAAATAATTACACATAAAGTTCATACCGTGTTTCCCAATGTAAGTCCAATATATTTATGAAAACCTGCATCATGCCTTTTTAACTCATTAATTTCCATCTTTTTCTTAATAAGCATGACGTTTGAATTTAATATTTCAAAAGTCTTGCAGAATGTTCATATCTGTCACAGTATGTTTAAAAGATTTAGCTTTGAATAACAATTCTTACAAAGTTTGAAAGATCCTATATGTGATCGTGGTCATGATCCTAAAAACTGATAATTTGTGAACACAGGGCCTGATTCTAGGTCGGAGTTTAAGTCCTGCGTTGACCAGGGTTTGATAACTGAAAAGAAATCCGACTTAATTGGGAGATTAAAATATGAAAGAAAACGTAAACAGTCTTCCATGAAAATACGATCTTATCAAGTACAGTGTTTATTTATTATTGTTTATATCTTATTTAAAGGGCCAGCCATTTCTGTCTTATGAGACACCTACTGAGCACATTTACTTCCCGAGTCCTATCCTTTAATGCCAGACACCAGGCAGGTAGGCCCACGGTAACCATTATTTAACAAGCTGGTGGCTCACCAACCGGCCATACGAACCTTCGACCTCCCGCTGCCAATGCAGATGCCTTAACCACTCGGACACGGGAGACTTATAACACTTACAATCGATGTATAAATACATTTGTTTAAACTAAAACATAAACAAATCTCAAAATTTGGTTGTCAATATATAGGAGAAAAAAACAAATTTAAATAATATAAATAAACAATACAGTTTTTCGAAATTTATAAGCGTCAACGAAAACCCGACCGGGGAATGTTTCCATATTTCATTGAGAGAATGTCCGAGTAGGCGGATAGTTATACATATCGGATAATCTCAGATACTGCACTGTATGAATAATTCATGACCGCGAAAGATCTGAAACGCCGGCTCCAGAAACTATTTTCGCTGGTAACGAAGAGACGGGGATGGAATGTAATTTATCACGGTGAACATTACAAGCAATGCAAGTGCATTTTGTTTTACAGTGCAAATATCTACACATTTGTGCTGACTATGTGATATTGCAATCGTATTTTTCAAATCAATCGAATCTGATGACTAGAAAATGTTCAATTACGTAACATACTGTCAAACGCCATTACATATAGACCACCGTAAGAGGAAACAAATATAGAATTAACAGAGAAACCTTTTTACAGGTTTAAACACCGCCTCGAAATTCAGTCCAGCGGGATTAATAAGATCGTATTTTCATGGAAGACTGTTTACGTTTTTCTTTCATATTTTAATCTCCCAATCAAGTCGGATTTCTTTTTAACCCGTGGTGGTTTTAATACAGAAACTTCACAGCATTGTCTTCATGCGTTCGTTAACTTCTTATATACACAGACTTAACCATTGTGACAGGGTCACATGACCTATCATGTGATATAGCTGAAATCAAACTTCAAGTGAATACAAATTGAATCTAACCGCGAATTTGCACCAAGTGAGACGTAGCCGACTATTCATTGATAATTATAAGTAGGGATGCCAATTTTCTGTTATTTTGCTAACCGGATCACCGTGCAATCTTCCGAACGGTTAACCGGTTAACCGAACATGACATTCGATACGTGTTTCGTATTTTGTCGTGTATATTTTTACCGTAACTAGACCTTTATTCGTGCGTTAGTTCGGATAGTGTTTTATTTCAGGTACTGAACATAATTCATTTAATTATTTTTAAGAACACATCATTTTTATTTCAAACATTGTATTATGATATATAATAATTTGAAGAACTCGTGTATTCCAAATATATTTAACTTAACAGATTATAAGTCACCCTCTATTCGAATACAACAAATATACTTTATTTGTCTATTTGACTTCTCGAACACCCAGACGAGTTTTACGACTGTCATAAACGACACTTTATAACATAATATTTTGATCGAATTTTAAGCAATACGCTTTTATTAAAATTCTATCTCAGATGCCGTATTGCCCATAACGTTCAATATTAAAGTCATACAATATCAGGAATTGGTTTATATTGTCTCATATGATTGTAATTCAACGTGTAGTATGATAACAACCGTGAATAGACGGTTATCAACAGAAACGATAGACAGGATATGTTTTAAGATAAGGATGCGTAAATGTCGAATATTTGTTTACAGATTTTGATGAGCCAAAGTATCCATCCGTTAATAACTATTTCATAAATGAGTTAATATTAATACCAAATGTATTGCCATATAATCAAAATAGAAACACCGTAACTCTTAACTTTCGAACTATTTATTGACACAAATTGTCCACAATCCGATTTTGTGAATATCCATTATCTGCGCTAATATTACCGCGCTTCTTAGCACCGTCTTAAGAGTTCCAATATGTTGTCACTTACACGCGAAAACTCAAGACAAAAATAGCGCTTGTGATGTTTATACAAACACGTTCTTCAACAAGCGAGTGTGTACGTCCTTCTGTTAGTTATATGACTTATAGAAGTGGAGCATGAATGAATATTAATATACAGTAAAACTCAATTACAGACCATACCGAAATAAAGACCACCCGTATATTCATGGACTAGATTTTTGTCTTCCATATTTTAACTCGATAATAATACCATTTAACCAAATAAGTCGACTTTTTAAGGACGTAATGGAGGTCTCACTGTATATATTCAGACATTGTCTTCTATTTATGTCCCTGAACACAGACAACCTATTACATTACAATTACTTAAACTGCCATAAAACTGAATATACAGATTGATTATCGAGACTAAAATACGAGCCATTTCTCGCCGCCTACAATGATCAAAGTTCGACATAATCTTGTTTTATTCAATCCTATACTTCTTGCGTCTGTCACTTGTTGCTAAGCAACCTATCAATATTGGCTATGTACATTGTGTGACACAGCACCGTTACTTGTGATAGAACTGTATTCAGAGACAAGGAATAACATTGCTATCAAGATTGATCGTCGCTAACCTATGCTGACACCATTGGCATTTAACGGATGCGCATTTTTGTTGTTGTGTTGTTGTCGTACTCTGTGTTTATATCAGTATTTATGTGCTGCAGTTAACATAACCAACGTTCCTGCGATACCAATCAGCAACTGACATCTTCCCCTCATAAATCAGATATGGCTACGTACAACGTCCCCTCTTAAGTCAGATATGACAACCTACAGCGTCCCCTAATAAGTCAGATATGACAACTGACATCTTTCCCTCATAGGTCAGATGTGTAAACTGACATATTTCCCTCATAAGTCAGATATGTAAACTGACATATTTCCATCATAAGTCAGATGTGTAAACTGACATCTTTCCCTCATAAGTCAGATGTGTAAACTGACATATTTCCCTCATAAGTCAGATATGTAAACTGACATATTCACCTCATAAGTCAGATGTGTAAACTGACATATTTCCCTCATAAGTCTGATGTGTAAACTGGCATCTTTCCCTCATAAGTCAGATGTGTAAACTGACATATTTCCCTCATAAGTCAGATGTGTAAACTGACATCTTTCCCTCAAAAGTCAGATGTGTAAACTGACATATTTCCCTCATTAGTCAGATGTGTAAACTGACATCTTTCCATCATAAGTCAGATGTGTAAACTGACATCTTTCCCTCATAAGTCAGATGTGTAAACTGACATATTTCCCTCATAAGTCAGATATGTAAACTGACATACTTCCCTCATAAGTCAGATATGTAAACTGACATATTTCCCTCATAAGTCAGATGTGTAAACTGACATCTTTCCCTCATAAGTCAGATGTGTAAACTGACATATTTCCCTCATAAGTCAGATATGTAAACTGACATATTTCCCTCATAAGTCAGATGTGTAAACTGACATATTTCCCTCATAAGTCAGATGTGTAAACTGACATATTTCCCTCATAAGTCAGATGTGTAAACTGGCATCTTTCCCTCATAAGTCAGATGTGTAAACTGACATCTTTCCATCATAAGTCAGATGTGTAAACTGACATCTTTCCCTCATAAGTCAGATGTGTAAACTGACATATTTCCCTCATAAGTCAGATATGTAAACTGACATACTTCCCTCATAAGTCAGATATGTAAACTGACATATTTCCCTCATAAGTCAGATGTGTAAACTGACATCTTTCCCTCATAAGTCAGATGTGTAAACTGACATATTTCCCTCATAAGTCAGATATGTAAACTGACATATTTCCCTCATAAGTCAGATGTGTAAACTGACATATTTCCCTCATAAGTCAGATGTGTAAACTGACATATTTCCCTCATAAGTCAGATGTGTAAACTGGCATCTTTCCCTCATAAGTCAGATGTGTAAACTGACATCTTTCCATCATAAGTCAGATGTGTAAACTGACATCTTTCCCTCATAATTCAGATGTGTAAACTGACATATTTCCCTCATAAGTCAGATGTGTAAACTGACATATTTCCCTCATAAGTCAGATGTTGCAACTGATAATTCCCCTCATAAGTCAGATGTGGCAACTTTCATCTTTTCCTCATACGTCAGATGTGTAAACTGACATCTTTCCCTCAAAAGTCAGATGTGTAAACTGGCATCTTTCCCTCATACGTCAGATGTGCAAACTGGCATCTTTCCCTCATAAGTCAGATGTGGCAACTGATAATTCCCCTCATAAGTCAGATATGGCATCTGACAACGTCCTCTCATACGTCAGATGTGTAAACTGATATCTTTCCCTCATAAGTCAGATGTTGCAACTGATAATTCCCCTCAAAAGTCAGATATGGCAACTTACAGCGTCCCCTCATAAGTCAGATATGGCAACTGACAACGTCCCCTCATAAGTAGATATGGCAACTGACAACTTCCCCTCATAAGACCGATTTGGCAATTGACAATATCCCCACATGAGCTAGATGTGGCAAACTGACAACTTCCCCTCGTAAGACCGATGTGGCAATTGACAATGTCCCCTCATGAGCTAGAGGTGGCAACTGACATCTTCCCCTCATGAGTCAGATAGGGCAATTGACAATGTCCCCTCATGAGCTAGAGGTGGCAACTGACAACTTCTTCTCACGAGTCAGATGTAGCAATTGACAATGTCCCCTCATGAGCTAGAGGTGGCAACTGACATCTTCCCCTCATGAGTCAGATGTGGCAATTGACAATGTCCCCTCATGAGCTAGAGGTGGCAACTGACATCTTCCCCTCATGAGTCAGATGTGACAATTGACAATGTCCCCTCATGAGCTAGAGGTGGCAACTGACATCTTCCCCTCATGAGTCAGATAGGGCAATTGACAATGTCCCCTCATGAGCTAGAGGTGGCAACTGACATCTTCCCCTCATGAGTCAGATATGGCAATTGACAATGTCCCCTCATGAGCTAGAGGTGGCAACTGACATCTTCCCCTCATGAGTCAGATGTGGCAATTGACAATGTCCCCTCATGAGCTAGAGGTGGCAACTGACATCTTCCCCTCATGAGTCAGATAGGGCAATTGACAATGTCTCCTCATAAGTTAGATGTGGCAACTGACAATTTCTCCTTATGAGCTAGATATGGCAATTGACAAGTTACTCTCATGAGTTAGACGTAGCAACTGACAACTTCCCCTCTAAGCTAGAGGTTGTAACTGACAACTTCCCTTCCAAGCTAGAGGTTGCAACTGACATATTTCCCTCTAAGCTAGAGGTTGCAACTGACAACTTCCCTTCCAAGCTAGAGGTTGCAACTGACAACTTTCCCTCTAAGCAAGAGGTTGCAACTGACAACTTCCCCTCCAAGCTAGAGGTTGCAACTGGCAACTGCCCCTCCAAGCTAGAGGTTGCAACTGGCAACTGCCCCTCTAAGCTAGAGGTTGCAACTGACATTTCCCTCTAAGCAAGAGGTTGCAACTGACAACTTTCCCTCCAAGCTAGATGTTGCAACTGACAACTTCCCCTCTAAGCTAGAGGTTGCAACTGACAACTTTCCCTCTAAGCAAGAGGTTGCAACTGACAACTTTCCCTCTAAGCTAGAGGTTGCAACTGACAACTTCCCCTCTAAGCTAGAGGTTGCAAGTGACAACTTTCCCTTCGGTTTTACGTGTTCTTCTGTATTTTCTCTCAGTAATCATATCAATTCAAACATAAGACAGACTTACTTTCGAACCAATGGCTGTTTTATTATCGACGTGTCATTATATATTGTGTTGGCTTATGAAGATTAGAAGTATGTTTGACACCAATATGAGATCTTAGACATAATTAATGTTTACATGGCCTGATTTTACACTATTTAATAATTTGTGTTAAAATGAATTAAAAGTAATGGTCATAATTCCGTCATATGCCTTTTGATATGGGACAACTTTAGATGTTCTCCGAAATTATTTTTAGTTAGATTAGATACAAACTTTGTTTCGTTTAGATGTCTATAGGAACTGTGTTTGCCTTCATCTTTTGAAGTAATTTATTGGGAATTTACTACGGATAGTGCTTTAAAATGTCAATGAATCGTACACATTATAATCACGACCATGTATTTGCTATGGTCATAAAATTATGTAGATTATATATAACGCCAAATATATACACTTCAGGACATCATCTCCATAGCAACCCTCTTTTGTGCAATAACGTTCTTTTAACAACATTTATGTAGTCAATTTACAGCAAGTTAAATCACTCATGAGCATCAACGTCTCAACATCTGCCAAAATGTGAGTCACCCAGAGGATGGTGTTACATTCAATATGTTCTTACATAATTCGTATGTATATAATTCGTATTTCAATGGTTACCTTGTTAACAAAATTAGGACTTGATTTATATTAATGCATCTTTTACCCCAGTTCCATTTTACATAAAAAGGCGAACAGCTTACCAACTAGTAATATATTCCCAGCGTAATTTTGTTTTTAAATAATTATGTAAATAATCAATATGCTTTCTACTTCAACAGTTTACCCAATGAAATCGAATCCAATGTAGTATCCGAAATAAGAACCTGTCCGGAAATAAGTACACTTTAAATCCAAGATGAATGTGATGTCACAGGTTGGTAATCCAAACTCTTTTTTCAAGGAGGAATAAAAAACACTGTAGTTTGAAATCCATTAACACAACATATGTCAGAACCTTGGATCACACACGGACACACATCTACAATTTTATGAAGCCGCTTGAAGTTGCAGCCATAAATCGCCGATAATCGATTTGAATACAAAAGCGTAATTCGTTCGCATGGAAAACCAGGAATATCTGTTAAAAATCAAAGCCTGTTAAAATATTGATGCTGAAAGACAGAATTCATTCTAAAGCGATCGTTCACAACTCGTCTTGATAAGCTGTCTGTAAAGCGTTTCTGGTACACGGATGTAAGATCAGAAAAATGCATTCAATACTTGCCGTCACTTCAAGGTCAGCGTAAAAACTATATTACTCGAACCGAATTGTAAATTAGTTTGGATACTTAGTGCACATAAATATACATGGCAGCACCAACAAACGATCACTACTTTATTTTATATCAAAAGAAAAATAGTTCATTCAAATCAGTCAGCCTTGCTAGCACAAGTATAACATACGCATAGATATAAAACGGTATGCAATGACAAGTTGACGTCATAGCCATGACCTCAAATTAATAAATGTCGAAATATGTACATCAAAACAAAGTCAACGAAAAATATTGGCCGATAAAATGTTTCGGTGAAATATATTCGACGATTTGACTTTATAATTCCCCTTGTATGTATGTTTAATAATCGTCCTGTCTTTTACGTTCCAGACTAACACACACACTTTCTGACAATTATGATTGCCTGTTCAGTTTTTGGGCGATATAATTGCGATTTTACTGAATATTTATTGCTCATAAACTCGAAATTGCACTAGACGCATACTATATATCGCAATAACTAAACTTTTACTGCCACACCAGGCTGTAACATCACTGGTATTCATCTCCTGTCGCAGTTCCGTGTACACGAGTATTGATTTGTCAAGATCGACAAATTAGAAAATAGCTTCGGAAGAACATTGTCGCATATCGCGTTAGCGGTGGAGTCGACGATAATTACACGTTCTGATAAATCAAACGGACGGTTTTAGAGTCAGGAGATAATTTATATGCGAATTCGCCTTAATGATAACATGCGAATAATGCGTAGGGATCGAATTCGAAACTAATGCTATTCACTGGAACGTTGATAGCGTAAATATGGCTTGAGAACACGAGATAAACAACGACAATTGATGCTATCAACAAATAACAGCGCTCATTTGAAAAACTATTATGCAAGTTTGATTACAGTTAAATCTTAAAAAAAGCGTTCGCATCTACAACTAGCGACTTAAATTTATACGCTGACCGAAAAGTATGACGTCACGAACGCGCTATGATGCATTTTTGCACTTGACAAATCTGATCCCATGCAGAGATTTAAAAAGGAATTACTTCTTCAGACGAAAACATGTATAAACGAATGACCGTTCCGGTGATGAGTAAATTGATCGACGGATGGACGAATGAATGGAATGGAGGAAGGAATAAAAAATGAAGATGAAAGGAACTATAATGCAAGAGTGAAAGAACGAATGTACGATTGAACGAATAAACGAACGAAATTAAATGAATGAATGTATGAACGAATGAATAAAGGAATGAAGGAACGAACGACGGAATGATGGAACGAATGAATTGATAAAGAATGAAAGAAGAAATGATAAATTGCAGAATGAATTACTCATAATAGCAACAGGGGAAGCAACTGCTACGCATTACATGTAAGAAGAAAGAATAGTTACCTCGCCTTGCCGGATCGTCACACGATTCTGTATATCGGTTATTGGTTTGAACAGGGTGACATCTGAACCATAAACCCTCGTGAGCATAGTGGTCCATTACTGAAATATACATTCAAATATATGGGCACAAGTTTTACAATAATAAGTTCCACTATTGTATAATGATTAAATGTGCTAATTGTATCACGATTTATTTCATTTTAACATCATGTTATGTACATTAACACAATTTTGTTATGAAATGAATCAACACATTGTGGTGGTCGTATTATTGAGATGGTGAGGTTTTACTGTCTTTCAAAAATATTTGAAAATCACGGGGCAGTGTCATTAACAACCTCTGCGCAGAAATTTCGACTTACCACGTGACCCATGACATGTCACATGACACGTACAATTTAGCGATTTAAATACGGACAAAACAATTTTCGAAAGTATTCCTTTATAACTCTTGAAAACATGTGACCCCAGGGCGGAGCAGGCTTTGACCCCAGTGGCATAATTTGAGCAAACTTGGTAGGAGACTACTTAACAATGCTACATACTAAATATCAAAGCCCTGTGTCATGCGGCTTCGGAATAGAAGATTTTCAAAGATTTTCAAATGTAAGTCTAAAGTGACCCTGGATTGGAACCTTTGGCCAAAGCTAAACATGATTCGTTCAAACATTACAATTGACTGATTTTAATTGGTTCTCAAATGTCGTATTACTTTACCTGTTTGAAAATGTATCATCATGCAGCCCATGGCATGGGGACATAACTAACATGGTTTGATTTCATAACACAAATTATTGCTTTTAAAATACACATACGCGTCCAATTTAACTGTAAATATTATAAAAAACTAAAGATAAAGATCTTTATCTACCTATTAAAAATAACAAATGAACTGTTCGACTAAAACACTTGTATAAGTGACCAAAATCCATTAACAGGTACAGCACAACCTCACTTAAAGACAACCTCAACAATAAGACCACCTCAATAATAAGACAACCTCAACAATAAGACCATCTCAATAATAAGACCACCACAATAATAATACCACCTCAATAATAAGACCACACCAATAATAAGACCACCTCAATAATAAGACCACCTCAATAATAAGACCACCTAAAAATTAAAAATACAATGTTCAAGTCAATATTTCCCATTTTGCTCTATATTCAACCTCAATATTAAGACCATCTCAAGAGTCCCAACGATGGTCTTATTATTGAGGTTTTTATTTACATTTTTATTAACCGACACATTTTTTTCTAGATTTATTTACTACCTACTTTAGGCCTACTTTTCTCTTTATAGCAACATTAGGAATGCAAAATTAAAGGATAAAATGACGTCACGTTAGAAACGCTTCACTCAAATGTGCATGTATTCATAAAAAATCAAATGGAAAAAAACGAATGACGTAACACACATAAATATATTTTTTCATTTTCATTTAATTATATAAATCGAATTCAGCAACCAAAGAAACTTTCGATAAATCGCTTAGTTTCTGACGTTAAACTTTCATAGGGAAATACTGTACATCATGACGAAAATCACTAAAACAGGTTTCGTCGTAGAAGTGTCCAAATGACATCAATTACACGAGATAAATGTATTTGAAAACGATACATATTTGTAGTGAACGTTCTGTCTTTAAAAACAGAACACACATCATTTCGACTAAACTGACTGCTTCTACTTTGTCACGCGATGAATATTGATTTGAACTGTAGACATGTAATTAAAGGAGCTTTATCATTAAGGTGTACACATGTATATGCATTATGTGTGTCCAGCCTTTTCATACGTGTAGTTTTGCAAATAGAAGTACAATATTGTTTTAAAACTGAATCTTGCCTGACGCTAACTTTGGTGTATATTTAAAAACATCGACTATAAATCTTTTTTACAATCTGAAGATTCACCAAAATATCCTCCCGCTTGGAACAGAATCAGTTACTGTAATATGATAAGGGAGATAATCACTGCGGAGGTTTTAGTTCTATGTATTAGAGTTGTCTCCCATTGTACAGTCACTAGCATTGTTTATCGCGTGACAACAGCTCTAATATTGTTCCATCTAATATTATAGTACGTCTGAACACACAGATGTTTCAGCAAGATTCTAAGTAATAGTGAGATCATACATTATACAGGTTTTTTTTGCGTTGAATAGGCTTTCTAATCCATTTTCTTTAACATACAAGCGTGAATCTGACCTTTGATTACCTATGCATTTATAAGGATTGATCAGTTTAAATTGATAAGCATAAACTAAAAGTTAAACTTCGATTCAAATGTATTATTATTAAATAAGAAGGTCGAATGTTCGAATACCAAAATTGCCATTCGTTGACATCCCTAAGTATAATCATTATACGCAGCACGGACATTTTACTTTCAATCTAACATTTATACTCAAATCTGATAGGAGGGATACTAAACATCAACTTTTACACTCAGAAGCCACTTCCCACTCTCAAATCTCCACACGTATGTATATTCAGGTTAACTTATAAAAAATCACACATGGAGTCGTAAAATGAAGGTTCGCAAGGAACCCAGCAGTAATATCCGCAGGGAATTATGACTGTAAAACAAGGGAAACCGCAGTATGGTATGGCACTATTTCGCTACCATATTTGTGTTATTGTTTTTTTTCGATATCGACTACGAGTCGAAAATGGATCTGATTTTAGAGACTATAAACGTATTAATCGCTGGCACTTCCATGAATAATCAAAGCACTGAACATACTGAATGTTGCAGTATTTTTTTTCGGTTCCGGAAAACTGTCAAATGAGTGATTGCAATGGCGGTGGACGCAATCTGGTTCCACCTCGGTGTCCGATAAATTACCTAACTGGAGTAAGCCAACCAGTTCAACAATTGGATCAAATGAACCAATAGTAAATATGTTGTTGACCAATACTTGTGTATTCAAATATAGTAACATATGAATTTGGACAATTTCTGTGCCAGGGTATCTTAGATAATTTAGTATAGTATACTATAGTTGGTGGAAACAAATTGGATTACTTCCCTTGGATGTTATAAAAGCATTGTAAATAATAGTATATCTACGAAAGAAACGTAATACATTTGTCAGCATTCAACCATTTTGGGTACTAACAACAGATCTCAAAGTAAGATTTATTGCGGAGAAATGCGTTATATCCGTTTTTTTGCGGCTATTTTCCCTGTCGCAAAAACTCGAATATTAATAATAATTTAAATACAGATACAATATTAAAAACCGTTATATCATTAGAATTCATAACACGAATTGAATGACACATCCCACACAAAACATTTCATCGTTAATGTGAAAATGAATATATAAATTCACTAAACGTGACGCAATAATGTGTGTTTTAATGAATTACTCGCGTATACAGCAAAGAATTTGAACTGATGATTGATCAATAACTCGTGGTAAATATAATCAATCAAGATTTCCTGCACAAAACTTCATACCAATCCATCAAGGTAAACATGTATGTCTATTTGTCATCCATACAATGACATGCGCCGTATGTTTTAATCTATGCACTTTACAAAGAGAACATTTACCGTCGGATCTATTTAGTTAGGTATAAGATTTGTTTAAACCTGATATGATTCTGTGATTAAACTCGTATAGTCAGAGTACAGTTGGGTTCAACTGATTGTCTTTAATGCCGATCATGACGCGCTAAATAAAGCATTATTAGAACTGATCGTTCCAAGGCGATATACTCCTATTTTCACCCATATTAATATTTGTATCTTATCCCTTTTTGACTTGTAATAATTATGTTAACTTGTATGTGTTTATTTCATATCTCCTTGTGCTTTGTTGGATATTTGTGTAATTGGCCAGGATGGGGTGGTTGTGTACACATGGCCAGGATGGGGCTTTACCATGCTGTGAAGTGAAACTGGTCTCTCTACTGCAGGTAACGTTATGCATTGATCACGAAGCTTTACAATGCTACAGTAAAGGGTCATCTAAATATAGTACCTGTAGAGGTATATACGCATACATATCATTGGGAAACAAAACTTGACTTTTAGTTGATCATTTAGCTTTTAGCACAAGCTTGACTGATGAGATCTGGTAATGGTTATATGTGAATTCGTACTAATTTTGTTATAATGATCGCTTTCTGAGATAAAATACTCAGCCCAGTCCATAAACTGGCAAAAGTCCAGTTTACCGAAAGCGATGTTGGAGTTGAAATAAAAGAATGTTCTAAAGAGTTGACTAGAGTCAAAGATGGGGATCTTGAATAATTTGAAAATATCACGTTAGTCATTTCTAGGAATCATCTTATGTTAGATGCCATATTTTCAAATACCATTCAGAGAAAACTTTTTTCTATGAAATAAACCTTCCGACAGAATCACTCAATAGCAACATTGTTTATGGATAGGGTCCTGATAACTGAGTATATTGACAACAACTGACCCTTGTATCTGTTATACCATTTCGAGCGTCCCTATAATGAGTCAAGTTTGAATCAACCGAGTTGTCGATCAACTCTCTATATATTGACAAAGCATCGCTATGTATAATAAAGTTTTGTCTTATGGAACACGAACAATCGGTCAATGGCGCTACCGGAATCGACATGCCACAGATCAATTTTAAATATTTTAGTGAAATAATCATCATTTTAAATGCATTCTTTCAAGTTATTCCATGTGAAAAGCATTCGAGGCAAGCTCAAATAATTTGAATTAAGTTTCAAATTTGAAAGTTAGAATGGACATAAGATGCCTTTTTAAGGTGATATATGCATATGGAAAATAGTCAAATTTGCTTTTTAGAAATATTAGAATAATACTAGAGGCACTGATACTTCTATGAGATTCCTGCATGGAAGGGGAAATATATCATATCAAAGCCTGAATCCATATAACAATGTCACTTACTGTACGTAAATATGTGTGTAGGATGAATTAATTGAACATCTTGTGTGATATACCGGTGTTTATCCCTACTTTGCCTTGGTCTTTTACCATCCCCATTTTTATTTTTTAAAATAATGTGGTGTTTTCGTACAGATCATTATGGGCTATATTTTGTGTCTGTGATGTATGGGCGGATAGTGTTGTCGGTGAGAGCTGTGACAGTAAATACAGTATTATAGCAAGGTGAAATGTACACTGTTTTTTTCCAGTATTTTTAAAGAGCGTCTTAGAGACACTCGTATCCAAAACTGGCATGAGCGTTTAGACAATTCCAGAGATTTTTTCCTTTGATCTATTAATAACTGTGATTAGCAAATTAATTTGGAATGTTTTAATATAAGTATATTTAAAATTGCTATGACAAGGTTAATTGTTTCTTCTGAAATCTGAATCTGAAAATAGAATCTTGCCGCTGGCATAAGCACAGAAGCCTCCCTTTAGACGAGAGAAAATGTTTAAATTGCAATGAAATTGAAGACGAATTACACTTTATACTAGATTGTTCGTTGTATGTAAATCAAACACAACCATATATTAAAGAATATCATTGGGCACGACCCAGCATGTTTAAACTTAAGCAATTATTTAAATGTACAAATGAAACCATTATAAAAATACCTGAGTGTATACATATTAAAAGCTTTTCAGCTTCGCAATTCCCTAATGTAAAATATCTCAAGCATATATCCATCACGTATGATATGTTAATTGGATATTGAATTAATGATATGTTGTTTATTTGCACTTAATATGTAATGTTATCATGGTCTTTGTCTGTCTTTGCTTAAATCTATCAATATGCATCTGTTATATGCTATGTAAGCATAACAATACGACTATGTTACACCTTCTCCGCATAAAAATTTCATCTTAACTGGAATATTATTGTACAACTAAGATTATCAGTAGCCATGTTAATTGTGTTGCCATATTTTTGTAGTACACCTGTTGTCGCTTGTTAATACAATTATACAATTCTGTACATGCGTTATATGTATATACATCGGCCTCAATTAAAAAAACAAAATGTATACAAAAGACTGTCCACAACGTTCATTGTATCGTCATATCGTGTATTTTATGTCTTCTGTGATGTTGTTTTAAGTACACCTGAACTATATAATATCAATTAGAACGATAATTAGCTACATCACTACTCATAATATGTATCTATTTATTGTGTCGTAATATCGTTTTGAATTAGACCCATGGTCACCTGTTGTCAACGTCTGTATATATGTGTGTATGTATTGTATATTCACATGGGCCTTTGGTCTACTGAAATTGAAAAATAAACTTCTTCTTCTTTATCGTTATACAGTTCTTCATCTATAACTGCAATAATTTTGTAAACTTATTGAAAAATAATTAAGTTATTTGAACTTTTGGTACTGTCAAATTGTACATGTATTCCGATAAATCAGGTTAATTGCACAATGCCCAATTTTGCACAAAAAAACACATGGATACAAAGATAATGAATAAATTTACCTCATGCCATCAACTTTTTTATTTCAAAAATAAACAAAACACCGGAAACAAGGGGTGTGCACGGAAAATATTGCATTTTATAATTTATTGATATCATTTTGAAAAAGAAAACTTGATTGCATGATCTAGCATACCGAATTATGAATTTGTAGATTTAGCATTTTGCATTCTTCATATGGTGCAATTGAATATAATTAATTCAAATAACGTGCACATGTCAGTTTTTCTATAAAATTGAATATATGCAACCAAACAAAGATGATTACTAAGCTTAAATGGTAGGCGAATAAACGCTGTGACTCGAGTATAACAGTAACATTATTAGTAATGATTTATTACACACGCCAAGCACTGTGTGGAGTTAGATAAACAAGACAGGTTATAACATAAGCGATTATTTGTGTCTATTGTTGGTCCTCATTGCGAACATAGCAACAGTGCAAGGCGTCGCCACCTGCCGAGCGGCAGTGTATGAGCATGCAGTCATCTTGCCACCAGTTCCAGCATGGAGTCGACCTATGGCGGTAGCTCAGATGGTGCTCAATTTGAAGATGTACGAAGTAAAGGCAATGAAAGCAGGAAAGAAGATAAATACATGTACATGTATACTTAAATGATGTTACATTGATATTTCCGAAGTTTGACATTAGTCCGGCCGTTTAAAAATATATCTTTTCATAGATTTGTAATGTATTAATTATCATATAAAATGAAATGTGTGATTTTTTCCAATGGCATCGCTTTATTTTTGACATTGCGAAACGTGCACATACTTGAGTAAATGTATTTGTGTATGATAATGCCGGTAAACATATCTCTTCAACTTAAATGACAGGAATAGTTTTTTTCTGTTTCATATGTTCATCCGCTACCCATAATATATTTAGAAGAAAATACTTAATTATCTTAATTGTATGTCCCGTTTTAATTGAAACGGACATATTATATTGTATTTAGATTTTTTGGGGGTATTCTGAAAAGTATTTCAAGTTTATATTTTACTTAATTATGCAATAATTGTGTGTTTCCAGTAAAGTAATCTGTACGTAAAGATTTAATATGACCATTTTATACTATCGTTTATTATTAATCCTAAAATATTATCCCTCCTAGAATAAACTAGCACGGTTATTTCAGGAAGTTGATATTCTTGTGTTCCCAGAGGCCGGTCTGTAATGCTTGTTCCTCAATGATAGAATGAAAATCCGATCTTACATAGTACCCATTCCGGACCCACAGCGAGTCTTATGGAATCCATGCAAAGAACCCATGCACTTTCCCCAAGACGATGTACAGGTGTTTCTTAGTTGTCTAGCAAAACGAAATGATCTATAAATAGTCGCGAATATGGGTGAAATTCAACAATGCCCTGTGGGAATAGATCCAACCTGCTCACCGGATTGATTTTTTCAATATAACACCAACGCGGTATACGACAGAGAGGGTTATTTCATAGCTAGATGTCACAAGCAAAAACTCAAGAACCACAATATAATACACCGACGCATTCCGAATATATCTGGTTTGACACTGAATTAGGTCGATTCGGACTTGCAATTAGTACTGATATCGTGTTCTTTGATCCAATAATAGAGCTTATTCGGGACCACAAGGTCACATACATCGTATTTCCAATTACTTGGAATGATGTAGTAGTAACATCTGATGGTTACATGTCGACATTCGCTGTCGGTCATTCGGTCAACTTACTTGCCGCCCACATAAAGAACCCGGAGTTATATCATCACCTTATCACGGCAGTGGTCTCTACACACCAGTGGGTCCTTATAAGTATGAGTACGACTCAAAGACCCCACATGGACATCTTATCATCGGTGACATTCCGTTTAATGTGCATAATATTGTAAAACTTGCATGCGATGTGAATCCGATTAAGTTTGGTCCTCAGAATATGAAAACACTCGTACAACCAAATGAGGTGATTCAATCAAGGTTCTACAATAATTTGAAGACATTTGCTTATGTCAAAGGCACACATGGAAACAATGACCGTTTGTGATCACGGATTCTGATGTTATCTGGATTGCAAAAAAGAGTTATAATAAATATGCATTCGGTGCTTTTAACGGCTTGATTATAGGTTATTTGCCGATTTACTTCCAAATTTGCGTCCTGATAAAATGTCTGAAAAATCACCCTCATTCCTGTTGACAGCCAGTGATATATAATTAACATTTGGAATAAAATATAATATTTAATTCGTTGGCCATTCGTTTGAAGATATGAGTCAAATTTGGTGATGGGAATAAAAATGTTGCAATTAAAAGTTTGTCCTCTTTTTGCATTGGTTTAAATTTCAACCATTCACTATGTTAACCTCAGTATGTCAGAAAATGGGGTTGTAGACAAATTAAATAACCAGTTAATACCTGAACTGTTTCAGTACAGCATATGAGCGCTTTCTCCCCCCCCCCCAGATAAAATTGATAGCTCAATTTGCAAAATATTTTTTATACCCTAGTTCAAGTTCGTATGCAAAGTGACGAGGTTTTAACGCTTTCTCTGCAAAATCGGCCGTCGTGGGTGGTGATATTGTCAATGATGCACATTTGATATTTGATAAATTTGTGTGAAGTTTTTTTAAAGAAATTTATGAAATAAACACGACCGTGTGTGGTGCAAAAAATATAGGTCATCGCATGTTTCACGTATGATCGATCCAATCAACAGTTTTACGCCGACAACTTTATTTGTTTGTTCGTTTGTTCTGGTGAATGTCGGATAAATAGTAAAATAAATGAAAATATGAATAGATATAATAATTAAATTTAATTTAGTTATTCCCTTTGATAAGGATCGCTTTAAAATATATAGTGATGGTTGGCGTGTGTGTGTCTTATTTCATAGTCGTGAGTCACGTAATGCAGGTAGTTGTGGGGAAAATAGGGTCGCATATGAAGTTTGAAAAATAAATCTGTTCGAAAATGTATTAAAACTGGAAATGGATTGTTTGGTCATTAATACTGGTTTTGCGTGTGACAGCTCATTTACGGTTGTAAATATAAATCCACACTTCTTGACAATTGTCCAGCTCTACTTGAAGGTCATAACATACATGGTAATCTTGTGTAATCTACAAATTGTTCAATATACTATCTGTCGTTAATGGTCATCATGATATTATATTATATGACTTATTGAATAACATAATTCTATAGGGATATTACGACCATACGTATTTTGTGGGAAACAATAATACCATATTTTCCCATGAGGCAAACTGACATACTACGATCACGTGATGAAGCTTATTTTCTTGGTTAACAATGTGGTATGATAAATGCGTTTTATGCTAAGAGGGTTAATGTTCGACGTATGGCAATTTTGGTACTTTACATGATTTGTAAACGTGGCGCAATTTCAATTAAGTCTGCTTTAATCGTCAGTCACATTGACAGAAATAAGCTCATATGACGAGTTCACTGGCTGTGATTCCGTTGCTTTGCCATGCTTCTCTTTATTTTGTAGTACAGTCGTGACCACACTTTCCCTATTTATTTTTGTCTTATATGAAATACACTCCATCTGGTTTATTTTTTGTATCAAATCCCCTCCCTAATATAAGTATTTTATATCCCTGTCCTAATTTTGTGTGTTCTTTCATGTCTCCTCCCTAATACAAGTCGTTTATATCCCCTCCCTAATATTTCCTGTTCCATTATTTTTATCAATTGTTCAGTGTTTGTGGTTCTGGTGTGTGAAATGAATTTTGTGACCTTGAACTTGTAATAAGTATTGGGTTAATTAATGTAACCCACAAATCGAGTTAACAGTATCAAATGTAATCATATAGCCAAGGGACCAGTGACTTGAAACACTATATGGTGTCATGTTCTTGATATTTAGATAATACAACATACGGAGTAGGCGCCAGCTATCTTGTCCACGTTTGTGCTATATTGGCAAAATATCAACAGTCTAAATATGAGGAAATATTAACTTGTTTAGCTATTGCAGTCCGGGTTCTTTACTTTGAGAAAATGTGGGCAAGCAGTTTCGTATCGTTATAAAGCAATTATTCGCCAATTACCAATATGACATTTTGCTTATGAAATTAATACAATCGAAGGTTTGCAGAAAATCTGGGCAGTCTGCCTAATATCGACAGAGAAGCAGATTTACATGAGCATGTTTCGCTTTCTCCCCACGAATTTATGATCGAATTCAAAGCAAGATATTTAATGCAATATTATGTTTTCCTGAAATTATGCTATTTTTATGAGAAAATAATTTCTGAGACTTGCTGCTTTGTTGAAAGACATCTCATTGTCAATGCCATTACAGTTGTTTCCCAGCGATGTAATCATGGGACATTTCAGAATAAAATCCGTTCATTTATGACCATCTAAATAAATGTGGTAATCTTCGATCGAATACATTACGTATCATGAGGAATTGGGAATTAACATAACGTCTGTCTACATTCTCATCTATGACTCGAATGTCTGTATCACCAACTTTGGCATCCTACACCATTACTTACATTGCACTTGTACTAGTCACCCTATTAAGACAGCGTTCGTGTCTAACCAATGTTTACAATGCGTCATTCTCTGTTTGTTGATTACTTCCAAAATTCTTATTCAGTTCGTAAGACTATACTTTTGTAGAATTCGTTTTCGTAAGTGGCATTTCTAAGAAATTCCTGATCGTAACTAATCATACGACATGACAAAATCAGGAATCAATAAATATGATTAAGAACACACAAGTCATATATAGCGTATATCTGTGACGAAAGTCAATGATGAAGTATACGGATATTGTCAAATAAGAGACTTCACTACGTTGTATTAGCGACGGTCAATGCAGTCAATGGACACTTTCCGAAAAAAGCAAAGATCAGTGGAAAACCAGTAGTTCGAGAAATGAAACATACATTTTACCAAAAATGTATGTAAGCAAGGCTATCGAAATTATATGCATGTTCTCCCTCATTTTGGCCTATGATTATTGACATTCTTGGCTTGTTCTGTGATGTATTCCATCCATTAAATCCCCGCTCTTGTTTTCCCCCTAATTCACTATACATGTAGTTTGTTTTCATGGTTTGCCAGACCATTCCTTGCGTTGCTTTTCCAATACATGTTTTCCCTTTGCATCCCCTCAGTCCCTAATGTTTGGTAGACTGTTGTTTCCCAGGGGTCTGGTGTGGGGAGGCATTATGTTATGAATGTAGCGTTCATCTCTATATCACCACTTCCCATGGCTTGACGTTCTGTTGCACAATTTCCATTGTACACGAAATAAGTATGTGTGTAATTGAAAGATTTAAGAAAAATATAAAGTGGAGAAGGCTTACACCAGGGTCAGGGTCAATAATTAATAAAATGGATGATGAAGTCGAACAAGAACAGCAAAATACAAAGAGCACACACACCCCAATAGTACTAGATGCCATGAAAATATACATACATGATCAATTCGAAACGGAAAAGGGACACAATACAAAAAAATTATGTTCGAGTATAGGATTACCGACTTGGAACGGTCAGACGGTCAGTGGCAGATACAATCTTTGTAAAATCAGGTTCATGTCAAACATTCCAGTTATTTTATCTTTTCAGCAACCGTATCTTCCTCAAAGAGCCAGTGTATTGACAAGGTTGTGACCATAGGTATCTTAATTAAACCCGAGTTTTTCTTCAGATAAACATAAAATTCATCAACCTCAAATACACTCAGATAAACTGGGCAAAGTCATATATTCTTCAGGGCCACTACTTAGTTATATGACCCTTTTTACCCCAATACCTCGAATATAGATGTATTTTATAGCAAACTTTAAGACTAGAGCCATGGAAATCGTTGTTTTCATTTCCAAAGTGTCACACATATCATATCGACCATATCCCACATAAATAATATTTGTCCAACGATTTACATGCTACGCATACATCGAAACTGAATAGTAACTATCAGCAAAGTGACGGAAAGGGCTGCACAGTTAGTTCATTGGCGTGTGTTCATATGTAGTGCTATCGATTCAGAGCATCAACTTTTAAGAAGCGCAAATTTTGGCTGTTGTTGAAAGATCTTTGCTCTACACGTGTTCAATTGAAAGTAAATTCTTACTACTGGAAAATTGATACTGTTGTTAAAGAGATGTTGTTGATCAGAAGATGCCTCACTAGAGAAGTTGCACTGTATATATCGAACAAACACGATATGTGGTGGTAAGTTATAGAGGCAGTGTTCGTTCAAGGCACAAGTGAGTCGGTTGTATAGCAGTGGAGCATGATGTCCAAAAGGTAGAATGCCGCATTCCAGATCCAGAGATCCAAGGTTCGAATCAGATCGGAGGCGATATTCTCTGCGGCCTTCGACTTTTTTTCAATTAGGCTCGAGTTCTAATAAACACAATCTTCAAGAGTGATACATGTACTTGTCCACAGCTCAAACGTTGTAAGAGCTGGTAGAATTTGTGACTTTTATGATGTTTTAGTAAGATTCTTAATATATGTAAAACAAATGATGAAATAATGAGATACTGTGTTACTAGTATAAGTGTTTTTGACTGCGCATTATTCTTTTTGATCCATTTTCTTTACAACTGAGTGTGGATCTAAACACGCGTATTCATTATAACCGTTATTTATATATACTTATGTATTATAAATATTATTATACATTGTTGCGCTCAATCTAAGAATTTACCATAACATCTGATAGGAAGCGTATAAACATTGTCTTATGTACTCAGTCAGGACTTCGCACTGTGAAATCATCTCACTCATATAGGATCTGTCAGGTATATCAAGTATTTCCTCACCTTCTAAGATAAGAAAAAGAACCCACGGTCTAATTGCAATGTAAAACACGAGATTTATTCTGCATGACACATTGCACACAATTAAATCCCTACCGTACTTGATTTGCTGACGAATGTTCAAATGAATACAGACAATGCCCTAAATCTAACACAATTTGTAACCGATTACTCACTTATACAATAAACAAAATGAACAGATATAGCGTCTGAACGTAAACTTAATTATACATTAAATAAACTGAACGTGAATACGATGATTTCTCGTGGTTCGACTACGCGAGAAAATGTATCATACTTTCTTGCGCATTACATTACTCATATAAATCCATCAGGTAAGACATGCATGACCGTTCGACATTTATACAGTATTGCATTTTAGGCAAAAATGGATGTTGAACACCATCCGGCAATTATTGTTCCTAAAGGCGGATAATTGTTTTGACAAGTAGTGTAGAGATTTATATTAGTAGAACGATGGTCGTGTCTTTGTCATTGGACTTTTGTGGTCCCAAGGGTTAATTTAGCATATTCGTATGTTACATGGAAATGAGGTAGACCACTTGCGATTCATGTAGCGTTTAGCGCGAAGTTGACTGAAGGGCAGCTAGTTACAACTACGATAAAATTGTAATGATTTCCAATTAACACTTTCTGACATAAAAAAACCCTTCTCAACAGTTATTAAGGACATTCCGCCCTGAATATTTTCAAACTATGAAGTTGCGAGAAAACCAATCGATTAATATGTGTTAAACTGGAGGATCTTTGAGATATCAATTTAGTCATGTCAATAATCTACTATTCCAAAAAATATAGTTTCTGTAATATAAAACCCTATGTAAATACTAATGATAATAACCTATGTTTACCGAACGGCGTCTTTAATCGCCCACGTTGTTTGTACTGTTATCCCTTAGAGTAGGCCAGGCCATTCCCTGCACCCATGTTCCCTTACGTAGCCTCCTTCCCGGAGGTCTGTGTGGAGAGGCCTCTCGCTTTTACTAGTATTTAAACTGTGTTCCCTAAAATAATCATGCTGACCATTCCCTCACGTTTCACTCGAATCTATATTCGTGAGGCATTCTAAAGTGCTAAGCGGGTGAAAGATCAATCGCGTATAATTGTTGAGCAAAATGCTGCAGTTTAGTTGTGATTTCGCTGAAATTTTCATTGCGAAAAGAGTTAGAGACAAATCTCACATACTCCTTATTCGAATGAATGTTTAAATTTGAACGATTTGACTGTTTTAATTATATATTAATAGTCGAAGATTGCGCGTTTACACCAACACTTCTTATACGTACAAGAGTGACGAATCACAATAAAGACTCCCAGTAATTAGCATATTGCGTACAAAACCTGATAAAACACGTACTTTGCATGACGCAATTTCCAATGTAAAACTGCATGTAATTACAGATAATGAATTACAATTTGAAAGTTACGTGCATTTTGTCTTACTTAGTTCTATCATTCATTTTGCTATAAATTGACAAGTTCGCCACCATCATAAACATTATTAATTATGATAAATTAGAGTGTTCGCAAATTACAATAAAGGCTGAACTTGTGGGCAAATACACACTTCATTACCACGTCATTTGACTTAAGGAGAACATCATTTAATAGGCGAACGCTGTTCATTGTTGGATGAATGTGGACTTAAGCAGGATAAGTAAAAACATGAGTGCCTCTGTGCTACTACTGTTGGTCCTCCTTGCGAACATAGTAACGGTGCATGGCGTCGCCACCTATCGAGCGGCGGTGTATGAGCATCCAGTCATCTTGCCTACAGTTCCAGCGTTAAGCCGACATATGGCAGTAGCTCAGATGATGCACAATTTGAAGATGTACGAAATAAAGGCTATGATGGCAAGAAAACAGGTAAATGCCGTATATCTAAATGATGTTACTATAATAATTTCAAAATCTGAAAGTAAAGCTGCCGATTGAAAGACATCTAGCATCCTTAAAAAATTAAATATTTTGAGTCATATAAATGTGTTATTATGCTTATCTAGATACCATTGCTTCATTCTAGAATTTTCAATTGTACACATACATGTATCTGAACGTGCATGTATTTGTCTGAAGTATAAACGCCTGTACAATTTTCAGTGAAAATTAAAGCGACTTACGTGTTTATGTCGATAATGCACATAAACATTTATTTACGTAATGAAATAATTTCAAAGACGGCCATGCAGACGCAATATTGCTGTTATTAATTTGATCACTTGAATGATTTAAGACATTTATGTATTAACTGCCTACGAAGATGTTTTGCTATCTCCGAAGATGTCTAGATATTAACTATTGAATAATACGCTTAATAAAACTCAATGTCATTCCCGGTTCTTAATTAAACGATCACTAACATAATCTCTGATTGTGTCTGCATTTCCTATTATGGCCATACAAACAAGCTTATTTTCGTGTTGGTATCTCTAATAGGCATATTTTAATGAGAAATGTAATGATGTTCAGTCGGATTGAAATTACCATGTAGTCGTTATAAAAGAGGAAACATGTCAAGCAGCTTTAAATATCAGATGGCAATACGTATGTTGTATCTAATATATATATTTGAATAGTAGCTCGGTCCTCATTGGGGCATATTCTTAAAAAGGAACACAAAATCTACCCTAAATCTGGTACGAACATTGCTTATTGTGCTAGATTTTGGGTGATTCTGGCAGATTTATCATTTAAGTATTTATTTTAGTTAATTGTACAGTACTGGTATCTTTTGCTGCAAAGGTTTTCTACTCGAAAGTGTATTTGCCCGTTTAATAGCCTTGTATGATCACAATATAGAATCACCCAAGAATAAGTAAGACATTTTATTTCAGGGAGTTGATATTATGGTGTTCCCAGAAGACGGTTTATATGGCTTGTACCTGAATACCCGGGCGAAAATTCGCCCGTACCTAGAACCCATCCCAGATCCAAAGCTTGCCTTATGGAATCCATGCATGGAACCCATGCGCTTTCCCCAAGACGAGGTGCAAGTGTTTCTAAGTTGTTTGGCGAAACGAAATAATCTATACTTAGTCGCGAATATGGGTGACATTCAAAAATGCCTAGTGGGAATAGATCCAAATTGCCCACCAGATGGATTTTATCAATATAACACCAACGTGGTATACGACAGAAAAGGTTATTTCATAGCTAGATATCACAAGCAAAATCGTTTTTATGAACCGCAATTTAATGCACCAACACATCCTGAGTATATCTGGTTCGACACTGAATTCGGTCGCTTCGGAGTTGTTGTTTGCAATGATATAATATTCTTCGATCCCATGTTGGAGCTCGTCCGGGAACACAATGTCACGGACATTGTATTTCCCACAGCCTGGCCAGACACAATGCCGATGTACACATCCATCGCTTACATGTCTTCATTCGCTGTCGGTCATTCGGTCAATTTTCTGTCGGCGAACATCAAATTACCAGGAGTTAAATTATCACCATATCACGGCAGTGGACTTTTTACGCCAGCAGGACCTTACAAGTATGTTTACGACATAACGACCCCACATGGACATCTTATTGTCGGTGACATGCCAGTAAATATTCGGAATACTGTAAAACTTCCATGCGATGTGAATCCGATTAAGTTTGGTCATTCGAATATGAAAGCGCTTGTACCTCCAATTGAAGAGTTTAAATCAAAGTTTCACTTGAATTGGATGACATTTGCTTATGTCAAAGGCACACAAGGAACTATGACCGTTTGTAATAACGGCTTCTGTTGCTATCTCGATTACAAAAAAGAATATAGCTATGATAAGTACGCGTTCGGTGCGTACAGTGGTTTACATAAAGCTTACGGACCAATTTACAACCAAGTTTGTATCCTGATAAAATGTCTGAACAATCACCCCCATTCTTGTGGACAGGCAGTGTACACGGCTCATACGCGTTTTGAATCTTTCCACATAAAGGGCAACTTTTCATCACCGTTCATTCATCCTCAAATAGTACTCTCAGCCCCTTACTATAGCATAGCATTAGCACCGATTGGTACGTTTACCTACGATTCATTGGGTCTTCAGGGGACTGCCACAAAGAAGCCATTAATGCATGCGGCTTTGGTCGGTCGCGTATTTAGAAAGGATTGTTTGACATGTTACGGTGGTTGACATTCACCAAAAGTTCATCAATGGTTGGATATAAATGAACATTTATTTTGACGAATTTGGATATATCTCGTTAGCTTTTGATTGAATTTGCATCTCCGTATTAACTCACTTACGAGATAATCTTTCATATTTAAATCAAAGCATCTATGTCATATTATTAGTTATATTATGTAGACTGTTATGAAGAAAAAACCCGTTTTCTTGTAGCCGTTAACAAGCGTATTTTAATTGATTGGCAATGAATTAAATTACAAGCGATTCTATCTATTGTTTGGCATTAGTTTTAAAGTACGATACATGTTTGGTGATGGGCACTTAAATGTTTGAAATAAAATTAAATTCTATCTTTGTTTTGAATTTTATTCTTTTAAAATAAGTTAATATATGCACTCATTATATCAACACATAGACTTGTCGGGCCATTAAGTACGTGAAAAAAACTATTAAAATTTATATATTTTAAAAAAAAAGCATAAAATTGATAAATAACCTAATTTGCAATGTATGGTTGAAGGTCGTAAAGGCAGTCATGCGATTTTAACATACCATTTTCTTTTTTTGGAAATTAAAGTACAAACATCTTGACAATCGACGTATTCTTCGAAAACAATCATCATACACACTATTGTTGTGTAGCCTACAATTTAATATACTATCTGACTTAAGTATTCTTCATTTATGTAACATAGTGTATAACGTATTAAATAACGCATTTCGTTTGGGGGATGTGATGGCCATAAGCTTGTTGTGGAAAATAATCATATCATGTTTTCCCACGAGACACAGTAACACGATACGATCACGTGACGTAACTAATTTAATTTTCTTGGTTAACATACATGGTATATTGATATGGCGTATATGTTTTATGAAATATAGGGTGTACTTTCGATGTATGTCAATTGGAACTTAACATTATTTAGAAACGAGGCACAGCTTATAAGCCTTAAGGCTGTAATTCGCTTTATGGTTCTTATTTCTTTTTTATGTTTTAAATGTACGTTATATTTCCCTTTCCCCTGTGCAATTCTATCACTTTATATAGTGTTCATGTTATTTTCAGCCCAGTTTCGGCCTATGTCGGCCAGCTGTCTTGACTCGTCCTGTGATGTTTTCCATTCATTTATTTTCTGCCTTCACTGTGCGTACTCTTTGTTTCTCCTAGTTATTCCTTATGGTCGGCCTGACCATTCTTTGCGCCTCTGTTCCCTTACGTATGTACCCTTGATGCTCCTCAAATACCTTGTGTTTAATGGATTCTTGTTTTCTCGGAGGTCTATGTAGGGGGGCACTGTCTTATGTATTTGGCGTTTCCCGTAGCAACTTAGTCTCTTTCTTTGATTGGCACATTGACAGAAATATGGTCTTACGGAGAGTTCCACAGCTGTGACGTCGTTATGTTAAGTATATCTTTAGGTCTGGCTGACCCATCTTGTTCCCCATTCTCCCTTTAGATTTACATAATACATGTATACCCTTCCTTATGTAATTCTATTTTCACTACTTTTTTATTTGTACGCTAAAACGCGTTCATATACTTGCATTTTTTGTTAAATGCATCTTAATGTCCTTGGTAATCCGGTTGTTGCTACGAGATGGATATAAAAACTTCCTAATGATCGAGGACAAAGTTTTCATTGACATTACCATATAAACACTTTCTTATATATGCGTATCATCAGGCATTGGACATTAAAAAAACGCCAGCTACGTTCTTAATGTCCGCATCAACAACTTGGCGTGTGTGCATCACGCCTTCACCATTACTTACATTGTACATTGGATTAGCTTGTTATTTTATTACGACTACGTTCGTGTCTTACAAAATGCGCCATTCCTTGTTTTGCTAATTATTCCAATAATTTCCATTTATTCACGTGAGACTATATTTTTTGTCGAATTTGTTCTCTTAATTGACATTTCTAAGACCTTCGTGGTCGTAACTAGAATTACGACTTGAAAATACCCCAAATCAATAAAATATGATTACAAATACCACAAAAGTCATAGCTAGCTTATTAGTAGTTCAGAAAGTTCACCCTAAAAGTGCATGAAAAAAGTCAAATAACAAATATGATTCAGAACATTAAAGTCATGGAAAGCTTATTTTATACTTCTTAATTCTTAAGTATATGTATATTGTTACATAAGAAGAAACTTCATTTTATACACAATATCTGATGAGTGATTGTCTTGTATGAACGAATGTGTGGTAAGGAAGTATTGTGTTTCAATTGATGTTTTGTTTTTGTTATAAGTCCATGGTTTATTTAAGAATCGCAAATCTGTCTTTGTATACATCTTTTACACGTTACCTTCTATAAATAAAGATATTATTATTATTATTAGTAGTACTCATTAGTACTTATTAGTACTTATCATTACTGAATATCACTCACATATTGTATTAGCGACGGCTAATGAGGCCAATGTAGCCGACCCGATTAAGCAAAAGATCTCAGCTGCGGTCTGTCTCAGACTCAGGAGAGTATATTTATGAGTTATGGGACGGAAAGCTGTTACGTGTATGAACCGGATTTAGACAGTCTAGCACCAATATCTGTGGCTTGACATTTTGTTGCGTGATTTTCACTGCTCACGAAATCAGTATTGTGTGATAAATATATTTAAAAAAATACTTTATCTTGAGAAGTCTGACATAGACTTTCCTTCAGAATATTAATGAGGCACGTCGATTAGCTCCTAGTGGGGCACTTCTGCACACATGCTCTCATACAATAGGGGTAGATTTTGATGAACAGTCGCTATTAACTTCTGATATTAAGTATAGCTTTTGTGAAAAGACCATGAACTGCATTTTGCATATTATTACCATTTAATTACTGCTATACATGTAGGAATAGGTCTTAGATACAGCCCGAAACAAAGAATACTATACAGTAAAATCTCATTTAAAGACCACCTCAATATTACGACCACATTTTTAAAGTCCATTTTGACTGTTTTGCTCTTTATTCAACCTAAATATTAAGAAGACCTCAATATTAAGTCCAGTTTTCAAGGGACCAAAAGGTGGTCTCATTATTGAGGTTTTACTGTATTACAAACATGTTACGTGTTAGAAAATATAAATGCAGTGTATATTTTCATGATTCAGTCATGTTTCACAACTAGTGACACACTAATCTATGGGAAGGGTCAAAGTTCCTGACCCGAGGGTCTTCTGCGATCATCAAACATTTTAATTAGGCGGCAGTGCTGATAACAATCAAAGGAATCACCAAGAGTGGTTGATATTAGTTATAAGAACTTGCTTAACAATCGATGTATCGATTGTCTTGGTCTAAGCTATATCAGAAAGATCTGTCATTCTCGAAACATTTTTGACAAATGAAGGATTAATTTACTTAAAGAATGCAACTGACAGTTGACAATATTAATGATTTGCTTTGACTATAGAATAAGTGAATTTCTGGTTTAAGGTAGTTGACTTTGGCGAATCGACCGCGTTAATTTCATGTGCGGGCAGCTATTTCAGATTACCCGACAAATTCGGGTAATAATTAAAGAAAGCTAATCAAGATCTTTGGCTCTCCATGGCTACCCTGAGATGGAACGTACCCTTTCGAACAAAATCCAAATCTCGCATAGTTGTTACTTTTACTGATTCATAGAGAAATGGGTGTGATTTTGAAATATTGTGATTAAGAATATAGAAATAGAGGATAAATGATGTCAAAAGAAAGGGATCATCTTACAGTAAATGTACATATCATATATCTTACATTCGTATACATGTTCGTATATATTCTTCTGGTCCAATCCAAAATCATCTTGATATAAATTTCATGTTAATGTGATAAATTCTAAAATAAATATATATACATGTACTCGTATATACCAACAAATTAAACATTTGCGGCTGAAAACGTACGCCACACCTTAAGCCAACGTGTACATGTATCACGAGTGTGTCCGCTTAACCAGGCTATACAAATATGGAACAAAACACTATCGAGAAAGTTTTCGCAAAACAAACAGTCGTTTTATTCATAGGGACACACTCGAGCTATTATTCAAGTCACAATGAGCATGTATGATTAATTATTAACAATTAAAACGCAATCCATACTTTCAACACTTTGTGACATGTTTGTAATTATTTTCATGGAACCATTGATATGGAATTGAATATCAAGAGTGGTCTTGACATGTTCCTCGAACAGTAAACAATAATTGTCACATTGTATAACATTACAGAGGAGATAGATAGAGGAATAGTTCGTGGAGATCTATTAAATATTCAAGAGTTTACCACGTAAACATGTATTTGTATGGGCGCGACGTAAGCTGATCAGAGAATACACCACACAGATCAATGAGATATTTGTAGAACCGTATTGGATGAATGAAATACCATTGTTACATTTATTCTGCTCTCCTTAAGGTTGATATTTTGTTTTGAAATGTGAAGTAAGCCGCCATTCCATCTATATTATCTCGGGGCGAGTGGTTAAGGTATTCGCCTCTAGGTTGGGAGGTCGAAGGTTCGAAACCCGGTAGAGGTGCGTTCCGGTATGACCGGTTGGTGAGTCGCCGGCTAGTTTGCATTCCGAATGCAAATCAAACTATAACTGAAATTAACATACAGTCCAGCCTGTGGACAAAGCCCGACAATGATGATTCTGTGTTAATAGGTGACCGATATTCATAGCTGCCGTTAGCACAGACTAGACATTGCTTGAAGGAACGGTTTTGTCATTGACAGCCAGATTTTGATAGCTTTATAGGGCGACCACATTTTACTAAAAGTCTGAGTAAAGACCCCTTGTATAGGCTTTAAATTGTGTTTGTCGCCTTCTGTGATAATTTTTCTTAAAGTAAAATGTTTCCGAAAGGAACCCTTTCTCCGAGTATGAAATAACTGATAACACAGTCAGTATAAACGTGTGACATACTTAACCTTAGACATGCAAACGTGTATATTGGGTAAAATAAATAATGTTTATGCACGAAAGACCGCTGACTTGACCAAATATTTCTAGTTTCCAAGCTTCTCTCACTTGACCTATGGTTTTAGTGACAAATGCTTGCAGTCGCCCAAACTGTGTACGTTTATTTAATGCACACTCTTCATCTCTTGTCTCACTTCGTAACATAGCAACAAGTGTGAGGCGGCCACGTTGTGTTAGAGTAACATTCTCTGTGCTACACTTCCTCACATTTACCTTCAGTCACAATAAAAGTGTTTATCATCGTGTCATCCCTATTTAAAGGGCCAGCCATTTCAGATTTATGAGACACCTACGTTCTGAGCACAATTACTTCCCGATTCCTATCCTGTAATGCCAGGCACTAGGCAGGTAGGCGCATGGTAACCATTATTTAACTAGCTGGCGGCTCATCAACCGGCCATATCAGAACGGACCCCAATCGGGTTTCGAACCTTCGACCTCACACTCCCAAGGCGTATGCCTTAATTACTCGTCCACGGGAGACAGTATATCGGGATGTACAAGGACTAGGTAACAAATGTAACACTTTCAGACAGCCCCTGCGTTACCTCCCTGGGGTGACTTACACTCGCTTTCTTGTTACCTGAGTTATCTTGACAAGGTGTAGCTATGGAACTATATCTGAGCTATTTACTCAGGCAAAACATTGTTTTAATTATTTTATCTTTTACATTCAACTATTCATTACATTTAGAGAAAAGCACAGTAAATGTTCAACCATCATTGCAAACGAACACAGTTTCGATTATACTTAATTAAGTCATTGCCCGTTGAAACAATGCTTATGTACATGTACATTGAGTGTCTGTCATTGAAGGAAACCAGACGAAATAATCGCAGTAAACTAAGGATAGATCACTCGCGCCGCCGTTTTAATTATCGACCTATATCTTAGGATCGTGCAGCACACTACTATGTCTGGGTGACTCACCATGAGTAATTAGACGCCTAGGAAAATATTGCAGCTCTGCACGAAATTATTTTACAAAACATGCATTACACGTGAAAGTAAAATAATAAAAAATGGCAAAAAATATCGACTGGCAAATTCATTTCGTTAATTACGTCGATGTTATTTTATCTGAATAGTGACATACGTATGATACATCTCATTACACCAAATGCACTTCTTACAATTGTTGTGTACACATTATTCATTGTATGGCTAATTACACGCAGTATGAACTTCATAATCTGTTAAGCAATATCATTTCAAGGTTTGCTTTTTTTATTTTACGTCTCATCATTGTTCTGCATTTTATTTCATATTCCAGGGTTATGTATGGCGGCTAATTTTTGTGAATGTTGCCTTTGCTTGCAACTGTTTCTCATTAATGTCGGAACAGTAAGTTTAACTGCGCGCTTGATTTACTTAAAATCATTATATACACAGCACGTCTGTGAGAGATGAACTAATTCTA
Organism: Mactromeris polynyma; assembly: GCA_032209605.1. Lineage (NCBI taxonomy): Eukaryota > Metazoa > Mollusca > Bivalvia > Venerida > Mactridae > Mactromeris > Mactromeris polynyma. Next base: position 9,277,419 of record JASFXZ010000019.1, on the reverse strand, counting down.
TACAGTCGGACCTCGTTCATTCGAAATCATCGGGTCCGCAATTTCATTTCGAATAATTCATACATTCGAATAGCCCATGTCAATTCAACGAGGCTAAGAAGATACATCGGGACCTGATATTTATTTCGGACGATACCAAGTACATTTGTATTCGGATAGATGGATGTCGAATAAACAGTAGTATAAGAACTGATGCCGTACTCCCAATTAAAATGTATTATATTCTTGTTTACGCGTGTATTCAGACACACCTACTGAACCAATTATTGAACAGTAGCATTCACATTCAATTAATCGATTTGTTTTCAAACAGCTGATATCAACGTAACCAAATAAATGTAGATATTTAATTCTACTTGCGATTTTAATTATAATGATAGACGAGTCACTAAATATTTTATCATTTTCAAATGCACCAATCTGCTAGAGGAAACAATATATTCTGTATAATGAGCTGATGAAAATCATTTTATCACTTAGTCACTACATCGCTAACAGTGAAACTTTTCGTACAGGCAACCTCGACATTGAGACTGCTTCATCGAAAAGACCATATTTTTATGTACAATAATTTTTTGTTTTCTTCCATATTTTAAATCAAGAATGAGTCCAAATATCACAATCCAGACCGACTTTCTGCAAATGGTGATCCTATTATAGAGGTTTTATTGTTAGTCATTTTTCATGATTTGAATTGTGTTTTTAACATTTACATATCTTCAATATAATAAGTAAAACCTCTATAATAAGACCACCGTTGGGACTCTTCAAAACTGGTCTTGATATTGAGGTGGTTTTAATATTGAGGCTGAATAACGAGCAAAACAATGAAAATGGACTTGAAAAACTGTGGTCTTAATTTCGAGGTGGTGTTAATATTGAGGTGGTTTTTTAAGGGAGTTTTTACTGTATATAAAATTTAAGAAGTACTTACCCTCTGGAGAGGGGTATGTGACCCATTGAGTTGAGCATATACTGAGCACATATATCACTGTCGTTACAAGACTGAGCAAAATAGAAATATATCTCGTACGGACGAACACACGGTGTTCCCAAAACCGGGCTAACGTCATCAGTTCATCCGGAGTTAGTCGGTTAATATCGTGAGCTTCATAGTGAAGCTTTAACTTCGATTTTTCTATGAGTTTGCATGTTTTCAAGCGTTCTTGTTTATGTCGTCGAATGTAATTAATATCGTCTTCAGATATATATTTACTTCCTAAGTCCGGGTGAACAAACATTAATCCTTCTTGGCGCGCTTTTTTCACCGGAGTCGAAGCACGTGGTGGTACATCCGGTTCTGGTTTGTCCAAATTTTCGATGCGTTTTCTTAAGGACAAACGTCGCTCACGTCCCCATTTCATCCACTGTGATTCCTTATGCGTTAGGTATCTTCTAGATCGGCGTGTCGACCCAGATCTTGACCTAAATGACCCTTGCGATGACCTACTTTTGACAGAGGAACTCCGCTTGTGTTTGTCCCATTCACTGTTAATTTGATCAAGCTGAAGTCCCACCGTCGATGCTGGAACCTTAAGGCTCTTACTTTGCGTAAAAAGCACATCGAAGTCTGGTCCGACGTTCGCACTGAACATCGGAATATTAACCGGTCTCCTAACATCGTTGCTTCTAAAATCCAAAGGAGGTTTGTAAGCACTGGATAAGTGGCTTTGTCCAATAATGTTTTTACCAGTCATTTGTCGATTTACCATTTCTTTTTCACCGGACAATTTTTTCTCAGAAGTTTTACGACATGTTCCAAGTGGCGCACTACTTTGACTATTTGTATTAGCTACAGGTCTATCAACACCACTAGTGTCGACATCATCCACACTATACATACATCCATCGCCTTTCTTAGGCTCATTTGTATGATTAATTGTATTATCTGAATCGATAATTCGTGTCCCAAACGTACTATTACCTTCGTGGCGTATACTTCTGGTATCTTCACACAAATCAATACCTTGATCTGGTAGACTTTGCTCTGTATTGCCGACTCTGGCACCACTGTTATAACTATGAATACTCTCCTGGGAGCTAAATCCAGATGTAACCGTTTCACCTAGACCACTTGTTTCCGTAGAACTCTGGTTTGCCAAACGCTTACTTTCAGCGGAAGTCTGATGAACAAGACGCTTGACCTCTGTAGCTATTTGGCTTGGGTTTAAAATCCGATGTAAACTTTTTGATTTTTCAAGCATTGACGGGTGAGTATCGGGGGATAAAAATTGTTTTTGGTCTTTAGCTGTTTTGGCACTAAGTTGTCTTTTGCTTGTAGCCTCGGGCGATAAATGAACAGACTTTTTACCATCAGCGTTGGCTGAAACGTGAACGGAACAAACCGCTAGCACTTTGTTACCAGCATTCCTCAGGCGGTCAATCACAGATTCGCCCACGACTAATTGTGTAGACAGATATGGGTCGGGGTTGTCGACTGATCTTGATTTCTCCTTCAGTCTGATACGTTCATTAAACTTTTGTCGGTAATCACTGACATCAACAGCACTATGTCCAAGTCGTTGGTTGATTTCTTTCAACGGAATTTCTTCAGGAATTGCACGAGAGTTTAATCCAAGATCAGGAAAATGTGTAGAATGTTGGAACTTTGATAAATCCACAAATTTTATGTCGCGAGAATTTACTGCACTATCACCTACAAATATCTTCTCTTTAACACCACTTTTAGCTTTATCACTAAGACCAGTAGAGATTATAGCTGGAGAATTATTCGACTCTCCTGATGAAGTCGGAAAGTGTTCCTTAAGTTCAAATCGTCCTTGTGTCGACTGTTTAACTAATGTCCGCCGTTGTGGCTTGCCTTCAGAATAAGCGCGAACAGTTCTTAAATGTTTAGCTCGATCTGAAGTTCGGTCATCTAATGATTTAGTATGAATTGAAGCTAATTCCAAACTACCACCGTGTGTATGTTTTGCACTATCTTTATCTTGTACATGGGTATGTGAATCGATATCTAATTTCACTGGATGTTTTATCTGATCGTCACTACAAAGAGAATTGTCTTGTTTTTTACGAACACCGCTGTTTACACTAGTGTTACACTTGATACCCGCATCGCTAGGGTCTATTCGTCTAGAACCATTATTAGCCGGAATATCTCCATTCTTTGGCTGAGACATTTCAAATTTGTCGCCTCGATGTTAGAAACACAATTCGATTTCAAAATGCAGGCACTGTTTGCCACTCTTTCGTCACAAGACCTGCAAACAGATAAATAAGAAAACATTATATTTTTACTTTTAAGGTATAAACGCTTAAAATAAATACAAATAAAATAACAAAATGCCACTCTAAAAGTCGGGATGCCTTAGTTTTTGGCCAATAATATTTCAGCCAAACTTAAGATATAACCTTAATGCCATTTTGTATGCTTAAATATTTTTGTTCACATTACATTAACACGTTTTCATGCCCTTGTTGTTAGAGATACAATTTTGCTCTCAGATCGAAAGCATTGAGATTGAAACCAAATACGATAAACTGAACCCTTTCTGAAGTTGAATAAAATGAACATTTTATGTAATTAAATACCAATTTATCCGCCCGGGTATTCAACTATATACGCTCTGCTGACGACGGTAACCGAAGAAACGACACATATCTTATTATCATGTATTAAAGTTTAAATGTCGAGAGAAAAATTAAATACATTCCGAGTTCACTAGCAATACGAAGCAAAACCCATAAGCTCAAACTGCCATGTTACATACAAATGAGACATCATACTATTATCTAAACAAGCATAGCATAAAACGATCAACTCAACAAGCGAAAAATGACATTTGCCTTCGAGAATAAAAATGTATAATTACCAACTGCATTAAATATGACATTTGCGATAATAAACATGTTTCCGATATCCGAATTTGTCATTTCCGAAATCGTGCAACTATGGCATTTAGTAACAAAAGTTTCGTAATAATGAAACAGACGATATCGACTTGGTTCGTGCTATGTCTGTACAATAATTGCAAATTTATCTGTAAAATTACATTTCAAAAATTCTTCCGATGTGTAAAACGTATGTATTATTCATAAGAAACGACGTGAATGACGAAGCTAGGAGATCCGTATATCAACATACAATCGTATTAATGATTAACAAGAACTTGACGTATGAATGGAAACAGAAATGAATTATTATTGTTTTTTATATAAAGATGAGACAAACTTTCATTGATTTGTGTGTTGGAAGTTTGTGGTTGGATGTTGATAAATCTTTACGACAGATTTACGTGATATCATGACAATTGGAGGGGGTCAGACTTTGAGCCTATTGTGACCAAACATGAGTTATTTTGCAATGTTATAACGATTGAATAACACAATACCAGGCCACTACTGTGTGTTTAATGTCGATTGTTAACTAAACAATTAATGTATATTACATTCATTGTGAAATAAAGTTTTTAGCATTTAGCTTAGTCATCCTCGCTTTGTTTAAAAATCCAAAGCAACTTGACATTAACTTGAAAGTTCTCTAATTAACATCGAAACATGTTTATACCAATACGTTAATTAGTATACAATCTAACTAAAGTAAACTAATAACAACGTAAGTCGTAATTGCTTTTCATATATTCGAGTTGATTAAAAACCAATCCCTAAATGGCAATAAATAATGTAATTTACAAACATGTTTATAAATAGAATTTGGACGAATCAATACAATTCTTAGGGTATGCAGAGTTTAATCTAAATAAATAATAGGTATCAATAGAAAATGAATATTAATTTTCATTATGGATAATGCATTGAGAGGTTACATGAAAATCTAACACTTTTCATTACTGATCAAATGAAACATGTGTAAAGTGCTGATGCATCAGTTTACATAACATGGACGCGTTCTACTATTTGCGCGGGAATTACGTTATTGTTGAGACGCTGTAAGTAGATATATCAGTATATTCTTATCTGAATAATTCATACAATGTATTCGTATAATTACGTATCTGCCAAAGACATAGCAAACAATGGTATAATTACGGCGAAGTTGAAAGTGGCATTATTCAATTCAATAATGACAGAATGCCAACGGAACTTCATGCCACACGCCAAATATATCATTTGTCAACACGAAACTGGCGATCAGCATTCATAATAGATTCTAGGTACTAATCGCGATGCCAAGTTTGGGAATGAAACACAAGACGCTCGCATATGGTACATTGAATTTTATGCAAAACGCTGTATTATTATTTGGATAGGTCGGTAATTTGATACCGTTAACTGGCACCATGGTGACCGTACAATTTGTGTTGTGTTAAACGTCCTGCCAACGATTTTATTGTTAAAATGAATAAACTGGCATTGAAACAAAATCAATATCATTCTTTTAAATGTAATATTATTACATATTTTATAAAGGAGAAATCTCCATAATCGTTAAATTCTTGGAATGAAGCAGATACAGTGGTGGTACAATGTGATACCATGCCATAAACACACTCCATGATATCACATCCCGTCATATTGACCTGACACCGAGTAAACCAGTCTTAGTACTACTTTTATACTTACGCAGTTACTTTCAACAATGTTGGTATGGGTCGTGGATCGAACCCACTACACTCCTCACGAAGGTAACCGTATTATTTCGTCGAGCCAGTAATCATGTTTCCATTATGATTATAAGAGAATATTGATCTTCGAATTCCCAAGCTGACATTTTCTCAAATTAACTATTTCAAATCTTCTATAATGAAAGTCATTCAAGAACAATCCCCACCTTTCAAAAAGCGGATTAAAATATACTAGTATCAAAATCTGAATTAAACGAATAACCCCTCGTGACATCCACTCTCCATTATTTATCTCCTAAGGAATATTAAGTTCGTGAAGATTAAATAGTGAAGTTTAAATCATGAATTCACGAGTTCAACTTCACGAATTTACGATTTCCTACGAGAGAAATAATTGAATGTGAATGTCACCTCGGGTATTACATTCCAGCTATTTGGCTGATATGCGTCACGTAGCTTGACCTATGAGTTCTTGAAAATTTGAGTATGAAACAAATGGCAACTAAATTTATTATTCAGTCTAAACTGATGACGACTGTATCATTTTCCGAAACATTGAAAATATACCATCAGACCGCATTCAAATACCAACTTATTTCAAAAAAGTATATTTAAAATATAGTCTTGATAAATCCTTTCATATAGACATACACTGCATTGTCACATTCCTTACATCTTCCACAAACTTTAGCGCTAACACAGCAACAAATGCCTGTATCTGACTAATGTTTAACAGTTCAATGAAACGTGTTTTTTTTTAAAATGCAGTGCTTAAGAGTAAGTCTGTATGAAGATATTGACATGCCATTTTCTCAAAATTATTACTTAGCATATTTTGATAAAATATATGACTAACTACCTTAATTTAATTGACCACTGTTCATAGCCTTAATAAAATGCTGTTGAAAAGTATATTAAAACGAACACACCACGCAAAACACCAAGAGAGGCGAAAGAATGAGCTGAGATGCTCCATAGATTCAAAGAAGAATAAGTCTACAACCAATATTATCTTTAATGAAGGTGTAACATATTTGAGGACAGCACTTGTTAAATTAATGAATAGCGCTCGACCCAACAATAAACAAGAAATATCTTGAAAAAAGATGGTCGGCGCAATTTGAAGGTTAAGATTTGTTGTTAAACATAAAAAATGACGAGATGTTTACTCCAGATCAAAAATGGGTATCGGTCAATTCACCGAAATTCGGTAGCAACGTACCCTTTATTGAAAGGTTAACCAAGCCGCGTGAAGTATACAAATAGCAACACCACGTTCGTACGTGTGCGCCGAAATAAGTATAAGAAGTTTGAATCAAATGGTCAGCAACAAGAGTCTTTCTTTTTATCACGATATCAGGAAAATCAAGTAGAATCAGAAACAAGCTTCGACTATGAGTCATTAGGGTGTTTTGTCTATCAGCTATGCTTGGTTCTTGCAACATATTGACCGTAAATCGATACATAACAACATTTGGAAAATATATCTAATAATCCCGTTAGTCGTAGGTTGGTCTCAAGAGAGCTACAAAGCAGTGAATGTACTGTATTATTCAGATGAGCCAAGATTCATAAACATGATTGCTTAGGTCATCTACAAGATTTTTCTATTTTCTTCATTGAGTTTGTGTTATGGTTAGACCTCTACAGTTAGTTTAAACATATTTTAATTACATACTATGAACAACATAATAATACAATACAATATACAACATTTATCATGAAACGAGTTTGCTCAGTACTTAACGTTAAACGGATGAGACCGAAAGCCAATGGCTTATATAGGTCTTCTCCTAAACATTATACAGTTCCAACAGGTACGAGATTGGTTTAAGTAATTATAATGTTTACAAAAATGTAATACTATATTGTTAGTATTGAAAAATAAAAGTTTTTGAAAAAAACTAAGATAAAAGAAAAGAAAGGAGTGGAGAGAGGGGCAAAGTGTAATGTTTAACAAGGAAGTTGACACAACTGTTACACATCTACAGTTGAATCTCTACATGTGATTAATGGGCATTGAAAGGGCAAACATTTAGTTGCTTTTAAGCTGTTGAAAATCCGATGCTTCCCATACAATGAATACTTTTATTTCGTAGTGTGGGGAAATGTGTGTTCTTTGGAAGACATGCTTCTAAAGACATTTTCTTGGTACTGGCGCAGTGTTTGGCATATAATTGCGACTTCAACGTTTTTTAAAACATATGAGCCACAATATATTTTGAAATCTTAAAAGCCAAGCACCACTAAAAAATTGATACTGTCATGGCTAACCAAACAATCAAGTAAGTGGTCTGGTAACAAAAGAACCCAACTATTACCTAATTGAATTATAACAAGTAAATCTTCTTCGTGAATCCATGATTCAATACACACTAATGACTGTGGGATTCCGGAAGTTTGCAATGACTCAGTTAACCTCAAATTGTCTATTAAGTATCCGTAATCTATCCGCTTATTGACCGGCAGTAAGTAAGACGCTATTGGCAAGAGAGATATAATTCTGGATACATAAGAACCCTCGACAGTTACTTATTATTGTTCTAATCATGCATTGAAATATAGTGTACGTGTTTTATACAGTAAAGCGTATCTATATAGCTTATATATAATTATATACACTCAACAAAATTTCTATTTGGTCACTTTATATTTATTGAAGAGACCATACCATATATATCCGTTTTATGACTTTTAATTTTAGGGTTATTAGTGTTGGTATGTCGTAAAGTTCTCGTGAGAATCAATATGGATTAATGTATTCTAAACAGTTGTACGAAGAAAGTATTTATGTGATGGTGTTTGTATTTAGAAATTTTGCTGAGTGTATATATATACATGTATATACTTCAGCCGATCATGACCAAAGTTACAGTCGGGACATTTACTTTAAAACTAACCCAAATTTAAATGGCGACCGTAGAGTAAAGAAGCCAGAAATGAAACTGACAGGTACATAGATAAAGAAACACAAATCTGTGTTTAATCACACTGTAATCCTAACATGGTTTTGCTATTTGCATATCAGTGTTGTGCAAACCAATTAAATATTACGTTGTCCACCCAGGCAATTTCTCTTCAACCGAACAACGTTTGTAACCTTGGCATGGATTGGTTACACTTTCGACAAAAGGTGCGTTACCTAACCGAAATTCACTGAATTTCGGTGAATTTACCGAAATCTATTTTGGATCTGGATTAACCAGCAATCGTAAACAGCTCGGCATTTTTTTTATGTTGCACAACAAATCTTAACCTTCAAATTTGTGAAGCCGAATCCTGATTTCACTTTATTGTACTCGTATGTTGACGTAAGATAGTAGCGAGGTCACAATTTCTCATTTGTAAATACTGAAATAGAGATATCTCGAGTTCAGTTCCTGTAAAATGAACCCCAAGAACGAAGCCGACAGCCTCACAGTTGAAAGTGGTGTAAAATATGTCTATTTCTATCTTAAATACTCGGTCTTTTGATTATCTCCATATCTGAAAACATCAGTTCTTGAACATTTGCGTCTCAGACAATTTGTTTCGAAGTGGAGGCCATGCACTTAGGATGTTGTCTCAAGTCATTGAGAAAGGTAATCAACTGTTACTTCCAATAAGTGAATTATTGAGCATAAAACGCGCACTTAAAACGCAATGCAGAACTCAACGATATAAATTCGGGCAAAAAATCCTCTCTGAACGCAATGATATTGCTGCCGAAGACAGAAATCTAACCCTTGAGACTAAGATACAAAAGCAACACCCACATAAGTCAGAGACTTCAATGATTAATCATACACAACTCCCGAGAGATATATTGTTATTCATTTGCAAACGCAAAATCCAATACGCGCATTTTTTCCTTGTTGAATTGGTCTGTTATGCTTGGAAATGTTTGTAGCCGGATATTTCGCTTACCCCATCAAAAAATAGAAGTGGGAGCTTTGTAACAACCCGTTTTGTAATAAAAACCCGTTTTGTTATAAAAACCGTCTAGTTATTTAACCCGTTTTGTAATAAAAACCCGTTTTGTAAAAAGAAATCCGTTTAGTAATAAAAAAAATCGAAGTTGACAGGAACGTTTTATTTCATCATGAAATAACTCGTGCAATAAAGACATGATTTTAAAGAACCGGTTTTGTAATAGCGTTTTATTAGGCTCAAACCGTTATTTAATAATAGTTTAAAAATGCACAGAAATTATTAATTTCAACATTAAAAACACAAGAAACCTATTTCAAGCACCAAGACAGCAAAAAAAACTGCGACAATTTCTATCATGAACTGTTTGAAAAAAGTGTGTTCATGTGATGTAATCTAATGACTTTCCATAATTATCATCAGAACGGTAAGTTCCGATCTGTCAAAATCCCTACTTTTGTTTCTTGCTGACTAAAATCAGTTACTTTTGGTTTAGAAATATCTCAATATTTGTTTTGTAAATGGACTGCAATGTGGTTGGTTTGAAGCTAACATACAGACATTTGAAAAGATGAAAGTAATGCTGCTGACATATTACCCTTGACGTCCCCATGGTCATTACTCCTTGTCTGACAATATATCGTTTGTTTTATGTTATAATATGTTGCCACGGAAACACATACAATATAAAACAATATATATATAATGATAATACAATGTTATGAAAACTAAAAATGAGTGCACAGATGCACCTACTTTACTCAAGCAATAGACGTAACTCTGTTCTTACTAAGTAAATGCAACCAAATCAAACCTGGTCCACAAATTCATATGCTGACTAATTTTCCTGAAGTTTTCTTTTGAGATAAGATTGACACAAGTTTTAGGACGGAATGACTGTCCGACTGACCTGCGGGCGGACGGACGGAAAAGGGCAATCTGAATTCCTAACTCAGTTTTGAGGGCACGAACAATGTTTTTGACTCAACAGAAGGTTTGCGGTGTAATACTTTCGCTTATACAAAACTCTCATTTACAGTTGACTAGTATTAAAGGGTGTCCAACGAGTACTGTGTCAAATTATGTCACGATACGAATAAGAGGAAACTGAGACTGTGTCAAATGTTCTATCACTATACGATTAAGAGGAAACTGAGTATTGTGTCAAATGTTCTATCACTATACGAATTTATTAAGAGGAAACTGAGTATTGTGTCAAATGTTCTATCACTATACGAATAAGAGGAAACTGAGTATTGTGTCAAATGTTCTATCACTATACGATTAAGAGGAAACTGAGTATTGTGTCAAATTATGTCACGATACGAATAAGAGGAAACTGAGACTGTGTCAAATGTTCTATCACTATACGATTAAGAGGAAACTGAGTATTGTGTCAAATGTTCTATCACTATACGAATAAGAGGAAACTGAGTATTGTGTCAAATGTTCTATCACTATACGAATAAGAGGAAACTGAGTATTGTGTCAAATGTTCTATCACTATACGAATAAGAGGAAACTGAGTATTGTGTCAAATGTTCTATCACTATACGAATAAGAGGAAACTGAGTATTGTGTCAAATGTTCTATCACTATACGAATAAGAGGAAACTGAGTATTGTGTCAAATGTTCTATCACTATACGAATAAGAGGAAACTGAGTATTGTGTCAAATGTTCTATCACTATACGAATAAGAGGAAACTGAGTATTGTGTCAAATGTTCTATCACAATACGAATAAGAGGAAACTGAGATTGTGTCAAATGTTCTATCACTATACGAATAAGAGGAAACTGAGTATTGTGTCAAATGTTCTATCACTATACGAATAAGAGGAAACTGAGATTGTGTCAAATGTTCTATCACTATACGAATAAGAGGAAACTGAGATTGTGTCAAATGTTCTATCACTATACGATTAAGAGGAAACTGAGTATTGTGTCAAATGTTCTATCACTATACGAATAAGAGGAAACTGAGACTGTGTCAAATGTTCTATCACTATACGAATAAGAGGAAACTGAGTATTGTGTCAAATGTTCTATCACTATACGATTAAGAGGAAACTGAGTATTGTGTCAAATGTTCTATCACTATACGAATAAGAGGAAACTGAGTATTATGTCAAATGTTCTATCACTATACGAATAAGAGGAAACTGAGTATTGTGTCAAATGTTCTATCACTATACGAATAAGAGGAAACTGAGTATTGTGTCAAATGTTCTATCACTATACGAATAAGAGGAAACTGAGTATTGTGTCAAATGTTCTATCACTATACGAATAAGAGGAAACTGAGTATTGTGTCAAATGTTCTATCACTATACGAATAAGAGGAAACTGAGTATTGTGTCAAATGTTCTATCACTATACGAATAAGAGGAAACTGAGTATTGTGTCAAATGTTCTATCACTATACGAATAAGAGGAAACTGAGTATTGTGTCAAATGTTCTATCACTATACGAATAAGAGGAAACTGAGTATTGTGTCAAATGTTCTATCACTATACGAATAAGAGGAAACATACGTATACACAGTATAATTGTCAACACTTTTTCATATCGGACTTTTTCAATTCATAGATCCTTGTAACTCTTGTATTGACCACAGCGGTCCGAATGAATTAAACTATTTGTGCGTAAGAAACACCGATCCCTTGGTTCGGTAGATTTTCATTATGTTAGAGGTATCAGAAGACGATGATGAAATAATTACATTTACCATAATCTATATATACCTCTTATAATACCTACACGTTTTATGCTAATCTGATGTGAAAACATTTATACAGATAACGTGACATACTATTACCCAAAACGATATGATTCCCAAACTATTACACCAAAACGATATGATTCCCATACTATTACACCAAAACGATATGATTCCCATACTATTACACCAAAACGATATGATTCCCATACTATTACACCAAAACGATATGATTCCCATACTATTACACCAAAACGATATGATTCCCATACTATTACACCAAAACGATATGATTCCCATACTATTACACCAAAACGATATGATTCCCATACTATTACACCAAAACGATATGATTCCCATACTATTACACCAAAACTATATGATTCCCATACTATTACACCAAAACGATATGATTCCCATACTATTACACCAAAACGATATGATTCCCATACTATTACACCAAAACGATATGATTCCCATACTATTACACCAAAACGATATGATTCCCATACTATTACACCAAAACGATATGATTCCCATACTACAGGGTGTCTCAAAATATATGTTACCATTTCAAATGTATGTCATTTTATAATTTGACAACATATGCTCTTGATTTATACATTTAAATAATCTTGGTTGATCGAAGTTTCTAACAAAATAAAGAACGGGAAATATTTGAAGTCACATTACAGGAAATAACGACATATGACGTCAGTTGTTATTCAATGTGGCGTCGTCACAAGCTTTGCCTACTGGATATATGAAAACTCAGATATTTTTAATGTTCTTTGGTTTTCTGGTGAAGCCCACTTTCATCTAAATTCTGCATTTAATAAGGAAAACTGTCGTTATTTGGGAACAGAAAAAACAGACTATTATCTTGAAATCCCCTTGCACAGTAAACAGATTGGAGTTTGGCCGCTATGAGTTCACAAGGCGTAATTGGCCCATTCTTTTTGACGATGAAGACGGACACGTTGAAACCATCAACAATGTGCAATATCTAAATATACTCAAACGCAAATTTATGCCAGCACTGTGTTGGAGGGGTATCGATATTACTCAGATATGGTTCCAACATGATGGGGCTACCCTGCAAATACCAACCATCGTGGTTGATTGGTTTCAGTAGACATTTCGAGACATGTTCATGTCATTCAAGACTAACAACGAGTGGCAATCACACTCACCAGATTTTAGTACGCTAGAGTTTTACCTGTGGTGATACTTAAAGGACAGGGTGTACAATCCTTCCCCAAAAACTCTGGAAGAACTTATGGTGAACATCAGGTGGGAAATCAGGAAGATAAACAATGAAACATGCAAAGCTGTAATCAGTTATTTTAACAAACGACATGACGTCGTTATTGAACAAAATGGACGTCATTTAGAACATGTGCTGTAATTGTAAACCCAAAAATATTTGTGTAAGTGTAAATTATTTGTTTACACTGAGCATACCAAATAAAACTTTACTATGTATACAAATTAGTAGTATAATTATTTCAGGAGTTATTAACATCAAAATAGAAATATTACCATTTAAAATGGTAACATATATTATGGGACACCCTGTATTACACCAAAACGATATGATTCCCATACTATTACACCAAAACGATATGATTCCCATACTATTACACCAAAACGATATGATTTTCACGCAAACAGTAGGACTCATCTATTTCATGTTTCATGTATTTAACGTAAAAGCATTTTACATGCGATCTATTTAACCAGTGCACATGGTGAAATATTCTAGCTTTTAAAAAGATGTATCACTCTTAAACACTTAAACAAACAACAGTAACCAAACCGTTAAATTGTATTTGGCCATATGGAAAGTTCAACCTTCCGATAAAATACATCTCGACTTCCAACCTATTATACATCACATTATACTGGATTAAGCTTTCGCTGCCTATATATTTATATATTTATTTTAAAGATACTTAACAAACCTAAAGATTATATTGATTTATCAACATTAATTTTATGATCATGTTAGTAACTAACACGGTATCACTAGGGAATAGCTCTCTAGTACTCATCGCTACTTTTCCAGAATTGGATGATTGGAATGTAACGCTTAATATCTGCAATTAACACATGGACAAACTCACAGAAACATAACAAGCTGTAATGTTCATAGGAGTGTATCATTACATCTATTTACGACCACACGACGAGATGGAGAGCGAAACTACTCTATCTGCTGATACAATAAGAACCTGAACGACTTCTTTAGCTTCCATCCTTGTATGGAATTAAGACAATCTGGAAAGTTAGAATCGCTGAGGGACTTGCAAATACGATTTATTCTATAGCCTCTACAACTGGCTTAACAGCATGAATTAAACTTTCTGACTCATTGATTTAATGACAGATGCTTATGCAGAATTCATCACCGAACGTTTCATATTTGTTGTAATCTACTGCACAGTGATGCAGACACAAGATAGTAGGGAAATGTATAGACATGGGCTGGGTTTAAAAACTTAACGGGCAGGTAGACACAACGGAAGATATTTTGGAAAAGTTTGTGATAGAGATGGCGAAAGCAGACAAGGGAGAGATTAGTACCGGGTGACAGATGATAAGTAAATATGAGTGCTGCCACGGGATTTACAACCTCGTCTGTAAGTGACGTCATTTCAACGCAACATGATTGTGATGTCACTATTTGCAAGCAGCAAACAATATTTACTCCATTTTGGGCAAATATTGGTTTCTGTCAGTACATGGTTACGTTTCATGTGACGTTTTCTGAAAATGACATTACTGAAAGAAGAAGTTGGAAATCGTACAGCGGCACTCATACATGTTTTTAGAAAGAGGCAAGGCATTTCAGAGAGGAAATAGACTGGGAATAGAGGGGAATAGATGTACAATATTAAGAAAGCTTTCAAGTGAGTGAGTGTGTAAAATAAGAATATATAAAAGATAAGTATTTAGAAAGAGGCAAGGAACTTCAGAGAGGAAATAGAGTGGGAACAGGTGGGACTAGATGTACGAGCTTTAGAAAGCTTCAGAGAGAGTGAATGAGAGTGTAAAATAAGAATACATAACGAGTTGTATGAAGAAGTTTGAAGGAGATATGTATGAGAGAGGTTCCGAAAAGTAAAGAACGAAATTAATAAGAAAAAATGCAATAAAGCGGGTGCATAAACAACGTAAATTACAAAAAAGAGACCCAGGAAAGGTATAGAAGAGGGGGTTGATAACTAAGTAGCGCAGTATTTTGTCAATGAATAATTAGTTTTCCTTAAATCAAATAATATATAACCATACTATTTCCAATGCAACATGTACAAACGGTGTAACAATACCATGCACCATCTACTGGAATATTAATGGATATTTTACAATATCTCGCATAGATAGATTTCCCCCATGACATTTAGTTATTCATGAGTTGAGCATGTGTTGTGTCACCTATCTTGTCAACAAAAAGTCCATATTGCCTCTTGGGACCTGGACAGAACAAGATAATGTAGAATAATTAAACAACAGCGAATATTACAACGTTGTTATGATTACACTTGGGGAAGATGAGATGTCTGTACAACTTGGTAAGGTATTCGTGTCTAATAAAAACTATCAAAATATTAATACAGTAAAACCTCAATAATACGATCACCCTTGTGACACTTGAAAACTGGTCTTAATATTAAGGAGGTCTTAATATTGAGGTTGAATAAAGAGCGGAACATTCAAAATATACTTGAAAAGTGTGGTCTTAATTTTGAGGTGGTCTTATTATTGAGGTGGTCTTTAAGTGAGGTTTTACTGTATTGTATTATTGATATTTGAACTGGTTGATGTTGAATAGCACAACAGCACTGAGAATTTGAAAAGACTATGTTTGCTAAACCATATGTGGTACCAACAGTGTTTTGTTGATTAGTTTTCCAATTCCCCCTTTTTCAATTTAGTCTCTACTTCATTTCCTCGTTCTACATTCTGCCATCAGGTAATAATTGCTCTTTCGTTTTGATAGGAGATACTGTTTTACATCTATCACCTTTGATTCATGTAGACAAGCTACAAATGGCTTGAAGAAGACCTAGCCAGTACAGATTGTGAACTAGGGACAGTGAAAGCTTAACTGCTCGCTTATATACAAAATACGGTTAGGGCGCCTCAGTGGCCGAGTCGTTATGGTCTTTGACTTTAAATCTCTAGCCCCTATCCACTGAGTGTTCAAATTCCAAACTGGATATATAATTGGTACGTGAAGAAGCCATTTAGAGAACTTGAGGAATGTCGATGGTTCTACCCGGGTGTCCGTCCGGGGTCTTCGTCCGCCCTTATAGCTGAAATAGTCACTGCATGGCCCTGGCTGTTTAATGGACTTAATGATCCATTAAAATATAAACAATAAAACACAAACTAAACAAGAAGTATCTTGCAAAACGATGGTCGGCGAAATTTGTTGTGCAACATTAAAAATTTCGAAATGATACGATTGCTTCTCATTCAAGATCCAAATAAATTTCGGTAAATTCACCGAAATTCAGTGGATTTCGGTAAGGTAACGTACCCCTTTTCGAAAGGTTAACCAATCCGCGTCATGGTTACAAACGTTGATCGGTTGAAGATACATTCCTTGGTGGTTAACGTAAGATTTGATAGGTTTACACAACACTGATATGCAAAAAGCAAAGCCATGTTAGGTACGGCTGTGCTAAAAAAGGTTAAACATGGCGATGGACTTTTAACATTCTTACGTTCACGTGCATAAAAATGAGTCATGTTTGAGGTATCCATTCTCTAACTTGCAAAACGTGTTGAACAAATATAAGAAATCCCGTCAAGTATTAGTAAATTCCCAGGCATATTACTATAACCCTACAAATGCATGTATATTAATTACCCAATTTGTGATTACGTCCAAAAACTTACATACAACTAACTAGGCAATAGAATTTCATGGATCCTGGAATTTGCCATAACTGGCACATATATACTGACAATGTATATGACAAGTTAAGTAAACGGATGTGTTTCTATGGCAACTGTTTAGGAAATGCAAGTATTATTAGAGCGATAAGTAAGCAGGCATTAGCAGACACAACACATTCGACTCGCCTGAGACGGCATGCGTTGATAAATTACTGCAGAACTGAGTAAGTAGATGAGAACATCTATGGCGGTATTGATTCTGCGACGAAAATTTCAGGCAGCGACAAAACAAAAATTAAAATGAATTAACTCTAGTAAAGGCGAATTATATCGTGTTTCATGCTCAACTTATACGTTGGATACAAATCGAAACATATATGGTGACTGAATAGTCAGTTTGACCATGTCTAATACAGAACAGAGCATTGTCTATTTATCTAATATTTTCACAAATACATCGCGAAAAATGTCAAACAAACATAAACATATTTTGTGCCCGATTTTGTAATATTTTAGATCTCATTTACCACCTTCATTATATGTGATCATATTTACATAAATAAATGGTCGTCGGGACCGGCTGACTTCATTATAACCAGTTTTATTCCACATTCTTTGTAAGCGTGTAATAGCTAATTGAGATGAAGAAAGTCACAGTGCTATCCGCGGTTTTGAAAGATCCGATTTCGCTATAACCATATATCACTGTAATTGATTCTCTCAAGTACCTTATGGGGAAATATAAAATTGAGAATAGAGTTTTCAGTAACGACATAAATTATCTGAGTTTTTATTGAAACATTTAACAAACGAATGTAATCACCTACAGCAGAACCTCATTAATAAGACCACCATTGGGACCCTTGCAAACTGGTCTTCTTATTAAGGTGGTCTTAATATTGAGGTTAAAATAAGAGGAAAACAGTGACAATGGACTTGAAAATTGTGGGCTTAATTTCGAGGTGCTCCTTTTACTGAGGTGGTCTTTAAGTGAGGTTTTACTGTATATACTGAAGTATCTGACAAATGCGCATGCAAACTGGTCTCAAGTTATACATCTCGTATCCTGGTACTAACGTAAGGCTGAGACAAGAGGCTCTATTCGATCGGAAACAAAAAATAGCCAATAGGAGTTCGAGAGATCTTTTCTCAGGAAGAACTTTAAACATCGTTCATCTGTCGTGTTTCTCCACTATACATTAAAACTAATAGGAAATAAACAATGTTATCGATTTTAAAATTACACTGGCAGTTTACGACCTTGTTATTCGACTGCATTTTATGCGAAACACGTATTTGTTGTGAAAGATTTTCCAATTTATCTTGAATCATCGACTTTGTAAAATGTCTGCTCTCGCTTAATCTCTGTTCATACCAAAACTATTTGAGATTATAATTATCCTGCAAATTAGCAGGTACATCTAATTTGCATGCTTATAGTTTGCACGTTAATTGGCATAATGGTATATTCGAGTTCCTTTAAATCTTAATTCTTCAAGCGATTCTTTAGAAATCTTTGCTTTTAGTAACGAAATATTAATGCCAATTATTAATTCAGTCTTTCGATATAAAGAACCAATATTTCGATTTGAAGAAATTAAGATTTTGATATTATGTCGAATTTTCGACATAATTTTATAACGAATTGAAATTTCAATATCGAATTTAATACATTAACAATACATCTGGCATTAATCATCAGTATTTTTCGAATATTCAATTGCAAAATTTTAGGAAACTCATTCGAATATTCAGTGATAAAACATTGTAGTTATTTTCAATAGTTTAGCATTGGTTTACGTTAATAACGATTATATAATCTTAATTCCACAGTAGTCGTTCACTAGAATATTTAAATCATATATGAATAAAATCAAGGATTCCCTGCTGAACTATAGTCCGTGTTTAAAGGTATATCTGGCTCATCTGAACCTAATTGTTTTTAACGGGCTTCATCCAGTAGTGTTGTTACGTTGTCTAAAACAACACTAATAAGACCCATTGCCCTATATAACCGTTTTAAACATTATTGTTTAATCATATTACAAGAGACAAAACTAGTAAAAAACACCCGCTAGTTAAGACTGGATTTTTTTTTAATTTCATGATAATACAAATGTATTTTTTCGTCAAATACAGAGAAATACATTATAAATGTATTCTGTGATAATGCATATTTATTGAAGTTTTAAATAGATAAAGTATATCATTCATGATTGTTTAGATTAACAAATGAACAAAAAATGAGCATAATATAATCTTTAATATATACTTGAGAACGCATCGTGCTCACAATAACGGTATTCTTAATCGATTGTGAATTAACTATAAAACTTTGTATTGGTCACGATCCGCTCGACTATCAACCAATCAGATTGCAGTATTGATAATGATATACAATCAAACTTAATATTATTCGATAAAGTACTTACAATAATCGGTATCCTTAACATACATCGCGGTTAATATATACATATATACATCAATCATCTCATCAGTTCATAATATCTAAGTAACATATGTTTTATTCAATTCACTTTGATCACGTGGTGATATGTCATGTAGGCATATGGTTAACATTGCTTCATTGCTGTGACAGAAGTCAATATAAATCATTTATCGTGAATAACACGAGTTGAAGGTTAGCGCTTATTGAAAAACGCTTCATCATCGCTGTAGTTATTGTTACATAGCTGCACCTGACAATACAGCTAACTCACAATAACTAACGACAGTTTTATAACCATATAACGTAAAGTTACGCAGGAATTACTCTTTTTAAAAGTTCCAGTCAAATTCTGCTACTTAGCCAAGCATCAGATATTGGTAACCTGATTTTGCAAAAGCATCATATTTCACATTGCGAGGAAATTAAATGATGATAACACAAACAATATGATATTTATAAGAACCAACATTAAAGAGCAGGTTGATATTTTGATATAATTATAATAAAATTCGGATCATATAATTTACTACACTAACAAGTGTGTCGGGTTTCTTGAAAATTATGGAACGTTATTGCGTGGCGCTAATTAATATTGGTACTCTTGGATAAATGATATGTTAGTAAATTATGAAAGCTATTTTTTCTGTAACTTATCCAAAAAAAACACTTCGACATAATGAAAAACTTCGAGAAAAAAATTTGTTTTAACCGACAGAAATTCATATAGACAAAGAAAGATAAAATCGGGACTATTGAAAAACTTCGAGGTTACGGAAAACTCGTCTAAAGCGAGTTCGTCCTAACGAGAGTCGACTGTATAGACTATTAAATGAACAAGGGGTGTTTAAACAGTACTATAACTATCTAGTCGCTTGTTATAGTACAAGCACACATATTATCGCAACCACTCTATCACTGGCAAAGTTTCAACATATGCGCTCAATAATCTAAAATGGGACATTTGGGCAGTAAATTAAGTTGCGCATTTCATTTAAAAATATACTGTCTGCTGGCTAACATTGATACAGATATCGGACAAACTGTATTCGGATATTGGATCAGATATCGTACATCTTATTTCTAGACAGGCCGGAACTATGGTGTACAGTTCGCGGACACTTTTTACAGCATTGTACTAACCTATATCAACTAGGGTGTGTTTAAATCATCTGGTCTTTGTAGCTTTTCATGTAAATCCTTGCTCTAAAAGTTATGGAAAGACGCGATTGTGAACAATCACACGTGCTACAGTCGCGGCCAGAAGAAGTCGTGCTATATAACCAGTACGCGGAGACTATAAAAGAAAACACCTAATTAAGAATTAGCTTCAGAGACGTTTCTTTGATGATTTTATTTCAATACTTTAAAACCTGAAAGAATGAAGGTTTAATTAAATTCCATTTATTTTGGTTTAAATGGCCACATGTAATAAACAGAGAGTGTAGATACGTGTGTACCACTGAGCACTCTAAATGGATACTAAATCGAACTTTAAAATGACCATTTTGTTCATAAAATGGAACTATGCACTTGATGGCAAAAACAAGTAAACCATTTGGCGCATAACTGTACACATCGTGTCACATGCAAACGCCCAAATGATTAGGATGATAGTTCAGCAATTGTAACGGAACATTTCAGGCCTCGTGTTGATTAGTGTGGTGATACTTTGTAAAAAAATGCATCTTAATTATTAAAATCACTTAATATTCTTTCTCTTTTATTGATGTGAAGATGATTAAACAGACACTCATAATTAGTTTACCCGTTGACTGCAACAACAATGTTCGTTTACGTTTCTCAATCCGAGTTCGTCTGCTTGTAAGTTAAAAACCCGGAAAAGTACACGTAAGCGTTCCATACCAGAAGTAGAACAGTAGCGTATGCATAAGTGTGAGTACTATCGACGTCAGTCAAGAAAGTTGAACTATTTTACATAACACTAAATATGGAAGTGTCCGCGAACTGTTCCGTTCTGTCTATACGACTTCACGGTCACAGATATATTAATAATTTTCCGAGTATTGAGTACACAATTCATACACATCAACGTGGTTTTATACACTTGAGTGCCCGTATTACAGAAGCATCTTAAGTGAATCTTAAATATGTTCACTTAAGTTCAAAACTTCAAACGGATGTAATTCCAAAACCTCATTTAATCTGTTCGGTTGTTTAATGGTAATGGCAACATCATATTAATACTATTCATTTATCACTCTTGATTTGACCAGACAATAGCCTGTATATTTAATAAACCAGTTGAGGAAAGTGAAATTTCAAGGATAAGGATAAGATTTTACTTAAGATGTTTCTGTAATATTGCCCCAGATCTTGATGTTGTTACTCGTTCGTGCTATTTATAGTAACCATGGTCGCGATGTGCACGACTATGACTATAAATGTTGTCATCTCGCTGTAAGGCGTGATTATATTTGATCAGCAAATATTATTGGCATTTTGCAAGGTACAGAACTGAAATTTGCAATAAAAACTGCTTTCAAATGTGCTACATGAGATCGCTTTCTAAGCAATATAAACATGACAATTTCACTTCAAAGCATCAGTTATTTGTTTTTTTCTTTCTGTCGATTTATCAACACTGGTTTATATTGAGATAGTGTCTGGTTATCAAATAGCAAAGGCTTCATATCAACGTTAGTCATCATATTAACCATTGGTGTTTATCACAATTGGACACCTGGGTGAATAAAAACAATTCCAGTAAAATGAACATCCATGGTTTATGTCACATTTTCAATGATTCATAATGTTGGTGATGAATGTGCAGATATTTTTATAAATATATGTAATCATCTGTAAACTGAAAGGCACGCTATGTGTAATATTTCAAACGAACTATTGATAGTACAAACCAAAACAATGTCTGGTTTGCACGTTACCTATACAATGTGTACGTCTGAATTGACTCGGTTTCCACAGATTCAAATTATAAACTGGTAAACGCACAGATTGACTGATCTGAAGATACGATTCTCATGCAACGTCGGGCTGAATCTGTCCGATTTATAAACATACAATTCGGATAATTATACACGGAAGATTTGCATAAAACTGACGGTTTAGGGTGAAGCGTCGAACATCATTTGAATAATTTGGAGATTCATAATCTAAATATAGAATCGATAAAAATAAGTGTAGTTATAAGGTGTAGAGAGCACATGTTTTCTGTTGCTGTATGTATTGCATTACTCGTGCCATAACTCTTAAACAAAATCAAAGGACTGAAGGTCCTTGGAGGAGCTTCCGAGGCAAGACAGCACGTTTTCCATATTATCGCATTATAAATAAATACGCGACTATTCGGGTAAATCATTCGCCAAAAATGACACAAAAAATCCAGAAAAGCCGTTTATATCAAGACTCCCGAAATTTAACAATTGATATATCCCTTACAAATCAGCCATTATATTCATAAAATCTTTAAAAACTTTACATGTAGTATTTTCTTGAGACGATGACTATGGCGGTACTTCGAGTAGACCTTCCGGTTGTCGATGATAGCAAAAAGACGCTTAAGCGCCTCAAAAATGACAGAACAGAGAAAAATCTTTCGGAACATTTGCTTAAGTGTTTTATTCCTTTTTTATGTGTAAGGTTCGACCTCTATAAATCAGACAGGGCACGTAGAGAATACAATTATGAAACATTTTGAAGAATTAATTAATAGATTTTATGACACCAGTCATAAAATATGCATTCGCGTAATCTCCTTATTATTGACGTTAATGGATACGATCGTTAATTATAACAATAATTCTAAAATAGATTTTGGCAAGGGAGATTACCTTCCCGAGACATACATACGATGCTAGTGTATTTGGTATTAACTAACTACAGTGGACCGGATTTTTGTCTTTTTCAGAAGATGCTTAAGCGGTTTTCAAGTGGGTTTTAAGTGGCTGGCGACATTATAACCCCGCCCCTTTCTGAGTCATCTGAGTCATTTAAAGAATAATTTAAATATGGGTACACATATAACGCTACGTGTCGAGACCATAGGCTGTATATGAATCATTTTATGCGTGCATATTTTTATATACGGATTGATGTTGTTCCCAAATATGGTCAGTACTTGAGTACTTGACGTTCGATAGGCGGTATTTGAAAATAA
Source organism: Mactromeris polynyma (assembly GCA_032209605.1). Classification (NCBI taxonomy): domain Eukaryota; kingdom Metazoa; phylum Mollusca; class Bivalvia; order Venerida; family Mactridae; genus Mactromeris; species Mactromeris polynyma. Next base: position 9,253,752 of record JASFXZ010000019.1, on the reverse strand, counting down.
TTGTTTTTAAGTGGCGTCGGAAATAAGTATTTGTACAAATGGGCGTCATTTGGTATATTTGAATTAACCGTCGATCTGAAGTGGCGTCTGTATTTTAGTTTGGTGACGTCAATGTCTGACTCACGATAGAGTGACGTATATGACTCAGAAAGGGGCGGGACTATCATGACGTCAACAAATTAAAAACACACGTAATTTCCGTTAAATTCTCCAAAGTGGTGGGACTGTAGTTATCTAAATTCAAATGCAGAAACAAGCAATCGAAACTAGGAAAAGTGCAGAAATAAATCGATGTTGTCGTCACAAGGATATTTACAGAGTCCCTTAGTGATCAACATAATATTATATTAACGGTAACGATAAAAAGGGATGCGTTGTGATCGAAGTTTAGGGTTGCTGGCCCCTAAATAAGAACTGGATAGTAAACCAGGAAGAAATCCTCGAGAATTAATTAAAGAATTAAATTCATGTTGATGTAAATAAATAATTAAATTAACTACATTGTATTAGTAAAAACAACACAGATTGAAAATGACATTCAAGAGCAGTTTGTAGATATTGCACATGTCATCAACATTTAGCTCTCACAGTTTTGGCGAAATCAATACGGAATTCTGACATTCTAATCATCTAAGCTTTGTAATTACCATTTAGCGATACAATTAAGGCTTATTATCTGCTAAAACACAAACAATTAGTTAAACATATAGCGCAACCAATGTAGGAAAGTTATAAAGAGAAATGTGTCCTGTCGAGTTATTGTGGTCCACATTATGTTTGTAATGACATCTGTTTTGCTGTGTGCATGCATTATGTTATTATGCATATTAACTGTAAGGGTATTTTACCAGATAAGATCTGGGTGATATTTGTAAGTTAATAAAACATCAAATTATGTTTCATGTTCATATAACATTTAACACACGCCGGACCCAATCTCTCTATATATAGCATAGTGATGCAGCATGTAACTTGTATCAAGTTGATGATGATTTAAAAAAATGAAATGTCACCGTACTTGGTTCGCCAATTACTCTTCGCGTGCCCAATAAGCAATGTTTACTCGGCATACACGTAATGCAAACAAATTGTATCATAACAATAGAACTTATATTAATTCGATTTACCTAAAAACTAACCCAAAACAAGACATGAAGCGTGTGAGTTGAAAAATAATTCACGCCTCCGTTAAATCTGACTATTCGCACATTTATGACAACCCCTGTGGAATTATAAACTTGGCAATAAATCGTTCTTGGAAACAAACACAATTAATGTGTTACGCCATTTTATAGTAGTTGCATCGATTTTCAAAACTGTGTAGTTTCGGAATTTCTGAAGAATGTTCTCAGAAAACTCTGGAACACGTCTTCATTATTCACCCTGTAATGCGATCATATGGAATCTAATGTCTTGATGTTATTTTATTCGACATTTACTGGAAATATTCCAACAGCGAAAATAATTTGTCACTAGTCACTATAATTACGAACATTTGTTTACGAAATCGGTGGACTTCGCATTTTATCGCCTATTTATCAGAAATTCGCATTCATTCTTTATTAGCGCTGCGAAATTTCACTATTTTGTGATAATTACTGCATGACTGTGGGTTTCTAAATGGCTTATATATCACGCAATGACGTTATTACAACTACAAGCGACAATAACACTTTTTCAGAATTAAGCAAAAATACAATCCTTTTAGCCTACAAAATAGATTCAAAAATAAATGGATGAAGTAAATAAGACTCGAAGCATCAAAAGCCTGGTGGTGACAGTTCAGCTTCAAGAATTCGCGAGTTCAACTTTATGAATTCACGATTTCATCTTCAATAATTCACTTTATCATCTTCGTTAAATTGAATTCGTGAATTCATGATGTTGAACACGTAAATTCGTGAAGTTGAATTTGAGAATTATTGAAGCCGATATGTCACCACTAGGCTTTCGTGCGAAGTACAGAACTTGCAAAACGATATCAATAGTATTAGCAATATGATTACAATTTGATACAATTTAAAGGCATAAGCCTGGGAATTAATCCTTGTCTGTGTTCGTGTTTTTTTAAATTTGGTTAGAATAGTACAATAACATTGTGAAACAACGAGGACGGCGATAAATTATTGTTTGCAGGCACAACGGCCTAGAACATGTAACTATGCTTTTAGCTTACCATTAATATAAAACGACTTGCCTGTCATTTATTTTTTATTGTACTGTAAAATCTCACTTTAAGACCATCTCAAAAATAAGACCACCTCAAAATTAAGAACAATTTTTTTCAAGTCCACTTCCACTTTTTGCTCTTTATTAAAGCTCGATATTAAGACCACCTCAATAATAATAAAGTCATGTTTTTAAGGGTCCCAAGGGTGGTCGTATAGTTGGAGTGTTACTGTATATTTTTAGGGGGTCCGCTTTTTTCAACATTTTTATTTCTTTCCCGTTGATGTTTACAGCAAGTTAGACGTGCTGTTTGAAGTGAAGTAAGAATCATCATGACCAAATCTCCTGAAGAAAAAATCCTCATGGCAGAGTAGACAGTTTGAAGTTTATTTCAATCCGATAATAGATACTGTGATTATAGTGCTATGGTATATTTAATCCGATTGGCAGTTTTTCATCCCAAACATCTATAAGTTAAATGCCACCAGTCAGACTTACAGATAACGTATTTATAAGCCAATGCTCTTTTAGATACCTTTGGGAAACAATAAAGTCAGTTTGACATGAGTAGGCGTTGGCAACCGTTAATATTTCTACTCCCCCATCATCCACGCAGTGGTTTTCCTTTACAAAGCACACTGAACTCAGCCATCCCAATCATTTAATAATCCAACGTTAAATCATTGTTGTTATATTCTGATTTTGTATACTAGTCTAAAGTGCTCACCTGCAAGTACAATTGACCTTTCTGCAGACGCTCCGTAGCCACGCCCCCCTTAGTAACAGGTTCTCGCTGTAACCACGTTAGACAAGCCATGTCCAATATGGCGTCGAACAAAGAACTATAACGGGCTGATGTAGATAGTATTCCTTCGGATTTTTCCTCATTATATGATATTTCGACTTTAAATCATATCTTGACAAAATAAATATTACATAATATAGATTTGCTTTGACTAGATTAAGAGTATTGAAACGGGAAGATGGAATAAACCTTAAATGCTATACCACGATCAGAAAGAAAATGTCAACTATGTATAATGTTTTAGAAGACGAATTTCATTTTATATTAGAATGTCCTTTATATCAGATAAATTTTGAACCGATTATTATGCAATACATTCACACGTGATAATTATAATTCCATATAAGTCCATGTTTGCAGTTTATTGCGGGATTACAGGGGAAGTATTTACCCAAAAAAACATGAAAGTTATCTGTAATGTCCATCCCCTTATGTATAATGTTATTTAGTGTGAATGAAAGTCATTTTAGTTATCAAGTTTAAGTATAGTTATGTTTGTGTACATAACCCACCTTTATTTTGTGTGGAGATGGACATTACACAAAAAGGGATGGACATTAGAATATCAGAATTATTTCTCAAATCTTCAAATCCTGCAACATATATTTCTACAAATTCCAGAAGTCATACTGTAAAGATACTATGATAAAATAGAAACAGAGGCAGACACAAGGCCAGTATTAGGTTGTACAAATTATATAATGTTATGCAATAAACAATAATGTCGCATGTGTGCACTATCTAGATGTAAATCTTATCCAGCCCCGTAATCAGCATTTCACAGTCTGGCCCAGTGGGAGTCCAATATGCATCCAATCAGTTTTTGCTGTCACCATCCGACACATATATACAGCAACGTTGAGAAATGTAAATACACACACATACATGTAAATTATTTTTATAGCCTTTAACTAAATGACCATTTATAAAAAATAAATGATCAGACTTGTGTTGAATGTTAGAAAATAGGTTTATTTATTTAACAAAATCAACATACTCGTAGGTGTGATATTTAGGATTTTAAACCAGATATATTACTAATTTCTATACGTACATAAATTGTAAACCCACAATGCAATTGAAATACATGTAAATTACGTTCGAAAGAAATACTTGACAGTGAGAAACCAATACTGGTATATCACATGTATTTAGATTTTTCATCAATATCAATTATAACCAAAATTAAGATATTTTTCTCCATGTATATATGTTTATAGCAATACATGTTTCAGTTTCATGTTTTTAATCGCAATAATTATCGATTTTATAATGATTCTGGTCATGAAAAATATATAAAGTAATGGCCGTCCTAAGCAAACACAAGTCCAAATACTTGCTTAATTGCTGACATAAGTCAATTATTTTTGTTTAGAAAAATAATATTATGTTCCCTCAATATACAGATATAATATAGTTGGTTTGATATATTTTCACATATATAATTTGCAACTGATTATGTGAAATAAAAACATTTTAAGTTGTAAATTTGTGTTTCTTCATGTTTTAGGGTACAGACTTTTCATTAACTTGTAATGTTTGTCTCCTCCCAGTCAAACTGATATTTAAAGGTAAAAATAACAAATACCAAACAAAAAGTCATCTTTTTATCAATGGGGCCTATCTGTTTGCGTTAATTCTAGACGGATTTAACTCGTGATGCGGTCTGCCGCACAACTTAATCCCCCGCATGCATTTTTTCCAAATTTGTCTTAGGTTTTGGAAAAGGTAAGAATTTCACGCCACCTATCAGTCTGGACATCTTTTGTCACTACACCTTTTCACCATTGTCAATAATAAACACCCTGTAATTTGCTTTCCCGAAAACTACCACTCTTAGACAAATTTGTTGACAACAGTGTAACTTGTCTAACAAAATGGCGTCGATAAAACAATGCCGGAGGTGTGCGCGAATACTGCAACGCGATTGGCTAACGCGAGCTGTCAATCAATATCTGCAGAAAGGTCAATTTCCCACATTCTCTAAAGTGCTACTGTGTACATCTTGTGATGAATCTAAATAAGGGAAGCTAGAATATTTATTATTCAACTGACAATCGCAGCATCTCGACAATTTCCGTAACAGTTCGGAAGGTTCGCGTATGAATATATCTCGGTAAGTGATTTATTTCTTACACTGTTAACTATAAGAGATGTGACCAGGGAAACACAAGTTAACTTTATCTAAATGTTTTGTGTGTCTCGTATTACTAATTGTATAAGATCTCTGTCATACTTTCCACAAAGACTTCATACGAGATTCACTTGCTGCTACCATTTTGGAACTACTTTCTTCCGACGTTACTTCCGATGTCTATTTTTTTTTAAAAAGTCGAGGTGATCCGATTGTTCAAATGGATCGAACTATCTAAACAAGTCATTTAACCTGTCAAAATCACATTCATCGTTTCAGATAATTGTCTCACCATGCAGTGAAGATTCACAAAATACAGTTATAGTATAAAGATATAAAGCAAAGAAGTTTTATGTTTCATAAGAACTTGAGTTATACAGACAAAAGTCGATCATGATCAAGGTATGGTTAGTTTATTCTACAGGAGATCGTCACCAATTATTTCCCTTTGTCCCATATATAGTTCTCTACCTTTGCCCCTTCTATAGAATATAAATATTTACATGTTCTATAGACAGGACAAAGGGAGAGACCTCTAGATGGAACAAAGGGAACTAACTCATGACAATCTCAACAAAATAATTAACCTCAATTATGACACAAATATTTGCTACTTATTTGAAGTAGAATTAACACCGAGTCTGCTTCCTGACAACCAGTGTTCCTTCTCTACTAAGACAACATGCTCGTGACCTTGACCTAGCTAAAATCCAACACCCGGCCACGCCTTCAGTGGATATAGAAAACATTTATATTTAGTAAAATATCCGAACTAAAGTAACATCAAAAGCAATTATATATAATCATAGCATAGATGTAGTAATTATGATACATTATGAGACATTGATTCCGTTAATGTTACACAAATTAAGCGCAAATTATATTCTATTCAAGTATAATTGTTTGAAGTATTCCGCCTGTATTTATCACATGAAAGCTTTTGTGATCAAATACTAATTCAGGGTTAATGGAAACGCTTGTTAGATAATCGGTATAATTGTGTTACGTATTCGTTCATTAACTTCAAATCAAACATGGGAATATTTGAGTTGAATGTTTAGGTCAATATTAAGATCACAACTCGCCTATCAGTTGTAACTAACGGAATACAGACCTCTTATGCAACCACAACGATACGCTTTTAATGTTATATAGTGGCTCAATTTGAATCTGAAAACAAAATGGTTGCACACATCCACGACAGAACTACGAAAGACTGTAGGTGACATTCACGTGTCATCATTTCTCTCATACAAACATCGCGATTTCACGATTTCAACTTCACGAATTCATAATGTTGCATCGTGAATTCTTATAATGACTTGAAAATTGTGGTCTTAATTTTGAGTTGGTCTTATTATTGAGTTAGTCTTATTATTGAGGTGCAGGTATTGTTATTGAGGTGGTATTATTATTGAGGTGGTATTATTATTGAGGTGGTATTATTATTGAGGTGGTATTGTTATTGAGGTGGTATTATTATTGAGGTGGTATTATTATTGAGGTGGTATTATTATTGAGTTAGTCTTATTATTGAGGTGGTATTGTTATTGAGGTGGTATTATTATTGAGGTGGTATTATTATTGAGGTGGTATTATTATTGAGGTGGTATTATTATTGAGGTGGTCTTATTATTGAGGTGGTCTTATTATTGAGATGGTCTTCATATTGAGATGGTCTTATTATTGAGGTGGTCTTATTATTGACGTGGTCTTATTATTGAGGTGGTCTTATTATTGAGGTGGTCTTATTATTGAGGTGGTCTTATTATTGACGTGGTCTTATTATTGACGTGGTCTTATTATTGAGGTGGTCTTATTATTGACGTGGTCTTATTATTGACGTGGTATTATTATTGAGGTGGTCTTATTATTGAGGTGGTCTTATTATTGAGGTGGTCTTATTATTGACGTGGTCTTATTATTGAGGTGGTCTTATTAATGAGGTGGTCTTATTATTGACGTGGTCTTTTTATTGACGTGGTCTTATTATTGAGGTTTTACTGCATATTGGAACGGTCACTGATAGAAACACCACTTACACCTGATTTAAGGGTGCACTCAACCTTACACTTATCCAACCATTACATAATGAGTGTAACACATTTACTTTCGGTTGGAATTAATTGTAGTAAAACTGTTGTTTTATTGTGTATACATTAGCAAATTGGACCACACCAGTGCATTAAGGCATGTCTTAAATAAGTACGAAAATTGCAAATTATTTCTTCCAGAGATGTATATGTCATGATCTTTCTGTGTTTTTCTTTCTTAAGTTGCTCTTTTTGTGATTACTGTGTCGGAAATATGAAAAATATTCATTTTAATAATATTATTTTTAGATTTTTTTCATGTGATATACCGTTTTTCTTGTGTTTTCATTGTTCCACATAAATTGTAAGTCTTTGCCATAATATATTGTCAATGGTCACAGGCTAAATACAGCCAATTTGCCAATAAACGAATGGATGAATGAAAAAGTACAAACAACATACAAGATTGTGCGACAACTTGAAACTTAGCAAACTTCCACCTAACTCTGGTGAATGTATCGCTCCGCCAATGAATACTATGCAACTTAACCGAGATAATCTGACCGCAGAATTTATGGGAAACCCCGGTTGTTATCATTGTGGTGAGACATCAACATCCTTTATGTATTGTTGTTAATTCACCTAAGCTAATACATCGTTTGAATGACTTTGCGACATCTGTTTGTTTCAATGTACTAGGCTACATGGAGCCAGTTTACAGACGACACCACATTTATAAGGTAATAAATAAACAATATAGTATATAACAGTATTGACATTATACAAAGGACACATTATCAGCATTGGGGAATATCTAGGTCAGAACATCATACATATAACAATTCAAAGGAATGGTATATATTTGTAAATTCAGTTGTAATTTTACGCCTATTTTCACCCGTATTCCTGCTATGCGCAGCGGTAAGTCGACCTAACCAGTGTTCCTTGTTCACCAACCCGTACTATAGTGCTGTTAGATTGACCGCAAACAGGTGTAAGAACTTGCAGGACCGATCCATGTCAATGTAGGTAAGAAAATATACTCGTGCGTAAAACTATAACTGCTGTTAGGTTTACTTTTCTATCAAAACGAAACCGCGGCTTTTTTCTCTGTCAAGCTTACGAACACACTCGAACAGACCAATACACCTGTTTTGAAATGTAATGGTCCAGGTAGTATGTTCATACATTCGCGGTTAATAAAACCGCACAATAACTTGTTCTTCCGTAAGCGACTGGCAACTTCCCACAATATTCAAAGTTAGAGGAGAACTGGCCTTTGATGTGTTGTCTTCAATCAAATTGAAACGGACAACACACACCTTACCCGAGGTTCGAACCGATCATCTCTAGATTGACAGTCCAGTGCTCCACGGTCTAAGCAAAACGAGAGGGACTTGTAAATAAAATGTCCCGGTTTAAAAAAACACTGATTAAACCCTATTGCTGTAATTGTATCGATGACTGGATATCATTTACACCAGTATGACGCATCATGTATCAATGTAACAGGTTTTTTACATGGAAACAGGTTGTCCTCGTTTATGCATGTAAGCACGCACGCCCAATCCACGGAAACGCATTCAATCAATGTTTTGTTGTTGATAAGAATACTTTTTTGTATTTCGATGAATTGGAGTTGCTAGGCAACCATATACAATTTAAAACAGTCTGGGTTTAGAAGCTATGTTTGTTCGTTAGCTTTTTCAGTAGCACTCATTCCGCCTTTAATGTAAATTAGGTTGATACTGTTCATACAAAGTAATGGTAGTATACTTGAGCGTGTTCGCATAGCATTTATGTCAAATAGATTCGAATCGAATATCTTGTACGTTGTGTTCTTAGTAACATCGTAGTACAGAGAACGGAATAGTATGTATGGTAAACATTTATAGTTGTGTTAACTCTTAAATTGCTAAGGCAACTTTAATTATTTTCATTTTGTTTAAACAGTCTACAAAAATATGACGGTTATATACGAGTAAGACGCGTAAACCGATAGAGGAGAACAATCGAGGCTTATCGTATTTAGAATAATACATTGTACACCATTTTTCATCCACCTTTGGTTCATATTTTAAGTCATTTGGGACAAGACACGAAACATGAAACCCAGGACCCTCGATTAGTTCACAAGACCTGCCACACATAGCTGAAGAATTGCTGAAACCGAGTTACAAGATGGCAAAATAGCCGGAAGTACTGACAGTGAAGAGTAGCCTGGTGTGCAGTTTGTCACTGGTCCGTTTAGTATTGTTTCTGTCTACACCTGTCGATAGAAGTTCTGATTAGTGAATGTTGCTCCCCACCCCTTATTATAATTATAACATCGCGTGCGAAATATGAATTAATGTCAGGAACACACAGAAATAAATATACTCTTCAATTAATTATGATACACATTCACCTGAAACTATGGCAACATAATGAAACAATTTACGGTAATATTGAATGATTGAAATATATAAATTACACATACATGTAAATACTTAATCAGGCTTGGATCTATACGGCAAACTGAACTCTTATTCTCAACAAATATGTGGAATATAGTGAGTAGAAATAAGTCAATTCATTTGTATCAGGAAAAAGTACAGTAAAACGTCACTTAGAGACCACCTCAATAATAAGATCACCTCAAAATTAAGAACATAATTTTCAAATCCATTTTCACTGTTTTGGTCTTTATTCAACTTGAATATCAAGACCACCTCAATCACAAGTCAAAGCTCGAAGTGTCTTAAGGGTGGTAGAAATTTGACATATTACCGCCAAAGATAATATTTCCCCGCACAGTTGTGTCGGCCTTCACTGGTAAATGCATCTGTGACGTCTAGTCGCTTGTAACTAGACGGATATATATAAAGTCTGTGATGTAAATACACAAACAAGTTTTTTGAAAAAAAGATTCTTTACAATAACATATGTTTTAGCTACATTTTAAAAATAAATGGACTGATTCCTTTTTTCTCGCTGCTTAATTAATCCATTTAAGGCATTCGGACATCTTCGGTCTGTACCATGTATCTGTATTAGCCGAGGTTATCCGCATGGTTTTTGTGGTAACTGGGATCAAGTTTAAGCAGTATTGTATTCATACACTACAGAAAGACAAACTATCTGAGAAGCCATGCTTGTTACTTCACATTGCAGAACTATATCGACTCCCGTGACTGTGTAGTTGAAGCATCCGTTACGTGTGCAGGAGATCAAGGTTTCGAATTCCTACATGATTCCATTCAGTTGGTTAGTCATCGGCTAGTTCAATATTGGTTACAGTTTGCCTTCCTGTGTGTTTAGTGATTGGTAATTAAAGATAGGTACGGGGGATCAATGTGCTCGGTAAGTAGTTGTCTCCTGAACGAAAGCCTGTTTGTGCCATTTCGGCTTCAAGAATTCGCTAATTCGACTTCATGAAATCACCTGTTCAGCTATATATTCACGATTTCACGATTTCAAATTGTGAATACATGAATTCGTGAAATTGAAATAGTGAAATCGTCTAAATTGTAAAGTTGAACTCTTGAATTCTTGAAGCTGAAATGTCACCATTGGGCTTCATACTCCTGAGACAGAAATGTTACTATAGGAGTGACACTATGATGAATGCACACTGTAACAATTAATATAGTAAAAATCGAAAAAAATAAAGGCATCATTACACCTAAGCATGAAATATGTGTAAATTTGGCAAAAAAACTCTATTTGTTCGATTTTACTCATAAAGAACATGACAAGATAATTTCAAGATTTAACGAATCTCCGTCACTGCCTTCAAACAAATACATATTTAGCGGAATATCTAATCTAAACATTGATTATCTGCTAACTTTTTATTATCATCATATTCCAGAGAAATGATTGATGGTAGTTCCTACAATAATCTAAATATAATCCTCTATCAGTTTATACACAGCTGGTAAAAATACCCTAATGTTGTCAAATTTGTAACACGACTATTGTAACATAATAAAAAACTAATTTTTACAATGAATTATCACACTTTTTAGTACTTTTTACGGATAACATTTTCACGTCTTAAATTCCGTTCAATAACGTGAGTGCTTAAAAAAACATTCGGAAGAAAGCAAGTTATGCATTGATTTTCTACAAGCATTTAAGCATAATATTCCACGTCTAGTCTCATGAGTCCGATACTTGCTAGCATAGCCGACAACACATGTACAGTAACATCTAATTAATAAAAACATCCTTGCAACCCTTGAATTGGTCTTGTTATTGAGGTGGTCTTGTTATTGAGGTGGTTTTGTTATTGAGGTGGTTTTGTTATTGAGGTGGTCTTAATATTGAGGTTGAATAAAGAGCCGAACAGTCAAAAATGGATTTGAAAATTGTGTTCTTAATTTCGAGATGGTCTTATAATAGCGGTAAGGTTTTACTGTAACGTGAAAACAAGTCCACGTACCAAATAAGAGTTTCCTCAATCATCGAAAACATTTGCGAACTATCGATGCTGCAATACTATTAAGAAATGTTGCAAACTGGGGGGGATATCTGAATATATTATCATTATGACTGGGAATACACTCCAATGGTATATCTTCCTTGTGCCAATTATGCGTTTTCAAACGTTTACATGTATTCGTGTTTCGTGTTGCCTTGCGTTTTGGGGTGGCCATGCACTTTGTAACAGTTACTGGCTTTTTCCTTGCGTTTTGGGGTGGCCATGCACTTTGTAACTGGTATTTTCTTGCGTTTTGGGTTGGCCATGCACTTTGTAACTGGCTTTTTCCTTGCGTTTTGGGGTGGCCATGCACTTTGTAACTGGCTTTTTCCTTGCGTTTTGGGTTGGCCATGCACTTTGTAACTGGCTTTTTCCTTGCGTTTTGGGTTGACCATGTACTTTGTAACTGGCTTTTTCCTTGCGTTTTGGGGTGACCATGCACTTTGTAACTGGCTTTTTCCTTGCGTTTTGGGGTGACCATGTACTTTGTAAGTGGCTTTTTCCTTGCGTTTTGGGGTGACCATGCACTTTGTAACTGGCTTTTACCTTGCGTTTTGGGGTGACCATGCACTTTGTAACTGGCTTTTTCCTTGCGTTTTGGGGTGACCATGTACTTTGTAAGTGGCTTTTTCCTAGCGTTTTGGAGTGGCCGTGTATTTTGTAAGTGGCTTTTTCCTTGCGTTTAGGGTGGCCGTGCACTTTGTAAGTGGCCTTTTACAATACTACTGAATTTGAGGTTCTTCTCAATGGTTGTTGGTAATGTGGTGAAAACAATTCAGCAAAAAGTTTTGCTTTATACTGCCATGCTTCAAGGCATTGAACTTGTACATCTCTTTTGATTAGCTATGATTTCTAAACTTCGAAATATAAATATATTGATTAAATGAGCTTAAGACTGATGTCAAGTCAGGTCTTTGGTGAAATCAGAGCCAGGGAAGACACTGGTAAGTGTAATATGATCAGGCTATCCTTAAATTGTTTTATGGCATAACAATACCAACTCCTTAAAATGGCCCCCACTCACATATCTTATTGAGGTGTATAACTGGGATCTTTTTGGGGATCTGTGTTTTAATAGTAAACATTGAATGACCATAACAGGTAATCAATAAAATATAACTTACTAACATCTCTCCTATTTTTTGGTTATGTCATGCCAAACAATCATTGTCTAAGGATGGGCTTATCTGAATCTCTTACATTTTGTATACATCATTTTAAGAACATTTTCAGATACTTCTAACGTTTAAAGGATATATAAGTTTTCCATTGTTAACCCAACTCATAACTTAATGCATATTCCGTGTAATGTTGCCTTTTAAGAGAAGCCTTGTAGAGTCTACAATTTATATTGTCAGAGGCGAGGCGTATTTCCCGATTGACGATCAGACTAGCGTGTCTGATCGTCCATCGAGTACCGTGTAAGAAACAGAAATGAAAACCGACGAGAGAAGCCTTGATGTTCAAAAGGAAATCATTGTCTGTACAGAATTTGCTAATTAAATTTCAAGGATAGTATTTATGTCAAGACACGAAGCAATGAACTCAATGCAGACTTTCAGTGAAAAATCAATGTTAATACGAAACCACGACACTTTGTCGGCGTACTAATCAAATCATCAGAAGCAATCTACGGAGATATAAGCTGAAACGCTCGTATGACAGAAGCGGTAGTGGAATAAGATTTTACAGATTTATAGACAGTATGGTTGATAGATTGTATAACAGTCAGTTTGGAGAATGCTGTTTCCAACTCGGCAATGCTTGATGGCCACTGGGATAGAAACAATAAATGTATAAGTCATGATTGTCAGAATAAAAAGTTTTGAAACTATTTATCTAAAACATAACCAATTAGGCTACATGGATTCGACTGAAAGGTCAATTCCCAAATGTATGATTACTTACCAATAACTTAAACCTTTGAACATATGACTTAAATCTTGCTACACTGACAGTTGTGTGACCCTATTAGTGTTTATATTACCCATAATACAGTCGTATAACATTGCCATGTAATATCTGGTTAAAATACAAAATTATTGAGATAATTGAATACATAATGCAGACTACAACATACAAGAAGAAATGAATCGATAAAGACCTAACGGCTAGACCAATCGTGTCGTATTTAGAAAATTCATTAACACCATGTTTGATTCATGCTGAAGCATAACAAAACACGTAGACAAATCTCTACATAGTGCAACCACCCCGTCGCGACCTTTTGATCAAATGCGCAGCCGAGACCGTGACAGACAGAACCATTCTGATTGAGCTCTGATGTACAACAATACCACCAGAAACGAAGAAAATGTGACTATCTCGTTCTGTTATGTAATGGAAAATTACACAACTAATCTACTTATGTAATACTTAGGATTTTTACATTATTAAGACTATAAGAAATGTGGGGCATGCAAAAAGCTATATGGAGAGGGGGGGGGGACTTCTGTACGTAAATTAACATAAATGTCGTATACAACAAAGCGTTTGCAACATTTCGTGGTTTTGAATAAATATATATATAAACGTTTAAGAAGTCGAACAGGAAATGCTAGATACAAAAAACGCGGACACTACCCATGGAACCAGGAGCGTGAACAATATACACATACAGTAAAACCTCACTTAAAGACCACCTCAATAATGAGACAACCTCAAAATAAGATCAAAATTGTCCATTTTCACTGTTTTGGTCTTAATTCAACCTCAATATTAAGACAACCTGAATATTAAGACCAGTTTTCAAGGGTCCCAATGGTGGTATTATTATTGAGGTTTTACTCTACATCCAAACAACCACACCCAAGAAGGGACGCTAGAAAAACATAAATGATGTGTACAGATTGGAGTACCGCCTTGGACAGGAGGCAAAAACACCACTGGGTAATCATACAGTGTTTAAAGGTGCACCCAATCTCACCACCAAACTAAACGAGCGAACAGTGTAGATAATATCCTCGGAGTTCGTTTATTCGAAACCATGTATTTTTCGAAATCAAATTTTGGACCCGATGAATTCGAATGAGCGAAGTCTGACTGAATATCACCTACGGACAACCCCTGAACATAAGAGACGGCGGACACAGGACAATACACCTTACAATGTAAGTTCGTTCGGCGACAAAAATGGGGGTTTTAAAAAATGCAAGCCTATTCATCTTCTATTTTTCATCATGACAATACGTGTCAGTGTCACCTGTATTCCTGCATCATTGTTGCCCAGAACATCAATAGTTGCTTCATTCTGTGCAGATAATTTCACATATGAATATTTGATAACGAAACTATTTTAATCTCATTTACGGTTAGCATGTGTCCTGGGGAAAACTTTAATCACGTAGCTACATATGGCAATCTAATTTTCATTTGATTTTATACTGTATACTTAATGCTTAATATGCCTACATAAACATGGAACAAAACGGTATTGGTCTATACATGTACATAGTTTCCAGTTTTATTAAGATAAGGTTGTATGTCTAACAACTACCATGCCCTAATTTCATAGTTTTATGTTATATCGTCTCATCATGTAATACTTTTAGGGATTAGGGATCTGTCTAGGGCCCATTTTTGTAGATGGGACACTCCATGTTCCTCTCTTTATCGCTTTTATACACACATTAGTAATACTATACGAATGCTGTGTGCAATATTATCTAAACACAACTGCATACAGACTCAACAGATCTCAGCTATAGTATTGCTGAATTTTACAGAAAACATTACCGAAACGAAACAGTAATGGCTTTAAAAGGAAACAAAGAAAAGTACATTCAGTTGTAGTAGACGCTACTTTAGACTTCATTAAATATTTACAGTAAGTAGCAAGACTGGTGCAAACTGGAAACATTAATCAAAAAGAAAGACAAAAAACAAAAAGTACCTGTTGTATCGCTTTGTGTTACTAGTCTGTTCTCCTGTCTGTGTTAATCCAGTAGATGGTCTTACAATTAAATAATTAAGTAGTGATAAAATCGGAGCAATATTCCAGTGATGTTCTAACTTTCCAATTGCATATAGACAGATAAATATTTAAAATCGATCCTGTATGTTATTAATGCTAAGCTTAGCCAATAAAGTACACACTTCGTCGCATACTTGCAACAGGCGATTTTGCGAAGAGCACATCGTGAAAACAAAGTATTTTCTATACAATACTGCCATACAATATCAGACGAGACAAAGCATGTTGCACATGGATGTTAATTTTACAGATATGCAAACGCTTATAGAATATGATTCTATCACTGAGTGTCTGGTTCCATATCGTCAATAAATACGTAAAACACTAAGGGGAACCAGCGTGTAGACGATAATACAAGTAAGCTCTTTTAGGGTAAACCTCGTATAAAATCACTGATAAATAGCATGACTTGGGCAAGTTCCAAAATCAATTATTTTAATTTGATTTAAGAACCTGATTGCTGCATGTTACTTAATATAATTTATAAACGGAAAACGTCCTTAGACACCAACTGTAGCGGCTCGGTCAATATTTCTGGAAGAACTGTATAGCGGTTTAGGATTCCCATTCTGTAGTCTTGCATTTGAATTAACTACTAGTAAATTCTACCATGGCGTGATCATCACTATTCCTGTGTCAGACCAGATTGATCGATAAGTTGAAATAACTCGATTCACGATCAATCAAAAAATAAATTTAAACTACATGTGTGAATACATACATATAAAATGCATTTTGCTTGTATAGGGAACTGAACTGATACCTCACCAAAGCGGTCTCCTAATATGTAACAACCATTTTGCAACATCACAGGACCCTATTTACGACCAATTTGACCTCCCTAGAGCAACAACCTCACAACATCAGGCGAAATTTGCATCTTCAAACAGTGATTGCTCTGGAAAGGGTGCACTGCATTTTAAAGGTATCACACAAACTGTAATGTCAAACTAATTATATCGAAACATGTAAGGTTTAGCGGTCGCACGTGTTCTTATATCTACGAAACGTATTTCCTCACGTCAGCATATTTTTGGAATGCGTTCAATGGCGAAGCAATTGTACTGGTTATACGACACATATGTACAAAATGTCCTGTACATAATATAGGATTTAAAGTTGAAAGCCCAGACAGCAGCAGTTTGCATTTACATACCGGCTGTTGATATATATACCTGCTCTTTCCTTTATTTTGTTTTTAATTTCAAACATCAATCAAGGAACAAGTCATTACATTTATCATATCAATTTGATGGATTCTTCAAGGTTTCATGTATGATTCAACGATTGCGAAATTCAAGAATCAACATCGCATATGTAGGAATTCAAACTTACGACCTCACGACTCAAGAGTCGATCACTCTACTCTTCGACTTCTATAACTCCCCGTTTCCCTTCCACATCTCGATGTCGACTGCATAAAGCACATGTATATAAGTAGAGATGATTCAGTGTGCGTTTCATTATGACTTCAGTCGCGTTTCATAAATATTACGCAAACCTAGTTTTAATAACCGCTATTTGTTTGGCAATTGATATACAGTAAAACTTCGAAACCTCGAACTGCCGTCGGATCCAGCAATTAGTTCGAGCCATCTATTTGTCGGGGCATCTATGGTATACATGTGTATGTACGAACTGACTACGTGTTATCTAAGTAGTTAAGTTAATACATTTCGGGTAGAATTTATACCAATTATGACACTTCGACGGAATTTATGCAATAAAGTTTACACTTTTGTTTAAGAATTTTATGAAATGGTAGTTAGGGACTACAAATTATGCTCGAGTGTTCGACCTATCTCTGTTCCATTGATCTACTGTTAGATAATATGAAATAAGAAAGAATTTCGCCGGGACTTAAGAACCTGTTGGAGGTATTTACTGTGTACGAGCCAAAACTGTTTGAGGTTTCGAAGTTTTACGGTATTTACTTGTTCCTAACTATCGCAGCTCTCACCGACAACACTATCCGCCCATACATCACAGACACAAAATATAGCCCATAATGATCTGTACGAAAACACCACATTATTTTAAAAATATGGTGATGGTAAAAGAACAAGGCAAAGTAGGGATAAACACCGGTATATCACACAAGATGTTCAATTAATTCATCCTACACAATTATTTACGTACAGTAAGTGACATTTTCATATGGCTTCAGGCTTTGATATGTAGTATTTCCCTTCCATTTTATGGAGGAATCTCGTGGACGTATCAGTGCCTCTATTATTTACAGTCCAATATCATTTTATCTGTGATGCAGACTTTTTAAATGCACCACTGTTCTGTGACATACGATCTAGCGATGCTATTTAGTGATAAATTAAGTCTGAAAGGAATGCAATTAATAAGCAGTGAAATGCCTTGGGTAGTGACATCGCTACTTTGTACATTCACATGTATTTAACATATATTGAATTGGCAAAGGACAGAACGTTGGAATATTTCTTCTGATAATATATGCAACAATATTTTATCATTCGAAGAGGAGTTTGTGTAGGTGTCTGTGTCCGCATCATTTAGTGGATTCCATAATACTGGATGCAATATAGATTCGTCATTTGTAATTAAATCATACAAAGGCGCTATCTGATCGAGACAAGGTTTTATTGATAAGATATAATTTTTACAATTTTAAACAATTTTTTTCAGTCCTATATAGTTGCCAGTTGACCTAACCAGTTTTCCTGGAATTAAATATCAACCAGTACTAAATTGTTCTTCCGCAAGCAACAGACAATTTCTCCACATGTGGAAGACATGATCGTAGCCAATGTCACGGAAGAACATAACTTGCCTAACCCGGGCATCGAACCTGGATCTGCAGGATGACAGTCGACCACGCTACCAACTGGGCCAGCCTGGTGGTCTAAACATGATTACATGTATATGTCTGTATAGATTCTTGTGATTTATATTCGTAGCATTGAATGATTGACATGAATATGGCACACCCATATTTGTAAGCAGTATTAAACTCTTGCTTGCATAATTTGTGGAAGAAATCCCAGCGTCTTGTCAGATTGAAAATTATACACAATTTGGCTGGTTCGTTTACAGGAAAGAAATAAATCGAACTATTTTTGCTGTTCTGAAAACAGCGGAACGAGAAGCTATCGACTAAACAATCTTCCATTTTACAAGCGTTTCCAGCCAGTTTGGAAACAGCTAACGACAAATCTGTTATTGGGAAAAAATGTAGGAAAAAACTTCTGGAATCTCCGTCAGGACTACCATTACTGCTGAAGTACTTTTTGGCCTTTTCATGGATTCATGGAGTCTAAATGCCATTACACATATTCGATATACAATTATCTAAGGAAACTTGGTTTGCAAATGGACGTTTGTATAGATATGATACATTACTTGTGGAGCATCGTTCTGCAAAATACTCATCAAAACATTGATCGTATTTCATCTGTGGCTGTGTGTAGGATTCGGCAGAAATCAATCGAGAATTTGCAGCATTTCAGACATGCAATTCGTTTGGAATCAATTATATCGCTTTCACGAATTCACCAATAAAAGTTTCCATACTGAACATTTTGCAAAATATATTATACAAGGTATAAAGGAAAATTAAACGTAAACATTTTAGTATGTATACTTTACTTAAAAAAGGAATGAAAAATTTGACAGGAAATGCCGTATTCAAACTGCACAGTCACCCAACACGCACATGCATATACTGAAGCAATATAATGTTGCATACCATTGAAATAATGATATTACTCCATGATTAAGAAAATGTGACATTTAAACATGTCGATATAATTTTCCCTGAATGTTCGTGAGGTGATCTTCTATCAAGATTGTTCAAATAATTTGGATTCGTCAAACACATGGCTGCCATGTGGGATCCACTCTTCCTAAACGTTTATAGTGCATTCTTGACAACAACCACAGGCCCAGCTTTGAATAAATCGCCTAAATATTCCTTGGGTAACCCTCTACCAAGAGTGATCAATTGTGTTATTTACTAAAAACAATGGCTTTCAGGGGTGGGGAATTCCCGATATATATATATATATATATATATATACACACTATACTTATAGTGGTAATTCTTAACATGCTAGAATATTTTTTGATATCTTTGTGAGAATCTTTTCAAAGATGTCAGGGGCTCAGGTGAGCGATTCAGTGCCTTTATATCCCTTCTTGTCTTATCTTAACCAACGGATCTGCCTAGGAAGGCTTTGTTTTAAGAACGTGAACTTTCTTGGTCTATTCTTTTCCACTGTCTGTATCAACGATTAAATCACGATTGTTCATTACCCGGATTATACGGAGTTCTTGCTCTTTACATAAAGATATTACGCCGTGGAAATTCCAAATATATTCAATGACAGACGAAGACATCCTTTACAGTGCAAGCGAATCACTGACCATCAGGTGCTTATTCTCTGTGTATTTTTGTGTATGTTGTTCTCAGATCGTCTGAAATTTCAAGCCGATTTCTTCAGATTCTGTATAAACAATCACGATTGATTGTATGACTGCTATATTAATTTCCTTAGGAATGTGGTGATGGCAAAATAATGCTTTGTGAGTTATAAACTGCAATTTGAAAAAATGTCAAGCTATAAAAGTAAACAAACTGTTTTGTCATCCCTTGTTGTTTGTAGACACAACATTGAAACCTCTCAAATGAGGTCAGTATCTTGGAACATGTATTTGGTTGCGTATTGTGTTGAATCCGTTTGACTATAACAAGTTAAGAACATTGTTTAAACACAATTTTGAATTGGAAAGGTATGTGTCAATGTTTTTTCCTGTTAGGCATAGAGCAGCTCTAGCTAAATTTAGATGTTTGGTTGCACCAATAAGATTTGAAACTGGACGTTACCAAAATATTGCTGTTAATGATAGACTTTGTCAAATTTGCAATACGAATAACATAGCGACTGAATTACATGTACTGTTGCATTGTCCTGCTTATGATAATATCAGATATGAATTGTTTAATGCATGCTCTGAAACTAATATCACTTTTCCAAATCTCTCAGATGTTGATAAACTTATATATATTCTCTCCAACAATGATATTGTTAAATTTTCTGCCAAAACCTGCTATATGATTTTACTATAACAATATATATATATGTTAATTACTGACTGTTGACTGTCTGATTGAATAACATTGCTAAATATTACATTGTTTCATTTTGATTCATATAGTACAAAAACCTGCGACAATAATACGCCAGGAATCAAAAGCCTAAGTACCACCCGTAAGTATGTGTAGCACAATCATAAATTATCACAATTGTATTCAAACCATAATTTAGGAATTACACAAAACGATACGTATTTTGGCAGTTTTTGTTTCTTAGAAATAGTTTTTATAGCCTAAAACCTGTTCATCCAAAATCCGGTTGCATCGATGCCCATATCGACACATAGATCTCTGTATATACGCCGGAATGCGTGCCACAAAATTCAAGCGAGTCGAAATGTTCTCCGATTTTCAAGGGTCCCAATTGGTGTTTTTATTATTGAAGTTATGATATGCATAATATTGATTAATCACAAGAAATACAAAATAATGAAGTAAACTACCCTAAATATGAAGGCATACATGAATAGTCATATAGTTCAATCATTTAATACTTACTGATGCATACCAAGTATGGATTTTACGACTTTTAAACCAAACATGTATTTTATTGTTGCTTCGTAGCACGCGTGTCAATAAGTAATTATGTCCCTTTGCTATTTTTTAAAACACATTCAGCATGTTTCTAAAACAAAATAAAACTTTCAATTACACAATCGATTTTAAAAAGAATTCTCAGTAAATAAACAACTGTCACATTGGAATAAAGCAACAATGGCCTTATATTAAGTTCAATACTCTATTCCTTCCTTCAGTTTGGATAATCGATTAGTTTTATGGTTTGAAATATCCTTAAATTGCATGGTACTGGCGTTTAAATGTGCCATAATTATGGCACTTGTATATATTGGTTTTTGCAGTCTTTGTTGTGGTAGACACGAACAAGTCAATAGTGTACAGGGTTTCAGTAATATCGTTCTGCAGCAATGGTGTGACCAGAAGGTCGCAATAGACAAAAACAATGACCCAATAAATAGCAAACACTCTCGAAGATTTAAGATTTACTGTATACGTCATGCAGATTGTGTTATTACTCGTAGTCACACAAGGTTTGATAAAAATAATACTCAAGGTACACGCACAGACATCCGTTTCTTTATGTAGCAATATGGTACCTAAAGCAAAGATATGGATACGGTAGACTTACTTTTTTAACATTCAAACGTTCAATAGTGCAATATAAGTACAGTAAATCCTCAATAATAAGACCAGCCTTGGGACCCTTGATAACAGTTCTTAATATTGAGGTGGCCTTAATATCGAGGTTGAATAAAGTGCGGAACAGTGAAAATAGACATGAAAAGTGTGGTCTTAATTTTGATGTGGTCATATTATGGAAGTGGCCCTTAATGAGATTTCACTGTATATAATGTATGAACAAGAACATGGCCTTAAGGAACCAAGTTATACGTATCACACTTTCGCGTGCTTGGAATTAATGACAAGCTAATGTCATCTATTTCAAAAGGCAAGAGACAAAATGCGTCAAATATGTATACATAGTTTAAATTACCCGGACGCCGATAGCGATGTTATCACATTTTACTTCGCAACATACAATCACAAGTATGAACACCCCGTCGGTCAAAGCTTCTATAACAGATCCAATTTCTTTATCAGTCTAGGAATCTACTTCGTTTTCTCCTATCTGAGAAGAAAAGTAGTTTGTGGTAGCCACTGACTCATATATATTCCATTCATAACAAGTTTTACGAAAGAACAAATGAAATGAACATAGATTGGAGATTGGGAGAGCGGTAATGACCAATGTTTTCGTCATTTCTTCTGGCTGCTGTTTAATGATACATCTATCACGTATACATTGTTTGGGTCAATATGAGACATCGGCTTGACTTCTATAATCCTCTTTCGTATTCAGTTAAAGGCAAGCAAAATGTAGATGTACAGAGTTTTCTTGTTGTACAGTAAAACTTCACTTTAAGACCACCTCAATAATAAGACCACATCGAAATTAATAACTCATTTTTTCAAGTCCATGTTCGCTCTTTTGCTTTTTATTCAATCTCAATATTAGGACCATCTCAATAAGAATAGAGGTTTTCAAGGGTCCCAAGGGTGGTCTTTTATTGAAATTTTACTGTATTTTAATAAAAAGCTAAACACGTCACAGTTAAAACAAAAACTAGAATAATCTCTATATAACTGGGAAAACCACATGATCAAGGCGGCTTTGCTTATTTTAAACCACACTTGATCTATGGTAACATTAGTGTAAAGCAGTCTATAAGATGCGTGTAGGGATCAGTTTATTACGCAATTCACCCCTTAAATGTTACAGCACATTCTTTTGTCGTGCTCAATTGCAAATATTTCGAAACAGAAAACCCATACATATTAAATGTGTCAATGTGATAATCTGGTAATTACACTATTGATCACCCTAAGAATGTCAAATAAACGAACGAATCAATTAAGAATGGGCACACACACATGTTGATGAAAACATCCAATTAGAAGAAAAACAGTAAAGATGACAATGCCACATACACAGTGCACATCTGCTCTAAAAGAACTAGGAAAGAGAGATTAAATTGTTAAGAAGACATAACAATATATGTTTGTGTAAACAATTATAAAAGACAGAAATACCGGTATTGTATTCTGAACACAGGTTCTATCATTTCAGTATAATTTGTAATCGTATTATTTGGCTTGTGGAAAATAGATAGATCGATATTTATTTTAAGATTTACTGTAAAACGATTGAAAGCTTGTTAGCCAGTTAACCCACGCCTGATGAATGCAGTGCAACGAAGCACCCGGTCCTTGTTCGACTATTGAAAAGTAAGATCTAGTTTGTCAAGAAGTGTTTTCATCCTTTCTACATCTACATTGTACGAAATCGCTGTCATGAATGACCGTTACGTTTCGGCTAGTGGCTAGGAAAGGCTAAAAGCGTTTAAGAAATAAGCATTAGAAGTAATAGAATATATAGAAGTAGCAAGTTAACAGAAAGAGTGCATAAGAGATAGTTCCCAGGCTGCGTCAGTTCCTTAGCGTCAGACCACTCCGGCTAGCGTGGCGTCTAATGGGAATTCACCCAACCGGTACAGTTCTGACCATCATTGGTTCTTAAAACAGTTTGGGAGGATAGCGGCCTTAGAATTTTGCTTTCGCGAGCTGCTGCTTGAAATGTACCAAGTCAGGAGCCTCGGCGATGACTGCCGGTAAAGAATTCCATGTGCGGATGGTGCGAGGGAAGAAACTGAATTTGTAGTTGTCGGTCCTGGATGCAAGTTGTCTAAGTTTGGTAGAGTGTTGTGACCTCGTACGTGTTGATGCAGGTATTAAGGATAAAGTTGACTTGATGTCTACCAGATCTTTCAAGATTGTGTACATCATAGTGAGCTGGATCTTGGTGCGTCTTGACTCTAATGACTCCCAGTCAAGTTCATTGAGCATTTCTGTAACGCTGCTGGTGTTCCTGTACCGGTTGCTAGTGTACCGATCAGCTCTACGTTGCACCATCTCCAGCTTTGATATGTACTGTTTGGTGTTGGGGTTCCAGACCGAAGCACAGTACTCTAGGTTGGCGCGAACCATCGCGAAATATGCCTGGGATTTAGTATCCTTACTTCGGACCCTTAGGTTCCTCTGTAAAAAGCCTAGCATGCTGTTTCCCTTCTTGACAATTCTGTTAATATGGATATTTCGCTTCAATGGTTGTTATATTATGCAGTTTTGCGAACACGACAAGAACTTTTCTAGAACCGATGTTTAGAGAAGAACATGTGGTTTCAAATGATAAATTTTGGAAAGTATTTCCCTGATGTTAGGGTGCATCTTACTAAACCTCTTGCAGACAGTATAATCTATATCAGCTAGAATTTCTCCACAGAATTCAATACTATTTATTACTTGCCTGTGTGATGACCTTTATTTAGAAGCATCGAGCTTACAAATAAAATAATACTCTCTTTGATCATTTAGTAGGAGTACAAACGATACCGCGTTTTTAATATGACAATTAGCTTTAGGAATCAAGTTTGGTTCATAGAACATTAGAACAAACAGCCAGCAGCCAAAATCAACGGAGAAATTGTTCGAATTGGTGAAAATAGCTGTTGACGGTTTACACCATAAACATACCCTGATCATGAAAACATTCCAGTAACACTTTTCATCCTTTGCACAAATTACCAACTACTCGATTGACAATAGATAGTTCTCACATTTACAATATTTACCTCCCTTGTTCTGAATTGCCATATTGAAAGTTTAAAGGGAATATAATGTTAACGATGATAAAACTAATGAGATATACAAACTAACTTATTCATTATGCTCATGTGGACAGTTGGCTCAGTAAGTTGAAAAAAGTGGTTGTCACATGCAAATTATCTTGGTATTTTCTCAATTATCAGTCTTGCCTATCAGAATGGCTGATGATTCAGAACAAGGGAGGTAAATATGTAGATGTGGGAAATATCTACAGAGACTAGTGGAATTTAAAAAGCCGCATTGGTGTACAAAATCATGTTTACGGCTGTAATGGTTCTATTCCCTATTAAATATTCAGGAGGCAATATCGTCCAGTAGACAATCGATGTGGGAAATGTTATTGGGACATAATATGATAAGATTGAAATATGTTGCTTTTTAAGGTTTCGATATAACTCTTTGGTTCATTCCATCTGAAGGAATGAATTTCGTCCTTTATTTTAATTCATTTGAGCGTGGTACTGGGTAGGTAGAAGGTACTTCAATTTGCATTTATTCTATGTGAACCCATTCAGTTGTGCTGGTAACAGCCCTTATATCACGCTGTAGCATATTTGTTGTTTCAAAAACATCAACAAATGGAAAAAAACACGTCGCGGATTGCAACCGACCAGCATAGTTTATTAAACTAATAAGTTAAATTGTTATTCTGTGTACTATTAAGACGATTCAATTGTAGAAATTGAGAAATTTCTGTACAAACTAGTGCGGAGGTACTTAATCGAATGAACGATGTAGCTGAAGCAATAAAAGTATAGACTCACATATCATGATAATTTACGACATACAGGCAGACAAACTGATCGCATCGCAAAAAGACTAACCATCTTCCTAAAAAAATGGATAAACAGCTCCGAGTCCGTCATTGTAAATAGTATTTACTTCATTCTACTGTTCTTAACAAATGACAACCATTAAGCAGCTGTTTCTAATAACGTTTACCACCCAGGAGAATACAACGTCTGAAATATGCCTTGTTCCATTCTCGTTATTCTGTAAGACAGGACACGCTAACAAACAATAGCTTTTCGGTCGACGCAAATAAATTTATTCATAGACAAAAGTCGTTATTACTGTAAAATTACCATCTTAACACCTTTGCATATATGTTTGTAATTTCCTTGAGCTACCCCCCCCCCCCCCCCCCCCTCCCCTGGATGACCTACGTGTACTAAAATTTCAGTTTAGCAGCATACAACGCTCACGAAGGAATCAAAACATGACATTGGAATGTATCAAAATCTGAAGATTGCAAACGGTAACTAGCACCTTATATGCGAACAATATGGTGAATTAATTGAAAAAGAAACAAATGTGGGCTACATCGGAGATACATAAAAGTGTTGCATTTACAGATTGCTTGCTAAAGAATATAATACACTGTCAATGGGATGAACTTGATGATCATTAAGAAGAGAATCCATGTGTATACTTGAAGGTAAAGATTATGATGCAAATGCGAACATAATTGAAAACGTATCAATCACTGTTGATTTTGTCTGATTAACAGATCAATGTTTTAATTAGATGTATAAAGTACATGAAACTGCGACAATAATTCTTCAGTGATTAAGAGTTTAGTTACTGTCTGTAAGGATGTGTAGCACAATCATAGATATGTATGTGGCCATTCCAAGCAAAATTTAAGAAACGTCCATTCTTCTCTCGCAGACGTATTTAATCATTCGATTCTATCAATTACAACGCGCAGATTTGAACAAATCAGCGTCCAGTTTACAAACGCAATTCTGCTGTTCAAAATTCTTCGACATTTAACTGAAGATTTGATTGGATTACGCACCGCTGTGATGCCAAAAAATCACTAAAACAAATATCGCGTATCTGTTTTATATTTTGTTAAAGATAAAAGTACATATTGTCAATTGATTCTTTAAATTGATAATCAATTTGTCTATCGCCCTTGCTATGGTTAGGTTAATGGTCTCATTTATTCAAGCTTGGCAGAATAAAGTTTCATTCGATATTACTTCAATGACTTTGGAATCATTGAACAGACTGATTCAGAATGATGAAATTACACACAACGTATAAAATCGAATTCAGAACAAATAAAATTTGTTCAGATAAAAATGCCATACATTGTTTTAAAGTTTCGTATTTGTAGGCAAAACAGTTAAGTCGATGAAATAATATTTTAGAAACATATGCAAGCATTAAGTGTCACAGAAGACCGAGAATGGGGATATAGATACACATACAGATACTGTTTAATAAACTGATCCATTGCGGAAGTCATTAGCAATGGATCTGTCTTCTACGCTATCGTTTAACAAGTAAACTTGACAATATATAAATCATCTGATGTATTTCATGAAATCATTATTTACCCGCCATTTGCTATTTTTAGAATCTTAATTGCATTATGATAAAGTGATTTAAAACGATGAATGTGATTTTGAAAGGTTTTCATAAACTGTAGTTCAATTCATTTGAATAGTTAATGTGGTAGTTTACTTGCAGGTTAGCACGTTTGACCGAGTATGTAAAGGAGAGAAAATAAGTTGCTGCAGGGTTAACGCCACATACAAAATACAGTGCCTCCCCACAGACCTCCGGGCAAACAACCCTACATAAACATAAGGCACTTGAGGAGGCCAAAGGGCACACACATCAAGGAACAGAGGCGCAAGGAACGGCCCGACAGACCATAAGAAAAAACTAGGACAATCAAGGAGGACAAACAGTGATGGGGGGATTAATGGGAACACTATATAAATTGAAAGAATAGCACAGGGGGAATGGAAGTATAACACACATTCAAAACACAAAAAGAAATAATGACCATACAACGAAATACAGCCTGGGAACTGTCAGTAAATATACAGGGGGTTTAAATCGATTTAACAGCTAGCTAACCTCACACTTAATCGCTATATGGTCATTGATTTCCAACATATATACATAAATTGACTAAGTAGGCAGTAACTAATCATTAAAAGCAAATAACAATTACGTACCAACATAATGAAACATTATGATTTAAAAGAACATAAATCGATTCTTAATGTGAAGGCTTAACTTTGTTAACAGGGATTGATAATGTAACTTTAATACACATTGTAGCTGCAGTAAATATAGAGTATGTCGATTATGATTGTATTGTACAAACTAGAAGTTAGCAATGGATAGGTGGAGATTATGTCTTAACACTTAAAACACAAAAATAAGCGACAAAAAGTGAGAATAAGTTGCTACACGGAACGTCACGTACATAAGACAATGCCTACCCATATAGACCTCCGGAAAAAACAAGTCCATAAAACAACTGGCATTTCAGGAAGTGCACGGATAAATACGCAAGGGGAACATGGGGCAAATCATATTTTACCTGTATTTGTATGTTTTGTTGTCTCATTTGATTATGTAATTGTTTATTTGTATGTGAATATGTTCACGTCTTATTGTGCTTTTGAAGTGAGTGTTTAATTTACTGGTAGCATTTCCTGCTTGGCGTTTTCATTTAATTTTAATCTATATATACACTACTTAAAGTAATATCATGCTCATTTTTTGTTCATTTGTTTACCTAAACAAACATGAAAAATATATTTCCTATAGTTAAAACATCAATAAACATGCATTAACAAAGAATGAACTCATAATGTATTGATCCGTATTTGGTGAAAAAAGATGTTTGCACATCATAACTTCAAATAAACTTCTAGTTTGTTTAACAATCGGGCTATTTTACATGTTTTGTCTGTTAGTAATATGGTAAAAAAAGGTATTTTCAATCGGTTGAACATTGCAATGGTTCTTACTATAGATGTGTTAACACATTCAACAACAATACTGGATGAAGCTAATTCAAACATTTTATAAATGTTCAGTTGAGCCCGGTACATCTGTAAGCACTACATCTGCAAATACATAGCACACGTATGTCTAGTGTCCATATTTGAATAACTGCATTATTTCTCTTATCAGCAGCAACCACAATCTTACTATGCACAAAATAAGTCTTGGCTTGTCATTTTTGGCTTGCATACCTTTTGATTTATTCCTAGATCGGTTTCCGATATTCTTATAAACAGAATGCATAATCAAACCCAATTACATTTTCTGGGATATTCGCATTGCGTGATAGGCGCCCATGACAAAAAGGCAAAAAACTTTTCTCAAAATAATTGCTTGATTAAAATCTAGTTCCGCCAAACTTAAGCAATTATATAGAAATATCGCATTCGGTCGCATCAATTTTGTTCACATGGAACACGTTTTACCAAATCTGACTTTTAACAATACACCCTGGTTCGATCAAACATAAACATTTCCTTTCTTCCTAATTTAATTGTGAACAAGCACAGTAAGTAACTAAGATGGCTATCTATGGCACAACTATATTTCAGTATTGCAAATCTAATGTCAGCAGTTTTTCCATACGATCCCTAACTTTGTATAACGAAACACTGTTATGGTAACATTTGTCCCTACTGCAGGTGAATATGAAAAACATCTGATGATGTAACGAGGACACTAAAAGTGGACATGTCCTCGTTACATCTCAGAAGTTTTTAAAACGCTTTTTCCATTCCAGATCTGGTTATTTTTGTTAATTTTTTACCTTGCCTTCATTGCAACAAATACATTGTATGATAATATGTAACTACCAATGTTGTACAGAGGCATATAAAGAAGTTTAAGCCTTGGACACCAAGCTTTTCAAGATGTAACCAATTCCTGGGCAGCATATTTTGGGTCAAAGTTGTATGGGAATTGGAGAGCAAGGAATGGTCTGGCCGACCAATTAATACAAATATGGAACATTTAGGGAGACAACAAGAGGGGAACGGGTTGAATGGATGGAAGACATCTCCGAACAAGCCAGAAAAGTCAGTTACCATAGAATAGAGAGAATAAGGTGCTACATAGAATGTCACATACATAAGACAGTGCCTCCCAACCAAGACCTCCGGAAAACAACACTCCATAAAACATAAGTCACTTGAGGAGGTTGAAGGGAACATACGTCAGGGAACAGAGGCCCAAGGAATAGCCTGGCAGAACATACGGGAGAATCAAAGAGGACAAACGGAGGGGGGGGGGGATTAATTGATGGAAAATATCACAGGACAAGTCAAGACAGCTGACAAAAATAGGCCGAAAATAACCTGAACATGACATAAAGTGAAAGAATTGCACAGGGGAAAAGGAATTATAACGTAAATTCAAAAAAAGAAAAGAAATAATAACCATACTACAAATTACAGCCTTGTACAAATACTTGGGGGGGGGGGGGTTAAATCGATTTAACAGCTAGCTAACTTCCCACTTAATAGCTATATGGTCATTGATTTCCAACATATATACATAAATTGACTAAGGCTTAAAGTGTGGTAAAAAGAACATAACTATTATATTAAGTAAAGGAACTGTACATGGGAAGCGGGGAATTTATGTACATCTAAAAACATTAAAATAGAAATTACACCCACCCAGCGATTTACAGCATTGGAAGTATCAGTAAAAATGCTAGGGGTTTGAATCGATTTAATAGCTGGCTAACCTCACACCGTTTTATGGTCATTGATTTCCAACACACATAAATTCACTAAGTTGGCAGTAACTTATCTTTAAAACCATTACGCATGTAAAAGCATATACTGTATATAATCCACTGTAAACATGACAAATTGACGTACACGTACACTTACAAAGACAAAAGGGGCATAATACGCGTAAATAAGTGATGTGAGAGACATATGCCTTAAAAAGTTAGTAACCAGTGTGAAATCTTATAACCTTGTTGGTTGTACTCTCTCCTGCCACGTTTCACCATTAAATATGCATGAGGCAATATCATGCGGTAGACAACGGATATGTGTAATTAATATACACTAAGACAGGTTAGAAGACGATGTTTCTTGAGATGTAGGCACAACGTATTGCTAGTTATAACTGCAAGAGAGCAGATACCGATAAGACATCATCCGATGACATCTGCTTTGCGCACAATAATTGAATTTAGCATTCCCGTAGTCCTCTGACCGAACAATTGCTTTACCAACAGGTTACTTGGTCCGTTCAATGTGACGTTTAAAGTTGAATGATATCTTTCCTAAAGACAAGATCATTTTCATTTATATGGCATACACACTGTTAGAACATTGAGACATGCGTTGACCATGGAGTGTTTTTTTGTGTTTATACCTTTATCAGTTCGGTCTTGTTTTGTGACTCCAATCCAGCACGTATCTCCTGATCTGTTTGGTATTGTTTTGAGTGTCATCCAGCCAGCCCGTACCTCCTGGTCTGTTTGGTATTGTTTTGTGTCCCATCCAACCCGGACTTCCTGATCTGTTTGTTATCGTTTTGAGTGCCATCCAGCCCGTACCTTCTGATTTGTTTGGTATTGTTTTGTGTCCCATCCAGCCCGTACCTTCCGGTCTGTTTGGTATTGTTTTGTGTCCCATCCAGCCCGTACCTTCTGGTCTGTTTGGTATTGTTTTGTGTCCCATCCAGCCCGTACCTCCTGGTCTGTTTGGTATTGTTTTGTGTCCCATCCAACCCGTACCTCCTGGTCTGTTTGGTATTGCATTGTGTCCCATCCAGCCCGTACCTCCTGGTCTGTTTGGTATTGCATTGTGTCCCATCCAGCCCGTATCTCCTGGTCTGTTTGGTATTGCATTGTGTCCCATCCAGCCCGTACCTCCTGGTCTGTTTGGTATTGCATTGTGTCCCATCCAGCCCGTATCTCCTGGTCTGTTTGGTATTGCATTGTGTCCCATCCAGCCCGTACCTCCTGGTCTGTTTGGTATTGCATTGTGTCCCATCCAGCCCGTATCTCCTGGTCTGTTTTGTATTGCATTGTGGCCCATCCAGCCCGTACCTCCTGGTCTGTTTGGTATTGCTTTGTGTCCCATCCAGCCCGTACTTCCTGGTCTGTTGGGTATTGTTTTTAGTCCCACCCATGTGTGTATCCCCTGGTCTGTTTGTTTCTATGCATGCATCCTCCCTCCTTTCTGTGGTCAATGTCTGTCTAAAGTAGATCTGAATTGTGAATGCGGCATTCCAAGCACTACATTGTCTTCCCTTTCATATGAACACACTTAATGTTGTTTGTTTAATGTAATAATTCCGTTTGGGCATTACATAAAGTGACAAATACAAGAAAAGATACTTAAATATATCAGAAAATTGCATTGACTTTCCGCTAAGACCAAATAATGTTATAACACGTACAAAAACATGACTTTATCATCTAAAGTATTATCAGATTCTCGTGCATCAGTTGAATTTAGATATTTAGTGCATGTGCACTTAAGTTATCGGTTTTTGCTCGTACAGAAGGCTAGAAGTATCCTGGATGAGAAATGTATACTAGAGAAGAGTTATATTCAATTGATCATTTACAGACGGGCATCTTTATTCGAAAACCTCTATTCGAATACTTGGTATCATCCGAAATAGATATGTGATAATAGATATCTTCTTAGGCACGTAAAATTTAAATGGGCTATTCGAAACCGTGTATTGTTCGAAATAAAATTTAATCCCGATGTATGCAAATGAACGAGGTCCGACTGTTTATATTTATGTACATTGAAACACTTTTCTAAGTGGTCACCCCACGTCACTGCTGTTCATCAATTTTAAAGACTTTGCAAACATGTGTTATTTTTATTTGTCTAAACATATGGTACTAGTATATGTAAGAATGAAGGCAAACACATTTATTTACATTTATATGTCTATGGCATGACAAACGTTGCAATATTATATCGTTGATAAATATTGTCTTTTTTTATATATTTATTCGATGCCGTGAAATATTTATTGTAAAACAAAAATATTGATTCAATAATTTAATATATTCATTCAATCCCCCAAATAATTATATATATTTGTTTATCAAAAACATATTTCTTTATTGTTACCTAATAATCATTCAATAGCATTAATATTTTAATTCTATCCTTTAAAAATAATTGTTCAATAATTTGCATCATGGGAAAGTTGCGTTTTTGTTACGAAGGTTTTCATTGGTTGATTTCAACACAATATTTATCAACGATATAATATTGCAACGTTTGTCATGCCATATATGTCACTATATTTACTTTGACAAGTATGACAATATAAGAAATTACCAATAAGAAAATCATTCGAGCGTATACCTGTTTTTGCTGAGCAGACAATATCAATGACTAAATTACTTCGAATATTCCTTAATTAAACATGTGGACGTTAAAGGGGTTTCTGAATTTCAGATTTATTGAAACACCTTCACAAAAACGGTCGATATGTACAAATACATATATACTCGTATCTTCAATTACCTTCAAGACAGGCACATTCAAATGTTATTTCTAAAGCCTGATATATGCATTGTCCACCTAAGACAAACAGATGTATAAATATATAGGACAATGAATATGTTAGACTTATAAAATAGTATTTGAATGCGTCTGTCTTGACGTTAAATGAAGATATATTTAGTGTAAATGACAGGTATATATTGTAACTCAGATACGTTTGGACTATTTTATTCAAACCATTCGATCTCTTTGACACCAGTGTTTATGACAGTTGCTTTACATTGACTTTTCAGACAAGACAAATCATACAAACAGGTCGCTGTAAAAATCAATAAGATTTTCTTCAAACAAATGTGTTGTTTATATTCAAGACATGAATAAGTAAATGAGAGAGAATAAGTTGCTACTGGAAACGCCACATACAAAAGACAGTGCCTCTCCACACAGTCCTCCAGCAAAATCAACAGCCCATAAAAC
This sequence comes from Mactromeris polynyma, assembly GCA_032209605.1. NCBI lineage: Eukaryota > Metazoa > Mollusca > Bivalvia > Venerida > Mactridae > Mactromeris > Mactromeris polynyma. Next base: position 9,220,050 of record JASFXZ010000019.1, on the reverse strand, counting down.
ATAAGGCATTTGAGGAGTCTCAATGGTACATACGTATGGGAACAGGGGCGCAATGAACATATAATCAAAATTTAAGCAGATACGAGGATTGACGTGGAGTCAACTGACTTGCGGTAGGGGAAATCAAACATATGTTTAGCACTAAAATACCTAATACATGATAATAGCCACTACTCTATTGCGAAAAGGATAATCAATAGACTTTTTTACATTTCTCGCAGAATCATGTACCAGAATTGTAACAGAAATCGTGGTTTCCATTTGTACACATAAATGTTCGCTCACTTCCGGACCTAAGAGCTGGTAAGTAGCTGTCTTCCTTCCGGTTTACGCCGCAGTGAATAGGGCATTTCGTTATGGATGAACACATTTCTATTCCTGTTCCAAATTGGTCATCGGTGAATACTTTATCTCAGACATATTGTATAGCGTCTGAATACATTGGCATATTGTCCTTTAGCATTGTTGAGAAAATGTCTTTGTGCTTTTTAGCCACCGACGGATAGTTCAACGATAGATCAAACATAGCTAGATGCAATTATTTACTTTGTTAGTTGGATAAGTTTGTTTAAACACCGTTATAAACATCATTTCAGTAAGTTATATCAGTTTCCCAGATCTTCCCAATACGAATCGTAACATTAATAATTCCCAACATCTTGTGTCGAGTAAGTTTGACATATCCAACTCTCATTGCCAAGTTAAGCATTCTAATCAGTCAAATTAAACATGGCAAAACTAATAAGCCATCGACAAGTATACGAGCAAACCATGTAAGAGGTACGGACGTATGTTGCGGTACTCGAACAAATCCAATTAGATGTTTCTACCAAACGTTGGTGCAGAAATTTTTAATCTATATTCAGTATAAACTATTTCGTATAAGTAGCAATATTAGTATGCACTTCTAACTTCGGTATCGTACACTATATTGATATGTTAATTTATTGGAGGAAAGCAATTGATCACGGTTCGGGTTTGCGGAAAATCTCTCTTCATTATGAACATCGCAAAGGTAATGTGTCCTTTATAAAGGCTCATTCAAGGCTATCATGTCCATCCCTTAGAATTACCTATTGGCGTTCTATGTCTTGTATGAGGATCACAGATGTCGATCCTTGCAATCAAAATGTGCAGAATAAGTACGATAAGCATATGCAATATAACGGTGTCATGATTTCGCTTCTGAAAAAGGTTTCTTTACACACCGTGACGACCGTCTACGCCGCATATACGGCAACTACGCCTTTAGTGCGGTATATTGTACGCTCCAGTTCCGGCATTTCTATACTGTCTATATTGGTAGTTTGACTACGTAAAGATTCAATACAAATAAACAGATTCTCTTACAACACTCCATCGTTTGTTTACAAAACCTACAGCAAATACCGGAAATGGAGCGTACACTATACCGTATTATAGGTGTAGTTGTCGCAAACGCGGCGTAAACCATGGGCACGGTGTTCTAGCAAATGCTGTTATTGCATTATCTGAACTAATTTATCATATAATGAAAGAAAATTTAGCATTCCACGTTTAGCAACATCTGTATATTCTAGAGCTTACTTTAAACTATATTGTGTTGACAACTTTTGCTTGTGATAACTAAAACATTTAAAGCCATTAGAATATTTGATTAATTCAGTTTGTCTTTTTGCAGTTACCAAAGCGTGGTGGTTCCAACGATATAAAAGCCACCGCTCAGCTACAGTCTGTATTCTGAATAATTAAAATTGTGTTCTTCCGTTTCTATTGGTATGTCTCCTATCGACTTGTTTCACAAGTGTTTGTCAAGACAGTTTGTTTCTTTTGTGGTATGAATAAAACAAAAAGTAAAATATCATTATTTTATTCACTGTATCCTACTTTATACGAACTTCAGTGGATATAACACAGCCGGACCTTGCTCATTCGAATCCATCGGTTCCGAACTTTTATTTCGAATACTAATATATATTTCGGATGATACCGTGTATTCGGATAAAAGGTTGTCGAATAAACGAGGTCAGACTGTACATCAAAAGTCATTTGTCCTTCACAATGCTCGATATGAGGAAGCTGCTTGGAAAAGAACAGGCTAGTGATGCACAGTAACCCAGGAACACTGGCTAGGTAAACTGACGGCCGTATATGGCTGAAATACCGTAAAGCAGCGTAAACGCCAACATATTGTTCAAAAACTCATTTCATGGCATGTATTCTAATTGGATGACTTGACTGAAAATAATATATCTAAGTGACTGCCCATATTTTGCTCGTGCGAGAAAGTGGACACTATCAGTGATAGAGCAACTCAACACTATACAGGTCAATTAACTGGCAAATGCTACTATGGAAATGTAACATTGACGCTCCAGCTGCGTTGATGTTATTCTCAAAAAGGTATTTGGTCAGGATTTCGGTAGATATCTGCAGTAAAGTATGCATTTCCCCCTTATGCCATTGTAATTGTTGGTGTTTGTATTTTCATGTCCCAATGTATGCCTGAGGTAGCTACACGCTTTGTTTCTGGTATTTCTCGCTAGACTTTTGTTTGCATTTCTAAACATCATACCCCAGCCCATCAAACAACGTGTTTTGTATATTTAAAGTCGTACGATGATATCAGGAAGGCAATAAACTATGTTTACTTTATTGTCAATTGAAAGTATATGCACAGCAGTTGACGTCTTTAATCCTTTTCTAGTATTTGCTTTTAATCTGCACTTGTCAATATTGTGTGCAAATCGATTGTTACACAGCTCTGAGAAGAACACGCCTTTTCCATGACTCAATTAATTCTTTACAATATCTGTATTCTCAACACATATTCACGATTCTGTTTCTCATATAATGTGATTCTAGAAACAATTAAATCAATCTGAAACAAAATTGGGAAGAACAATCTCATTAAGCTCTAGGCATCTTAATTGTACCCACAAAGGGAAGTTACGGGCTCGGTTATTATCAATTAATTACAGTTATAAGATATCGTGTTGTTTACTAAATAACATCAATAACAAACTTATATGAAACATATTTACGCTTTCACAAGTGTCATTTTGTTACCAAAACTGTTCATGTTCTACGTTGAATTACCCCCTTAAAACATCTTAAAGGCCGGTCCAACACTGGCTCATTAAATATACTGAGCAGGAAACTGTGATTCATGACAACATTCGGAAACGTTCTTCATCTGAAGTTGCATAACGAAAGCATAATCAACTGACAGTCCAAGAAAAGCTGAAACTGTTCAAATTTGAAAATGACCAATCAATGATTTATCCCAGAAATCAAGCACAATCAACCGTATATTACATGTTGTTGTGTCGTTTCGAGTTTTCTTATTTCTGTTAACTATTCCGCTCTGTTTTGCCTTTTCCCTACTTACCCCATCATCAATTCATATCATACTCAAGGGATGTGCGTGGGTATTTCCTGTCTTGGGAATTTGTGCTTCTTTGACTGCAGTGCCATAACAAATAGTATGTATTTAAAAACATGGTAAAATCACTCAGATAATCAAATGATATCGAATTGATATCACTTAAACAGCCCACTCACCCTTGTATAACCTGACGTTTAGTACTGAACATTTTTTAATGTGATTTATCACATTACAAGAATATCTGAAAACAATATCAATCAATTTATTGATTAAACCAGGTATTGTAAACTTAATGGGTTCATTTAAAACAAAACGCACTCGGTGACACGCATGACATTTATGATTAGTTTGTAAAATGATGAGTGTTCATGTGTTTTATTCAATTGAACGTTGAATCAAAGACAAAATGAATGACATAAAAACGACATCGATCGAAGAACACATTTATGATACAAATAAACATCCCGGTAAACATTTGAACAATAGAAAGAAAAACATTAAAAATCAACGTTTTAGAGTGATCGTGATATTGTTTCAATGTCCGAATCGTTTAAATCAGAACTGTCTATTGTTCAGAAGAGATGAAAGATAAATATATCCGAATTGCTTTTTTTAGAATCGGAAACTAAACCAGAATTTCGATATGAAACTAGCCGACATGTGCATTTGTACATGCAATTTTTTTTCCTGCATTTGAACATCCGATGACTGAAATAAAAAAGTCCACTGACAGTTAAACAAAATTTGCTTACCCCATGTTTGCAAAATCCATTGTAGGCAAAGTAAGTTGAAAAATATATACCACACAATAACAATGTTTTAAATTCCAAGAAGATTTCTTCTGTTACTTTGCTACTAGTGTTATACACAAACAAATGAGCCGAAGACGTCCTGCACAAAGACGATGCCGTTCCAGAAGTATGATAGTAAATATAATTAACAAGAAACCGCTGGAAAAAACATGAACGTATGGTCTTGTCAGACAATACACAATGTAATTAAGTTAGTTTAAACAAGGCCATAACTTTCAGTTTATTTCAAAGTATAGCGTAAGAGTTCGTTTAGAGAATGAGAGAGTTAGCACAAAATCCACAAAAAATGATAGTTCTTTCAGAGAGCACAATGTACACTAATCAATTACTATAGTTGCTGCTTTAGACAATATCCATTTATAAGACAACAGCGAAAATGTGGACAATAGTGTTGTCTAAACCTTACACACACACAATACACACTCGATTCTGCTTTTTCGGATCATCCAATTGATTTTTAGAGGCAAGATCTATATTCACAGTTTCCAAATCTGGTAGACGAAGTCTGATATAAGGTCGAATACTTATTTCAATCATATTTATAGATTTTAGCAAGGAATCGCTTTTATACAGCACTGGGACGGTCGGCACTAGCTTTATTCCATGATATCACAGATCTATTGAGGCGCATTGGAAAAGTTTGCGTATCAGATACTGGCACTGAGTTCGACGTCGTTTTGTAAATATAGAAAATCTTCTATTTTCCCATGATGTTGATCCATTCAAGAAAATATTATTGCCAATGGTGTGCATAGGAAATCAATACATGTAAAATCTTTTGATCTCAGAGAGCAAGCATTTTTGCATTAAGCAAATATAAGGTTAGTGTTGTATTATATGTTGAAATGGACGGACTGGAACGAACTTTTCTCTTGGTATCCTTCATTTCATGAACGATTTAACGAATCAATAATCATAACTCATGAACACTTATTGAAAGAATGCATTGCAGAGTCAAACCAGATATTTGCAGTTAACACGGTGTTTGAAATATGGTTCCTCACAGAAAAATTCAGCATTGCTAGTTTAGGAGCATGAGAAACTTGACACAAACTTTATTTGCATCCTTTAAAGGTAGATAGTCTAATTTTCTATTAAAATATGCTACGTATTAATTTCGAAAAAAAATGGCATTTCATTCCTTCACACAAACACTGCACCGTAACTTTTCTTTAAGCATTCTTGGAACTGCTAAAAACGAGTCCGGTACAGGTATTTCCTATGCTGGCGCTCACTCGGCGCGTAGGTCAGGATAGAAAAAACCGGTATAGAACGCTTGAATTTGTGGTTTTGGTAAACATGTAAGCAAAAGTGACAATACCGGGTTGTAGAGTACATCTGTATGAAGTAAAATACCATAAATGTTCTCATATTTATCACTAAGGACAGGCAATATATCTTTAAGCATATTTCTTATCCTTACATGACCCTAATGTATTATGTAGTAGGCGAATCTGAATTCCCATTCCAGTCTCCATCTAAATAGAGAGCTTAGAACATGATTACTCTTATCTTATACAGCAGACATGCCTGGCTAGCTCATACAACATTGTCATTGTTGAATCATGTTTGAAATTCATTAGCTTAACTATTTGGCCGTGTATTCATTCAAACGCCTCCAATTTGACAATTGATACAAATTTGATACAAAACACACAACGCTTGGTGTTTTAGATTAAACTTCGCGTCTGATCAATAATTATTATATTCCCTTGATGAGTTTTCTATTGAGTATGTTTGGTCGATGTGAAAGTAAAAAAGATATCAATCTATACAGTTTCATAACTTCAAAGTTGTCTTGCGAAAGAGTTGGTTAGTGCAAGTTTGAAACTTATGAATAATGAACGCTATATATAACTACATACAGTCGAACCTGTCCTTCCGACCACCTTTTACAAGCGACATCCTGTCTTTTACGACCGTTCTGAATTCCTCCCGTGAGTTTTAAGCGTTATGTTAATCTAGATAACTCGACCTTTTATATTTATACACAATGTCGTTGCTAAGCGACCGCTGAATGGGATTTTTTTAAACGTTTTCTATAGATTTTATAATAAACATGTACATGTGATTAAAATATTTTACTTGACTTTACCTAGTTTGTGTCTTTAATAAAATATCTTAATAACTTTAAAAAAAGTTGTTTTTTAGATATTAAATAAAACGCATTGTATTAACGTTTTTGTCAACTTCACTGTATTCTTACTTCAGAGACCACCTGTCTTAAGATACCACTTTTTATGTTCCCCTGAGTGGTCTATTAAGACAGGTTCGACTGTACGATTGAATAACGCGACTGTCAAACTTTCAGCTCCCTTTAAACGCAGACAACAAAACAATTAAAGAAGTTTAAAACATTTAAAATGACATAAATAAACTTAATATTACAAACTCAACATAATAATGTCAGAAGTAGCGTCGGACTCGTCTATACCGAAATAGTTTAACAAAATTGTCGACAAACAGTTGTTATACCCTAATAAAACTACTACTTATTAGATATTCAGCCTAACGATTCTCCAAGATAGTTCCATTTTCTCTGTTTTGTAGATGATATAAATAATTAAAAAGCATATCATTTGCAAAGACAATTCCGATACAGCTATATGTGAACTCAATCCATCAGACTTGTCGGTCGATAATGCGTACAGAAAACGGTTTCGGAACACTATAGAGGCGAGTTTGTTTTATCCAAGTACTGTGTCACTTGACATTTAACACTACCGTCTAAGTCGTATATAGAATTGGACGAAGAAGTCGAGTAGGCAATGCCACATACGAAAGCCTGGTGTTGACATTTCGGCTTCAGGAATTCCCAAATCAAACTTCATCACCTCAAGAGTTCAACTTCGTGAATTCCAGATTTCCTCTTCATGAATTTACGATTTGAAATTCACGATTTCGCGTATTCAACTCCATGCATTCACAATTTCAACTCCATGAATTCACAATTTCAACTCACTGAATTTACGATTTCAACTTCATGAATCCTTGATTTCAACTTCATGAATTCACGGTTTCAACTCCATGAATGCAAGATTTCAACTTCATGAATTCACGATTTCAACTTCATGAATTCACGATTTCAACTCCATGAATGTATGATTACAACTCCATGAATCCATGATTTCAACTCCATGAATCCATGATTTCAAAATGTTTTTTTAGCATATGTAACAATAATACTGGATGAAGCCCTTTAAGACATTTAAAGGTTCAGATTTTGAGCCATGCAGATACATCATTAAAGGTGCACCGAACCTCACACTTATATTCTACATTAACCCAAAGATAACGAACAGTGTAAATCAGAAACCCTGCTTGACAACTCCTCAGATTAAAAGAAGAATTATTGTAAAGTAATTCAGTCTTATTACATTATGTGTCACCTAAGTCTCTTCTAGTTACTACATACGTCGTATTGCACGGTTCTCAGGAGTTGCAGTGGATTCGATTAGAGACACAGGATACTATTTGTTCGAGCTCATTTACATTCGGGCCATTTGTTCTCGTGCTCTAGGGAATGCGGCAATTTTTGAGGCATTTTCTGCTCGTGTGTCATATTTTTTTTTACGATGTTGATTAACCTACAGAAATGGATACATTCGTCGCGCAGGAAATTCCACGTACAAAGTAAACAACCTTCCAACTTGTTAACGGAGTATCAATTGGTTTACAAGATTTATGGTCCTTATTTCTGAGTTAGGCTACCGAATAAAGATAAGGTCAAAGTGGACATCACAGAACATGTACCATTCCTAATCAGGTATGTAGATCGGAAGACGTATGTCAAACCATATTATACACGAGTAAGATTTCAGTTGCTGACGGACAGCATGAAACGAAACTTCGTTTCCTTCCGTATTTATTTCGACACGTAATTAATTCGTCGCTCCACATTGTTTGGAAACCTTTTTAATGTTGAATAGGTCAATTGACCATCCAATGTAACTGTTTTATAGCTCAAAGTCGGCGTTACACTGAAAAACAATAACATCGGCGTCATCTACCTCAAATCAATATAATAACTATCAACACAGGTTTTACTGTAACAGGAATCCTTAGACCTCATGGTAAAATCGACAAAACAATCACAAGACAACATGCATTAATGACCAATCTTTCTCTCTAGAGATTCTGTTTAATCAAGTCTGTATTATGCTGTGTTTCGATTCTTTTATCATGATTCGACAGACCAATTAATGATAATGTTTCAGGGTTTTATAGCTCTGTTTGACATGTCATTAGTTACCAAAACAACGAAGAGAATAATGCACCTGACATTCCAATGTTCAGCTGGTATATATCTACATGCCTGATATTGTATGTTTGTCATGTTTTATTCGGCGCAGTCGTGCTAACATGGCTTTGCTATTTGCATATCAGTGTTGTGTAAACTAATCAAACCTTACGTTAACCACCAAGGCAATTTCTCGTCAACCGAACAACGTTGGTAACCTTGACGCGGATTGGTTAACCTTTCGATAAGGTGTACGTTACTTTACAAATATCAACTGAATTTCGGTGAATTTACCGAAATCCATTTTGGATCTGGAGTGACCAGCAATCGTAACATCTCGGCATTTTTTTTATGTTGCACAAGATATTTCTTGTTTTGACTATATTTAGTATTTTGCAACCCTTATTGATGCAAATAAAATATGCATGAAGATTTGTTAGTGTTTATATACAGCATAGATTGTGAAATGTTGAACATGTGTCGTATAATAATGACAGGAACAGCCAACTTGTAATGCAACAAAATCAGTCTTAAGATTAATTCAGTAAGGGCTTCTATTTTACGAGGAGTTGAATCGGGGAAAGACTTGCGACCAAATGGAATCCCGTGTTCCAGACACAATGTCCGCCCGTAAGAAAGTCATCATTATGTGAACCATGCTACGAGTATATCGCTTCTTTGAGGCAAACATTAAAGTTGTTAGTTGACATTACAGTTGCAAAGATGGTTTAATAGTGGCATGTAATAGGAAGAAAGAGTTAATTCCCATTTCAAACTTATTTATCTCCAAGAACAATATAATTTTACTTCAAAATCTTGAGCGAAGCACTATGTTACTTCTTCACATTAGTTGATGACTTGTCGAGATACCAAATATTCATCATGATGGCGAGAAAATGCAAAATGTTTGGAGCTAGCTGTTTAATTATTATATAAATCTTGTTCCGAGTTTGCATCATGTTAAATGCCATTATTGGCAACAATATGTTGGGCAAACTTGACAGCTTTGACATTTATACAGTAAAATATAAAAACTACGACCACCCTTGGGACCCTTGACAACTGGTCTTCTTATTGTGGCGGTCTTAATATTGAGGTTCTATTAAGAGCAAATCAGTGAAAATGGACATGAAAATGGTGTTCTTAATTTTGAGGTTGTCTTATTATTGAGGTGGTTTTATTATTGTGATGGTCTTTATGTGAGGTTTCACAGTAGGCTCATTGATCAAGTATTCTCAACTCAATCCCTACTGGATGCACATAGTTTGCCCGGTATTTCGAAATAATTCTAAACTACTGTGCTAGTAGGAATAATAAACATGATTGTGTATTTTCCACTTTATAGGCATATAAGCATTCCAGTAGCATCTTTCAAGCCTTTATTTTTGTGTATTGGCTACTTAATAATCTGCTTTTTGTACAAATATCCATAGACTGTGAGTACAGTTGTTGCTGCAATTTATAAGTATACATGTTATTTCATTAGCAGTTTTCAACAGTGACTTTGCATCTTTTATGTCCTGTAATGATTTGTCATTTGATACAACCAAGTTGTGTTATCATGTCTGTCTTGTTTTACAATTATATTTATCTCGTCAAATATATGCGGTGCAATAACAAAACCTGTATTAGTGACCAAAACGTCAATTGTTAGCTTTTACATTTTCTAACAGATATATTTTCAACTTTTATTTAATACCAAAAGTATTAAAATCGGACGTTTACTTTTCGTTTAATAGCAATTCCACTATTGAGAACACAATGCAAAACTAAGCTACAAAATGATGACATCGCGTCTTTGCCGGTCTGATCTTAACCTTTGATTCAGTGACCCCAAAACTGATAGGGTTCCTCTACTGTCCACGATCAATGTGTGGACAAAGTTTAGGGGGTGTAGATCAAGGCGTTCTCGATTAATTGGCCGGCAACGTTTCATGTACAATTGACCCATGTGGCATTGACCTTTGATCCAGTGACCCAAAATCGATATGTCTCCTCTACTACCCGCGATTCGATGTTTGAACCAAGTTTGAGGAGGGTAGGTCAACTTTTTTTATCGAGCTATTGGCCAGAAACATGTTATGTACAATTGACCCCTGTGTCCTTGGCCTTTGATCCAGTGACCCCAAACTCAACAGGATTCATGAACTACCCGTGGACCAAGTTTGAGGAGGGCACAACAAGGCGATCTTGAGTTTTTGATTCGAAATAAACGGTAACCGACCGACCGATTTGTGCAAAGCAATATGTCCTCTCTATTTCGAAGTGGAGGGGCATCAAAAACAAATTATGCAATAATGTAGTTATAAGTATTTCCTCGTTCGTTTAATTAAAAATAAATCACAATGAAGCCTCCAAAATATCTTCGTACAGAGCGCCCTAGTTTGTTACGTCAAAACTTTGATTGGGAAAGATTTGAGACGTCAGAAACTGTCTAAGAATAAACACTGGGCGATAAATTGAAATTATTGACCTTTAAGATTTCTTTATGTTGGTACGTAACATTGTGCTTTTTTACGGCAACTGTTCGTACTCCAAATATGTTCGGGGTAAGCAACCTCTTATTTTGTCTCAAAGAATTTAAATATATCAATTTATATTCCATCAATTCACGATTTACATTCAGTTTCAGCCCTCAAACTTAAATTATGGAATTACCGCCAATGTGCTTCATGTAATTAAACCAAGCCATGAATACACATACTGACACGGAGGTTCAGCAGCTAAAACCTGACGTGTTAAATACGAACATCGTCTCAGTTATGGAGTCCATATTTGCTACGTTGAATTATTTACACACATGGCGGTAATTGATCGGCCAGAAACGACAGAAAAAAAACTTATTGCAGCCCAGTAGGTCGAAAAACAATAAAGTGCTGTAATTAGATATCCTACAATTATTTCGCTTATGTTCCGCAGTCTGTTCACCTTACCATGACCCCTATGTTACCAATTAGTATTACAGTAAAACCTCAATGATACGACCACCATTCGGACCCTTGAAAACTGGTCTGAGTTTGTAGGTGATCTTATTATTGAGGTGGTCTTATCATTGAGGTGGTCTTATCATTGAGGTGGTCTTATTATTGAGGTGGTCTTATTATTAAGATGGTCTTATTATTGAGGTAGTCTTATTATTGATGTGGTTTTATTAATGAGGTAGTCCTATTATTGAGGTGGTCTTATTATTGAGGTGATCTTATCATTGAGGTGGTCTTATTATTGAGGTGGTCTTATTATTGAGATGGTCTTATTATTGAGGTAGTCTTGTTATTGAGGTAGTCTTATTATGTAGGTGGTCTTATTATTGAGGTGGTCCTATTATTGAGGTGGTCTTATTATTGAGGTGGTCTTATTATTGAGGTGGTCTTATTATTGAGGTAGTATTTAAGTGAGTTTTCTCCCGCCAATAACTGACAACTGCCACTTATGAATCAGATGGGGAGGATAATTGACTTTCTATGTGTCACGTTCACTTAAGTTTTTTACGGAGTACATACGCCTCGCATAGGGTTCGAACATATGACCTACATATTTGGTATCCGAGTGCTGTACTGGCGGGATGAACATAAGGCGATTATCTGCAAGCTGGGTACTGTCAGGAAAACATGTGTGCAAATGTATTCACTAGGGAAAGCATTAATCGTGTTATCGGTTCGATCATTTTACCACTAATTGTATGATTTTAAACTAGTCTAATATACAATGTTGTAATTATACTTGCTTCATAATTGTATTTAAAAAGCAATGCAGAAAATTGGTGGTTGCACTTTTCTTTAATTGCTCATCTTCAGACGGGAATAAACCGAACATCCTGCAGATCTGTGACCCTTAGTCACATTATTTACAACTCTAAGCGTTCAATACCGAAAGTGATTGAAGGCGTTAAGCAGCTGGGTACCAGATAGTTGGATACTTTATGGCCTTCGTATTTGGCTGGAGGTTATAATTTCCCAACTATTGAGTTGATGCATTAATAGAAGAAGTCTGAGAATTAGTCTGCATATGTATGGGACCAGCATTACAAGAAGAATGAGACAGACGTATATACATGTATGTGTATGGGTATATTGATCAAATGGACGAATAAATGACGAGTTGTAGAAATTTATCGGTGCATTTTAAGTGCACATAGTTCAGGATGGAAGAGGAGTTGACGAACGGGTGGCATTATGTAGATATTTTAAATATCAGTGTGCCAAATGCATTTTAAGTTGATAAATGCAGTTAATTAACTTGCAGTTCGTGTTTTCTTTAATTATGCTTACTGCAGTATATGCTGTATTCTCTTTGAAGCCGATATCTTTGTATCGGTGTGCTTGCAATCACATTAACGGCACATCCGATTAGTCAACACACGTTATTATAAGTACAGAAAAAACTCATTTATAAAACACCCTTGGAACCCTTGAACAACGGTCTTAATATTGGGGTTGAATAAAGAGCAAAGCAGTGAAAATGGACTTGAATATTGTGTCCTTAATTTTGAGGTGGTCTTTATGTGAGATTTTACTATACCGTGTTGGATATGATTTCGAAGTGCAAATACGTGGCAATGTCAATTACTATTTAGCGGTTGGTTAACATAAACTAGTTTCCCTTAGTTACCAACCAAGCACAATAAAATGTTCTGCATTCAGTTGAAACTTCCAAAAAAGTATTTAGCGTTGGAGAAAAAACGACTTAAGTCAATCTCTTTCACCAGGTACCTTCTGTCTTTGTATCTTTATCTTGATGATCTTTGTGGCGATACTATCTCCTTAGTACTCCTCTGAACATATTTGTATGATATTGTTCAAATTAACATTTGTGTTTGGTAAAAGAAATTTAGCAGAGCACCGAAAGCGGATAAGACGCTCCACTGTGGAATACTGTATCATTGGACCTTTTACTGTCTCAGAAATTGAACTAAATGTATTATCTAAGATAGTTTCTTTTACGTAAACCTGGTGGTGACATTTCGGTTCCAAGAATTCTCGAATTCATCTTTATAATTCGCGATTTCAACTTCACGAATTCGCAATTTGAACTCCACGATTTGTATTCCACGAAATCACGATTTCAACTTCGCGAATTCACGAATTCATCTTCATGAAGTTGATTTCGCGAATTCATTAAGTTAAATCGTGAAATGTCACCACCAGGCTTTCATATGAAACAACATGTAAGTGAGCTAACAATTACAAAGCGATTTGAAACTTCACGATTCACGATTTCATCTTCTTGAAGCTATACTATTGAATTCTTGAAGTTAAATCGTGAATTCGTGAAATTCAACACGTGAAGTCAGATTTTGAATTATAAAGTTGAAATCGTGAATTCATTAAGTTGAAATCGTGAATTCATGAATATGTGAATTCATGAAGATGAAATTGTGAATTCATGAAGCTGACATGTCACCACCAGACTTTCGTATTAAAATGTTATGGACGCTAAAGTAAGCTACGGCGACGTTCATGCTATAGGAATAGCTCTTCATTGTGTTTTCAGAACTGACGAGCTAGCTGCTAAACATCAGATGCACAAGGTTTGAGTTGTCATTGAATTAACATATTCCTTGCATGGCAGACAGAATCTCTTATTAGAAAAACAGCTATTTTCCTGGTAGCATGATAATTTTTTACTGCAGTCTAATCCTTTTATGTTTTATGTTCAGTTTATTACCCTTGATTCCACTTCGTTCATTGTTTTATCGCCTTTTACTATTTGTTTTACGTCACAAGCACTTCATCTGAGTCGTTTTATGGCAGAACTCGTTGGACTCGGGAATAAATTCTGCACAATTTTCTAATTGATGAATGGGCCTGTCAATTCTTAGTCAGTCTTAGTCAATCAATTTAAGGTATTTGTTCTGACAAGCTAAGATAATTGAATAGGCGTCTTGACATTTCGTACACATGTACCGGTAATACGGCCAGTCTTTCTAATTAATTGTTTTGAAGTCACGACAGTTTGACACCTTGGAATTTATATTATTCATGTAATACTATCTTTATGTTTAAGACATATTCCACTGAATATGAAAGGTTTTAATTACCACTTCAATGACGATATTTATTTATATATTGTGTTTGTTATTTTATGCAGAAGAAATAAATATTAAATAATACGTTGCTATTTAATAATTCCCGACAGTAATTACTAATTTCACTTTTTGGCACCTTTTCACCTATGACCATCATCATACAGATTTTGGCCGATTGTATAAAGCGTCATGTCAGCAGTCCTAAATAATCGATATTGAAATCAGCCCCTATTGGTTAGATCTTTGGAAAATCCAATAATGATCCAAAATCGGGAAATCTCCAATATTGATCGATATCAAGTCAATCGGTATAAAGGGAAACAACTTATTTTAGACGGTGGTCTTAATAAACAGGGGAAGTAACAACCGCCGTAGACACTGCATTCTTCAGTATTATCGGTATTGCTTATGAGTGTGATTCAGTCTGAACCCTCATGTTTAGTTGAATGTTTAGGTCGTGAGTTGTCAAAGTGTAAGACGTATTTATTATCGTTAGGCATAGTGGTCGAATGGTAGAGCGTCTAATTCTTCAATACGATCCCGCATGGAACGAGATTTGTGATCATAATATCTACACGTCGTAACAATCGCTATGATATAATCGACTTGACTCCATGGAGTAGCGGACTCTAGTCCAGCAAACATTTAACGTCGCATCAACGTTGCATAGACGTTGGACACGACGTTAGGTTAACATCGGATTTTGGTTGGTGCAAATTGCAAATTGGATATGCGTAAGAAACCCGACGTCTATCCAACGTCGCAATTACGACCATTTTTCACGAATATCCATTCCCATGGCCATTTGCCCCGCCCCCCCCCCCCCGGTAGATCCGGGCCTGCATATCCTTACGAAATGAGAAATGTTAATTCTGAATGAAATGTTATAGTGAACATATCAACCAAATAATGATAATATATACGTTGAATGATTAATTTTGAATGTATTTGAAATATCATATATTTTCGCGATAATCTCCCACCAATTCCCTTTATTTATTTGATTTTCAATCACTATGCAAACAGCTACTGGCACAAATCTAAACAAATGTTACATGCATTTAAAACATAATATATATCAACATACTTGATGGAACAGCAATTTAATTCAGCAGTGTTTCGCTTTCCAAACTCTGTATTCTTATGTATACCGCCATTTCTACAATATGTAGAGCTGGTTTCTTATGTATACCGCCATTTCTACAATATGTAGAGCTGGTTTCTTATGTATACCGCCATTTCTACAATATGTAGAGCTGGTTTCTTATGTATACCGCCATTTCTACAATATGTAGAGCTGTTTTCTTATGTATACCGCCATTTCTACAATATGTAGAGCTGTTTTCTTATGTATACCGCCATTTCTACAATATGTAGAGCTGTTTTCTTATGTATACCGCCATTTCTACAATATGTAGAGCTGTTTTCTTATGTATACCGCCATTTCTACAATATGTAGAGTTGGTTATGTTGCTTAGTTTCGAATTTTTCGATTTTCTTTTTTATATTATTAAGTAAAAAATTATGACAGATATCTACAATAGTTCACAGTTTTATCCTTATGGTAGAGTTAAATACTACTAAATTGTATAAAATTGTGGTAACCATATAGATCTATATATCAGATGAAAATGTATACACGCTTCCGACGACTATACTACGTTACGACAACTTCGTAAATCGACGTTGCACGGATGTCGGGGTTTTAACGTTGGTAAGACGTTGGATTGTGGTCGGCGACATCATGACCAAAATCCAACGTTGGGCCAACGTCGTATTGACGTCAGGACTGGTGTTTGCTGGGAAGTATCGACTACACGGTGTGTAGATAAAAATATGCTACGGTGAATGTTGAAATTTACGCTAAGGATACTGTTTGCGAAATTTGTGCATTCGCCAAATTCGCAAATGTTTCCACCTCGCAAACTTTACCACTTATACAGTACTCTTTTTCCTGAACAGATAACTACGCTTCTACTAATTATACGTCGGGGGGAATATTTCGACTTGAAATATACGAATATGCTGAGAAGACACAGGAGCGTACAACATACAGCTACAGAGAAAAATGTAATCTGAAATCACAGACAATGATAGTAAATTTACGATGCTAGATAAGTGTAAGACAATTACCACTGACGTGGACATCAATCTACACGGACTTGATTACAACTATGGAATATTGATGCTAGTTAGGGCTCCAGAAGACAATTGATAATAAAACATAAAACCTCCCTAATCGCGTTCTCTTCATTTACTATATGTCTGTGCACCACAGAAATTAACACGCCCCTTGCTGGTCACATATAACTCAACTTACTCTCTATTTTTGGTCTGGAAAATAAATCCAAAACTAAAAATCGTTGCTGGTTAATTATATTGATACAGAAAGCGATGCAACGCCTCTATGCAAATAATTGCTCTGCTGAAGAACCTAAGCTATCACTTAAGTATTTAAGACACTATGTCAAGTGGATATCTGCATTACTTCGTTTCTGTCTCCCTGTCTTCTCTCTCTCTATACAGTAAAAACCTCAATGATAAGACCACCATTGAGACCATTGAAAGAGGCGAGAATCTCGTTGTAAACTTAATACTGTAAAACCTCAATAATAATACCACCTTTGGGACTGGTCTACTTAATGACGTGGTCTTAATATTGAGGTTGAGCAAAGAGCAACAACAGTAAAATGGACTTGAAAATTGTGTCACTAGTTTTGAGATGGTCTTATTATTGAGGTGGTCTTTAAGTAAGGTTTAACTTATTATGATTCATAATTTTGAAGACAAAAATTTACCCTTTCTATAGCAACACCCTTTGAGAAACGCCCCTTTTGGCTGTTGCTTCAACACTCTATGAGACATGCCCCTTTTGACTGTTGCTTCGTACACAGCAGTGCGGAGCCGCACCTTGCCGTACGTCAGTTGCACGTCACTTGCACGGGGTTGTATGTTTAACTTGCAGGTATTATATTGGTGTTTCGTGCGGACGCTGCAAGACACCCGCAAGGGCTCGGACGTAAGTTGCCTGTAGGATGTCTGTACATTTGCTACAGTCATGTCTAATCGCAAAAAAACGTAGGGATTTGTCCGCAACCGACCACAGCTGCGGAAACGTACGTGCAACAAAACGCACGGTGAGTTGTGACCGAGGCAATAGACGGCGAATTTTTTTGTTTTCGATGATCAACGCATTTGTTTTTTTATAGAAAGAATACATCAAACAAGAAATGTATTTCAAAAAGATGGTCGGCGCAATCCGAATCAAGCGAATTTGTTACAATCTGAATGTTAAGACTTGTTGTACAGCATAAATGAAGACAAAACAAACTAAGACAAAACAATATCAAAATTCATTTTTGTTCATAAGTTGTGTCTAACTAAATCAAAAATACATGTCTGAAATGTCCTATTGACAACTTATAAAAAGTTATGTAAAAGGTTGAGTAGATTTTGTAGAAAGTGAAAGTAAAATATACTGGATAACTTGTTGTAAAAGAAGATTGAATTTGTTCTTGAAAATAATTTTGCTAATATTGATATATATTTAATACGGAAGTGGAGTATTTATACAGTGGTCCCTTTATCCCCTTAACTATCGAACAACTACATGCATGCATTCAAAATAGTAGGACTACTCATAAAAAGTCGACACAGCGAACTATAAGAAACAGTTCTTCCTAACTTTGATTCTACACAATCCATGTTAGCACTCACAGTACTTCGATTTTAAACAATCTTTGGTGAAGATTCAATTTTTTGATATCGCATTCGGCCAATTCCGACACTGTTCGGGTTAGTCTTCGTGTATTTCCGGGAATTTCCGTATACAAAAACTAAACAAACAACATTTCCATTTAAAATATTCTTTAAACGTGTCACATCTCCCCACCGCCACACTAATTGCTTGCATTTGGTATATACATTTCCTTAATTAATTTAAGTAAATTTTTAAAGTTTGCATATATTAAAGGGAGGTATTTCAACATACTGGTGCAGTCCCGAGAACAGTTTGATACTAAATGGAATACAAATCATGATACGCTCCCTGTCTAGTTTCGTCTTGTTTATAAAACGATCTGTATGAATCTATATACGTACTTATGAATCTGTATAAAGTTTAAAAAATAACGGACGTGTATTTGCGTATTTGTAATACCCATGTGTTGAAGTAATTGAATTAAATATAGTTCAATCATATAAAAAACATTAATGCTACGATACTTGTGGAAAACAGACAAGGAGCGTATCATGACCATGCGACCACGTACACGCATCATGCAGTGTGTTCGTCTCCAATAAGAGACAAACCGAAACAAATGCGGAAAGACTACTCCACAAAACATCGGACACAGTCAACGGCTATCCCTTCTTATCTGGGAGGGAAGAAGGGATATAGGGAAATAACCGCCGACCATGTCAAGTGCTAAGCAGAAGGCGCCCTTCGCTGGGCTATACAGTCAGTTAATGAAACATAACTGACACCTTATATACAACTGCTAAATAACTTGTGAGCGGCTTTGAAGGAATACACTTGCCAATACATAACTGAATCTTATGTTCAGAAATTTCAGTCTAGCATCGTACGCGATGTATTTCAATGGAAGACTTCCGCTTGAATTTAACAACATATTTTCAAAGTTTCGTGGCAACTGACATCAAAATGACAAATTATATAAGCAAACACATCATACCTTAGTTTGTATCATTTAAGTTTACCTCCCCCTGGTAAAAGTTAATACCCCCGGGACATATTACGCAAACGATTCGTAGCTATGTATTATCGGAATCCTTTTCACACCCTTTTATATAACTAACATTATTTATGAATGTCTAGCTACGTGCGATCTCGTCATGGCATTATAAGAAAGTCAAGGCAAAACAAAACGACAAACCTACCATGATGAATACAAAGACCACGTGATGAGTGTTTCATTATGTTCGGATACAATTTATAGCAAAAATGGCAATTTAAAAACTAGGGGAAAACATGACGACGTCAGTTTACGACCATATATAGCCAGTCGTTCGGGTCTATATTCCTCTGGTTTATTGTGGAACGAAGTGACTTTGTCATGTAGAGCTACATCCTCGGTACCCAGGCTAATCATAACATATCTGATATCATACATGTTAAGAATAGCCTGGGTACCGAGGGTGGCAGAGCTTTTAACCTATAAGGTAGGAATTTTAGTAAAGTCTAGAGTTTTGTATGCATAAAAATAATGACAGTATATTCATTAATTAAGGTCATACCAAGATCGAGCTATATTAAGGGTACTGAGGCGTATAGGTTTTCGGAACTCTGACCGTAAAACAGCAACATGAAAATGTAAAAAAAATCACTGGTAATGATATTAAAACGTAACGACATTTGCCCGTTTAGCCAATGACAATGCGATTATGTAACCAATGCGATGTTGTTAATTGTGTATGCTGGTTTGCTTTAACTTGCCAATAATTTGAGTAGCAATTGTTAAAAGAGAGTTTTTTGATATCATGACGTGTATAAAATAAGGGATATTATTATGTCGAAATATCTTGATAAATCATCGCAGGTTAACCGACTCACTTCAGATAGTTTATATGGAGAAGATCTAGAAGAAATTATAAGCATAAATTCTATTCTTAAGTACTCATGACTTTTTGTTTAACCGAAAGACGATTAAGAATGAATATCAATGAAACGCAAACGGGCATGGCCTCGAATAAACCTTTTATTTATCGTTGGTGATTAACATACATCCTACTAAACATTCAATGCTTTACCGGGTATAAAACGATAAGAAAAGCAAAAAAAATATAAAATGCTTTCCTCGGCCGTAAACGTCATCGGTAATGTTCTCTCCTCAGCCTGCAACGTCGTCATTGCAAAATACCGTCTGCGGTAAATGTCGTCATATTTGTGCATATCGGGGTCCCTTAACACTGACAAACTTGCAACTTGCTAGAATTATTCTTAGATAATATATGATTGATATATGGATTAAACTATTCAATTATATCAAAAAACACTTACAGTCGAGCAGCTGAAGGCGATTTTCAAATTGCTGGATGCGATGCATTCAAGCATTTATAAGTAAGTTGATTATTAATTTAACCTGTTTTAAATAGTCAATATTTCATTGGAAGTCTGAGAATTTTGTCTAATGTTTTCATACTTGAATTTGATCTCCGAGCTTAAGTGTAATGTTCAGTATTTTTGTATAGGTTTTTTTCCAGTATTATGTCGGCCAATAACTAAACATGGCTAATGGTTGCAATACTGTATCCTTCCCATGATTCACAAATGAATGGATAAATTAAATATCAATAGGTTTAATTTTGATTTCTAATGTGTTAATGAATGTGTTCATACATTGGATATATTCAGTAAGCAACAGTATCAAAATAAATATTTACTAAAACGTATCACAGAAGTTTAATAATATTCCAAACAAAATATGTTGAGAAATGAATAGGTGACAGCTCTCTAAATCCTACTTGTTTTCATTACTAAATTTCGTGTAAAGAAAAGCATATTTTAGTAAAATCGTTTCCGAAAAACAATTTTGGAATTGAGATCTTCAGATTTTCTGAGCTTTCTTCTTTCGTTAACTGTTTTTCTTCTAATTAATGAAATAATGTTTCGTCATTCGTTGCTATACAGTTCAAAGTCCATTTACTGGTAAATTCTAAGCGTTATCTCATATCGGTCCATTGCAGTATAAAGGGATGTAACTCGTATTGTATAGGCATTGTCTCCACAGTTTCCTTTAGGTAAATGCACCTGCAGGATGTTTAACTGCTGTGTTTAGCGAACAACCAGACTGCAGTTCTCGCTTTAGTGATAAACACGTAATGACCTCTATTTCGCGAATGTTATTTTTTAAATTTTCCGTGATATACATCCGAAGTGCCCTTTTCTGAATGTGTGTAAAATCACTCGAGGTGGAAATTACAGATTTCACAGAGCCATCAATCACTCGGGATGAAAATTACTGATTTCACGAAACCATCAATCACTCGGGATGAAAATTACTGATTTCACGGAACCATCAATCACTCGGGATGAAAATTACAGATTTCACGGAACCCTCAATCACTCTGGATGGAAATTACAGATTTCACAGAACCATCAATCACTCGGGATGGAAGTTACAGATTTCACAGAGCCATCAATCACTCGGGATGGAAATTATATATTTCACAGAGCCATCAATCAATCGAGGTGAAAATTACAGATTTCACAGATTGATCAATCACTTGAGGTGGAAATTACTGATCACACGGAACAATCAATCACTCGAGGTGAAAATTACTGATCTCACGGAACCCTAAATAACTCGGGATGGAAATTACAGATTTCATGGAACCCTCAATCACTCGAGGTGAAAATTACAGATTTCACAGAACCATCAATCACTCGGGATGGAAATTACAGATTTCACAGAACAATCAATCACTCGGGATGGAAATAACTGACCTCACGGAACCCTAAATAACTCGGGATGGAAATTACAGATTTCACGGAACCCTCAATCACCCGGGATAGAAATTACAGATTTCACAGAACCATCAATCACTCGAGGTAGAAATTGCTGATCTCACGGAACCCTAAATCACTCGGGATGGAAATTACAGATTTCACAGAACCATCAATCACTCGAGGTGAAAATTACTGATCTCACGGAACCCTAAATAACTCGGGATGGAAATTACAGATTTCATGGAACCCTCTATCACTCGGGATGGAAATTACAGATTTCACAGAACCTTCAATCACTCGAGGTAGAAATTGCTGATCTCACGGAACCCTAAATCACTCGGGATGGAAATTACAGATTTCACAGAACCATCAATCACTCGGGATGGAAATTACAGATTTCACAGAACCATCAATCACTCGAGGTGGAAATTACTAATCTCACGTAACCCTAAATAACTCGAGGTGGAAATTACGGCTCCACGGAACCATCAATCACTCGAGGTGGAAATTACTGACCTCACGAAACCATCATTGAATTACACCTGAAAATCAGCAATTCCAGTTTGTACAAAGGGAAGTAACTGTTAAATAACAATCACTAAACTTGGCTGTAGTACGCTCCCTTATCGTGTGAATAATATTTCAATGGTTCTGAACGAAATAGAATCTAACACCCGATCGATATATTGGAATATATCATTGGGGTTCACATTGAGAATGTAACGTGCTTATCTATTATAGTATTCAGCCCTATTTAAAGGGCCAGCCATTTCTGACTTATGAGACAACTACTTTCTGAGCACATTCCCGAGTCCTATCCTTTAATGCCAGACACCAAGCTGGTAGTCGCACGGTAACATATATTTAACTAGCTGGCGGCGAACCAACAGGCCATAACAGAACGGACTATACCGGGATTCGAACCTTCAACCTCCCGCTCCCAAGGCGGATACCTTAACCACTCGGCCATGTCTGAACAATATTGAAGCCAGCCATCATTGCAAGTTATTTATCTTTGTGATCTAGAATATATTTTATGAAACCTACCCAACAAGTTGGCGGTGGCATTGCGAAATTTTTGTTTGAACACTATTAAAGTAGCTAGCTGATTCGAAAAAATCGTTTGATATAGTCACCGATAATGACGTTTCATTTATTGACATAAATTGGTCAGCGTCATGACGTTACAATGATAATGTGACGTCATAACGTCGTATCTACGTAACCGTCAGACAAGCGCTAGATTTCAAGCTGTTCAGACGTATTAACATACGGAAGAAACATATTAATGATTATCGACGATATATCGATCAAATTGCTGGATGCGATGCATTCAAGCATTTATAAGTAAGTTGATTATTAATTTAACCTGTTTTAAATAGTCAATATTTCATGGGAAGTCTGAGAATTTTGTCTAATGTTTTCATACTTGAATTTGATCTCCGAGCTTAAGTGTAATGTTCAGTATTTTTGTATAGGTTTTTTTCCAGTATTATGTCGGCCAATAACTAAACATGGCTAATGGTTGCAATACTGTATCCTTCCCATGATTCACAAATGAATTGATAAATTAAATATCAATAGGTTTAATTTTGGTTTCTAACGTGTTAATGAATGTGTCCATACATTGGATATATTCAGTAAGCAACATTATTGAAATAAATATTTACTAAAACGTATCACAGAAGTTTAATAATATTCCAAACAAAATATGTTGAGAAATGAATAGGTGACAGTTTCTAAGTCCTACTTGTTTTCATTACTAAATTTCGTGTAAAGAAAAGCATATTTTAGTAAAATCGTTTCCGAAAAACAATTTTGGAATTGAGATCTTCAGATTTTCTGAGCTTTCTTCTTTCGTTAACTGTTTTTCTTCTAATTAATGAAATAATGTTTCGTCATTCGTTGCTATACAGTTCAAAGTCCATTTACTGGTAAATTCTAAGCGTTATCTCATATCGGTCCATTGCAGTATAAAGGGATGTAACTCGTATTGTATAGGCATTGTCTCCACAGTTTCCTTTAGGTAAATGCACCTGCAGGATGTTTAACTGCTGTGTTTAGCGAACAACCAGACTGCAGTTCTCGCTTTAGTGATAAACACGTAATGACCTCTATTTCGCGAATGTTATTTTTTTAATTTTCCGTGATATACATCCGAAGTGCCTTTTTCTGAATGTGTGTAAAATCACTCGAGGTGGAAATTACAGATTTCACAGAGCCATCAATCACTCGGGATGAAAATTACTGATTTCACGAAACCATCAATCACTCGGGATGAAAATTACTGATTTCACGGAACCATCAATCACTCGGGATGAAAATTACAGATTTCACGAAACCCTCAATCACTCTGGATGGAAATTACAGATTTCACAGAACCATCAATCACTCGGGATGGAAGTTACAGATTTCACAGAGCCATCAATCACTCGGGATGGAAATTATATATTTCACAGAGCCATCAATCAATCGAGGTGGAAATTACAGATTTCGAAGAATGATCAATCACTTGAGGTATAAATTACTGATATCACGGAACAATCAATCACTCGAGGTGAAAATTACTGATCTCACGGAACCCTAAATAACTCGGGATGGAAATTACAGATTTCATGGAACCCTCAATCACTCGAGGTGAAAATTACAGATTTCACAGAACCATCAATCACTCGGGATGGAAATTACAGATTTCACAGAACAATCAATCACTCAGGATGGAAATAACTGACCTCACGGAACCCTAAATAACTCGGGATGGAAATTACAGATTACACGGAACCCTCAATCACTCGGGATGGAAATTACAGATTTCACAGAACCATCAATCACTCGAGGTAGAAATTGCTGATCTCACGGAACCCTAAATCACTCGGGATGGAAATTACAGATTTCACAGAACCATCAATCACTCGAGGTGAAAATTACTGATCTCACGGAACCCTAAATAACTCGGGATGGAAATTACAGATTTCATGGAACCCTCTATCACTCGGGATGGAAATTACAGATTTCACAGAACCTTCAATCACTCGAGGTAGAAATTGCTGATCTCACGGAACCCTAAATCACTCGGGGTGGAAATTACAGATTTCACAGAACCATCAATCACTCGGGATGGAAATTACAGATTTCACAGAACCATCAATCACTCGGGATGGAAATTACAGATTTCACAGAACCATCAATCACTCGAGGTGGAAATTACTAATCTCACGTAACCCTAAATAACTCGAGGTGGAAATTACGGCTCCACGGAACCATCAATCACTCGAGGTGGAAATTACTGACCTCACGAAACCATCATTGAATTACACCTGAAAATCAGCAATTCCAGTTTGTACAAAGGGAAGTAACTGTTAAATAACAATCACTAAATTGGCTGTAGTACGCTCCCTTATCGTGTGAATAATATTACAATGGTTCTGAACGGAATAGAATCTAACACCCGATCGATATATTGGAATATATCATTGGGGTTCACATTGAGAATGTAACGTGCTTATCTATTATAGTATTCAGCCCTATTTAAAGGGCCAGCCATTTCTGACTTATGAGACAACTACTTTCTGAGCACATTCCCGAGTCCTATCCTTTAATGCCAGACACCAAGCTGGTAGTCGCACGGTAACATATATTTAACTAGCTGGCGGCGAACCAACAGGCCATAACAGAACGGACTATACCGGGATGCGAACCTTCAACCTCCCGCTCTCAAGGCGGATACCTTAACCACTCGGACATGTCTGAACAATATTGAAGCCAGCCATCATTGCAAGTTATTTATCTTTGTGATCTAGAATATATTTTATGAAACCTACCCAACAAGTTGGCGGTGGCATTGCGAAATTTTGTTTGAACACTATTAAAGTAGCTAGCTGATTCGAAAAAATCGTTTGATATAGTCACCGATAATGACGTTTCATTTATTGACATAAATTGGTCAGCGTCATGACGTTACAATGATAATGTGACGTCATAACGTCGTATCTACGTAACCGTCAGACAAGCGCTAGATTTCAAGCTGTTCAGACGTATTAACATACGGAAGAAACATACTAATGATTATCGACGATATATCGATCAAATTGCTGGATGCGATGCATTCAAGCATTTATAAGTAAGTTGATTAATAATTTAACCTGTTTTAAATAGTCAATATTTCATGGGAAGTCTGAGAATTTTGTCTAATGTTTTCATACTTGAATTTGATCTCCGAGCTTAAGTGTAATGTTCAGTATTGTTGTATAGGTTTTTTTCAGTATTATGTCGGCCAATAACTAAACATGGCTAATGGTTGCAATACTGTATCCTTCCCATGATTCACAAATGAATTGATAAATTAAATATCAATAGGTTTAATTTTGATTTCTAACGTGTTAATGAATGTGTTCATACATTGGATATATTCAGTAAGCAACATTATTGAAATAAATATTTACTAAAACGTATCACAGAAGTTTAATAATATTCCAAACAAAATATGTTGAGAAATGAATAGGTGACAGTTTCTAAGTCCTACTTGTTTTCATTACTAAATTCCGTGCAAAGAAAAGCATATTTTTTTTAAATCGTTTCCGAAAAACAATTTTGGAATTGAGATCTTCAGATTTTCTGAGCTTTCTTCTTTCGTTAACTGTTTTTCTTTTGATTAATGAAATAATGTTTCGTCATTCGTTGCTATACAGTTCAAAGCGTATGTTATGTTCTCATTATAAGTATTAATTATGATGAATACTTCACTCTGTTAGAACTCTTTATGATTATGATGATGAGTATTGTTGCTGTTTTCTCTTCTATTTAATACGTGTACGATTATAGTTATAGAATTATATTAATTATTGTCATTGTAAACATCAAAGTATTATTTCATTATTAGTTAATAATTATGTTATGTTATCAAATTTTCTATAGGAAGATTATGCTAACACAAATATAATACTTAAATAATACGCAAAGAAATGGAAGTTCGATTCTATAATGCCAGTATTGAGTTATGTAGATACAAATCAAGTTCTCAAAGTAAAGAGGATAATCAATGACCCTGTGGCTTCAAATCCACATGGGGTCGTAGGTTGGAACAATCCACGGATCACCTAGACATTTTCAGAAATTATAAGTATTCCGTCGTATGAGTTATCTGGCATTTATGTGTATGAGATATGAAGTATTCGGTACATCAAAGTGATTCAAATTCGACTTTTTTTAAATATTTTCAGACCTGGCGGTTTGGAACTAGGATTTAACAGAAATCCACACAAAACATATGCTGACACATCTACGGGTGATCACAATGCATTTCTAAAACTTCCACCAACGTCATACATCAGGAATACTCCCCCTCACATAGGTTAGTAATCGACAGATCTATTTTGCTGTGTTATATTATTTCACTATTCTTAAGTGCAAGCCATTTTAAGGTGATCTCAATATGACCCACTTGGAATCAATATGATCCCGAGTTTCTTCGTTCATAGTGAACCAAAACCATTGCACTCAGCTCACCACATGTCATAAGATTCTGACAAGAACCGTATCATATTTGTCCAGGAAAAATGGAAGCGCTATAAATGTTAGGCCAGCAAATTTGTATTGACAATTCGTCGACATTTTGCGGATTCGTAAATATATCAATTAGCGATCGTTGTTTCGGTAAAGTTCTTGATATAAGGGAATACATGTATAACGTCATTTCAGTGCTAAGAAACGTAAAGGTTCTTCATATGGTTAAAACTATAACCATCTGGCTCCAAGGTAATAAAACTTGAGACTGATTTCAAAGCTCGAATCTCATTTCTTTTTAATATCACACTCAGTTAAATGTGGTTAGCTAACGACTTGACCTTACAGTATTCTGTACGCGACAGTATTTTTTAAGTTGGCATTACATATTTTCTATTCTCAGATGGCTAAAGGATATATTCCAACCACCCAAATTGCATTTCATTTTACAAAAACAAACTTCTGATATCGACATGTTTCTGAACCGAAATTAGCTCGTTTTAGTCATCAAAAACGAAAGTAGGGATTTTGACAAATCGTACAGGATCGTTTTCATTACGGATAGGGAATGAAATAAGTTAATTGCTTCATTAAGACAGTTTTCAACTCACATTTTCATGCCAGAAATCGCCACATTCAACAATATTTGCCTAGAGTGATTCAGTGACAGCGAAATATAATTAAGCTTTAAATGTCTTGTTTTTCGCAAAATATGTATAGTTGAGCGAAATAAAAACATTTTCGTCGGCAAGAATTTAATTCCTTTCAAAATACGAAAACAAATTGTTTACAAGTTCAAAGTTAATTGACAAAAACCCATAAATGTCATTGTCATAACAACATATATACAATGGGAAAGGTGAACAAAATTACATAAACAAACATTATATACGAGAAAAGTGTGTATAAATCAAGTATGAATCATTGACAGATAAAGACTATAGTTGACATACTTTGTATATTGGAAATTACATGTATACATTGATTACATACACGTGTCATACCGCTTTAAACCTCTAACGCTGGTTTTATCATTAACATCTTCATTTACAGATTCCAGTTTATGGACAGTGGCGGAGTTCATGACGCGAATTGATGAACTAACCAAAGACAAAGTCAACCAGGAAAGGTACATGCAAATACAGGAAGACAAATACACCAGGGACAGACAGTAAGTGAACAACTCGTGTCCGTGTTCCATAACTATTCGGTAGAACTTTTATCCAGTCCTCGTAAAATGGTTTGTAACACTTCGTGGTCTTATTTCTAGGCAGATTTGAATTATTATTTATGAATGATTCTATTGATAAGCTTAAAATGAATGTACTGTAAACATTGAGTTCTTGAAAGGTTTAAGAGATAGCTCATGCTTTATGTCTTGTTTGTAGTAAGTCAATGATTCTATCAAATGTGAGCGTCTCTAAGTTCTTGCAAAATACTGCGTTATAGACTGATCACTGTTGAGATACAGTATGGCATCGTTTATTCGACAACCTTGTGTCCGAATACTTGGTATTATCCGAAATCAATATCAGGTACCGATGTATCTTCTTCTATAGGCATGTCGAATTAAAACGGGCTATTCGAAACCATTTATTTTTCTGAATAAAATTTCGGTTCCGCTGAATTCGAATGAACAAGATTCAACTGTATTTTTAGTAGTACGCTATCCCGAGTTATGCATTTTTACTCAATCTGACTCTGCCAATATAGCGTCGTCTATGCTTGGGCATCTCTACATACTTGAAATGCAATCATACCGTGTTATTCCATTATTGTAGAATAATTGAAGACACTCGGAGTTTCCTACAGCAGGATAAGGATGATGCGAAGACCAGGATAGAAGCGATGGAGCAAATAGCAAAGGCGAAGAAGGACTACGAGAAATTACTAAAGCTGAGCTTACAGAATTATGATAATGCCAAGATTCTTACTGTGATGGAAACAAAAGTTGCCAAAGATCTCAGACGACAAGTCAACAAAGCAAAGGTGAAACACAAGCGTCTGTTGGAGAAGGAGAAAGCGATGGGATGTGATCAGGTTCTTGTGGACGCTTATACCGCAGGCAAGTGTCGGTTTGAAATTGCTGAAGAGACGAATGAGCGTCTGCTGAAGAAGATCAATTGGTATGATACAGAACTTAACAAGTTTAAAGAGCGTATGAATCCTTCGAAACAAAGCTCACTTCCTGATATATCTGATAAAAGTTTCAATGGTAATGATTCTGAAAGTTCTGAAATGGCAAATGTCACTGGTGTAAGTCAGTGTGTCAAACTTCCTGCTATACGCGGAGCAAACACTGCAGTTGTTTGTGATATTGACGGTATGAATGTAAAGCAAGTTCCTCATCCACCAAACATGAGCAACAACGCTGTCAGATCTGACAACCACCAAGTACCTCACCCGCCGGTCAAGAATAAAATTGGTACCAAAAGATTTGTCAGAAAATTCAACAAAGGCATAACCTAAATTACCAAAATAAAGTTATGTTCTAAATTATCTGTTATGTTTCATATTATTTTCAACGTTCATACAGTAACACCTCGATAATAAGACCATATTTGGGACCCTTGAAAACTGGTCTTCTTATTGAGTTGTTCTTAATATTGAGGTTAAACAAATAGCAAAACAGTGGAAATGGACTTGAAAATTGTGGACTTTATTTAGAGGTGGTCTTATTATTGAGGTGGTCTTTAGATGATGTTTTACTGCATATCATTTCGTGCAAATAAAAGCGATGCTTTGGGCGATTTCTAAAATAACAGACATGCAACTCTGTAATTCAGAACAATATTTGTTATGAATAATGTTACATCCTTTTTTTGCAGAGTATACATTTATATTTCATATACATTCAATAACAAATGAAAACCAAGGAATCACAATTCATATTTACAGTTTGGTATTCCCAAAATCAAAATGAATCATTTATTTATATACACATATTATATATTTATAAATTAAACAGGAGACGTTAAAGTAGCGTATATCTAATCAGTTATAGCATGAGGCTAATATCGATCAGAAATGGGGAATCTTGCGATGAGCCAGAAAGTTTGATATGTAAAATTGTAAAATATGAAATTTATCCGATTTTCCATCACTACCTTCCACAGTATAGATACATTTTGTATATTAATGTATGTAAGTATGTATATCAAGTACGTACTTGCGCTTCTTTTAGAGATAATCGAACTTTGTGTCAGGACCTTTGAGTCAGGAGTCCGGCGCTCAACCCCTCGACCACTACATCTAACCTTTCGTAACTATGATACACGAATAAACATTAACACACATCGGACAATATTTGTATGTTTAACGGGCTTCGTGTTTCTAAAACCATTAGTATAAACCCTTGATACGATCGGTAGATGAGCAAATATTTATGGAAGCGGAATTCTAGACTTGTGTTAGATTATTTGTAGATAATGACGTAGAGTAATTAGATCATTCAAAGGCCGAGTTCTTAACATTTCTATCTTAATAGCAAATGCTGGTCAATTAACGGTCAGAAATGCGTGAAATATCACCCATATCATCCGGTTTGAGTGTAATTAATGCTCACAGATTCAAGGTTTTGCATGTTCACGGCACGTGGTTTATGTCAATTGGTTTTATAATGGCTCCTGGAGATTACAGACATAAAATGATACATTGGTCCAATTAAAAAGTACTTTTTTCTTGCAACAAGCGCTAAAATTAACCCAAGAAACACATATGATTTGTTATGTATAATGTATTGAGACATAAACATGAATATAAATAATGAACTTGTAAGCATATTGTGTACACGTATGAATAAAAATGCGATTCACGTAAAACCTAATTCTTAGACAATTGCATTGTTACTTCTGATTTCGTGATACAAATGCATAAATACTGATCAACAAAGCAAACCAGTCCTTTGGTATTTGGAAAATGTTCACTATGTTATGACAAAGCGATCTGAAACGAAGTTGGTTTTGACCAATTTAAATTGTCTCCATTGCATTCGATAGTTCGGTTCATTTGAATAATAAACATATCGCCTTACTGTAATCAATATCAACAGTAGTACAGCAAAACCTGACGTTAATACCACCTCAATAATAAGACTACCTTAAAAATTAAGAACACAATTTTCGAGTCAATTTTCCCTGTTTTTGATCTTTATTTAACCTCAATATCTGACGTCGTCTTGAGAAATAGGGCCAAATGCGGCATTTTCGAGAAATCGCGTCGTTTTATTTACGTTCAAAAAATGACCCTACACAAACCGTCATGTTGAACTTTTTAATCTCCATTTTATGTCATGCATTCAAAACTATCCATAATAAAGGGTGATCTCTCAATTGTGTTTTCGTTATAATAGTTTGGTGAGATAGCCGATAATAAAATAGTTAGGTGACACTTCTTAGCGAAGTTATTTCCCTCATGTAGATCTTTAATTACTTCCGGTATTGTGCTATTCAAATACTCGCGTATTTCAATCATTACCGAGAAAAGGAGAAAAATATACTTTTCGGTCTGTTAATCCGTTGTTATGAAAACCCCGGAAGTGATGTTTTTGTTGTGGCAACGAAAGTGACAACAGGCGGTTAAAATAAAAATATGTATCACTATGAGTCAGCTATGTCAGTTAAGCAATGCAAGCACCATTCTTTACAGTCTTATTGTAGTTAAAATGATGAATGTGTAGATGAATTAGACAACGATGACCGTTTATCTGATTGTTTGCTTGATACTGAAGTTTCAGGTATAAGCATGTTTTTGTTTTTTAGGTCTGCATCAACAGTTGGAACTGACCATGATGATTGTTGGACACACTAACTCTCACCCAGACTGGCACTTTATTGGAATTATTTTGTCAACATACTTTCGTGAGATTGAGATATGATTATATATCCACATGCTAAGTAAATACTCTGTCCCAACAGTACCTTAATCATATTCAGAAGAACCTGAACTGTTATTTGTAAGTTAAAACCAAGTTCTTAAATGATGTGTAAACATATTTATGTTATGTCCGTATATCGTTATATGATGTACCTTTGAACTTATATTTTGACTTTTTTTTAAATATTTTATATAGATACATCTTTATATCATATATACATCTTATGACGTTATGTGCAGCCTATATTATATTATATTATATTTATATTATTGTGTGTCCTAATATTCAAACATAGCACAGATGTGCAAAAATATCTTAATCTTCAAACATAGCACAAATGTGCACAAATATCTTAATCTTCAACCATAGCACATATGTGCACAAATATCTTAATCTTCAACCATAGCACAGATGTGCACAAATATCTTAATATTCAACCATAGCACAGATGTGCACAAATATCTTAATCTTCAAACATAGCACATATGTGCACAAATATCTTAATCTTCAAACATAGCATAATCTTCAACCGTAGCACAGACGTGCACAAATATCTCAATCTTCAAACATAGCACAGACGTGCACAAATATCTCAATCT
Organism: Mactromeris polynyma; assembly: GCA_032209605.1. Lineage (NCBI taxonomy): Eukaryota > Metazoa > Mollusca > Bivalvia > Venerida > Mactridae > Mactromeris > Mactromeris polynyma. The sequence continues at coordinate 9,187,161 of JASFXZ010000019.1, read as the reverse complement.
TCAACCATAGCACAGATGTGCACAAATATCTTAATCTTCAAACATAGCACATATGTGCACAAATATCTTAATCATCAACCATAGCACAGATGTGCACAAATATCTCAATATTCAACCATAGCACAGATGTGCACAAATATCTTAATATTCAACCATAGCACAGATGTGCATAAATTTCTTAATCTTCAAACATAGCACATATGTGCACAAATATCTTAATCTTCAACCATAGCACATATGTGCACAAATATCTTAATCTTCAACCATAGCACAGATGTGCACACATATCTTAATATTCAACCATGGCACAGATGTGCACAAATATCTTAATATTCAACCATAGCACAGATGTGCATAAATTTCTTAATCTTCAAACATAGCACAGATGTGCACAAATATCTTAATCTTCAACCATAGCACAGATGTGCACAAATATCTTAATCTTCAAACATAGCATACACTTCAATCATAGCACAGATGTGCACACATATCTCAATCTTCAAACACAGCACAGATGTGCACAAATACCTTAATCTTCAAACATAGCATACTCTTCAACCATAGCACAGATGTGCACAAATATCTCAATCTTCAAACATAGCACAGATGTACACAAATATCTTAATCTTCAAACATAGCATAATCTTCAAACATAGTACAGATGTACATAAGTATCTTAATCTTCAAACATAGCATAATCTTCAAACAAAGCACAGATGTACGCACATATCATAATCTTCAAACATAGCACAGATATACACAAATGTCTTAATCTAAATCACCAACTAAATTGTTATGTTGTTAGATCATGCAAAAGTGAAATCTCTAATATTCTAACAATATATATTCAGTACATATAAAAACAGAGTTCTGTGGACTTACATAGAGATACTAGACAATAACTATACATTGTATTATTTCATGTTTATTTCCAACATATACGGTATATTTCATTGCAAATATTGGGTATTTTCATATAAAATATGTTTCAAAATGCAATAAAATGACGCTTTACAAATAGTTCGCAGGTCTCAAACTGTGCGTTGTAAATGTACTGAGTATATATACAATAAATGCATGTTATCCATTTAAAATAACACAAACTGCAGTTACTGTCAGCCGTTATAACAAAATAACATTAAAATTGATAAACTTGCACTGAAAACATATACATGTATTATACATAAATTGTAACTGCAATTTATGTTTATCTATCAAAATATGTGTACTCACGTGTCTGTTGACTGTATGCCACAATCAATCTGTTTGACCATTAGCACCAATGAAGTCACAACGTTCAAAATAGATAATAACTGCCACAATCTTTACCAAATTCACCCGACTGCACTCCGATTGAACACCCCTGGGATTACCTTGGACGGCGGTTACGTCAACGGCAGCCTGCCAACGTCCAGGAACTGACAGAAGCACTCCACCAGGAGTGGGCCAGAATCCCACGGTATCTGCTACTTAACTTGTGCGTTTCCATCAGGCGACGTCTTTGAATATTAATCAAATAATAACTTAAAATATGAGGATCAAATAAGATCTCGAATGACAAAGCAGCGAACAGTTATAAGGAAAAAAGATAATTGGCTCTTTTTTCATAAAACTACCTCAAATGCGACTCTCAGCTCGGCATTTTCCAAATTTTAAAAAAATAAATGGAAGAACTGTATTTTGAAAGATAAGTTTACAGACAGGAAAGATGAGAAATAGGTAACAGAATACCGCCACCAACTAAATGTGATGTTAGTATGATTATGCAAAAGTAAACTCTCTAATATTCAAACAATATACAGTCGAACCTCGTTCATTCGAATTAATCAGGTCCGGAAATAATCCGGAATAATACATGGTTTCGAATAACCCATTTCCATTCAACGAATATAATAAGATACATCGGCACTTATATTTATTTAGGATAATACCAAGTTTTCGTATAGAAGGTTGTCGAATAAACGAGGTCCGACTGAATATACAATGAAATACATGTTATCCATTTATAATTAACACAAACTGCAGTTACTGTAAGCAATTTTAACAAAATAACATTACAATTTCTGCAGTTGCACTAAAAACTTATACATGTACGAGTATTATGCATACATTGTAACTGGAGTTTATGTTTATCTATCAATATATATGTACTCACGTGTCTGTTGACTATGACAATATCCATCTGTCTGACCATTAGCACCAATGAAATCACATAATTCAAAATAAATAATTACAGTCACAATGTTTACCAAATTTTACTCGAAAACTGTCCTAAAATTCAAACATTGTACGCATTTACACAAATGTCCTAATCTTAAAACAGTACACACATGTACACAAATGTCCTAAACTTCAAAAAAGAATTCCTCTTCCTCTGAAACTTTCTCTCGTTCTTCAACCGGACATGTATGTAGGAGCAGTAGGTTGAGCAGTAGGTTCGATCCTCAAATTATCTGTGTATATGTATATATAAAGTGTTAGATCCACGTAGATCGACCATGTTAGTCCGCACAGTACAAATCTTACACCAATATTCTGACACTTATTTTCATAATATGTGACACGATTCATAGCATAACAGAGATCATAGAATTAAATTACGTTTACTGGTTCATATGTTACATAGCATTACACAGTTCATAGAATTCTGCAGTTCACAGGCTTTAACGTGGCTCACAAGTTTATACCCTGAAAGTACAAACAAAAGATATTTTAATATAGGTACTTGCCAGCATTACATGATTTTATATAACATATAATTGTGACTTTGAACTTGGCGGAACCTACAACTGTGATCTTGGAACCTTTAACTGTGACATTGAACGTCACGGAACCTATAACTGTGACATTGAACTTCACGGTACCTCAAGTGGTGCATCTTTCATTAAAGGCGTTTCCTACAATAACGCCATATTTTTCTAACGCAGAGTTTTCCTTTAAACTTTGTTTATTTAATCAGTGTAAATGTATCTAACCAAAATATGTTGATAAAAAGTGGTCAATATTATATATTTTTATAATTATTTCAAAATTCTATTTGAATTTATAAAGTTAGCCATACCTGTCGAATCGGAGTACCAGCATTAATCATACCGACGGTCCCGGTGGGTTCTTCAATGGTCATTCTTGCTATCTTTTCTGTGGTTCGTGTTGGACATACAACGTGGATTGCATTGAAATGAAATTTACGGCTTACTACACAGTGCACGAGATCCTCGTGCCAAAAGTTGATAATCGTACTCACCGTCACGCGTGGTCAACCATGACGATATTAGGTATTCTCTTTGTGAACGTCGATACTGTACTATGTATAATATTAGAATGCCAAATTTAAGTCGACATATGAAACCTTTTTCTTAAATTTGTATTGTATTGCATGAACATTTAGAAAATGTATTCAGTGCATGTACAATAATATGACTATTGTTTGTAGGACTTCCATTTAAATTCCTAAAATATTAACATGATGGCTTATGATTGCAATATTCTTTATACAATAACTAAAAATCCAGGAAAATATGCATTTGAGGGTAGGATCTACTTGCTATTTTTATTTTATAGGTAGGAGATATGATTTATCTTGGTTTTGGCAAAAATATATTTCAATTTTGGCTGTAGTACAAAATGTAGTTTCATTTTCTTTAGAAAAAATAAAGCAATAAGACCAAGCTGAACCATTTGTAAATTTAAATGTCAAATTTATTTTTATTGTTTTAAGTCTTCACTGAGATCTAACATTAACATCATGTACCCATTCTCGACAGCTCTCGGATATTTCCGTACCACTTCTTTACTCTACGGACATCCTCTAGTGTATGTCAGGCGGACCACTATGTTGCAAAATTCAACATTTTGTGCGGTCAAACAATAGTGCTCGTAAAACGGATTAAAACTTCAATAACTTCGATAAATTCACATAAGCAATGGATTATCGTTGACATTTCTACTTAAACTATAGCTTAAATGTATGATTCTAATCCCGTTTCATAAGCACTCCAGCGTTCACACCGCCATATTGTTTACATGATATTCGAATGGTATTTCCGAAAGTAGTGCCTTACGAACATCCGAGGCACTGTACGTAGTTGTAATTTCACACTCCAATATAAGCAGGTTTAAATGGTGAATGTATTAACAGTCTAAACAGACAGGAATAAAATTATCTTATGTTGGTGGTTATAAATGAAATAAAATTTCATGGGTTGGGTGTGTCCTAACATGAATTAAAACTTTGTAAAGCCTTTCACCGTAGGATTGTTTCCTACAACAGCCTTTAGTTTTATCTGGTGTGTGAGGATCAGTAATAATGAACATATGTTACATGCTAAAATGTTGAATTGTTTATATATTGTTATGCCACTACTCTGAGGGGGGAGGGGGCATATAAATTTGCCCTTGTCTGTCCGTCTGTCCGTCTGTCCGTCCGTCCTTCCGTCCGTAACAAAATCTTGTGTCACTCATATCTCCAAAAGTATATGAGCCAGAGTCATAAAACTTTACAGGAATGTTCACCAGCATGTGAAATTGTGCACCTGGGGTTTCATGTTTGGCTGTGCCCAGTAAGTGCAAAGTTATGGCCCTTGACTTATCACCATAATCAGTACAGTTGTTCACTTGGTAATTTTGATATCCATTCACAAACTATATATATGAGCAGAATAATAGCATTGCTTTTGTGACACAGGCTGCAAGTGGGGGCATCTGTGTCCTATGGACGCATTCTAGTTATATATAATTTGGAGTTGACAAGTTGAACCTGTACAAAAATATTTGATTTGTACAACAACTTTATGTAATGTAATACAAAATCTGTATGGAGTGTTGCATGTATAATATCAAATAATCTACTGACTGAATGTGCAGTTTTTATGTACATGTGTTATCATTTTATATGCTTAATATCAACAAATAATTGAAACAGTCCTCAAGTTGATTTATTCATTACAGTGACTGTAGCCTTTATCAATGTTATGTTTATACATTTTCAATCAGACACAAGGTTTCTACTCCTAATTCTAAATATTTGTCACCATAGCAACGATGTTTTTGTAGTTTTTAGAAGATTTTTAGTGTTATTGATTTATATTGTTAAGATAGGGACATTATACATTAATATGTTTTCGATCATGTTGGTCAGGAAGCGTAATTATATGTGATAACTATATTAAAAACAGGTTTTTAAATGAATAAGTGTTGTTATAACTCGCACCCTATGTTACAAAACATTTTTTTACGAAGAAAGGATGGAGATAGAACTCCCAAATTGTGTTGGTATGCATTTAAGATTTTCTACTTTGAAAATATGCAGAAAACTAAAAAAGTCAATGTTGCTCATTTGGCCCCATTTTTTCAGTCACAGTCACATATTAAGACCACCTCAATAATAAAACCAGCATGATTGAGGTTTTATTGTATATATTATTTACCCAATAACTTTGTATAAACTATGTACTTTAAATTTACGATCAGCCCCTGAAGAGTAGGTAAGTACAGTTTTGGAACCCAGAAACACTGGTTATGTCAGCTGACGGCCTCACGTAACTAAAATTAGTTATATTAAAAAATGTCGTACCCCCCCCCCCCCCCCCGACGCAAATATTAACCCTTGATGAATACACCCATATTGATAAGTGTGATGACCATGTCAACATAGTTACGGTGGTTTACACTGAAACACTTTACTTCTCGGTCACCTTAATTTTCTGTTGTTGAATCACTTTGAGAGGAGTTCTTGTTATCACATGTTTGTACACTACTGCATGATGGGTGGTAAACATTGAGGTATGGGAATGACGGAAGATAGCAGTAATATATATTTTCTATTCCATTTTATTCAATTTGAAAAGTGCGACAATAAAAGAAGTGACTACTTAGAATTTGAGTGTATCATGATATGCTAACCATGCACATATACTCAGTACATTACGCACATTTTTGTACTCGTGATATGTTTTTTCAAAAGTCAATTTAGTGTGTTTTAAAACACATTTGATATGAAAAGACCATTAACTGAAAGAAAATTTAGCGTTCAACATTGCGTACAATAAAATAATATCATGGTATTTTTTTTATCTACCATCCCTAAGTAGGTTCATGACATTTAAGAAATCCCTCAATTTGCGTTTTATATGTACTGAGTATACGTTTATTATCGTACATATTTGTTAAAACAGTATCATGCTACTCTCATTCTATGAACTCTTTATCATCTTGTTAACAATTTATTAATTACGGATTACAGATCACAGAGGTTGAAGGCTTGAACTACAAAACATTCTACGTATTCTCTCTCCCCCACCCTCTCTATCCCCTCTCTCGCTCCCACTCTCTTTTTTCCCTCTCTCTTACTATCTTTCTCCAACACTTAGTGTCTTCACCGATGTGCAAAAGAAGAATATCTATACACAAACTCTCGTTCAATATAAGGATTTAACAGGTTATGATCACATTATGTTCGGTATTAAATACTTAGAGATAATCATTATGGTTAATAGCCATGTGGATGAACTCGTTGACCAGTGAAATCCATATTCTATTTGCGTTGTCCACTGTAAAGTATACAAAACCCCAGTGGTCAAATGTCGATGACCAAGCTGTCAGCAACATGCTTTTCAATGCCTCAGTACACTGGCGACTCAGCAAGGCCATCGGTCGGTCAATTGGATGAATTGCCTCTAAATGCAAATGGCGGTATCCTGTGACGAACTAATCAACGTGGTGAATGCGTCGAGGATTGATTAATAAAACGGGTTAACAGATTGTCTCTTATCTCTAGAAAAACAATAACAACTTCATACTGACAAGCATTTCACTTGATATGATAGGTGATATACAAACACAAATGATATTTTCCGGTAAAAGAATCCCAGACACAGCGTCAATAGTACACATGATATTCGATAAAAATATCACTGTAACTATATTTTGGTTATTCGTAAATACTGTAACTTAATTAAGTATTGAATAAACTTGTTTTGGAATAAATACAAATGTTTGAAACGTAATTAAACCCCTGAGTAAAAATATTTCTATTGTTCAGTTCCTCGCCTTGTGTGAAAATCAAAGCCTTAGTTTTATGCGCTTGTATCAGTCAGATTTTGTTATGCTTTTTCACATATTATGTGTATTATGTGATCAAAATGAATATATATAACCGCATTGTAATGTCTTACAATAATAGTGAGATCAATTCAAGCCGCCCAATATACTGCTCATAGTACTTAAATACTGGAGACGATTCATTACTTGACGTTTCAAAACGCTGGTCAGTATAGCAGTTGAAAGATGTACTTCCATATCAAATGATGTAAATATAGTGAAGAGGATATGTAGTGGTCGCGTGGTAGAGCGCCTAACACCCGACCCAAAGGTCGTGATTATGAGACTCGCGTTAGGTCACGAACGCCATAATCCCTGAATTTGACGTGAGTCCTTGTTTGTCACTCAGAAAGTAGTCATCGATTGTGACTAGTATTAAGTGTTTCAAATTGAAGTCAAATAAAGTTAAAACTTAAATTTAATGAAAAACACTGTAGTTTAGTATAGCACGGTAATGTTTACCTTTGACATATTGTATTAACGTCTCAAATTTACAAAGATTATGTAAGCCACTAAGTAAACAAACACTTGACCCCACAAAACTATTGTATTATAGTGCTGTTACATTGACCGAGACGTTAAGGACCGGTTAACGCCAATTTAGGTAAGGAAATGCTCTCGTGCGTAAAGCTGTAACTGCTGTTTGGTTCACTTTTCTATCAAAACACAACCATAGCTTTTATCCGTCAGCCTTACGGACAAACACAAACATTTTAATACACCTATTCTGAAATGTAATGGTCCAGGTAATATATTCATGCGTTCGCGGTTAAGAAATCGCACTCTATATAGTATAATGACCTATAGTGTGTTAGAAATAGACACGGGTTCAACTTTCAAACATTTATACGAATACGGTCAATTTTCAACGTGGGAAGATGAGCCATGGGGCAATTTTCAATGGAGTGAAAGCCAAATGTGATCAATATTTGTTTCTAAACAACATGAAGCCATTGTTGATGATGTTGACAATGATGACAATTATGGTGATAACGATAAACGATGATGATAATGTTGATGATGATACTGATGACAATGATAACGATAATGATAATGACAATAATAACCATTATGACAATGATGATAATGGTGATAATGTTAATGATGACAATGACAACGATGATAATGATGATGATAACGATGGCGATGATGATGATGACGATGTCAACGAAGGCGATGGACGAAGGCGATGGACGATGACGATGACGCTGACGATGACAACGATGGACGATAATGACATTGATTATAATTATGACGATGATAACGATGACGATGATGATGATTAATCAAATCTAATAATGATACTGACACGCGAAATATTGCGGAATCAATTTAAGAACAATTTATATTGGGGAATTGGAGGGAAATAATGTATTGCTTGCATCAGTAAAACACGGTTGGTTCCGTTTGTTTTTGTATTCAACAAGCTTTTTGTAGCATTATGTGTTCAGAAAACATTTCTTTTCCGCCAAAAAACTCCTGAGTTACGGTTTGGCATTGAAAATACATGTTTACTATTACTTATATGCAACCACAGTTTATAAGCAAAAGTGAATTTCTATAACTTAGTTGACAATCACTGTATTCAATAATAAACGATTCAATAATAGTAATTAAGAGTCAGACAAAAGGAAGAGCGAAAGTATTTATAGCAAACATTTGGTTCCAGGTTCGCACACGTGTTCCTTCTCGAGCATGCTCATTTGGAACGCTTCTACACTCACTTTGTATCATATCTTTGTTAAAATAATCATCTAGCAGTGAATATGAAAACTACTAAGTGTTTAAATTTCAACATAATGCCAATGAAATAAATATTCAATGTTATAACGCCCCTTCCATATATTTATATATGATACATTTTAGCCGAGATGTTCCGAATGTCTTTCCATTAACATTCTGATGAAGTTTGTAAAATTTTTTGCATATTTAATGTGCACTTTCCCAAGAGCTATTTACAAACAGTATCATTTTTAAACTATTTTTTACGGATCAAATATGTATTTGTTATGCAGGGGTTTCTCGCCGACAGTTCACTAATATTTCAGATAAATACATCTCTTAAAGACCACCTCAATAATAAGACCACTTCGACATTAAGAACACAACTTTCTAGTCCATTTTTCACTGTTTTGCTCTTTATTCAACTTCAATATTGAGACCACCTCACTTATAAGACCAGTTTTCAAGGGTCCAAAATATGGTCTTATTATTGAGGTTTTACTGTAGGTATAATTTCATGTTTCCCAAGTCGAACATTTTTCACTGCTCTTGTCAAAAGAAAGTTCTGTTCACGACAAAACTACAGCAGTTCTCGAGGGTTTGTTTTATACAAACAACTCAAACAGACAACAATAATATATTCTAACTCAAGGAATGAATTATATTACGCCGAAAATCAATTCAATTCTTTTGCGTATGTAATTTATAAATTATCATCTGGGCATAAAACCAACTTGAATGTTTTGGCATGTAATAAGAAACATTCGAACACATAGAATAATATCACATTTTATAAATTATACCCTGAAGGGTATGTATTACTGATATACATCGTATCATCGGCCAATGACAGTATAACATTACGGTTATCACCTTTTACTACGTCTATTTACAGAGGATTAGGTGTACTACAACTGTAAATGAGACATTGGTAGCACATTATTCAATAACATAAATGGGAAATGCCAATATATCGTGATAGTTCAACAACAACGAGCCATTCGCGTCCATACTGGACGTATATAATAATTAAGAAAGTCATTGGCTAAGAGATGTTTACGTATTAAATTATTTTCGATTGGAGGTCTTTCAACCTTAGTGTACATCGCACTTTTCAAGTACAAATTTAAATTCTGACATGTTTTACTTGTACTAAGTCATACGATTTGTTATAAATCTGAAAATAATGTCGCAAGCAGCTATTACTTGTTCTTAGAAATTACGTTTTAAGCTTACTGCCGATTTTGAAAATTACACGTTATGATTTATTGTTTTAGCATTACAATAATGCTTATTATCTATGTTTTTCTTATTTTTGGTCATAATTTATGCATGAAGGAAGGCGTCTTGTGAGATAATATTATGTATGTTTTTTATGTACATATCTTAATGAGTTACCTTCAATAAATAAAGTTTATTATTATTTATAATTAAGCTTAAATGTATTCAAACTATTTGTTCACTGCACCCAGTCCCCTTGCATCTTCGATTGTCTACTTCTCTCTCTGCAATCTCTGTGTCTTCAATGTCAGTCAAACATAAGATACAATGATACTACCACCGGTATTTGTATGGTTTTCCGGGCTATTTTTCTTTGCGATCAAGTAGTTATAAGCGAGGGAGTGAACTCAGATATTTGACCCCATGTTTGTCTTGTTGTTTTAGATACGTGTTTCTAATGGAGGCATGGCGGTGTATGTGCATAGCGCTAGATTCTAATGGAGGCATGGCGGTGTATGTGCATAGCGCTAGATTCTAATGGTGGCATGGCGGTGTATGTGCATAGCGCTAGATTCTAATGGAGGCATGGCGGTGTATATGCATAGCGCTAGATTCTAATGGAGGCATGGCGGTGTATGTGCATAGCGCTAGATTCTAATGGAGGCATGGCGGTGTATGTGCATAGCGCTAGATTCTAATGGAGGCATGGCGGTCTATGTGCATAGCGCTAGATTCTAATGGAGGCATGGCGGTGTATATGCATAGCGCTAGATTCTAATGGTGGCATGGCGGTGTATGTGCATAGCGCTAGATTCTAATGGTGGCATGGCGGTGTATGTGCATAGCGCTAGATTCTAATGGAGGCATGGCGGTGTATGTGCATAGCGCTAGATTCTAATGGAGGCATGGCGGTGTATGTGCATAGCGCTAGATTCTAATGGTGGCATGGCGGTCTATGTGCATAGCGCTAGATTCTAATGGTGGCATGGCGGTCTATGTGCATAGCGCTAGATTCTAATGGAGGCATGGCGGTGTATGTGCATAGCGCTAGATTCTAATGGAGGCATGGCGGTCTATGTGCATAGCGCTAGATTCTAATGGTGGCATGGCGGTCTATGTGCATAGCGCTAGATTCTAATGGAGGCATGGCGGTGTATGTGCATAGCGCTAGATTCTAATGGAGGCATGGCGGTGTATGTGCATAGCGCTAGATTCTAATGGTGGCATGGCGGTCTATGTGCATAGCGCTAGATTCTAATGGAGGCATGGCGGTGTATGTGCATAGCGCTAGATTCTAATGGTGGCATGGCGGTGTATGTGCATAGCGCTAGATTCTAATGGAGGCATGGCGGTGTATGTGCATAGCGCTAGATTCTAATGGTGGCATGGCGGTCTATGTGCATAGCGCTAGATTCTAATGGTGGCATGGCGGTCTATGTGCATAGCGCTAAATTCTAATGGAGGCATGGCGGTGTATGTGCATAGCGCTAGATTCTAATGGTGGCATGGCGGTGTATGTGCATAGCGCTAGATTCTAATGGTGGCATGGCGGTGTATGTGCAAAGCGCTAGATTCTAATGGTGGCATGGCGGTGTATGTGCATAGCGCTAGATTCTAATGGTGGCATGGCGGTCTATGTGCATAGCGCTAGATTCTAATGGTGGCATGGCGGTCTATGTGCATAGCGCTAAATTCTAATGGAGGCATGGCGGTCTATGTGCATAGCGCTAGATTCTAATGGAGGCATGGCGGTCTATGTGCATAGCGCTAGATTCTAATGGAGGCATGGCGGTGTATGTGCATAGCGCTAGATTCTAATGGAGGCATGGCGGTCTATGTGCATAGCGCTAGATTCTAATGGAGGCATGGCGGTGTATGTGCATAGCGCTAGATTCTAATGGTGGCATGGCGGTCTATGTGCATAGCGCTAGATTCTACTGGAGGCATGGCGGTCTATGTGCATAGCGCTAGATTCTAATGGAGGCATGGCGGTCTATGTGCATAGCGCTAAATTCTAATGGTGGCATGGCGGTGTATGTGCATAGCGCTAAATTCTAATGGAGGCATGGCGGTGTATGTGCATAGCGCTAGATTCTAATGGAGGCATGGCGGTGTATGTGCATAGCGCTAAATTCTAATGGTGGCATGGCGGTGTATGTGCATAGCGCTAGATTCTAATGGTGGCATGGCGGTGTATGTGCATAGCGCTAAATTCTAATGGAGGCATGGCGGTGTATGTGCATAGCGCTAGATTCTAATGGTGGCATGGCGGTGTATGTGCATAGCGCTAGATTCTAATGGTGGCATGGCGGTCTATGTGCATAGCGCTAGATTCTTATCCAAAGGACGTGAGTAAGAATTTCTCCCACTGGGAAGGTACGATTTCAAAATTACAGCTTAACGAATTTATACATTCACGATCTCAACTTCGCGAATACACGATTTTAACTTCACGACTTCAAGATTTAACTTCACGAATTCAAGATTGTAGCTTCACCAATTTAGATTTTGACTTCACCCGAGTTCAAGATTTTGACTTCACGAATTCAAGATTTCAAATCCACGAATTCAAGATTGTAACTTCACCAATTCAAGATTGTAACTTCACCCGAATTCAAGATTTTGACTTCACGAATTCAAGATTTCAAATCCACGAATTCAAGATTTTAACTTCACGAATACACGATTTTAACTTCACGAATTCAAGATTTTAACTTCACGAATTCAAGATTTTAACTTCACGAATTCATAATCGGGAATCGGTTGAGTTAAAATCTTGAAATCGTTACATTCCTGGGAGAGAAATGATGACATGTGAATGTCACCACCGGTCTTTCGTAACTTAGAAACCACGTGCTTTTCGCACGCTGATTCTGGAGTAAAATTTTGATCAGATGAACATTTAGATTTTGTTAACCATAAACTGTATCATAAGATCCATCGGGTCTGAAATTTTATTTCGAATAACACATAGTTTCGAATAGCACATTTCAACTAAACGTGCCTAAGAAGATACATCGGGACAATAAATTTATTTCGAATTATACCAAGAATTCAGATAGAAGGTTGTCATATTAGCGAGGTCTGACTGTAAATGTTAAACGAAATAGATGTCTCAACTATTATAATTCGAGACAAATCTTAGTTTACATCTGTTGTAAAATCGGAGACGAAACTGTAATGTTGAATACCAACGATTTTACTTCTGTCAGATGTAAACAAACGATTATGATGTATGGGAAATCGCTCGCCAATTTGTGTCTGTGAATCATGCTGAGAATTTGTTGTAGATGATTCAATGTGAGATTCTACCGATATGTGATCTCTATTTCCCATTAATAAACCCGAACTAGACAAGTTGCTATAAAAGAGTCATCGGATTACGACACGAAATCTCATTTATTGTATTCATCTGATTCATTACTGTATTGTGTGACTTTCAAGCAGGATAAATACTAGACCAGGAACATGATCTATATTATAAGTATTACCAGGCACTCCTTGATTGTTCGCAAAGGGAAGACGTTCAACCACGTAAACCACAGTGTGGTAACAAACCACTCCTGCCCTTGGTACGTGAGCGCTGTCTTCATAATAAGTATACATTGTATATATATATAGGTGTTTGTACGTTCACCATTTATATTTCACAGTTACGCTTAGACAGTTATACTTAGTATATGCTTACATATTAATAGTGTCATATATGTATTAATATTTAATAGTTTTTCTTGTTCACACTGTGTTAACTTTATGTACTTTATATATTGGTGACTTGTAAGCCCACATGTCCGGGTGCATCTCTTCGTTATACTGTATTATCATGTATCCATTGTTGTATTGCATATGCCACGTTAATTAACTATTTACTTAGTAATACTTACTTACTTATAAATCACAACTAAAATGTAACGTATAATTGTGCGGTTATACGTGTATGTTTGAGCAGAGTTATGATACAAATTCTTTTAATTCGATTGTAAGGAAAGTATATAATAAGCTACAGAAGAAAAACAGATTTTAGAAAAGCCTGTACTGATTTCTGATACGGAAGTGTAAGAGTGACTTCATCAATTTTCATGCTGACGATTTCCGGGTGAAGTAAAATGGACAACAGCTGTAAAATGACCCGCTCCCCTGAATATATTGGGTCCTCGGTAGAGATGCAATTGTCTATCGGAATGTGTTTGATTTGTATATAGCAAAGTATAGTTATGACTTCAAGTCTTAACCTTTCTGTATAAATCGTTAGTCTAGTATTTACTGTGAAACCTTTCTTAAAAACCACATCGGAATTCAGACCATATTACCAGTAAGAACGTTCTGTCACGTTTATAATTATTCGTCATATAACTTAACGTGATAGTCAGACCACATCATTAATAAAACCCCATTTCTTTAGAACCTAGGTTTGGTCTTATTATGGACGTTTCGATGAATAGTATACTATAAGACGTTCAACGATAAAACCTTTATTAGTGATCAAAAATCCATTTTAGTGTTTTTTTCTCCATTTTTGACGGATAAGCGTGACTTTTCTGTATATTAAAACCAAAAAAACATGAAAATCGGAGGTCTATTTTCTTCTTACAGCGATTCCAATATTTAGGATGAAACTAAAAGTATAAAACGAAATGATGACGTCGCGTCATAAACAAGTCACTAAAATGTACATTAATTCTTGAAAAAGCTTCATTCTTCAAATGAGATAAAAAAAACCTGTCAAACTCTGATAAATATATTCACGCTCATTTGATTCTATATCACAATTCACCCTCCAAAACTCTAGAGACAGGCTTAATAGTTTGTGACGTCAAAATGTCATATGGAATTACTCGACGTCATAACCAACGTCACTTATACAGAGTTTGTCATGGAAACATACATTAATATGTACTATCCCATGCCTTTTAACGCTACATACTTTTTTACTTTTAACTGTTTAGCTTATATAACAGTGTCCTTGTTCCACAAGCAAACACTTATTTTACTGTCTGACTTAAATCACCTTGTATACCAATATATATTCATTTTGCTATGCTATACTTCTTAATAAATGTTCTTTAATTTTAATGACACTATATCCAGACATTCCACCAATACATTTCAAGAAAATGAGACACATATGAATTTGTTAATACAATACCGTCTAAATGAAGAAAAAACATGCAGTCATTGTTTCAGCTATATATAGTTGGACATTTTCGCAGTGAACATTATTGGATTACAGATGACATATCCCAGGTCATTTGTCCTCCACCTACGATTCTTTGGGAAGTTGTCGGTTTCTTGTGGAAGAACAGGTAAGTACACGTTGATAACCAAGAAAAACTGGTTAAGCCAACTGTTTTTGGTATACGACTTTAATACTATTGAAACATAGCGTAGAATTGCAACCCAACAAAACACCAATAGATATGCCCAACGGTTGCGTCACAAGCATTGCAAACCACCAATAGGAATGATCCAATGGTTGCGTCACAAGCATTGTAAACCACCAATAGGAATGCTCCAATGGTTGCGTCACAAGCATTGCAAACCACCAATAGGAATGCCCCAATGGGGTTTGCGTCACAAGCATTGTAAACCACCAATAGGAATGCTCCAATGGTTGCGTCACAAGCATTGCAAACTACCAATAGGAATGCTCCAATGGTTGCGTCACAAGCATGGCGAACCACCAATATGAATGTTCCAATGGTTGCGTCACAAGCATGGCAAACCACCAATAGGAATGCCCCAATGGTTGCGTCACAAGCATTGCAAACTACCAATGGGAATGCTCCAATGGTTGCGTCACAAGCATTGCAAACCACCAATATGAATGCTCCAATGGTTGCGTCACAAGCATTGCAAACCACCAATAGGAATGCCCCAATGGGGTTTGCGTCACAAGCATTGTAAACCACCAATAGGAATGCTCCAATGGTTGCGTCACAAGCATTGCAAACTACCAATAGGAATGCTCCAATGGTTGCGTCACAAGCATGGCGAACCACCAATATGAATGTTCCAATGGTTGCGTCACAAGCATGGCAAACCACCAATAGGAATGCCCCAATGGTTGCGTCACAAGCATTGCAAACTACCAATATGAATGCTCCAATGGTTGCGTCACAAGCATTGCAAACTACCAATGGGAATGCTCCAATGGTTGCGTCACAAGCATTGCAAACCACCAATATGAATGCTCCAATGGTTGCGTCACAAGCATTGCAAACCACCAATATGAATGCTCCAATGGTTGCGTCACAAGCATTGCAAACTACCAATGGGAATGCTCCAATGGTTGCGTCACAAGCATTGCAAACCACCAATATGAATGCGCCAATGGTTGCGTTACAAGCATTGCAAACCACCAATAGGAATGCTCCAATGGTTGCGTCACAAGCATTGCAAACCACCAATATGAATGCTCCAATGGTTGCGTCACAAGCATTGCAAACCACCAATATGAATGCTCCAATGGTTGCGTCACAAGCATTGCAAACCACCAATATGAATGCTCCAATGGTTGCGTCACAAGCATTGCAAACTACCAATGGGAATGCTCCAATGGTTGCGTCACAAGCATTGCAAACCACCAATATGAATGCGCCAATGGTTGCGTTACAAGCATTGCAAACCACCAATATGAATGCGCCAATGGTTGCGTTACAAGCATTGCAAACCACCAATAGGAATGCTCCGATGGTTGCGTCACAAGCATGGCAAACCACCAATATGAATGCTCCGATGGTTGCGTCACAAGCATTGCAAACCACCAATAGGAATGCTCCGATGGTTGCGTTACAAGCATTGCAAACCACCAATAGGAATGCTCCGATGGTTGCGTCACAAGCATGGCAAACCACCAATATGAATGCGCCAATGGTTGCGTTACAAGCATTGCAAACCACCAATAGGAATGCTCCGATGGTTGCGTTACAAGCATTGCAAACCACCAATATGAATGCTCCGATGGTTGCGTCACAAGCATTGCAAACCACCAATAGGAATGCTCCAATGGTTGCGTCACAAGCATTGCTCAGTATATGTATAGCAACACGAAAGTCATGAAATGGAGATATTGCGTGACTTTAGCCCTTCCTAGTTTTAACATTGGGTTTCTCTCTAGTTAATTAACAGATTATTAGGCATAGCAATCAACTTACTGCCAATTAGCAATTACTTAGAGCTAGACATGTC
This sequence comes from Mactromeris polynyma, assembly GCA_032209605.1. Lineage (NCBI taxonomy): Eukaryota > Metazoa > Mollusca > Bivalvia > Venerida > Mactridae > Mactromeris > Mactromeris polynyma. Next base: position 9,169,932 of record JASFXZ010000019.1, on the reverse strand, counting down.
TGGATCATGTAAGTTAATGATTCTTATAGGAATATGTTGTTAATTATTGCCATGAATTAACACATTATCAGTGGATCAGGTGAAATGCTATGGTAATTATCGCATTTCCGCAACCGCAGCTACATAGAGAAAGTCACGTGGAATGAGAATCCGGAACAGTTCGGTTACTATCACCTATCAAACCCAGGATACAGTCAACCATGCCAGTATTAATAACCTAGCAATGACCGTTAAATTCCAAAGTGAGACTTTGCAGATATCCATGGTGTAAGAGTAGATATATCCATAAACCGCCCATTGTACTATCGATATATAGTATTTATTAATACACTGTTAAGGCTATCAAATAATTTCATTAACAATTTTGCTATACCCTTCCCTTACTAAATAAACAAGAAGTTTAATTATACAATATTATTTATGTACCAGTTTAAGCACAATGGTTTGCCAAGTGTATCAAAAGTTCGACGACATACCAACAATATTTTGGTCTAATTTTGGTCTCGTACTGATATGAGTCTCTGCTAAGTGTACTATTGTATATCCTTTTAACTACTTCATCGTAATGCCATATACTTTTACGGTGACACTATTAATTTACTATTTAATTAACTATGAATCAGGAGTCTTGACGTTGATTAACGACGAAAGCTGGGGAGGAAGTTTGATATACAAACATATTTTCACTTCTTACTTTCGACCGTTTCTCACCAGGATATAATAATTGGATTACATGTGGTTGGAATTCTCACGAGGGAGAGAACGTAGAAAGGACGAATCACTGGAGGGAGTGTCAGATGGGAGAGAGAAAAGAATAAGTTGGACGTTCGAGGGGATGGTTGTATGGGAGAGACACAGAGGGACAAGGAAATGGTCGCATGGGAATATAGAGGGGCGAGGGGACGGTTGGATGGGAGAGACACAGAGGGACGAGGGAATGGTCGCATGGGAATATAGAGGGGTAAGGGGATGGTTGGATGGGAGAGACACAGAGGGACGAGGGAATGGTCGCATGGGAATATAGAGGGGCGAGGGGGCGGTTGGATGGGAGAGACACAGAGGGACGAGGGAATGGTCGCATGGGAATATAGAGGGACGAGGGGATGGTTGGATGGGAGAGACACAGAGGGACGAGGGAATTGTCGCATGGGAATATAGAGGGGTGAGGGGATGGTTGGATGGGAGAGACACAGAGGGACGAGGGAATTGTCGCATGGGAATATAGAGGGGCGAGGGGACGGTTGGATGGGAAAGACACGGAGGGACGAGGGAATGGTCGCATGGGAATATAGAGAGGCGAGGGGACGGTTGGGTGGGAGAGACATAGAGGGACGAGGGAATGGTCGCATGGGAATATAGAGGGGCGAGGGGACGGTTGGATGGGAGAGACACAGAGGGACGAGGGAATGGTCGCATGGGAATATAGAGGGGCGAGGGGATGGTTGGATGAAATAAACAGACGTTCGAGAGACATTGATAAATGAGTCACTTGTATAGACCTGTCATTTTATACTCAGTTAACATCTACAAAATTCAGTAGAAATATACCATTCAAAAACGTTGAGCAGGATTGACGGACGGGCGGATAGACGAATGAACAGAAAGACGGACGGACAATCATACTTAAATCGTTTTGTACCTTATGTCGAATTAACATTCCCCACAAACCATGTAACGATTGAAAGAATATGGTATTTTGATATTAAAATTTTCAAATAAAGTAGAATTTAAAAAACTGGGGCATGCTATTTTGACCAGTATATTATCACCCGTGACTGGTCAACGACTGACGCACCATCAACATTCCCGGTCACTGACCTGAGAACATTCACTTTGCATAATCTTGATTAATATTATGCAATGACAAAGACCACCTTAGGCAAATGGAAATCTCATTTATAATCAATGTAGAATTACTGCGACAAATTCACGAAACATTTAGTGGGTAATAGATAAAATGCAACAATAGCAGACACTATGAAACGTGTTCAATATTTTCTAACATCGCTAAGAAACGACAAAATTCTATAGAACAAAATAAATACAAATGAAACTACATAAATTACCAAAAGTATTATTTTGTTGCTAGTTTTTATTCGTTTGGCTTTTTTTCGTTGTTAAGCTGTCTCGATCATTTGTTCATAGGTGTGTCAAGTGATATAGCGTAAGTAAAATGTTGCTAAAACCCACATTTCCGTGAAACGTCGGTGGATTCCGTGAATTATTTTAACGCTCGTGCAAGTGCGGTAAATTCCGTGAATGGTTTATATGTATTTTAACGTAATAAGACTGAATCTCAGACTTTAAAATGTTAAGTATTCCTTTTGCTCCTACGTTTATTTAAACAGTACATATTTTTTTATAAAAATGTGCGGCGGATAATTAGAATTGATCAGACAAATATTAATTAGTTTAGATTTAAATGAACCGAAAATAGATTTAACATTAGCAAATCTGGTTTCAATCTAGTTTTTAGTGTGAATAAGGTATATGGCGTAGAAATCGGAATATTTAAGAGCGAGGCGGATAGATCTAAAAACGGGTTTTCTCTATGGAAATACAATTCTTATGCGTATGCCGAATTGTCTGAGAAGATTTTGTTATCATTGTCTAATAAACTTGTCAAGCATTACGAGTTTGGCATATTCATGCTCTGGTTCTATAATTAGTTTGTAACCCAGCTATTAAAAAATCGGATATATTTTGAGAGGTCAGCAATTTTATGTTAAATATTAAACTCAGCGCAGGGAGTCAGTCACACTATTTTATCATTCATTCATTTATTAATTTTGGTTAATGAAAGACCAAGGAAGCGACACTATCTTCTTAAACCATAGACTAGATACAACTATTGCCATTCTAATTGTCGTATTTCATTATTGCCACAATTGCAATAAGGACGTCTCGAAAATGTAAATTATACTAAACGGTTTTGCTTTCTTTGTGACAATAGATGCTGACATCTGAACAAATTGTTAATTGATTCGTTCTGCTAATTTGATATAAATAATAGTGTTATCCCACGTCTTGAAGAAAGTCCACGAGTATATGAGATATTTGACAGAAAACATCTGCCAATATACTAATTGAAAAAAAATCGAATGCAACTTATTCATTGGAGATGCCTGAACAAATTGTTAATTGATTCTGCTGCTAATTTGATATAAATCATAGAGCTATCCCACGCCTTGAAGAAAGTCCACGAATGTATGAGATATTTAACAGAAAACCTCTGCCAATATATAATCGAAATAAAAATCGAATGCAACTTATTCATTGGTAACGCTTTAGTTGATATGATAAACTATATCAATTTTCTTATCCCGCCGGCAAATAAACGTTTTACTTTGTAGCGCAAAGACCCTGCGGCTGAAACACATGCCAAGTTTTATTTTACGAACAAAGAGAAAATTCATCAACTGTTTTAAATAATTCACTATTTGGATTAAATAATGGAAACAAAATCATTCAAAGAAGATGAGACTTGTTATGCGTTATGGAATTGTTAAGTCAATATGACCAAATAAGGCCTTGCCGTTTTATATTTTTGTCAAGCGTCCACGTCCGCCTTGGTTTTAAGCTCTTTGAGCCAAACATATTTTCGTAAGTTTAAAAAGTTGCCATGGGAAATAACCGCTATGTCGTATTTACGTATGCTCTTGTAAATATTTGGTTAACTTGCATGTTTGAAAATAGTTTATCTGTAGACTTCTAATGTTTTATAAAGAAACAATGTGTTAATTGTAACTTTATCATGTTAAACACATGTGAACTAGCTGATACATCGTCTATTATCTGGCTTTGTGTTTTTTCGACTTGTGTGTTTTTAATAGGTAGACCAAGGTTGACGCTTAACAAAAATGAAATCAGTATGGCCTGAACATTAAGAACTATTTTGAAGATACTTATTTAGTTTATCTGCACATCGTTTTGATCAGATAATATATTAGAAATTTGCAAGAAACCTCGTTAGAAGATTTGGCCCGGTATATATCAAATATATGACTGTTTTCCTATACGCTACAGCCATTCTCAGAGCAGACAGATAATACCATTATATAGGAATAATCAAATGCTTTCATGGGAAATGTCACAAAAAGCTATGAAGATGTCTTGTTAAGCGTATTAAGTATTCGAGAAAGTCGAATTATACACGATTGTTATGCATTTCTCTCCGGAAATTTGTTGTTTTATCGAAATATTGGCGATACAAATATCAGATCTGAAAGTTCAAACTGTATCATAGTCAAAATATTGTTTTTACGTCGAGTATAGAGTAGTTTGTATAAATGTTTATGTGGTATTTGATTTAGACTCACGTGTTTGGGTTCAAGAATCTCAGTATCAGACTTATGACAAATATTTTGGCAATTGAGAATACAGGGAATATCTCTATTACTCGTGATACAAACGATCAAAACGTTTTATATTGTCAAAGACTGAAAGCGGCTGATATTGCATTATTTCTCAAATATTATCATAAAATTGTGAGTAGCGAATGAGTGAATTTCATTATTCGAAAATGTACGTCATCACCGTTTTTTAAAATTCGTTTATTCTTAGATATATGTTAAGAAATCTCTCTGATTCCAATGGCACAGAAGTCACCCCAGTTATGCCTATGATTCTAAACAGACTTAAAGCGCATTACATATTTTATGCAATTAATGTGTAAAAACTGGTTATTACTTAATTAGAAATGAATTACATTCTTGAAAACATTATATATTTCACTGACTTTGATATAATTTGCTATAAGTAACGCATTTAAACATTTAGACTATCTTCTAGGACATTTCGCTGTCACTGAACAATTCTAGACATGAACTGTTGATTGTGACAGTTTCTGACATGAAAACACGTATACAAGAACATTTTGGATCCAATGAAACCAAATGTCATCCCAGGTTCATTATCAAAACGATAAATTAGAAGAAAATAAATTCGATTTTTCAAAATCCCTACTTTCGTATTGATCATTTCGCTCTGCCATTATGTAATATAACGTACGCTAAAGCGCCACAAAAACGGGATGCTGTCTCTCATCGTGATTGCGGTGGATATTTAAGGCACGTACACAGTCCCTTTGCTGACATGTATAAGATGTTATATCAGAACCATATAGAAGTATGTCACCGAATAGGCTTCTGTTATAACAGGCTTATTAGCATTCGAGTATTTGGAAAGAAAACCGAAGCACTATTTCGACATCACGAGTTCAATGTACCTTTTAACGAACGAAGGCCAGATTACATATATGTCACCAAAGGGACTGCGAATGTACCTTAAATGTCCAGCGCAATCACAATGTGAGACTTCAACGCATTTCATTTTTGAGGCGCTTTAGCGTCTCATTGTTATCATCGTCAACAGAATGGTCTACTCGAAGTACCGCTGTAGTCATCGTCTCGAGGAAAAAAATACATGTACAATCCTCTGATTGTATTATAGATTTGATGAGTATAATGGCTGATTTATCTGGGGAGATATAATATGTCGAATGGCGAGAGTCTTGATATAAACAGCGCTTCTGGATTATTTGTGTTATTGTTGGCGAATGAGTTGACCCGATTATTCGCGTATTAATTTCTAATACGATAATATAGAAAACGTGCAGTCTTGCTTTGGAAGAACCTCCCAGGACCTTCAGTCCTTTGATTGAAATGTTCAAGCATTAGGGCTCTATTGCTTTTGTCGTTGTTTATTTGTATTTGTCCTTGTGTTGTTTTTTTCACTTTGTATGTGAAATTCCCTGCTCGACTTCTTCGATTATTTATAATCAGGATTATAAAACTAATGAAATGAATGTCGAAAATTATTTAAAACGCACAAGAGGCTGATATTAAAAGCATCAAAGTCATTATAAAATGAAAATTAATCAAGTCAAATGTTCTTGTCAAAGATTTGTAATTAATACAGCATCGTTTCCCTGCCATGGTTGTCGTCACATTGCTGTCTCGCATCATACTTTATATAAAACTGCGAATTATGTTTACATGCATTTACGCAAGAATTAGAGCGTTTCAGGCTTCCTAACTTTATGATATTAGGACAAAAACGTGATATTGCAAAATGTTCAAAGATTGGATCTTACAATTTCAAGAGTTTTGAGAAAGAGTGGTGAATTCAAAACAACTGTCAGTGAAACAACGAAATATATCTGCTTTGTATATTAACAATTGGCACATTCATTTGTTGTATTTGTGGTTTAGTTGATGTGTTAATAGACCGGCTTCTCAACTAAATCAGCACAATTATTTATAACCGTAGTCTTAGTACACATTATTTGATAAAATGCAATTTAAAGATGTATCTGGCTCATCTGAACATAAAATGTTTGAATTGGCTTTATCCAGTATTGTTGTTGCATTGGCTTAAACATCTCTAATATAAGAGCCATTACAGTTTAAAACCAATTATCATATTACTAACAGTCAAAACCTGTAAAATAGCCTGATTGTTTTTTTTATTTTATGATGTACAAACATCTTTCTTCAACAAATATGGATTATTACTTTATGATTTCATTCTTTGTTAATGCATGTGTATTGATGTTTTAACAGTAGGAAATATATGTTTCATGTTTGGTTAGGTAAACAAATGAGCAACAAATGAGCAAAACATTACTTTAAGAACCAAAAACTATGAAGAAATAATATCTGCAACAATGTACAGATCGTTAAATATTAGAATAAAAACACTGTCGGTTCTTTGTTTACATGGGCACGAAATATGATTGCGTTTATATCGCAGACAATATCGATCGTTGGTGTGTTAATTTAAGGGGACATTTTGTGTACAAATGGAGAATTCTTTGAATTAGAATTTCATTTCCCATGGACAATTTTTCCACTAACCATTGTTTAAACGTGTATATTTTCTATTTCAATGCTCTTTTTATTCAACGCTTTCATACAAAATAGAATCTTTAAATTACATGTCTCAGACTCAAATTCTAAGACCATTTTTCAAGTTCGATTTATAGTGCTTAGCGAATAAAAAATTGGAAAACAAGACACTTAGACCAATTAGCGTCACTAAATCAATGGCGAAACTGTTCGTGACAAAACTTTCTTTACACCATATACGAGCATACACGAAATGAAATATTTAACCTTAAGGAAAAATCTATCAAGCCGATCTAATCTATATAGATTTCAATTTTTCTGGCCAGCAAACGTTTAATGCAGATTGCTATTGTGTGTTTCGATAATGTAAACAAGAGGACTCGACTAAATATTTTATCTAGAGTTGAGATGTACTATAAAAATCGCGTTCATTTGTTTGTCATACTGTAGGATAATCACGCCACATTTTGTATTAGTTTTGCAGAATCAATACATGGACAGAAGCAGGCGATTAACGACGTATATTGCAGTGTAAACTAAGTGTAAACTATTACAAATTGACCGGTCAGTAACGGCTTCTACAGTACAACCAAAGGGTAAAAGTAATTATATGACTATTTGATGGTAATTATCTTGTATGACGTCATAAGAAGAATAGTGATTATAAAACATCTTCGTTTTTTTAAAATTGAACGACAGCATAAAACCTGTTTGTTGAGAATATTTCGTATTGATAACAAAAACATTTTAATATGGTCAATATGATGCCATAATAGCTGCATAACCTGTATGCCAAGTAGGCAATTGCTTACACATCGTTCTCAAATTTAAAACAAAACATGTCTGACAATGCAATGGTGCTCAGCACATGTTACTTTGGAAAATACATGTCAGGTTATCTAACACTACAGGTTCTAAAAAGCCCCATTGGAAACAATCTGTCTCCAGGGAGCATGTCCTCGAACACCTAAGCCTTGACTACGCCACTGGACAGTTGTGTATCATGATATTGCATAACGTAAACACTTATTTTATTGGTAATTAAGTGGAAATATGGTGATTTTATTCCCTACACTGGTGACAAATACATTACATATACACAAATATATTTGAAAGGAACTATATCTTGTTTGGTTCCTGTGTACGGAAATCTCCGGAAAATACCGACTGAAGAATGTCGGAATCCGGCGAACACGTTAATAAAGAATTGTCTGTCATAAAGAGAGAACATTCGTGATTATATCCAGTATGTAATCATTGTCCACATTACATGTAATCTGATAAGCACTGTGAAACATTAGGTGATATAATAATTATGGTACATTAAATGAATAAATCATGAGGAATATAGCGGTTGCTCAGCATCTAGTCAAACACTAGATGTAATGTTTCGGAATGCAAGCGAGAATATCTGAAAATATCAAGTTATTATTCCAAAATCGCGAAATGTTTGACTTGCGACTTATGCTATTACAGTGGCACAAACAAAGTGCACAACTTTTCCAAACGAAGAAGAAGACGTACAATCACACATACAGAACAGTAAGGAACGTGTTTATTTATTATCGGACCAGCCATTTATGACTTATGAGACACGTACTGAGCACATTTCCATATCCCTATTATTTAATGCCAGGCAGGTAGGCGCACTGTAACTATTATTTAACTAGCAAGCGGTTCACCACTCGGTCTTATCGGAACTGACCCCAACCGGGTTTCGAACATTCGACCTCCTGTTCCAAAGGCGGATGTCTTAGCCACTCGGCCACGGGAGACAATATAGACACATAACTGAAACATACTGATGAATAAAACTTATACCACATTTGTATGGTAAATGGCAAAACAATCACTAAATACCAAATGTTGTCCAGAAGCAATATTGGCGATAGTAGTCTTATATTATTGCATATAAGTATGTTAATTATGTTCGAGGGACATTGTTTTCCGTGTTATTATGTTAGAGTTTGTAATAAACCCCGCTTTATTATGGGCATTTCGAGAAGCATGCAGATGGCTTACGAAATCAAATTGATTTCCTTTATTCGGATACCAGACACCTTAATTTTACTCAAGAGTACAACGAATTCAAAGTCGATATTCTCAGAACGAGATTCTACGAATGACCGGTCGTGACATCTTCAGCCATAATTTCATATCCCGAAAATATGAAAAACGGAATCATGAACTATGAAGTTATGATTGTTCATTTGCTTTCACAATTTGTTTTAAATCACGAAGTTAGCAGCTACATGCGTTAGAGCAAGTTAGCACTTGATAATTAATTCCATGAGAATTGGACAGGTCAACTTACGGCCATGTAAAACTGAATGAATATTGAAAAAAGACATTAAACTCGATAACTGCAGTAAAACCTGTATAATAAGACCACCTTTGAAACCCTTGAAACCTGGTCTTCTTAATGAGGGGGTCTTCTTATTGAGGTAGAATATATAGAAAAACGGTGAAAATGGACTTGAAAATTGTGTTCTTAATTTTGAGGTGGCCTTATCATTGATGTGATCTATAAGTGAGATTTTACTGTAATGATAATTGAAATCAGATGAAATGTGAATGCGTTTAAATGAATATGGAAGTGGAGCATGATATGCCTCATACAAAGTGCACAGCCTCACCGAAATCACAAGGAGGCATGGACTTTTTATATAAGTACATTGATTAAAGAATAGGGACAACATGTACACAAGACGCATAACTTATTAAGTTTATGATTTAACGATAGTTTCCCTGTTTTAAGGAAATAAACCAATGAATAACCAGAAATATCTTGAAAAAAGATGATCGGCGCATTATGAAGGTTAAGATTTGTTGTGCAGCATAAAGATGAGATGATACGATTGCTGGTCATTCCAAAATGGATTTCGGTGAATTCACCGAAATTCAGTGGATTTCGGTAAGGTAACGTACTCTTTATCGAAAGGTTAACTAATCCGCGTTAAGGTTACAAACGTGGCTCGGTTGAAGAGAATTTCCCTTGGTGGTTAACGTAAGATTTGATTGGTTAACATGTTCAACACTGATATGCAAATAGCAAAACATGCTAGTACGGCTGTGCCGATAAAGGCACCAGCAACCTTCCGTAATGCCCTATGAGCCCCAATACACCTAACTTACAAGAACAACATGACAACGTAGAGAAAATCGAGCGCCATTTGGAAGACGTGAGTAGTCTTAAATGCATTACGTTCACAAGAGACACTCCTGGGATGATTTATTACGCATTATCTAGGCAGGGAAACTATGCTTAGTGTGGATATTTGTTCAGGCGATAAAGCAGATTTTGGAATTAAGGTTAAGCCTTGCAGTATACCAGAGAACATTGCCCCAGACACCACAATGAGCATTAACTGCCAACGGGATTCCTTACCAGTTGTAGGATAGGAAGTGTGTATTCGTATCTCAAGCTTCATCTCAAATACTTTGAAAATACTAGAAACAAATTAATTAAAACTCATTATACAAATGAAACCAATGTACTTATTTTTAGATCAGTTTACACATACATAGAAGTCACCAAACGCTTTATGCTATAAGTCGAAAATTTGTTACAGCTTCATTGTCAAACATTTGCTCCCTCTCTCCCCTCATTTCTTTCTTTCCTCTTAGTTCATTTTTAAAAACGCTTATGTTTTCAATACTTACAATAAAGTTTAAACAATTTGGAGTTCGTCTTAATCTGTTAACATTATAATCACTTAAACCAATCTCGTACCTGTTGGAAATGTATACTATTAAGGATAAGACTTATATATGTCATTGGCTTTCGGTCTAATCCTTTTTACATTAACTACAGAACAAACTCGCTTCATGTAAAATGTTGTATATTGTATTGTATTAAATGTTGTTCATAGTATGTAAATAAAATATGTTTAACCTAAAATACATTTGAAACCTGTGACATCAGTCAAACTACACTACAGTAAGAAATAAACACCAACAGAAAACGCCCACACAACTACCAGCCTATCATGATTGCTCTACGATAAAAATACACACTTTTGATGTTTGTGGTTTCTTATTGTCGACTATATTTGTATATCGATTAAATAACAAGCGAGGGAATGGTACGACATGATATTGTGAAAACTTTTGGCACAACCATTTGGATGTATTTATTAGTTATACTTGTGTATATTTGTATACATACAGTAGACATTGTATTAAGAGACCACCCAAGGGACAGCCAAAAAAGTGGTCGCTTAATAAAGTGGTCTCTCAAATGAATAGCCCACTAAACAACAATCAAAATGTATAAAATACCATCCTCTTTCCATTCAAAGTTATCAATGGTGTGAAACAAAGCTCGTAAATTTAAATCGTTCTATCAGCTCACTATGCAAATAGAACATTAAGTATGTGCAAGCGCTTAATTCTTAAATTGCCCGTCAGTTATCCAATGTGACAAGGTATTATGCATTTGTGTATATGCAATAACACATGAACAAACTAAACTAAAACGAAACCGGTGAGCACGCATCATAATGTAATGTAATGTTATAGTCGCATGGATTTATGACCTTCTCGATTTTGGAAAATAAAACTTGTCAAAAACGTGTATATACAGCAGTAAAACCTCAATAATAAGATCACCTCTGTGACCCTTAAAACTGGTTTTAATATTGAGGTGGTCTTAATATTGAGGTTGAATAAAAAGCAAAACAGTACACATGGACTTAATCATTGTGTTCTTAATTATCAGGTGGTCTTATTTTTGAGGTGGTCTTATTTTTGAGGTGGTCTTATTTTTGAGGTGGTATTCATGTGAGGTTTGACTGTAGATCTATAATGAAAAACGATCATGGTGGGTGGTAGTGGCAACATTTATGTTGACTGATACTATAATACCCCGGCACCAGTACAACAGGCGTGCATCAAATAATGGATAAAACAAAAACATCAGTTAACATTTAGAATTTATTTGTTCGATTCCAAAATAGTTAATACATTGACATATTCATTATCAATCATCTAAGAGCCAACACATAAACCTCTATGTCCGAGTTTATATAACCTGAGTTCAAACTCTATACTCAAAAGTTATAGATCGACTTATTATGTTAAAATACAGTCGAACCTCGTTCATTCGAATTGATCGGGACCGAAATTTTATTTCGAATAATACATGGGTTCGAATAGGCCATTTCTATTCGACATGCATAATATACATCGGGACCTGATATTTATTTCGGATGATACAGAGTATTCGGATAAAAGGTTGTCGAATAAACGAGGTCCGACTGTATATACTTTCGGTGTATAGCTTAGTACAAAAAGCGACAAGTCTTGCCGAATACAAAATATTGTGTGATACATTTCATCAAATTAAGCAAATGTTATTACAATAATTAGATCGTGGCCTAAGGTCGCTCTTATTTGTTGTTATCTACGACCTGGAGTAAAGCTTTTATAGACTTGAGAACAATATGTATGATCAATTCCCAGTTCAATTCTCGACTTATTTTGGTAGACTATATACTTTTAACATGTTACAATAAACAACCATATTTGATGTGCCGTGTACAGACTATTGTTAGAATATTTCAAGATATTTTATGCTCATTTTTAGTTCATTTGATTACCTAAACAAACATGAAAATATATACTTGATCTAGTAAAAAATTTAATAATAATGCATTATCACAGAATACATTGATACTGTATTTCTCTGTATTTGTCGAAAAAGACATTTGTATTATCATAAAATTTAAGAAAAATGGAAAACAAGCGGGTGTTTTTTACAGTTTTGTCAGTTAGTAATATGAGTAAACAAGATTGTTTTAAACAGTTATACATGGCAATGGTTCTAAATAGTGATGTTTTAGACTATATTACAACAAAACAAGATGAAGCCCATTAAAACATTTTAGGTTCTGATGAGCCAGATACATCTTCCATTCATATTATCACAATTAACTTGAGACAGTTTGAACACAGAAGTATTATAAGTGTCTTGATATTATACTCAACGGTATATCTGTCGACATAAAAAGACGTATTATGCATAAAGGAAAAATACGAATATTTTTAACACAAATATACTCAGTACATTTAAAAACGCACAAAACAGATTTTGTCAAGATTGTGTGACTAACAAAGAGATACTAGAAATGAACTGTACATTGTATTAGTTCATGTTAATGCAACATATACATGTAAATAATTGCAAATATTGGGTATTTTCATATAAATTAAGCTTCAAAAGGCAATAAAATGACGGTTTACAAGTGTTTTGCAGGTCCAAAAATATATACCATGTGACCGGTGAAAAACGTTCTATGTTGACTACATAGACATAATTATACTGTTTTAATGTTTCAAATAACTTGTAAACATGTCGCAAGAAAAACTGTAATGTTTATAAAATACATCGAATGGTCGTAGGGAACTGTAGTGTGGCCTCAAGATTAGATGAGATTGACAATAATACAAAAATGACACTTTACAAACACTTAACACGTCCAAACTGTGCGTTTTAAATGTAAAAGTATATATTATTTTTGGCAGTGTATTGGCATAGAAATACATATCAAACAGTTTCATAGTGCTATGACTAATGCTTTCATACAAAAAGACATTTTCGTTATACCCACACATAGCTGGTATTGATCAATCGATACAATTATGGGAGATTGCAAGGGGAAAATTGGTCACCATCAACCGATCTGTTTCTTTAACTTATTTAGTTTTCAACGATTGTGAAGCAAGTTATTACAACTATATATATTAGTCTCAATGACTGTTCTGAACCCACGTCATCGTATCATTAGCCAGGTGATTAACCCCTCGTGCAGTCAGTTCTCCTGCAAAACTATTGCTTGCCAGAATGCAAAAAAATGAAAAGGATATTTTACAAACTATTTTCTATTTACTAGCAGTTTTTTTAAACATGAATTGACCATTTGAATTCAAAATCGCTGTTCAAATTATCATAGAACTGGCAAAGTATTAAGCCGTGCACCAAGGTCATACAACAACATCATAAACTCAATACAAGAAACAATAACATCCCTTACAAGATTTTAGTGTTTGAAAATGATAAAATATGCAATGATTTGTTTATATATGATGCCATAATTTCATTTATTTGTAATATTACGTGCTTATAACCAAAGGAAGGTACAGGTATTTGCCGATTTTGAAAATTAAGTGCTATCATTATTGTTCAAACAGAAAGTAGAATTAAAACATAGTCGTTTATTTGGGATACTCTTTTCCTACAGCAGACATACAAGACCGTGAAGCCACATAATCATTTCAACAAGATTGTCAATATTCCCATAGTTGAAAGTTGAGTTACCAAGGAAGAAAAGCCTTTAACAACAGTCGAAATGTGTTAATCCCAAAAAGTGTTGTAAAACAGCTATTCACTCGACATGGATTTATATTTACACCGTTTTCTGCAACTCTAAACAATTAGATATCTTTAAACCTGGTCATCATTTATTTGTGTCGGAATATAAGGCTTTCTGCTTCTCGAAGGAAACGAAAAAGAGCAGAATAAGTTCACAAAAGTTCGTCGGAATTCATGACTCATTGTACAATATAACACAAAGTTTATACTGTTGTTTATGAGAGCAACAATATCCATCACATCTCCTAGAGGAATGTAGATATACTCAAAAAAGTTCTTAATAAACACACAGCACATTATCAATATACCTTGAGGCAATTCGGTTAATAAAAACAACACAATTACAACAAGCAACATGACTGTTGTTCTTGAAGGGTCTATACTCCCCGGCATGCTTATGCTTACACCATTCTCTGACATACGTCTTCTGTTTCTCATTGTTTTATTCAACGTTCTAAGTAGCAAGCCACCGTAAATAATGATCAACAAACATGGAACCAGCTTAGCTAGCACGCCGTATGTTATCAATGCTATCATTTTTATGGGTTTCACTTCCCGGGAACCAAGCGCCCAATCTTCAAATATATATCCGGTTGTATTATCCTGAAATTGAATTTCCTCTAGACTGTGACTCAAATACGTTGGTATCATTAGAACAACAGACAACCCGACAATCACACAGATCATCAACCTAGCACGTATAAGTCTGCGCATGCGTGTCAAGCCTCCTTTGGCCGGTGAGTTGATGTGGTGATGTCGCAACATTGCGAGGCCGACTGCTAACCATATTGATATGGTATGAGCCGTCGCAGAAAAATTTATATGGACTAATAAAAAATGCATCCACGCTGAACTGTTTTTCTCCGCCGACAGTTTAGAATAAGACGGAAAATGACAATAGAAATGGAACGCAAAAGGCACATATGACACCATCGTCACCATGTCCGCCACAGCAAGCCAGGTCAGAATACAATTTATTGGTGTTTGCATCTTTTTCCGTGTTAATACCGTGATGTTGATCACATTTAATGGAATTCCAGTCGCACAAATGATGAGACTGACATACCCATGCCAGTGGCTGTACCAGAGACTGAACGCATCCAGGGTTTCGCTTCGTTTTGCTTCCATTGTTGAATTCATTTTACAACCGATTGCTTTTTCCAATAGTTAGACCGTCTACAATTCAGAAATATCCCATTTTCACGTCGAAATACTGATTTTAATATGTTTTAAGTGATTGCTACTATTTTCAATATGCTCCTAAGTTCAATCACTGTGATGTGCTTCCGCTGCAATGCTCAGTTTTATTGATCATTTCCTTTGCTGCACATTAATTTATTTAAAAAAAAATGTTTTAAAGAAACAATTCTGATTAATTCATAATTATCTGAATTAAAATAATACTCCTCTCTAAAAATTTAATTCCCAAAAGTTGTTTAATTCTTCGAAATTTGAAGAATATCACAGCATGGCAAATACACACAGATATTATTTCCTGACTATAACGTCTGTAAAATCAACACCAGTGATCCAAATACCAAACATCTTTGAAGTCTGCGTGGATTTATTAAAGGATAATGTCACAGCGTCTCCAATTATCCTTTAAAATTTTCCAATTTAATATTCGATGCGTTTGATCCGACCACTCGTTCACAAATTGAAGCTGCTTTCAGTGGCCATATTTCTTTTGTTAATGATCAAAACCCAATAAACCTTCATATCCTGAGAAATGCTATCATGTTGCGCAAACAGCTAAATCCTTGAGATTGCATCGGCGAAACCTTGAAATCCAAGTTCCATTTGTCATACACGGGAAATACAAATCAGTTGATGTCAAAAAAGCAGAGAGTACATGTATATATATACAAATCAATACTATCATGGAGTTAGTTAATTCAACAATTGGTCAGGGAATACAGTATGAATGTAATCAAATGTTAAGTATCCAAAACATATTTATCACAAACAGATTCTGTTTTGTTCTCGATGCTACGTCGTTACGAATAATCACAAAAAGTTCACTTCTGAAACTTTGCTTCATAAATCATTTGTGTTTCTCGAAATGTTTGTTTCGTCCATTATTATTTGAAAAAAGAATTATTGCTGTTTTTCACGCGATTATATTCCAACGATCTCCATAAATGTATGGTATAAAATCCACTCAAGCTTAATACAATACACTACATTGATCCCCTTTTTGAGATATTTCAATAACAAGATCTCCGTTAAGCTCACAAATTCACACCCTTAGGTGATAATTCCGGGGAAAACATGCGTGAGAACTTATATGTCCTGTTTTTAAACTTTGAAATCAGATATCAAAAGAAGTTGAACATCTTGAAGCAGTGTTTGAGTGTTTGTCACAATCGTATAAACGTCCAACTTGAGAAGTAAATTTCCTGCGTGCTTTCCACTAGAACACATACATCTGGTAATTCCTGTAAAGTTATTACTTGTCGGTCTATTTCGCAACAACACCAGCAAGTTATTAATGGATATTCATGACAGAGCTATTGACGTTTCCTTCAGAAAACTTCAATTATTTACATAATAGTATTCTTGAATACTTTGTTTAGCGTAGATTTAATACAGATGATATATATGCAATGCGTTAAACTTAGTTCCAAGACAAACATACTCGAAACTGTTATAAAACATCTGTCATTTGCGTGTAACACGTGACATATAAAGTGCTAAAAATTCCCATGGTGCAATTTTCAACTGTCTTTGTACACAACCGTATAGCTATTTAAAACGTTTAAAACATTCCCCTGAGTCGTATATTGTATGTTCCCATGACAATCATATCACATCATTTTCAGTATACTGCAATGTTTGGCACATTGTACCGTTTCTATATCAACAAAAACGTCACACTAACTTAATAAATGCGCAATAACATTATATATCACCTGTCTTTTTTGCAGTTATGCAGTGCTTCTTTGGAAGAAATATATTGATATTACTCGTGTGGTGTATACGTTTATATACCCACGTAGGTTTATCCGTACATTGACCAGGGTGATAATTGGTTGGCAAGAACAAACGAACCAATATCTTGCTTTACTACTGTGAATCACCGGAATGCATATTTACGACAATACAGTGTTGGTCTTTAACACCGTTTCCAACCATATTTTGATAGTGTACGTCAGACAGTTGATCCACCAGTGTTCCTGTGTTTCAAACCAGCACTATTCTGACCTCTTCCCAAGCAATCAACACATCCCAGCATTTATCAGAAGCGAATGATCGTGTCAGAGACGCTCATGTTCAAATATTACTTCCAGGTATTAAATAATTGTCCCAGTTGATATGAGACAAAATTTGGCAATACTTAGATAAGCAAGGCTAATGAATGGCAAAACCAGGGTCAATACGGGAAAACAAGTCCTATATGAGATGCAAGCCATTTGATTGGCCGCTGAAGCAGGGCTAATATGAAAAACAGGGCCAATATGAAATTGAAGCCGTTTGATTGGCTGCGAATGCAGACTCAATACGAGAATGTAACTTCCAGTTTATTAAAGTTTACTTATAAAAAATGAATCAGCAAAAGTTGAAAAGTACTATTTAGTTCATAATCGAATGTTTAGTGAGCTAATCAAAATGTATGTAATATTGTATATCTAATTAATAAAATTGTCATTAATTAAGTGAATTCGTATTGGCCTTGTAAATTGGCATCGGTTTTCGGGATTGTGCCAATATGACAGTCTTTGGCCAAATAAAAAGGCCAATATAAAATCACTTGATCAATAACATTATATTATTAAAGGATTCACCAGATGCCCAAAGTCCATTATCAATTGTCAGACCGCTGTGTAACTTAAATATGGTCGAAATCGTA
The DNA here is from genome assembly GCA_032209605.1 of Mactromeris polynyma. Classification (NCBI taxonomy): domain Eukaryota; kingdom Metazoa; phylum Mollusca; class Bivalvia; order Venerida; family Mactridae; genus Mactromeris; species Mactromeris polynyma. Next base: position 9,151,862 of record JASFXZ010000019.1, on the reverse strand, counting down.
ATAGTTATTATTTCAAACGTTATTTTTATTACTTATTATTAGCAACGTGTTCTTTGTTGTCCGTTTAATTTGTTCGAAAATGATGAAACCTTAACATACCAGGGGAGGCAATCCATAAAGGATACAGAGGGTACATGTCTAGATTACTTCCCTTGTGCCCATGTTATAATTATTGTCCAAAATACTCAGATTATGGTATGACTCACATAAATGGACAGAATGTTTTTACAAAGTGGAAATCGTTGAAAGTTTGAATCGTGCTTTCTTACTTAACTCTGCCTCACATCTCCTCTATACTCCGGATTGTTGTTCGGTACTCACCGAAATAATCCGAATAGGAAGTTTGTTGTCTAGAAAATTCATGTTCATGAAATTCTTAGAAATTAATGCGGTAATAGGTTTTCTTAAAACCATTTGTTTGTTTAGAATAGATTATGCTGTGTATATTTAAATTATTTACGACCCCAAAAGTTATAACTTGCTATAACTAAGTTAAGATAAGTCGATAGTAAACACGACCATACACACTTTCCAATACATGTAAAGCAGCTTACGGTCATTACCATGCCTATTATCTTCAGGATTAGTATTAAATGTTGATGAAATAACGCTCAAAGTAGACAGTAGCGATAGCTCAATTGCTAGCACTTCTGACTAGCAACTTCGACCAATAAATAGGATGTGAGTTCGAGACACATTCATGCCTCCCCTTTTTATGGACAATATTAATTTTTATCCCTTACTCACTGCTTGTCAATTACTTATTGTTTGTCGTTTCTGTCTGTTTATTTATGTTTTTTTGTTATCATATAATTGCTTTGTCGTTAAATCAAACGTGTTTAATGGTGGCTATAGCGTCTTCGCTAAAATGTTCATTTGAACCCCTTATGTTTTTTAAGTAGCCATATCAACTTGGTTTCATATACTGTGAGTGTAGCGATAAATGTACATGTAAATCAACTGCACGATGATATCGTGCTCTTTAAAAATCCTGAAACCATATCGTTTTTAGCTAATAGCTTATAAATACACACTCATGCTATACAATGTTTTTGTATAAGTCGTGTAAGTACAACTGTAGATGACCAACGAAATATATAATATTGTAATGAAAAAAAAAACTACCTCCTGATGGTCTCGAACGTGGACCCAAAACTAAAAAGCTTAATTAGCACTGTAAGGCGCGAAGTCGCTACCATCTGAGCTATAACGGCTGATAGTTTTAAGAAAATCGATATCACAATAAATAGTTTTGTTTGTTATTTGATTTACCTATTTTGATCAATATATAAAGTATACCACGAAAAGTTGACGTCATGCAATGTTTACATGGTTTGACCACCTGTATTGATCAAAATAGGTAAATCAAATTACAAGTAAAACTATTTATTGTGATATTGATTTCGTTAGAGTAACAACCGTGATAGCTCAGATGGTAGCGGGTCTGCGCCTTGCAGTGCTAATTAAGCTTTTTAGTTTTGGATCCGAGTTCGGGACCATCGGCATGTATTTTTTTTTATTACAAGATTATTATAAATTTTGTTGGTCATCTACAGTTGTACTTACACGACTTATACTAATTAATGTTCACACGAATATCATTAATTACAACATTGTATAGCATGTGTATTTATACGCTATTAACAAATAATGATATGGTTTCATGAGATTTACATGTACATTTATCGCTACACACTCACAGTATATGGAATAAAGTTGATATGGCTACTCCGAAAAACATAAGGGGTTCAAATTAAAATTTATCGACGACGCTATAGCCATCATTAAACACGTTTGGTTTAACAACAAAGCAATTAGACGATAAGAAAAAACAAAAGTAAACAGACAGAAACGACAAGTAATTGACAAGCAGTGAGTAAGGGATAAATTCATATTGTCAATAAAAAAGGGGAGGCAGGAATGTGTCTCGGACTCACACCCTATCTAAGTTACTAGTCAGAAGCGCTACCAATTAAGCTATCGCTACTGTCTACTTTGAGCGATATTTCATCATCATTTAATAATCCTGAAGATGATAGGCATGATAATGACCGTTAGCTGCTTTACATGTATTGGAAAGTGGGTTTTGTCGTGTTTACTATCGACTTATCTTAACTTAGTTGTTTTTTTAACAGAAATCTCAAAATCAATAATAAGGGGAGTAACTCAATGTTGGACTTAAATAACGGGATACTACGCTTCGTTCCCTTGTATGAATACATTTTCCGGCGCAGCGCCGTACTAACATGGCTATGCTTTTGCATATCAGCGTTGTTTAAACCAATCAAATCTTACGTTAACCACCAAACAATATTCTTTCCAACAGAAGAACGTCTGTGACATTGACATGGATTAGTTAATTTTTTGTTAAGGTCAAAATATGTGTTTACCAAACCTAAAAAGCAATAACTTGTTTATAATATTGTTACGTATTTTTCTCTCGAAGCAAAGTTATGAACACAATTATTGCAATGGTGTTTATGTTTGCAACGAAAACATTTTGACCACGATAGAAGCGTTATTCTTCAATGATTATTGTAAACATGACAATGCTGTATGCAGAATAGATGAACATAACATTATTTGCCTTTACAACTGCGTCTGAAAGTAGATCAATAGTATATTTCAAGATTTATCGAGGGAGTAGTGCTGCTAGTCAACCCCACGGAAAATTGCCCGGCGTTAGAATTAAGTAAATTTATGATTTTTGTTTTGCATCAGTCACGGACATTTATATTGTTTACATCTGACAAATCCATATGTAACACGTTAATCAACATGAATGTGTGTGTATGTATGGAGTTATTTGTATCCAATCTCTTACGCAGTGATTTCCCATTGGGCTACGACTAGTAATCTTATTGCAAAAAGGTCGTCAGAAATATAAATCCATATATAAAATGATAGTCTTTTAAATGCTGACCATCCTTACATGTAATCATTAAGTTTGTAGATTCCAAATGATATTTGGCCTAGAATCAACTGATTGCTGAGACACGGACACTGCATTAGAACAGTGAAACATTGAATGAAACATTATGTTTCATACACTCTATTTGTGTGACATCTATACATTTTTTTGTTAATTGTTTCATATTGAAATGCAATGAATAGAGAAATCCAAAGAACAGTACAATAAAGAGAGAAAAAATGATAAACAGAAATTAAAGTATGACAAAATACATTAAAACTTTGTTATTCAATTTGATTAAATTGTATAAAGAATAATTTAAGACAGTTTCTAGGGAAGAAAAGTTCCTTTGTTAGGACTCGAACCAGCAATGTTTCGTTTATGTAGCGCTGTGTTATACCACTACGCCTCAGAGACAGTGATGTAATAATTACAGTAGCCTGTAAGCAGTCATAACCGCGATGTTTATATAACAGTTATTTAGCCGACAAATCCTAATATCCCTACAATGTAATGGTTGAGTCTGTGTTCAGTGGTCAGATTAACACCGGCGCACTATACCACGACAAGTTGACAGTGACGTCATGCAATGTTTACATGGTTTGACCAACTTTATTGCTCAAAATAGGTAAATCAAATATTAAGTAAAACTATTTATTGTGATATTGATTTTGTGAAATTAATAGCCGTGATAGCTCAGATGGTAGCGGGTCTTCGCCTTGCAGTGCTAATTAAGCTTTTTAGTTTTGGATCCGAGTTCGAGACCACCGGCATGTATTTTTTTTACTACAATATTATTATAAATTTTGTTGGTCATCTACAGTTGTACTTACACGACTTATACTAATTAATGTTCACACGAATATCATTAATTACAACATTGTATAGCATGTGTATTTATACGCTATTAACTAATAATGATATGGTTTCATGAGATTTACATGTACATTTATCGCTACACACTCACAGTATATGGAACAAAGTTGATATAGCTACTTCCAAAAACGTAAGGGGTTCAAATAAACATTTTAGCGACGACGCTTTAGCCATCATTAAACACGTTAAACAAAATGTTTCCTCATTGATAGTGAAACAAGTTCTTACAACTTACATATAATACTACCGGTGACTACTTCGTTGGCTCGCCGAGATAAATATTATTATTACCTCAACCGAAAGTCAGGAAAACCGTGAAAGCATTGGACCAGCGAACTCAAGATCGGGAGCCTACCTAACCCACTATGCGCCCCTGTGTATTTCAGCTGCATTAAGACACAACAACTGTATTTCTAGGTGTCCGACTTCTTCTAAAGACAGTAACGCCATTCAAAGAGGAAGGCAGTTTCCAGACTACTAATCCAGGGGTCGCATGTTCGATCCCCGCTCCACCACTAAACCACTAACAGTACTAACAGTCTTTCGGATAGAGACAAAAACCGAGGTCCCGTGTACGATGTCTTACATCGGGTACGTAAAAGAACCAGGGGTGTTTCTGGAGACATCTTCTGTATCATGCACTATCCTCCAAAAATCTAAAATGACTAACATTCTTCTGGAGGCGTCGCCCATATGGGAAACCGGTGGCGACGATAAATAAACGCAAATACAAACAATACCTTAATTGGTTAATATGTTTCTGCATCTTGCGTTTATGTATACTCAATACGTTTAAAACGCACATGTTTTTACCATTCACACTTCTTAAAATTTCTTTTTATTACTTTTGAAATTCACTTAATATGAAAATACTTGTCGATTGTCATTAAATTTAGCATACATGCTCCGTACACATGCAATAATATCGTGTCAATTTTAATTTTCTATCCTAAAAGCCATAATGAAAGTTTAGAACTCCCACACAGTGCGTTATTAAATGTGCCGAGTATACATATGGTATTTGTGTGACCTTCTCTTGCAAACGTCCCTGTTTTCACGCGCTTTTCGCGGTTTATGGTGGAATAGAGGTGACATGTGTGAAACTATTGTTATCTCGTGGCCACGACTTACTAACTCGTTCCTACGACAGACTAAGTCGTGGCCACGAGATAAAAAGAATTTCACACATGTCACCTCTAAGCCACCGTTATTTATGTTACTGACCTCGGTTTACATTCAGTCGCAAACATAAAGTGTTAAATTTGAAACGCACATATACTGTGCAAGTTAAATTAGACTTACGTCATGATAAACAGATGCGACACTCTTAGCAATTGTTCGTAAACGTTTACTTAAATCTTTCTTCTAGAAATGCAATAAATAACATAAACATTTATAATATATAGAATTGATAACATAAAATTATTAACATAGCACATTATAGAATTGTTCTAATAGCAAAACATTGATAATAGAATTGACCAAATAACAAAACATTAATAACACAGACAGCGGACATCCAAAGATCCAAAGCACACTATGACATTACTAGCATAACCTCAACAACATAGTACAACATGACATTACTAGCATAACCTCAATAACATAGAACACCATGGCATTGCTAGCATAACATCAATAACATAGTACACCATGACATTACTAGCATAACATCAATAACATAGCACAACATGTCATTACTAGCATAACCTCAATAACATAGTACATCATGACATTACTAGCAAAACCTCAATAACATAGTACACCATGACATTACTCGCATAACATCAATAACATAGTTCACCATGACATTACTAGCTTAACCTCAATAACATAGAACCCCATGACATTGCTAGCATAACCTCAATAACATAGAACCCCATGACATTGCTGGCATAACATCAATAACATAGTACACCATGACATTACTAGCATAACCTCAATAACATAGTACACCATGACATTACTAGCATAACCTCAATAACATAGTACACCATGACATTACTAGCATTACATCAATAACATAGTACACCATGACATTACTAGCATAACATCAATAACATAGTACACCATGACATTACTAGCATAACATCAATAACATAGTACACCATGACATTACTAGCATAACATCAATAACATACCACAACATTTCATTACTAGCATTACATCAATAACATACCACAACATGACATTACTAGCATACCATCAATAACATACCACAACATGACATTACTAGCATACCATCAATAACATACCACAACATGACATTACTAGCATACCATCAATAACATACCACAACATGACATTACTAGCATATCGAAAACATAGTATCAATAACATTCCATTTATAAATTAATATCAATAGCATTGCATTTATAACATTATTATGCACACGTTTTGTAAAATCCTTTTTTGGGAAGTCATCATGGGTCACACACTGCATAGTGACAACTGAAATGTTGGCATCGTGCTTGTTAGTTACTCGTAGAAATCCAAGAATGAATTTTCTCAACAGTTGTCACTGAACCAAGCGTTGCTATGGAATCTTTAGTACAATTATTGTTAACTGTTAATGATCTTCTTTCGCTTATGTTGCCTGAATCTGTACTACTTGCACTTGTTTCAGACTGAAAGCAGAGAAAATACTGTAAATAAAATGACAAGCTAGTTCTTGGACAAATTCTTACATTGTCTTAAATATGTTGCTGTGTTTTATCCTTAAATCTCGCGAGATGATATGCTAAGGATGATATGATAAAACTGCATATAATTTCAAAAAGACGGTGCAATCCATACAGTTCATCTGTTGTGTAGAAACCTTACTTCAAAAACAATCTCCATTTTATGAAGTAAATCTAACTAAAAAGTTAACCTTACCCTTTAACAACCGAAAGATGCATCTCTTATCGCTCTGGTCAGGTTGCAATGCATAAAATAAAACTTAACCTTGTAATGATGAAAGTATCACTTAAAAATAACAACAGCAAAACAGTAAATCGATCATTTTCAATAAATAAACATTATTTCTAACACTAATAATGTTGTACTCTGCCAATAGTTTGACTGGAATCATTTATAATAATTTAAAATTCTGCGTATATACGTAATTTGGAATACATTTCAGTTACAGGACACTGTCACCTGTCGGCTTATTTCCAACTTATTTTTCATTATCTCAATGTCTAAACAAGGGTTCATCGTTTTCATTAACTATTGACACCTACTATAGCATTGTCCTGTGCGCAATCTTGTTCCAGAATGTCTTCTGTAGTTTCGTCATAATCTTCCTCATCCTGTTCACTGTCTATACCAGTCGCATTGGTAATGCAACTTTCCTCCTGTGTTCTTCCTACTCCTACAACGCCTCCCGTTCTACCGTTTTCAACATTATCTGCTTCGCCGTCATCACCGCTGTGTTGGTTAGGTAAAGAAGCTTGACCAGGAACTAATGTCATATCAGGAACGGATCTTTGTATATCCTGACTATCAAATGACGACTCTGATACAGTCAAGATCTGTCAAAGTATTAATTTTATAATTATTATTCTTAGAGTTGAGAACATTTGCTTTTTAATACAGTTTCAAAATTCAAACTTTTAGTTATTGTAACTTTGGCTTCGGTGCGAAGTACACAATATGCATAATATAATTGAATACAGAAACATATGACAATACAGTAGTGGATTCACATACATAACGCACAGAAAATCGTATTCTCCCTTATTCAAAAAAAGTAACGCCGCATACATAAGACAGTGGCTCCCTACACAGACCTCTGGGAGGTGCTACAGGGAACGCCACATACATAAGACAGTGCCTCCCCACACAGACCTCTGGGAGGTGCTACTGGGAATGCCACATACATAAGACAGTGCCTCCCCACACAGACCTCCGGGAGGTGATACTGGGAACGCCACATACATAAGACAGTGCCTCCCCACACAGACCTCTGGGAAAACAACAATCCATAAATCATAAGGTACTTGATTAAGTTAAAGGGTACATACGTTAGGGAACAGAGGCGCATGGAATGGCCTGGCAGACCATAAGGAACAACTAGGAGAATCAAAGATGAAAAAACAGCGAAGGGGGGATAATGGATGGCAAAGATCACAGGACAAGTCAAGACAGGTGTCGACAATAGGCCGAAATTGGGCAGAAACTAACCTGAACACTATATAAAGTGAAAGAATTGAAAGGGGGAAATGAAATATAACATACATTCAAAACACAAGAAGAAATAACAACCAGTGAGCGAATTACAGCCTTGGAACTGTCAGTAAAAATAACAAGTTTAATACATTCCCCCCCCACAATAAAGCACATAATTTTTATGAGCATCATTATCAATGTTATCATCATAATAACACCAACAGCATTAGCAGCAGACCACCACCACCCATGACATCACCATCATAATCATCAGTATTTAACAGTACCGACACGGTTGAAGGTCATGTCATTATCATCACATACAGCATCACCATTATATGATCATAACAAAGTTGTCTATGTAGTATAAAGAAGTATATTATTATTTACGTATCAAAGGTGTTGGAGTCAATCCTATGTGAACCTTTGTTCACTCCCATACACGTAAAAATACATATCACGTAGAAAGATCATCGAGTATCAGTGGCCAAGGGCGCCAATACGTGATAACAAGCCTTTATATATCACTTACATTATAGAGATCATGTAAGTGATGCTATGTACCGTACTAAGGTTAATTAATTAAAGGTAGATTGTCTGATTTTCTATCAAAATATGGTACGTAATAATTTTGAGAAAATTGCATGTTAATGCCTTCACACAGATATACTCTAAAACATTGCATCGTAACTTTTCTTTAAAAAATCACTGAACTGTAAAACACAGTCCGATGCTGGCGGTAACTCGGCGCGTATGTCGGGATAGAAAATTTTGTCAAAAAAATAAGACTATGTACCTTTAAGTAACAGGTCTAGTATTGTCTATCATTTGTCGCCATATTTAACAACTCACTCAACTCCATCATGTGTTTCTTGTTCTTGGTGTATTCGTCAATAGCAGGTCAGGGTTAAAATACTAGATGTTCAAGGGCAACATGTCGAGCCCGCCAATTGTCCGGAGATAATACGGTTATATAATGCTATACAGTGCATATCTATCATATCAATTTTTTACTTTTTACTTCTAAGTGTGATTTTGACCTTGTACTGGTAGGGTACGTGTCTTGCACAACATATGAGGTCACCATGGTGAACATGTGTGCCAAGTAATTTGAAAATTCCCAAATAAATGACACTGTAAAATTCCGGGAAAGATGTGTTTGGCTCATTTGTTTATGTTTGATCTCCAACTTGACCTTTCAGCTACAGACATGTGCGCAACATGCCGTCTCATTATGGTGAACATTTGTGCCAAGCAATTTGAAAATACCTCAATAACTGACAGTGTTATAGTCCGGAAAAGATGTTTTAGACTCATTTTTTTATATTTGACCTCCAAGTGCGACATTGACCGTTGAGATACGGACTTGGGTCATGTACGCGACACGCCGTCTCATCATGATGAACATTTGTGAAAAGTACTTTGAAGATCTCCCTATAAATGACAGTTATGGTTCGGACAAGATGTTTTAGACCCATTTTTGACATTTGACATCCAAGTGTGACCTTGACATTTAAGCTACGGGCATAGGTCTTATGCGCGACACACCGCCTCATCATGGTGAACATTTGTACCAAGTAATTTGAAAATCCCTCTATAAATAACAGAGTTCTAAGTTTGTCAGAACAGTTCGAGCCCCGCTTTGAGCGGGGTTTGAGCACAACCTTCACTGTCCATAATGTTAGGCGAATACTGGTTGGTGACTCAGAACGCAGGCATTAAGAGTAAGTAGTATAAGGATTAGTATTCGGTAAATTCAACGTAACTTCAAGGTAACGTATCCCTTATCGAAAGGCTAACCAATCCGCGTCAAGGTTACATACGTTGTTCGGTTGAAGAGAAGTTGGTTTAGTGGTTAACGTAAGATTTGATTGGTTTACACAACACTGATATGCAAATAGCACAGCCACGTTAGTAAGGCTGTGCCGAACAAAGCCAGGAGTATTAAAATGCCTGACATAAAATACGTTATGCCGCTTTTAGTAATCTATCAAGTACGGTGTCTCAGAACAGACATGATTACATAGTTTAATTATAAATACGTAGTAGATTTTTCACGTCAGCATTTAGTAGATACGGCGTGCGCACGATTCAGAAATGACTACAACGTACGCATGTGACAGAATACGTTGGTAAAAATACCGCTCGTTTGGATTTTGTACTAACGGCAAAGATCATCGTGCGTAAATACAAACCTGAATATTTGGAGAATTTTGAGGCTGTACGGTTTCAACAATCTTTAGAGGCATCCATATAATTTCTTCACTTTCAGACCCCGAACTGTCATCATCTGTACCCGAACTATAATGTAGTACGTTTATTATTGTAACATATACAGTTCTAGGATGATAACCCGACATTTTGTATTTTGAGAAACTTCTACATTATAACAAATGTAACTGAGACGATGGACTTGATTTTTAGATAATTTCAAGGCTCTAGAAATAATCTTTAAATACAGTTGTCCCGGACTAGTGCACATGTTAATTTTGACTTGTCCGACATGGGAGGCTAGTTTTACGAGTTTAGAATAGGGGTACGGATTAACAGTTAAGTAGGCGTGCATAACAGACTTGTCCCGGACTAAGTCCAACTCAACTGTTGGTAGCCCGAATCGGCAATTAGACTTGTCCGGGACGTCAGGCTAGCAGATTTATAGAGCCCTGAATTTAGTTCGCCTGGATAAGAAATGATATAGCTTACTGCAATTAAATCGACAGAATAATGTATCCTGGGGCCTTATTCACAAATATATTAAGACTGAAACTCAGACTTAGACTTTAAAATATTGAATCATGTTCCCTTTGCTCCATTGTTGTTATAACAGTACAGATTTTAATACAAATTGGCAAACATGTACTGTGGGTAACAACCATTATCCGGACAAAGTCTCATTCATTTAGATGTAATGAAAAAGAAAGCCTGGCAAATATAACTTTTGCAAATTTAAAGTCTAAGTCTCGGTTTCAGTCGTAAAATGTTGGGAATAATGCCCCTGTAGCTTTCTAAAACTATGCGAACTAATACTGGCGGGTTAGCAGTTTTTGTCCAGAATATGAGTGAACAACCTGTGTCACTATAAAGGGTCCTGCTCTGGAGAGGTTGCAGTGATCTTCGGATGCCCGTTGATGATAAATTGAAAACATCGACAGACAACTTATAAAACAGCAATTCTTTGTACCAAAACTTTTAATGAATACACTTAAATAAATATCTTTGAATTATACCGGGGTATTCGGAATTTATGGGACCTTAACATAACATAGTTTTTGCTGATAAAAATGAGGGATAGTGCAAAAATGCCTAACGTTGTGATTTACTTAGCCTATATTTAGAGTTGATTAATACCTTAATTCACAATGTGCTCAAGATGTAGATGTCAGTATGATGTAAACGACACGTGGGTGGCATTTTGGAAAACAAAATCTTACATTTTGTGACTTCCTTGTTCATGATATTGATTATGCTCATATTTCTGAGATTACGTACAAGACAACATACCTTATTAGGCTACGTGCACCCTCTTCTGAAAGGCGTCTTTGTTTTGTCCGTCTGTGCTGTAGCAAACGCTGGATAAGAATCTAGTTTTGTGTTAAAGTTAAACGCAAAACGCAGAAAAATGGGTTGCACAAAATATGATAAGGTGATAAAATACTTATTATATACAGTAAAATCTCACTTAAAGACTACCTCAATAATAAAACCACCTCACATATAAGACCGTTGACAATTCTCCAGTTCATTTGTACCGTTTTGCTGTTTATTCAACCTCAATATTAAGACCACCTCGATAAGAAGACCACTGGTCTAGGGTAAAATGGTGGTCTTATTATTGAGGGTTTACTGTACATACAAACTAGTGACAATATAAACAGCCAAACAATGTTCTAAACGACCACCTTCCTTTACTCTGTATTGAACATCGGTCTCAATCTCACTTTCGCCATGTCGAGACATAATTTGCTGAAAGGATACCCCAAAATCCATTCCAGTTGTGACAAGCCTGAAATTGGTAAAAATATTTCAAATCGCGTATGTGTTTATCAATGACTAAAATAAAAACAACGATCGTTCAATGATAGAGATACTACTGATTCCAGACAAATATTTGACAGTATTGACTCACATATAACTATTAACTGGTAGTGATACGAAAATGTAATTAGACTTGTACGTATATTTCCCAAAGACATATGAAAATATCGCATGTTGATGTATGCATGAACTAAATATAACCGATCAAAACATACATGAATAACAAAAATGTTTGACCATCAATTGAAAATAATGACAAATAAAACATTAAAGTTTCAGCTAAAATCGACTCATTGTCATTCGAAAATCATTAGTACCGTAGCAAAGACTGTCAAAGTGTCTAAGTACATTTAAATTACATTTTAGAAAATCTACATTGTCCTTTTACATCTGACATCACTTAAGGAACCTGCAAATCTAACTAATCAATTTACAAATTAAATGGATTTCTAACTGAACACAAAAGTTTTTCCATCAACACTTTTTCACCTAATGGAAACTAACAATTTATCATTTTTTAATTAGTTTTCGTGTTTTCATTATTTATGAATCGACTTGGCGGGATGTTTTGTAGGAACGAATTATTTTCTCATTAAAAAGAAATTTTAACAAATCCGTTTGCAGGGCGATAAATACAAGAGTACGTACATACAATGTAGTGATAACGAGTAATATTTTACGTGTCTTGTAACAATTACTAATTGGGAATATGAATTGATTGATGTACTATAGTATACGACGAGACCAACTGATCGAGGACTCCGTTCCTTAATGTTTTAACCACAGGTACTTGAAACAAAATATTTTAATTTTCTCTATATGGACTATTATTATAGTAATGGTCCGTACAGAAAAAAAATGTACCTGTGTTTTAACGTAAGATCGAATACAATCGTGCCGAAGGTTTTTTTTCAAATCGTCCAAAACATTCATTCAGTTTAAAAAAAATATTTGAATGCAACTTTTGTATAACATACGGTGTATAGTGTTAATAACACCCATGTATTATTTCGATATTTCACAAGTGAACTAACAACTCACGTGCGTGTGACGTCACAACCAAACAAGCGTGCAAAGCCTCGATTTGATCTGTTTAGAAGACTCGTTTAATACATTCAATGAATAATGACCACTCATATAAGATCCTCTATTTATTAAATTTTACTTTATCATTGTTATTGCTTTCAAAGAACGTTTGTCCTGTGAAGTTTCATTTACTCAAAACTGCTCTTGTTTCTCAACCTTCGAAAAAAAGCTCGAGTCTTACCTTCATGATTCTTTGGTCTCATATACAACACTTGACGGGTCATTTCATTCTGTTTTATCTATTTCGAACTTTTAAAAATTTTTTTTTTAAATTTTAGTTGACTCCTACATCATGTATATCAAATAAGATATTTTGTAAATATCAGAGAATAGCAATATTCAAAATTTAAGATCAACAATCATCATCGCTAACCTTGGTAACGTCCATGGCGATGCATGGTACAGAAATGTGCTGGACATACTTTGTGATGAAACGCTAAAAATATAGCATGCACTTCCGGTTATTCCTGTAAGGTAGGCTAACGGAAAACACCGATGTGATTCGAATGAACTGTACTGCAACATAATAGACATATAACATGAAATTAGTTTCTTTGATCGGGAATATGTTTATGACTAAAAATGCACGGCAAATAGAAAAAAAGACATGTACATGTATTTGTATGTAAATAGACAAATTAAACAAGAAATATCTTGAAGAAAGATGGACGGCGCAATGTGAAGGTTAAACTTTGTTGAGCAACATAAATAATTGGCGAGATATCTAAAATGGATTTCGGTAAATTTACCGTAATTCAGTGGATTTCGGAAAGGTAACGTAGCCTTTATCGAAAGGGTAACCAATCCACGTCAAGATTATAAACGTTGTTCGGTTAGAGAAAAATTGCCTTGGTGGTTAACGTAAGATTTGATTGCAAAACCATGTTAGTACGGCTGCACCGAAAAAAATGTTCATCTATCTACACAATAACTTCTTAGATACCGTGGCATGAAACAAACACGAAATTCCGAGTTTCCCGGCGTCGAGGGGAAGTTAAAATGGATATTTACTCAAAACATCATTATTCCGGGATCATCTGGTACTTAACTTTACAACAATGAAGGATTTATCTTAAACTCTTGATATTCGGAATACCTCGGTCAACGTATGATGTAAGGCGGAAGTTAGACACAATTTGATATTTATTGTCAAATAGTCCCGACCGTCACGCCTGATTATTTCACAACTACACCGTATTTCACACAATAATGATGCTCGCATATCGAATAGTGCCAAATGGTGTAACAAAAAGTACATTTTCTCAATACGTTTTTGGCAGTATTCACCGAATAGCTCCAAATGATGTCCCCTATTGCACTGCCTTGTGCATAATATGTTCATCACTATTAAAGTCGATTCTATACATTTCGAATAGATTATAAAATATAAAGAATGACAGAAAATATAAGTCTCTCATACCACGTGAATAATCTCAACGACGCGCACACAGCCCAGCAATATACCCGCCATTATGCCTAAAATATATCCCAGGAGTCTGTACACCGGAAGTGCAATCTGAAATAACATACACATAGACTGTTTCCCGACAGATTGTTGAACAGTATGTACAACTAATTGACATTGAGTGTAAACATGCGTACCAGTCTAACAGATACATTACGACAGCTGCTACAACTGTAGTGTTATTCATCCGTACGTAACAAGGGAGGTTGTGTTATGGATATTTGTAATGACCGCTGAACATGAAGCCTGTGGGTTCGGAACCTGCCATGACCTCAATCACATTTCCTCCGGGATTGTCTTTTTCCAAGGAAGCAGACTCGAACGTGAATCGAAAATGCATAAAATGCTTTCATGACAAGGATAAAAAAGAACTGTATACTTATATTTGATAGAAATTAAATCGGTGAAACGGTCATATTTATACCTGCGTATGTTATAAACTAGATGATCGATGAATCGGAACAAAGAACGTATTTTCCGAAGTAAGCATCAGGTTTAAAACAGCAAACTCATAATGAGTTTGCAACATTTTTACTGACCTCGGATTCATTATGTCTTGTTTCAAACGGTTCATCACTTCGGGATGTTATTTCAACAGCTGATTGTCCACTTAATATAAACAATACAGCGGGCAACAACATGTAAAATGGATACATACATTTTCCGAGTAAAGACCTTTTGTCCAATTTTGCTGAAATATAGTGTAGTTCAGAGTTTAATTTAAACTTACCATTAAACATCGATGGTAAAAAAAGAATGATGGAGTCGAGCAGGAAATGCCAAACAAAGGGGTTGCAGTTACATCGAAAGCACAAAAAAACGTATGTACATGTAAAACAATTCCTTACATTTATCTTAACCTCTTTGATTTTTTTCCCGTGTGTAAAATAGCTGAAATACTGCCGAAAAATGGCCTAAATTTCTAAAATAACAGCTTCTTCGGTTAGTAAATAATATAAACTCCTAAATTTATGACAGTGCAGCGAAATTCTTGGAACGGGTGGGATGTGAACCCATGACGTCCATAGCCGGAGCCGGCACCCCCTGACCAGTGTATCTCCCTCGAACATTTCATGCACTGGGGCATTATTCACAAACATTTTTAGCCTGAAAGACAGACTTATACTTAAACATTGCAAAACTTATATTTACCAGCATTTTGTTTCCATTGAATCTATACAAACTCTTTTATTGTTATAGCAGCATAGGCGCAAAATGAACATTAACATTTTAAAGTCTAAGTCTGAATTTCAGACTTAGAGTGTTTATGAATAAGGCCCCAAGTGATAATGAAGAAAGCCCCTCTACTGAAAGTATCTTAATTATTTTAACAATTATAAATTACGAATTTACTATTCCAATAGTTGTGGTGATGCAAGTGTTCGATATAGTTCATCTTAACTTATTGCATAAGTCGTGAACTCACACATCTATGTTAATAAACTTGTTACATAGCGATTTAAATAATTAAAACAATATAAATGTTCGCGACTGGTACATACAATCAAGAAAGTCTTCTTAATTCCAACACCGGACAATTCCCCGTGGTGATGACTAACAACACTACTTACTGGATTAATATTGAAATACACTATACACAATGTTAACTAATCTGCTTCAAGGTTACAAAAAATTTTCGGTTGAAGAGAAATTGCGCGAAATTGCCTTGGTGATTAACGGAAGATTTGATTGGTTTACAAAACGCTGATATACAAATAGCAAAACCGTGTAAGTACGGCTGCGCCGAATAACAGATACTGGTAAAACGCGTTAAGCCGCCAATACCGTTAATCATAGTGTCTAATACGCTATAGGACAAATCTTCTGTTGATTTTTATTGCAGTTAGCTACCAAATTTCTCATTCAAATGAATTGAATTATGAAAATAAGTCAATGTAGTCCTGTCAAAGTCACGTTTATTGTTTCTGACGGCTTTCAAGGACCATAATGGTACGTGCGAAGATTCTCAAAAATCAAATGGCGGTTTAGCTCTTTTTGCCACCAGTATAATTACAGTAAAACCTCACTTAAAGACCACCTCAATTGTAAGACCACCTCAAAATTAAGAACACAAATTTCAAGTCCATTTTTACTGTTTTGCTCTTTATTCAACCTAAATATTGAGACTATCTCACTAATAAGACCAGTTTTAAAGGGTCCAAAAGGTGGTCGTATTATTGAGATTATACAGTAA
The DNA here is from genome assembly GCA_032209605.1 of Mactromeris polynyma. Classification (NCBI taxonomy): domain Eukaryota; kingdom Metazoa; phylum Mollusca; class Bivalvia; order Venerida; family Mactridae; genus Mactromeris; species Mactromeris polynyma. The sequence goes on along the minus strand of JASFXZ010000019.1, from coordinate 9,135,143 downwards.
ATTGATTTGTTATAAAAAGGGTATTGCAAAAACAGTCTTAATAGAATTATCAGAAATTTGGAAATGAACTTTGAATTGATAAAACGAATAGCTCACCTCTGTAATGTTTTTGATTTCGTTTCGATGAAGTCTTTATAAATGCATACGTACAACATAATGAGTACACAGGAATCATGACTGTACTGTATAAAATCTGGAATCGAAAAATCTAATTTATGAATAGTGATAACAATTTATGAACGCTTATTAAATAAGCATTATCTTGCTAGTGAGGACTACGCTCAATGTCGGCCAGACGTTCGAGACAACACAATAAAACAAACAATAACAACTGCAACCTCTCCAGAGCGGCTACCAAGTTACCTTTCTAGAGCAACAATCTCTTAGCAACAGTCGAAAGTGCATCTTCCAACGTATGCCGCTTCTGGAGAGATTGCTATACAAACACCAAGACACACTTGTACCATTGACACGGGCGCCACATTGCAGCACGTTCCGGTCATGCCTAAGGTTTTCATTAAACACAATATACCATCTTAACACAAAGTCGAAATCTACCATTATTGTATGATTTCTGGTACTTCAAATATCGCGGTATCCACATACCATAGATGTTGCTTGTAAAGGATATTAAACTAGAGAACACTTTGTGATAAGGAACACATTTTAAGTGTAATGTACAAGGTGTACCGTTCAATTAGTGCATTCACATCTGGCTTTGATGTTTTATATCCCCCCAGCCGTTAAATTCAACACTAACAGTCTCAATGAGAATCTAAACAAACATCACATGAAACTTGTAAATGACTTTTCATGTAATACAATTGTTTCATCAGCAGATCTAAAATAACAAATCCTTACAGTTGTGGTTGGTCGTAAAATCTGCAATTTAATTTGATCCGAACGATTTGTATTATGATGCTATCTTTACTCAAATATAATTACAGAAGTCCCTGGTTGCGTATACATATCGCATATCACATATCATCTTGGGAATCCGTCAATTGTAAACGCTCCGAACAATTAATTAACAACAATCAATTAAATAGCTTTAAGCAATTATACTGTACCACTCACGCGTACATGGTGTTCAATTCTGCATAAGGTTTTTGAGCTAGACAGAGTCAACATGTTTATATCTTCAAAGATCAAAAATAAATGTGTCGCCGGCGGACAATTACCGTCGAGTAACGTAAATGATTACGTGCAAGCCAGTATTATTGTCCTTTGCAGGGTATCATTTGGTTTGCTTCACATACATACTGGATCGATAGGTATAAGAATAGATTTCAAAGTCAAAAATCGTAAAATTGAACTCTAAATTCCACTTTTGTACAACGCAACTTCTCCAGAACGACCCTCCTTTGAGTAACAACCTTTCTTCTATTAGCGTAGAAAACAGCCTCTCGATAGCAATAATGTCACAATGACTGTCAACATTGCGACTCCAACTGTTTTTGCTTGGGGTAATTTACCTGGTATTCATGTTAAATATGCTTTCAGATGTACGCTCACTCCCCCTTCCCCCATGTGCAGATTCTTGATTTGATAGTATTGTCTTGTTATGTTCTGCCCCCTTTCGACCCGTAACTACTGACGTTCATGGCTTGTTCTGTGACTCGTTCCATCCAGTCAACCCCCTCCCCCTTTGTTGTCCCCTTAATTTATCCATGTTGTTTTATAGTTAGCCACACCATTCCTTACTCCCCCCTTGCCATACATGTTTGCCCTTGCACCTCCTCAATCCCTGATGTTACGTAGGCTGTTGTTTTTCAGGGGTCTGTGTGGGGAGGCATTGTGTCTTGTGTATGTGGCGTTCTCTGTAACAAATTAATCTATCTTTCCAGTCATATAATGTGAGTGACACACATACCTGGGTAGGCAACTGAAGCGACAAGATGGCGCCAAACAATGACATCACTTCCGAGAGCCAATACATGACGGCAGATAACCGGATGTGTCGTTTGTTCCCCTGATCACGTGCTCTCACTATGCTTAAACTAGAAATAGCATAGTTTATTCTATACAAACCCATATTCATCAAATTGAAGTAAGATACGTCATATTCAGTGAATAAGCTTGTTAAAGAAACATGACAGCGTGGTCGTTTATCCAGGGCGGGACGGTCATTGGAAAAAGAACAACAAATCCGTTCTTTATGAATAAGTGCGCATCATAATCTATAATGTTTTATTTGTTTAAAGTATTAAGTCTCCCACTCTATATTGTCGTGCATTCTTAAATAAATGCCAATTCGCTGCATGCATTGAATACAGTAGGAGTGTGGTTATTTATGAACTAAATACAATTAAAATAACATATCAACGAAGACCATTTATCAGCATTGTGGCATCTTATCAACAACATTCATGTAGGCAATGACAAAGTCCTCATGGAACGAGTTCAGGACAGTGCGCTTTTAATGAGCCTTTTGAAAAATTTGTCGTGTTTAAAGAATGAAAATCGATTAATCGAAAACAGATATAGGAACCATTTATATGTCCTGCAAATCTTACAGACGTTTGTTTGTGCTCTATGACGTGATAGATATACTTGTTTCCTCTTGAACCATGACATTAAAATAACACATACATTTAAAACTCGTAAAATGCATAAGATATATGATTAATCAGTTGTATTTGGAATAATGTCTTCATTACTTGAACCGTTACCACGTACCTCGTGAGAAAATACTACTACTATGAAATGCGATTATACAATATTTGTTTTCGTGTTAGGTAATTTTTGTAGATCGGAGGCGACACTAAAAAGGTCACAAAGAATATTTGAGTAGAACTAATACTATGTATAAAACTGTAGTCCGTTAATATTTATTTGAGAACGGTTGAGAACAAAATTTGAGGTGGTCAGCCAATGAAAACACGTTTTGCTAACGACATTGTGGACACAATAACGGTATTGCAATTTGATTAAATTCATTAGTATGTTAAGTTTGGTGATATCTATATAACATTGTATATCTACCTGGTAAACGATGCTCCACAAAGCAATATTGCCAGTAACCCAGATGCGAATCCAAGTACGTGGTGCACGTGTTCCAAGCATTGTGCCACGTGGTTCCATACCCACGTGTTTCCTTCGGTGCAGTTATAGCTTCTATCCAACAGGGTGATATGAGTTTGCCGATAGTTATCAACCAGTGTCATTTTACAAGGATGCTGTAAACACACAGTACAGTAAACCCTCTCTATAACACTACCTCAATAATAAGACCACCTCCATATTAAGAACACAATATTCAAGTCCATTTTCACCGTTTTGCTCTTTATACGACCTCAATATTAAGACCACCTCAACATTAATAACACTTTTCAAGGGTACCAAGGATTGTATTATTATCGAGGTTTTACTGTATATATTTTGAACATTCCACAGTAGGCAATATACGAAATATGCAACCCACAATTTATGACTATACTGAACTAGACACCAGTCTCCTGGTTTTAGAAGTTAATAATTTTCATATTGCCCGCTCCGAAATGCACACTTCATTTTATTCTACTGAAATGCAACATAATTTAGATGTTACACCAAATAGTTTATGGAATTAGGTGGCTTTTTGAAATTATCAATACTTTGTCATTACTCATTGACTATTTTAAACCTAACACATTATAATATATAAACAACAAATTTGTACCAGCAACTGCTGTAATAATTATTAGCGGGCAATATGAAAAATATCACACGCACAGATAGAAAATTAATAGAAATTAAAAGTAGAATTCCACATCTACATCTACTTGGTTTAACGGAAAACGGATATTCTTTCAACTTACATAAATACATTAAAAGGTCCATTAAATACTACGCCAGATAAAAAAGAAAAGACTTACTTGAGTATTTCAATAGTAATTTCCAAACATTTGTAAAAATGAAAATGTGTAACACTCAATTCTTAACATATCATTGCTGTAAGAAATACGTTGACCGTAAAATAGGTCAAACGATTTTCTACTATGTTTAGTAACGACAAAGTTCGAGCAATTAATTGCTATTATCATCAAAGGATTATGACGTACAAACTGGAAACAGCTGTGTGGATAACTTTTTAGACTTAGCAAGAAAATCGATGTAGAAAAAAAACATCATGAATATATCAAACCAAAAACCAAGGTAATAAAATACGATTCAGTATTTCGTTATCGGAACAGATGTTGTCAAGATGTTCTTTTGTTGTATTGTGAAAAACAGTACGGTTTAAATAAATAGAAAATTTGTGAGGAAACGGTAATATTGATTAATACTTGAACTATAACATGATAATCATTCATATTCAAAAACATGTACATTCAAATCTTAATGAATTATATACATAGAGATGATTTTTACAGTATAGCCATATCTCGACAAAAAATAATAAAATGCAACTTCTCCCGAGCTGCCCTATGTAGAAGAATAACCTCTCTTCAATCACTTATTAATAATGTTCCATGTGGTGAGAAGTTACTTCTAGGTAAACATCTTTAAAGCAGCATAGTAACAACACAGCAAAACTTGGATGCACCTTAAGGGTTTTGCACTGTGTCCCCCCCCTTCCCTGCTTGTATTTCCTAGTCCTTTTAGTATTGATTTTGTGTTCCCTCCCTGCTTGTATCTACTACTCCGTTTGACATGGTTTTGTGTTCCCTCACTGCTTGTATCTACTACTCCGTTTGACATGGTTTTGTGTTCCCTCCCTGCTTGTATCTACTACTCCGTTTGACATGGTTTTTTGTTCCCTCCCTGCTTGTATCTACTACTCCGTTTGACATGGTTTTGTGTTCCCTCCCTGCTTGTATCTACTACTCCGTTTGACATGGTTTTGTGTTCCCTCCCTGCTTGTATCTACTACTCAGTTTGACATGGTTTTGTGTTCCCTCCCTGCTTGTATCTACTAGTCCGTTTGACATGGTTTTGTGTTCCCTCCCTACTTGTATTTCCTAGTCCGTTTGACATAGTTTTGTGTTCCCTCCTTGCTTGTTTCTACTACTCCAGTTGACATGGTTTTGTGTTCCCTCCCTGTTTGTATCTACTACTCCGTTTGACACGGTTTTGTGTTCCCTCCCTGCTTGTATCTACTACTCCGTTTGACATGGTTTTGTGTTCCCTCCCTTCACTTTTCTGTGTTTACCTCGTCTTTTTCTTTTGACCTGATCTAGTGAAATTTGATTTGTGATAGTGACCTTTTTTGCATAACACCATTTCTCTTTTAAAAACAAGTATGCGTATCACAGAACGATACTAGCAACCCTACACGAGTTCAGTTCTTAACTGTTTTATTCTTTTAGGACAAACAAAATCTGCTTGTAACAATAGCTTTAAATTAGTATCAACAATGTCAAAACAATGATCAAATGGGAAAAATACAACACACTACAATGCCATTCTCAAAAATCAAAAATTTCCTAGACTATTCTGACTCATGAATGGATGAGATGCACTCAGAAAAAAATATTATTTGAAGTAAGAACGATAAGTGGACTCACACAAGAGTTAACCTTTTGGAATAATTTCTTATTATCTTATTTATTTTTCATCCATGCAAATGGCCATGTTGGAATCAGGGAAATACCATTTTGACCAATAACCGAAGGTGATGTCCAATACAGCTTGTTTTAAATTTGCAGTAACCATCTAATTAGGGGTATTTTGTCATCTCGCCGATGCAGAGAAAATTGGACGGTATCATTGTATCTCATAATATTCGTTGATGCATTTCACATACGTGTATACGTACGTATGTAACCACTGACAACAATACTTTATACATGTAGCAATAGTTATATGCGTACGACTGTGTGTTCTATCCATGGGTCAAGTATTTCACGGTTGCAGCGAACGCCGTTTCTCTTCCGACAGCAGGTGATGCATTCATGTGTCTTCTCGTAAATGCCCATAGACGATGTCAGTATGCTCCGATCTCGCGAGACAGGCAAAGCGCCAATCAAGACGAGTGAATTGTATTGGTTGCAATAATGTCACGGTGTTACCCTCGTGCCAATTATCCTACTTAATTTAATGTGATTATTCGATCTAGAGTTATATGGAAGATGAACAGCAAATATGAGAGGCGTTGTTTATTACCGCATACTCAATCATGATTTATGCAAACAATTATAAGTGATTTATTTGTCTATGTGTTTAATTGCAGACTGATTCATTAATCATATTGATAAATCGGAGTATTGTTTGGCCAACGGAGCCGTGATCTGTTTTACTTGCCACACGAGAGACCGTGTTCAAGTTCAAGTTATAAGTTAATTGACAAAACATCATAAAGGTCATTGTCAAAACAACAAATATACAATGGGAAAGGTGAACAACATTACGTAAACAAACATTATATACATCACGAGAAAAGTGTGTATAAATCGAGTATGAATCATTGACAGATAAAGACTATAGTTGACATAAATTTTAAATTTGAAAATCGTCATTACAGTGAGGTTGTAACATGAGACTAATGAACATAAAAAATTGGTTGATGAGTAAATTATTCTCTCAATAAATTAGCATGAAAAATAAAAGATGCACGTTTTTTTAAAATTAGTTTATGGACAGTATGCAAACGACAATAATAATAAGATAAACTATTGTTTATCAGATCTCTATATCGTGGACGAACAAGTAGAAAATGAAATTCAGCTTGTACAGCATTCATAGAACATTTATTACTGACCGTCGTACGCCAAGTGTAGTGTAATTGTTTAGTGCAATTTCAGTCGTCATGGTTTTAGACGCTGCGCTTTGACGTATGAAGTACCACGCTCGGGCCAATATCACCAGAGACATTGATAACAGCTATTACGTAATATAACAAAAGAGTCCTCTAGGCACCATTTTGATAACAAATACATTATGTTCAAACTTTGATCCTTGGGCAAGTATTCGACTAATAATTTTAAGCGATTTGTATCTATCATAATTAAGGGATTTCATACCGGAAGCAAACGACCATTTTTAAACAAAGCTTTACAGTTAAACGCATCAACACATAATGTTATGTGATTTTCGGATTAATTTCAAACAAATATTATTAATATTATGTAATCTTTATAATTAATAAAATAATAGTAATTACACAATATCTGTATATCAATTAGATCAATGGTTTAGACAGAGGAAGTCCCTAAATGACATCTAAAATGATAAAGGTTGTAAAAACTGTTCTTGCATTTGATCACGTGACATGAGTACGGACTTAGGGAGCACATCGGAACTGACACGTAGCACTTAACTTATTAATTAGAAAATAATTGTGTGTGTGTGATGTTATTGAGCGACTGACATTTAATTGATTCTCTGTAGATATACGCAACCTGGTGACAACGTTTTATGTACTCGGGGGACCGGAGCACGGCGCGCCAGGCATTTTGCAATAATGATAATTCTTTATTTTGAAATTTTTAAACGGGGATAAGCTATGCATCAATGTAAAAGTACAACTACATTTGATAAATGTTTAGCGCGAAACAGACGGAACGTTTCCACGTACATAAGCTTTCGATTAAAGTTACGTTGTAAATCGTCAAGAATGATTCGAATATTTCAAAACTATGGCGACTTTGTGGTGAGTAGCAATAACTAATCAACAATGTACAATTAAGGAAGAAAATGACGAGAGAGAAAGCAAGTATTTTACTTTGTCGGAAACATTAAGGAGAATTGATGTTTTAAAAGTTAGATATAGCGCAACCTCTCCAGAGCAACCCCTTAAGGAAACACAAACCGACTGTTGTTGAGAATATAATTTTCTACGTTTGAATTTATGAATAAGACAAAAATTATTAGGTGGTGTGTTAGTATGTTCTGCACGGGTAGTTTTAAGTAATTCAGCTTCGGAACGTTGGACTGTTCGGACATTCAACATCCGAGTGTTATACGTACCGTTGAATCTCGATAATTTGTCAATTCTGCGACATGGAGTCTATAAAGGAAGGTTTTTTTTTCTAGACAGGTTTTATTGATAGTAAATTCTTATTACAGTATAAATTGATATTATTGAAGAATAGATGTTGTTGCTCAATAGAGAGCGGCTCTGGAGATTTCGCACTGTATTACGTTGGTCAGTTCATGCCTATAAAATATATTCTGGCTTTTAAAATCCACAGGCCAGATAATCTTTGAAAACACAACGCGATTGTTACACGTTACAAGACATCACTGCAACTTACGTTGTGGTCATAATCCTAATCAAAGGACTGAATGTTATGGGAGGTGCTTCCAAGGCAATTCCGTATTATCGTATTAGCAATTAATACGCGTCTATTACGGTAAACTTCCGCCAATCCTCAATTGATATATCCCTGACAAATCAGCCATTATACTCATCAAATGTATAATAAAATCAGAGGACTTTGTATGTACTATTTTCTTGAGACGATGAATATGGCGGTACTTCTAGTAGACCATCCGGTTACGATGATAGCATTGAGACGCTTAAAAGCGCCTCAAAAATAGAAACCAACATCTGAGCTGTGAAAATGTTCCCTTTGTTTGATAGGGACTGATCAACAAGAATTAAAAACTCCGTGTAATGTCTACACATGGAATAAATAGCAAAGTATGATCGACTCGAACTTTCCAAGAGTGTGCAAGCTCAGTTTGTATAATACCACATCTGAGAGTTCGTGCAGTTTTCATCTTTTTGTAGGTTTGAACTTTCATTGATATTTGTGGTTGACAAAATTGCTGTGCTATGAAAATTAGGGTTTGTTCTGTTGATTTAATGCTACATTCTCGTTTAAATAGACGTATATGTTGTTGTCAAAATATAGCGTTGTGATAATCATACGGGGTAAATAAAATGAAACGCGTATTTACTAAAACAACATAATGCCTCATCGTCGTGCTACAAAGAATTGTAATGCACAGGAAATGACTACGTGTTATCTCCCCTTTTATTTCCCTTATATAATATATGTATATATTGTGCTATATGTATATACTATATATACACCTGACGGAATTGAATATACCCTCACTGGGACACAGGGGATTGTCACAAGTTCTCTCCCTTTATTCATTCTATAATTATCTTCTTTATCACCCCTTCTACAATATATGTAGACTACTATATACATATGTACACGAGTATATAAATATGTATATTATTAGTTATACAGGTTGTTGACAGGGTATATGGGGGAATATAACCAGTTTGTGTGCCATATAACCCGAGGCGTTAGCCGAGGGTTATATGAATCGCAGACTGGTTATATTCCCCCATATACCCTGTCAACAACCTGTATAACGAATTTATAATACTGCAATTCCATGTTTTCATACGAATTTAGTTAAACAAGCAATGCTTCGATGCCTAGCTCTCTAGATCTAATAATTAGATCTGTGTATTTAAGTGTTTTGGGTTCATAATATTGTTTAGAGTGTTTTAGTTTTGTAAAATATCAGTTATTAAAACGTATTCCTTTAAAAATATATCGGGAATTACTTGTTGTATATCAAATTTTCTTTTATTTCACTCATACGTTATAATGCCTGAAAATTAATTGCATTACCCCGTAAGGTACCTCAATACACATGGTTAAGCGCGCGCTTGCACTCTAATTTTTTATTTTCAAGCGTCTGATCTCATGGACTTTATCGAACTGAATTTGGCTCAAACCTTAAAAAATCTATCGTTTTGAATATTAATACTAGCACACATGTACTCTGTTCAATATTTATTGAATCATGTGTGAAGATCAATTGTCAATTTCTAGTAACTTGCGGATATCAAGAGATGAAAGTTTTCGAGTCGAGCTGTCAGCGAAAATTGTCGCGAGGCGCATGAAGGGAAAAACGTCATATACCCTGTCAGCGCCGTGTATATAGAATCCTATACGCGAGCCTTTAACCAATGAAATTACTGGATTTTTCTTTGCAGTATTATAAGAATACGTATAATATAGAAGGGATAAAGAGAACTGTATAAATGATAAAGGGAGAGAACTCGTGACAATCTCCTCAGCCTAGTGAGCGGTGAGGGTAAATTTAATTTCGTAAGGGTTTTGTTTAAAAGCGGCAGATAAATTATTAATTACCGTAGTTGTACAAGATCATTTTTACACACTTGATAAAGAAAAATATTTTTTATTCCGCCGGATTTGACAAGTTTATCTATTAAATGAATGACTTTCTGACGGGAAACACACATGCAAAACGTTCATTGATATACAGTATATACTTGATGGCCCTTAATGGCATTCCCTGCTCTGAATCAAAACAATGAATTAAAAGAATTTCGTGACTTTGAAGAATTTCAAAATAAGGCCACAGAAAATCCATACTTTCGTTTTGTTTTTTTGGAATCGGTTCCCGTCGGTTCAAAATCTTGCAAATATGAAACAACCAGAAAGTCATTTTGTGAAATAAAATGCAATTCGAATGATTTGGAATTAACATATTGCCAACAGCGCAGACAAAAATGTGTGCAGCTTTACAAAGTTATTTACGATGGCATAGAGGTGACATGTGTGAAATTATTTGTATCTCGTGGCCACGACTTACTAACTCGTTCCCACGACAGACTAAGACGTGGTAAAGAGATAAAAATATGTTCACATATGTCATATCTATGCCACCGTAAATAACACGAACGGTCTACACAGAATAATAACAACATGTAACAAAGCTATAGGGACTGGAAAGATACATGTTGTATTGACAAAAATTAGTAAATTGATAAAAAAATGCAATCAATTTTAAAAACAAGTTTAAACTTTTATTGCACGAAAATGTTTAAAGTTACATGTAACAGTATACATACAGCAGTTGCAGAACAGTTCTACTATGTTCCCATTGCAGACATAAAGTGCACATTGTTTAGTGCAACTTTTCCAGAGCAGTCATCTCTTTACCAACTATGTGTGCCCCTAAATGAGTATTGCCCTGAAAAGTTGCATACATTATATATAAACATATATACATGTATATACATTATATCTATATCGCTAACATAATATACAGTAAAACCCCCAGTAATAAGACCACCCGTTGGACCCTTGAAAACTGGTCTTCTTGTTGAGGTGGTCCTACCTTTGATGCTGAGACCGTCCTATTATTGAGGTGATCTTTAAGTGAGGTTTTACTGTATATATATTGCACATTATACAATCATGAGTTCGTTATAGTATATTTTAAGACGTGGGATAAGTGCGTCGAAAAATCGTCAAATCTTCCATCTCATTCAATTCATGTTGTCTCTCTTCCAGGAATTCGTGAATTAAATTATGTCTGGTAATTATTCCTTGAATCTGAAAGTAAACACAAAATAACTGTAGCCTAAATTCAACATAAGTGTATATTCACTGGGATTGGCAAGGAGTTTCTGAAATAAGGCTTTATTTTTTTTCATTATTGATAGCAATAGTGTTAGCTTAAACATATTTATTTTACATCGATTGTGTAAAAAGTTTTTACTTAATATATTTAACGCCATTAAATACGTAACCCAAAAATGTGCATATAGATAAATTGACATTACAAATTCAAAACTATTCTTTATTTCACAAACATAATTTCATTAAATTCATCAATAATGAAATATAAAACAAAACGACGTCTAGTTAAAAAAGTTGTGTTTTTAAAGGCGTCAAGTATATTTATTGGATCGCGTAATTTGACAAAAACGAAAAAAAAACCGAATCTGTGGGGAGTTTTCATTGTTCATTTTTCAAACGAGTAAATAAAACGAAAACTTGACTCGATCATGAACATATATTGCTACCATTAACTGTACATGCATATTTTGCTGTTAAAACGTGATTCCCGAAGTTGGCACTTAAGAATTGCCCGCAAACATTTTGTTTCAGTCAAAGTCACACAAAACATTGTAGATCTATTTGTCATCGTTAAATATGTGTTCTATTAAAAATTCTTACCTGACCGTTGTGATCCAATACTGGTAAATGTCGAAGCCCCATACTACGGAACAAATGGAAGACTTGGGGTACGGGCGTGTCCTGGTACACAGTGTATGGAGTGGTGTTCATGTACGGACGGACATCCTAGGGGTAAAACAAACAAAATAAACTGCTTATAGAAAAAGCATTAAATGCCGTTTTATAAGTAATCGGGTTTATTGGCGCTCGTAACGTTATCGGGAATTTTCAGTTAAAAGTTGACGTCATCAGTTCTACGTCATTAACACGCTCAGTCTTTAAAACGTTATGAAATGAAAAAGAAATAGCCTAGAGCCAAACGGTTTTTATTTTCATGGTTCTAAATGTCTGAGGAAACAGAAAATGTGAAAACCTGAAAATCGAACATTTTGTCATTAAGCCCTGTTTTCCTGGAGAACAGTCCATTCATCTCCAAGATTGACAATTACTTTGCAATGAGTCGTTCGTACACATCACAACCTCTACAAAACAACACCCTTTGAAAGACTCACGTTTTGACCTTGGTTAAGAGGGTGTTAGTCTAAGAGAGGTTCAATCGATGGTAAACTCTTACTGCTGGTAAAAATGAATAATGTTGCATGAAGAACATTTCTCAAGATTTTGCCGCTTCAAAGAGGTTGTGTACTTAAAAGCCTATAAAACTGTCAATATTGTTATTTCCCATATACCAGTTGAATAAATAGTGTCTTCTAATATGGACAAATTTCGAGCATTGAAAAAATCAGTAAAATTCTCATTCGATAATATGAATATTTATAGTTTCTAAACAATGACAACAATACCTATCACCACGAGGAATGTTATTATATTCGGAGTTGTAAGGGCCCGACATTTGGTTAGAATGGAACATAAAGGATCGTTCCCATCGCACCGGATCGGAAACTGTGATAATAGGTTAACTACATTGTAATGCACTCGACCTGCTTTATGTTAAGGTGATAAAACCCGAAACTTTGATGACTCCGTATGTACTTTACAGGGCACTAATTAAGTTTTCCTTTAGACTTGAAATAATAAAAACAAACTAAACGTCCCTATTAACATTTTATTACCAAGGTTGATTACATACCTATAATGGCATTTTTTTAGAAACACATTGTACACACGTTGAATTAAAGAAACTCTGTATACTTAAGTTTACATTAAGCGTACAACCCAAAACCCCGAGTTAATTAGATTTTCTATTTCCTACGCAAACATCCATTTTAAGAAAGGGAGATGTCGGTTATTGCAATTAAGGTGGTATCAATTCTTATACAAGAAATCTGATGACAAACCTATGGTGTTATTAGTAATAACAGCCCAACATTGATGGTGTTTTCACGCAAAGTTTATTTCAAATATACAATATTAGATGCTCTGTTACCGAATCGTGTCAAAATCTTCAAATTTTCTTGAGACTTTAAGATACACAATAATACGAACATTCATATGATCAAGTGATAAGTGCTTCACAAATTATAGGATTCCTTGGAAACGGGCTCGACCATAGATTCCAATAAGTTTGGTAAAGCTTTAGAACGGTGTGTGGACAAATTATCTACTGTAAAACCTCACTTAAAGACCACCGCAATAAAATACCACCTCCAAATTTATAACACAATTTTCGAGTCCATTTTCGCTGGTTTGCTCTTTATTCAACCTCTGTATTAAGACCAGCTCAATATGAAAACCAGCTGTCAAGGGTCCCATGGGTGGTCGTATTACCGAGGTTTAACTGTACTGCAAAATCGTACCTTTAATTGTCAAAAAAATACGCATCGTAATTATAAGAAGAACAGCGGTACAGTGCGGATTACATATCATTGGGACTTATTCTCTCTCAGAAACTGAGCTAAAACCAATACATGTACATGTATGTAACATTTTCGTAGACAATGACGGGTGCGGCGACCAAGCTAAGACAATGGCGCTTCTTGTTTTCAACACAGTGGAGCTAAAAATATACCGTTCAAAAGTACTATTTCGCATAATTTCAAAATATCTACTGTAGAGTCAATTCAATTTCACTTAATTTCGAAAACTCGATAGTGGTGCCAGTACTATTTCACATAGTTTCGAAAAATCGATAGTGGTGCCAGTACTTTTTCACATAGTTTCGAAAACTCGATTGGGTGCCAGCACTTTTTTCACATAGTTTCGAAAACTCGATTGTGGTGCCAGCACTTTTTTCTCATAGTTTCGAAAACTCGATTGTGGTGCCAGCACTTTTTTCACATAGTTTCGAAAACTCGATTGTGGTGCCAGCACTTTTTTCACATAGTTTCGAAAACTCGATAGTGGTGCCAGCACTTTTTTCACATAGTTTCGAAAACTCGATAGTGGTGCTAGTACTTTTTCACATAATTTCGAAAACTCGATAGTGGTGCCAGTACTTTTTCACATAGTTTCGAAAAATCGATTGTGGTGCCAGTACTATTTCACATAGTTTCGAAAACTCGATAGTGGTGCCAGTACTTTTTCACATAGTTTCGAAAACTCGATAGTGGTGCCAGTACTATTTCACGACATTTCGAAAAAGCCACAGTAGTGCCAGTATACATGTACTTACCAGAATAAATTTCATATTACTAATGTCATTATTTCGGATATCAAAAATATCTGGATATCTTGGATAATCTTCTGTAAGCGTCTTGTAGCTGATATCAGGTTGTGAACAAGCCTGAAATATATAATTAACATCTAAATGTCAAATTATTATGGACGCATTTGAATCGTGTACATTCGATAAGGAAGCACCAGTGACGCAATTTAACACAAACTATATCAAGCCACAGATGTGCAGAAAGTAGTTCGTGCATGGTGTCTGTTCGCGAAAATTATCAGCCATGTCTGGGGTCAATAATAGAAAAAAACAATATGACGTATGATGTGTTGTCTACAATAAAATCATTCTCACACGTAGAGCGCACGGAATTCGAGCCAACAACCTCAAGATTGGTTGTCTAGTGGTATACTGATTGGCTAAACGGAAATGTTTTTCCTGCTTGATGTAATGGAGAATACGTTGCTACAGGGAACGCCACATACACAGAACAATGCCTCCCCACACAAACATCTAGGAAAACAACAGGACACAAACTATCAGGCTCTGGTGAGATGCAAGGCTGAATACGCAACGGAACAGGGGCACAAGGAGAGGCCTGCTCGACCATTAAGGACAACTAAAGACGGCGGCGAGGCGGTCGTGATAAGGGACTGTTACTTGCAGAAGTGCAATTACTGTCGTTTACAGATAGGCGTTTTTAACATACGGCTGTACTTAGCATAACCTTGCCCATGAATATATTTTTGATTTAATTAACTTTTCCAGCAATGATGTATATAGCCTTCGATCAGTTTCCTTGAACGATATTGTAATACCAAAGAGACGTACCAAACACATGCAAAAGTCTTTCATATATTTTTGTACACATACTTGGAACACTTTACCTGTAACTATTCGTAACTATAAATCTCTGAATTCATTTTTAAAAAACACTTTGAAAACACTTGTATTATGAAGAAAGTATTAATAAGTATGCACGCTTTTCCTAAATTCTTCATCAAGGCCTTCATAATTAACATATTTTTTTTTCAATTCAATAGTTTATTGCATTCAAAACATATTAACATGTTTTATAGCAATTATACAAAAATATTTCTGAGTGTTATAATTTAATTAGTGTTTGTCTGTGTAATTCCGTACTTGTGTTAAATCCGTTTGATTATCACAACTATATACTACATACTTATAACTGTTGACTTGGTCTGATAAACATAAGATTGATACATATAACATCGTTTTATTTTATTTATACGTAGTTCTGAAATTCTTAATTCCTAATTAATTAACATTAAGTAAGAACAACGTGACTTGAAGTTATAGATTTGTTATCGTGTCGCGCCTTGTCGAATTTGTGCGAGTCACACAGCATCCTTCTGCTTGTCGTACCGGTGGTGTGAAAATAGCTGTAGAAACAGTAAGTGAGACGTAGGGTGGCAGACGCCGGTACGATGTTTTCTAACACCTAACATGTTTAACACTGTGGCATGACGTTGTGTATACATTAGTATTTACTCTTTTCACGCAAACGTATTTTTCACAGGTATAGCTGACGGTAAACGGCTGTTGAACCTTATTATTCATACAAACGAATTCGTCGTGTAATTTGAGGAATTTTCACGCGAATTTCACAAAATTTGCGATATATACGTATTGTAACCGTACCTCTTACTGCAGCTGAAATGAATTCGTCACATGCTAAAAATATAAAATGCTATAGTTTTGGGTTGAAACGTCACGCGTACAATACAAATCAGCGAAAGATGGTAATTTATTTATTAAAACAGACAGAACATTACATAATGCAACATAATTATACGCGTAATATAATAAGATAGAACATAACAGAACTGAAAAAAACCCAGGATAGAATGGAATAGAATAGAATGGGATTTAACATATAAAGTAAACAAAGAAAGACACAGAAATGATATAATAAGCTACGGGCGGATCCAGGATTTGACGTTCGAGGGAAGGCGCACTTTGGGGCGCAACTTTGATATTACGCCCCGTTTCTAATAAAAATACAGTATATATGGGACGAGAATTACACTTAAATCCGAAAAAAATAATACATGTAATCATTCTTTTCTGTTAGATATTTTAATTAGATTTCTCGTTAAATTTCAAATTTTAAATTGGATTCATGGCTTTCAATACGACAGGTCTATTCTGAACCCCGTTCTCGTGTATGAATTGAATTTCCTTGGTGAGGCATACTGGCTTAAGCATTGTCGCCCATCTCTTTGTCCGTTTGTTTGCCCAACTTTAATTTGACCGTTTAATACAGCAATAGCACGCAAAACTTATAGATCTATGTATGTCAGACACAATTAATTAATGAAACAACAAAAAGCTCTAAGTTATTTA
The DNA here is from genome assembly GCA_032209605.1 of Mactromeris polynyma. Classification (NCBI taxonomy): domain Eukaryota; kingdom Metazoa; phylum Mollusca; class Bivalvia; order Venerida; family Mactridae; genus Mactromeris; species Mactromeris polynyma. The sequence goes on along the minus strand of JASFXZ010000019.1, from coordinate 9,118,322 downwards.
TCACAAAAACAGCAACACTGTGCTAGGGTATAAAGGACAAAATTAACAAACCCGTAAGAGTATATGTAGTAATAAAGCATCAAGAAATATCTTGAAAAAAAGATGGTCGGCGCAATTTGAAGGTTAAAGTTTGTTGTGCAACATAAAAAATGCCGAGATGTTATGATTGTTGGACACTCCAGATCCAAAATGGATTTCGGTAAATTCACAAAAATTTAATGGAATCCACTAAGGTAACGTATCCCTTATAAAAAGGTTAACCAATCAGCATCAATGTTACAAACGTAGCTCAGTTGAAGAGAAGTTGGTTTATTGGGTAACGTAAGATTTGATTGGTTTACATATCACTGATATGCAATTAGCAAAGCCATGTTAGTACGGCTGCGCCGAAAAAGGTTAGTACATATAATTATGCGTAACGTATATATAATAGGGGTTACAATTAAACCTTAAGCTTCCAAAACAATGCAAGTTCGCCAAAGCGGTCCTCTCTTGAGAAACGACTTCTCTACAACAGCGGTATCAATTTTCCAGTAATAATATTTTATTAACAATTAACCTCTCTAACAATAGCCAAAAATGTGATTTACCCATAAAGGCAATGCACCGAAGAAGTTACTCAGTTTGATAATCGAATAAATGTATTCATTTATTGTTTAATTTCTGACAAAAAATGTACGCAAAACACACTTCACCAACGACAAAAATTTGTCTAATAAAATGAAACATCTCAACAACTTGTTATTGTTTTAAATGTTACCGTGTAGTGTTTCAATTGAATCAAAGTATGAATGAATGCACCAACGATGGTACAACATCGATACGATCTCTGATTAACAATGATTACTATAATGAAAGTGTACAGTGAACTATCAGACTATCCTTATAAAAGTAACGCACTATTCCCATGACGAGTTTTGTCGATGCACGGCTGTGAACGTCACATGAAGGCTTCTAGTTAGTATATATAAACATTGGAGATAGTTTTCATTCGGCAGAAATTTATTTGACGTGGAATTGACGGACAAGAACTCGAAGAATTGCCATCAGTTATATTACAACATTTTTACACAGCCATGGCCAACAACAGAGGAATATTAGAACTATGTCTGATTGTAATTTTACTATCAACGTTCACAACTACATATGCAAATTGGTACGGAAAAAGAGGTATGGCTAAATATGATATTTTCTTTATTCTATTTGTCATTTTTTTTTTATAAGTAAATATATTGATATACATATTTGATATTTGGTATAGACATGCATAAATCATATATGAATTGAAACTGAATCGTAAAACATATACCGTTTCATATCATAATATATATTTTTTTTTTATTCCCTTTTGTCATGTTTTTATTCAATTTGTTAGTTTATATGAACTAATTAATATTAGTAATAACGATTTAGTATATATTTTACATTAATTCAAAAACATAAAAATAAAATGTTATATTTCATTTAACTATGATTGGTATCATTCAAAGGGGAAAATGATGGAATTTTCGTCTGGAGAAATTAATTAATGTTAATATCAATAAAAAAGGTTATACATGCTAAATACGGGTAGAAACGTTATTTTGATATTTCAGGCTATTTACTGGTAAAAATAAGTAAAAAATATGTTTGGAATGTCCATTAAGTGAATCTGAAAATAATTGCACGAGAATTCATACGTTGTTCGCAAGGCAGAAAATAAATTACAGTAGAATTGCGGCACTTTTGATTTTGCTATCAAAACGGTTAGAGAAAAATGTTTACCTATAGATGGAACAAACTGTAAAAAAACTTTCCTCCAAAATGAAAAATTTATCTTTGTGCGTACGAAATTTTGTAACAACTTTTTTACGGAGTAGTTCTTACTTCGATGAACATTTTATAACACTTATAAATGAATGCTGTGCACATTCCTACAAGTCATTTATCATTTCACCACAGTCAATTTATCATTTGTTAATGATTAATTTAGGAATTCCTAATGATCAAGTGTGTGGCAATTCCTAACAATAAATTCAGTATATTATCCCAATGATAAATGTTTCATTTCCTAATGAAGTAAAGATTAATTTACATTTTCCTGATGATTAATTTACCATTTTCTGATGATTAATTTACCATTTTCTGATGATTAATTCACCATTTCCAGATAAATAATTTAGCATTTTGTTAATGATTGCCTAATGATTCAGTGTAGCAATTCCAAACGATACATTGAGTATAATCTCCCAATGATAAATGTATCATTTCCTGATGAAGTAAGGATTAATTTACCATTTCCTGATGATTGAGTTAGCATCTCCTAATGATTAATTTAGCATTGCCTAATGATCAATTGTGGCAATTCCGAACGATGAATTATGTATTGATTCCTAATGACTATTCTTGATTTCCTCTAATAGTAAATTTTGAATCTCCCCTAAAGATTAATTTTACATTTTGATTCGTTTTGAAATCTTTGTATAAAATAGTTTGAAACCGTACATTAATCCAACAGAAAGAAAAGATACAATTAAACGGATTTTTTTCGTTTGATAGCATTCTCAGAAATTCCTAATATAGTATTATTTGTGTCTAAGCATTATTATGTAAGCTATTCATCGTAATTAATGTTATGCCTTCCTTAATCGAAATGAAAAATATAAAAGTAAAGTAAAGTGTTTATTTATTATAGTGTCACCCCTATTTAGCGAGGTACGCAGTGTAATATAGAATTAAACAATATACGCTTAGAAGTTGTCACTTCCTTTAAATATCTCGGTACCCATTTATTTAAAAATGGTTCTTGGTATAGAACACAATTGCGAATTGCCCAACAATCAGCGCATGCGTTACATAATCTATTTATAGTATATAACCAAATTATATTAACTTCTGTTGAAAAATGTCGATTATTTGATAGTCTAGTCGGATCTATATTAAACTACAATGCATCCATTTGGGGTTATCATGACGCTAAACTCGTAGAACAAATTCATTGTAAATTTTTAAGAAAAGTTTTAAATGTTAAAAAATCAACAAACTTAGACGGGCTTTACGGAGAACTAGGGCGTTATCCTATGAAAACTGCGAGACAAATCATAATGATTAAATATTGGCTTAATGTACTGAAATCAAAAAATCCTTTGATCATTAACATTTATAAAATGCTGTCAGAAGATGCAAATAATGGACTGTCATACAGTGGGTTAAATTGGGCTTATCATATAAAATTATTATTAGATGTAAACGGTCTAGGAAATGTCTGGTTATCACAAAATCTAAATATTAATAACTATAAGGCTATTAAACAAAGAGTATTGGATGTGTTTAAACAAACTTGGTATACTAATATAAATAACTCGAGCAGATTATCTGAATATTGTTTATTTAAACATGATTTTGTTATGGAAAAATATCTTAATATTAATATTGATCAGAAATATCTAATTGTCCTTTCAAAATTTCGACTATACTCAAATAACCTAACAATAGAGACTGGCAGATATAATAATTTAGAAAGACAACATCGTATCTGCCCACAATGTAATATGCAAGTTATAGAAAATCAGTATCACTTTTTGTTAGTATGTCCTAAATATAGACAATTAAGATTAAAATTCTTCCAACCATATTTTCGTAATTGGCCAACTATCAAAAAATTTGAAATTCTTATGTCCACAAAATCAATAAAATTAATAGGTAACTTAGCAAAATTTTTATTTTTCGCTTTTAAAGAAAGAAATTAGAACTATAAATACGTTGAAAATACTGTTAATACATGCACTTACTTCCAAATATGAAATCTTGTTCCTGAACAAAAACTTTTTCACCACTTATACATGTACATTTGTTTATTTGTTTGTTTGGCTATATTTATGTAATATTTTATGCCAAAAAACGATATGTTATGTTATGTTATGTTATTTAAATGGCCAGCCAATTCTGACTTATGAGACACCTACTTTATTAGCACATTTACTTCCCGATAATAAGTGTATTGTTTTACAGAACTTGTTTGATAGTTCAAAGTTCGTTGTCAAAACAACATAAAAACAATGGGAAAGGTGAACAACATTACATAAACAAACATTATATACATGACGAGAAAAGTCTGTATAAATCTAGTATGAATCATTGACAGATAAAGACTATAGTTGACATAAATACGGATGGGTTAAACATACATTTGATATATTAAATTTTATTAACGTTTCATCTTTATACAAGCATTAAATATACATTGACAAAAAGAAAAAAAGCATTTCACAATGCCATTCTAATATGATTTATAAGAGACTATACAAGCATAGCATGCTACATACGAATATATACGATGTATAACAAAGCTACCGTCTAGCCAAACTGTGAACATAGCTATTTGATTAAGACCATGAAAGTGTGTTGTAACAAGCATTCACACAATCACATAAAAATCATAAGAATTAATATCTATCAGTTTTGTAAAACGTTGATAGACTATTTGAATGTGATAAACAGTAATAACAAATTATCTATTCTTCCTAACAGTAAAAGTCCTTACAGTAAAAGTAGATGACTTCTTCAGTTTTGTTATGCGCACCTGTACTAACATGGCTTTGCTATTTGCATATCAGTGTTGTGAAAACAAATCAAATCTAACGTTGACCAGCAAGCGGAACATCTCGGCATTTTTTTATGTTGCACAACAAATCTTGGCTTCTTTTTTCAAGATATTTCTTATATATTCTATCAACGATAATATTGCTAAATTTTCTGTCAAAACCTGCTATATGATTTTACAATAATACATGGTTTCGAAATAGCCCGTCATGCCTAATAAGATATATCGGGACCTGATATTTATTTCGGACGATGGCAAGTATTCGGTTAAAAGGTTGTCGAATAAACGATGTCCGACGGTAGCTAGTAATGGGCAGTCATGTAAAACGTAATATTACTCGCATGAAACTTTGTATGGGACGAAACTAAAAGGAAGAAGCGGCACGTGACATAAGAGAATAAGACTTTTTGCATTCAAAGGATATTATCCTAAGCTTATGTGAATTGAAAGCCGCGGCCGTGGTGCAGTGGTTAGTGCGATGGACTTGTAACCCGGCGATCCGGGTTCGATTCCCGGTCGCGGCAGGTCATACCCTTCCATGAAAATTTGATAAAAATGTCGATTATCCTCCACATGTGGAGAAGTTGCCGGCTACTTGTGGAAGGGTAAGTTATTACTGGTAAGAATTCAGTCCAGGAAAAACTGGTTAGGTGAACCGACCGACGTATATAACTGAAATATCGTTGAGAAACAGCGTTAAACCCGATGAAACAAACAAACATTATGTGAATTGAATTTATCCATTCTTTCGATGAATAAGTCAAGAGTTATTGATCGGAAACCAATTGTTCACAGAGGCGGACGCGCGAACGGACAGGGATAACATTTAATGCCCCTTCCCCTTTCTTCACAATGTCTAAATTAAGCACGAAGTACTAAGAAAAGAAAGGGGTATAGAGTTAAATTAAATCTATGGTAATTAGGAACAAGACGGACTGCACAACAAATATACAAGACGTATAGCAATACAGTAAAACCTAAATAATACGACCACCTTTGAAAACTGGTCTTCTTAATGAGGTGGTCTTAACATTGATGTTGAATAAAGAACTAAGCAGTGAAAATGGACTTGAAAATTGTGTTGTCATTGTTGAGGTGGTCCTATTATTGAGGTGGTTCTATTATTGAGGTGGTCTTATTATTGAGGTGGTCTTATTATTGAGGTGGTCTTTATTTGAGGTTTACTGTACAACGGTTCCACAGTCAAGGAAGAGTTACCCGCTGAAACAAGCTTGACGCAATGCTCGACTATGCTCGACGTCATATTTCCTCATTTCCGCAAAAAAATACTAATCTGACACCTATTTACCGATACGGAAAGTACGGTAACGCAAAAAAAATCAAATAGCAATTTGCTTTCTAGGTAACCATCATTTTATTGACGTTCTGTTCTTCAAATATGTCGTAAACCAATAATCAAGTATCGTCGAAATCGTTCGCCATTTTCACAGATTTCAGACATGGTGTTAAAAGAATTAACTGATCGACAGCACACCAGTGTGATAACCGCAACGAGCTTGACCTCGCACCTCGGCAATTCTGTGGTGGACATACCTTTCAATCGATGCTAGAGAACCAGTATACATCGTATTTGATTACATTCAAGCGACATGTCATAATTTATGTAATTTAAGAACGAAATAAAAACTTTTTACGTATTCAGCAAGGAATGATATTCATGCCGACAAAGCAATTTGTATTTCACTGAATTTGACATAATTTGCTATAATAAAACATTTAACTGCTAACGTTCTTAGAAGAAATTCATGCTCGAGTGTTGCAACATGAACATCATGTAAGGGTTGAAAATCAAACAAAGCTACTAAGCTCAAGTATAGATAGTTCCCACATCTACAATATTTACCTCCCTTGTTCTTAATCATCAGCCATTTTGATAGGCAAAACTGAAAGGCCATTATAGGAGTAATTTCCAAATGTGTGATAATTGAGAAAATACCAAAATACTTTGCATGTGAAAACCGCTTTTTCTTCAACTTGCTAAGCCAACCGCCCACATGAGCATAATGAATAAGTTATTTCTATATCTGATTAGTTTATCATCGTTTACGTTATATTCCCAATAAATGTTAAGGATTTGTTTACATACATTTGCAAATAAAATGATTTCGAGATCCGTAAATGGAACTACTTTTGTTTGGAATTACGTGCGTTTTTCGGCAAAAATATATAATCATTTTTTATATCATTGATGTGGAAACTAAGAAATGCTGAATATTTTATTGTTACTAATTTTAGTAAGTTAATCAACTCGTCCCGACGTAAACAAAAAGAACCTTAGACCACTTATGATAAAACTGTCCTGAACCCAAAACATCGAATAAACGAACAAAAAAGTCGAAAAATACTGATTAACTTTTTGGTTTGGTAAAATCTAAGTTAAGTATTAATGAGATAAATTGAACGCTTGATAGCAATCCATGCACTGCAGTTAAAATCCCATACATCAATAATGAACCACTCTGAATCCTATGAATAATTATAACATTTGCACCCATTGTTTGACGATTTACGAAATGTAAATGTCGTTCCAACAGAGCGCAGTCTTTGTATGGGGCTCAAACAAATACTAAATAACTAAACTAAACACCCATCAGTGGGTAATCAGGTTTCAGGAAATGCCATTTTAAGCAATTTCTCCACTCGATTCATGTTCTGCCATGTCTTTGATGCGTAACTCGACTCTGTATATGGAATTTCCGTGTTTCCGCGTGATAGAGTAGAAATGCCTCCCTTTGAATGCCCGAGGCTAGGCATACTTTTACTCGATGGCATTAACGATGCTCTGTGGTACAGAAGAATATAAAATTACTGACAAAAAAGTCAATTTCAAATACCATCGATCAAAGGTTAGGGAGTCGTCACTCACGACTTGTTGCGTTGAATTTCCGCGGAAAAATGAACCCAGCATGAAATAAGATCACATAAAGGATGGGTTTACGTAATATTCTGTGCACGGTCATTAAGTGTGAATATCGTTAAAACCAGTATTATTCAATCTCTCTTTCATACATATAGTGTTACTGCAGATTTCTAAAATGAGTTGCTATGATTTATGTATTTAGCAATATAATAATTCTTATTATTTATGTGTTCTCTTTATTTTGTTAAAAGGCCTCTTGTTAGATAAGTGTATGTATGTATGTATGTTTTTATGTGCATATCTTAATGAGTTACCTTCCATAAATACAGTTTTTATTATTATTATTATCAATAATTATTATTATTATTATTCGGTCGGTATTGAACTCATCGGTGTAAAAGAAAATAACACATAATGATAATATCAATAATAACAGAAAGAATATTTAATTATTCAGATTATTTGTATACGTAGTGAGTGACTGAAGAAGTAACATGGTTTTTAATAATATAAGATGTAATAAGCGTTAGAAAAACACAGACGAGCACCACAATGTTAATCTTGCCTATAACTAAAAAAGTGATTTTCCAATACCATACATACAGTCGGACCTCGTTTATTTTCTTTCCGAATACTTGGTATCATTCGAAATAGATATTAGATCCCGATGTATCTAATAGACACATCGAATTGAAAAGAGTTATTCGAAACTTTATATTATTCGAAATGAAAATTCGGACCCGATGAATTCGAATAAACAAGGTCCGACTATATTTAGAACAGAATACATTTGACTATAAGATATGTTGACAATTTGTTTTCTTTATGATGTCTTTTCATAATATTATCTCCTTCGAATGCATGTTTAATGTCGGAATAAACGTAGCGTAGAGTTTTCACTTGACACTAAAAACTATACATATTGGCGTTTGAAATTTTAAATTTGACATACAAAGTTAGACAGATGTTTGTCAAACTGTACCCATGATTTATAAAGTTCAAAATTTCTTCCGTCATTTCCTGACAAAGCTTTCTCGTATGCGTATTCTCGTAGCTGTTTTGATCGAAATGTTTGAATGAATTACGACTGCAATAATAACTTATTTCCAAGCCTATTTGCGCCACAGGGATAGAAATATATTGAGTACGAATATTTATTGCGTCAGAAAAGTAATCACGATAAGTGACGTAACTATGAGTCTTTTCATCATTTGTAAATAATTCAAAAATGTCCATTAGTCAAATTTGCCTATTTCTAAGCCGTCGGCTTCACTATATATTCTTAGAGATTATAATTATGATAAACGGGTGATATACAGCGGACAGTGTCGACACTGCTATAGTGTCATATGAAGTGAACATTACTTTGTATACGTTCGAGATAAAGTTGCTGTAATACGAATGTCTATGTCAGCGATTTCTTCCATTGCTTCATACGATGCGCATACATCCTTTTGTTGATCGCTCGATATATATAGTATGCGTTCGATATTGAACATCGATCGCTCGATGTATATATTGTGTGTTCGATATTATACATTGATCGTTCGATGTATATAGTGTGCGTTCGATATTATACATAGATCACTCAGTGTATATATTGTGCGTTCGATATTATACATAGATCACTCGATGTATATATTGTGCGTTCGATATTATACATAGATCACTCGATGTATATATCTTGCGTTCGATATTATACATAGATCACTCAGTGTATATATTGTGCGTTCGATATTATACATAGATCACTAGATGTATATATTGTGTGTTCGATATTATACATAGATCACTAGATGTATATAGTGTGCGTTCGATATTATACATAGATCACTAGATGTATATAGTGTGCGTTCGATATTATACATAGATCGCTCGATGTATATATTGTGTGTTCGATATTATACATTGATCACTCGATGTATATATTGTGCGTTCGATATTATACATAGATCACTCGATGTATATATTGTGCGTTCGATATAATATATTGATCGCTCGATGTATGTATTGTGCGTTCGATATTATACATTGATCGCTCGATGTATATATTGAGCATTCGATATTATACATAGATCACTCGATGTATATATTGTGCGTTCGATATTATACATAGATCACTCGATGTATATATTGTGCGTTCGATATTATACATAGATCACTCGATGTATATATTGTGCGTTCGATATTATACATAGATCACTCGATGTATATAGTGTGCATTCGATATTATAAATCGATCGCTCGAGGTACACATTGTTCTTTCGATATTATACATCGATCGCTCGAGGTAAACATTGTTCGTTCGATATTATACATCGATCGCTCGAGACACACAATGTTCGTTCGATATTATACATCGATCGCTCGAGGTACACATCGACGTTCGATACATTAAATCAACAGTTCATAGAAAGTTTATAAACCACGATTATTCTTTTTCTAGGAGACAAAGTTGACAGTGATATTTTTGCACTCTTACAAGGCTCATTACCGGAAGTGATGGACACACAGCTAGACGCTCGTCTAACCCTCCGAGCAATAGCTAAACTCATTGATGAATACGAAATACGAACAATGCGTGAAGCACATTCAAAGGTCCAAACAAAATAAGAAATTGAAAACATCTGCGCTTCATAGTAAGTATAATCATTTTAGTGCTTACACTCTTGTGTCTGGTGTTAATACGGCTGTCAGTTGATCAAACCACTGTTCCTGTGTTACCACACAGTACTATTAAACACATGTCATACATAAAGTTTACGTGGGGATATTTATTGTTGACATTAATTTCTTGGTGCCATGAAAACATGTAAATGTCAAGTTCATCTGTACTTTTGGACGCAAAGTTTGACTTTGACTTATGTACATACATTTTCTTTTATCTTTGTCAATATTACTGAAAACATTCTGTCGGGAAAAATACTACACTGTCTGTGTGTTTAACCAATTGTTTAATTGCAGGCTAAAGACGTAAAATAAATTTCTAAAAACGTTACAACTTTTTTTTCATTTTTATTGAAGAGTCAACAAACAGCAAAACAATTTAGTGAAAGTTGATTTTTATAAAACATGATTCCAGATTTTATTTTAATATTTTAAAGTTGACAATGTAGTCCTACAATGTAAGCGAGTCCTGTTTATTTTGGATCATCCCTCGTATACTGGTCAAAAGGGCTAACCTACCACTTCGTCAAATATTTTTTTGAAAAGGCTAATGGACACATGTGTTAATTCTGATCGCAGCAAACTTTACCATTTATTATACAAATGAATTAAACTATCGATAGAACCAATGTAAACCTAATACAATTACGTTCATAGATTCAGATCACTTTGACAGAAATGTACATGTAGTGAACATTCTCAAAGAACAGAATGGTGGGTTAAATATTTTGACCACTATATGAGCACCGCTGTACGATTTCAAACCTCTTCTTTAAGTGACGTAATTTCCAGAAAACGTCACATGTGACGTCACCATGTACTGACAGTACGCAATATTTGCCCCATATGGCAATACGAACTGACATCACATGTTGCGTTTTCTTGAAATAACGTCACTTACAGAAGAGGTTGTAAATCCCATAGCAGTGTTCATATTCTCTTCACATAGAATATTCATCTACCGCATACATACATTATTGCAGCGTTCTCTGGCAGCACGTATCTTATACCCGAACATTATTTTTTTGTATTTTCAGGAGACTGAATGGGAAAGGCAGAGTTTTATTAAAGATATCTTCCGAAAAGTGATACATTCTTACCCCATACGGTTACATCCGTGGCAGAATTTTGATGAACACCCACACACTCTTGACCGTTGTCATGGCGTCCGGTTAGAAAATCAAAAACTGTATCATTGTTATATTTGTTTGCATAAAATATTTATTCAACATATTCAAAAAAATGATGTTTTACTTAAATAAGAGCGACAGGTCGCTTCGATTAGATATGACTATATTGAAAAACTATATAATTAACTGCAGGACTCAGTTCCTTGATGGAATTTCAAGCCTTGAAGTCTTAGTAATGCGAGCATTGTGTTAACACTGACAAAATCATCCTTTGCGCTTCGATAATTTATGTCATTCCTCTAGTGTATGAACTGATTGGAATAAAAATACTAATTTAAGTACTACTTTAATTTATCAAAATTTCGTGAACGTACAATGTCAAATGAGAGTACTATCATTAATATTCAGATGATAGATTTTGGAATCTAAAATTCTGTATAGTTAATAAATAAAGATTAATAAATGAAATCATATTGTTGAGTTATTTGTTTTGAAATTTACGGAATTTGATAACTCGATGTTCTGGAATATGAGATGTTCACGATATACACGCTGGAGAAAATTGAGGGCTGACAGCAAAACAAGTGTGTCTGCTTCTTTGTCCATATAGAGATAGACTAGTTTCGGGTCACCCCTTGAAATGTCAAATGAGTCACAACCACCCAAGACGCACACTGATTCACCAAAGTTTATACTTATAGTTAACAAATACAACAACATATATTCAAAAGTCCAAGGACCTTTAACATCGTTTATACCGAGTTTTTTCCCAAAGAATTATGAAGACATATAACAAAAACACCATCCCATCATCAACAACAGCGACAGCACAGTTAACATGATGCCTCGGAAAAACTGCACATCAAAATGCACGGATGTATGATGGCGTAGAATTTCCTTCAGAGTTATGGGTCATACGGCGGTAGTTAAACATTAGCGATTGAATTGTCAAAATAGTCCGTAAAACAACGAGTATTTGTTTCAAAAACATATTTACCGCATACATTTTTTAAAAACGTCATACATTTTGTTGTGTAATTCGTCCAGTCGGATACACTGTAATGACCGAAGAATACATATAGTCGACTCCCTTATCATATATCAGGTTAAGCAATGATAGTAGAACACCATACCGAAAGGGTGATGTTGTGTAATATTGAGCAAGCAGTGTAAACCCAATGCCTGTCTAACGTCACCGTTCTTCAAACCAACACGATTTGGTCGTAAAATCAAAGAAACGGTTTCAATCAGTAATGGACAAAGAGACAAAGCACAGGGCTTCCCTAATCTAGAGTTGTCATTTTCTTTATGTATTGCCTCGAACATATTGTTGGGCACAAAATGAAACAACTGAAGTCGATTTCATCCACGCAGGTCGTACAGTTGTGTTCGTTGCAAATCTAGATAACGATAATGAAAGGAATTGAATTCCCAATAGATTTGGCCATCAAACGTTAGCGTGGAATAGCAATTAACAGTCATATACTCCCAATCAACATTGCAATTAACTATCTCAAATCTGTGGTTGATTATTCGCTGCAACAAAGGCAATATGTCTCAAGCCAACGCATAATCTACCACAAATTGAAAAATCAAAACAGACAATTTTTAATGCACACCATTAACTCTCAGACATTGCGGCAAGACCTTTAGAGTGTGACGTATTTATTTCAGAATGATATGGGATTTTTCTCGATTACTTTTATAGCAATATGAGGGACAGTTTGAATACACGTATGAGCTTACAGTAAGATGTCCAGTGATGGTAAGAATAACATGTTTCCCTTGATCATTCATTTTTTGGTAATCTCTTGTGTGACTACACTTTCCGCTGAATTGGCTTAAGGATTCAAAGAGAGGAAAAAGGAGAAAACACATAAGCTGTCAAACTTTAAGGGAAAATGAATAAAAAAAAGTTCCAATCCAGACAATTCCACATGCCCACAGCCACCATGAAAGTTCAAAGTGACTTGGAAATATATACATACAATTATTTCAGCAAACTGGACACAAGACGCAATATAAATAATGGGTTTACCCTTGCACCTCCTCAAATGCCTAATGTTTTATTGACTGTTGTTTTCCCCGGAGGTCTGTGTGGGGAGGCACTGTCTTATGTATGTGGCGTTTCCTGTAGCAACTAATTGTCTCTCTCTCTTTTAAACAATTAGGAAGGGGAATAAGTTTTAATACAGAACATAGTTATACACAGCATATGTTAGAAACATACCATGAGGGTTAGATGCAAAGGTACATGATTGTTGTCAAAAGCATACTGATTATGCTGTTCACAAGTTACATATTATTTCATTTATACAAACAGTCACGTTCAATTTAAAGTGGTCAGTTCATGCTTAAAATCACCCCTAACGCTATATCATTAAAGAAAAAAATATTAAAAGTATATGAGTGCCTCTAGATGCCAGGCCTTTGTTCAGCTAAACGGAGACATTGATTTATGTAGTGGAACGATTACATGATTGGTATGGCATGGAAACAACGAATTTTGAAACACGATATCAGTTTCACACAGATATCTGTTTCCCAAAGCAACAATTCTAGGTTTCCAACCAGTACAAACACATCCAATGCGATGCACCCAACCTTGCAGCCTCGTTTCAGAACCAACGAACAATAACACCAGGGCGCACCGAATACACCTTCCGTCAGGCTAACGACCAGTCATTCCGGAACGGACTGAGTTCCGGTCCGCAGGAAAACACATCGTATTGCGCACATGGATCAGAGATGGGGAAATTAAGTCGATACTCATATAGACACTGAAGGCGAACATCTACATGTAAATGAATCCGAAATTTGGCTCCAGTCTCTTTCAGATATATTTGCATATCTAGTAATACTTAATTTAAGTGAAAGAACAGATGAGCGTTGCTATGGAATTTACAACCTCTTCTGTAAGTGACGTCATTTCAAGAAAACGCAACATGTGGTGTCACTATTTGCAAGCAGGAAACAATATTTACTCCATATGGTCACTTCGTTGCATACTGTCAATATTATAATGGTGACATGTTTCTGGAAATGACGTCACTTAAAGAAGAGGTTGGAAATCGTACAGAGGCCGCAGCTCAGATGTAGAACCCAGAAGGTGCCACTCTCAAATCAGACAGCCTTGAAAAATCAGACCGTAGCCAATATCACGAAAGAACACAACTTACCAACCCGGGAATGGAACCCGGATCTGACAGGCGACAGTTTAACGCTCTACCAACTGGGTAATCCGGGTGGGATTTTATCATTAATTATAGTTATCAATAATTATCTGCAATTATTTCATCACAGACAAATCAAAAGTAAAGAATGATAAAATAGTAAACAATTTGCGTAACGGCACACATACAATGAGTGAAAACAAAGAAAATGAGACGGTTCCAATCCATAAAAAGTCAATTTCTTTATACATTATTTACGAATTGCTTTTTCAGTGGTTCACATGCATGTAATTAACACTCAATGACGATTTGTTATGTGAGATGCGTAGGTCTAGTACTCACACACATGGCTGTATGCTTGTGTTTAAGTGAAATTAAAGAAATTGGCATCACGCGATAGGTGTCTACCCTCGCAGTATCGCTGTTTCACAAAGGCCGGTCGATAGACCACTGGTCAAAAGTTCTGTCCTCAAAAGCGTTTTATAATAATTAACATGAAGATTTTCATTGGCTGGTATAAAACTATTAATGTTTAGTGTTTAAATAGTAAAATATTCAAACTGTTATATTACTCCATTGTCAATGTTGTATCAAATGTTTAATAATATTTAGCACTGAATCATGAACACTATACTGTTATACAAATAATATGATATTTCGCCTAAAAAGGCTTTATCTAAATTATGAAACTTTCTTTACAAACTACATCATGAACCGCGTTACACATTGCGCATTGTGGAGGATCATACTGTACTTAGTAAAGAGGGGTTTCATAATTTTTATAAAGCCTTTTAAGCGAAATATTTATAAATAGTTAAAACAGAGTGCATATTATTTGTCCAAACTATGGATTGTCATCTAAGAATATGATATTAGCCACACCATTACCCCCCCACACACACACACACACACACACCCACTCCGCTAAGTAACACCAATTCAACGAATAAGAAAAGCATCAAGGACGCTGAAGACAATTAAAAACAACACCCCGGTTGATTAATACAGAACTCCACCGAAACTCAAACTAAGAGGCGGGAAAGACTCCTCGTATATTTTAACTTGGTGTACAGACAGAATAAACAACACTGCATTTTCATGAACATTGATAATAAATATCCCAGAAGATCATCATTATTGGTTAAACATTTTTGTACCAATCAGGCGATGATTAAACAAATATCATAGGTTCGAATGAGAGACATTACATTTAAACCTCACTTAAATACTACCTAGGCATTAAGACCACCATAAAAAAGAACAAATTGTTCAAGTCCATTTTCCCTATTTTGATCTTTATTCAACCTCAATACTAAGACCACTTCAATAATAAGACCAGCTTTCAAAGGGTTCGTATTATTGAGGTTACTTTAAGGTACTTCTGTGAATTAACAAGACATGCATTTGAAAAAAAACCGATGTTCTGCACAACATTCTATGAGCATTTTAAGAGACGTTGCAACCGGGACGACCTTTTGTTAACACACCTTTGCGAGCAACCTTAACCTTCCTCTCTTTGTATTCACCTCTATCATTGCCTTTTCACACAACTTATTATTTTGTTGTTTTTTCACGTTCATTTCATCAATTGTAAAGTCAGCATATACAAGTAGTGGACTCGAACAAGAAATACCAAGTACTTACAAACCTAGATGAATTTGAAGTAACAAGTTTTATATAACGATTTTAATATCGCTACGAACTGTCATGAACACAGTTCCGTCCTGGACTTTGGGTTAAAGTCATTTGATATGGATGTAAAGTCACATTGATTGCAAGCTTTTACTCGAAGTTCTTCATTAAGTTCATCAAATACCATCTAGAACAGCCTCTTCAAAGACCCTTTAAAATCTAGACAGTTAGCCCACTAAAACTTCACGTAAAGGCCACCCCATTGGTAAGACAATCTCAAAATTAAGAACACAATTTTTGCTGCTTTTCAACCTAAATATTAAGACCACATCAATAAGGACACCAGCTTTTTCGGGTTCTAGGAGTAGTCTTATTATTGAGGTTTTATTGTAATTGAACGAGAGGGCAGCAGATTAATAACAAACCGAAGTTTCCCGAAATTATATTAATAAAACTCACACAGATATGTGAGGGTAGTTAAAATGTTATTTTAATACTTTTTCATATGTTTCAATTCAAATGTTAACTGTAATACGCAAAAAGCTTCTATGATCGTAAGGTAACCAAAGCACCTCGTTTTGTTTGAGAATGGCGTAAAACACATAATTTTTGAAATACAGCCTACTCGTTACCAAGGCTATTCATAACATACATGATACCCTGGGCAAACTGACTGTAAAAATCTCATTTCATTGGTCGAGAAATGCTAATGAATATTCATGTATTACGAAGTTTTGCTAGCCAATTTGCCAAATGTATCATATATGTTATGAATGGTCTCGGTACCGGGGATGGAAATACTGCTACGTACCCGATCCTGTTCCTCATAATAGACTCCATGTTTCAGCAGTGTAATAAGTTGTGAGCGTAGGACTATACCCTCGAATTTCATCACTTGTGTCCGACCTTGCTGCTCCCTGTAATGAACATCATTAAAATAACAGATACAATTCTAGTATATGAGATAATACAATACAGTAAATATTAACTGAAAGATCATCTCGAACTTAAGAGCCTTTCAGAAATAAGACCGTATTTCATGGACCAGTTTTTAAGTTTTCTTCCAGATCTAAACTTGAACATCTAAATCGGTAACACATGTTCTTCAGAGCCAATGATGGTCTTATTATAGACAGTTCAATGTATGAACAACAGAAAAATGGCGTCGTTAATAGAACGGCGTTGCTATAGAAATATTAAACATGTTCGAGTGCTATTTAACCCTGTCTGTCCATCGTGTACAGTAAAATCGCACATTAAGACCACCTCAATAATAAGATCACCTCAAAATTAAGAACACAAATTTCAAGTCCATTTTCACTGTTTTGCTCTTTATTCAACCTCGACAAGACGACCACCTCAATATGAGGACCATTTTTCAAGGGTCCCAAGGATGGTCGTATTACTAGTATTGAGTTTTACTGTATACTGTATGACGGTATTAGTCCGTACAGTCCTCTGGGAGGTTCATGTTCGATTCCCGGGATGGGCAGTTCATGTTTTTCCGTGACAACTTCCTACGGTCATCAGTCATTCCCCTCCGATTCATATGGGGAAACTTCAAATGCATGTGGAACGGCAAGTTAGTACTAGTTGTTATTCAATGCTAGGAAAACTGGTAAAGTCAACAGACAGTCATGTATTACTAAAACAAATGTTGGAAAATGGCTTTAAATCC
This sequence comes from Mactromeris polynyma, assembly GCA_032209605.1. NCBI lineage: Eukaryota > Metazoa > Mollusca > Bivalvia > Venerida > Mactridae > Mactromeris > Mactromeris polynyma. The sequence continues at coordinate 9,100,579 of JASFXZ010000019.1, read as the reverse complement.
CACCAAAACAACCATATATATGCTCGCCTCGTGGCCTAATCACCCTATCGCCCGTCCAGAGCCTGACTGGGTGAGACAGCGAACGATCGGCAACCGTGACAGCACCTCTTCCACCTTACGCCTGTTTTTCGACAATTCCGCTAAATCAGTTCCAGCCAAGATTCGCAAACAGGTAATGTAACTCATTGCTAACTTATCGTAACTAATGAACACGAATATTCATCTATCACCTTAAACGAGGTACGCTTTTCCGAGATATTGTCGCGTTCACACATACAGCCTCTGGCGTAAGTCCTTCGGGAAATTCGTTGCTATGTCTTTATCAATATAAACGAATTAAAAGGTTTTTTCATAAAGTATTGCTACAGTACGTGTCGAGAATGCTCTTTGAAACGCCCTTTGACTCATTCATATTATCATTTCATTTTTAATTTGCGTGCCGTCTAATGACTTTCTCGCCTCTTATTTTGAAATATATGTTATTTTTATATTGAAAGCGTTATCGGATATCAAATTGCGCTACTTTAAGAAGAACTATATAACTGTATATTCATTTCCTAGTAATACTAGGAAATGAATATACAGTTATATATTTCTGATGTTAACGACTCTTTAAGAAAGAATATATAATTCAGTAATTGATATTTTTATATTAAAACACGACTAGAAGCCAGAGTGAATTAATTGCTAGATACGGGATGTATAGGGGGTCGAAGGATACAGCGCCCGACCCCTAATCCGAATGTCTCTGGTGCGAATCCTGCCCTGTTAATAAACATACATCTCCCACAGGCTAAAGTTAGTCCCACGTTAACAACAGACGCGTACATGTCGAATAAACAGACTTAGCTTAATGTCCTACATCGACGAAGTCGTGTTTTATACTGTATTTTGTTTTACCCTCTCGCTCTACCGCTGCTAATGCATTGTATCTAATAAAGTCCTTCTGAATTTTTTTTGTGTTCAATAACTTAAAAACAAAGAATAAAAAAACAGTCATATTGCTGTTTGATAAGGCTTGAGCAAAACCAAACAAGAAAAAGCTGGAAAAAAGACGGTCAGCGCTAAAATATATGCTTTAAATGTGTCGTAGGCCTGGCGACCAGTGACTAAAACGGGGTTATTTGTGCAGGACTTTTTTAGATAATTAATATGTATACAGTAAAACCTCACATAAAGTCCGCCTGAATAATAAGACCATCTCAAAATTAAGAACACAATTTTAAAGTCAATTGATACCGTTTGGCTCTTTATTCAACCTCAGTATTAAGACCACCTTAATATTAAGACCGATTTTCAAGAATCCAAAGGGTGGTTTACTATTGAAGTTTTACTGTATATATATGTATATATTGTAAATGAAGTACTGACACGTGTGTAGGATCCAGCTCTTCATCGTCTGTATAATCCTGAAACAGCGAAAAAAGAACATGTATAAAGAAATGTGTTGACTTTCTATTTCAACGGCGTCTCCATTTAATATTTACATTAAAAAGCTCTTTAGTCATGTGCCAGTTGTTGTCTTCACAACATGATCATTTTCCATCTAGTAAACCTATCCAACCAATATATTACCTACAGTTGTACAAATACCAATCGACTAAATGATGCTTCTCTGTACAGATTACATTGTGAAGTAAACATCACTTAAATACCACCCCAATAATAAGACCACGATAATAATAAGACGATAATGAGAAGACCACCTTAAACTTAAGACCAGTTTTCAACGTTACAATGGGTGGTCTCATTATGGAGAGTTTACTGCCGTAAGGTACATGTAGAAGCACTATGGTGTTAATTGATATATCAATTTACGATTAATGAACAAAAGTCTTCTTCTATTTACTAAACCCATGCATATGATTTATCACTATTATGTAGATGTTCTGTGTTGGCGGATGTTTGCTGAAAGGCGGATTGAAATTAAACTGTCTTGTAACACACGAGGGGACTAGCCATTATGTAAATATAAAAGGGCGCATCAAGTTGATTTTGTCGATCGCAAATCAGTCTGGAATAGCAACTACAAACCCTAGTGGGTAGTATGTTCCACGTGACCAAGTAACTCAATAATCAAGTAATACATTACTTCAGTTTAAATACATTTCCAAAGTCGCTGGTCCTCTCTCTCTCTCGTATATCCGATGAAAACCCATAATACTTAATAAGGTCATTAGACCTCCTCGTGTAGCTAAAATGGCGTTTAAAACGGTGTTAATACCCTCTCTGATATTTAAATGGAGGTTGATATATTACGATACAGAAATAAGTACAGCTATGTGATAAAACTATATATTACATGGTTGATACTAAAATCCCCGACGTCTCCATGTTTCGCGAAGCTAATGACCGGGTAAGCATTATGGACAGTTGTTTTTAATATTCTTTGAATAACTGCCACACGAGTTTTTGGAAATATGAACTGGACATCGGAGCTCATAATATTCTTGGCTAACAATCTGAAATACGAAAAGAATTAAATTTATACTCAAAATACTTCACCACTTTACAAATAAATCAACCATTTTACAGCATGATCGGCTTGATTCTGCACATACTTTTACTTTAAACGAAAATCCTGTAACCGCCCCCTATAATACATACACTATGGCATATAGTTATAATCCAAACTTTGAAATTAAATTTTGTTGATGTACCATTAATTATTCAATTTGGAAAAGGACTAAAATTAGGGACCATGACATCGCCCTATGAACGTACTATTTATAGCATCCCACAGTTTGGATGCTCCCTAAATATGGAGAAATTGCAAATAGATTTAAAAATAAATTATATCGAATTTAACACAATTAAACTGTAACCTTCATTCAACGAAGGCTCCTCGTTACTTACTTGTGCATACCAGAAGGAGTGTCCCATTCTAACAAGGGTACGCCTTTAAGATGAATATGAATATCGTACAGACCGTCATTAAAGAAATCACCTGACCATTTGGCAACCTGTATAAATCAAATATATATTTATTACAACAAACATCATCTGAGACGGAATGATAGAATACAGTGAAACCTGCATTTTCACTGTTCTGTTCTTTATTCCACCTCAATATCAAGATCACATCAAACTATTTAGACCAGTTTTCAAGGGTCGTTATTGAGGTTTTACTGTACTTTGAACCAGTGCAGTGTCAGACGATTGTATTTAAAGTCTCTAAAGACGCAAAGCGAACATATTCTGCCAAGTTACACACAATGGTCTTACTGGTAGCGCCGATGTTTGTGGAACTAAAATATAAATGCATGCTATGTGTAGCAGTAAAGTAATTACTGGTTCAGCTTGTCAATCGGTCAAAATGTGGCATAAAAGACTATTAAAGTAATATAATGCTAAGCTTTGTTCATGTGTTGACCGTAACACACATGAAACATATATTTCCTATAGTTAAAACATCAATAAATATACATTAACAAAGAATGAACTCATAATGCATTGTTGAAAAAAGATGTTCGTACATCATTAAAAAAAAACTTTTTTTAACTATCAGGCTATTTTACAAGTTTTGTCTGTTAATAATATGGTAAAAAAGATACTTTCAATCGGTTATACATTGCAAGATGTTTTAGCCAATGTAACGAAAATACTGGATGTAGCCATTTCAAACATTTTATGTTAAGAATAATTATTTAAATTGATGGGGTTTGAACTTAAACTCAGATCTAGTACCATTTTTAAGTAAGCGGGATGCCAATTTAGTGGCGGTTGACCTCTCATCTACACGTTTTGGTGTTTGAAAAGGGAAGTTTTCTATGAGTTTTGTAATAATTGACGAGGCTAACATCCATGTAGCCTCACATTCTACCCTTCACCATGTACAGCAAAAACATACGGCCCGTGATGTGTATTACTTAAATTTCCACCGAAGGACAATGTACTACTTGCATCATTGGCACGATTTTTATTTTCTGAGAAATTCCGAAAATGGAATGATTATTAGAAACGCCTGTGGCAACAAATAAGCGAATTGGTGATGGGATTGTCAGAGACAAAACAGAGGTTAAAGAAAGTCGTCCGCGGTTAACATAATACAATACGTATACAATACGATACGCTGACAATACGCATACAATACAACACGCATACAATACAATACTCATATAACACGATACGCGTACAATACGCATACAATACAATACTCATACAATACGATACGCATACAACACGATGCGCTTACAATACGTATACAATACAATATGATACGAATACAATATAATACGAATACAATACGATACGCTTACAATACGATACGCATGTAATACGATGCACATACAATACGATACGCACACAACACGATACGTTTAACAATACAATATAATGTGAATACAATACAATATGCACAAAATACGATACGCATACAATACAATAATCATAAAATACGATACGCGTACAATACAATTCAATATTCATACAATACGCTACACATACAACACGCATAATTATAATACAATACACATACAATACGATACGCATACAATACGATACGCATACAATACGCATATGATACAATATAATACGCATACAACACAATACAATACAATACTCACACATTACGGTACGATACGATACAATACAATACAATGCGTATATAACACTTTTATATTTATAATTATATTACATTGATCTCGAAAAAGGTGTATGAACTTTCTGATGCAATCAATGTCAAGTTATGAATGAAGTCGCTGTTCGTGCTTTTCCATGCGTTTTCTTTTCGGAACAAATACACGTGTGTGTGGATCTGTAACAGCTGTTTGATTTACTATTCTATAAAAAAACAAACGAGGTGTTTTCTTCGTCAAATGCGCGGAAAAAACCCACACACAAATCAGTACTATACAAAATACCCGTAGTGACAATCAAGCTTCATGTCTCTCCCAGGAAATATTGAACTCGGGAAGTTGAACTCTTGCATTCGCGAATTCGCGATTTCAAAATACCGATGTCAGTATTTATAGGAGAGAAATTATGTGTGAATGTCACAACCAGTCTTTCATACAATACAGCTACATAAAATTTAAACTTTAGTGGATCGGCTAATATGCGTATACGTTCTCGGTTAATGAAATATACTATACATGTATTAAACAATTATAGGAAATATTTAATGCTGAAACAATAAGATTTCATGTTTGCATACATGGGGCCCGTTCCATAGACGATCTTAAGACGTATCTTATCTTAACTTTTATCGTAAGTTCGGAATTTACGATAAGATCTTATCTTAGCTAAGATTGGTCTATGAAACGGACCCTATATGCGGCACGGACTATATGTGGCACGGACAATATGCGGCACGGACTATATGCGGCACGGACTATATGTGGCACGGACTATATGTGGCACGGACTATATGTGGCACGGACCATATGCGGCACGGACTATATGCGGCACGGACTATATGTGGCACGGACTATATGTGGCACGGACTATATGTGGCACGGACTATATGTGGCACGGACTATATGTGGCACGGACTATATGTGGCACGGACTATATGTGGCACGGACTATATGTGGCACGGACTATATGTGGCACGGACTATATGTGGCACGGACTATATGTGGCACGGACTATATGTGGCACGGACTATATGTGGCACGGACTATATGTGGCACGGACTATATGTGGCACGGACTATATGTGACACGGACTATATGTGGGACGGACTATATGTGGGACGGACTATATGTGCCTTATGTTCTTTGGTTGTTTTATTTTCAGATCATCGTAACTTTAGTAGTTTTTGATGATCTCATTTATCATTATAATTATGTTGTATGTATGAACATGTGTAGATGTACAGGTATTGTTTTAGTGTTGATTTCTTACATTGTTGTTTGAAGACCACTTTGTAAAAAGTTACACCTGCATCTTATTGTGATATCTTCATGAAATAATGATATTATTACTATTATTATTATTATTATTATTATCATCATTATTATTATTATTAGTAGTAGTAGTATTAGATAGCACAATACATACCATTAGAGTCAACATGAGAGGAAGTCCGTAGCTTATTTCGTTTGTTGATTCTATAAGAATGACGGTGAGGCTTATGGTCATCCTGACTACACCACCCAGAAATGCTGCAGCCCCTATCAGTGAGTATGTTCCGGAGTAGACACCCTTGTCATAACCAATAACACTGGAATGGGAGAGAATATCTTATAAGGAACATATCGTGATCCTCGTCTACGGAAAAGTACGGTATTTACGGCATGTAATGTAAACAGTTGAGCATGACAAAATACGTTTATTAGTATTGAAAATAATATTTCTTAGTAACACTTTTTAGTCATATACGGCGGCCAGTTGACCTAATCAGTTTTCCTGGAATTGTTTATCAACCAGTACTAACTTGTTCTTTCCCAAGCAGTTGACAATTTCACCACATGTGGTGTACATGACCGCCGCCACTGTCACGGAAAAACGGGAATCGAACCTACCGGTTGACAATCTTTACGCTTCTCTTCATATCAAAAATGTGTCCAATCAGATAGATCTACTGCATCTAGATGTTTGTAATCAGATAGATCTACTGCATCTAGATGTTTGTAATCAGATAGATCTACTGCATCTAGATGTTTGTAATCAGATAGATCTACTGCATCTAGATGTTTGTAATCAGATAGATCTACTGCATCTAGATGTTTGTAATCAGATAGATCTACTGCATCTAGATGTTTGTAATCAGATAGATCTACTGCATCTAGATGTTTGTAATCAGATAGATCTACTGCATCTAGATGTTTGTAATCAGATAGATCTACTGCATCTAGATGTTTGTAATCAGATAGATCTACTGCATCTAGATGTTTGTAAGCAGATAGATCTACTGCATCTAGATGTTTGTAATCAGATAGATCTACTGCATCTAGATGTTTGTAATCAGATAGATCTACTGCATCTAGATGTTTGTAATCAGATAGATCTACTGCATCTAGATGTTTGTAATCAGATAGATCTACTGCATCTAGATGTTTGTAATCAGATAGATCTACTGCATCTAGATGTTTGTAATCAGATAGATCTACTGCATCTAGATGTTTGTAATCAGATAGATCTACTGCATCTAGATGTTTGTAATCAGATAGATCTACTGCATCTAGATGTTTGTAATCAGATAGATCTACTGCATCTAGATGTTTGTAATCAGATAGATCTACTGCATCTAGATGTTTGTAATCAGATAGATCTACTGCATCTAGATGTTTGTAATCAGATAGATCTACTCCATCTAGATGTTTGTAATTAGAGCTAGGGTCTACTGTGTTATGTATCTCCTAGATTTCTACTTTCTAAAGTTCAAATCTTTGAATAATTACATCACAGATACACTAAGTACAAATACTTCCGTGGGTATATAAGTATATATACACATTGTATATAATTCACTGATATATTCCAGTAAACCATCGAAAACATGAATTACAGGTTAACATGAACTTACAAGCTCCTATTTCTGTTGGAAACTGTATATTCAAAGGAAGGTACATGGTTACACCTATTACACGCTCGTAATGGACAAATTAATACAACTCAAATGATCTCATGTATGAATCAGTTTAGTTAGTACCTACATTAGTGCATGGGAACCAAATGTTTTAGGTACTGTTAATTCACATTTCTATTTATCTATTGTGTAAGACAAAGTATAAATGACGTCTTTAAAATAAACTTGTACAACCTGAACTTGAGACGCCAATAGAAATCCGAAAGCAGATCTATAGACAAATGGGGTCGATTCAAAACATTGATTATATTATTTGAATGGAAAATATCATACAAAAATATTCATACACCTTTATAGGAACAATATGGGGCTTTTAAGTTACAAAAACAGCCAAGGAAAAATCGTTTGCTTACTTGACTAGAAGAGTGGATACAAATCGACCATAAGCAGCACCGCACAGTAAACATGGTACAAACAGTCCACTGGGTACCTGGGTGCCGTAAGTCCAACATGCCAGAAGGAAGAAACAGACGAAGAATATGCTCAATGAACGGAGGCTGAATTGACCTATTGAAGAAACAATCGTGGGCTACATAGTGAGGAAAATATTACAAAACAACCTCTCCAAAGCGGCCCTGTCTTGAGCTAATGTCGTTCATCGAAGGCATTATTGATTATTTACTGCCTGTAGATAGTTTCCACATGTACAATATTTACTTCCCTTGTTCTTAATCAACAGCCATTTTGATAGGCAAAACTGATAAGCATTATAGGAATAATTTCCAAATATGTGATAATTGAGAAATTACCAAGATAATTTGCATGTAGCAACCAGATTGTGTTCAACTTTCTGAGCCGTCTGCCCACATGAGCATAATGAAAAAGTATTTTTTATATATCTGAGTTTATTTTATCATCGTTAACATTATATTCCCTATAAACTTTAAGGAAATTTGCCTATCAAAATGGCCGACTATTCAGGACAAGGAAGGTTAATTTCGAATAGGTGGAAACTATCTCTAGAGTAACTATCTCTCATCAACAGCCAAGATTTGCATTTCCCGAAGGGTAGTAAATTTTACCCTGGAAAATTGATACAATTGCTACAAAGAGGAGTGGGCAACTCTGGGGAAGTTTTATTGCACATACTTTCAGAAATGTTGAGTTTAATCAATATTACAGCAGCAACATTTTGGGACCAGCGACAGTTTCGGCTATCAAAATAGACAACATCGTTCCCAAACGTGCACGTCTCTGCATTTAGTATTTACTACATAAAATAATATTAACAAGCGAGAATATGAGTGAATGTATTGGCATTGCATAAGATATTATAGCGACGTCAATGACATGCGTGCGACTCAAAAAATAAAATTCTAACACAGACATTCAAAGATGTGTCAATGAGTGACATTATAGAATGAGTATTGATAGAATGATCCCTTATAAGGGACCGGTTGTGTAGTGTATAAGATGTCGGCTGTTCAAACTAGAGGTTGTAAGCTAGAAGCCTGCTAAGGTCAGGGTCGCACATTCTCATAGAACTGGCACTTTTTTCCAGGAAGTCTCCGGAGCGATTCATATAAGCATATCCATTTCAACGTTACCGAGCTTAATACATTGTATATACAGTAAAGTCTCACTTTAAGACCACCTCATTAATAAGACCACCTCAAAATTAAGAACACCATTTTCAAGTCCATTTTCACTGTTTTGTTCTTTATTCAACCTCAATATTAAGACCAACTCAATAAGAATACGAGTTTTCAAGGGTCCCAAGGGTGGTCGTATTATTGAGGTTTTACTCTAATGGTTCCTTTGTAAATGCATGTATTACCTTCTTGGTGGAAAAGCTGTTTGATTGCCTCTTCCTGTGAGTTAAAGAATAACGTAGCCATGTCGTTATAGTAGCCGTCATCACAAAAATAGGTCCGCACGGTGTCCTCAATATTTGGCATTGTCTCATTAGTAAGCTTAAAAATAATATATTAATAGTATATATGTATAGATTATAAATATTGGAATTCATTTTAAGACAATCTGTTGTGTGAATGTACTAAGTTTATGTATGGTAAGCAGTTTCTCCTGGGCAGTGCACTAAATAAAAAATAGCATTGGTACATAAGAATCTTTATCCACTTTAAGTCCAATAGTTCCAATGTCTCGGTTATATCTGAATACATTCATTTCAACACTTTCCCTCTATTTGCCAAAAACAAATTCGGGAAACTTTTGTTTCATCAATTACGTTTAACATCAGACATTAACTCCTGTACAGAATATAAATGGTCATAAGATGTTGCGTTTGTCCGTATTATATCCAGAATATGGAAATATTTTAAAATGGTCTATTCGAAATTTATCATTCCCGTACGGAGTCATAGAGGTGACATTTGTGATTTTTTTTTAACTCGCTCCCACGACTTACTAACTCGTTCCCAAGACATACTATCTCGTTCCTACGACTTAGTATCTCATGGCCACGACTTAACTATCTCTATGCCCCCATAGGAATTACCCCAGTCGACACGTTCCGTCAAGGCGAGCGGAAAGTGTCGATGTTTGACGGAAATTACCGATATCTGACCGAAATTGCCGAGGTTCGACGGAAATTGTCGAGGTATGACTAAGACATCCAACGCGTTCCGAATGTCAATCAAGTGCTTGTCCAACTAGGTAATCGGATGATAATATACTTACAACTGCAGGCATAGGTTTGCAGTTTCCTAAAGTCATGGCAGCCACAAAAGCAACCGTCGTCGTAACCATGGCAACTAATAATGCTTCTAGGATTCTACGAAAATATGTATGTATTAACTATATCTGAATAAGAGCCATATCTTGTATTTCTATAAGCAGTTGTAAGTGTAGAAAAACAAAATACAATGAATAATTGTACGCGTGCATTAGACAAAAAAAATGCCAGTATTACACATAGTTTCAACCGGAGTGAAATATTGTTGATAGAAGTGAGCAATTTTAGTCAATAGTCGAACATAGTCAGCCTATTGTTGAGTCTACAGACTTAAAACATTTTAACAGTGGTCGAGGGGTATCGCGCCTGACATCTTATCTGAGTACCTTGAATTCGATTCCCGCTTTGGGCAATGTTGTACCACAACTATCAAGAATGAGGCGGGAGTACCAGTTACACACCCAATAATCAGTATAACTTGATAACTTGTTTCACACAATCGTCCCCTTAACCAATAAAATAAAATAAACGACGGGAATAATTAATCAACTAATAATTCTACTTACTTTACACGGAAATGTTTTGTGTTCACGTGCTTCATGCGATGTATAGTGAGGTGTTTGTTGAGATGATTAAAAACGGCCCCTAACAGACCCCCAATTAGCCCCATAAGAATAAAAATGAATAAATCAAGGGCCGTCCACAGTCGACAAGTCCCATTTGTGTTGTCATCATCTGTACACTAGGAAATAAAATAAATATATATTTTTACTAACGTATGAATGATCGTCTCCAAGTACATAGATGATCTCATATGAGTGGCCATTACTTATTCAATTTATTAAACGAGTTAACACGAGGCCTAGTCGAGTTCTTATCGGTTTTAGATAACGAGTTTGATAAATCAATAAAAATGCACACGAATGTACGATTCTATTTATGAAATAACAGCAGAAACGGCTGATTTTCGTCAAAACATTACCTTTACCCCTTACACGCAAGCAAAGTTCGGTCTTTGGTGAATAAATGCTGACGCAACTGAACGCAAGGCAGTACGAGTGACATATCGTTGACATTTAATGAGATATGACTCTGTAACACTACAGGAATTCGATAAAATCTGCACGTTTTAATTGTAATCTGACGTATAGATCTGTCGACTTCTCTCGTTCGTACTAATTATATCACTTATTTCAACACGTATATTTTAATATAACAATCAACGCGTGATGTATCGTCTATCAATGACTATTAATACTAAATGCCATTCCTACTTTTCCTTACGAAGTGTCCTTGATGTTGTATAGCATGTGTAAATAATGTTTCCGCATATACCAAAATTGTGAAACAAAGCGATGAGCTGTAAATACCCCGAGTATATCCCAAACTAGCAAGTGATATACTTACGTTATCGTAAAATAAGACATTGAGTAGTGTTCTGATGGTTATATAAAAATAATTAATTAAGAACTCATCAAATTATTTTTCGGCACAGCCGTACTAACATGGTTTTGCTATTTGCATATCAGTGTTGTGTAAACCAATCAAATCTTACGTTAACCACCAAGGCAATTTCTCTTCAGTCGAACAACAGTTGTTACCTTGACGCAGATTGGTTTACCTTTCGATAAATAGTACGTTACCTTACCAAAATCCACTGAATTTCGGTGAATTTACCGAAATCCGTGTTGGACATGGAGTGACCAGCTTTCGTTATATCTCGGCATTTTTTTTATATTGCACAACAAATCTTAACCTTCAAATTGCGCCGACCATCTTTTTTCAAGATGTTTCTTGTTTGAATATCGGTTGGTGTTTAAAATGGGAAAAATAGCGACGTGAGCGAAGAGCGAAGAAACATATTTGTCAAATTATGGTTCACTCTCTAACAGAATAACTTGATATAACTTGAATTTCATAAGTTACCTTGAACACCCCGAAATTAATGAGACCGGGAGAGTAGAATGACCCCCAGGCGTTGTAGTCCAATCCACTGAGAAAGAAATTCAAAGTGAAAGTCGCAGACATGGAACAGAAAAACTGAAAGAAAAAAAACATTATCATTATTCTGTATTCAACGTTTTGACACAGTATTTTTCAGTGTTTGCGCTGAAAAACATCAGTTGGAGCAACTTTCGGATACGTTGGATTGGAAAGTGAAAACATATGGAACAGAGAAGACCACATTCATACGTCAGGGCTTCCCTAGACCGATCTAAACAAAATGAAAAAGGAGGACGCAATAATTCGCCCAAGCGAGGTCACCATTAAAGTTATTTGTTTCTACAGGAAAATTGAAGATATTGTTGAAGAGTTAAAGTTGTTTCAGAGAGGGCCGCTCTATAGGGACTGTATTGTACACCGACCGGGATCATAATTGAACAAATAAGAATACACGAAGAGCTATTATAAGAGTTTTACCGTTCTCCAAGTGAGTTTCTGATTCCAAAATGAACAGCCCTCTTCCAAACTGAACAATACCCCGCCTATAGGCGCACCAAACGCGGCTGTAAAATAAATATTAATTTAAAGCATTCTTTTCACATCGATGATGTAATCATAGATGACTGATTTTTTCAGTTTCTCAGTAATGTTCGCATATTATCCGGGGATTGCAAAGATCGAGGATGATTCGTGCGCTAACGGGGATTGCTATGGCCCCTGTTTCAGAAGTCCGCACCCACTTAAAGTTTGTGCATCTTAATCTTGGTAACTTATAATTTTGTTCAATATGTTCAGTAACAGGCTAATAGTATTAATAAAGGCGGAACCCAGAACCAGTTTTAGCGTATGTAGGGGAAATACGTACAATTAGTTGTGGTAAATGAAGTTTAATCCGGTAACTGAACTGCACTCCGACAAAAGAATGTAGTTATTCATTAAGGAGGCGAGGTGGTTGATGAGCAGAGGGCCTGACTCCTGGCCCAAAGGTCGAGCCCTATGTTGAGTGAGATTAGATCCCGAACTTCACAGGCCCTGCAGCCTTTGGCGCGAATACTTAGGTTAATAACCGAGGAAGCAGTCATCGAGAATTATAGTATACGTTTTAAGGACGAATTTCACACTCGAACCAAACTAAAGAAATTCAAACTGAACTAAAGCAAAATTACGCACTTCGGTGAACATAGACACATGAGCTCTGGATGTACGACGTATCAAACCAATATCGCAGAAAGAAGAAAAGATTTCTTTCGAATAGCTAGCATGGTGTCAGACAAGCATTTGATCGATTATGCTTTGGTATATCAACATGTACATATTAAATTATAATTTCAAGGATTCACACTTTGGAACTTCAAATCCAGATGTGACGCCATGGTTAAAGAAATCTATGAGAAAATTCATCCTATATTTTCATTATATTTCTATGAAAATTGTATGGTTTCAAATGTTAGCAGTGACGCAATAGAGTTCTAAAATTGGCTAAAATATTTAAGAAATACGGGAAAGTATTCACTTGTGGGTTTGGTTGAATTTGCGAAGTAATCAGAAACAGAATAAAAATTCTGAGTTTTGACTGTATGTTTTCAGTAATTCCGATAGAAAACGAAATTTGATCATAATAGATATGACTACAATAGAAAAACCTGGAATAAAACGCTTTATGCATGTATTTTATGTGATAAAATGTACATGAATTTATTTTTAAAGTTAATTTAATAACTCCGGCATCGCTTCGATTTAATTACATACAATGCACCGATATGCATGACGCAGTATGTCCCTTTTGATAAGAATTTGTCAAAACCTACCGGACTTCTTGGTGAAAATGTTCTCTAACATGGATATCGGCTTCGAAACCAGTGTCAACCGTAATAGAATCCCAGAGTCTTATATTCAGATAACAAAAAGTAGTCATCAGTAGGGTAACGACTTACCTGCGACCCCAGCTGCTGCCCCTCCTGCTACAAAGTCTCGTTTATCTCTGTGAATAAGTGAGAAAAAAACGATATTAAAGGAATGATAATTTAGTACGATCGACATATGGCATTTATTTCTTATCTATGTCAAGCATTTATATTAATATCAGTTTACAAATATTTTACGACATACTACTACTTTGTACGACTCACTACTAATATTTTAAAATTTTACAACTTATTACTAATATTGTCGAAGTTTTACATATATTCTATGGGTTACTACAAATATTTTACAACTTGCTACTAATATTTTACGACTAACAGCTAATATTTTACAATTCTTCAAAAAGAAGACAAACTTCGACAAACTGATAATATTTTACGACTTATTACTAATTATGTACGCATACCACTAATTGTTTACGGCTTACTACAAATATTTTAAAAATTTACAACCTCTAATTATTTAAGACTTATTACTAATATTTTACAACTGATTACTAATAGTTTACAACTTAATGTTAATATTTTACAATTCTTCAAAAGGAAGACAAACTTCAGACACAATGATAACATTTTACGGCATACTACATAGTTACTAATAGTTTACGACTTACTAATACAATGTTATAACTTGTTACTAACATTTTACATTTCACCACTAAAATTTTACGAATTTTTAGTAAAATTTGCTGACTTTCTATTAGTATTTAACAAATTGCAACTAAACTTCGCATATTGGTAAGACGATGATCGACAATTCATAGCTATATTCAACTTTTTCTGTCAATATATACTTTTATACACGTTTGATGAAAATTTAGAAAATTGCAATGGGAGGAAATTTCAAAGCGGCTTCAGCATCCGGATAGATTCATCTGCCACACATCAAAATAACCATTATTAATCAAAGTGCTGTGTAACTTAACAAAAGCAGCATTATTTAACGAATTATATTTGTATATTTTCAGAATATATATGCTGCTATGGGATTTATGTCCTCTTCTGTAAGTGACGTCATTTCACGAAAACGCAACATGAGATGTCACAATGTGCAAGCAGGAAATAATATTTACAGGGGCGTAGCTTGGATGAAATTAATGTGTAGACCAAGGTCTAGGCATGCTCCCCCAGAAAAAAGGTTTGACCCTAGAATGTCAGAGGTGCGTTTTGGTGTATACTTTCTGGGGAAATGTGTAGGCCGCGCCCCTGATTTACTCCATATGGTCACTTCGTTTTCATATTGCCATCTGGGGCAATTATTGCTTACTGTCAATACATAGTGACGTCACATGTGAATTTTTCTGGAAATGACGTCACTTATAGTAGAGGCTGGAAATCGTACAGCGGCGTTCGTATAAAAGATTTAGTGAACAACGCGCTGTGTTGTTTTCTTTTTCTTACCTGTCGGTGCGAAAGAAATCATATTTTGCTTTCAATTTCTTTAACGTAATGCTCTGAAACTAGAAGAAAATTGAGACATTTTAATGTATTGTAATTTGTTAAAGTAAAAATTGAAGCTAAAAGTATCGGTCATTATGATCAATACTGTGATTCAACTTTTTGATGGCTAGATTTCGAAGATACTATCTTAATTACAATATGTTCTCCCGAGACTTCGCGAGATTGCGCACGTATTAACCGCATGGCCATTGTTGGGAATACTATGCTTACAGACTTTGGATATGCAACAGTTGGGAAAATGGTTTTACACAGGAAAGCAAATTCATTTCTTGTGTTATAATACACCATTTGAAAGGTCGACTTATTGTCGTTATTTTGGTACCATTTGAAATTATTTAAAATCTGAAGAGAATTTAAGAAATTATCGTATGGTAAAGACCTTGCTGAAGAAAAAGAAAGTCACACTTTGGGATTATCATTTCATTGAAGCCTCTTTATATAACTGTATTCAACATTGTCCTTTCTTAATTACGAGGACCAATGTGTATTGTTATACGTTATGACCTTCCATGGATGCAAAGTTTGGAATCTAATGAACCCTTAGTTAAGCAATGCAATTCTAGTAAAATATACTTGCATGGTTTCTTTGTCAGCGCTTGTACACTGCTGTAGGTTGTCAAGACAACACTGGTTTGCAAAATATATATAACTTATTTATAACTCTCTATCCATTGAATTTGCAATGGGTGTGACTATATTTTAGTGGCAATTCGACACCATGCCCAATATTCAACCGATTTATTTGGGAAAACTACCTGTGGTATACCAGCTCCTATTATAGCTCCACTATGAATCATCGGCCCTTCCTTTCCGACAAAGAGACCTACAAAGGACAAAAATAGCGAAATAAAATAAAAATGCGCATGTAATTGCTAGCGTATTGCTCTTACAATCATACGATTTACTGACATTTGGTGCCCGCCTGCTCCCATCACGTCTCCTTTCCCCACTACGTTTGTTTTGCGAGATCGGTTTACGTGTTTTTGTCGACCAGTACAAATAGCAACCGCCCACATAAATCATTGGTGGTGAAGAACTATTGCTTTGGCATGTGTTATCTTCTTTCAAATTAACGCTAGGATGAAGCTGGGGGTGTTTTCGCGACTTTCCATTTCAGGGCGGTACTCCTATCTTCATCATACATGTATGTTTGTCTTGTGACATTTTGTCTTTGCATGAATGTATGGTTTCAAGACTCTTGTGTTTCTGGAATAGCTGTGAACTTTGTATGTGATGTTTTCTGTTCGTCTTCATCATTCGTTTATCATAGTGACATTATATTTACATAGATGTTACATACAATAACAGTCAACCTGTGATCTAAGTCAACGGACCGATACATGAAAACGATAGTTACATATTTTGATAGAAATGTTGGTGGTATGAGTACAATGTTTACTATGTTTAACTACATAATGTTGTTTCAAGCATGTAAATTACCAACCACGTTATGAAAGGGTATGCAGTCTGTTTATGTGCAAACTGAATGTGTGTATTATTTCTAATTATGTTTTAGATGTATGTTAAGTTCCCCGTTCCCAATGTGCAGCTACTTGATTTGATATAATATTCGTGTTCTATCCTCCCCCATTCCGACCCATGGCTTTCTTAACTTGTTCCGAGGTGTATTCTATCCATTCAATCCCTTCCTTGTTGTTCCCATTAATTTCACATTGTCGTTTTTAAAGTCAGTCACACAAATCCCATTGATATTTGTTCTTAAACCTCATCAATCCATATTGTTTCCTATGCTTGGTGTTTCCCAGTGATAGGTGTAAGGAGGCATTGTCGTTTGTATACAGTGTTCCCTGTGACATCTTAATATTTCTTTAAATAAAGCGTAGTCGTTAAGTTGGAAAGAAACAAATAAGTCGAACAGGAATTGTCATACGCCAAGCTCACAGCCACTCCGTAAACATAATTGCAATTAGTTTCATCACCTTGGCAAGGGAATGTCATAAAAGTTGATGTAGGTGTTAATAAATAAATGAACGTACCTCCCGAAACACTGAATAATACACCAACAGCTTTTGCTATCAGAGATTTCAGTCTTGCAACACGAGGAATTTTAACACCATTAAGGTAACATTTGATTTCTGGAATACCAGATCCGGCCGCCACTGGCTGCAACGAGGAAAACACAAGAAGTATGTTATTACAAAATATATAGATTACTTGGCGACCTTGTCAACAATATAATATTTCACAGATATATTATACATTGTACTAACATATACAAGAATATGACACAATAGCACGTGGTGAAATCTGAGTGCTGCTACGTTATTTGGTTTGTAATGTGATTGCTTACTACGAGG
This sequence comes from Mactromeris polynyma, assembly GCA_032209605.1. Classification (NCBI taxonomy): domain Eukaryota; kingdom Metazoa; phylum Mollusca; class Bivalvia; order Venerida; family Mactridae; genus Mactromeris; species Mactromeris polynyma. The sequence continues at coordinate 9,082,765 of JASFXZ010000019.1, read as the reverse complement.
TAATCTTACAATGTTTTCACATGATATTATATGTGTTCCAAGTACCAGTTTGAAATACTAGACATTATAAGAGTGAACTAATATACAGAGACGCCGAGGCATTTTATTAAAACCCCTGTTAAAGATGAAAAGTTCGCTTAAAACATTTTTTTGAAGTTATTTAGTAATGTTTAATAAGAAATGAAAACTTCTATAAGCCTGATACTGTGTTTAATCTCTTACCTCGTACACGGTTAGACAAACTGCTACAAATACGAATCCAGCGTTGAACAACACCAGTATTACAAGTGTAACCGCTAAACAACCATCAGCGGAACATAGTTGTATTGCTGTAGATACGGATAAGGAAACAAACGACTTTGGTATTAGAAATTTCTGATTTCTTTTTTTTGTATTTTTTGGATTTTATCCTCCATTGATAATTGTACTTATAGTAATAGGCGGCAATAATTTAACCTACCCAGTATTCCTACTTTTCAAAATGGTGCAAGAATTCCTCTGCAAGCAAATAAAGACTTGCCCAAAATGAATGAGAGTTGGAGAATGAATGATGTTGGATATTATATGTTCAGCTGCATTCTGTTCAATTTGAATAAAAACTATTCTGCTATTATTAGGTAATGTGCTGCTTCGTGTCTCCAAACAGTAGAATATTTTGAACACATGTGTTGGGTCAGTTATATGCAACGTAAACTTGATTAAATATACTATTTAGCTAAGAAGGAGTACCGAAATATTCATATTTTATGGAAGGCGGAACAATATACAGTAAAACCTCACTTAAAGACTACCTCAATAAAAATAAATCAAAGAACGAACACAATGTTTAAGTCCAGTTTCACTATATTGCTTTTTATTCAACCGCTGTATTAAGAACATCTCAATAATAAGTCCCAAGGTTGGTCGCATTATTGAGGTTTCATTGTGGAGTACCAGGTATCATAGTGTAAATGTATCTGAAAGTGTAGCCGAGTACCAGGTATCATAGTGTAAATGTATCTGAAAGTGTAGCCGAGTACCAGGTATCATAGTGTAAATGTATCTGAAAGTGTAGCCGAGTACCAGGTATCATAGTGTAAATGTATCTGAAAGTGTAGCCGAGTACCAGGTATCATAGTGTAAATGTATCTGAAAGTGTAGCCGAGTACCAGGTATCATAGTGTAAATGTATCTGAAAGTGTAGCCGAGTACCAGGTATCATAGTGTAAATGTATCTGAAAGTGTAGCCGAGTACCAGGTATCATAGTGTAAATGTATCTGAAAGTGTAGCCGAGTACCAGGTATCATAGTGTAAATGTATCTGAAAGTGTAGCCGAGTACCAGGTATCATAGTGTAAATGTATCTGAAAGTGTAGCCGAGTACCAGGTATCATAGTGTAAATGTATCTGAAAGTGTAGCCGAGTACCAGGTATCATAGTGTAAATGTATCTGAAAGTGTAGCCGAGTACCAGGTATCATATTGTAAATGTATCTGAAAGTGTAGCCGAGTACCAGGTATCATAGTGTAAATGAATAAAGATGTCGATCAAGAAACGCCACAGCACAAAGTGCGCAGCCACCCCAAAAACACAATGAAACATACAAATACATGTACAGTGTATATAGCATCGTATAAACAACAACAAGAGCAAAAGGTACAATTCGCAAACATAAATGTTGATAGATAGAACATGAAACTTTCAAACTGAGACATACCAAATCAATGACGATTGGTTATCAAAGTCTATGCACATATTTGACAAATGATTAATCATTGGCCTACGAATTGTCATGATATAAATTAACAAATCTCTCCTAAAAATCCACTTATAAAATATCATACAATTCCCTATCTACTAATTTAATTATTAGAAACATAGCAATTAATTTAACGCAATAAGTAAATGGTTAGTTTTGCCTCAAGCGCTTTTATGTCGTATGTTTTATCTGTCAATAAACCATTTAAATCATTAGCGGGTGCTTTTTAGAAATTGGTATTTTGCCTCTTGAGAATGACAAGAGTTGATAAAATTAATGATTGCTTAAACTGGTGGAAATTGTCCACAAAAGGACAAATATAAAAACATTTCTCTGTTGAGTTTAATGCAGTTTTCCTAACTGTATTTCAAGTATAAACGGTTCTCGCTGATCAAGATAGCGTGTCTGTGTTTCAGAACGAAGCAAATTGTTCTTCCCCAAAGCCAGTGACAATTTCCTGAGCGGAACGAGAATTGAAGGATTAGTGATTTCAAATTTATTATATTCAGTCCCTCCGGAATTTCTAACTACTGATTGCTTGAGGGGCTGTATACAAATCGCACTTTCATTATGTATATAAAACCGCAGTGCCAAGAAAAAAATGTTAATACCGCAAACAACGAGATAAATGTATGATTAAAGTTATTTCTTTTTGTGTTTTGAATGTATATTTCCCATTGCCCTTTGCAATTATTTCACTTTATATAGTGTTCAGGTTATTTTCAGTCCAGTTTCGGCCTATTGTTGTCAGCTGTCTTGACTTGTCCTGTGATCTATCCATACATTAATCCCCCCCCCATTCACTGTTAAAGTCTAAGTCTGGGTTTCAGTATTAAAATGTTTGTGAATAAGGCCCCTGGACTTTTGTGTATACTCGTATCTGTCAAACGTTGTACCTTTGTTGACAATATACGAGCGCACCTGGAAAGCATTCATTTTTAGCCCACGCAGGTAATCAGACACACCCATGCTTCTATGCTTTCAGTAATTAGATTAAGGTCATATAACGGTTCTGTTAGCAAAATATAGGCTGACTGATAAAACACGTGACTAATAATTAGCGCATTGAAAATTATACAAGCAAGATCAAGGACATGTAAAGTGATAATGTTCTACACGCTTTGAAAAAGGATACAGTTGTCGACTGTGTCGAACTTGAGCTTTGATAATTTTTTAACAATGGTATCGATGAAAAATGCAACCTGAAATCAAATGTTTTCATAGAAATATGGCACATGTGAATAGTACAAATATAAAACCATACCTAAACATATAATATACATGGCGTGGTTTTAAAATGCTAAATACAGTCTTTAACTTTTTTCTTTTGCTTTTAGGTGAAAAGACGGGATCGATCAACTTCTTGAACCTTATTCAGTTATGGTTTAAAATAAATGTTCGTAATATTAAAACTCTCCAACTAAGTTCACGAAATATTATGTAACTTTTTTTTGAAGTTAATGATAATGTTTTCCATCCAATCCGATACGAACTCAGTTCAAGTTTGTTCTCACATGCGGTGGACTGAACTCTAAGGACAAGCTCAGAGTACATATTTATTCGTTTGAAAGACTATGCTTTCTTGCATAAACAGGTCCGATTCATATACATCGACTTATAAACGAATCTATGAATTGACCAAAACTTCTCTGCAGTTTTTCGTCGAAAAAAGACTCATCATTGTTTTAATCACGACAGTAAGCCAATATGGTGCGACATGGGCTGTTGTTTAGATATTACTATCTTATATACATGTATATACATGTATAGGGACTTTTGTCAGCAGTCTAAATAATAAAAAAAACGTTCGCAAACTGATGACAAAAAATGCCACTTACAAGTCCCGTGGTCATTCCTATCAGAAATGTGATCACCCATTTTATTATTTCAACTTTGCTGAGTGACTGAAATAAAAGATATAAATAATTAGTGGATAACATAATAAAATGAATAATTAATCCTGATCAATACACAGATTGTGTCGGCACTTAGGAACGGCTTCAATGAAGCGTAAGAAACTAATTTGCACCTCGAGAGCAATTTGGGTGTTGAAGCTCTGATTAAATCATTGTATTCAATATGTTACGTTTTAAATCAAAGGCATCGATTGTATACAATGTCGTGGAATGTGAATTAGAGTATTGCCTTTTAAGGTAGCGCGGGAATCGTTTTCAATGTTCAGTAATTAAAATAGATCGGCATGATAGGGTAAATACTCACCCGATGGACCGACTTTACATTCTGTTTTAATCATAATAATGTTTGGTATAATATCGCAGTCGCAAACTTAAAGTGCTACCGAGATACAGAGAACAGAAAATGTTTGCGAATACGGCCCCTTCATTTGTATTTTTTCAACCAGTACTGCTCTTCATATATATTTTGAAGGTAAGAATGTCGACTCTCCACAACATATATACTTTTTTTTTTTTTTTTTAATTACCTCCATATCTGGAGAGCACAAATAAGTTGCCGATAAAAAGCCCAATACGTAATCACTGTAATACGAGTAGCAATTTGTATTGCATTGACACAACTGACGCAGTTATAGGAAATGCCAGATAAACAGAGAATTTCAATGCATATTTCGTAGGATAACAGTTGGGTGCTCTTACATACATTTAAGAAATTGGAAATTTTAAAGCCTCGACGGAAACCTGGCAGATTATTATAAGTACAATGTGTTGGCCATTACTTTAATTTACGACTATAATGGTTTAATGCAACATGGTTTGAAGCTTGTCTATTACGCTTTAAATCTTTTCAACTTCATGCTTGCGTAATGCATTAACATCAGCACTCAATACTTCTAATCATTCAAACTGAATGGAAAACGGGAATTAAATGGGTATTGTGATCGTCGCTCAATCCGGAGTCGTGATCTCGATCCTTACCCTGGCAACACGCCAGCACACTCATCAGTCATCAGATACGCGTATATTCCAGTAGTTCATAATGTTCAAATACAAACATATATAATATTTCATATGACTCAACCATGACTACAAAAAGCTCAATATGTCTGACATTCAAAACTTACGTGTTCCTTTGTTTGTGATTCAAGATAATCTTCAAATGGTTTATTATAACAAATGTCATAGTCCAGACTCTGCAAGAGAAGGAATACAGGTAAACATATCCTTGACAAAACAATGGGGAAAAATAAGGTCTAAACATAATGTATGTTTCAGGTTTCATGCCCCCCCCCCCCCCTCCAAAATAGGGTAGGTATAGGTCTGACTTTGTTTGAGATTTTTTTAATTTTCAAACGAAGCAAACTAAACATAGATTTAAATGAACATAATTATGTTAAAAGACAAATCCACTTTCCCTTTTAACATGGATAATGTTAAATCAAGGTGAATATAACGCTCTATAGTCGGATTACTCGTAAAGCGTCTAATAACCGGGCGGAAATATGAACCTAAAGAGAAATTCACACATTTAAACAAAAAGAAAAAAACAATGTAGCACGCGAAAAAATGCTCTAGGGTCGGAAAAAAAATAGGGTAGGTCAACAAACATATATTTATGGCTTATTGGAAGTTATGAACAAAACAAGGAGCCATGACAACCTATGAAAAACAAAACGAAAGGTATGACAAATCAATGAAAATAGTAAACAAGCAGTATCTTTTAAAAAAGATGGTCGGTGCAATCTCAATGAAGCAAATTTGTTCCAATATAAAGGTTATGATTTGTTGTGCAACATAAATAAAAACAAACGAACCAAGACAAAACAATGTCAAATCTCATTTTATATTTATTCGTAAAACGAAATATGTGTTACGAATACAAATGTAGTTGAATTAGTTGATAACTTGATATACAGAATGATAGTGGTCCCTTATGTTTGGGAGTTTACAAAAAGTCAACATTCAGCATTTCAACATACTGGTGCAGACTGTGTGTTTATTAAATTGGAATATTTCCGCCCCGGTGGTTGGAAAATAACATTTTTGTATTACCCTTTTTATCAGTATGATACTAAATGGAATACAACATACGATACGCTCCCTGTCTGATTTAGTCTTGTTTATAAAACGTACTTTAAAAAGTGTCGTGGTACCCATGTGGTGAAATTTAAATTATAACAAAGAGCGTATCATGACCGTGCGACCATGTTCACACATCATTCAGTTTGTTCGGCTCTAACAAGAGACATATAGAAACAAATGCATAAAGACGACGCTACAAAACCCCTGACAATTTCAACGGTTATCCCTTCTCACCTAGGAGGGAAGAAACGGCTATATGGAAATGCGTTTATTTATCGTCGCCACCGGTTTCCCATATGGGCGAGGCCTCCGGAAGAATTTTAGTCATTTTAGATTTTTGGAGGATAGTGCATGATACAGGAGATGCCCCAGTTCCAGAAGCACCCCTGGTTTCATTTGCGTGCTCGATGTAAAGCACATACACGGGACCTCGGTTTTTTAAGTCTCGTCCGAAAGACCGTTAGTACTGTCAGTGATGGAGCGGAGAATCGAACCTGCGATCCCTGGATTACTAGTCCGGCGCGTTACCACTGGACTACGGATCCGCTACAAATCAGTTTATGAAATATAACTGACACCTTATATACAACTGCTAAATGAATTGTGAATGACTTTGAAGGAATTTACTTGTCAATACATCATTGAATCTTATGTTCAGAAATTTCAGTTTAGCACTGTATGCTATGTATTTCTACGGAAGGCATACGCGTTAATTTAACAACATATTCTCCAAGTTTCGTGACAACTGGCTGCAAAATGAAATAGTTATAAGCACACCTATTATATCTAGGCTTGTTTTTTTACCTCCCCTTTGTAAATATTAGTACCCACGGGGCATATTACGCACATGATACGTAGCTATGACTTAGAGCAATCCTGTTCACACCCTTATGTAAGAAATATCTTGAAAAAGAGATGATCGGCGCCATCTGAAGCAAGCAAATAAGTTTCAATTTGAAGGTTAAGATTAAACTTTTGTTGTACAACATAAAAAATTGCCGAGATGTTACGATCGCTTGTCACTCGATTATGCCTCAGTCCGATACATGTAAGGGGAAATGATTTCGTAGGAGATTGGAAAAAAAACTCCGTCGTGAGATTAGTCATAGACAGCAGTAATTAGTAATAGTCTATTTCAATATAGTGCATCAGTGCTGATTGTATCAGTCGTGCAATTACATATAAAGGCCTTAACTTTACTGAAATCCACTGGAGATGTAATCGTATAATATTATAGTTTTCTTAATATGTACTGAAAGGGTAAAGAAACGCAGGGTAACAATATTTGCAACAATCATTTAAATGTTTGGCCTCAAATTATTAAAACCGATCACACGACTATCTTGGTCACTGTGCACTCAACCCGGTGCCTAAAGTTACTCAATCGTGTAATACACCGTGCCACATAGAGAAAGTGATAAAAAGCAAACAAAAATACGTGCAGAAAGTTTGTCAAAAATCTTGTGGAACGAACTTGACATGAGGATAAGGGGTGTCAGAATACCCCTCTACTCTCGACCAACCAAGGACTGCATTGTTGGGAAAAAAGTGGAACAATATTCCCATAAGAAGGATAATTGCACTGATGAATTACATGCACAGGAGAATTAGGGCTGTGAAAGACGCGCGAGGTAACGTACACTAAAATATCGAAAGGTTAACCAATCCGCTTCAAGGTTACAAACGTTGTTCGTTTGAAGTGAAATTGCCTTGGTGGATAACGTAAGATTTGATTGGTTTACACAACATTGATATGCAAATAGAAAAACCATGTTAGAACGGATGCGCCGAAAAAGAATGTGTAATTTTGATAATACATTCATGTAGATCAATATACTGCAAACTACAAACGGTTTTGTTTACATGCGTTGTTTTATACATGTATGTCCATATTCCTTTCATTTGTTACATATAACTTGGATTACCTGCCCTTGTCATTACATTATAGGTGCAGAGTACGCTGGGTACCAGACTATTGTTACATATTGCAATTATATCCACCTTTTCTATTGCTTTAGCATCTCGCCTTGAGCGTTAGATATAATACTCATAGATGTTTATACATAGAAGATAATATGAAATGGTCAACGACAAAGTGTATTTTGTAAAAAAAAACATGTTGGGTGGTAGTATGGGTAATTGTACTCTCCTTTAGCATCGGGCGCTTATTCCGATACCTCCACGAAAGCGACCGGAGAAGATCGGCGTGGAAGTTCAAGGCGCATCGTTAACAAAGAGACGTAACTCTTACAATAACTGGATGTATTATTGCTTACCTCGTAATCTTTTCTTGGCAAATGATCCTTATGGCGATCCGTGTGGGGTAACAGAGAGCTCTGCAAAGAAGAAACGAGAGAAAAATTTGGTTTTTTTTCATAGTCGGTTTACGCACATAACTTATTCCATGTCCATGGAGTAACTGGTAGTATAAGCGAAGATGTTTTGTTAGGCAACTATCAGTGTTTTACTCAGTCGATATTCCGCACTTCGGTACGAAAATTTCGTTCAGGTCTACAATCCGGGTGGCAGCCTCGTCGGGACTGCCAAATCCCCACTCTTGGAAACCACACGCGCTGTCTGAAGTCACCTTCATATGCCCATTCCCTCCTGGGACAAACCAGTTTTTGTGTAACTAATTTTGTTTAGTTCGACTTAAAACAAAATGAAGCATTACAAGGGAATAGAATGGTTTTAGAAGGTATGGCTGTCTATTACACTTAGTTAGAGAGAAAGTTAGTTCCATCCGTCACTTATGTTTATGTCAGTTTCCTTTGTTGACATGTAGATATTTTGTTCACGAAAACCAATGCCGTGTAAATAGAATGCTAGTATATGTGTGTTAGCGAATGTACTCGGCTTCTGCATTTTGGTATACATTAATTCGAAGACCACATCGAAAACGAATTTGTGTTTCTGACAAAACTAACGTTAAAATAAAGATTGTTTTACATATACATTGCTAGCCTAATTGATTGTTTAAGGTTATATCATTATTGTTAATCCTATCATCATCATCACCATCATTATCATCATCTACATTAACATCCTCATCACCATAACCAACATCATCATCATCACCAACATAACCATCACCATAACTAACATCATCATCATCACCAACATAACCATCACCATCACCATCATCATCAACATTACATCATCATCACCAACATCATCATCATAACCAACATTATCATTACCACCATCATCATCATCATCATCATCACCAACATAACCATCATCATCACCATCACCATCACCAACATCACCCACACCATAATCATCACCAACATCACCCACATCATCATCATAACCAACATTATCATCATCATCATCAACATTACCATCATCACCAACATCACCCACATCATCATCATAACCCACATTACCATCATCATCATCATCATCATCAACATTACCATCATCACCAACATCACCCACATCATCATCATAACCCACATTACCATCATCATCATCATCATCATCATCATCATCAACAACATTACCATCATCATCATCATCATCACCAACATAACCATCATCATCACCATCACCAACATCACCCACACCATAATCATCACCAACATCACCCACATCATCATCATAACCAACATTATCATCATCATCATCATCAACATCACCCACAGCATCATCATAACCCACATTACCATCATCATCATCATCATCATCATCATCAACATTACCATCATCATCACCAACATCAACATCACCATCATCATCACCATCGTATTACTATTATATTAGGTCAGTGGCTCCTACATGATAAACGAATTATATACCTCGTGATTAAATAACAAATTCTCAAAGCCAAGATGCATGTATTCATGCAAGCCTTAAGCTCACAACTGACATGCAATCGGCATACGTTTGATCCTTTTCACAAAAGTAGGTTACGGAAGCACCCGAGGTTTGCCGATTGCTGTGTCAGTTGTAGTTTATACACCCACCGTTTCTGATAGATCTCTCAGTGGTTGAGTCAACTCCGAGTAGTTTGTGTCCAATTCGCTTTCCATAATTCCATAAATAACAAACTTCCGGTTTGTGCAACTAAAGTTTCATCCACAAAGAGTTATCAGCATGTAATATACATACACAGGTTTATCTTATGATACCATTCGGTTGTTTAACTAAAACCGCAAGTCGTTATACAAACAGTTGAAGTATTTTACGCGAATATACAATTTCTAGCCTTGAAAATAATGAACGCCAGAAATCAAAGTCTAACACTTGCATGTCACCACCAAAAACAAGCGCTTGCAACATCCAACTTCATCTTTCGCGTTTACCCAAAATTCAGACGTTCGATATATCAAAATGTGACAGAATGTTGGAATTAAGTCTTAACACAACTTTTAATAGGAATCTTATACGTCTGTTAATGTATATGTTACATACAAGTATACTTAATACAGTTTAATCCACACTGTATCAAGTTACATACAGACATAAGTATCAGAGTGAAGTATGTTAACAACAGCCTGTAGATAAATGTTGACTATATAACTAAACATAGATGTACCGTAACGAAATCTACATTAAAGCTGCATAATCACACCATATATACATGTGTATAATAATTATTTATTGATTAATCTGAATATATCATAACATAAATATTTGATTAGTTAAGCTCTGTTGTAAGTATATCCACAATTCAAAACTTATTCGTGGCGGGAGCTTTGCAAGTTGCTTGCGGAAAAGACGTGTACGTTTCTACTGGTTTGAAACCCAGAGACTGGAATAAAGGTCTCCATACCGCCGTATACTTGGAATACTTACGACAAGTGCCTTCAACCCAAGCATACTTATTTGGGTCCATTTAGAGAAATCATCATCGATTTTGTGAACATTTCTGAGCACAAAAAGGCAACAAAACTACACCATACACGTCACTCCATATTCATAAACGCAGTATTTTGATCGAACCTGTCGGTGAAGTGGATGGGGTATTAAGGTATTGCAGTGTTTAAGCTCGGCGACTTTGATGAAACACCAAAGATAATTACTCAGTTTCGCATTAATTAATTAATTTCAATTGTGTTATAAATTAAAGTAAAAATGTAAAATCTGACTTACCTGGGTATATTTTTTATATCATTTGAATGAATCGCTGTTAAGCATTTTGTTTTCTAAGTCATAATGATTCAAACTTGAATTGTTTAGAAAGTGAATAGCTGAAAAATCATTCGATTCGGATTAAATTGGCGTATTAGTCGAGGCGGTTGCTTTAAGGTAATTTATACAGATAACAGAAACGTATGTACCTACAATGTACTCAGTTGCAATGAATTGATAACACCAGTAAGATTACAGACACGGTGACCGTAATCTGTTCAACTTCACCAGCAACTTCGTACTGTAATCAACCTAAATGTTTTAGTTTTTTCCATATGTCTACCCATACACGTGTAGTACAATTTTCGAGTGTCTTATAAAACCAAAATGTATGTGCGTTTTGGGTCTACGATGTTATTTAAGAACAGCATCTTCGGACTGTATACATGCATCAGTTTAAATAATGATAATAAATTGAATGTTAAAATAATCGATTTTATGTATATTTGAGATATTACTACTTGTATCGCATGACGGTTATTTCCTATAGATAAAGCAATTTTGGGTCTTTTATATAATTATACGAATTCCCATGAAACAACTCATACATGTACAATGACAGCTAAGGCCTAAAATAGGGTAGGTAGGTGGGACATTGTTTTGGATATTTTTTTTTATTTTCAAACGATGCAAATTAAACATAGATTTAAATGAAAATAAGTCAAAAGACAAATCACCTTTCATGGATTATGTTTAAACAATGTGAATATAATGCTCTATAGCTGGAATACTCGTAAAGCGTCAAATCACTTGGCAGAAATATGAACCTAAAATTCACACAAAGAATTGTTATCAAATAGAAGAAATTTTACCAAAAAGAAAAAAAAGTTAACATGCGAAAAAAATGTTCTGGGGTCGGGGCGTAATTTTGTATTACTTTGGATTAAGACATTGAAAAATACTAACTAACTTCTGACTGAAGAAAGCAATTGATAAAGATGCAAACCTATTGCCATGACATACACTGACGATCATACACGTCTGCCCAGTAACGTATGTTTCAAGAAAAGCACACTTAAACGTCACATTTCTCCGCATTCTTCCCTAATAGCGCATTCGATGTTAATTAACAGCTTGTATAATGTACTGCATCTGACTTTAATCAAATGCCTAGCTACACGTGCGCTGTTGGATACAGATATGGCATATACTCAATTATTTGAATGATTTGATTTGCTTGTTGCATGTACAACAACATGTACTCGTATGCTTCTTGTCAATATGTAAAATAATATTATCAATGATCTCCAATTTTGTTTAAAGACAAAATACACTTATTTTATATTTATTAACTTATTTCGATCACTTGTATTAATAGTTAATACCTGTTGTATACTACTCTTGTACTGTCATGTAACATGTATATTATCTCATGTATGTTCATTGCTATGTTTATATGTAGTACAGTACAATGTTACCATTTGTATATAGTTTATTATATGTTTTATTATTGTTATTATGTAGTATGTCAAAATAGTTATTCATACAGTAGCTAATGTTATAATAGCTAATGTTATAATAGCTAATGTTATAATAGCTAATGTTATAATAGCTAATGTTATAATAGCTAATGTTATAATAGCTAATTTTATAATAGCTAATGTTATAATAGCTAATGTTATAATAGCTAATGTTATAATAGCTAATGCTATAATAGCTAATGTTATAATAGCTAATATTATAATAGCTAATGTTATAATAGCTAATATTATAATAGCTAATGTTATAATAGCTAATGTTATAATAGCTAATATTATAATAGCTAATGTTATAATAGCTAATGTTATAATAGCTAATATTATAATAGCTAATGTTATAATAGCTAATATTATAATAGCTAATGTTATAATAGCTAATGTTATAATAGCTAATATTATAATAGCTAATGTTATAATAGCTAATGTTATAAAAGCTAATATTATAATAGCTAATGTTATAATAGCTAATGTTATAATAGCTAATATTATAATAGCTAATGTTATAATAGCTAATGTTATAATAGCTAATGTTATAATAGCTAATGTTATAATAGCTAATGTTATAATAGCTAATGTTATAATAGCTAATATTGTAATAGCTAATGCTATAATAGCTAATGTTATAAATATAATGTTTGTACCAATGCCGACCTAAAATAAAAAAATTGTATCTTGTTTCTTGCATAAAACCTGTCCACTCTAAATAGTAATTATTATTTATATTTCCTTAACGTACAAACATGTGCGCAAGAATGGGGCATGAAGTTCAACGCCAACACATGCTATCTGCTAAGCACCAGACCACGTTCAACCTTCTTCTGTACAATCAGCAACCAAATCCTCAAACAAGTTCAAGAAAACCCATACCTAGGAATCACATTTTCAGACGACCTCAAATGGAACACCCACATAACCAACATCACAAAAAGGGCTAATTCTACTCTTGGCTTTCTAAGAAGAAATCTTAGACACTGTCCTACAAGATGCCGGAAGAATGCCTATTTAGCACTCATCAGATCCAAGTTTGAGTACGGGAGCATTATATGGGACCCTTATCAGCAAAGAGACATTGACAAGCTTGAGCGCGTCCAGCGATCAGCAGCTCGCTTCATTGCAAGAGACTATTAATCCAGACAGGATGGATGTATCACCGCCATACTAGATAAACTAGAACTCCCAACACTTCAAGAGAGACGACGCCACCAGAGGTTGACGTTTCTGTACAAGGTGGTGGAAGGGCTAGTACCAGCCATCAATATTGGGGACTATTTGCAACCTCTTCGTCCTAAACGTACTATTAGGGCTAAGCAATACGAGAACTTCATACATTTAAACATTGTCGAGAACTCTGTGAATAATAACTCAAAGCGTTTTCAACCGATATACGTGAAAAGTGTCAACTTTAAACATTCATTTTTTGTGAGAACTATTCTCGACTGGAACAAACTTAGTGATAGTGCTGTCAACTCAAGATCAACCGAGTGCTTTAAGTCTAACATATCAGCACAAGTCGTATAAACGCGCACTCCCCCCCCCCCCCCCCCCGTCGAATAAAAGCCAGCAGTGGTTCCTTCGACGTATCCATTCAGATTCAGATTCAGAACATGGAAACCATTATCACTTATTACGGACATATATTAGCCGGTCCCTCGTAATTGCCGGTCGTTGGAGACCGGAAGAGACCGGCATATAGTATGATTCGGTTTCAGAGTAATCTCCCTTGTAAAAAGACTCTCTACAAAGGAGAAGATGGTCAATTCGTTGTGAAATATTGTTTACTGCGCTAGCATATTCTTAACACAATTTCCAGTGTTGCATGCTTGTTTCCGGTAGATATTGGTAATTTTCTGATATACACTTCTTATAGATTGTGTTGCAGTGACCTAATTAACGCAGACTTGTTATTTAGTCTCGATTTAAGGTTCATGTTAAGTGTTTTTGGACCAAAACTGTTATCTAGTTTTTTTATGTAAAAAAACAACAAATTCCAATAAGTTTTACACCAATTTGTTCGTCTGAATTAGGAGAGTATTTCACATATTAAAAAACATCAAAAAAATTATAACTTTGATAGTAAAATACAAAAATGATGTTGTTTACAAAATGACACATAAAATTTATAAGATATTAACAAATCTCATTTTCTTTCTGTATTACATTTATCATGTCCTGTTTTAGGTAGTAGGACCTAAAAATCCTGAAAATAGTATACAATAAGCTTAACATACTGACATAAAGAAGTGACATTTAAAAAAAAAATCAACCTTGCCATGTGGTCACTACTTTTTTTCTGTTTGGCAATAACATGTTAGATTTTAATGCTCGTACTACCTTAATATTAGTCATACCTATGTGTTTACTGTTCAATATTATCTTAAATTGTATTTGGTAAAAAGTTCTTTGTCGTGAGCATTTGATAGATCTTTTATTGTTCAAAGTCAAATATACAAGTATTTGGTCACTTATTCCATTATTTTGCACTTGATATATGTGTTGGAGGGGGGTCTTTTTTAATTAGGACCTTGACTTTTTTGTTATCTCTTCTAGTAACAACAGAATTAGACTGCACTTTTACCCTTTTGAAACACTTAACATGAACCTTAACCATCCCATCCCCAGTGAAAGCATTACACTGAGTTACTAAAAAGTAAAATGGACGTTGTTAAGCTTTCGGACTTCCGTACATCTAGAAATTCTATAATATAAACGCTACGGATATGGGAGTTTGACTATTACTAATGAGGGCAAGTTGATTTGAGGTGTAGTTAGTTAGCCAGCCTTGTGTTCGGTAAAGGCTAACACTCGGTCGCATTACAGAAACTGTGCACACGTTTTGCTACTATACGCACTGTTTGCCAACTAGTGTGCGCCCACTCCGAGGTAGCACGCACATTTGAGAGCCGAACACTGCGTTCAGTTACAGCTAACTGTCGCTCACGTTTTGTTTTGAATCCCTGGCCCGCGGTATCACATTGTATGCACACGGGGAACCAAATTGCAAAATGAACTCCTGGCTGGTTCCCTGTTTTTACTGTCTTCGAGGCAGGGAACTAGAATACAAACAAGGCGGTCAATACACTTGCTAGTGACTGTGAGCAGCTTCCCTTTGCCGTAACTGAACGCAAGGCAGACGTCTGATCCATTTCTGCAGGTTGTCTGTTCAAACTCTGCTATGGTCAGAATTCTTCTTTTAAATTCTTGAATAAAATGTTAACTTGGTCAACATTAGTGTAAAGTAATTGACTTTTTGTAATTCTGATATATTGCATCGTAACTTATTGTAATCATGGTACTTTTTTTAATAGGAATATAACTAAGTATTAGTTACTACACAAGATGGATGATACAGACGAAAGCCAAACACAAGATCCGTCACCTACCCCTGCACAGGAAGCTGAGGGTTCAGTGATGGAAGACATGCTTGTGTCTGGGTTAGTGAAACCCACAGAATTTAAGTCAAGGAGCGGACAGAAACTTAAATCGTTATTGGATGATGAAAGGTCCAAAATGTTATCTATGGTGAAAGGTTTAGACAAGTATAAAGATAATGAAAACCTACAATCAGAAAAGGAGAAATCACCAGTTCCTAAAAAAACTGGTGATTCATTGCATACTGCAACAGGAAAATCTGGTGGTAGTTTATTTGAATATGTAGATTCTGAATTAGCCTGTCTGCATGAAACAGATAAGCATCATGCTGCTGGGATAGGTAAAAACGAGAGAAAAGAGCATAAGCCTGTTCCACATGTTGCAAGTGTCTCTGCTGAACAACAAATGCAGTTTGAGTCATTGCTTAAAGGAGACGGTGCAACAGCTACCATTAATGAACAAGACACAAGTGTGTTCAAATCAAAGGACAATTTGTCTGAAGTCAGTCAGGTTGCTAGTGAAAAGAAAGATGTTCAGAATATAAGTCAGAAATCAGCCAGAGAAAAAGAACCTAAACTGTCAAAAGAAAGCCCAAAGAAAAAGAAAGATAAACTTGAGAGTAAGAGATCAGGGAAGAAGAATGGTAACATATTTGTTGTAATTGACTGCATAATTAATGACTGGGGATTTTGAAGTTTATTTTTTGCCATTCTTTTTGTTTTCTGTGTCTGTAATGGTACTGTTAACAGAAATAAGTTTTTTTTCTTCAATTGCATGATTAGTATTTATGCCCCAAACTTCTATTCTTGAATAATTTTTTCTCTAATTGTGCTTTGGAATAGTCTTATATATAAGTAAATTGTTATAATATATTTGTTTATGTAAACATGGTGATTATATGATAGGTCTCGTTGGCACTGTGCAGTGACCATCTTTGGGTTCACTGTTGACTGTTTTGTCTATATTGCTCTACTGGCAGGTAAATTTCCCCCTTCGGCTGCAAAAAGTACTGGGTTGACTGCAATACCAAACTTATATCCTGACTTCTGAAAAGGTCATAAGAGATGTTAATTCTCTTGAATTTAATTCACTCTATTTTAAAACTTTGTCTAACTTCTTCGTATGATTTGTTGACCTTCAAAGTATTGTTTCTTTCAGTTGGGAACAATTCAGAAGGTGCTGGAATAGGCTCCTACTCCCAGTTGCTGATATCAATGGGCAGAAGATCACCAAATAGAAAAATTGAAGTGGTATGTGAATTTTGTTGAAATTTTTAACTGATTATTTACTTTCAATGGACTTTTTATTTGGTGATTGAGTAAGGTCACTGTAAACGACTTGAGCTACCGTTCAGCCTTGTTAAAAGTACTATTTATTGTCTGCGGAACCATGCAATTGATATTTTGAGGGCACCTTTAACTACTCCCTTTCATAAACATGTTTCCTGAAATTTCATTTAACTCATAGAATTAGGTATTTCTACTTACATATTGACTTCATGGTGTTGCTGATGTACTTAACTAAACTGTAAGTTATGCTAAATAATAATAACTTACATAGCTTTTTATCTTCCAGGTGCATGAATCAGCTGATATGGTGTCTTTATCACCAGAAGCTGAGAACCAGTCAACAGGAAAGAAGAAAAGAATTAGGAAGAAAAAGGGGAACCAGCAGTTAGATACTTTGTCTCCACCCAACAATGAGGTACTTATTTTTGTAGTGGATCCGTAGTCCAGTGATAACACGCTGGACTTTCAATCCAGGGATCGAATGTTCGATTCCCCGTCCCATCACTTACTGTACTAACAGTCTTTCGGACGAGACTTTAAAAACCGAGGTCCCATGTATGATGCTTTACATCGAGCACGTAAAAGAACCAGGGGTGCTTCTGGAAGTGGGGCATCTCCTGTATCATGCACTATCCTCCAAAAATCTAATATGACTAACATTCTTCCGGAGGCGTCACCCATATATGGGAAACCGGTGGGTACAATAAATAAACGCAAATTCAAAAAAAGAGGTATTTTTGTGAACTTGTGTTCACAGTAACAGATATATATTCAAGGGAGATTTGACTTGGGCCTTTCCCTGCCCACAACCTATCCATATGTACAGTCAGACCTAGTTCATTAAATTCATCAGGTCTGAAATTTCATTTCGAATAAATCTAAATTATAATACATGGTTTCGAATAACCCATTTCTATTCTATGTCCATAAAAAGATACATCGGGCCTGATATTTATTTTGGATTATACCAAGTATTTGGAAAGAAGGTACATAGAAACTTCATATACAATATCATCATGAAATGTAGATTTGCAGGACATTTTGTTTTCAGGTTGGTCCAAGCTGTGCAAAACTTGAGGGCCTGTCTGCTTGGACAATAAATATAATTTGGCATTTTTGGTACTAGGGAGAATGTGGTGAAAACTACTACCACACTTTTATATGTATTCCAATGAAATTTATTTGATTATATGTACACTGGGCATGCTCAGCATCATATTTTATTCCAGCCCCTTTATAACATCAGGTCAGTTCCACAAAATAAGCGTTAGCAGAAACAGTCATTTGTGTTATCTTTAAACCAAACTCATTTATAACATTTAACAAGATTCCCATGAAATGTAAATGTGTGTCACCACAGTTTTTAAAGTCATCTGTTGCTTTTGCTGATTCAAGTGGTGTTTAATTTCAGACTCAACCAGTGATTCTGTCATCCTCTGACAGACCACTGTCAGCCGGAAAGAAAAAGAAGGATAAATCCCCTAATTTAATGAAGGAGAAGGTAACTTTCTTTTCAAAAACATACAGGCATGTCGAACAAACCATTTACTCTATCTTCAGTTTTGTATGCAAAATGTTGTGTTATCTGTTTATGATCATACGCCATCCTTAAAACATTGTTTGTTTGCAGTTACGCGACCGACTCGTGAAAAATGGAGCGGCTCAATTTTTTTCAGGTTCATTGATGAAAAACATTTTTCCGGTCTTTTAGCCATTACAGTACTAAACTAAAAAAAAACTTCCTACCTATCCACTGTTAAAATTCCGGGTATCGTTACTGCAAACAAACACTTTTTTAAGGATGGCCTCATACATGTACATACTTTTTTAGCAAGTTCACTGGGGATAGATGACAATTTTCTTAAAGGAGTTGTCAGAGTAAATATTTGTATGATGTGGCTGTAAGAGTCAGGTTCCTCCGTGTATAGTGTTTAAGAGCTTGACAATTGTATGCTACTTTTCCTTGTGTGATGTAAAATATACAATATTATTACATAACATAATGTGTAGAGTGGTAATAACACCCTTGTATTATTTTAGATCGTGTGATAGTGAAATAATAACTTGCGTGCTTGATGTCACAACAAAACAAACATGACCTGGATGCATGCAAATGGTGTTGACATTGTTATATATTTATTTTATACTATTGTCTAGTTAATTTGTATATGGTCTGAGATATTATCATTTAAACTCGTATCTTGTAGTTGAAAAATAAAAGGAAAATTGTCAAGACTACTTGGAGGTGGAAACTACTATTAAGGGCATTTCAGAAGGTCCAGTCTTGAGCAGAAAGTGAAATTATGTGCTCTAGATTACCTCTTAGTGGAAACAGACACTAGACCTCTATCCTGGCAGAACCACAGAACATTTGATGTGCTGTTATGACTTACTTTGCCAAATGGGCCTTTTGAACAATTTGACTGCGGTAGGTAATGTTATCGTTATGATTGTATGATCTTCCAATTTAGGATGTAATGGCGACAGTGGACAGAACTCAAAACCTGATGTCAGATAGATTTACTAACAAATCAACAGACTCTTATGTAGAAATGTCAAAAAAACAGAAGAAGAAACTTCAGCAGTCTGGTTCAGAAATAGCAGGAAATTCTGAGGTAAATTAGGGAAACCTTTTGTTATTAAGTTCACTTTTTATATGACTTTTATATACAGTTAAACCACACTTAAAGACCACCTCAATTAGAATAACTACTCAAAAAGGAGAACCCCAATATTAAGACCACCTCAATAAGACGACCGGTTTTCAAGGATCCTAAGGGTGGTCTTACTATTGAGGTTTGGCTGTACATCAGAGTGCTTATCTATTTACTACTAAGCCGCTGTGTTGAGATTCGTTTGTCTCTTTTGTCTTTTCCTACGAAGGAATTCAGGTCAATATTGTTGTGATTCTCACAAGAATAAATTGTGTAATTCAGTAGGTTGTGTATTAATGTTTGCCATGTTCAACAACTAACTATTGCTGTATCTGTGAAACAAGTTTTAATCTGTTATCATTAAAGATGTATCTGGCTCATCTGAACATAGAATCTTTGAATTGGGTTCATCCAGTATCGTTGTTACATTGGCTAAAACATCTCTAATGAGAACCATTGCAATGTATAACGGATCGAAAATGTCTTTTTAACATATTACTAATGGGCAAAACTTGTAAAATAGCCTAATTGTTAAAAAAAATTTTTTAATTTTACAAACAGCTTTCTTCAACAAATACGGATCAATACATTATGAGTTCATTCTTTGTTAATGTATCTTTATTGATGTTTTGACTATAGGAAATGTATTTTTCATGTTTGTTTAGGTAAACAACTGAACAAAAAATGAGCAAATTATTACTTTCATTATTGTTGACGTTCATCATGTTTATTCACTCCATCTCGGCGGTGTGATTGTAATAGTTGGGGAATAATACCGCTCCAGACTTAACAGTCGTCAATGTTATTAAAACTCCAAAAGATATTTGGGCTTTTCCCCAACAAAACCTGTATTAGTGACCACAAATCCATTGTCAGGTTTTTACATTTTCTAGCAGAGATATTTTTCTAGTTTCATTTAATACCTAAAATATTAAAATCAGATGTCTACTTTTCTTTTTATAGCAATTCAAATATTAAGAATAAAATGCAAAAGTAATCTTTAAAATGATGTCCCATCATTGGCTTTGCTCAAATGAACATTAATTAATGAACTGAAAATTCCAATGGAAAGAAACTATTTACATAGCACAAATCAACAATTTCATGGTCTTTAAAATCTATGAATCAAAATAAAGCAACCAAAGACACTTGCAAGAACTCGCTAAGTTTGTGATGTCAAATTTTTATTTGGAAATACTCAATGTCATAACTTATGTCACTACAACAGATTTTGTCGTGGAAGCGTACATTTATTTAAACAAGGTCATGATTTTCATTGGTTACATTAAATATGTTGCTCCATTTGACCATATCTTGCTACCAGTTCTAATCATTAATTTCGCACCCTGACCTTATAGTTGCTTCCTTTTATTTCCGTCACAGTTAATGGGTAGAAAACAGAAGAACAATGAACAAGGTCAGTCCAGTATAAAAGCTGGGAGACAAAATCAGGTAACTATGTATTTGTTTTGTGTTTAGAGAATTTCTCATAGCTTTGTCAACTTTTTGTTTGAAGTTGAGTGATTGGTGACAGTATACAATGATGCACGCTTATAACGTACTCGGTTATAACGAATTATCGGATAGTACGAGTAATTTTTATTCCCCGACCAAGCTCTTCTATATTTCATATTATAATTACACGGTTATAGTGAATTTGGATTTAGCGTAATTTTGGATATAACATAGTAATTTCTAGGTCTTAAAAGGCACATTTTAATGCAAACTTGCTTGGTTATAACGTAATAAACAATTTCGATTGGTTTGGGTGTGAAAACAGGTGTGAACGAATGCGATAATTTATCGCGGCAGACAAAACACATTAATCGTCCAACTTGTTAATTGGTAATGCTTGAATTGGACAAGTGAAAATGAACTGTTTTGTCTGTTTAGTATCACTGTTTCAATATATTTATATATATAACATGTTAATGCAACAACTACAATTTTCTTATTTATTTCATCCATTAATAAACTGAATACAATGCATGTTCAGAATCACTACACACACACACATCTACACACAACATTAATCCATACATTTATAACGAAATTTCGTTGTATGGATCTAACAAAGTTTGGATATAACGAAGTAAATCTCTAGGTCCCCAGAAATTCGTTATAAGCATGCACCACTGTACACCGAAGCATTTTACTAATTGGTGACTCATTATAATCCTGCTTCACTAAATGAAAATGGGGGCTATGTAGGAATCATGTATGTTGTCCCCTCAGGTCACGTAACGTTCTATCATGGCCTGTCATAAATATATTTCACTCCTAATCCTCCCCCTGGATTTCAATGAAAGTTCACAAAAATGATTTGTATAAAGCATAGTTGTGCAAATATATTTGAAAGTAAATGCTAAAGTTCAAAAGAAAATTTGAGAATTCAGTGTGCAATACAAATATTGTGTCTCGAGCAGTCGGGTAAATTTTGATGAAGACAAAAGTTAATTATTGATATGTTGTATATTAACAAGTAACAATACTTTTTGCTTAGCATGTCAGTGAAGTTAAGAATGAAGACGCATTTGTTGAGGTGACTGTGAGCATACCTAAGGCTGATCATATGTATGTGATTGGACCACAAGGGAAGCACCTGCAAGAAATCATGACATTTACTGGTATTACATTTTTGAATTCTTGTTGGTTATTTGACAGTTTGATTGAGTAAATACACCTTTATACTGCTTATCAATACCTTTGGGCTTGTTGCTAGTATGAATTATGATTCAGTGGCTCCACTAGGTGCTGAATCTCGAGGGTCATTTAGATAATTTTTGACCAGTTTTTACCATTTTATAGCCACAAAATCTATTATTAAGAGAAGAATTGACCCTTCAGCCAGAATCCAAAGGGTCAAAATGTGGCCTTTTGGAAAATCCAGGGGTCAAATGGTCGACTCAAGGGTCAAATAGAGCCCCTAATGATGTCATTTTATAAATTGTTCTAGTATAATTCTGTTTCCTCATGTTTTTTGTGCTGTCAAAGCAATTTAAATAATTAAAAGTCAAGTCCCTGTCTATGTGTATGTGTAGCAGGATCATAGATACATATGTCTTTATTCAAACCATAATTAAGGAAATTCAATTTTTGTTTATTCCCGATCCAGAATTTATACTACATGCAGAGTTAAACAAACCAGATCAGCTGTTAGAATTTGCTTCAACATTGAACTTCAGATTTGATTGGCTTACGCACCTCTGTGACTCATGTAGCAAACGTGAGCACTATATGTATGCGTGAGCACAATATGTTTGCGCAGAAAAAAGAATGATGGTAGTGTTAATAGCTGAAGTGTTAGTGGCATGTTTGTCATTTTTTCAGGAAGCTTAAAAACATATATGATGGATGTATATTTGCCTGAAATACCTTTTTTCAAGGTTCATATCCTTGGACCCAGATGTCATAATTTCTTGCCATTATTTCAGTCAAATTTATTTATTGATATATTTTTGATATGACACAAGCTTTTTGTCTTTTATCCTTAGGAGTAGCTGTATCAGTTCCAAAATTAAACTCACAGTCGGAGGAGATTGTACTACGAGGGGACAGGATGCAGATTGGTCCAGCAATGTCAATGATGTTCAGTATGGTAAATATTGTACAAAACATTACATTTTCTTATCAAGTTATTAGTTATACATGTAGCAAGTTTGTTTTAAGAAAAATAATCCGGATAACAAAAATATAGATATATCACTATATTAAAGAACCAGTTGCACTACATTATACAAAAAATCTATGTAGTTACATAAAACAATAACAAAATAATGCAAGATTCTCAACAGCCTCTGCAGGATATGCGGTGCACATCACAACGTCACATTGAAGCTAACAAGTCAAGAGAGTCAGTAATCATAGGCCGGAAGTGGGGAGAAAAGAACATGGAATATTTTATCAAGTGAAAAAACTGCACATGGGGGAAAGGGAACTTAACCTACCTCTGTAAACATAAGTATCAATAATAACCACAATACAATTTACAACCTTGGAACTGTCAGTAAGATACTGGGAGTTTAAATCGATTTACCAGCTCACCCTTTAACCCCTATATGGTCATTGATTTCCAACATATACACAAAGATTGACTAAGTAGGCACTAACTAATCATTAAAAGCAATTAACCATTACATATACAATAACATATAGTGATATACACAGTATATAATATACAAAAATGAAAAATTTACATAATTTTGATAAAGATAACCTTGTTTACGGAGTTAATCTTCAAATCTATCTTTTGACACATAGTTTACTTGCTATATTCCTAATATCTTACCAGGGTTGTTGTTTGAAAATCTAATTTTAGATAACTATTCATTGTAATTTTAGAAATTGTTGTGCAATAAATTTCTGTGAAGTATGGAATATATGCAATTAAATTGTTATGTGGATTGTAGCTGTTTTATAGTTTAGTAAATTCACGAGTCTGTTACATGTGTTCTGTATTGTGGAATTTCGCCCTTATTTTGGAGAACTAAATTATTCTTCAGAACATTTGTTCCAGGATCACATTTTATATGTTAGTGATTTGTTTTGATTTAACTAATAAAGGCATTAATTGTCCAAATACACAAGGAGATTGTAACCTTAGTGAAATAACGAGCGTGTCTTAATATTGAGGTACAGTCAAAACTCATTAAAACCACCACCCATGGGATCCTCTTCTTATTGAGGTGGTCTTAAAATTGAGGTTGAAAATGGACTTGAAATTTGTGTTCTTAATTTTGAGTTGGTCTTATTATTGAGTGGGTCTTATTATTAAGGTGGTCTTATTATTGAGGCGGTCTTATTATTGAGATGGTCTTAAAGGATAAAAATGTGTTATTGCTTGAGCTTGAGACTGTCAATGCTGTATATACTGAATGAATGTGGACTGTGTAGAGAAAATATACCAATGCTTGCAATTATAGAGAAAGCTTTGATAAATAGAGGATTTATTAAACAAGTCTTCTAAAGATTTTATAGACCAGGCTTTGCTGAGTTTTATCAATTTTTAGATGACAATAACTTGTTTGCTGTTTATACTTAAGGAAGAAAATTGATTTAAGCATATTTATGGTCTTAGTAATGTAAAAATATATACAGTAGTATCCATTGTTGTGAAATATTGGCAATTATTTCTGCATAATTTTATACACAATATGATCAAGATTAAATATTGCATTGACCAAAGAATAATATCACTTGATGAAATAAAGATTTTAAGATATAAATTGTGCTCCGTCAAATGATATCAAGGGATTGCATTATTTTTTATTACATTTACATATGGGTTCAATTTTGTACTCTGAGTTCTGCTTTATGTGGAGAAGTTGTCAGTTGCTTGTGGAGGAGCAGGTTAGTACTGGTTGGTAACCCAGGAGCACTGGTTAGGTCAACTGACTGCTGTATAAAACTGAACTACTGTTTAGAGATTAAAATCCATAGCACCAAGTTTATTGTAGATTTAAGTATTTATCTGTTGAGTTCTGGCTGTGATGTTATGGTTGACAATTATACTGACTAATGTGATATACATGTATTTAATTAGGCTTTTAAAGACCTCAAATTGACTTTTCTACAGTAACATTTTGTTTTGGTAAATATATTTCCAGTGTGAAGAAGCAAAAATGGATTCACGTCAGAATAGACAAAATCAGAGGGTCATGGGTCAAGGTCAACAGAGACAAGGTCAACAAAAACAAAGGCAAGGTCAAGGTTATGGTGCTAGTGACCTTTCTTATGAAATGGAGAGAAATTTGAACATAAGTGATAGTCAAAATGGTGGTAGAAGAAAGAATGAAATGTGTGTTGGGCAAATTGTGAAGCAACCCAATCAGCAAGGGTCATGGCAGGTCATGGGTCAGCCTGTAAGTCAGCAAGGTCATGGTCAGCCTATAAGTCAGCAAGGTCATGGTCAGCCTATAAGTCAGCAAGGTCATGGTCAGAGAAGGCAAGGAAATGGTCAAGGACAATATGACCGGCCTATTACACCAAGGAGAGAAATGGACCAAGGCATGTCGAAAGGTCAGGGGAAGAGACAAAGAAAGAAAAAGGTGAATATATTTTGAGGAAGCTCATTCATTCTATCTTGTGCTTATATCTGTGTGGTATAATTGATACTGTCAGTACATCCGTATGGGGAAATACTAAAATTGCATTTCATAAAATATACTTTAGGCGGAGAGGCACAAATATAAAATGAGTTTTTCATCACATTTCTGATTTGTGGTGCTATGTTGTCATAGTAGGCAAGAAAATAAGCTTGAAATACAGTGGGCCCTACTTTTCCTACATTTCCTACTTTTTTACTTGGTCCCCACTTTTCCCCTACTTTTCCTTGGAAGAGCCCTACTTTTTTCAAATATGAGGTGTTAACTCTAAAGAAGCGCAGAGGTCTAATCATGGAGTATAAACAATGTGGTGAATTTTTTACCATTTTTGATATTCCGAAAGTAAAGAATCATCCCTTCTATCCCTACTTTTAGGCAATAAAATCCCTTCTTTGCCTTATATTTTTAAAAAAATAGCGCTGCTTTATCCCTACGTTTGTAAGTAAGTGAATTGACAGTCTGGAAATTTTGTCAGTTGTGTAAGTCAGTATATAGTTTAGAGTTACCAATCCCAAGCATATTTTAGAAACTGTTCCTCTGTAAGTGGTATTTTGATAAATATGATATTATATTTTTTCCAGGTTGTATTTTCTGATTATATCTCCAATGAGGAATTAGCAGAAGGTTTGAAGACTGGCAGTATAATTCAGGTAGAGTTTATATCAGTTGATGTTTATACTCGAGCAGTTTGCAAAGTACTATTACTTACTTTTGCATACTGGGAAATTAAAGCAGACACAATTGACCATTAGCTCATTTTAAAAGAAGTAGTGCAGATGTGAATTTTAAAAAAAACTGATGTCAATGTCAGTGGGTTTGCAAGGCCCTGTATGTTGTTTTTCAAGAAAAAAATAGACTGTGATAACATGAAAGAAAATGTCAGACAGAGATGATAATCAAGCAGTAATTATACATAGTTCCCACATTTACAATATTTGCCTCCCTTGTTCTGAATGGTCAGCCATATTGATAGCCAATCTCATTAAAATCAGCTCCAGTCGCACGCTCCTATACTATACGCTAACTGGATCTGATGACTGCACAATACAGGTCACGTTCTTGTGACCTTTCAGTAGCCAATAAAATCGTCGGCTGCAAAATGCTTTGGTATAGAGTTATGAATATTCGTCGATCTCCGTAAACTCATTTGAGCATAGATCACCAAGACGTTCAGATTACGTATTTTCGTCAATTTCAATATGTCTTTGGCCTTGGGCCTTTCTCATACACGACAACAATCTTTGGTTGATAAGTGTTGTTTGTGTGGTGTTTCGTTTTTGGAAATATTTATAACAGGAAGCGGCAGGAAGGACATTAAAAACAGTATAAACAGAAACTATAATCTATAAACTATGATAATATAATCAGATTAAAAAAAATAACATTCATTATGCTCATGTGGGTAGTTCGCTCAGTAAGTTGAAGAAAAAGTGGTTGTCACCTCCAAATTTTCTTTGTATTTTCTCAATTATCACATATTTGGGAATTACTCCTATAAATACTTATCAGTTTTGCCTATCAAAATGGCTTATGAATACGAACAAGAGAGGTAAATATTGTAGATGTGGGAACTATCTATATTATGGCAGAAAAAGTATTCCTTTTATATTATAATTGCAGCTTCGAAGAAGGAAAATACCATCTTATCTTATTTTCTATAAGTATAACTACTTTATATTTGAATTGTGTCTAAATAACCTATTTAAATTTCTCAGAAAGCAGAAAACATTTGCTGTACAGTTTTTGTCAAAGCATTAAGACATAATATGTTTTCATTTAATGACCCATATGCTTGGAAGTTTAAACTAAAATCTTTTTTTATAGGGATCACTGAGGATTAACCCTAGAAATTATGAAGAATCCTATGTTCCCCATCCCGTGAGTATATTTTGAATTGTTAGTGTTACCAGTGTTAGAAGCCTTGTCTGGCTAGCTCAGTTGGAAGAGCACTAGATTGTTACCGAGCAGATCCTAGTTCAAATCCCAGGTTGAGCAGGTTTTGTTCTTCCATGACATTTGCTATGGTCATGTTCTCCACATGTGGAGAAGTTGTTAGTTGATTGACGAAGGGCACAGTAGTACTGGTTGATTATTAATTCCAGGAAAACTGGTTAGGTCCGCTGGCTGCCATTATCTGCGGCCATATATGACTGAAAAATTGTTATATAATGGCGTAAAACCTGATAAAAACAAACAAACAAACAAAACCTGTGTTTACTTTTTGTCAGTAATGATAGAAGCTTGAAACAGACTTTACTGTAGAATTGAATTTGTTTCCTATTTTTCATAGACTATGATTATTTTTGGTTTACTGTAGTTGATTGTTTGTGACCGTCTGCTGTTCGCTAAACTTTGCAAATTAATTTTTACTCAATTCAAGATCATCATGCATATTTTAGTTCAGGTGACAATTCAAGCTGTAGCCAACAATATTTTCAATGCAGTATTTTCACGTATGTGTCAGGGGTTGTCAATAGTAGCTGGTAAAATTATCCGGTAACTTAAGCATCATCACCTAGATATTTTCTTATATGAGTGATCATAATTAAGGGGAGAGTATCCCCCAGACCACTGCCTACTTTTTATGATTTCCCTGCTAATTTAAAAATTAGTGACATCCCTGCATATATTAAAATGACCTAATATGATCGGATAGTTGATGTATGTTACAGGATGGTAAGTCAGATATATTGATATCTGGTATGAAGGCAAGGAACCGGGCTCTGAATGGAGATATTGTGGCTGTTCACATACTTGATCAAGGAGAATGGAAAGTAAGGAAAAACTTTTTATTAAATCTTAAGATTCTGTGTTGGAGTGTAGAGTCTAGTGCATATGATGCCACTTGCCAAGATCACAGAGGTTATTGGTATGAACCACTTCAAGGTCACACTCACACCTTATTAGATTCAAGTTCTGTGTTTTCCTAGATCGAGATTCTTGAAAAGTTGACAGTTAATATTTCATCTGTCTTTAAAAAAACTACAAATTGCTATTGTGGTAGCTTGATGATTGTTGTATGCGTCCACACAAATGTTAAATATTGTTTTGAACTCGGCTTCTTAGAAAGTATAAGTCCCAATGATAATGATGTTCCCTGCAGAAGAGCGTCTGCGTCTGCTTGTGATGCTCTTATCTTAGTTTGAGTCCTCACTCCTGTCATGCAAAAAGCTTCGATGGAGCCTTTGCAACCAGTATGGACTCCGATTTATTTCACAGTCATAGTGCAATTGAGATCCACATTTTTCCCAATCTGGTCGTAGACTGTATTCTCAGTTACAGTCATTTACTACAACATCTTGTAGGCTCCAGTACAGCTGTCAATGATAGAGACAATATCTTTGTATTATTGATATTTTCAGTTGATCGATTACCGATACACAGTTTTAAAAATAGATATATGTGAATAATAAATACATGCCTGAAAAGACGAAAATTCTCCCAAAACAAAATTGAGGCTGGTGCGCTGTCAAAATGCTTTTTCTAAAACTTTGCCATCAAATGTGTACAAGGAAAAATAAAAAACTGAAGATTATTAATATTTTTCTTATGTTTCATAGTAGTGTGGAAACAAGATTGTCAAAGTAATAGACAAGCATGTAAATAAGATAACTAGAAGTGAAAATATATGAAATCATGGACTGCAAGCATGTAAATGGCATTGTAGTGAACAATACCTGATATATATTGATGTATCGTCAATATTTCTCATCCGATATATCAATATTGTCGGTTTGCGTTTTGCCGAATCAATAACAGCTCTAAACTCTGGGGTCGCTTCTCATTTTACATGGCTTATTTTTTACCAGTAAAGTCTATACCAAATTTAATATATATATTTAAATTGTGTAAGCCAGCACTTTGGATGTAATGGTGGTTGGGATTTAATACTAAGATAACTTTCAATTTTTTGCAGATTCACAATAATGAGCTTGCTGTGATTGGGAACGCAGCAGAGGATTCTGATCCAGAAGTTGTTATTGAGAGTGAAGAAATCGTGGAAATGATTGGAGATAAAAGTAAGGTGTCTACAAAATCTGAATCGGCGCAGAAAGGGTCAACTGGATCAAATACTGGCCCTGAGCAGGGAAAGGGTCAGAGGGAGCCTAAAGGGGCCTGCCATTCTCCTAATAAAAGGTTCACAACTTTAAATGAAATGATGTCAGATCAAAGTCCGGTTAAAAAGACTTTAATGACTGATAGTGGAATGGATAAAGTCAAGAAGTTGTTACAAAGAACTGGCGTAGTAGTCAGCGTCATTGAAAAAAAGAGCTCAATGACTTGTGCTGGACACATTAAACTGATGCAAGATAGGAATCCAAATCGTGCTCTCTTCCATCCAAATGATCACAGAATGCCCAGGGTAATCATACCAATGAGTGATTGTCCTAAAGGTTAGTGACAAGTTTGACATTCCAGTATCCTACAACTTTTCATTCATTTAACAATCTTTAACATTACCCTCTTGCTTTAGGTGGTAATTGTTGCCTCTGGCAAACATAAATACAGTCGAACCTCGTTCATTCGAATTCTTTGGGTCCGAAATTTATTTTGAATAATGCACAGTTTCAAATTGCCCATTTCAATTTGACATACTTAACAAGATTCGTCGGGACCTGATATTTATTTCGGATGCTACCAAGTATTCGAATAAAAGGTTGTCAAATGAACGAAGTTCGACTGTACTTGACAATTGCTTCTAATATGTAGCAAAATAATGTAATTAAAACCTTTCTGACAAATCTCTTAAATTATAATTTGAAAATTTGTGTGTGTTTGTAACATCATTGCTTCACATACAGGAGAATGTAGTAATGTCTATTGGCATGTCCTCGTCTGCTCTGTATATACAACTTGCTTTTGAACATTTTACAATCTCCTGTGGTCTCACATTGTCACTTGTGAATTTCAGCTGTTTACTTTTTGATATCATTTGTACTGTGGTATTGTTTTACTCAATATGAACTCTTTTTTTTTTTGTAGATTTTCTACAAAGACCCATTGATTACGCCAATACATTGTATGTGTGTAGAATCACCGAGTGGAGACAAGATAATTTCTTCTCTGAGGGGTTAGTTGCGTTACATTGCTTTAAATTATACAGTAAAACCTCAATAATAAGACCATCCTGGGGGTCTTCTGATTGAGGTGGTACTTTATCAGGTGTTTAGTGAAATAAATGTTATATTGTGTACTTTATCAGGTGTTTAGTGAAGTAAATGTCATATTATGTACTTTATCAGGTGTTTAGTGAAGTAAATGTCATATTCTGTACTTAATCAGGTATTTAGTGAAGTAAATGTCATATTCTGTATTTTATCAGGTGTTTAGTGAAGTAAATGTCATATTCTGTACTTAATCAGGTGTTTGGTGAAGTAAATGTCATATTCTGTACTTAATCAGGTGTTTGGTGAAGTAAATGTCATATTCTGTACCTTATCAGGTGTTTGGTGAAGTAAATGTCATATTCTGTATTTTATCAGGTGTTTGGTGAAGTGCCTTGGTGAAGCAGGGGAAATAGAACCTGAAACTGAAGGAATGTTGTATGAAAATGAAGTGGACTTTACAGAATTTCCAGATAAGGTAGATACTTTAGATGCATTTGTTACTAGGTCTGCATAGAAGAAGGTAACTCATGGGATAGCCCAAATAGATTGTTACCTTAAGGCTTTAGAAATCGACAAAGAAGCGCAAGTAATATATAATAGTAGTTTATCCTCCAATTTATCATGTGTGGTAGCCATCAGTCACTTAAAAATGTTTATATTAATACTAGTTGGAATTGTAGGAAAACAAGTATGGTTGATTGATAATGGAAAGCTTGTGCTTCTTTTGTTAAAAATAATGCGATAAAAGCCTTCTTTTGGATCAGTCTGTAGTCCACTTCCTTGAAAATCCAGATCTTGTGTTGTATTAGGATGCACAATTGTGATGCCTTCACAAGGATCAAATCCAACACCTCATCCACTACACTACAGCTCTTTAGGAATACTGTTGAAATGTGGTGATTAATATCCGTTTTCTCCATATTAGGCACTGCAATGTCTTCCCGCTACTCCATGGAGTATTCCAGCTTCAGAACTGGACTATAGACGTGATTTCCGTTCATCTTGTGTGTTCACTATAGATCCTGCTACCGCACGAGATCTCGATGATGCTTTATCGTGTGAGGATCTCGGTGATGGTAAGTGTATAACAAAATGTAAAACCCATTCTCTATTTGGCTGGTAAGCAGGTATACATAGGGGTAAGAATTGTCAAATTTTCATTTTAAGACTGAACAAAATTTATGATAAATAATGGGATAACTATTGGGACATAAGGAGTAAAGTTCAGAAGAATAATTGACTGCAGTCAGTAAGTAACCTCTGATTGTTACATGGTTTTGTAGGTCAAAGGTCAAGGTCACATGAACTCAAAGTATCTGATCTGTCCACGAATAAAATCCATGCAAAACTGAGTAGCCACATCAATTTATAGGCCTGGTAATGTCAGTAAATTTGCCTTAGATTTACAAAATAATTTATTTTATTACCATGCATACAATTTGTTTCTTTGCATTTTCAGGTAGGTACAAAGTTGGTGTACATATTGCCGATGTCAGTTATTTTGTGACAGAGAACACAGACCTTGATGAAGTTGCATCATGTAGAAGTACCAGTGTTTACTTAGTACATCAAGTATGTGTATACTTTTATAGATAAAAGACCAAACAAACCTCAGAATATTTAAGGGATAAAGTTGAAACTAGTCTATAATTATGCATGTGAATAAACAAACAGATTGTTTTGTTATCACTTTAACATTTGCATTCAGAAGAATATATAAATGTTTGCTTGTTTAAATCCTTCCTGTCAACCCAATAACAGTCCAACCTATGCTAAAGGCTGTCTGTAAATAGTTGGCAATGTGCAGACAATGGCCTATTCAATGTGTCTCACTAGTAATTATTTTTCCAATGGCCAGGAATGTCAGTCACCTGCCATCTGTAATTACACAACTTTGTGCATGCACATTCGTTTTGGACTGGCTACCAATGGTTGCCCAATAATAATATGAAAGGTTTCTGCAAATTTATACCTATTAAATGTTATCCTACTTTTTTCAGGTAATTCCTATGTTACCAAGGCTACTATGTGAAAAATTGTGTAGTTTGAATCCTGATGAAGACCGACTGACTTTTTCTGTAGAATGGACTATTAACGAACAGGGAGAGGTATGAGAAGTTAATGTCATTTGATCAGTTTGAAGTAATGAGTACTGACTGGTACTGTTACAATCTTATCTAGTTATGGTCAGTTTTAGGAATAGCTCGAATAGATGTGAAGGTTTAAAAAAGATTTATTTCACATCAACTGTGAAACTAGTTCCTACAACTTATACCAATCGCTCAACGACTGCTTCCTGGTCCCAACCTGTATAATTAGAGATCAAACCCTGTTCATTGTGGGGCTCGAACTCACGATCTTCGGATCAGGAGTCGGGCAACATAAAAGTGGGAGGCAGTTGTTTCAACATTTTTTATTATGCAGTAACGCATCTTCTGAACATCAAGGGTTCCATTTGACCCTGGAGTTGACTCTTTGATCCCTGGAATTTCCAAAAAAAAGCCACATTTTGGCTGAATGGGTCAATTTTTCTCTAAGTTATAGGTATTTTGGTTATAAAATGTTTAACAGTCGAAAATGATCAAAATGACCCTTGAGATTAAGCACTAGTGGCACCCCTGAACAAAATCAATAATGAACACTTAGTATCATTAGTTTTGTATTTTTTGATATTAGTTTGAATTTCCTTATTATTTTAGGTAGAGGATGAATGGTTTGGTAGATCGGTGATACGTTCATGTGTCAAACTCGCTTATGATCATGCTCAGGTAATTATCTTGAAAATATGCTTGATGCAAATAAAATCATGCATGTACAAATTTGGTGCATATCCGAAATTGTGCAATCAAAATGTGCGACGAAAACTAGCATACATTGTAGTAATTAGACATTTTTCGGTTT
This sequence comes from Mactromeris polynyma, assembly GCA_032209605.1. Lineage (NCBI taxonomy): Eukaryota > Metazoa > Mollusca > Bivalvia > Venerida > Mactridae > Mactromeris > Mactromeris polynyma. The sequence continues at coordinate 9,048,990 of JASFXZ010000019.1, read as the reverse complement.
CCTTCGGAATTCAGTGCCATGAGTATATACATTTTGTACTCTGTTATGTATAACAAGCGATGTATGTGTATTATGATTTGATTTGTAAAAAGATGTTCAAACAACAACACAATCCATTTCCGTCAATCTTAAATTCGCAACAGAGGAAAGACGCGAATACATCTTTTCGCGAAATACTTCTGGGAAAGACTTTCGAGAAAATTTAATGTCGCAAAAATTAAGTGATTTACAGAATTCTATTACTGAAACAAATTACTGTTGATTGATTTCAGGGTTTCATTGAGGATCCAGAACGTGATTGGACGAAAGAAGAACTTCCTGCAATATCAGAGAAATTTACTGTTAGTGATATAAAAACAAGGGTATTAACTCTGCATAAGGTATGTTTATCACGGACATTTAAGTTGACTATAATACTTAAATTTAGTATCAATAAGGAAGTTTTTCAAACGAGAGGGCCTTGTTGACCCTGTATGACTCACCTAAGTACCTCGGCCGTATTACAGAAGCATCTCAAGTGAATCATGTGAGCAAGACCGGTATATTATTTGACTGTATTTTACACAGGACGATCCTGTTTCAAGTATATTCTTATATACACCTATTGGTTGCACTACTATGATACTTTCAAATTGCTGTCCCTGTCTCTTAGTTATTTTTTACTAAGTTTGAATTTATTTTCAACAAATACAGTAAAACCTCACTTTAAGACCACCTCAATAATAACACCACCTCAAAATTAAGAAATCATTTTTCAAGTCCATTTTCCCTATTCTGCTTTTTTTTCAACCTCAATATTAAGACCACCTCAACAGTAAGTACCTGGGCCCGTATTACAGAATCTCAAGTGAATCATGTGAGCAAGGTATATTATTTGACTGAATGGCCTAGTATTTTACACAGGACGATCCTGTTTCAAGTATATTCTTATAAACACCTATTGGTTGCAATACTATGATACTTTAAAATTGCTGTCCCTGTCTCTTAGTTATATTTTACTTAGTTTGAATTTATTTTCAACAAATACAGTAAAACCTCACTTTAAGACCACCTCAATAATAAGACCACCTCAATAATAAGACCACCTCAAAATTAATTTCAAGTCCATTTTCCCTATTCTGCTTTTTTTTCAACCTCAATATTAAGACCACCTAACAATAAGACCAGGTTTGAAGGTTCTCAAGGGTGGTCGTATTCTTGAGGTTTTGCTGTAGATAAAATTTTGTGTTATCATAATGTATATTTCAGATTGCTGTCCAGTTACGTAAGGCTAGAATGGAAGGGGGAGCATTGAGATTAGATCAAATCAAGTTACAATATAGTCTAGATCCAGACTCCGGGCTACCCAATGGTTACTCTGTCTATCATCAGAAAGATAGCAACAGGTTTGTTTTTTATATGTGATGGTATTTATATCCCCCTTCCTCCAGCATTTTTAGGCTGGTACGGAGAAACATAAGTCACCTGTCTGGTTTATTTTTAAACTGGAAAAAAGTGCGCCTGATGAGGGGCTCGAACCCATGACCCCCTAAAGACTATTATGGCACTCAACAGATCATATTGACTAAGAAAGATTACTGGTATGTGACGCATAAACACACAACTTTAGATGTAAACACGCTGAATGTATTGAGCTATTGTAAACAAAGAATGAACAATAAATTAGTTCAATATTGAAAGATCTGTACATCTTTGGATATAAGTTAGTCTGAGTTTGTTTTTTGTGGAAATGCATTCGGAATGTGAGTAGCTGAAGAAGTCATATAGTTTTATAAATTTCTTGTTCAGGCTGGTGGAAGAGTTCATGTTAATGGCAAACATGGCAGTGGCTCACAAGATCAATAGTCATTTCCCAGACAGATCAATTCTACGTCGACATCCACCTCCACAGGAGAAGATGGTTGAAAATCTGGTAAATATACTAAAACAGTAAAACCGGAAATGGATTTTTTGGTCAATGATACAGGTTTTTTGCAGGACAGCTTTTATTTTCATTTCTTGAAAGTTGATATACCCAGTGTTTGACTCTGACACTATGCTTGTTACGCCTTCTATCAATTTCTTGAGAATAGAAATTGCTGAGTAGCATAGATAGTATGGGACAGCCATGTTAATCAGCTGTGTGTTCGTAATGGCCTTATCATTGTTACAGTATTTGATAATAATAATGTGATTAATGATATAAAATATAAAAATATAATAACAATAGAATCTTCATTTTAAGACGAAAACACCCAGAGTCTTATCTAAGTTGACTTGATCTTGGAATATTTTTGTTTCATTTCCAGAAAGAACAATGCAGTGCTTTAGGAATCCATCTAGATGTTTCTGGTGCACATTCTCTACAAGTAGGTATTCATTTTGTGTTGTTGTTGATTGGTATGTATAATACCTTAACATGCCATGTTGCAAGATATTGTAGAAATATAGGCAATTATTATACCCCCACAAACGAAGTTTGAGGGGGTATATAGGAGTGAGCTTGTCGGTCGGTCGGTCGGTCTGTCTGTCGGTCAGTCGGTCTGTCGGTTTTCATGGTTTCCGGACGATAACTCATGAAAGGCTAGACAGATTTGAAAATTTTTTGGTACACAGGTGTAACATCAGAAGATACAGGTCAAGTTCGATACTGGGGCTGGTGGGGCCAAGGTCAAGGTCACTGTTACTAAAAATAGTTTCTCTTACTTTCACTTACTAGCAAATGGTTTGTTTTTAGTTGTAAACGACTTATCTTTCTGTGAAAATAACTGTTATTTCTAGCATATTGTTTGATATATTTTGCATTGATTTAGTTCCATTTTGCCCAGCTTTTTGTGAGCAATTCTATACAAGTTCAGTTTTTTATTTCACAGGAACTGTTGATTAGTTCTTACTGTTCTGTTGGTAGCATTTTTGGTTTATTACATTCACATACTAGCAAATGGTTTGTTTTTGTTGTTGAAGACTCGCCTTTCAGTGAAAATAACGGGATTTCTTTTAAAATCCATTGAAATAAGGCATAATATAATGTTATATCCAGGTAGTTTGATTATTTGATTAAATCTGTGAAACTGCAGTCAAGGACAATGGAACAAAATGTCTTGATTGCGAATATAAATTGTATCAATTTAATACGCTTTGTTGCTATATTTGTTCGAATTTGAATGCAAAATGTTCAGATCTTGGGAGTTAAAAGCAAATATATTGGTGTTACTAGTTCATACTCTAGTCGAATGTATCATTATATTTCTTTGTGACAAAGTGCTATATATTACTGTTCATTTTTTCTATTTTATTGATTTTGACCTGACTCCCATACTGTGGTATTCATATCACCTCCGAAATATTAAAATGTACACAATTCTTATTATAACCCCACTTCAAAATATGCAATGGGGGCTATATGGGAATCACCACTTGTTCCGTCATGTCACATAACATGGTTTTCCATGAATTATTTCTACCAAGCCTAGTTGTGTATATTGTCGGCACATTCTGATTGTGGTCCTGTAGTGATAGATAGTGATAGATAATTTCATTGTCTTGACTGGCGGCCATCTTTGAATTTATCAAAAATATGTCTGACAAAGCGGTATTGTGGGGGTATTAATCACCTTCAGTGATAGCTCTAGTTTAATATGTTCTGTGTGGTTTAACTGTTACAGTATTCCTTCCCGGAATGACACCTCTCTTGCGCAACTCCCTCCTTTGAATGACATTTTAAATTCCTCCTGTGCAATTTTAACGTAAAATTCCCTCCCAGGAACGACAAAATCTCTACAAAGAAAGAAGGCCCTCGAAACTGTGTATGGACCCTAAAAATTACCTCCCTTGACTGGTCGAATCTAAATGACTGAATAAATTTTGCCATATTGTAAATGTGCGATGGTGATGTGTTGTGGAAGCAGACAAGTGTTTATAGTAGAGGGAGTTCTTGTATTAAGGAAACAGATCTCTTACTGACGGTTACATAATACATATATGGTTTAGTACTCGGATCTTTTAATATCACTGTTACATGCTTTAGACAGTTGCTACTACAAAATGACGCCTAGTTCAAATAGTTGCGCTTTTAAGTATGTATTCACAAAATGTATCATTTGATATTTATCAAAATGTATCATTTGATATTTATGTTTGATATCCGAGGGTTGGAGTGTCTTGACTCCTGATCCGAAGAACGTTACGATTGATATCCACTAGCTGGGTTTTATCACTAACTTAACAATCCCTGAATTTGGCACATGTTCTGGTTGGTAACCAGGAAGCAGTCAATGAGAGTGATTAATATAAGTGAACAGAATCTGTCAATATAAAATTAATAGGTTTAAAATGACGACTTCGGAATAAATATTAATCTTAAACATTACACCATGATTTTTTTTGTATTCAGGTATCATTGAAGAATTACTCCGGTGATGATGAAAATTCTTTGGCTAGAATGCAAGTCCTTGTAGCTCTCTGTGCCAAACCAATGCAGGTAAGAATGAACATGTTTTAATGATTCAACCAAAACAGGATAACTTCAGAATTGAACTCTATTAATCATTTACGTATGATTCCATGAGACAAAATTCTTAGGTGATAGGATACAGTCTTGCTAGCTGATATGAAAGGCTTATTTCGGCAAGTCGGAAGAAGACTTCCAGTGTATGCAAGCAGAAATCGATATTGTTGACAAATAGTTAATGTAGTGGTCTAAAGCTTCTCTATTTGAAAGATATAGGGGGCGGGGCTATTGTAATTGGGTCTGCATCGGCGCGGTTTACGTTTTCTGCTAAACGAAATATCTTTACAACAGCTGTTAGTATTGGATTTAAAATTCACATATATGTGTTAAAGGAGATAGGAAGAAACTGGTATTAAACTGTAGTCCCATAACTCTGACTCCCATTTTAAAAGAATTGTCCCCATTTTTGTACTAAGAAAATTCATGTATTTCATTTGATGTGATATGTTTGCAACTATGATAGCGAGTTACTTGAAGCTTCACGCAATTGTTTGGGGTTGTATACCAAGGTCTGAGGATCAAGCCACATAACTCTGAACACCATTTTGACATAATTATCCCACTTTTTGTAAAACCTAGATTGAAGTGTATGTTGCGTGACTTATCTGCATCAAAAATGCGGTTTAATAGTCAAGCTTGATGTTCTATGGACAACTTCTGTTTACCAGGTGATGGATATTTTAATGTTCAGAATGTTTACTCAGTATTCAACTATCCGAATTGCCATTCGTTGAAATCGCTGTGTAAAATGATGAAATTTTTTCAAGGTGGCTGAAAAAGGGGAACAGTTAAGGATAACAATTGAACAATAGGTTTAGGTGCCTATGGCCACCTACAGAAACACAGGACATTGCCTTGGTCAAAGGGTACTTTGGCTTCTGCTGAAAGAAATATTTTTTGAAGTCTGTCAATAATAGGAAATGTGATCTTCAATTTCAGAATGCGGTGTATTTTTGTACTGGTTGTATTGAAGATGAAAGTTTATACCATCATTACGCATTAAATGTACCATTGTATACACATTTTACGAGTCCCATCAGACGATATCCAGATATCATGGTTCATAGACTGTTAGGAGCAGCATTAGGTAAGTAAAATTATGCACACTACGGAAAATTGGTGGATCAGAAGTTCAGGGCCTGGGATTATAACGGAAACTTACACTCAGCATTCAAATCACAAAATGTACTGTTATTACTCTAATATTGAAAATGTGAGTGTGAAAGATGCATGAAAATGTCAAATGACTGCTGAATATTCTTATTGGAATATTTTCATTGCGATTTTATGGTAACAATGCGATTTTATGGTAACAATGCGACATGGGAGAAATTATTGTATTTCAGTGCCACACTTCCTATTCAGACTTAATAAGTTCTCCTAAATCTCATATTACACTCCAATCTCTAAGAATATGGGCCACAAAGAATATTCAGCTCTCATTTTACATTATCATGCATTTTTAACACTCGATATGAGTCATTATCAGTAAATTTTGTGATTTGAGATCTGAGTGTAAATATCTATTATAATTCTGGGTCCTGGTTAAGTGTTGGTCCCCAGACATGGGGCGCAAATTATTACTGATACCACTCTGCTCTCGGCTTATAAAATTTCCTTTGCAAAGTATTGAGGCTGTAGATTTGAGGCAAGAAAAGAATGTATACTAAGTATTTTAAGTATTCTTTCTGATACTCTTCCGTAGAAGCTCCCTCTATCGACTTAATCACTCTTTTCCATTTTTTTATGATAAAAATTTGGGTGTTATATGCTGAATATAGTATATCGTATAATATCCTTTGTGAAAATTTGTTTATTCAGTGTACAAGGCATATGCTTATCTTTTGTTTTTATTGACAGAATATAGTGAGAAACCTAGTCGAAGCGCTGGTGAATTAGAAAAGATTGCGAAACATTGTAACGACAAGAAGACAGCGGCTAAGAGGGTGGGGGATCTCAGTTCCGACCTGTTCTTCTCCATATTTGTTAAGGTAGTGTGCTTCTGCTGTTTTACTGTAATATATTCATTGTTGTTAATGTGACTGACTTCACTTTGATCTGTTGACCAGTGGCACTATACACAAACACTTTAAGGCTAAAACTTGGACTTAGCAAAAAGTATATAAACCATCATTTTGTTGTCGTTCCATCTAAACGAATAAAATTGTGCCTGAATATTTGTTGATACCCTTTACTTGTTTATGTATCTAAACTGTATTTAACAATATTTTTCTACATTTTTTGTAACATCGGCTTTTCGTACAGTTTACCAGTTTGAAGTAATGATGGTTGATTGATTTATTTTACAGACTGTTGGACCTCTGGAAGAGAAGGCAATGGTTATGGGGGTGTTAGACAAAGCCTTTGATATCTTTGTACTAAGGCTTGGTGTTTCAAAACGTGTTTACTGTGATGTAAGTAGATACTCTGCATTCTCAATCCAGTCCATTAACTTCTGATAGTGTCTCAGTCCAGTCCATTAACTTCTGATAGTATGCGCCCAAAATATTTAGAGTTTGAGCCAAAATATAGCAGGATAGTATTTGGTTATCATTCAGTCAGAGACATTTTTCTGCAATTATGAGCATTTAATGTTTGCCCTCGTAGATTTTGATAGCTGGAAACTTGACATGTGCTCATACTGTTGACATGTGCTCATAGTGTTAATGTGGTTGAAATAAAGATATAAAAAAACTGCCTGACTTTCTGTCAAAATCCTATGGAGAATCTAAACTTTTATTTTTTCTTTCATAATTTGAAATTTTATTAAGCGATGTTCAAAGTAACACTGAATTTCAAACTTTATCAAGTCCTGGTTTTATGCATATTACTTCTTAAGTAATTTTGTTTGATATGTCTGTCAGTTCCCATACTTGGCTTATGTGTGTAATTCTGTTTTGTTAACTGTAAAATAAAATTTATTTGGTTCCATGTTTTGATGCAGAAACTGCCAATTAAGGAGAAAGTGTTTAAACAGGACAGGAAGGTTCCTAGCTTGACTCTGGTGTGGGACAGTGTGGACTGGGAACCAGAATTTAGACAAGAAATTACCATATTCTCAATGGTAGATTGTGTACTTGACAAGGGAGACCAACCATTGCAGTGGACAGTAAGTGAATCCAGTTTTATAGTTTTTATATTATTAATCAACTATTCAATATTGGCTTTAATATTTAACATTTGTCCGGGCTGATACGAGACAAAATCAGGGCAATATTTAAATAAACAAGACTAATAAATGGTAAAACCAGGGCCATTACGTGTAAACAGGGTCTATATGAGATTCAAGCCATTTGATTGGCTAAGAAGCAGGCCCAATACGAAAAACAGGGCCAAATGAAATTGAAGCCATTGGCCAATCAAGAAAAAAGTTTTGCACTTCTCTGATTGCCATCTTGAAAATTAGTGTGAAAATTACTATTTAGTTCATAAGTGAATGTTTAGTGATAATCAAAATGTATAATATTGTATAGTTAATTAATAAAATCGTCATTAATCAAGTGATTTCGTATTTGCCTTATTATTTGGCCAAGGACTGTTGTATTAACCCAAGGCCAAAGGACGAGGGCCATTACTACTGTCCAAGGCCAATATTAAATCACTTGATTAATAACATTATAGTACAATTCTTTATTATCAAGTCAATTACCTGTAAGCAATTATCAATTATACCGATATTCTTGTGTAGGAAGTTGTCAAGTGCTTTTGGAGAACTAGTTAATACTGGTTTGCAACCTAGAACTCAAGTTAAGTCCGATGGCCTCTGTACTTAATGGAAATACTGTAGAAAAACAGCGTAAAATGCCAATGCAACAATTAAGAAACATGTTACATATTTTTCAGGCTGTGATAAAACGTCCTCGCCCTGTGATCTTATGATGTGATAGTTAATTGAAAAGTGTTGATACGTGTTCAGTATTACAAGATGTTGAAAAATACGGCCATACCTAGTGGGTGGAAAATGAAATGTTCCAGTTAAAGAAATATGAAATAGGTTCTACCTGTTGTTAGAATTATGGAACGTTCCAACATGTGGATTTTAGAATAGGTCTTACCTAGCTTGTGAGAAGTGGAATATTTCTGTATATTGATTTTGAAATAGGTGTTGCCTATATTGTGGAAAGTGGAATCTGAATTGCGACATTTATTGATTAAAACATTACTGTATAAGAGGTAAAGTTTGCGAGGTGGTAGAGTTTGTGGTAAACAATTTCCACTTCCACCGAAGAATAACTTTCCTACACACTGTGTAGCCACTACTTGGAGTCCAGTACTCCATGGAGTCACATCTAAAGCAATGCATGGCCGAAATTACTTGGGAGTCCTACCATAACTTTTGGAGAATTAAATGAAATTAAGACATTGATAACAGATTTAGGAGATTCGCAAACATTTCTGCACTCGAAACATCTGGAATCGGCAATTCAAAAACTTATCAACACGCAAAGTTATCCACTTATACAGTAATGTGTCATGTTGATGTGATGACTTATTTTGTATTGAATCTGAATGTTGCTGGAAATGATCGTTGGTATATATTGTTGTTTCGAAGTGAGTCAGGTGTGTGCGAATGTATGAAAATTTATTGTGATTTGGTCAAATATTGATTCCAGTCTGGTAAAAAATGATCTCAGATTGGTAAACTCATCCCTGTATGAGTGAAAATGGTAAGAGTTAACTGAGCGTGGTCTAGATTGAACCCAGTGTGGTAAAATATGATCTCAGATTGGTAAACTGATCCCGGCATGAGTAAAAATGTTAGTATGGTAAAAGTTACCCAGCGTGGTACAGATCAAACCCAATGTGGTAAAATATTGCCCAATGTGGTAAAATATTGCCCAATGTGGTGAAATATTGCCCAATGTGGTAAAATATTGCCCAATGTGGTAAAATATTGCCCAATGTGGTAAAATATTGCCCAATGTGGTGAAATATTGCCCAATGTGGTAAAATATTGCCCAATGTGGTGAAATATTGCCCAATGTGGTAAAATATTGCCCGATCTGGTAAAATTATAATAATTTTTCCAGTCTAGTGAAAATTTTGGATATGATATAGGTAAAACTGGCATAGTAATATTTACATCCCTTGTTCTTAACCATCAGCCATTTTGATATGCAAAACTGATCAGCACTTACAGGAGTAATTTCCAAATTTGAGATAATTGTGACAATACCAAGAGAATTTGCCTGTGACAACCACTATTACTTCAGCTTTCTGAGCCATCTGCCCGCATAGTGGATAATTTATTTTTATATATCTGATTATATTTTATCATCGTTTACATTTCTTCCCTATAAACTTTCAGTTAATTTGCCATCAATATGGCAGACAATTCAGAACAAGGGAGGTAAATATTGTAATTTATTTTTAAGAAAACGGGAATATCATGGAGCCAGATGTTGTCTGATTTGAAAATTTATGAAAAAAATGTTTTTTTTGTTTACTGATTGTAGTCCTAATAGGTTTGGATTGCTTGCTTATTATTGTGCTAGATGTTATGATTTACACTATGTGTGTTTATTACAGGTATGTCATTATTGTCATAATTACTGTTTTTCTTTGATTGTTAAGTTTTAGGCTATGTTAGGGATATGTAAATGATATGTGTATTATATATACCATCATACATGTGAACTCCTCTGATTTCCACAGGAGACTCCATGATTTGACAGGCCGCTCACGCTCTCCCGGCCAGGAGTCGTGATGTCCAGATTTTCAAAGTAAAAATCATGAATGTTTGTTATGAGGTATTTTTAGTTCATTCCCGACTGCTTTGCTGAAATTACTTTCAGAAAACTTTCAAGTTTGTAAAACCCACAACACTAAATTAGAAGAGATCTTGTATGATGTTTGGATATGAAGTTGATGCTTCCGATGGCAATTCGATGCATTATGTTCACTGAAGCTTATTTAAGCCTAATACTAATCTCCAACAATATTGGTCTGCATACACCAGTCGAGTCTCGGATGGGTGATGATGCATTCTGGGTAAAATATAAGCATCCTGTTGGGTAATATGAAATAAACCAATTGTCTAGATTGGGGACATGATTAAGAATTTCTCGCAATGACTTATCTGATTTTCTGTGTTGGTTCTCAACTACTAATCTGTGTGAAGAATTACAAACATTACACGCATTTCTGCATGCCCAACTCGGCTATCCAGCTGGGCTTTGCTGAGTCGGAGTGCTGAGATTTGGGGGTCTGATGTGAATAATACTTTGTGACTGTTCAGTATTCTGTATATGTATATATTAATTATAAGTAAGTATGCATGTTTGAAGTGTTGTATATTTAATTTTAACAGTAATTTGTCTCTCATTGTTAATGACTTAGTCAATGCAATGTAAAATATTTATTTATCACATAACTTGCACTCCAGGAGTGGCATACAGCAGTGACATAAATATCATATGTAACTAGTTACATAAATAGCCGAATCACAGCACTATTTAAAGTCTATTTAAAGATTGAAAACAATCTATTTATGGTGTTATGTGATAATAAAATCTTACATGAGTGCTTATTTGATATTGTATTTATGAAACAAGTCAACTGAAACGAATATGACAGAGCCTCGCGTCATATTCAGTCGACTCATTTCATAAAAACAATATCAAATAAGCACTGGTCTGCTCAGCTGTCAACTAAGATGTTTGCATCTTAATTTTCTATTTTGTCTATATTTATTGTATTAAAGTGCTATTTTCATCGTGCTTACATGTACATATTCGGTTCAAAACTTGCAATTTCAGTAAATAAGTCACTCTGGTGACTGATAGTCTCAAATTTCTTCAATGCATGCGAAGAAACATTTTTAATCATCAATGTATTTGTTAATTTGAAAAATAATTTAAGTATTTCAAATTTTGTATTTTGTCAAATTTATTATACATGTATATGAAGTCATCAATTAGATATGTGCTTACTTGGGTGTGAATTTTGTTATTTATTGGACAAATGTAAAGAATGTCTATCGTCTGTTACATTTACAGCTTCAGAATTACTGTATAAATGATAAAGAACGCATTGAAATTTTTTCAAATACAGTGTAAATTTCCTTATTAGCAAAAGAACCTGTTTTACATTCTAGTCGGTTCAAATATTCCAGATTGAGTAGAAAGCATGCCTTGTTCAGTGTTTGAGCCCACTACATTAGTTTTCACGTCAGAATGCTCTACTAACTGAGCAAACCCAATGGGCCCTTTTTATGACAGACAAATGAAAGACCCATGTATTGCAATAAATAAATACCGGTTTATATAATATATAACCAATGAATTAATGTAAATCTTTGATATATATTTATTTCATACAACACAATTGAGCATAACTCATAATGGCTATGTTTTATGTAATGGTTAGATACAATGGAACTAACACAAGACCTATACATTCAATGATAAAAACATGGAAAAAGTGCATTAGATGGATAAAACATCAAAGCCCAGTAATCAAAAATTAAGTTATAAGTACTCCGATTTGTAGTGCCAATAAAACATGATAAATACTATTGACTTTTCTTTGTGTCTTCATCCTTGTACTGCAAGATTAAATTGTGTTGTTGCTCTAAGAATTAAATAAATTTATAAAAGAATGTCATTGTCTTTCGTTATATTTCTAACTCAAAGCAATAACAATACACAATTCTATATATATATACCGTATCAACAATGACTGTATTGGAGTATTTATAGCTTATAATGAGAGTACACTAAACAATGTTTTTTCAATTGTGATAAAAGCATTAGGTTTATTTACATCACTCGGATGCTATTTCTTGGACAAATCAGAACTAGTGTCTTGTAAGGCTTGTGCTGATTTCGAACCCACAACCTACGCGTTATGCCGCAACCCTCTTTCCATTGCAATACTGCTCATGTGCTGAACATTCGAACAAACATAACCAGTCATATATTTGTGCGGTCTTAATACCACAGCCTGGATTTCCAGTAGACATGCCATCAATAGAAACGATATTAAGGTATATTGATATTTTTTGTTGATCTTTATAAAACTTTGCCGTACCTATCTAATGTGTTCAAAGAAATATAAATACCTGAAGCGTAATCATTTTTATGATTTACATGATATATCGATGTATTGTCGATATTTCTCATTCGATATATCAATATCGTTGATATCAATGACGGCTAAAATTTTCAGTACACACAATTTAAATGTCAAGTTAGATTAAAACTACACATTTGTTATGCCCATAAAATTATAAGGGTCACTTTATCACTCCATCCTAAACACACTGGCCGTACCTACCAACATGCCTCAATACCATCATATAGGCTAATCCGAGACTTCTCTGACCCTATAGCCTTTTTTTTTTTTTTTTTTTTTTGCGGCGTAGGGTCAGAGGAACTCCTATAGTAAAAACACGGGGATTACTGAAAACCACACAGTCGTGTAGTCGTATACTTTCAACGGTGTATGTGGCGTTTGGTCTCATTTTAACGAGAAGTTAGCCGAACAAATCGGTAAATTGATATTTAATTTACCAATCTGCATCGATCACGTGACAGCCAGGTGCTTTGACCCAAATACATATTTACATGAAGAAAATTATTTTTTTAGCTTACTCTGAAAAGGATTGACCGTTACAACGTATTAAAGATTTTCAAAACAAATGTTACGGTTCAGATAGGTTAATTAATATATTGATAATAGATGTATATGCTTGAAATGTTAATCCAATGAATGTTTACATAGATATATTGATTTAAAGTTCCTCTCCCGCGCGGGTGAGGAAATCCCCGGGTTTTTACTATAGGAGTTCCTCTGACCCTAACCAGCAACATGAAATATCAAAAATCGTAAAAGGGGCTGGTTTAGGGACAGAGAAGGCTCGGATTACATATAGGCATGACAATTCAATATTCTGAAGATTTTTTCAAAAAATACAAAGCTCTGCATTATATTTGTTTATTTTACAAATAAAATGTGTATTAAGATCATTAAATTTTATTATATAAATTAACATGGATCAGGTATCTGAAGACCTGTCAGGGACGAAAATACACTAACGCATCAACACAGTCCACTTTCTGTAACACATTAGCAAGAACCCCGACAGTTGCATTCTGGTCCATCTTTTGTTTCCACTGTTTCATTCCCTGATATATAATCTCTCGTGCAGACTGGTTTTCCTGTTTCAAATCATCAATCTGTGTGTCATCTAACCCCAGCATGCGTACTGTGATTGAAAAATTAATATTCTAAATACTTTGTAAAAAATAACATCTTTACGCTTCTACCTTAAAGGTACACTAACAATATGATACAATATGTATTGTGACACAGGCATTAAGTTGTTACAGGGAACACCACATACACAAGACGGTGCCTCCAAACAATGACCCCCTGGGAAACAACAATCCACAAACATTTGCGACTGAGGGGGGGGGGGGGGGGCAAGGATAAACATGTATGGGAATAGGGGTGCAAGGAATGGCCTGGACGACTATTGAAAACAACTAAGGAGAATTAAGGGGAAAACATTTAATGGATGGAAAACATCACGGAACTAGTCAACAAAGATACAGCCATCTAGATACAACAGTTATCACAATATTTGTTTACGTAGGTAAGAGACCATTTGTTAAGTTTAAGGTAGAACGGGCCTATATATCATTTCCATTGTATAACGGTATGAATGGCTCATTAAACGTCAGCATATTATCTTTTATAAGTTATTTAAATTATAGATTAGATTTTGGAATGGTAAAAAGTTAATTTTGAATTTTTATCCGAATTGTAGCACAGGCTGAATCAAAACGAGTTTCATTTGTCTTTAGAGAATTATGTCCAATAGTCCAAACATTGAGAAATTACAGTAAGATTTTAGGAGTAAAATTAAAGGATGTAGTGATTAGTTAATCAACAATTGCTATATATATAAACTGTCTGTGAGAGAAAGGCTTCTAACTTAGTCATTTTTTGGTTTAACTGGGCCAAAACTTTTTCTGCAGATTTATTGGGAATTTATACTTTTTGTCATAGGAAATATAGCCGAATGACGGCTATAAATTGTAAAATGTTGTATCCTTACCGTACCTGAGAGACGGGAATGGACAATTAAGTGACCCGAACCTTGTCTATTAAGACTGTGATCAACCGTTGCAAGGAATACTGTTATACCCTTAATAAGGAAACTGTCTTTGTGATCAAGTGGTTAAGGCAAGCAGGAGATCATAGGTTTCTTTGATATGGCCGTTTGGTGAGCCCCCAGGTAGTAAAATAATGACTATTTGTTTGCCTACCTACCTGGTGCCTGGCATTAAAGGATAGGAATCAGGAAGGAATTGTATTCAGAGAGATGTCTCATAAGTTCTAAAATGGCTGGCCCAATCAATAGGGGTGACACTTGGATAAATAAACACTTCACTTTTCTAGAAACAGCTCTTATTGAAATATTATAAAATTTATATAAGTTTTAAAATGGCCGGCCCTTTTATAGAAACAGCTCTGATTGAAATATTATAAAATTTATATAAGTTTTAAAATGGCCAGCCCAATCAATAGGGGTGACACTTTGATAAATAAACACTCCACTTTTATAGAAACAGCTCTCATTGAAATATTATAAAATTTATATAAGTTTCAAAATGGCCGGCCCAATCAATAGGGGTGACACTTTGATAAATAAACACTCCACTTTTATAGAAACAGCTCTTATTGAAATATTATAAAATTTATATAAGTTTTAAAATGGCCAGCCCAATCAATAGGGGTGACACTTTGAAAAATAAACACTCCACTTTATAGAAACCGCTCTTATTGAAATATTATAAAATTTATATAAAGTCACACTCACAAAATCTTGCAAATTGTCCAATGTATACAGTACATAACTTTATCTCATCTTCTGAAACCACACGTGTGGAATCTGTAACAGAAAGTACAACAATGCCCAAGTGTCTAGTATATAATGCAGTTCATGTATTACATTATCTTTTTCAAATGTATAACAATAGCAGTGTCTTTACATACCGGTATATTGCCATATGCAGCACAACTTTACTGTACCGTGATACGAAATAAGGTCATATATATACCGGTATATTGCCACATGCAGCACAACTTTACTGTACTGTGATACGAAATAAGCTCATATATATACCGGTATATTGCCACATGCAGAAAAACTTTACTGTACTGTAATACGAAATAAGCTCATATATATACCGGTATATTGCCACATGCAGCACAACTTTACTGTACTGTGATACGAAATAAGCTCATATATATACCGGTATATTGCCACATGCAGCACAACTTTACTGTACTGTGATATGAAATAAGTTCATATATATACCGGTATATTGCCACATGCAGCACAACTTTACTGTACTGTGATATGAAATAAGTTCATATATATACCGGTATATTGCCACATGCAGCACAACTTTACTGTACTGTGATATGAAATAACTTCATATATATACCGGTTTATTGCCACATGCAGCACAACTTTACTGTACTGTGATATGAAATAAGGTCATATATATACCGGTTTATTGCCACATGCAGCACAACTTTACTGTACTGTGATATGAAATAAGTTCATATATATACCGGTATATTGCCACATGCAGCACAACTTTACTGTACTGTGATATGAAATAAGTTCATATATATACCGGTATATTGCCACATGCAGCACAACTTTACTGTACTGTGATATGAAATAAGGTCATATATATACCGGTATATTGCCACATGCAGCACAACTTTACTGTACTGTGATATGAAATAAGTTCATATATATACCGGTATATTGCCATATGCAGCACAACTTTACTGTACTGTGATATGAAATAAGGTCATATATATACTGGTTTATTGCCACATGCAGCACAACTTTACTGTACTGTGATATGAAATAAGGTCATATATATACCGGTATATTGCCATATGCAGCACAACTTTACTGTACTGTGATATGAAATAAGTTCATATATATACCGGTATATTGCCACATGCAGCACAACTTTACTGTACTGTGATATGAAATAAGGTCATATATATACCGGTTTATTGCCACATGCAGCACAACTTTACTGTACTGTGATATGAAATAAGCTCATATATATACCGGTATATTGCCACATGCAGCACAACTTTACTGTACCGTGATACGAAATAAGCTCATATATATACTGGTTTATTGCCACATGCAGCACAACTTTACTGTACTGTGATATGAAAAAAGCTCATATATATACCGGTATATTGCCACATGCAGCACAACTTTACTGTACCGTGATACGAAATAAGCTCATATATATACCGGTATATTGCCACATGCAGCACAACATTACTGTACCGTGATATGAAATAAGCTCATATATATACCGGTATATTGCCACATGCAGCACAACTTTACTGTACCGTGATACGAAATAAGCTCATATATATACTGGTTTATTGCCACATGCAGCACAACTTTACTGTACCGTGATATGAAATATGGTCATATATATACCGGTATATTGCCATATGCAGCACAACTTTACTGTACTGTGATATGAAATAAGCTCATATATATACTGGTATATTGCCATATGCAGCACAACTTTACTGTACTGTGATATGAAATAAGCTCATATATATACCAGTATATTGCCATATGCAGCACAACTTTACTGTACCGTGATATGTACCCATATTTGTATATATATCGGATTATTTTATCATCCTTTACATTGTGTTCCCTACAAACTGTAAGGAAATTTGCCTATCAATATGTCCGACTATTCAGGACAAGGGAGGTAAATATTGTAAATGAGGGACCTATCTAAAAAGACATGATGTTGCTTACAAAATGCATCAAGTTTGACCTAAATATAATACATAAATAATGAAAAATATAAAAGAATAAAACGACATACTTAAAATAAGGTATCGTTTTCTCTCGGCTGGTGTTAGTCCACTCGGGTCTCTGTCCTGGAGCGGTATATCAGGTTGTACACGGGTGACCGGATCAGCTTGAGGCTCCTGGGTGCGATCATTGCCACCAATGTCAGAGCTCGAGCTTTCTCGATGCACCCTTGGTTTCTTCTTTTTCTTTTTACTCTCAGAACTGATATTCATTACATTATGATTACCAATCTGAAAAACCATGATCAATTAAAATACAAAACATGTTCATCTGAACTTCAACAATTTTTTATTCTTGCCTTTTATTTGACATTAAACAATCACAGAAAGTCTTAGCGAAATGAAATGGAAATCAAGTGGATTGAAAGCCCATTATAGCCAACTGAAGAGAGACAAAATTCCATGCTGCTTTACATACCCCTGTAGATCTTTAAAATACACTGTTCAAAGTCATTTGTATAAAGTCCAATGTGTACTGAGCTGCTTAAAATATCACAAAGCACACAATGCAAGTAAAGGAGTTTTCACCTCCCCTCCCCCGAATATAGGAATAAGATTGATTTTATGAATATAGACACGACTGTATCTAGGTAAAAATCACTGCGTTTATTTTCAAAAGAGAATAAGTTAATTGCTACAGGGAACGCCACATACATAAGACAGTGCCTCGATCTCCACATAGACCTGTGGGAAAACAACAATCCATGAAACATAACGCATAGGCATTTGAAAAGGCTCAAGGGTACATACGTAAGGGAACAGGGGTGCAAGGAATGGCCTGGGACGCCATAAGGGATAACTAGGAGTACAAACAGGGGGCACATGTACAAATGTCTTTATTTACTGTCTCCAGACTCAACTGTGTGAAGTTGGATAGGAAGTTAGACATGTTTGACACAGGCCTCCTAGCTGATCTCAATGAAAATAAAATTGTTTATAAAAGTCGCAATTTAGCAAATAAAGGTTTTCTAATGATGATTTTTTTAAAATTACAAAGCAAATAAAGGCCAATTTTGACAATCTAAATCGATAGATCGATGCGGCCGAGACTGGGCAGCAGTGCACCTGCCCCGAGGTGACTGGGAGGAAAAATCTAAAGGTTTGCAGAGTGAATGACAGGTTTTTGAAAGATTTTCAGAGAAAATAAAGGTTTTAAGGGATTTACCAAAATTTAAAGGTTATTCCAAATATTATGGGTTATTACAGGTGTTAAAGGTTTCACTAGGAGGCCTGTAAGTTGTTCACTGTTTTTTTCTCGATCAAGACTAAAAATGTCATTGTTAAAGAGGACTATATCTAGTTTAATTTTTGCCTTACTATACCTGCATGTTCTGAGCTCCATTGACAAATATTAACGGGTTATTTCCAGATGGACTTCCAAAATGATTCACTGTTATACCTATAAATAAAAACATGAAAACAGAAAAATCCCTGATGAAAAGATAAGACTTCCATCCAAACCAAGCATAACAAGAGGGTCACAATAACTATGAAGTGTAAATATATGAAATCACAAACAGTAAAGATGAAAATGGCATTTTAGTGAAATATACTTACCGGTAATATAATATTTATGTAAGGATATTTCTCTTTTGATATCAATATTGTCAATATATACGCAGTATGCCAAATCAAGGAATTAATTTAATATTGCCCCAAAAAATGATGCTGTTTATTTTAATTATTTAAAAATCCTACCTCCCGGCACACCACTTGTTGTTGTAAAACCATTCATACCAGTAAATGCTTTTGATGCATTTGTGGCAGCTTCCTCGGCTATCTGTGCATTTGCCATTGCCTTCTCCATCTATAATATCAGAATTTAGGAGCATATTACAGGGCTCTAGAATTATTTTGAAGACATTTGTCCTGGACTAATGGAAATATCAAATTTGACATAGGAAGCTAGTTGTCCGAGAATATCTGACAATTTAGTAACAAATAAGCATATATAATATACAATGATAGCTTCACAAATCTATAGTTAATAATCACATGTAAGTGTCTGTGGGATTCTAAGGTTTGACTACCAACTGAACAGATTTGTCAGGGACTAACTTCAACTCAACTGTTGGTAGCCAGATTCACCATTAGACTAGTCCCGGACGTTGGGCTAGTGGATTTCTAGAGCCATGATATTAATTTCAATCATTGGTCAATAAGTAAGTATCAAGAGGACTGTGGCAATACTGATTGTTTGGATATCTCACTCAGACAGTAAGAGATCAATTAATAGTACTTATTACAGTTGATTTTCAAAACAGTGTCATGCTTTCTGCAGCGAGCAGATTTTATTCCCAGTAGATCTATATTACTTGGACAACTTTCGTAGCTCACGAAGACATCATATTTTTCTGATGGATTGTGACCCCTTATTTTAGATGCCAATTGGATGATGAAACATAGAACTGTATTCATACTTGGTGGTTATCGCTAGCTCAGAATATTCAATAGTAATAATTGGGACAGGTTTAAAGCTGTCACTCGAATCACTTCAATGGTACAGCAATTACTAAAGTGGGGGAAATACAGATGTATGTTATGAACATTACTGTAATTAGGTCAAGACTCATACATCGAAACATTGCAAGATATTGGATGGAATAAATTGTTGATTTTCCGACTCACCTGGACAACACTCATGATATTTTTGCAACCAACTTGACACAAACATAATACCAAAGACCTAAATACCATTAGGTCTTTGATAATACCAACAAGAAGAATACCGGCATACCCCACCTTGGTTGCAAACCTTCTCTTTTATATACATATATGCACAGTACTTGCTTTAGTCAAGTACCTGCGCCCTTAGTGACCATAAATGCCAAATTTTAGCTTGTTTTTTTTTAATTTTAACTGGGACCCTCCATCACTGAACATAGTCACAATGGTGCAACAATGTCACAAACGTGAAGCTGCATTACAACTGATTGTTGTCTTTGAAACAGCTAGCTATAGTCTGCCACAAGATGTGAGGGATGCCAAAAGTATTTCTTCTTTCAAAAGCAGTTAAAAAACACATTTTAAGCTCGTCTTAAATAATGTATTGTCTTTCCTTTTTAACAGTTTTATCATTTGTAACCTAATACCTTGTTAAATTTTATTTGTTTAGCTTTTCAGCCATTATTCCTGTCAGAGATAACTTATTGTTTCATCGTTTTATCTATTTGTTAATAAACATGTACCACAATGTCTTTCTTTGATAAACTGACTGTGATAACTTTATTTATAGCACACGTACAATACTATATTACGGACCACAATGGAAATTTTTACTTGAACTCTTTGTTGTGTTATCCTTAACATATAATGTTGAGTGATATGGCTTTATTGATTCATAGATATTGTTGTTACTAATATATGTCTTAATTTTATATTGCCATGTAAATTGTACATTTTATGTTGAAATAAATCTACGCAGAATAAGTATCACCTGTCTCATTGCTCTTTCGATTTCTTCGTCCGCGTAATCCATGGGATCTCGTTTTGATTTCTTTTTCGATTTCTTTTTCTTTTCTCCTTCCATACTGGTATCATAAAATTAAGCATATAAATCCGGATATGATTTGTATTCTGCTGATACTGACGTAAATATGTATCTATTTTTCTAAATACTGCATTACGGGAATTCCCGGAAATTCCTACTTTCGGTTTCAACACTCTGTGTCAGATAGACGCTTACAAGAAGAATCGTAAATTTTCATAACAAAGCGCTTATTAACAGTGGGACAATTTGACTCTGTGTCAGATAGACGCTTATAAGAAGAATGGTAAATTTTCATAACAAAGCGCTTATTAACAGTGGGACAATTTGAGAACCAATCTAGCGTTTTAGTTACCCAGGTTACGGTGACGCTACCTGCAATTTATGGTGACGTATTTCTCAATTACAAAATGGAACCTTGTACTTTTGAGACAAAATCTTAAAAATATTACAATAATTTCAAAATGCCCGAAAGGTAAGTTCGAAAAAAGGCGATTAGTGTTGGATTTTTGATTAAACATTGCAATTAATATTAAATTAGCCGTCCAACTGGCTAATATTTTTGCACAGTCAATTGTATGAGAATAAACATCAACTGTCCGGTATTATTTATGGGGCTTTAAAATAGTAACACAAACAGCCAGGGTCATTTAGTGAGTTTTCCGTTTATAATGAGGAGGGTGGAAGATCCCAGGTGTTTGGGGGGGGGGGTGGCATAGGCATCGTACCTGGGTAGTGCCACTGACTTGCAAGCCCGATGGATGGTTATCCTCACAAATACAAATACGTTGAGGGATTCGAACCGGCTGTGGTGGAGGGCGAGTGATTTGAAATCAGCGACCATATAACCACCTTGCCCCAGACTGATCACCTTTATTTTATGTATCAAAAAGGCATCAAAATTTTCCAATTTGAAAATTATATATAAATACCCTAATTGTATTGTCTATATTCAACATAGTTTATGATGGTCAATGAACACAATTGTAGAGGCAGTGCTCGGTCCTTAATGCAATGCAATGCAATAAAAGGACTCACCGATGGTAGAAACTATTGTAAGTCTGGACTGTATTATAAAAATGCACAAATTAAAATCCAATTATTGAAATAGCAATTAATTAATTGCCATATCAGTATAATTTGCTATGTACACACATACAAGACACATAGGTCATTTTCATCATAAACATGCCTTACATTTCTGCATCTATTTTATGCATACTTTAATTAGGTTTATATTATGTTTCTGTATTGTTGTGTAAATAATGTACTCTGCTGCTTGGTGTGAATATCTTATAGAATCTTAAGTTATTACGTATGGGCACAGATGTCAAACTTTACTGGCTGGTCTGAGTTTGCAGATTTGAGTGCCTGATGTGAATTACAATGCTTAACTGAGTGATGAGTATGCATTGTGTCAATTTTTGTGATATATGAGAGTTAATCAGAGATTTAAGAGAAATAATTATTTATAATCATTAATCTAGTTGCGTGAATTGATCGAACTCCTTGCTAAAGCCTTAACTATTGCTGTCCGTCAGAAAATTTATTTTCATTTTTTTTCAGTGTTGACAGTGGCCATGACACAACGTCCACTATTGATACAAGCAATACCAACACCACAGGAACTACGCTGACTTTGGGAAAAGTTCCTTACCAGAAACAGCAGTATCAGAATGAAGTAGATGTTCTACCGAAGGTAGTAAGTCAAATCAGTTGTTTTTAGTACATTGTTGCAATAACTGTCTATGTAACATATGTTGGGTTCCGGATCAGTTAGTTCAGTCAGTCACCACCACCAATCTGTCGGACACAAGTTCAAAGTTCATGTAGGCCATATGTGGGGAAAGCTGTCAAGACCTTTTTTTTTTAAAGGAAATGGCGATTGAATACGATGGTTGCCCGCTTGGCTTGATGTATTGAGGAATACACCTTAACCTTTGATGAATATTACAATGTACCAGTTAAACCATTTGCCAGACATTAGGAATAAGGAAATTGAATTTTGGACCAATGGTCTTTTCATTGCATCGTCTGATGAACAATTAACAGTTTTAATAAGAGTGATTATGGCATGAGAATGACATTCTATTGAATGGGTGAGCAAAAAACTCCTACCTATCTGCACAATGTGCTGCAGCCCAAAATATCTGTTGAATTATAACAGCATTTTTTAAATATTTATTGAGAGAAACAGTTTGACTCGCAAGAAGTGTTGATTGTTAAGTATGAATAAATTGCCTACCTACCTACCCGCCCATTTACTTTACAAATAGAGACCTTAAAGGTGGTTTAGTATGGATACCAATCAGCTCAATGCTTTGTATAGATACCAATCAGCTCAGTGCTTTGTATAGATACCGTTCAGCTCAATGCTTCATATGGATACCGTTCAGCTCAATGCTTTGTATGGATACCGTTCAGCTCAATGCTTTGTATAGATACCAATCAGCTCAGTGCTTTGTATAGATACCGTTCAGCTCAATGCTTCGTATGGATACCGTTCAGCTCAATGCTTTGTATAGATTGGTAACCGTTGAACTAAATGCTTTGTATGGATACCGTTCAGCTCAATTTATTGTTTTTATGTTTTGTATGCTTGCAGCTACCCTCACACAAATTCCGGTTTTCTGTGTGGCATGATCTGCGTGAAACATGTTTAACGGGCGATCAACTTCATGCGCCAAGAGTTCGGGCTGGTAAGTAAAAAATACTGATTTTGCTTTCGAATATTCGATAAAAATTAATGTATACAAGCCAAACGCAAAAGTATTACACTTCAGTGGTCTTCTCATCATTGAATTGAATGACATATTACATGTGAAATGATATCCAAGTCAAGTTGTATATTATTGGGTCAGGAGAGAAACTTTAACACTCAGGTGTTCACACTTTGACCATGTCATTAATTCAGTATCACATAGTTTTACATCTTGAATCAATTAACTCCATTTAATTTAAATGAATCATGATTAAAATGTAATTTTCAGCACATTTGGTTCAACAAATCTCTGTAGAATGAACCGGAATTTGTTTTACTTCCTTTATTCTCATCCGTACGTAAAGTTTGGTGAGACAAATTATTCATAATTTTAATCGGAATATTTAGCCGAGTATAAAGACATTTAGATTTTGCTTCTACACCTTGGAACACATAACACTATAGTTTATTGTGTCGGTAACAAAGTTTGTCAAGCAAGCATAAACTATGTATATTCGAATACCAAAATTGCCATTCTTTGACATCCCTAAATGATACCAAATACATGTAGTATGTTTATCATAACCTCCCCTAAATGATACCAAATAGTATGTTTATCATAACCTCCCCTAAATGATACCAAATAGTATGTTTATCATAACCTCCCCTAAATGATACCAAATAGTATGTTTATCATAACCTCCCCTTAAATGATACCAAATAGTATGTTTATCATGACCTCCAACACAGGGGTGCTACTAACCTCCCCTAGGGTTTGTTAATTTATAGAATGCCTGTTATGCATTCTGGAGTCATTTTCACATTAATTTGGAATGAATGTCACAGGCCTCAGATGTGTTTTACAGAAGACATTGATGAGGCCTTGGTTCCCCTTGAAAAACAGACATATCTGTGCATGCATGACTGCATTATGGCAAGATTTCTGTAATCAATAGAGCTTCAATCAATGTCTTCTAAGAACTTTAAGACAAATAGTGACCAAATTTGGCCAGTCAGTAGAGCACAGACCCTCATGGGCCTCTTGCTTTTAAATTATGACATAGTAAATGTTCTTGTCAAGGGAATGTTTAGCTTGGCTTGCTTTTGACTCGCTGAGACCTTATTACATGAATGGTTATTTTAAATGGTCAATGTTACATTTCTATCTACAACAAGGCTTTTCAGATGGTGACATCTTCTTATGTATGACTTCTCTCCCCTTAATACCAGTTTGATAATGACTACAGTTTCTGCTTCTTTACCCAAACTGAGGTACAACAATTTGCACCAGTCCTCTGAATATATATCTAGATTCTGTAGATTTATATACATGTATTTGTAGTTTGCCTTAAATGATAGGAGTTCTCTCCCTTTATCCCATCTTCAGTCTATGTTTACATATACGGTACTATAGAAGGGATCAAGGGTGAGAACTTGTGACAAACTCCTGTGTCTCAAATTCCTGAATGTTTTTTGTGTTTTTCAGGTCCCCCAGAGAAGGATGAGCAGTTTGCGCAGATCAAACAAGACGGTCTTCCTATTCATCATAACTTGCTACCAAAACAAAGGCAGAATCATATGAATGAATATGAAAACTGGGAAGGAGCCAAGGTACGTATGGTGTAGGATTTGCCTCCATTCAAAATCCTCAACCATATTATCTAAAGTTATCACCTATTTTGTTTAAAGTCAATAATATTTGAAACCATCTGGTGATTTGGATCTGCTGTTAATTGTTTATTGCATTACTTTTTTTACTTTTACTGGATGAGCTATTAAAAATGTTAATTACTGTGTTGACCCACTGGTCATGTGATAAGTATGGTACCATATGGAATGAAGTTAATTAGCAATAATGCACTTATCAGTGTTTTGTCCCAGGGGCAGGGGATACACAGGGATTTAGAAAGAAGACAATTCAGGTGGGAATTTTACACGCTGAATGAATCAGGGTCCCATGAAATAGTCTTTGGCAGATTTTTAATACATGTAGATCCTGGAAGTGGGGAATTAGAATTTCCCAATGTGTGGATTTAGACAAAATGCTTGGCTCTACGGTGGGGAATTGGACTCCCTAAAATACAAATTGTTTAATTCTCCTGGGTCAGTCCCACCCTGGGCAGAATATTGATATAGTTGCATGAATAACAATTAATATTTATAAGTATGCATGTCAGAAAAAAACTTTGATATTTGTGACTAAAATTTTATAACATTTTTGATCAATTACGAAACCAGTATAGGCATTCCCTAGGAAACGGTCTTGAAGCTAATTTAAGCCATGAAATTAATACTTCGATTTATTATCAACCAGGGTATAAACAGGAATGATCAACTTTACAATTTAACTTTATAGGTAATTAATCTTTGTTACCAAGAGTTGTCTCATGAATATCAATGGAAGAATTTCTACAGGATACTGGACAAATGTCAATCAGCTGTGACCATTAATTTGTCTCACAATACAATAGTTAGCCTTGGCAAAGTGAAGTTTAGCAAGTAAGTATTGGACTTCAGTTTTACTGAAACATTATAAAAAGGCAATAACATTATCATTCAGTATAACATATCGATTTTTGCTCTCCTGCACATACCAAATTGCAGCTGCTGAGGATTGGTTACATAGGTATAAGGGCTGTCATTGATTCGGCAAAATGCATATATCAACAATATCGATATATCTAGTATCTTTTACTAAAATGCCATCTACTGGCTTTCAGTCCATGATTTCATTTATTCACTTCTAGTTATGTGTTTTACCTGCTTATGAATTACTTTGACCATCTTGTTTCCTCACTATTAAGAAGTATGTGTTTTTTTGCAAAATAAATAAGAAAAGTAAATAATCTAAAGTTATTTATTTTTCCTTGAACCTATTTTATAGGTGTGCTGATGTTTTAGGCATAGTATTTTGACAGCGCACAGGTTCCATTTTTGTTTTGGGTGATTTTTTTTCGTTTTCAGGCATATATTTATTATTTTATAAGCATGGATGTTTTAAAATACGTATTGATAATCAATTGATGGAAAAATATCAATGATACAACGAAATTGTTTCTATCGATGACGGCTCTCATTGGTATTCTATATGTTAATTTGTGGTATTCTCTGCTCTGTCCTAATGTTGATGCAGCTGACCTTGGAGTTTGGGGATATTGTTAATGTTCATCCTTTAGAACAAAAGTTTAGTGACCCTGTCAGGGGCATAGTCTTGGTTTTTGTTGAACCTGCTGGTGGTGAGCGCCACATAGTTGCCACTATGGTGTATGCTCATGCGTGAGTGCATGCGTCCATCTGGATTCGGACCATTACTATGTCTGTAACAACTATGATTCAAGGATTAGAACATTATTTCTTCTAGTGTATGACAAGAAGGCATTGCTTGAGATCTGTATGTTTTTCGTTTATTTTTATATTCTTACTTGTAGATGTGAGTACTTGAATGTGAATTTTAACTACATCAAGTCATTTTCGGTAAGTTCATCTGAAATTGTTGAGACCAAGTAGTAAATGGTTGGTATTGTGCTTACATCAACGACCACAAAGTGTTAATTGATTATTGATTGATTTGCATCCACACAGACCTCTTCTTTAAAATACTGTGTGGACAGTTGTAGTGCTTAATTTTAGTGATGATACTTTCCTCAGAAATGGAGAAAACACAAGAATCATCCTTGATTTAAAAAATTGTGTAGACTTATATTCTGCTTTTTATGAATTTGTGTTATGTAAGTTTAGGCTAGTAAGAATGATTTCGGGCTAGTAGTTTGGCTGAGAAACTTGCCCAAATGGGCTAGTGCTCTGAAAAAATTAAAGCAAAGTCTGTGAATTAATAGTCATAGTCATTAATTGTTTCTTTAACAATGATAGAGGGCCTAGCTCCTGCAAGCCTTGCACCAAAGACAAAGATTTCAATCTGATGGAAATAAAAGATCAAATGTCCATTTTTTTAGATATATAATAATTTAGTAATTAATTTAGCCCACAGGGTTAGCTGACTTGGTAGAGCTCTGGGTGGTCGTCTGAGATATTCAGGTTTGATTCCCTTGCAGGATAGTTCATTTGTCTACAGTCATTTTCCTTCCTCTCTTGTGTCATGTGAGAAGTCAAGCAAGTTAGTACGGGTCTATAATTTATTCCAAGAAACCTAGTTTGGTCAAATGAGTAGAAATGAATTTATATTCAGGCCTAATGGTTGAAACTATGGTAATAATGTGATATTATATTGTTTCAGGACTTGCCAAATCTTCGCAATGTGAAGATACTTACTGCTACATCAAACTATATAACAAGCTTGAAGGACTTGAACAATCTGAAAGGAACACCCTTACAGGAACTTACTTTGGCGGGAAATCCAGTTTCTTTTGAGATGTATTACAGACAAAAGTATGTATGAAATAATGAGCAGATATTTCTGAAGCATATTCTTTCAAGTTATAACTTTTCTCTGTCTTGATTTTCTTTCAACAGAGAGTTGGCAATTATGCCTACATCCAAAGATTAATACTGTCATCTTAGTGTCAATAACTAGTATGGATTAATTCCATAGTTAGCTCCTTAAAAACCATGATTACAATATTATAATCTATGTTTCCTTCCTTTCTTTCCTTCATTCATTTGTTTGTTTATGTGTTTGTTCATTCATTCGTTTGTTTATTTGTTTTTTTTCCATTAAACCATTCATCCCTTCTTTAGTTTATTTAGATGTTTGTTCCTTCTATTATTTATATATATTGTATTGCGAGTCTCTTTTGTCCTGTCTTCCATTTTTCCTCAGTTACTTCACTCCCTGACTCCTTCATTTCTTTAACTGCTTCCTCCTGAACCCCGTCCCTTCTTCCCTAAAGTGTCTCCTTGTCTCTTGATCTAATCCTTTCAAATGTTTTCTGTTCACTGAATTGTGGCTAGCTTGTATGATTCCTTGAGTATTTCTTGAAATATGCTTCAAGTAACTGCTTTCATTTCTTCCAGTATTTCCTTATTCACTTGTCTCGCATTACCACCATCCTCCTAGATATCATTTACATATTTATAGGTTTGCACATTCATTGTTTCAGGGTGTTTAACACATTACCCAACCTACAACTGTTGGATGGCATACCAAAGCTGCATGAAGACACAATTGCTATCGATGACGAAAACCCAGAAGAGAGTTCCCGATGTACAATTCTGTAAAGTTAGACCGAAAAAAGTAAAGAGTGGTATAAAACTATGGTAACTGCATCTTTACCAAAGTTTAGTTATGACAATTTTGCTCTGAACCCTTGAAGGGCAGACGATGATGCAAATGGACATTAATTTGCATATGCGAACCCTACAATCAAAATTACAATGTATTAAGATTCACTCTTAAAGGTAGATAGTCTAATTTTCTATCGAAATATGTCAAGTTATATTTCTTTAGAAAAACGGGATGTTAATACCTTCTTACAAACATACTCTGAATCATTGAATTCAGACGTTCCTTAATAGTTTCTGGGAACTGCAAAACACAAGTTCGATACAAGTATTTCATATGCTAGCAACATTTTGGCTTGTTAGAATTGACTTTTTCTGGTTGTTCTTGTAATATTTATTATAAATTTCAGAGCTGGGCTCTGTATCTTTTGTCTGGTACAATCAACTGTAGTATTTATCATTACATAGCGTTTGTTATTATAAATTTTTTTTATCTGGAGTTTGTAATTCTATATACCACATTTAATATTGCATTTAGTTTCATATATTATTTTTATTGCATGTGCACAATTGATATTGACTGCATTTACTTTTGTTATACTATTCAGGTCGTTGTTATTCAGCTGTAATTATTGTTAGCTCACTTTAGTACAATGTGCTCGTGGTGAATTTTTCTGATCACCTTGCGTCCTTTGTCATCCTCTATCAACAATTGTATTAATGCTGTTTGAGTGAATTACTGAGCAGTTTTAAACAAAATACTGTAAACTTGGATAATTTTGCATATCCAAAAGTTCGCGAATTGCCAATTCCTGACTTTGCGAGCGGAATTGTTTGCAAATCGCCGAAACTACTTTGATACATAATATCTGCACGTCATAACAATCACTATTATATAATCAATAGTAGGGCAGGCAGTGACTATGTGGTACCGAACTCCCTAAGTAGCTACATGGTGCGTAGACAAAAATATACTGCAGTGAATGTTGAAATTTTTCCACCTCGCAAAGTTTACCACTTATACAGTTCACCAGCAAACTGAAGAGTTTTTGGGGATTGAATACGGGACCCCAAAAATATGAGAAATTTTGTGTCTTTAAAGATGACTTGGAGAATTTTGAGCAAACTTAAATAATCAGTGTCTCTCTTCCTTGTACTGTTTTCTGACCAAAGTTAATTTGTTTTTAAGAAATGTGGAATGTCCCAGCCTGATGATATGAAAAAATTTCTTTTTTTAGAGGGGGTTTTCAAATTGGGGAAAATAACATACTACTTTAGCACAGGAATAGTACCTGTAAGTGGCCTCAAACATGTCCTGTACATTAAATGTAAATAATTTAAATCATCTCAGTCAATTAGATAATGGGCAAAATTGCTGATGAAGCAACAGAGTTATGGCCCTTGAATTAGTTAAAATTGCCTCATTTTACATTGTTAAACATGAGAGGTTACATTTATGCATGCAGCATCTTCAGTATAGCTCAACACATTACACATTATATATAGTACATAGATTCCTTTCCATTTGTCACACATTTTAGAGTTTTAATAACATATTTTCTGTCTATGATATTTCTGTTGAGTGTATATTTCCTCAGATTACATGTATTGTCATATTTTAGAATTCCAAGATCTTTTAAATAAAGATATAAACCTTGCCTTATGAATAAATCTTGCCTCATGTTTCATTGTGTGAGGTAGTAACATAAATACATATATTGTGTATATCATGTGAGATGTTTTTGTTACTTCACATTCGGCGTTACTTTGAAAACTTATTGACCAGCCCTCACCTTTTCAGTTTAGCTACTACTTAATGAACATCCCTAACTGCTGCAGTATTTGAAAATATCGTCGAGTTTTTACTTGCTATTTACTAAACTTAATGGTAAAATGAGGTGATTATATAACAGGTTGCTTTAAATAACTGGTGTTGAATTATATGTATTTTTGTATATTAAAATTGACCAATGCTATTCCAGGAAAATCTGTTCGGGGAGTAGGAACAAGGACCCATCAAAAGTACCTTTTTGGGGGGTCAAAATCTGTTGGTAGGGGGGTTAAACATATTTTTCGACTGTCGTTCCTACCCTGCTGGGGAGCTGGCGCTTTGGATAAGCCAATCATGTTATATTTTTGTTTGGAATAATTTTAGAGCAATATATGTGATATCAAGATTTGTATGTTTTCATACTTCTATTTTTATCACCCCAGTACATTCCCTCCATGTGGTGTCTGTTTCTTTTGATAAAATATTGTTGTTAAATATAGTTCTAAGCATTCTGGAAATGCATATATGTAGATATTTTTTACGCAAATAAAATATTTTCCTTTATATTTCTTGTTATTTTTGACTTTGTAGCTTCATTGAAATGCCATATTTTGTAGCTGAAATGTGTAAAAACAATATCTTAATTCCATTGTCATTCTTAAAGGGTCTGTTTAAATAAAAGTCCAGATGACCAGACAGTCCCAAGCCCCTGTGGCAGTCAGTAGTATACACAGGAGATTGTCACTGGTTCTCTACCTTTATCCCTTCTAGAGTTCTCTCCCTTTATCCCAAGCAAAGTTGATGTGTAAATTGTATTATATATAAAAGGAGAGAACCTTCTATTTTCTTCTGTAGTACATGTTTATATAGTACTGTATACATAAACTATGGAACGGAGAAAGGGAGATAACTCGAGAAGATATAAATTATGCAAGTGTGCTTTATCTCGGCTGTCTTGTATACAATCGTGTACTACTTAAAATGTTGTATGTATAACTCAAATTCGCTATTTCTTTCATTATCGTGTTTACCTAAATATCGATTATAGGGGTGTTGTATAAAACCTATTCATCCGTTCATAGTTTTAAGCAACCTACCCGCCCTATACCCAATCTAATGGATAGATCGATAATGAAAGCCTTATCGAATTGGGTTTATATGTATTTTTAGTTAGTTGATGTTAGCTTGTGTTTGTTATTATATACAATCCAGTAATAATACTCTATAATAAGATTACAACTGACGGTGAGAATGGGATCTGTAAAAAATGGTAAAACATTTGACTTGGAACACCTGTCATATTTCTATGTGGATTTTTAACAATATTATGCTTAATGGTCGAAAACCTTCCGTAAAAGTTCGATACGCTTTGAACTGCTGATACCTCCTTCCCGTCCTACACACCACTTCCATTACACCGTTGTTTTCGGGGTTTTGTAGTCTTTTATTGCTCCCCATGCCACAGCTTTATAGGTTAATATTATGCCCCCCCTTTCCTTTTTCTTAAAATAATGACGTAACATAATGATATGTTACGCTCCCCCACAGCTCTTTGATTCCACTGCCGTAACATTCACACGCTGGTGATTATGAAGGTATCGGAATGAGCGCCCGATGCTACAGGAGAGTATGGGATATAAGTGTCGAGGCCCTCATATATACATTGCTTTCCTTGTTCTTCTATTTCTCACATTTTGTATTCAATCCTGCGTGTAGAGCTGTGCTGTTTAATTTGTCACGGTCTTGGCTTAGTAGGTGACCGTAAATCATGTACTTTACATGAACAAAGAGAACACACATGATGTATACCGTATTGTTATGTCAATTACGTGACACAAAGTTTCACCGAAACGATTCATTATAGTTTTAAACATTACAATATATTTCCGCTCTCCACCTCAATCGAAACAAATTGCTTTTGTCAACGGTAGAATAGCTCAAATAGATCATTTGCACTTAATTGGTATGTATTTGATGTGCCCCTACTTTACTCCATCAGGCCTATGATTCTATTTTCTCCTGGTGTAGACAGTCGCCGAACCACTAGTGCACAACTTCACATTCTACAATACATTCTTATAAAGTTTGAAGACCGTTTGTCCCTGTCTGTTTATTTTCTACAAAGCAAGCCGTTTTATGTTATTGTCTAGAGTATGATCTGTAATGTAATCATTTGAACTCGTATCTTGTGGTTGAAAAATAAAAATTGTCGGAAATACTTTTTGTTACTAAAGACTAGAAGTAGGTACACGTATGGATACCTAAAATTTCGGTACGTGATGCGGTTCATATAGACATCTGATCAGGGAAGCACAATTCAACATTATTTAAATGTTTTGTGTGCCTCGTATTCCCAATATTTAAAAAGATCTTAGTCATACTTTACACAGAGACACATACACTCACTTTGTCATCCACTTTTGAACTTCTTCCCTCACGTTACTTCCGATGTCTATTTTTAAAAAAGCCTCGTGACATTCAATAATAAAAAGGATCACCCATGTAAGATCCTCTATGTAGTATGCATATGTCGCAATAAATGTGTAAACATTTTCCAAAATCAGTAAACACACATATCACCAATGTCGAGATCAAGGTCAGGACACACATGTTGTGTTTATATGTTAATTAAACAATACATTTTAAAATGAAAAGATTGAGCACATAGCAGGTAAGGTCATCATTCATATATCCAGACAAAAGAGAAGGCAGAGAAGAGAATACAGACACAGAGATGATATACATGAACAAGATTGGAAGAATCAGGACACTGAAATCAAAGTTTACCACATCGTCAATGTGCTCAAAACATGAATTCATATGTCCACGATATCGGACTGAACGACACACACAGCGAAATAAAGTAAAAACTCATTCTTCATGATAAAAAAATCATTTGATCGATTTCACAATGACGTTTGCATAAATAAACTCACATCACTGCCGAGACAAGTCGCGCCTTGTCACTTGATATATTAATGGAAATGAATAGCGATACATTGTACTAACTTGTCTGTCAAATGTGATTGATAATCAAACATATGTTAAAACTACTAGAGATGTATAAGTAAATATGGGCGAAAGGTCACCATAAATTAGTAGCGACAATATTATCCATTAAACTCAGGTAAGTAAAATTCTAAGGTTCACTTCTGTAACAAGTGTTGGTCGTGTGGCCTTAACTATCATTAATGTTGCTTTAAAGATGTATCTGGCTCATCTGAATATAAATTGTTTAAATTGGCTTCATCCAGTATTGTTATTGTATTGGCTAAAACATCTTATTTAAGAAGCCTTGCAATATATAACTGTTTGAAAATATATTTTTTGCTATATTACTAACAGACAAAACTTGTAAAGTAGCCCGATTGTTAAAAAAATGGAAGTGTTTTTAATTTAATGATGTACACACATCTGTCTTCAACAAATACGGATCAATACGTTATGAGTTCATTCTTTGTTAATGCATGTTTTATTGATGTTTTAACTATAGGAAATCTATTTTTTAAGTTTTTTAGGTAAACAAATGATTTTTGTGCATAATATTACTTTAAGCCACACATTATTCCTAACTAATGTAAACATTTATTCATTTACACTTTAAGTATCTTATGTCTTATAAGTCAGATACAATAATGTTGTCTCACAGATGTAAGAAGACGTTTTGCTATGACCATTTTCCTTCGGCTTTGCCTTGGATAAGCATGAATTGTTGGTTAACCGTATGAATCCCCTTTGAAATAGGCGACACTTTTGAAATAAAATTAGTATTGTGTATATTGATTGTTATATACAAAACTGGAATCAGCAACTACAAGAATCAAGTAGATGCCATTATTATAATCTTTTTAAAACATTGTTAAACACTGAAAGATACCTTACAGCGGAGATGCCTGTTAAGTATAGATTAGCCATGTCGAGGATTCGTTGTTCTAGTCACAAGTTAAATGTAGAGACTGGTAGACACAGTAACATTCCTTTTGAGGCAAGAACTTGTCAATTTTGTTCTCGAAATCATCACAGCAATATAGTTGAAAGCGAGTGTCATGTTTTCTTTCAATGTGAAAGGTTTAATAGTGTTCGTGATCAGTACCTTTTCAATTGGTACACTTCCAATAGCACTTTACTGGATTTCTACAATATTCTCTCATCAAACAATGACAACACTATTTTCAGAACTTCCCTCTATGTAGATAAATTGTTGAGTCACTTTCAATAGCAACTTTATTAATTGAACATGACTGAATGTATAAATACATGCTTTTGTTTTATCAATTACAGTATTAAAACATTATAAATATCATCTGATAGCATACATATAAAACGCTCTTTTAATGAACTACTAGTCTGCATACACATACAAAAAACCGTTATCGTAGCTGTCCTTGAGAGTTTAATATATTGTAATCTTATTGGACACAACTGTTGACATATTGTATATTGTTGCACATGAATGTATTGTTGTGTATTTTGGGCCGGGCCTATATTACTTTAAATAAACTTTGAATACGTAAATGTATACGTAAAACATAAATTACCACACTTTTAAAACATTTAACTATTACATGTAGTGCAATCAAATTCACCTTTCCTCTTTTTTAACTAATGCACAAACGTGACAATTATACCGCCCGGTACACGTCTGCGCATGTTACCATTGATATCAATCTATCAAACAACAATTATAATACATCTAAATTGTTTCAACAGTTTTCATCAAATATATATTATTCTGATCTATGTTTTATGGTGGAGTGTTTCTGCCGTAAGGTAACTAGTCAAGCTTCGAAAACAGATTCACGTTTGCTAGATAATTATCTGGACATGTAGGTAGATATCTATATAATTATCTCGTTATCTAGTTAGTGTTCGCGATGATAAACATCTTTAGCCCCAAGTTAGAGCTAGATCTTGCAATCATCGGCGACCTGAAAGCTTGGCGATTGTCACCGACTGTCTGCGACTAGTTCCGAAACAATTGTAGCTGTCACATTAAGACTCGGTCACAATGAAACCCACGGTAATTTTGTCGTACGAAATATACATTTTTCTGTCGTGGTTAAATTTCGTAGGCCATGAACAGTGGTGTGGAAGTGGTCAAATTAAATTTTAGATTCTAACACGACTGGAACAGACAGTGAAGGCAGAAATGTAAGTGGTTATGTCGCAGGTCTGTCGTCCGACAGTCGCAGGACAACCTGCGATAGTTGTGATCTGTCGTGGATCATTATCATGTGAACATGTCGTGTTTAGCATGTATGACATGTCTTTTTCGTAGGAATGTCGTGTGAATGTCGTAAAATTGTCGTACGATATAAACACGACACACGACACTAGGAAGACAAACGTCGATGAAACAGTCGTGGCATGAAATAGGATAGTCCGAATTTCAAGCCACGACAGATTGTCCGGGGTAAGACACCTTATTCTTACGACTGCCAATTGAACGATCATCCGCGACCTGTCATATATCGTATGATAACTGACTACTTCAATGACTTATGGTGATTCGATTAAGTTTAACGTTATTAAACGTAATTTCCGAATGGACAAATTATTTTCGTGCAAATTTTTTCACGAGAAATAAAACATTTCGCGAACAGTTTTATTAATATACGACAATCAAGTTTTTGCAAACACTTTTTTACTTTTCACGAAAGATTGTCTTTCGCAAAAAACTGTTATTTCTATCTGCATGCTGAAATTGACAAAGCAGTATCGTTTACTTTATGTAACTATTTAACAGTATATCAAATCAAAATGGTCGTTAACTGAAATATTCCGACAAAATATGCCAAATGATAATCTGGGCAAGTGTCTGAAAAAATCTGCCACCGTCGACTCGTGTTGCTAGGTATTATACATTAATTCATTTTAGCAAATAAAATTGTTTTCTGATCGTAGTTCGGGACAATATCGGGGATGTTGATTGAGATAAGATATTTATGAGTCGGAAGAAATGCGAATAAAAACTAGAAAACCGGATAGTTATCTAGGTATTTATGTAGCAAACGCAAATCTGTTTGCGATTCGTAATAGGTTACTTCAAGAAGTGTGCCACCATAACTCTAACCTTAACAGGTTACTGGCAATAGTGTGGCACCATAACTCTAACCTTAACATGTTACTGGCAATAGTGTGGCACCATAATTCTTACCTCAACAGGTTAATGACAGAAGTGTGCCACCATAATTCTAACCTCAACAGGTTAATGCCAGAAGTGTGCCACCATAACTCTAACCTCAACAGGTTAATGCCAGAAGTGTGCCACCATAATTCTAACCTCAACAGGTTAATGCCAGAAGTGTGCCACCATAATTCTAACCTCAACAGATTAATGCCAGAAGTGTACCACCATAATTCTAACCTCAACAGGTTAATGCCAGAAGTGTGCCACCATAATTCTAACCTCAACAGGTTAATGCCAGAAGTGTACCACCATAATTCTAACCTCAACAGGTTAATGCCAGAAGTGTACCACCAGAATTCTAACCTCAACAGGTTAATGCCAGAAATGTGCCATCATAATTCGAACCTTAACAGGTTAATGACAGAAGTGTGCCACCATAAATCTAACCTTAACATGCTAATGGCAGAAGTGTGCCACCATAAATCTAACCTTAACATGATAATGGCAGAAGTGTGCCACCATAAATCTAACCTTAACATGCTAATGACAGAAGTGTGCCACCATAATTCTAACCTTAACATGCTAATGGCAGAAGTGTGCCACCATAAATCTAACCTTAACATGATAATGACAGAAGTGTGCCA
The DNA here is from genome assembly GCA_032209605.1 of Mactromeris polynyma. Lineage (NCBI taxonomy): Eukaryota > Metazoa > Mollusca > Bivalvia > Venerida > Mactridae > Mactromeris > Mactromeris polynyma. The sequence goes on along the minus strand of JASFXZ010000019.1, from coordinate 9,011,696 downwards.
CCATAATTCTAACCTTAACATGATAATGGCAGAAGTGTGCCATCATAATTCTAACCTTAACATGATAATGACAGAAGTGTGCCACCATAAATCTAACCTTAACATGCTAATGGCAGAAGTGTACCACCATAAATCTAACATAACCACGCTAATGGCAGAAGTGTGTCACCATAATTATAACCTTAAAAGGTTAATGCCAGAAGTGTCCCACCATAAATCTAACCTCAACATGATAATGGCAGAAGTGTGCCACCATAAATCTAACCTTAACATGATAATGGCAGAAGTGTGCCACCATAAATCTAACCTTAACATGCTAATGACAGAAGTGTGCCACCATAATTCTAACCTTAACATGCTAATGGCAGAAGTGTGCCACCATAAATCTAACCTTAACATGATAATGACAGAAGTGTGCCACCATAATTCTAACCTTAACATGATAATGGCAGAAGTGTGCCACCATAATTCTTGCTCTGTAGAATAATAACGGGACGGCCACAGGTACATTTGTTGCACTCGTTTGTATTGTTTTTGCTCCTTATGTCAAATCGTCTCTCCAACCGTTATGTCCAAATTGTTAACAGATATAAGATTTGTTTTTGTGTAACATATGCGATCGAATAATTTTATGCGATTTTAAATAATCCATTCTTCCGAAAAACAGTAGATCACAAAATATAAAGGACGTTAATATACTGGGCGGAAGTGCTAACCCGACATTACTACTTCACATAGTTTCTAAAATGCTACTGGCTGAATCTCCAGTTAATTACGATAGCAGTAAGCTATTACATATAGGATTCAAAAGAATTTAGCAATCGGGAACAATCTATATCAACATAAAAATCAAAATCACATTCATTGTATCAGATATATTTGTTATTTGATATATGTGTGAGTCTCAAAATACGAATGGTGGGTTCGCTCCTTTGACCAGTATCGCTTAATAGCGCATGTCTCACAACAAAACACTGCCCCTATTATCATCAAGGTAAGATAAAAATAAAAATACGTACCGTAACTTTGACGTGCACCATAATGATCAATCTTGTCGATGACTGAGCTCGGCTTTAATGGATGTGTTTGTGGCAATTGATGAATTGGACAGAAGTACAATATAAACCCATTTTCTTCGAAGATGATTTTCAGTTTCTGAAAATATATCTTTGATACAATCGTTGGTTGGCTTATCCGAAAACATGAAACTGTTGGTGATATTCTTGTTGGTGGCAACGTTAGTTAGTTCCGACGCCTGTAAGTTTTCCAAAATAATTCATATACATTTTGTTTTTGAAATTTTCGTATTAATTCCATTATTTTTGTTCACCTAATCTATTTTGTACAAACCAAATCTGTTTACATTTTTATTAGGGATGTCAATATTCGGTTATTTTGCTAACCAGTTAACCGTTTAATCTTCCGAATATGACATTCGATACGTGTTTCGTATGTTGTCGTGTATATGATTGAGTCTGTCCCTGTGTGTTCCTCTTAGTCAATTGGTAATGTGTTTGTGTCTCTTCCTGTGTGTGCCTCCTGGTCCATTGGTCATGTGTTTGTGTCTCTTCCTGTGTGTGCCTCCTGGTTCATTGGTAATGTGTTTGTGTCTCTTCCTGGGTGTGCCTCCTGGTCCATTGGTCATGTGTTTGTGTCTCTTCCTGTGTGTGCCTCCCTGTCCATTGGTCATGTGTTTGTGTCTCACCCTGTATGTGCCTCCTGGTCCATTGGCAATGTGTTTGTGTCTCACCCTGTATGTGCCTCCTGGTCCATTGGCAATGTCTTTGTGTCTCTTCCTGTGTGTTCCTCCTGGTCCATTGGCAATGTGTTTGTGTCTCACCCTGTATGACCCTCCTGGTCCCTATTGGTTATGTGATTGTGTCTTTTCCTGTATTTGCCGCCTGGTCCATTGGTAAGGTGTTTGTGTCTCTTTATGTATGTGCCGCCTGGTCCATTGGTAAGGTGTTTGTGTCTCTTTATGTATGTGCCTCCTGGTCCATTGGTAAATGTTTGTGTCTCTCCCTGTGTGTGCCTCCTGGTCCATTGGTAAATGTTTGTGTCTCTCCCTGTGTGTGCCTCCTGGTCCATTGGTAAATGTTTGTGTCTCTCCCTGTGTGTGCCTCCTGGTCCATTGGTAAATGTTTGTGTCTCTCCCTGTGTGTGCCTCCTGGTCCATTGGTAAATGTTTGTGTCTCTCCCTGTGTGTGCCTCCTGGTCCATTGGTAAATGTTTGTGTCTCTCCCTGTGTGTGCCTCCTGGTCCATTGGTAAATGTTTGTGTCTCTCCCTGTGTGTGCCTCCTGGTCCATTGGTAATGTGTTTGTGTCTCTTCATGTATGTCCCTCCTGGTCCATTGGTAAATGTTTGTGTCTCTCCCTGTGTGTGCCTCCTGGTCAATTGGTAATGTGTTTGTGTCTCTCCCTGTGTGTGCCTCCTGGTCAATTGGTAATGTGTTTGTGTCTCTCCCTGTGTGTGCCTCCTGGTCAATTGGTAAATGTTTGTGTCTCTCCCTGTGTGAGCGTCCTGGTCTGATTGGTAATGTGTTTGTGTCTCTCCCTGTGTGAGCCTCCAGGTCAATTGGTAATGTGTTTGTGTCTCTCCCTGTGTGTGCCTCCTGGTCAATTGGTAATGTGTTTGTGTCTCTCCCTGTGTGTGCCTCCTGGTCAATTGGTAAATGTTTGTGTCTCTCCCTGTGTGAGCGTCCTGGTCTGATTGGTAATGTGTTTGTGTCTCTCCCTGTGTGAGCCTCCAGGTCAATTGGTAATGTGTTTGTGTCTCTCCCTGTGTGTGCCTCCTGGTCTGATTGGTAATGTGTTTGTGTCTCTCCCTGTGTGAGCCTCCTGGTCTGATTGGTAATGTGTTTGTGTCTCTCCCTGTGTGAGCCTCCTGGTCTGATTGGTAATGTGTTTGTGTCTCTACTTGTGTGAGCCCCCTGGTCAATTGGTAATGTGTTTGTGTCTCTACCTGTGTGAGCCTCCTGGTCAATTGGTAATGTGTTTGTGTCTCTACCTGTGTGAGCCTCCTGGTCAATTGGTAATGTGTTTGTGTCTCTACCTGTGTGAGCCTCCTGGTCAATTGGTAATGTGTTTGTGTCTCTACCTGTGTGAGCCTCCTGGTCAATTGGTAATGTGTTTGTGTCTCTTCCTGTGTGAGCCTCCTGGTCAATTGGTAATGTGTGTGTGTCTCTTCCTGTGTGAGCCTCCTGGTCTGATTGGTAATGTGTTTGTGTCTCTTCCTGTGTGTGCCTCCTGGTTCATTGTTAATGTGTTTGTGTCTCTTCCTGTTTGATCCTCCTGGTCCATTGTTAATGTGTTTGTGTCTCATCCTGTTTGATCCTCCTGGTCCATTGTTAATGTGTTTGTGTCTCTTCCTGTTTGATCCTCCTGGTCCATTGTTAATGTGTTTGTGTCTCATCCTGTTTGATCCTCCTGGTCCATTGTTAATGTGTTTGTGTCTCTTCCTGTTTGATCCTCCTGGTCCATTGTTAATGTGTTTGTGTCTCTTCATGTTTGATCCTCCTGGTCCATTGTTAATGTGTTTGTGTCTCTTCATGTTTGATCCTCCTGGTCCATTGTTAATGTGTTTGTGTCTCTTCCTGTTTGATCCTCCTGGTCCATTGTTAATGTGTTTGTGTCTCATCCTGTTTGATCCTCCTGGTCCATTGTTAATGTGTTTGTGTCTCTTCCTGTTTGATCCTCCTGGTCCATTGTTAATGTGTTTGTGTCTCATCCTGTTTGATCCTCCTGGTCCATTGTTAATGTGTTTGTGTCTCTTCCTGTTTGATCCTCCTGGTCCATTGTTAATGTGTTTGTGTCTCTTCATGTTTGATCCTCCTGGTCCATTGTTAATGTGTTTGTGTCTCTTCATGTTTGATCCTCCTGGTCCATTGTTAATGTGTTTGTGTCTCTTCCTTTTTGATCCTCCTGGTCCATTGTTAATGTGTTTGTGTCTCTTCATGTTTGATCCTCCTGGTCCATTGTTAATGTGTTTGTGTCTCTTCATGTTTGATCCTCCTGGTCCATTGTTAATGTGTTTGTGTCTCTTCCTGTTTGATCCTCCTGGTCCATTGTTAATGTGTTTGTGTCTCATCCTGTTTGATCCTCCTGGTCCATTGTTAATGTGTTTGTGTCTCTTCATGTTTGATCCTCCTGGTCCATTGTTAATGTGTTTGTGTCTCTTCCTGTTTGATCCTCCTGGTCCATTGTTAATGTGTTTGTGTCTCTTCCTGTTTGATCCTCCTGGTTCATTGGTAATGTGTTTGTGTCTCATCCTGTTTGATCCTCCTGGTCCATTGTTAATGTGTTTGTGTCTCTTCCTGTTTGATCCTCCTGGTCCATTGTTAATGTGTTTGTGTCTCATCCTGTTTGATCCTCCTGGTCCATTGTTAATGTGTTTGTGTCTCATCCTGTTTGATCCTCCTGGTCCATTGTTAATGTGTTTGTGTCTCATCCTGTTTGACCCTCCTGGTCCATTGTTAATGTGTTTGTGTCTCTTCCTGTTTGATCCTCCTGGTCCATTGTTAATGTGTTTGTGTCTCTTCATGTTTGATCCTCCTGGTCCATTGTTAATGTGTTTGTGTCTCTTCCTGTTTGATCCTCCTGGTCCATTGTTAATGTGTTTGTGTCTCATCCTGTTTGACCCTCCTGGTCCATTGTTAATGTGTTTGTGTCTCTTCCTGTTTGATCCTCCTGGTCCATTGTTAATGTGTTTGTGTCTCTTCATGTTTGATCCTCCTGGTCCATTGTTAATGTGTTTGTGTCTCTTCCTGTTTGATCCTCCTGGTCCATTGTTAATGTATTTGTGTCTCATCCTGTTTGACCCTCCTGGTCCATTGTTAATGTGTTTGTGTCTCATCCTGTTTGATCCTCCTGGTCCATTGTTAATGTGTTTGTGTCTCTTCCTGTTTGATCCTCCTGGTCCATTGTTAATGTGTTTGTGTCTCTTCATGTTTGATCCTCCTGGTCCATTGTTAATGTGTTTGTGTCTCTTCATGTTTGATCCTCCTGGTCCATTGTTAATGTGTTTGTGTCTCTTCCTGTTTGATCCTCCTGGTCCATTGTTAATGTGTTTGTGTCTCATCCTGTTTGATCCTCCTGGTCCATTGTTAATGTGTTTGTGTCTCATCCTGTTTGATCCTCCTGGTCCATTGTTAATGTGTTTGTGTCTCTTCCTGTTTGATCCTCCTGGTCCATTGTTAATGTGTTTGTGTCTCATCCTGTTTGACCCTCCTGGTCCATTGTTAATGTGTTTGTGTCTCATCCTGTTTGATCCTCCTGGTCCATTGTTAATGTGTTTGTGTCTCTTCCTGTTTGATCCTCCTGGTCCATTGTTAATGTGTTTGTGTCTCTTCCTGTTTGACCCTCCTGGTCCATTGTTAATGTGTTTGTGTCTCATCCTGTTTGATCCTCCTGGTCCATTGTTAATGTGTTTGTGTCTCTTCCTGTTTGATCCTCCTGGTCCATTGTTAATGTGTTTGTGTCTCTTCATGTTTGACCCTCCTGGTCCATTGTTAATGTGTTTGTGTCTCTTCATGTTTGATCCTCCTGGTCCATTGTTAATGTGTTTGTGTCTCATCCTGTTTGATCCTCCTGGTCCATTGTTAATGTGTTTGTGTCTCTTCCTGTTTGATCCTCCTGGTCCATTGTTAATGTGTTTGTGTCTCTTCCTGTTTGATCCTCCTGGTCCATTGTTAATGTGTTTGTGTCTCTTCCTGTTTGATCCTCCTGGTCCATTGTTAATGTGTTTGTGTCTCTTCCTGTTTGATCCTCCTGGTCCATTGTTAATGTGTTTGTGTCTCTTCCTGTTTGATCCTCCTGGTCCATTGTTAATGTGTTTGTGTCTCTTCATGTTTGATCCTCCTGGTCCATTGTTAATGTGTTTGTGTCTCTTCCTGTTTGATCCTCCTGGTCCATTGTTAATGTGTTTGTGTCTCTTCCTGTTTGATCCTCCTGGTCCATTGTTAATGTGTTTGTGTCTCTTCATGTTTGACCCTCCTGGTCCATTGTTAATGTGTTTGTGTCTCTTCCTGTTTGATCCTCCTGGTCCATTGTTAATGTGTTTGTGTCTCTTCATGTTTGATCCTCCTGGTCCATTGTTAATGTGTTTGTGTCTCTTCCTGTTTGATCCTCCTGGTCCATTGTTAATGTGTTTGTGTCTCATCCTGTTTGACCCTCCTGGTCCATTGTTAATGTGTTTGTGTCTCTTCCTGTTTGATCCTCCTGGTCCATTGTTAATGTGTTTGTGTCTCATCCTGTTTGACCCTCCTGGTCCATTGTTAATGTGTTTGTGTCTCTTCATGTTTGATCCTCCTGGTCCATTGTTAATGTGTTTGTGTCTCATCCTGTTTGATCCTCCTGGTCCATTGTTAATGTGTTTGTGTCTCTTCCTGTTTGACCCTCCTGGTCCATTGTTAATGTGTTTGTGTCTCATCCTGTTTGATCCTCCTGGTCCATTGTTAATGTGTTTGTGTCTCATCCTGTTTGATCCTCCTGGTCCATTGTTAATGTGTTTGTGTCTCTTCCTGTTTGATCCTCCTGGTCCATTGTTAATGTGTTTGTGTCTCTTCCTGTTTGATCCTCCTGGTCCATTGTTAATGTGTTTGTGTCTCATCCTGTTTGATCCTCCTGGTCCATTGTTAATGTGTTTGTGTCTCTTCCTGTTTGATCCTCCTGGTCCATTGTTAATGTGTTTGTGTCTCATCCTGTTTGATCCTCCTGGTCCATTGTTAATGTGTTTGTGTCTCTTCCTGTTTGATCCTCCTGGTCCATTGTTAATGTGTTTGTGTCTCTTCCTGTTTGATCCTCCTGGTCCATTGTTAATGTGTTTGTGTCTCATCCTGTTTGATCCTCCTGGTCCATTGTTAATGTGTTTGTGTCTCTTCATGTTTGATCCTCCTGGTCCATTGTTAATGTGTTTGTGTCTCTTCCTGTTTGATCCTCCTGGTCCATTGTTAATGTGTTTGTGTCTCTTCCTGTTTGATCCTCCTGGTCCATTGTTAATGTGTTTGTGTCTCATCCTGTTTGATCCTCCTGGTCCATTGTTAATGTGTTTGTGTCTCTTCCTGTTTGATCCTCCTGGTCCATTGTTAATGTGTTTGTGTCTCATCCTGTTTGATCCTCCTGGTCCATTGTTAATGTGTTTGTGTCTCTTCATGTTTGATCCTCCTGGTCCATTGTTAATGTGTTTGTGTCTCTTCCTGTTTGATCCTCCTGGTCCATTGTTAATGTGTTTGTGTCTCTTCCTGTTTGATCCTCCTGGTCCATTGTTAATGTGTTTGTGTCTCATCCTGTTTGATCCTCCTGGTCCATTGTTAATGTGTTTGTGTCTCTTCCTGTTTGATCCTCCTGGTCCATTGTTAATGTGTTTGTGTCTCATCCTGTTTGATCCTCCTGGTCCATTGTTAATGTGTTTGTGTCTCTTCCTGTTTGATCCTCCTGGTCCATTGTTAATGTGTTTGTGTCTCATCCTGTTTGATCCTCCTGGTCCATTGTTAATGTGTTTGTGTCTCATCCTGTTTGATCCTCCTGGTCCATTGTTAATGTGTTTGTGTCTCTTCCTGTTTGATCCTCCTGGTCCATTGTTAATGTGTTTGTGTCTCTTCCTGTTTGATCCTCCTGGTCCATTGTTAATGTGTTTGTGTCTCATCCTGTTTGATCCTCCTGGTCCATTGTTAATGTGTTTGTGTCTCTTCCTGTTTGATCCTCCTGGTCCATTGTTAATGTGTTTGTGTCTCATCCTGTTTGATCCTCCTGGTCCATTCCCTTCCCTGCTCCACATTAAATAGTTTTATTTTATCGACGTGTTTAATATGCAATTTTTCATACTTTATGATAAACATATTTTAATTCCTTATTTATTGTTCGTAAGTGCTGGTTGACAATACAGGAACACTTGTTAAGCCAATTTTTTGCATATGAATATGAAGTTATTGAATTGTACGATGTTTCGCCTACATGAGTCGTAGTGTTTATTTATAAATGCTTATTTGTGTCTATTATTTACAAACGTTTTCTAGGCCTGGGTATTTTTGTATCATAAATACGGTTTCACAAAATCATTTCGGATAATGCCTATTTTTCATTCATTTTGAAACATTTTTAAAGCTATTTAAGGAATGAATGTGCATAACTTACTTATAATTTGTGTTTTCAGATTACAGATGGCGTCCAAGTAGTAAGTTTTATCTTCATTATCATTATAAAATAATTATTGATATCATTAAATACCATCGATTTTTTCAAAATTATCGCTGTACTTGTTATTTTAATATTATTTTCATCGTTATTTTTATCATTATCAATAATTATAATTTCATCATTTTATAACAATTAAATTTGTCATTAACATTGTTATCATTATAATTTAATTATTATTATAGTTGTTATCATTTTTAACATTATTACTAATATCAGCGTTATCATTATCTTTATTATTATTGATAATATTATAATTATCAGTATTGTTATTATCATTATAATATTTAGACTATTGTCTTGACAGTTTACGCATCAATTCAGATATCTATGTTATTAGGAATACTGAATAGATATTCAAGAGCCAAATGATTTCCACATACGATAGTAAACAATCAACAATAAGAAATAGGGTCTATAAAACGAACATCACATTTAAATATATTTAGTCAAATATGTCCATGTCTGTTCATCATCAAGTCTTAACATTGCACGGTTACCTTTGATCGCAAGTATTATGTTTAAAATGTTTTTTTCGAGTCGTTCACGATAAATCTCGCATGAAATCGGAATACTCTTCTCGATTGTGTGCAAAGAAGGAAATACAAACTGCCATCGCGGAAGGAGATTTGGGTTTTTGTTCTAAGAACAAAGACAATATTTCTGAAGCGGGGCCAAAATGTGACTAAAGTACACTGAAACCTCAATAATACGACCACCCTTGAAGCCAGGTCTTATTATTGAGGTTGTCTTAATATTAAGGTTGAATAAAGAACAAAATAGGGAAAATGAACTTGAAAAATGTATTCTTAATTTTAAGATGGTCTGATTATTGAGGTGGTCTTTAAGTGAGGTTTTTACTGTATAGTATATTAAAATTAAAATCAATTCAAGTGTAGCCTCAAAATATACGTGTTCTCAAATAGTAATTATTATATTGTATATTATAAAATTATAATTTCACAAACTTTTACAAAGGTATATTGATATATTTGTTTCATGGATGTTTAACAACAATTGTTTTATTTTGAATATAGAACGTATTCTGTTATGATTCTTGTGTTGGTACACGTAGCACTAAACATTCTAAAGTCTACTACCATTTGATCTTAGTCTAGTATTGCATTTACTAAGCATACTATGTAATCAAACATATATTGTTATGTGAAGTATATAATAAAACGATGCAATGTAGACAGTCACAATGTCTGTTTATTTGTATATTGAGTATTTCGGGCCGGTGACCATAACTACCTTAAATACATGTTTTGAGTTGAGTTGATTTGAGTAATCCGCTCCTTCTGTCAATGAACAGTGACGTTTTATAAAGCGTATCCGAAAATGATTTACACCTTTTTTTCGGCACAACCGTATTAACATGGTTTTGCAATTTGCATATCAGTGTTGTGTTAACCAATCGAACCTTACGTTAACCACCAAGGCAATTTCTCTTCAACCAAACAACGTTTGTAACCTTGACGCGGATTGGTTTACTTTTCGAGGAAGTGTACGTTACCTTACCGAAATCCACTGAATTTCGGTGAATTTACCGAAAACTTTTTTGGATCTGGAGTGAACAGCAAGCGTAACATATCGGCATTTTTTTATGTTGCACAACGAATCTTAACCTTGAATTTTTTTTCAAGATATTTCTTGCATGCTTTAAAATATTATGTATACTGTAAATCACTTTATTCTCACGACATGATGAATCGCATGTAGTTTGCGAAATGATGAATTCGCATCTTTCCTCTATCGGGAATTCAAGATTGACGGAAATGGTTTTACTAAAACGCTGCCGAATAACGACTGTCGCTATCATAAAAGAATGACGAATACATGCTGTAGATGTCGTCAAAAACGCTGTCGTTAAGACCTGCCGTCCACTAGGCCCCCGAAGGGTTCCCGAAAGCGGAATGTTTCGGCATGTCTTCGCGATGTTCTGGAACCCTTCCGTGTCCTTCCATAACACTTCTGGAAACCTTCTGGGCACTTCGGGCCTAATCGGGATCGAAAAAACTTTTAAAGTTTTAAAATTTGGACGCCGAATGTTTTATTCGGGACGGCTTCGGGATCTTCGGCAAACCATCGGCAACCATTCGGGACGATCGGGAACCCATCGCCATTAACTCAGCGTCTTCGGAAAGCCTTCTGCGAGGCTTCGTAATATTTTAGCCATCCCGAGCGGTCCCTGAAGGAAGTTGAATCGATGCCGAAAGCTCCCCGAAGACGTCGAGTTAAGAGTTCTGTTTCGCGTATACACGCGGAAGCTATGCCGATCATGTAATGAAAAGATGCCGAATCGTCGCTGAAGACGCCGATTGTCAGCAGATGGATGCCGAGCAGGAGCCGTATTTCCCGAACTATAAAAGAGCGACAGCAGAAGCGATGCCGTCAGTTTGCCGATAGTTTTCGAATTGACAACATCGACATTTTTGTTGTAAATTGAACACTTTATAGTCATGGTGCGAGGCAAGGGCAAGCTACCCAAAAAGAGATTTGGCGTGAAATGTACCAGTCAGCCAGCACCTGAACAATCAAGTTCTGCCAGCCCAAGCTGAGAAGAAAAAAACTATTGGGAATGGCCAGAACTTCATCCTTATACTCTTGAAGCAGGGCAGTACACACTTCTTGGACAAAATGGCATACACTTTCCGCAGCAACACGGAAGTCATACTCAAATGAGGCGTACGTGTCCCCAGATGCCATGTACCTCAACGTCATCGTAAGCTTTATGCCAGCAGAAAGGGTGTTACGGAACCTGGTGTCCTTTTTCTGAATTCGAGGCGTTAGACGCTGGAGTATGTCGTCAAACATTGTTGGCGTGATCCTCAAATACTTTTTGAAGGGGGTGACATCTTCATCTCGGAGTTCCTGCATCAATGCATTGTCCATACTGAAGCATCCTGTCGTCTGTGAGCCGGGGGCGGACCCACCATCGATGACGTCTTCTTCTTCTCTGTCTCAAATACAATGCCAAGGCAAGCATGGCATCCATTTGGGCTTGGATTTGAAACTGAAGTGCAAGGTGAAGGCCTCTAACATTCATAGTGTCCCACTAGCAACTGATAACAAAATAGTAGTTCGGCATCGTTTATATACCCCGACTCCCAAATCGGCAACATTTCAGCATTCTATCGCCAACGATTCGGCAACTCTTCAGCATGTTCTGCAATGTTACCGCAACATTTCCGCACGATCGGGAAACATTCGGGAGCCAATTCCGGAACTTTCGGCATTCTTCCGCGTCACATTCGGCTACTTCGGATAGGTTTCGGCGTTTATACCGCGACCTTTCGTATGCCACTCCGCGAATACATGCCGAACGAGCCCGATGGCAAAGCTTCGCCCATTTATTGATTAATGATCCCGAAAGGTTCCCGAAACTAGCAAAATTTTGTCGACAACCCTTCCGCAAAGCATCGGGGCTGTATTGCACTGTAGTAAACCACTGCATGCAAAATAGCGTACTCAAGCACGATAGTATGGTAACCTGTCAGACTGAAGACATATTTTGACGGAAAATTATTACAAGTTGGGTTTTTGTTGATATATGTTGTTTATTTTAGAAAACTGTATTGACTGTTATGGGCGACGAGTATGGCCAGGTATGCGTTATTACGATGGATGCAACTGGTGCAGATGTAACAAATATGGGGTAAGTATTTTTTACAATATTTTCCATAGCCGGATGTATCAACCTTCTGGGTTATTAACACTGTATTATAAGTTGTATACAAAATGTGTTTGGTTCAATATTCGCCCTTCACATCTTATTGTGTAGATGTTGCCATGCGCCCGTTGAAGAACATGTAAGTACTGGTTTGAACCCAGGAAACATTGGTTTGTTCAATTAATCGCTATTTACACAGGTAAGGGGGCTGACTTAGTCATCTATCTTCGATTACTGTTTACTTCCAATTTGGATGTCACTGCCAGACGCGCAGCCAATGCAAGAAAGAAGATTTGTACAAAAGTAGTTGACAGTAAGACGACAACGTGCATTTAGTCCGGTTTTGAGCGTACCAATCCCGGTACCGGGATAGGTCCGGACAAATTCGAACCGAACTTTATACGCAACTTATGTCAAGGTCAAATTTCAAATTTAGGTCGGGTGTAATGTCTGGTTCAACAGCCAAAGTATTTAATATACAGTCATGAGTTATAAAATCCGGTTTTAAATACAATTTGTCGATATCAATTGTATGTTAGTTTTGCATACTGTCTGCTTGAAAGATTCAAGTGTAGGCAGAACATTTTTTTACAGAATGAGGGAACATGGAAATAATGAAATGTTATAATAATTAGCAAAGTCTGTATGCATTTGTCTATAGGCTGCATGATAAGTATGACGAGTCAATGACTTTGATCTTTCAATATACGCCGGGATAAAGGAATAGCAACTAGAGAATTGACAGTTTTGTAAAACATGACTCATCTTGCGTCAGTTCTTCTGTTCGTCAAAGATCTTGAACCAAGTGAATGTAGCATATCTGAGACACGGTCATAGTAGGAATAGTTGTTGTATATCCTTCTGCTTGCTCTTCTCTGTACAATTTATATTCTGTTGATATCGCAAGAGATTGTTGTCTCGAGTTCTCTCCGCTTCTATAGTACATGTATGATAATAATAATATCAATAATAATAAAAATAACAATAATAGTAATAATTATAATAATAAACTTTAGTTTTTGAAGGTAAATCATTAAGATATGCACATAAAACATACACAAACTTATATCACAAGAGGCCTTCTTACATGCATAAATTATTACAAAAAGAAAAACATAAAGAATAAGCATTATTATAATACTAAAACAATATCACGGACATATATAGGTCCGTGCCAATATTAAATAATAACAACTCATTGTCAAAATCTGAAGTAACAATAAGCCGCATGAACAAGACAATGCTTCACCTGTACGAATGTGTCTGTAAGTTAAAGGACAAAGGGAAATCAACTGGACTTCCACAAAAATAATCAAGTTCATTCACTTAAAAGTTTCACACAATATGTGTGCATATTGTATATGTACTATAGAAGGAATATAGAAGGGGAAAGACCTCGTGACAAATCACTGTGGTTGGTTGATATTATGTTAAGTGATATTGGTAAGGTTTCCATGGACAAATGATGGTAATATGTGTTAACGCCTTTCGTATGTGTAGTTACGACATGCAATTATGAAGGTAGACATTTATACTGACCACAGACATATCTCTGAATGCCATTTTTTTCGTTTCAGACGGCATCATGTACACTTATGTGGTGCAAATATAACAGATGTTTTAAGAAGAGAGGATAGACTGTAGCTTAGTAACACCGGCTTAATTAACACAACAGAAGATGGAATGACAGAACTCATTACGTTTTACTAATTTTGAATAAACAAATACCTTTTCACTCGTTCGTTACTTCTTATACACGTATTTAAGTCCCCATACACGCATTTATATTGTATGACCATCGTCACACGACTGCCAATTCTCGTGTTCGAAGCGTAAGAGGCCCGGGATAGACACAAAGGGTAGGTGATTGGTGTCTTGTGAATGAACGTGATCATTTTTCATGGAAACACAGGCGCATTGGCTAAGTAAACTGGTTCCTGTATTTAAAACATAGAACACTGTTCATTAATGGTAAATATGGTAGCACAGAGGTGACATGTGTATGTTTTTATTTATCTCGTGTGCACGAGATACTAAGTCGTGCACAGTATCTCATGCGCACGACTTAGTATGTCGTGCGCACGACTTAGTATGTCGTGCGCACGAGATAAATAAAAACATACACATGTCACCTCTGTGCCACCGTAGGAAAAGGTTTTGAGTCAGATATCATAACTCAAGGTCATGATCAACATAGGCAATACAATTTCGTTTCATTTTAAACGTACATATTCGTATCTATCAATTACGCTCGATATATAATTGCTTCCTGGTTTACTAACTTACTCAGGGATTGCGAAGTTTGTGGTTTAATTTTGCCCAATCCGGGATTCGAACTCGTGCCTTCCGGATCAGAAGTCATGCTCTCTAACCCGCAACCACAACAACTCACTTTTGCAACCGTGTTTTACTATTACATTTCGTGCATAAAAATCAAGGCCATCTTCGAAAGCTCTAACGGTATATTACTGAACACGATTGTTAAGCTCGGGGTCTTTAGCACAAACCGGAAATCGTCTCTGATATAACTGATGATAGAACTGAAGATGACATCCTTATTAGAAAGAATGTCGATATAAAAGAGAATGGCCTGGCAGACCATAATGGATAACTTGGAGAATCAAAGTGGACAGTGAATGAGGGGGAAATTAATGGGTGGAAAAGATCACAGAACAAGTCAAGAGAGCCGGCAGCAATAGGCCGAATCTGGGCAGGAAATAACCTGTCGTGAGCACTATATAAAGTGACAGAACTATTGCACAGGGGAAAAGGAAATATAAAATACATTCAAAACACGAACAGAAATGATAAACCTTGCAGATACCAAATACGAAGATACAGTTGACGCAATATCGACCTGGCGTTATGTATATAATGTATTAAATATAAACAAAAGCGCTGAGGGAGCTGACTGGCGGTCTTAATAATCTCATTTGCTGTTGTCTTGTTTGTTGCTGTATCTACAAGGGATTTTTATTTAATTACGTCACTTTTAAGTTTCAGTATGAAAAAGTTATAGCAAGCACGTAGAAAATAATGCCTAGTTACATGGATGAGCTATCACATTTTATGGCACAAATGTCGTAACAGTATTGTATTTGTGAAAGTATTTCAATTGAAATTGCTGTACTCATGTACTAGTATACCGTCTAATTTGTGTCAGTAATTCTGAAGTCTGGGGTATGTGTGTTTCATGTATTAAATAAAAGTGTGCAATAAGTGTAACATTTTCATAGTATAAAAAAGAACAGAACTTTTCCAAGTGCTCGAAAATTCAAAAAAAGAATGAAGAAGTGTAGCTGGAACTGCCATATACCAAGTACGAAGATACACCAAAAGACAACGACAATGTACAAGTAAACAATAATTTAGTACAAAATGAAACAAGGGAAAATACACAAACATAAATATGGCTGAACATAGGATTAGCATTAGAATGGTGAGTGGAAACCAATCCTAGACACAACTTGACGCTTATCATACTAGCACCAAAATGAAACGAACGGTGTAAATAAGAAAGTCTCCGCTGCATTACTCCCCTACATAGAAGACGGCAAACATAGTGTTGCATCTAGAACATAGGTATACTATTACTTATGATAATATCTTTATTGCATGCGGTTATCACAATAAGCAACAGGTGTAATGTTCAATGTGATCTTCAAACAACAACAATGTAAGAAATCGACATACAAACATATCTGCTTATCTACACATGCTCATACGACATAGATATAATGATAAATGAGATCATCAAAATCTACAAAAGTTACGAAGATCTGAATATAAAACAACCACAGATATCTCATATAAGATACATATATGCACGAATGAAATATTATTGATTCTGCAATAACTATTTCCTATTATTATTTTTGAAAGTATAGATTATATAAGATATACAACATACAGTTCCATACCTCACGAGCATAAAAAGAGAATGTTCGTAAACCATAATTTGATTTAAAGGAAAAGGGTGCTATGTCTTTATTGCACGGCGTGTCAACGCCGTGCATATTGAGTTCTGTTAGCGTCGTTTTGCAATGGACTCGGTTAAGAACAAAATTTGGGGAAAAATCGAACAGAGCCTAGGGTGGGACTAAAATCCGGGACTTTGGTGGGAAAATCCGGGATCGATATTTTGGACTATATCGTAGGTATCAACGGTCAATACCGGATAGAGGAACATTCGTTCACACCCTTCAGTTAACATATGTTCCACTCGAACAATTTTTAAAAATCGATCCCGGAGAATCACGGATCCCGGATAACGGGTTTCAGTCCCACCCAGAGCCAATTGTGCGCCTGCGCAGACCGGCGGGAATATATGTCGGGAAGCGAACGATTGTGCGTTGTAACGTCATTATTGATTTTGTAGGCTACAAAAGCTAAATTAAGGTATGTGATTTTGTTGTATATTATGATTGATGTCATTAACTAATATTTTCAACTGTATAATTATTGAATTTTATCGTTTCAACATTGTGGTTGACCCATCGCGTGGTTGACCTACATTTTATTTGTTATTGTTATGATGCAGCCAGCATTCGTCTCTGTGCTCTGTTTAATATTTTGCAGTATTTTCCCTCTTTCATAAGTCATGTATCGTTCAAACATGCGTGATAATTAACATGTAAACGTTTAAATTCGCAGGTTGATTAAATACACTGATCACATGTTCTAACCTTACAGCAATTTTCCGAAAATGTACTTTCAGTTTCAACTTTCAATTTCATTATTACATGCAGACTGAATGTGTCTAAGTACATAAGCGTCGACTCGATTTAGCATATTCCTGTATGACCTCCAATACTTGGAAATGACCCTGGCCTCGGATATGAAACTGCAATGACTTTCAATTTTAAAAGTCCACGGAAAACACTGCCAATGATAGATGGAGAATCTCAATTAAGATAATTGTCTGATGACATCTTCAAATTGATGTCTTCAGATACACGATCAGCAAATGAATGGCTGTTCTAAAACATTATTTGAGATGAAAGGCAAAATGCATTATTATCCATTGGAAAGTCTAATGCAGTATTTTATTGATTTACCTTTTATTGCAGGAAGTTCCGAAGAAGCTGTATGTGAGGTACTGAGAATGTCAAAATAAAGAACATATATTTTGAAGATGCAACAAACAAATGTTAGGTGGCCTTATGGTGCAAATGTGTGAATGAAACCTTTCAACCTGGAGACTTGTCATAACAGACAGTGTTACAAATACCTACAGAAATGAAGTTTCCCTTTCAACAACATCCCAGACCTTAGTCACGGTATGTCACATGGTTCTCCTACTGTATAATAAACTCACTTTAAACAGATAAAGAATAGTGACTTTGAAAGCCTTGGAAAACTCGCATTGAAGTGCGTGTAACATTTCCTTGTATATAAGTTCATAATTTGAAGTTTAATACTTAAATGTTCATGGAAAAAGTTAATTTTGAAAGACATGTTGAATGAATAAAATAGCAGTACAAATGCTGTTTTGGTCCTTGAATTTTGTGAAAATACCCTTTGAAGAGTCCTTGAATTTTTTTGGGGAAGGGTGGGAAATCTGATTTGTGTTGTGTCTTGAACAACAGACAAATTGTGAGGTTAATTATTGCAATTATAGGAAATGATACATTGATATTCTGCTATACAAATTTAAATAGCAAGTTCAAATTATTGCAATCCTGTCGCCTGTTACCTTTAAAAGCTAAAATAAGATATTGCAAAAAAATTCTGAATGTACTTTAGTACAGTAGTTATATCATCAAAAAGGCATTAAGTATTCAGATAGTTTTAGTTTAATAATTTTAGCAGCTGTCAACGGATACTTTTGAAATATATTGTTATTGGCTAATACTTTTTAATACCATTAAATTTTACATGGAGACATTAATATGACATGGTTATAATAAACATGTAACTAAATCCATTGTTAAAGCAGAAAAGTAAAGAAATACACAATTAAAGAACAACAAACTGTCAAAGATTATATGCAGCAGCAAGATCAAAGTAATACATTTTTTTTATCATAAACATGATTGGGTCACTTATCCTCACACTCCATCAAAAAGAGCTTTAACACTAGGCGAAAGGTTTAACACCTAAATATAGCAAAAATTGTTCAGATATTTCTTAAATATGTTTCATTAATACCCTTACAATATACCTATACTATTGTATTTTAACAGAAAACAGAATTTCCAGTAGAAGACGTAATTGATGAGGTGGATAGTGTTTGTCAGGAAGAAGATGAGTTCTCCTTCTTAACAATAGATGACCAAGTAGTTGTGGTACCTGTAGGAATGGTGAAGCAGATGTTCCCAGATATGCAAGATGAACATTAGAGCTTCATATTGTTGCCTTGTGTAAACCTTAAATAAGTGTCACTTGCACTTACAAGGACAGTGATCCCTTATCTATTCGGAACAACTGACACTGCAATCAAAGTTATGCGAAAAACTAGATACTTCCATTTCTGATATCATTCGGTATTTATTCATATCCCGGTATTGAAGGTGCTAATTTTTTTTAATTTGAAGACATGATTCTCTGTGGCATATTCAAAGTACACACCAGTTTTGATAAAGCATGAAAAATTATGCAATTGCTTACAAGTATAATTTCTTTTGGAATATTTTTGTTGCCAAAATTGAAAACCTGTTGCAAAATTATTGTCTTTTTCACATTTGATGTTATTGGCGAATGACAGAGGGAACCCTAGAAACAAAAAATGTGGATTTTATTCTTGATTTACGACTGTTTCAGAGAGAAAAAAAAACTCCCCTCAACAACCTCTTACACACCACTTTATTATTTTCTTCATTGGTGGCTTTTAAAAATTGAAATTTACCATTAGCAGTAACTTTATTTCTGTAGGTAATGGGGTTAATATATTGCATCCTGTGGAGTGCAGTATTTTCTGGCCCTTTATTCTTAAATGTATAAAATCAGCTTGTTAGTGCAATGAAATTTACTTCAGGGACAATATTTATAATATTTGTGCATACGCCTTGGCATGTAACCAGGAAAGTACTGGGTAGATTCCAGGAAAGTACTGGTTAGATGCCAGGAAAATGGTAACTGTACGATGGGTCTCATTGGCACTATGCAGTGACCGTATTTGGCTTCAAAAATTGTCTGTTTGACCTATACTCCTCTACTGGCATCAAAAAAGTATATTTATGGTGTGCGGCAGACATACCGGGTCGACCAAATTACCATAATGTGCATTATAAAATGGGCGCGGCGACGGTCGACCTCATAAACACAGTAATACTAAACATACATACCTTTTTACTGTATGGCAAAAGTTAAGTATTTCAAAAAACCACATGTAAAAAAACCCAGTCAGCACTCAAAAGTTTTAAAAAAACCAAGCCCTCCCTTATTTTGATTTAATTTTTGCTTGGGCCTCTTATTTGAATATATTGTACTGTGTTTTGATAGTTGACTTTGCTTGTCTTTGATACTTGTAACAGTTCTTACATTAATGTGCTTTTGCAATATTCATGTCTTGCCTCAGTCTTCAGGTGTTTTATTGCTGTTTGTTTCACTTTGATATTTTTTGATTATTTAACTCATTCGAGATTTGTTCATTGCATGATTGTCCTCAAATATTGTGTCACACAGCCCCACTCAGCGCCACTCGAATTCCAAAATAGCCAATTGGGCTTCTGATTGCCAGACATTTTTTCTAAAAAAATCTATTTACCCTTTGGCTGATTAGCTATGAACATGGCACATGATTGTACTGTACCAAAATTACATCCAACATCTGATTCGCTGACACATTTTGGATATTATATCTAAAGCTGCTAGAGCAGTTTAAACCAAACCGGGTAAAAATGTTCCTTGAATAGCCCTATGCTGTGTCTGCAGTCTACTTTCGACTTTTGATACAACTGGTCTAACATACTTTTTGTTACTGACTAAGCTCAAAGTAGTTTCCTTTAAAACAAAGCTTGGATGATTTGACCTGGATTCATGTATAAACTATATAAAAGATGATGTTTTTGCAATTAAGCTGCATATGAAGTAAACAGTTTAGTACTAATATTTAACTACAATGTATAATTATATAAACTTTGTTATTGCTTGTACATATGTGTTCATCATCTTGTATTTATTATGTCTCCACATGTTGTATGTTTGTCTGTCCAGTCTGCCTTGTTGTCCCTTTATCTCCAAAATCCAGTGATAGATTTTCATCAACTTGCTGGGAAGTATCAGTATGAAGTCTAGTAGTTCATATTGTAATTTGGGGTCATAATGTTAAAAGTCAAGGTCACAGGTGTCTGAAACTTGAAAACCTTGTCTGCTGTTCATCTCTAAAAAAACCTGTTACATTTTCATCAAAGTTGTGCTTTGAAAATTAATTGGAAAATACCCCACTGCAACAAGATAGCTCATAACCTATGGCAAGCTAGTGTTATCATAACTTTATGCCTGGCCATACTGATTTTACTCTAATTTAGCGAGGATAGAATTTAATATGTCATTTCATAATTAAATATTCACAAACGTTACATAAAGGGTCTAATATCTTTGTATTTCATTTATTTACAATCGTGACAAACATTTCACTTGTTTTACAGTCTTAAGGTTCTACCATTATTACTGACCATTTTTCTTTATTTTGGATTGAAAATCTAGCATTTCTAATACAAGTCTGATTGAAAATCTCTTGGAAAAAATGTTTATTCTTTCTTCAATAATTTTTTATTCTTTTTCACATTTATGTCTTATGTTTTTGTTTTATTCCATATTCCATGCAAACCTTCTTACCTAGTTACACAAACTTTGATATTATAAAACTGTTTACAGTCAAACCTGTCTGTAAAGACCACCCATGGGAACAGCAAAATGTGGTCTTTGTTTACAGGTGGTCTCTATTAACATATTAAATATCATTTAAAATGGTCTGATGGGAGATAAAATTGATGGTCTTTGCAGACAGGTTTTGCAATAGTGGTCTTTGTTCGCAGGTGGTCTTTAACACAGGGTTGACTATAGTTACAAAACAGAAACTTATATACAACGAGTTGCCAGCTTGGCTACATAGACAAGTGGTACTGTCCCACACCCCATTTGTTTGCTTTGATTGTATTGAGTAATCGTTTTTGCTTTTTGGTCATTATTGCATTATTTCTTTCTACTGTTAATATGTATGTGATATATGTAAATACGTTTATATTTCTCTTTGCTATGTTCATTTTGTTTACTTCTCTAGTCATTCATATACTAAGTCTGCTAACTCCGTCTGTATACACCTCCTATCACTTTTGTAGATTCAGGTATCATTTACAGTTTTCATTTACATATACAATTTCACCATTATCCAGTCCTCCACAAAGTTTATACTCATTATACATTCACACTGCTTGATAACTTATCCAGTGTGTGATTCTAGCATGCGGTTGTTACATACTGAAGTGATATCATATTTTGACAAGGTGCTATATCATTTAGTGATTAATGTTTTTGTATTGAGTTATTGTGTTGCATTTTGGTCACTTTTGCATTATTTCTTTCCACTGTAAATATGTTTGAGATATAAGTAAATACGGTTTTATTTCTCTTAGCTATGTTCTTTGCCTCATTATAATAGTCATTCATATACTACGGCCTGCTTTCACTTCCTACCACTTGTTCATTCAGGAAGCATTTTATAGTTCTCTCATGTGTCACTTTTTAGCTATCATTTACATTAAATTACACTATTTTTCTAACTTTCAAAATGTCTAAACTCATTTTACATTCACACATTGCTTGATTAATTCAGTGTGTGATGCTGGATGTCTGTTTGTCCACTGACATGTTGTTAATTAAACTGTAGTGCTCTCACATTTTGACATGATATGCAATATCATTTAGTGATTATTGTTCTTCTTTTTAATTTTTAGTAAATACTAATTATGTAAATTTGTCGGTATTTCATTATTTATTTCTACCGTGATAATGATTGTGATTTATGTTAATATGTTTCAATCAATGTTTTGCATTTTGATATGTATAATGTTGTCTTAATTTACATGCATGATGTTCATTATCATGAAAGTTTTCCGCACTATCAATTTCTATTTCTGTTTAACTGTCCATACAAAAACTAGTCTGTTCCTTAATAAATTCCTACTACTAAAACTACAAATGTACTTTTTATACATTAATATATAGTTACACATTAAAGCATAATAAACACATACTGTTACTTCAAATTGCAGTTGTTCTATTTCATTTTGTTTACGCCGTGCACCCACCTTTGCTGCATCAGGCAGCAATTTTTTACTTGTATACTATAGACCCGTGAACCCAGTCCTCGATGACTTATCAGAAGGCAAAGCTTCAGAAGATTAGTCTTTAAGTGTACAGCAAAATGGGCACAATACAAACATCAGACGCATTTTGTCCGTTTCCGGATTGGGAAGGGATCATCCTAATAGGGTTACAACATTGCTGTAGGTGTAGATCGGATAACATATATATGGCATGTTTACATGGAACGAAATAGCTGCTGGTGTTGGTGAATCAGTGAGGTATGTTCATATACTGGATAGAAGTGTTAATCCGTCCGTACAATTTAACATCGCGTCTTAACAGCCACTGGAAACATCTTCGGTTTTAACATTGATTCTACACAATCTATGTTAGCACGCACAGTACTTTGATCTACACAATTGTTGGTGGATGATCAATTCGTAGATATCACATTCGGCCAATTCCGGCATTGTTCGGGTTTGTATCCGTGCGCTTCCGGGAATTTCCGTATACAGAAAAAAAAGCATTTCTTTTTAAATTATTAGTGTGCATGTAACAATTCCCCAAACCACCCTAACTTGCATTTGTTGTTCTAACTTCCGTAATGAATTTAAACTGGCTTTTAAAAATTGAATATATTAAAGGGAGCTAATTCAACATACTGGTGCAGTCCATGTGTTTATTAAAATTGGAATACTTCCCGTTCTGATAGTTCGAAAATAACTTTTTTTATGACATTTGTATTCTGATAAACGTATGACACTAAATGGAAAACAAATCATAATACGCTCACTGTCTAGTTCCGTCTTGTTTATAAAACGTAATGAATAGGAAACACATAAAACATACCTTAGAATTTCATGAACCTATCTAAAGTTTAAAAATAAACGGTCGTCTATTTGTAGTACACATGTGATGAATATT
Organism: Mactromeris polynyma; assembly: GCA_032209605.1. NCBI lineage: Eukaryota > Metazoa > Mollusca > Bivalvia > Venerida > Mactridae > Mactromeris > Mactromeris polynyma. Next base: position 8,988,657 of record JASFXZ010000019.1, on the reverse strand, counting down.
AAGTAATATTATTTGAATTAACGATAATTTAATCATAAAAACTTATTTCATCAAGGCAGTTCACTTACCTTCTTCTTCTACAACAAGGCGACCTATGTGTCATCTGTGCAGCGCGAAATACCAACTTTGACATAACATACAGTAAGAACAAATACGGTATAACACCATTTAAAGACCACCTGAATAATAAGACCACCTCAAAATTAAGATCACATTTTCACGGTTTGCCCTTTGTTCACTCTCAGTATATAGTCCACCTCATCAGAATATCAGTGTTCACGGGTCTAAGAGGGGGCCTTATTATTGAGGTTTTACTGTATGAAAATAACCACAGTGCGTTTCATGTAAACTTATTATGTTTAGTTATATAACACACAAATATAAGAAAACACTTGATTGAACGATTGATTGTTGTAGATCGACTTCATTGATGTGAAAATCATAATTCCCTCATAGTTCGTCTTCCACGATAACAACTAAGAAACAACAAACATCAGTTTGGTATAAGCCTGTGGGTGTTACTACCAGCTTGTATTTTATTTTAACATAAATTACGTTTATAATACTATACTTCATGAGGTAACAATTATACATATATGAAATTGTCTATAACGTATTTAAAAAAATTAAACGTCTATACTCTGGTCGTACCCAAGGCTGAATGACTTCGGCGCTTATTTTGTCGCTCAAAATCTCGTGCGAACGAGGCGCCACCTATCGTGACAACTTAAACAAGGGAAATCAATTATCGTCTAATTCACTACGTTTAAACAACGAAAATTACATTTCCCTCATAGTTCGTCTTCCACGATAACAACTAAGAAACAACAAACATCAGTTTGGTATAAGCCTGTGGGTGTTACTACCAGCTGAATTTAAAAGAACGGGCTCTATTTCGCGTTCTACATAATTATAAATTTTAATAATTTGTAATATAATATAATACCTCATGAAGATTTACATACATAATACACACAACATCATTCTTAAAGTCCAAGTGTTAATGACACTTTTAACCTCTCTTCAACAGAGTCCTTTACATAACCATCTTTCGCAGATTCACTCAGCCATCTACCATGGCGTTTAAATAACCTATCTGGTATACCCCCGTTTGCTGCAGCAGAAGCCCCACCCGATCTTAAAGAATGTAAACAGTAAATGCTTATATCTTTAACGTGTGGTTTAAATGCATCTTTGAATAAAGTACGAAGGTTACTGTATGCTAAATGTTTACCATCATTTCGAATTTTATAACCAGATTTCAATGCAGACAAATTAGAAAAAATATAAACATCAGAATCACATTTCATATCTGTCCAATTGAAATAATGTTCCAGATTAACCACTGGGCATAATAAAGTCCCCGTTCTTGCTATTAAAATCCACGATCCATCTCGATATTTGTCAGTCTTACTCGACTCAATAAATAAACTCATATAAGTAGAATAAAACATAACATCACATCTACGTAAGTTCAACAGTTCCTGGCTCCTCAAGAATCCAGCATATGACAATAAACATGCACACACAGTTCTTTGATTTTTAATATTTCCTTCTATGTATAATGTATCAAACATTTTCTTCAATAAGTCACTATTAATCGGTTCTTTTTTATTGATTGGTTTAGCCAATGTTCGTTTTGACGCTTCTAAAACATTTTGAACTAATTTAGAGTCAGTAGGCGATTTTACATCGAAAATATCGTGAAACCACTTTATACTATAAAATGCATTAATAATAGGACTTGGCGTATTAGCCGTTTGAATCAAAGAAGCTAAATATAAAGCTACATGAAACGCCTTAGCAGGCAAGATATCCCCATTTGAAAGTCCATTACTTAAAGCCCAATTTACCCAACGTTTATGTCCACGTTTATAACTTAAACATGTGTTCTTTGCTCTCGAGTTTTCAAGTAGGCCTGGTAACAGGGAGATCTTGTCTGCTAACACGCCCGGTAACTCTTCTATATCTTCAGAAAATCTCTGAAAAAATAAACGTATAAAATCATATCAATTGATAATATAGTATCAATAACAATGAGCTTACTTCATACTGACATAATTATTAACTTACTAATTAGTTTTAATTCCGTCTATTTAATATAGACACCCTATGCACAGATACCCGTGCATAGTAACCAACTCGCCGATACCGGCTGGTTGACCATGATATACGTCCTCAGATGTATAGATACATGCATCTATACAACTAAACGTTTATATCACGCAGTATTTCAAACTGAATTTCAAATTGCAAATTTGCTTGCCAATACTGGCTAGTAGACTGTGACATACGTCTTCTACTTTATATATAAATTATACATAAACGTACACAACAATTATCATTGAGCAGATACCCGCATATATCAACCACCTGACAATACTGTCTGATTAATGTATTCACCTAACTTATACATACAGTTTCATCGCTTTAAATATGTCTAATAAACAAATTCCTGTCTACCATAATTGAATCTTATAATTATACATGCACATAAAATCATGATTTGTCTCAAAATTTTATTAACAATGCCATCATACGGAATTTTAAATCTGCATTCCCAAACATTCCTATCCCGTTTCTACACGGTTTGTAAGATTCTTTATTTGTTGGTAACCACATAATGTCTACAACAAACGGCTTAAACAAGCCGTTTCCGTCACATAGCATAGGCCAATAACTGGCAGATTTCCATTCGGGTACCACCAACACCCCAGTAGCTTTACAGTATTTCATTTTACTAATCACCCTGGGTACTAATATAATTGGAGGTACAAACAAACCAAACTGATTTCCCCAATCATACGTAAATGCATCTATCCCAGAAGATCTATAACACCAAAACTTTGAATAAAAGATTGATATTTTTGTATTGTATTCTGAAGCAAAGTAATCAATATCCAAACTACCCCATTTCAACTGAATATTTTTAAATATATTTGTTCCTATCGCCCAGTCGTCCGTTTCTATCACCCTAGATAAGTAATCTGCCCTTGTATTTAAACTTCGGGGTACCCACTCTACTTCTAAATGAATAGAATGCACTGATGAAAAATTAAATATCTGCATAGCTAAATCTTGCAAATCGGATTTCATTGATCCTTTGTTTACAATACTCACTACCCCCGTATTATCAGTAAACCATTTAACTCTCTGATTACCTAAAATGTGAACTAATGATTTTAACACCCTGAGAACGGCGCACAATTCTCGCCACGTGGATGACTTACACACCTCATCAGGTGACCACATACCATGAGACAACCCATTTACAGTATTAACTTCATATCCGGCAAAAGCTGTACTTGAAGCATCGCTATACACAATTTTCGAGCACGCACCCGAAGAGATTAAGCACTTCTTATTTAGAGAAGACATTGTATCAAGCCAGAAGTTCATTTGCTGTTTACTTTCCTGAGAAAGTTTAATATATGAATTCCATGTTTTTGCCTGTAAAATGTCCATACTTATATAACGGGTCATAATTTGGGACACAGGTCCGATAACTATACTCATTGAAATAATTTGACCAACTAGACCGGCTATTTTCCTCACTGAAACCCACGTTTTTTCATTAATTTCATATAATGTACTCATACATTTTTCAGTTCTACGATTTGGTATACTAATAGTGTATTCTCTAGTATCCAAATTAGCACCCAGCCATTCTAAATTCTGAACAGGAACCCAAACAGACTTATCGATTTTTGGCACCAACCCAGATTTCAATAAATCTTGCTTTACCTCATGTGCTAGAACTTGAGTGGTCTTAAAAGAGTTTGCAGTCCCAAACCCATCGTCTAAAAACATTATCACCTTCTTACCTTCCCCTCTCCATTTTGCTATTAACGGTCGTGTAAATTTAGTGTATAAATACGGGGCAACTCCCAGACCAAACGGTAAAACTAAAAATTTATAATAAACTACGGCGCCATTTTTGTCTGGAAATGAAAATCCTAGAAACTCCGTATGCTTATAATATATATCTATGAAATGATAAGCAGAATGAATGTCAAACTTGATCATCCATCCTCCTTGTTCAATATAATTAAGAGCGAGTCTAAGATCCTCGTACTTAACTGACTGCTTCCATACATGTGGGTTTACTGCTCGTAAATCTAAAATCAATCGTTTTTTGTCACAATGAATAGACACAGATAATGGGTTCACTACTTTTGGTGAAATAGCACATTTTTCTATTAAGCCTCGATCTAATAAATCTTGAATGGCATTATTTACAAAAACACACTCTTTAACAGCAGATAAATTGTTTTTTAACATGCATTTTTCAGGTAAAGAATAAAATGGTATTTTATAACCGTACCTAATAGTATCTAATATAAACTGTCCGGCACCTATAGATTCCCAGAATTCTATATGCTTATTAAGTCTATTTTTTACAATAATTTCTTTCAGACCCAGTTCATACACAGTAAATTCATTTGTAAAACGGGAATTGTCAAAATCAAATTTTTTACAAATAGAATACTCATCTTTTATATCTAAAGTAGGGTTCTCCACAATGTTCACTTCACTGTTTCCCGAAGTTATCTGGTTGTTTCGTACCTCTGGTGTACGGACACTGTCTACGAAGGTGGTTAAGCTCTCCACATGCATAGCATGGTCCGATTGGGCCACTGAAATTCCTTTGGAATGGGTTTCCTGAATAGCCTCGAAAGGCACCAAATTTCGTATCATTGAATGGTGTTGGAGGTTGAAATGGATACCCCGCCCCATAATTTGACGCTCCACCCAACGCTCTAGCTGTTGAATTTCTGTTACTCACATGATTAACGCTCGTTGTCGATTTTGTCGTATTTTTCTTGCCGTTTTTCTTCCTCTTAATAGCACGTGACTCTGCTCTGTTGATACGAGACTCGTCTTCGGAGTCACTCGCAAGCGGATTCGTTTTGTATTGTTTCACCGTCTCCCATCCTCCTTCACACGTGTCTGCAATTCGGATATGCTTTTTACGCATGTGTAACTTGTCGCCGATATCCTTCATTACTTCTTTGGCATAATCTGGCTTCCCGTTTTCTATAGCCCAAAGGCCCTGCTTCATTATGTCTTCCAACTCAGAATTGAATTGGTACTGAATTTTGTTTCCTTCGAAACGCCATCGTATGTCATTTTCAGTTTTAAGTTTTTTCATTTCAGCATAATTTAAAGAGTTACCTTTCACTTCATTCTTCAATTCAGATAAATCATTTTTCTGTCCACGTAATTCACACAATATCTCGTTCAAGTCTTTCTTTATGTCTCCACCCAACGAGTCAGTGTATTCTTTATCGCACGTGGATGTGTCCATTTTCAAGCTATCAATTAAACGTCTATACTCTGGTCGTACCCAAGGCTGAATGACTTCGGCGCTTATTTTGTCGCTCAAAATCTCGTGCGAACGAGGCGCCACCTATCGTGACAACTTAAACAAGGGAAATCAATTATCGTCTAATTCACTACGTTTAAACAACGAAAATTACATTGATTCGTACACATCCGTTAGTTATGATCGGCAAAATGTATCGAGCAACTGTGAACATTATTTATTATGTTATCACGTGTCGGTATGACGAGAACGGCCATTGCTTACGAGGGGGGAGGGGGTGGAGATTACTGCATACCAGGGCACGATCTCCCAAAACATCTCAAATAGAAATCACAGCCTGAGTTTGAGACAATCTCCTTTTGAATCTCTTGAAAATTATCTGAGAAAAATCTCATCTCATCTTTTTTGTTTTGTAATATCTTTTTTGAGTCTGGTCTAAGATGAGAAAATACTCAGTATTTGAGCTGAGATTTAGCCCAGATTGAGATGCTTCAGGAGATCGGGGCCAGTTTTTTTTGTCTATTTGTAGTATTTCTCAACAATTAGATGTTGTTTGTTGCTTGTTTACAAGCATAATGGTAATAAATGTATTTGAGATTTGTTTGTTTCATTGGGTGAGTAAAGACACATTTGTTATATATTCAGTATAACGCTATGGTCCGTTTTTAATAATTTTAAAAGTGATGTATTTTGCTTGTTTGTTTTGTTGAGACTAATTGGGAGGTCTGATGCCAAAGTGAACTAATTGAGAAAATTGACTTTTTGAATTCCACAAACAAGACGATAATTTCTGGGCAACATATGGCGTATTGACGCTGTTATTTGGTGATATAGCAATGCATTGTTATTTATTTCCAAATGAATGTTATTTGCATTTAAAAAAAGGATTTTGTTGGATAGTTCATTTTGGCATGCATACTTTAATTCAAGATTTGAAATAATGCCAAAGTGAACTTCTGGTTTCTAGTTCAGTCTGACGTAGTAACGTCGTAAGACCTATAGTAGACGTGGGTAAGTACACCTATTCAAAATTTTCAACTATAGATGTCGTAGAAAGCTCAACACCAGACCAAAATAATGATCCCTTTTTGAAGAGTAACAAGGAGTAGATAACTCAATTTTCGTATAAACGTGGGTTAGTTCACTTTGACATCAGACCAGTTGTTTGCTAAAACGTAATGGTATTCTAAAGATTACAGGAGCTATCTGAATCAAAACATGTGCGTTATCTGATACTGACAACATTATAAACTCAATGTTAATTAACAAAATACATGTAATCGAATATTAAAAAAAAATGCAATGGCTTAAAGTTTTAATCCAGAAAATTCATAAATGCTACACTCACAAATTTACCAAATAACTGCGCAATTGCCAAATACATTCCTTTTTAACATGTCTACATGTGCTACATGCAATTACCTTTCAGCATAACAAAATAAAAGAAAAATAGCCAAACGCGACTAGTATTTAAATCAAAGTACTGATGGTTCTTGAAGACGCTTCCAAGACAAGACTGCACGGTTTCCATATTATCGTATTAGACATGAATTCGCCAAAAATTACACAAAACAGAGAAGCCGCTTATATCGAGACTTCCACCATTCCACAATTGTTATATCCCTAACAAATCAGCCATTATATGTACTCATAGAATATACAATAATATACATGTACTATTTTCTTGAGACAATGCATATGGCGGTACTTTGAGTAGGCCATCCGGTTTACGATGATAGCAATGAGCTACTAAAGCGCCTCAGAAAATACTTATAACTTATTTTCTCTGAACACCCAGTTAGCTCAATCGGTAGAGCTCTAGATGTCGTGGGTTCGAAACCCCTGCGAGACGTTTGTTCATCTGTGACAAGTTAGCTGAAGTCAATGTATCCAAAAGTATTCGTTCTCCACCTCTGAAATTCGATTCATGTGGGAAGTTGACAGTTGCTGGCGGCGAAACAGGTCACCCAGCAGCACATGTGGGAAGTTGACAGTTGCTGGCGGCGAAACAGGCACCCAGCAGCACATGTGGGAAGTTGACAGCTGCTGGCGGCGGAACAGGTCACCCAGCAGCACATGTGGGAAGTTAACAGTTGCTGGCGGCGGAACAAGTCACCCAGCAGCACATGTGGGAAGTTGACAGTTGCTGGCGGCGGAACAGGTCACCCAGCAGCTCATGTGGGAAGTTGACAGTTGCTGGCGGCGGAACAGGTCACCTAGCAGCACATGTGGGAAGTTGACAGTTGCTGGTGGCGGAACAGGTCACCCAGCAGCACATGTGGGAAGTTGACAGTTGCTGGCGGCCGAACAGGTCACCCAGCAGCTCATGTGGGAAGTTGACAGTTGCTGGCGTCGGAACAGGTCACCCAGCAGCACCGGTTAGGACAACTAACCGCCGTGAATAACTGAACTACTGTTGAGAAACGGCGTAACTACCAACAGCCAACTTTTTTTCTTTTACAGATAATTTGTATAGGATGCTTTTTTGTCGTATTAATAGGTCCGTTCACTACAGTTAATTTAACACTAACGGGTTTCAAATAATTTCATTGCGACTTGAACGCATATACAGTCGGACCTCGTTCATTCGAATTCATCGGATACATGGTAGTGAATAGTCAATTTCAATTCGAAGTGCTTACGAAGATACAACACTACCGGATATTTATTTCGGATTATACCAGGATAGAAGGTTGTCGAACAAATGAGGCCCGATTGTACGTAAATATCGTTACTGTGTGCTAACGGATCTTGTTACAGTTGGGAAAAAGTTATTTTAATTTTATCATGTACCAAATCAGTCATAATGCCTAGATAATCACGATGTTCAAGATAGAAACTAGATAGAAACGTTTAATTTTTTCAAAGTGATACAAGGGGAGTTAACTGCGTAAATGATTGATCAAATTTGTTCGTCGACATATAATGGTCTTCAAACGGGAAAAGAGTCTTTTAAAATCAAAATTCAATATTGTTATAGTTGGGAATAATTTATTCAAAATGTAATCATGCACCAAATCAATCACATCCACTCGATAATCCCGATGATCAAGCACTATATTTTATTCGAGTAATGTAAGGGGAATCAACTGCGTCAACTCTTCTGAAAACATTTATTAATTATGACAATACTGTAGTTGAAATTCAGAGGCAGATCAAAAAGCAATTGTTGAATGTTCATACGCCTTTTTAAAAGAAATTTGTTCAGTTTATGTGCATAATAACGTGAAAAGAAAAAAATAGTGTAATCCTTCTCAGGAAAGTTTTTATTGTATAAGCAACATAAGCATTTATTTACATACTCTTGTTGTTTTACACGGGGAAGCCTTAATTCGTATATAAACATAAAATTCAATATAGACTTAGCTATGCAACATGAACACATAAGTACAGTAGAACCTCAATAAGACGACCACACTTTGGACGCCGGAAAACTGGTCTTAATGCTTTTCCATATACTTCTTTTTCCATCGATATAGATAATGAATGCATATATTTGTCCGGAAGAATACGCTATGAATCGCAAGGTGTTGCAACTGAATGGCAAAAATGACGACAACGATTCGTATAACATTCAAATCCAAGTCGAACATGTTCTTACACAGCCCAAACGTTGTGAACATCCATTCCCGTTCATACAGCATCCATCACAGAACATATTTAGCAAAAGCCCGCTTAGTCTAGCCATCTCGAATGTAGTCATATTTCCTAAAATTATAAAATTACGAAAAATTAGTTCACCATCTTTGAAAGCAGAATTGACTCATAAAGAAAATATTGCTGATATTTATTACCAGGTAAGTATCTCGAAATAAAAAAATCTGTTCTCGCTTTTATGAGATATAACATCTTTTCGCGTATTACAAGATAGCTATCTCGTTATTGCGCGATAATTTTATCGTCATTGAGGGATATTTTCTAGTAATGACGATTTAATTACCTCATTATTGCAAGATATGTTCTCAATATAACGACTTAACTTCTCTTATTTACGACAAAGTTATCTCGAAGCACTAGTTTAATATATATTGAACATACGAGTATTGTCCGTTTTATAAATGCTTGTTTATCTACTGCGTAATCTATTAACTCTTAAAATAATCATAATAATTCTGAGAGAAAACATCTCGTAATTAAGAGATAATTAACTCGTTATAACGAACAGGGTCTCGTATGAACGGATCGATAATCTCGTAATAACAAGATAGTTGTATTTTGTTCTTGATGATACCATTTGGCTGTCGTAACTACCCTATGATATAAACAGCCACATTATAAACTGGTGTCCATTCAATGTATTCGCAGGGATGTTGCTGTGTTACCAATTGGAATACATTGTTCTTTATACAACAGTTTACAGTCGATACTTGTCGGGGCTCTGTTTGCTTCAAGCTTCACATGTACAGTAGTAGAAAAATCGTTTAACCTTACAGTGCAACTTTTTAAGAGCAATACACTTTGGGAGAGACAAATTTCCACTGTCGTTCCATGTAGGTTGAGTAGGTAGTAAACAATTTAAAAATGATAATGTTATTGTAGAGATGTATTTGCTCACTTGTGATACGAAAGCAATTCTCGTAAATAGTTTTATAAGTATGAATATTTTTCTTACCGGCTTTCGACTGATTTCTGATTGTTTCGTCTGACTGTCTCTAAATCGAAAGTAATTGTCAAAACGACAAATACAGGGAATTAGATATTCTGACAAACGTAAGGGATTTTTCTAATTTATCGTTTTGATTACGAACAAATAAGGTATCATACATAAAAATGATGCTCCATGGCTTAAAGTATCACATTCGATAGCGTATGTCGATGTTTCCTCAGTAGTAATATTGTGTCTGAAAATATTTGCAGAGAATGTCATACTCAATCAAATATGTTAACACCTTTATAGGCATTAATCCCTGAACATGTTTGGCCGCCTTATCTCTGCGAGTTTAGAATACAAGAAAGAGATAAATAAAAGAAAATTATATCTTAACTTAAAATATTGTAAATGTATTTGCTAACAAATTATAATTTAATACTGTGCACGGTCTTTGGAGATAAAATAAGCACACGTGTTGAAAGATCCCTTATTCAAACACTTTCTTTGGATGTCATGATGAAGTTGATTCCTAAGGGGTCCACAAAAATAGCCCTATTCATTCTATCAATTGATGACAGCCTACCTAACTGGACCTCTACAAGTATATACTAGTATACAAAAAAGTACTACTTAAAACAATTAACTTACCTTTATCGGCGACGATGGCTTTGGAGCGATCTGCGTAGTGGTCATTTGCGAAAAAACAACATTGAAACAAAATGCAATCAGAACACATATTGAAACAACAAGAGCGATTTTCATGTTAACGTTTAGTGATATAACTTAAACCACAATGATTGTTGATCATACGAGTTGCTTGCATATATTATATAGGATTTAAGCCTCCTGTTTGTTAGTCAGAATGATTAATCCTTTCTACATTTAGAATTAGGCGTGTTAAATTAATGATATTGAATTCATAATCTTGTTGCTCAAATATACGTATGTGAAGGTTTTTCGCAATGAATCACGTTGATTGGCAAGGTTTTATAATATTATAATTATCATTATTGTTATTATCATTATACTATTTGGACTTTGTTATGACAGTTTACGCATCAATTAGTTACGCATCAATTAGATAATCTATGTTATTAGAAATACGAAATACAAACTGCCATCGCGGGAGGAGATTTGGGTTTAAGTTCTAAGAACAAAGACAATATTTCTGAAGCGGGTCCAACATGTTTGAACTGTTTCTCAAATGACTGTAGTACAGTGAAACCTCAATAATATGACCACCCTTAGGATCCTTGAAGCCAGGTCTTATTATTGTGGTTGTCTTAATATTCAGGTTGAATAAAGAACTAAATAGGGAAAATGAACTTGAAAAATGTATTCTTAATTTTAAGATGGTCTTATCATCGAGGTTTTCTTTAAGTCAGGTTTTACTGTATAGTATATTAAAATTAAAATTAAAATCAGTTCAAGTGTAGACTCAAAATATACATGTTCTCAAATAGTAATTATTATATTATATCTTATACAATTATAATTTCACAAACTTTTACAAAGGTAACTTGATACATTTGTTTCATGGATGTTTAACAACAATTGTTTTATTTTGAATATAGAACGTATTCTGTTATGATTCTTGTGTTGGTACACGTAGCACTAAACATTCTAAATTCTACTACCATTTTATTTTAGTCTAGTATTTCATTTACTAAGCATACTATGTAATCACACATATATTGTTATGTGAAGTATATAATAAAAGGATGCAAATTAAACAGTCATAATGTCTGAGTTTGAGTATTTCAAACCTTACGTTAACCATCAAGGCAAATACGCTTCAACCGAACAACTTTTCAAGGAAGTGTACGTTACCGAAATCCATTTTAGATCTGAAGTGAACAGCAATCGTAACATCTCGGCATGTTTATGTTGCGCAACGAAGTTTAACCATCAAATTGCGCCGACCATCTTTTTTCGTTTGCTTTAAATTGTTATGTATACTGTAAATCATTTTATTTTCGCGACATGATGAATCGTAAAAGTCTTGCCCCTAGAGAAGTATTTTGCTAAATGATGAATTCGCATCTTTCCTCTATCGCGAATTTAAGAGTGACGGAAATGGTTTTACTTAACGACTGTCGCTATCGTAAAAGAATGACGAATACATTCTGTCGATGTCGTCAAAAATGCTGTCGTTAAACCACTACATGCCAAATGGCGCTTTCAAGCATGCCAGAAAGTTGAAGTATGGTAACCTGTCAGACTGAAGACATGTTTTGACGAAACATTATTACAAGTTGGGTTTTTGATATATATATTGTTAATTTGAGAATACTGTATTGACTGTTATGGGCGACGAGTATGGCCAGGTATGCGTTATTACGATGGATGCAACTAGTGCAGATGTAACAAATATGGGGTAAGTATTTTTACCATATTTTACAAATCCGGTTTTATCAACCTTCGGGGTTTTTAACACTGTATTATAAGTTGTATGTAAAAGGTGTTTGGTTCAATATTTGCCCTTCACATCTTATTGTTAAGATGTTGCCAGCCGCCCGTTGAAGAACATGTAAGTACTGGTTTGAACCCAGGAAACATTGGTGTGTTCAATGGATCGCAGTTTACACAGGTAAGGGAGGTAACTGAGTCATCTATCTTCGATTACTGTTTACTTCCCTTTTGGGTGTTACTGACAGACGCGCAGTCAGTGCAAGAAAGAAGATTTGTACAAAAGTATTAGGCAGTATGACTTCAACATGCAGTTTATTTCGGTGTTGAGCCGTAACAATCCCGGTACCGGCACAGGTCCGGAAAAATCGGACCAAACTTTATAACCATCTTATGTCAAGGTCAAAGTTCAAATTTGGGTCGGATGTAATGTCCGGTTCAACAGTCAAAAGTATTTATTATATAGACATGAGTAATAAAATCTGGTTATAAACACAATTTGTCGATACTAATTGTATGTAACTTGGCATACTGTCTGCTTGAAAGATTCAAGCGTAGGCAGAAGAAAAATATCGGTGGGAAAATTTGTTTTACAGAATGAGGGTACGTGGAAATAATGAAAAGTTATAATAATTAGCAAAGTCTGTATGAATTTGTCTATATGCTACAGGATAAGTATGACGAGTCAGTGACTTGGGTCTTTCAATATACACAGGGATAAATGGATAGCAACTAGAGAATGAACAGTTTTGTAAAACATTACTAATCTTGCGTCAGTTCTACTATTCGTCAAAGATCTTGAACCAAGTGAATATTGCAAATCTAAAACACGGTCATAGGTGGAATAGTTGTTGCGTATCCTTCTTCTTGCTCTTCTCTATACAATTTCGATTCTGTTGATATCGCAAGAGATTGTCAGGAGTTCTCTCCCCTTCTGTAGTACATGTTTAATAATAATAATAATAATAATGATAAACTTTAGTTATTGAAGGTGACTCATTAAGATATGCACATATGACATACATAAACTTATCTCACGAGAGGCCTACTTACATGCATAACTTATTACAAAAAGAAAAACATAAAGAATAAGCATTATTATAATGCTAAAACAATATTAGATAATAACAACTCATTGTCAAAATCTGCTGTAAAAATAAGCCGCATGCCAAAGACAATGCCTCCCCAAACAGACATGTATAAATGTGTATGTAACTTAAAGACAAAGGGATAGCAACTGGACTTCCACAACAATGATCAAGTTCATTCACTTAAAAGTGTCACACAGTTTGTGTGCATATTGTATATATATCATAAAAGGCATATAGAAGGGGAGAGAACTCGTGACAAGCCACTGTGGTTGGTTGGTATTATGTTTAGTGTTATAGGTAGTGTGTCCATGGACAAATGCTGGTAATATGTGTTAACGCTTCACGTATGTGTAGTAACTACATGCAATTATGAAGGTAGACATTAACAATGACCAGAGAACTACCTCTGAATGCCAGTTTTTCGTTTCAGAGGGCATCATGTACACTTATGTGGTGCCAATATAACAGATGTTTTAAGAAGAGAGGATATACTGTTGCTTAGTAACACCGGCTTAATTAACACAACAGAAGATGGAATAACAGAACTCATTAAGTTTTACTAATTTGAAATAAACAAATGCCTTTTCACTCATTCGTTTCTTCTTATACACGTATTTAAGTCCCCAGACACGCATTTATGTTGTATGACCATAGACTGCCAATACGCATAAGTTCGAAGCGTTAGAGAGATACACGTAAAATGTAGGAAATTAGTTTCATATGAATGAACGTGATCACGTTTTGGAAACCCAGGCACACTGGCTTAGTATACTGGTACATGTATGTAAAGAATAAAACACGGTTGATATATGGTTAAACCTTTGAGTCAGAGATCATAACTAAAGGTCATGATCAACATAGTCAATACAATTTCGTTTCAGTTTAAACGTACTTATTCATTTCTATCAATTATGTTCGATATATAATTGTTTCCTGGTTTACTAACTAACTCAGGGATTGCGAAGTTTGTGGTTCAATTTTGCCCAAGCCGAGATTTGAACTCATGCCTTTCGGATCAGATTGCATTTACAAATAAGTGGTAACACGAATCTTAAGTGAATTTCGCGAATTTGAGTTATTAAGTAACATAATAAGTGGACAACTAGATAAGATTCGTGTTACCACTTACATCTAGAAGCCAAAATTGCATTTACAAATAAGTGGTAACACGAATCTTAAGTGAAATTCGCGAATATGAGTTATTAAGTAACATAATAAGTGGACAACTAGATAAGATTCGCGTTACCTCTTAAATCTAGTGTAATACATCATAAAAAGGTGAGAGGTGGCAGTTCTGGGCACTTTCAATCCTGTTTCTAGTTGTATGATATTTATCTTACCGAAAATTTATCACGAATATTAACTAGATAGCAAGATAATTATCGTAATAATTAAGTGGTTAACACGAATTAATTCGCGAACGCTATCATGCTAACTGGTGGCAGTAATATGCCACCATAGTAATACTTTAATGTTGTTTTTTCTCAAAAAGACGAAATACAAGTTATGGGGTTCTGGAAATAATGCGACATTGTGTATGCATTAAGTCTATATATTTAGCGTCCTGATTAAATCTAGCCACTACTAAGTACTTAATTTGTGTTGTTTAATTAACTAGTAGTTCGTATTTTATGTCTTGGAGTATTGTTTGTGGGAAGAAAGATGTTGCAGGTACATAGGATTTATTTTCGACACGTTGATTTTTTTCTAGACTGGTAGATAGGTTTCGAAAAATGTGCTTGACGCTAAACACAGATATAATTTAGTATTGCATTATAGCTCATTTTTATCCAAAACATGTTCGAGTACACCAATTTAAAAGTATTACTCCAGGCAGTTCACTTACCTTCATCTTCTACAACGGTGACCTATGTGTTAGCTGTGCATATACCAACTTGGATGTAACATACAGTAAGAACAAATACAGTATAACAACACTAAAATATTACCTCAATGATAAGACCACCTCAAAATTAAGAACACATTTTCACTGTTTTGCTCTTTATTCAAGCTCAATATTAAGAGTAGCTTTCACGGGTCCCAAAGGTGGCCTTATTATTGAGATTTTACTGTATGAAAATAACCACAATGCGTTTCATGTGTAAGTTAAGTTATATAACACAAAATACGAAAACACTTTCAATAAGTTTTATTGTAAAGCATTAGCATGATTGATTGCTGTAGACCGACTTCATTGTTGTGAAAATCATAATTATTCGTACAAATCTGTAAGTTATGATCGGCAAAATGTGAAAACATTCGTCGCCAGCAGGATACGATCCGACTTCGTGTTAAAAATAGATATAACATGCGAACTTGTTAAGCGGGACTTCGAAAAAACATCGACATAATGAAACACTTTGAGACAAAAATTCGTCTTAATCGACATAAATTCATATAGACAAAGAAGGATAAAATCTGGACTTAAGCGAGTTCGTCATAACGAGAGTCGACTGTATTATGTTATCACGTTTCGGCATGTGCCATTGCAACCGAGGGGGATGGTGGAGATTACTGCATACCTGCACACGATCTCCCAAAACATCTCAAATAGAAATCTCAGCTCAATATGAGACTTTGCTCAAATCAGTGCCCGAGTTTGAGACAATCTCTTTTTTAATCTCTTGAAAATTATCTGAGAAAAATCTCATCTCATCTTTTTTGTTTTGTAATATCTATTTTGAGTCTGGTCTAAGATGGGAAAAATCTCAACAAATTGAGAAAATATTTGAGCTGAGATTTAGCACAGATTGAGATGCTTCGGATCGGGGCCAGATTATTGGTGTCTATTTGTAGTATTTCTCACTCGTGACATTTAGATGTTGTTTATAATGATAAAAAATGTAGTTTTATGCAATAAAGCATATCAGACATAAAAGAAATAGACTCATAAATGGATAAGTATACTCGTACACACACGTATTAATTTAACTTTATAACAAATTATACATGCATATAATCGTTTTTGGAAGCTATGGCTGAAAGTTTTATAATCAAGAATATAAACAAAATGCTAATGTCACAAATTAACCAAAGCAACTTCACCCATATCAAATACATTACATTAAAACATATCTAACGTTTCTCAACATTATTTCAGCTATATATGGTGGGAAGCTGACTTAACCAGTGTTCCTGGGTTATCAGCAAGTTCTATTCTGCTCCTCCTCACTGACAATTTCTCGACATAAATCAGATGTGCAGGATAAATCACGTGACGCATTATCTTCAGTCAAATTGTCACGAATAAAATTACGCGCGCTCATGTTTCGAACCCATGACCATTATAATTACAGTCGAGAACTCTATCTAATTAGGCATCCAGTCGGGCTAGATGTGATTTAAAACGCACATACATGCATACCGTTTATGACTGTTGTTATCGTACGTGAACATTATATTTTTTGACTCGCACGCAAAAAAAATATTCACGCCTATTTAATGATCATGATGATAAAGCAAGTATTCTAGTTAAAACATTTACCTTTGATTTAGTAAAAAACACAATGTAAGGCCTTGGAAGTTAACATCGGACGTTCATCATATTCGTGTGAGACTAATTGTTGTGTTCGCCAACACGTACTGGTACTCTTAAGGTTACAGGAAACATGTGCGATGTCTGATACTTACAACATTATAAATTTCATGTTCATTAACAATATATATGTAATCGAAAATTAAAAATAATGCAATTGCTTAAAGTTTTTTATCAAGAAATTTCAAAAATGCTTCACTCACAAATTTGCCAAATAACTGCACTATTGTCGAATACATTCCCTTAAAACATGTCTACGTGTGCAACCCGAGCGAGACGTACTCAAATGTTCATCTGTGACAATTTGGCGAAGTTAATGTATCAACAAGTATTAATCCTTCACCTCCGAACAGGTTAGTATTGGTTGGTAACCCATTAGATCAACTGACCGCCGTAAAAAACTGAAATACTATTGAGTAACGGCGTAAGGAGAAACATTGATAAAACGGCCCCCCGATATTTATTTCTATAACAAGTATTCGGATAGAAGGTTGACGCATAAACAAGTACTAGATAGAAACGTTTACTTTTATCTAAGTGGTGCAAGGGGAGTTAACTACGTCAATGATTGATCAAATTCACCTGAGACGATTTGTTGTTCTACGACATGAAATGGTCTTCACGCGGTTAAGGAGGCTTTTAAATCAAAACTGGTTGCTCATCTGATACTTGTGCTATAAAGAACTCACTGATTTACCTTCTCAGCTAGTAGTACACTAAGCCGAAGTCGTAATGGTCAAATATAAACTAAATCATTTATTATATATTTGCCACAGCGCAGGCTTTTTGCAAAGCATTGATTAGCAGCGGGGTATTATGGTTATATGAGGTCTAAATGTTTTTAACGAGCGCCGTATTGCAACAATTCGATTGTAGGCTTAACGACGGAGATGGATCGACTTTTGCGACAAGCATAAGCCATCACGCTTAGTTCTCACATGTATACGAAAAATTAAACACTTCTAAAAGTCACATGCCCGGAAGTGACTATTTTTGGTAAAACCGAACAACCGCATGCTTGCGCATTTACGCTCAATATATCTTACTTTGACAACTGTTCTTCGTATTCAATTGAATTATGTTGAGTGGTGAGAAATGTATTATTTCTATTGTCTAAATAAAATAAATGGCGTACTACTAGGGGTGATACTGGACCCACAATTAAACAAAATGAAAATGTTCTTACCTATAGTAAATCGCACTCTATCATGTCCGCGCGCTACTTATCAAAGAACATCGTAACATACAGTCGAACCTCGTTTATTCGAATTCACCCGCTCCGAAATACAGGGTTTCAAATAGCCCATTTCAATTCGACGTGCCCAAGAAGATACATCGGGACCTGATATTTATTTTGGATGGTACCAAGTATTCGGAAAGAAGGTTGTCGAATAAATGAGGTCCGACTGCAGTAAATATTAGCTCCATATCTCACTTCGAAAATTAATAAAGGGACACCTCATCATATGAATAATTTCATCGTGCAACTCTTCTGAAAATATTTATTAATTATTACAATACTGTAGTTGAAATTAAGTGGTAGATAAACAAACAAAAAATAATTTAAATTGTTGAATGTCCACACGCCTTTCAAAATAAATGTGTTCATTGTAAGTGAAATATAACCAAGAAAAGAAAACTTCGTTGTGTTCCTTCTCAGGAAAGTTTTTATTGTATAAGCAACATTATTTACATACTCTTGGTTATTTACACGGTAAAGCATAAATTCGACTATAAACATAAAATTCAACATATACTTATATAATTATATCAACATAGACTTAGCTATACAAAATAAATACATAAATATTATGCATTTATATGATACCAGCTGGGTCTTAACTACAGTTGATGTAAATTTCGTTGATTAGAATGATAATGATTAGATGTTATAAAAATATTTTCTAACAGAGAGAACTGATCCATAAATTCCACCTACTCAGTGCAGTAGTAAGGCCTTAATGTTATATAAATATATATATATTTAAGTGTCAACTTCAGTTCACGAAACCGAGCCACGTATTCGAAAAAAAACACAAAGTCGTTTCGAAAAAACGCAAAGTCAGATAACAGACGATGTATCATTTCACACGTTTTAAAAAGGTAAACATGATAAAAATATAACTAAGTAACTTGCTTCTTTATAAAACATAAGATGTATAACAGAAAAACCGACTACATGTAGTTTTCACTCACTATTATCAAACATGCAAGTCATCAAAATATTTACCAAAACAAACGTAAATACGACACTGCGGTTGCTTATCTTGGTGCTTTTATTAACTTTCGAACATGTTTATTTGTGGCTTAAATAGCTAAAAACATAGGCAGACACGGACGCTTAACAAAACTATTAAACAGCATGTCCCGAAGTCACAGCGTAATTTGCCGTCAGCGGCATGTTATACAGTGATTTTTTGAAACTATTTTCATTCCATGTGACTTTTAAATTGGGAAAATAGGCGATACTCGTAAAAATCCCAAATTTGGGAAAATAAGGTTATGGTTGTTTTGCATATAAAAATAACTTTTCAACTGTGGCTGGTGTTTGTTATATGTATAAGGTGATGTAAATACACAAACACCTGACTAAATAAAAAGAAATTCAGACAGAGGGGGGAAAATGAAAATGAAGACTTGGGAAAAAACTATGATTTTTTGGAAACATGGGAAACAGCCTATATTCGGCAGTAACATTAACCAACAAATCACTGTTATATAATGCTTAGGCCTTCCATACAATTCTTTCTCCATCGATGTAGTGAATGAATAAATGCAGATGTCCGAATGAATACGCTATGAATCGCAAGTTGTTGCAACTGAATTGCAAAACTGACGACAACGATTCGTATTACATTCAACATGGTTTTACACAGCCCAGATGTAAACATTCATCACCTCCCGTCTTACAACATTCATCACAGAGCATTGATAGCAACAGTCCGGGCATACCAGCCATCCTGTTTGGAGAGATAGGTCCTAAAATTATGAACAATAAAGTGTACCATTTTTGAAAGCCGTATATACACATAAAGAACATATTGTTGATATGTATCTTCTTATTACAAAGTACAAAAATGTCATTATCTCGTAATTATTACAAGACATGTTCTCGATATAACGACTTCACATCTCGTAATTACGAAAGAGTTACCTCCATGTAACGAAAAAGGCTCGTATGAACGGAACGATAATCTCGAAATAACAAGAAAAAGTTGTATTTTTTGACTTGATGATACAATTTGACTCTCGTAACTGTCCTATGATATGAACTGGTTTCCATTCAATGTATTCACGGGATATTACTGAGTTACCAATTGGAATACATTGATCTTTGTACAACAGTTTACAGCTGATAATCTTCAGGGCTCTTCTTGCTTGAAACTTCACTTGTATAGTAGTAGAAAAGTAAAATTAACATAACAGCGCAACTTCTTTAGAGCAATACGCTTTGGGAGAATAGTTAGGAAGTAAACATTTGAGCACCGCTTTGCGATTTCCAACTTCTTCTTTAAGTGACGTCATTTCCAGAAAAAAATCACATGTGACGTCACCATGTACTGACAGTAAGCAATAGTTGCCCTATATAGCAATATGAAAACGAAGTGACCATAATATTATGGAGTAGATATTGTTTCCTGCTTGCAAATAGTTGCGATTGCTTGAAATGACGTCAATTACAGAAGAGATTGTATATCCCGTAGCAGCGTTCATGTAAAAATGTTATTGTAGAGAGGTATTTGCTCACTCAAGGACCGTTCTTGAGAGCATGCATTGTACATTAAGTTTTCGGTTTTCCTGCTTACGCAGTATGTTGAGTTATACATTAAATAAGTAATATGGTTCATATGCAATACGAAAGCCATTCTCGTAAACAGTATTTTAAGTATGAATATTTTTCTTACCGCCTCTCGACTTCTTTTTGAAAAAGTCACGGATCGTCTTTGTGTCCAAACGTTTAGCATCAACGTTTAGTTTTGAAGCCATTTTGGTTTTAAAACTGTTGAACCCGTCTCTGTAAACCAGGCCTGCTTCAATTGACTGCAACAAAATAGCTAATACATTAAAGCGGGATGATATTTTCCTCGTTCCGATGGCTATATGTACGGTGGCATAGCGGTGACATGCGTTATGTTATTTTTATCTCATTCCCACGATTTAGTATCTCGTTCCCACGACGTAATTATCTCATGGCCTCGAATTACTAACTCGTTCCTACGTCATACATTTTATAAAAGACGTTAAAAGCTAAATGTCTTATTTCTTGCTAATCATGTCAAATTCATCGAAATAAAATTATTTTCAGAACGTCATAAGCAATCAAATATGTAAACAGTTTCATAGGCAACAATTAATGAGCATGTTTGGCCGCCTTATCTCTGTGCGTTTAAATTACAAGAAAGTGATAAATAAAAGAAAATGCTATTTTAACTTAAACTATTGTATTTGCATAATAAATTATAGTTTAATACTTTGCACGGTCTTTGGAGATAAAATAAGCACATGTTGAAAGATCCCTTATTCAAACACTTTCTTTGGATGTCATGATCAAAATTGATACCTATGGGGTCCACATAAATTGAACCGGTTCATTCTATCAATTGATGACAGCTTATCTAACTGGACCTCTACAAGTATATACTAGTGTACAAAAAAGTACTGCTTAAAACAATTAACTTACCTTATTCTGCGACGATGGCTTTGGAGCGATTTGCGTAGTGGTCATTTGCGAAAAAACAACATTAAAACAAAATGCAATCAGAACACATATTGAAACAACAAGAGCGATTTTCATGTTTACGTTCAGTGATATAACTTAAACAACAATGATTGTTGATCATACGAGTTGCTTACATATATTTTATAGGATTTAAGCCTCCTGTTGTTTAGTCAGAATGATTAATCGGTTCTACATTTAGACTTAGGCGTGTTAAAATAATGATATTGAATTCATAATCTTGTTGCTCAAATATACGTATGTGAAGGTTTTTCGCAATGAATCACGTTGATTGGCAAGGTTTTATAATATTATAATTATCATTATTGTTATTATCATTATACTATTTGGACTTTTGTTACGACAGTTTACGCATCAATTAGTTACGCATCAATTATATAATCTATGTTAATGGGTTTTTGTTCTAAGAACAAAGACAATATTTCTGAAGCGGGTCCAAAATGTTTGAACTGTTTCTCAAATGACTGTAGTACAGTGAAACCTCAATAATACGACCACACTTAGGATTCTTGAAGCCAGGTCTGGTTAGTGTGGTTGTCTTGATTGAAGTTGAATAAAAGATCAAAATAGGAAAAATGAACTTGAAAATTGTGTTCTTAATTTTGAGGTGGTCTTATTATCGAGGTGGTCTGTAAGTGAGTTTTTACTGTATAGTATATTAAAATTAAAATCAGTCCAAGTATAGACTCAAAATATACCTGTTCTCAAATAGTAATTATTATATTATATATTATACAACTATATTTCACAAACTTTTAAAGGTATATTGATACATTTGTTTCATGGATGTTTAACAACAATTGTTTTATTTTGAATATAGAACGTATTCTGTTATGATTCTTGTGTCAGTACTCGTAGCACTAAATATTCTAAAGTCTACAACCATTTTATTTTAGTATAGTATTGTATTTACGAAGCATACTATGAAATAAAATATATACTGTTATGTGAAGTATATAATAAAAGGATGCAATTTAAACAGTCACAATGTCTGTTTATTTGTATATTGAGTATTTTGGGCCGGGAACCTTTACTATATTAAATACATGTTTTGAATTGAGTTGATTTGAGTAATCCGCTTTTTTCGGCGCAGCCGTTTTAACATGGTTTTGCTATTTGCATATCAGTGTTGTGTAAACCAATCAAACCTTACGTTGACCACCAAGGTAAATACGCTTCAACCGAGCAACTTTTGTAACCTTTTGTCCGGTTCAACAGTCAAAAGTATTTAATATATAGACATGAGTAATAAAATCTGGTTGTAATCAAAATGTGTCGATACTAATTGTATGTAATCTGGCATACTGCCTGCTTGAAAGATTCAAGCGTAGGCAGAAGAAAAATATCGTTCGGAAGATTGTTTTACAGAATGAGGGTACATGGAAATAATGAAAAGTTATAATAATTAGCAAAGTCTGTATGAATTTGTCTATATGCTACAGGATAAGTATGACGAGTCAATGACTTGGGTCTTTCAATATAAGCAAGGATAAAGGGATAGCAACTAGAGAATGAACAGTCGTGTAAAACATTACTAATCTTGCGTCAGTTTTACTGCTCGTCAAAGATCTTGAACCAAGTGAATGTTGCATATCTAAGACACGGTCATAGGTGGAATAGTTGTTGTATATCCTTCTGCTTGCTCTTTTCTGTACACTTTCGATTATGTTGATATCGCAAGAGATTATCAGGAGTTCTCTCTCCTTCTATAGTACATGTTTAATAATAATAATAATAATAATAATAAACTTTAGTTATTGAAGGTAGCTCATAACAAGATATGCATATAAAACATAAATAAACATATCTCACAAGAGGCCTTCTTACATGCATAAATAATTACAAAAAGAAAAACATAAAGAATAAGCATTATTATAATACTAAAACAATATTAAATAATAACAACTTATTGTCAAAATCTGCTGTAAAAATAAGCCGCATGCGCAAGACAATGCCTCTCCCAAACAGACCTGTATGAATGTGTCTGTAACTTAAAGGACAAAGGGATAGCAACTGGACTTCCACAACAATGATCAGGTTCATTCACTTAAAAGTGTCACACAGTATGTGAGGATATTGTATATATACTATACAAGGCATATAGAAGGGGAGAGAACTCGTGACAAGCCACTGTGATTGGTTGATAATATGTTAAGTTTTATAGGTAGTGCGTCCATGGACAAATACTGGTAATATACGTTAACGCCTTACGCATGTGTAGTTACTACACCTAATTATGAAGGTAGACATTAACAATGTCCACAGAAATATCTCTGAATGCCAGTATTTTCGTTTCAGATCGCATCATGTACACTTATGTGGTGCCCATATGACAGATGCTTTAAGAAGAGAGGATAGACTGTTGCTTTGCGAAACACCGGCTTAATTAACACAACAGAAGATGGAATGACAGAACTCATTAAGTTTTACTATTTTTGAATAAAGAAATAATTTTTCACACATCCGTTTCTTCTTATACACGTATTTAAGTCCCCAGACACGCATTTATATTGTATGACCATAGACTGCCAATACGCATAAGTTCGAAGAGTTAGAGAGATACACATAAAATGTAGGAAATTAGTTTCTTATGAATGAACGTAATCACGTTTTGGAAACCCAGGCTTATTGGCTACGTAATCTGGTACTTGTATGCAAAAAATGAAACACGGTTGATATATGGTTAAAGCTTTGAGTCAGAGATCATAACTCGAGGTCATGATCAACATAGGCAATACAATAAACGTACTTATTCATTTCTATTAATTATAGATATATAATTGCTTCCTGGTTTACTAACTAACTCCGGGTGTGTGGTTCAATTTTGCCCAAGCCGAGATCCGAACTGATGCCTTTCGGATCAGAAGTCATGCTCTCTAACCCGAACCACAACACCGCACTTTTGGAACAGTTTTACCTGTTACGTTTCTTGCATAAAAATCAAGGCCTTATTCGAAAGCTCTAACGGTATATTACGGAACACGATTGTTAATCTCGAGGTCTTTAGTACAAACCGGGAAATCGTCTCTGATATATGTGATGATAGAACTGAAGATGACATCCGTAATAGAAAGAATGTCGATATAAAAGAGAATGACCTGGCAGACCATAAGGAATAACTAGGAGAATCAAAGTGGACAGTGATGGAGGGGGGGGGGCGGGGGGGGAATTAATCGATGGAAAATATCACATAACAAGTCAAGACAGCTGACAGCTGACAGCAATAGGCCGAAACTGGGCTGAAAATAACCTGAACACCATATAAAGTGACAGAATTGCACAGGGAAATAGGAAATATAAAATACATTCAAAACACAAACAGAAAGAATAAACCTTGCTGATACCAAATACGAAGATAAAGTTGGCAAAATATCGACCTGTCGTTATGTATATAATGTATTAAGTCTAAACAAAAGCGCTG
This sequence comes from Mactromeris polynyma, assembly GCA_032209605.1. Taxonomy (NCBI): domain Eukaryota; kingdom Metazoa; phylum Mollusca; class Bivalvia; order Venerida; family Mactridae; genus Mactromeris; species Mactromeris polynyma. The sequence continues at coordinate 8,963,546 of JASFXZ010000019.1, read as the reverse complement.
AAGGAACTGACTGGCGGGCTTAACAGACAATCTCATTTGCTGTTGTTTTGTTTGTTGCTGTATACAGTACAAGGGATTTACATTTAATTATGTCACTTTTAAGTTTCAGTATGAAAGAGTTATAGCTAGCACGTAGAAAAGAATGCCCAGTTACATGGGTGAGCTATCACATTTTATGGCACGAAGTAACTTTTGTATTGTATTTGTAAAGATATCGCAAATTTCAAATTGCTGTATACCGTTTAATTTGTATCAGTAATTCTGAAGTATGGGGTGTTTTTTTTCTTGTATTAAATGAAAGTGTACAATAAGAATAACATTTCCGTAGTATAAAATAGAACAGAACTTTTCCAAGTGCTCAAACATTAAAAACAAGAATGAAGAAGTCGAGCTGGAACTGCCACATACAAAGTACACAGACACACCAAAAGACAACGACAATGTACAAGTAAACAATAATTTAGTACAAAATGAAAACGGGAGAAGATATAAACATAAATATGGCTAAACTATGCGTACAGCATGACCAGAAATAGGAGTAATGCATTAGAATCGTCAGTGACTACCAATCCTGGATACAACTTGACGCTTATCATACTAGCACCAATTAAAACGAACGGTGTAAATAAGAAAGTCCCGCTGGATTACACCCCTACATACTAGACGGCAAACATAGGGTTGCATCTAGAACATAGGTATACTACTATTACTAATACTATATTTATTTCATGCGGTTATCACAATAAGCAACAGGTATAACAATGTAAGAAATCAACATTAATAATATCTGCACATCTACACATGCTCATACATCCAACATAGATATAATGATAAACGAGATAATCAAAAGCTACAAAAACCACCACAGATATCTCATATAAGACACATGTATGCAAGAATGAAATATTATTGATTCAGCAATAAATATTTCCTATTATTATTTTGTATTAATTGTATTAGATATACAACGTATATACACATGGATAGAGTTCCATACCTCACGAGCAAAAAAAAAGAGAATGTTCGTTTACCATAATTTGATTTAAAAGAAAAGGGTGCTATGTCTTTATATACTATAGACCCATGAGCCCAGTCCTCTATGACTTATCAGAAGGCAAAGCTTCAGAAGATTATTCTTTAAGTGTACAACAAACATCAGACACCTTTTGTGCGTTTCAGGGTTTGGAAGGGATCATCCTAATAGGGTCACAACATTGCTGTAGGTTTAGATGTGGTAACATATGGATAGCATATTTACATGGAACGAAATTGCTGATGGTGTTCTTATACTGGTTACAAGTGTTAACCCGTCCGTACTATTTAACATCGCGTCTTAATAGCCACTGGAAACATTTTCTGTTTTTACTTTGATTCTACACTATCTTTGGTCGAGGATCAATTCGTAGAAATCGCATTCGGCTAATTCCGACATTGTTCGGTGCAGTCTTCGTGTGTTTCCGTGAATTTTCGTTCAGAAAAATAAACAAAAAACATTTGCTTTTAAAATATTAGTATGCATGTAACCTATCCCGACAACCACCATTGCTTGTATTTGCTGTATTTACTTCCTTAATTAATTTAAACAGGCTTTTAAAATTTGCATATATTAAAGGGAGGTGATTCAACATACTGGTGTAGTCCGGGTGTTTATTAAATTTGGAATACCTCCCGTTCTGATAGTTGAAAAATAACTTTTTTAATACCTTTTTATTCTGATAAACGTATGCTACTAAATGGACTACACATCATGATACGCTCTCTGTCTAGTTCAGTCTTGTTTATTAAACGTAATTAATAGGAAACACATAAAACATACCTTAAAATGTCATGAACCATCTAAAGTTTAAAAATAAACGGTCGTCTATGTGTAGTGCACATGTGATGAATATTAAGTAATATTATTATAATTAACGATAATTTAATCCTAAAAACTTATTTCATAAAGCTACGATACGTGAGGAAAACAGAAAAGGAGCGTATCATGACGTGGGACCACAAACACGCATCATGCAGTTGTTCGACTCTAACAAGAGACAAACAGAAAAAAATGCATAAAGACAAGGTCAACGGCTGTCCTTTCTTACCTAGGACGGAAGAAGGGATTTAGGAAAATTACTGCTAACAAGGCGAAGTGCTAAGCAGAATGCGTCCTAAACTGGACTATACAGTCAATTTATGAAAGATAACTGACACCTTATATACAACTGCTAAATAACTTTGAACGACTTTGAAGTAACTGACTCGTCAATGCATTTATATATAAGTGAATCTTTTGTTAAAAAAAATCAGTTTAGCATTGTAATTTTTCAAAGTCTCGTAACAACTGACAGTATAATGAATTGGATATAAGCAATAATATCATATATTTAGTGTAAAAACTGTGCGGTCTATATTCCTCCTGATTTTCCAATCTTTTTTGCTTTTTTCATTTGTGTAATAATATTCATTCTGTTTGCATTATTGTAGATATTGATAGAACATAAAGAGTAAATAAAGTATTATTAAACTATGATTCATTTTGGAACGGAGGGACGTTCTCACTGCCGAGCTATTAACGTGCAAGGTAGGATTTTGAGTAACAATTCTAAAATTGTGTATGCATAAATGTCTCTATAATTAGCGTCCTCAACCTTAATCTAGTCATTACTTAGTGCTTAATTTGTGTTGTTTTTGTTAACTAGTAATTTGTATTTTATATCTTGGTGTTATGTTTGTTTGAAGAAAAATGTTGCAGGTTCAAAGGATTTTTTATCACACAGTAAGAACAAATACAGTAAAAAAACACTTAAAGATCACCTCAAAATTAAGAACACAATTTTCAAGTCCGTTTTCATGATTTTGCTTTTTATTCAATCTCAATATTAAGACCACCCGAATAGGAAGATCAATTTTCACGGGTCCCAAAGATGATCTTATTGTTGCGGTTTTGCTGTATGAAAATAACCACAGGGCGTTTCATGTTTATGTTAAGTTATATAACCCAAAAATATACAAAAACACTTTAGAATGATGGATTAATGTAGATCGTATTCATTGATGTGAAAAACATAATGATTCATACAAATCCGTAAGTTATGATCGGCAAAATGTATCGAAGAACTTTGAATATTATGTATTATGTTATCACGTACCGGCATGACGAGAACGGCCATTGCTTACGAGGGGGGAGGTGAAGAATACTGCATACCAGGGCCCGATCTTTCAAAGCATCTCAACTAGAAATCTCAGCTCAATGTGAGCTTTTGCTAAAATGAGAGCCTGAGTTTGAGACAATCTCATTTGTATCTCTTCAAATTATCTGACACAATCTCATGTCGTCTTTTTTGTTTTGTAATATCTATTTTATGTCTGGTCTAAGATGAGAAAACTCATGAGATAGTATTTGAGCTGAGATTTAGCCCAGAATGAGATGCTTCGGGAGATCGGGACCAAATAATTGTTGTCTATTTGAAGTATTTCTCAACAATTAGATGTTGTTTACAAATATAATTGTAAATAAATGTAGTTTTATGCAATGAAGCATAGCAGACATAAATAAACTCGTACACACGAATTAATATTAAAGTTTATATTAATTGTACATGCATATAATCGTTCTTTAAAGCTTTGGATGAAAGTTTTACAATCCAGAATATCAAAAAAGATGCTGATGTCACCAATTTACCAAAAACAACTTCACCAATATCAAAGGCATTACATTAAATCACAGCAGCATCAATAACGCCAACTGAAATTTTCTTTCCATATAACCAAATATTTCGTTCAGCCTATGTCCAAATGTTATTGTTTTGTCATTGTAACCTCGTTGCTGATGATATGTTTTTGTTTTATTGTGTGAGGAAAGACGCATTTGTTATATATTCAATATAACGCTATGGTCAGTTTGTAACAGTGATTTATTTTGTTTGTTTGTTTGTTTTGATTTGGTTTTAGACCGTTTCTAAATAGTATTTCAGCTATATACGGTGTTAAGTTTTCTTAACCCGTCCTCCAGGGTAACCAAAAAGTAATAACCTGCTCTTCCGCAAGCAACCTACAACTTCTCCACAAAAATCAGAGTTTAGAGGTGTATGGCAAAGGACGTTTGCTGCATTTTATTTAGTCAAATTGTCACGAATGAAATTACGCGCACTCGTGTTTCGAACCCATTACCATTAGAAAAGCAGTCGAAAACCATATCTACTTAACCAACCTTGATGTGATTTAAAACGCACGTACGTGCATACCGTTATGTTTGTTTATGGCTGTTGTTATCGTTTTGGAACATTATATGTTTAGACTTAGGAGGACTACTCTCGCACAAAAATAATCACGTCTATTTAATGATCATGATGATAAAGCAGATATTCTAGTTAAAACATTTACTTTTGATTTATTAAATAAACCAATGTGAGATATTGGAAGTTAACAACGTCGGAGGTTCATCATCTTCGTGTGAGACTATAATTGTTGTTCCCCGACACGTACTGGTATTCTTAAGGTTACAGGATATATCTGAATCAAAACGAGAGTTATCACTTTATGATACCAAGTTTTCTGCATGTCCGTTAAGCTCAGTTGGTATAGTTCGTGGCTTCGAAACCCGAACGAGACGTACTCGAATGTTCATCTGTGACAAGTTGGCTGAAGTCAATGTATCAACATGTACGAGTCCTTCACCTCCGAACACCGATTTATGTGGGAATTTGAGAGCTGCTTGTTTTGGTTGGTAACCCATTAGGTCAACTGACCGCCGTAAAAAGCTGAAATACTTTTGAGTAACGGCGTAACTCCCAACCAGGCAACTTTTTCTTATAATAATATTATTATATTAATTACTGCCTACATAGTCAATTTATGTATATATGTTGGAAATCAATGACCATATAGCGATTAAGTGAGAGGTTAGCTAGCTGTTAAATCTATTTAAACCTCCAGTATTTTTAATGACAGTTCCAAGGCTGTAATTCGCTGTATTGTTATTATTTCTTTTTGTGTTTTGAATGTACATATATGTTATATTTCCCTTTCCCCTGTGCAGTTCTTTCACTTTATATATAGTGTTCAGCTTATTTCTTGCCCAGTTTCGGCCTATTGTTGCCAGCTGTCTTGACTTATTCTGTAATATTTTCCATCCATTAATTTCCCACCCCCTCCTTCACTGCCCCTTTGATTCTCCCAGTTATTCCGTATGGTCTGTCAAGGCCATTCCTTGCGCCTAAGTTCCTTAACGTATGCACCCTTTAACCTCCTTCAGTGCCTTATGTTTTATGGATTGCTGTTTCCCGGAGATGTGTGGGGAGGCACTGTGTTCTGTATGTGGCGTTCCCTGTAGCTACGTATTCTCTCTCTTTTATACAGATAATTTGTATTGGATGAGATTTGATTGTAATGATGTTACACTAAATATTCAATACAGTTAATTTAACACTTATGACAGGTTTCTAAAAAATTAAGTGTGATAAGTGTGATTCATTCGAATTCATCGGGTCCCAAATTTTATTTCGAATAATACATGGTTTTGAATAGCCAATTTCATTTCGACGTGCCTAAGAAGATACATGGAACCTAATATTTATTTTGGACTATACCAAGCATTGGGATAGAAGATTGTCGAATAAACAAGTACTAGATAGAAACGTTTACGGGTAAATGATTGATCAAATTCGCCTGAGACGATTTGTTGTTCGTCGATATGTAATGGTCTTCACACGTTTAAAGAGTCTTTTAAAATCACACTTGTTCCGTATCTGATATTTATGCTGTAATAAACTCACTGATTTACCTTCTTAGTAAACGAGTCACTAAGCCGAACTCTTTAATAACTCATGTATTATGTATTTGCTACGGCGCAGGCGTAGCTTATGTGTTTTAAATAACTTAGATTAGGAGTGTGGTTATATGGAGTTTAAACGGGATGATCGAGCGACGTATTGTAAAGATTCGTTTGTAGGCTTAACGACGGTAGCCGAGATTCCTTGATTTAAGGCATACTCTAGCTATGTCGCTAAGTCCACGCAATTCTAAAAGTGACTAATTATCGTAAAACCGAACAACCGTATGCTTACCCATTTCAGCTCAATAGATCTTACTTTGACAACTTCGTATTCAATTGAGTTCTATTGAATGGTGCGAAATGTATTATTTGTATTGTGTACAATTTGTGCCGTACTAATAGGGGTGATACTGGATCCATAAGAACAGAATGAAACTGTTCTTACCTATAGTAAATCGCTCTTGCACTTGGCTATGCTCTCTATGAGGTCCGCGTGCTATTTATCAAAGAGCATCGTTACAAACAGTCGAACCTCGTTCATTCGAATTCATCGAATATACATGGTTTCGTCAAACGGCCATTTCAATTCGACTTGCCCAAGAAGATACATCGGGAGATGATATTTACTTCGGATGGTACCAAGTATTCGGATAGAAGGTTGTCGAACAAACGAGGCCCGATTGACGTGTATATTAACTGTTTGCTTACGGTTATTGTAATGTTGGAAATAATTTATTCAAAATTTAGTCATGCACCAAATCAATCACATCCACTCGTTTTTATTGTACAAGCAACTTAAGCATTTATTTACATACTCTTGGTTATTTACACGGTAAAGCCTTTATTCGACTATAAACAAAACATTCAACATAGACTTAGCTATACAATATGAACGTATAAGTACAGTAGAACCTCAATAATCCGACCGCACTTGGGCCGCTTGAAAATTGGTCTTCTTAGTGAGATAGTGTTAATATTGTGGTTGAATAAAGAGCAAAACAGTGAAAATGGAGTGGAAAATTGTGGTATTCATTTTGAGTAGGTCTTATCATTGAGGTGGTCTTTAAGTGAAGTTTTACTGTATCATGCATTTATATTATATCAGCTGGGTCTTCTTTATTAGAAGGAAATTTTGTTGATTAGACTGCTTATTGACACAGCCAAAACGTTTTGAACATCCTTCATCGTTCTTGCGAGTACCGCATTCATCACAGAGAATTGATAGCAAAAGCCCGGAAACACTAGCCGTCCTCTGTAAAAAAGGTCCTAAAAATATAAAATTACGAAAAATAAGTTTACCATCGTTGAAAGCTAATTGACACATAAAGAAAATATTGCTGATATTTATATTACATAGTAATTATCTCGTATTATTAATTAACTAAGCAATATTAGGCGCGTTAACACTATCAATTCAGGGCCGATATAAAGTTTCTTACGACATTATAGAGAGAGAACTCGGCCATTACGAAAAAAACACGGCCATTATGAAAACAACTCGGCCATTATGAAAAAACACGGCCTTTATGAGATTTGGACATTCTGATTGGTTGTTCAACTCGGCCATTATGAATCCAACGCTATCCGTAGAAAAAAAATCATTTTGAATAGGAAAATTCGGAATGCTGATTCTTTTTAAATATACCTAGAAGCCCATTTTCAAAGGTAACACTACAAATCAATCAAGATCAAGGGGAAGTAAGGTATCCAGGGAAGTACGCGGAATAAAGAACGGGTTGGACGGCTAATATCCTGATCATTGTTTTCGCCAGACGACCTACCTTGAAATCCTAAATAGGTCTACGCTACAATGAATGAAGGCGAGCGCGTACTGCAACAGCTGGCAGACGATATATTGACTTTAGACAGTATAATTGACAATCGTGAGTGTATCCAAAATGTGTTTGGTCCTGTGGATGGAGATCACAGTGTAGTGCCACTAGTGGAGGAAAACCCGGCTATGGGGATACGTTCGGATACAGATAATGATTTTATCGGTGAAAGACAATTTAAAAGATTTAAACATGTTGAAATGTTATTATGTTTTGTTAATATTGCATAGTCAATTAATAAAATTGTTAATAATCAAGAGTTTTCATAATGGCCTTGTTATTGGGCTGAAGGCTGTCATATTAGCCTGAGGCCTTTTGCTCCTATAAGAAACTTTATATCGGCCCTGAATTGATAGTGTTAACGCGCCTAATATTGCTTAGTCAATTAATAAAATTGTCAATAATCAAGAGTTTTCATAATGGTCTTGTTATTGGGCTTCGGCCAGTCATATTAGCCTTCGGCCTAAAGGCCTCAGGCTAATATGACAGCCTTCAGCCCAATATCAAGGCCATTATGAAAACTCTTGATTATTAACATTATAATAAAAACACATATGTTCTCGCTTTTACGAGATATCATATCTTTTCGCCGGTAACAAGATAATTATCTCGTTATTGCGAGATATATATTCGTCATTGAGGAATATTTTTAAGTTATGGCGATTTATTTATCCCATTTTTGTTCTTGCATTGTTTTTACCATATCATTTCGCGTTATGAAGAGATAATATGTTAATACGTGTCAATTATCACGTTGTCACGAGATCTTTTCAAGTTATAAATTGCTATGAAAATGGCATTATGGCTTGCTATTGAAATAGCTCGTCTTATTACAAGCTCTGTCTCTGCACAAATTAATAAGCGTTTTCGTTATGGGTCGTATTTTTTGTAACATTCTGTGGATATTAACTAGTAGTACATATTCAAATTTAAAGGTGTTGCCCTAAAACATTTTTTCCAATTCTAACTACGAAAACAATATGTAACAAAGTCCTAGTTTACTATATATTGACCAAAGTGTCCGTTTTATAAATGCTTGTTTAACTACTGCGTCATCTATTAACTCTTAAAATAATCATAATAATTCTGAGAGAAAAAATCTCGTATTAAGAGATTATTAACTCGTCATAACGAAAGGGTCTCGTTTGAACGGATCGATAACCTCGCAATAACGAGATAAAGTTGTATTGTTTCTTGATGATACTGTGTGGCTCTCGTAACTATCCATTGAATCAAGCGGCCACGTTATAAACTGCCTCCCATTCAATGTATTCACAGGGATGTTACTGTGTTTTCAATTGGAATACATTGTTTTACAGCTGATAATCTTCGGGGATCTTTTCGCTTGAAATAATTTAACTTAGCCAAGGTTTTGGAAAATACAATTTCGACTGTCGTTCCAGGTATTGTAGAGAGGTATTTGCTCACTAGAGGACCTTTCTTGAGATGTTGCATTGTACATGCATTTTTCTGTTCCCCCCTAACGCAGTATGTTGAGTTATGCAGTAAATAAATAATACGGCTCATATGTGATGCGAAAGCCATTCTCGTAAATAGTATTATAATACTTAGTATAAATATTTACATACTGCCTTTCGACTGCTTTGCGAAAAAGTTTCGGACCGTCTTTGTGTCCAAAAGTGTGGTATTAACTTTTAGTTCTGAAGCCATTTTGGTTTGAAAACTGATGAACCCGTCGTTGTCAACCAGACCTGCTTTAATTGACTGCAATAAAAACGTTGATACATTTAAGTGGCATGATATAGTCTCCGATGGCTATATGGTAGTCTCAAACCAGCCAAATTGCATTTCACTAACTAGCGTACGACTTTCTGATTGTCTCAGCTGACTGTCTCTAAACCGATAATAGTCGTCAAAACAACAAATACAGGGATTTCATGTGACCTGAATTTGATATTCTGTTTAACATTAGATATTTTCTAATTTATCGTTTTGATTACGAACAGGTAAGGTACTTTACATAAAAATGATTATCACACGTGTTCAATGCTGAAAGTATCACATTCGATAGCGTATGTCGATATTTCATCAGTAGTAAAATGTGTCTTCAGAGATATTTACGAGTTAAATGTCTTATTTCTTGCATATTATGTCAAATTCGTCGAAACAAAAATTGTTTTCGGAATGATATGCCCAATCAAATATGTAAACAATTTTATAGGCAATAATTACTGAAAATGTTTGGCCGCCTTATCTCTGTGAGTTTAAAATACAAGAAAGGAACAAAATAACAGAAGATGCTAGTTTAACTTTAAATATTGTATTGGCATAATAAACTATATTTTGCTACTTTGCACGGCCTTTGGAGATAAAGTAAGCACATGTTGCAAGATCCCTTACTCAAAACCATTTTTTGGTTATCATGATCAAAATTGACACCTAAGGGGTCCACAGAAATTGAACCAGTTCATTGCAGCAATTGATGACAGCTTATTTAAATGGAGCACTTCAAGTATAAGTATAATAGTAAACAAAAATAAAAGTACTGCTTAAAACAATTAACTTACCTTTATCTGCGACGATGGCTTTGGAACGATCTGCTCAGCGATCATTCGCGAAAAAACAACATTAAAACAAAATGCAATCAGAACACATATTGAAACAACATGAACGATTTTCATGTTTACGTTCAGTGATATAACTTAAATAATGATGAATGGTGATCATATGAGTTGCTCGCATATATTTTATAAGCTTTAATCGACTGTTTTTCGTCAGAAGATGGATAACTAATATTGTACCAGGTGGATACATTCCACTTTCATTTTATGTCGGATTGGTTAACACTCTCGATAAAGGTTATTTTAATTACCGAAATACACTCAATTTCGGTGAATTTACCGAAATCCACTGAATTTTGGTGAATTTACCAAAATCCATTTTGGATCTGGAGTGACCAGCAAGCGTAACATCTCGGCATTTTTTTATTTTGCACAACAAATCTTAACCTTCAAATTGCGCCGACCATCTTTTTCGGCGCAGCCGTACTAACATGGTTTTTGCTATTTGCATATCAGTGTTTTGTAAACCAATCAAATCTTACGTTAACCACCAAGGCAATTTCTCTTCAACTGAAAAACATTTGTAACATTGACCCAGATTGGTTGACATTGTGTATATTGTATTCCATGATTTATCCAGTAAGTAGTGTTGTTAGTCATTATAGCATGGATTACCTTCCCTTACCATTACATTACGCTGAGTACTAGACTAATTAGTCATCACCACGGGGAATTGTCCGGTGTTGGAATTAAGAAGACTTTCTTGGTGTAATGTACCAGTCGCGATCATTTATATCGTTTTAATCAGATACATCGCTATATAACAAACTATACTGTGTCTATGGTTAACCACACTATGCAGTGATCTCCCCTTACATGTCTCGGAGTTTCTCTAGTATAGCGTAATTGAGTGACCGGCAGTCGTAACAATTAGGCATTTTTTTTATGTTGTACAACAGATTTTAACCTTCAGATAGCAACAAATTTGTATTCTTCAAGTTGCGCCGACCATCGTTTTTTAAAGATATTTCTTGTTACGCTTGTCATTCTTTTTCCTGACAATGGATGTTGCTGTTATTGTCGTTGTTGTTGATTCAGTATACTGACAAGCTGGGTTGGGGGTCTTTGCAGTTGTCGATGGCACATCCGACGTTGGTTTGGTTTTATCACGGTGTTGTTTGTCTTTCGTATGTCCCGTAAAGTGTTCTGGATACGTACGGCGTACCAGTGATGTTACACATGTTTTTTTCTGTCTTGTCCTCTTGTGTGATTGCAAGCAGCTAAGACATCATCCAGTTTGAATGTCAGTTTACCTTGCGTCTGTGGTTGTACACGTAAGGAGCCTCGTAACAAAGGGTGCGTAAACCGTGGAGTTTTATTGTATCTATTCGGTTAATTTTTTCAACATTTCTCGTAAACTACTCGATGGATGTCCGTTACCACGTTGAACCACACTTATCGCGAAAATGAATAAATAAAGTGCTACCTGCATTTTGACAGTAATTCAGCTGTTCTATTAGCGTACGCGCGAGTCAAACTTACTTTACGATATCTATATAGTATTTCAGCTATATACGATGTTAGTTTTCTTAGTCCGTGCTCAAGGGTTACCAACCAGTAATAACCTGCTCTTCCGCAAGCAACTTCCAACTTCTCCACACAAATCAGAGTTCAGAGGTGTATGGCAAAGGACATTTGCTGCATTATATTCAGTCAAATTGTCACGAATGAAATTACGCGCGCTCGTGTTTCGAACCCATTATCATTAGAATTGAAGTCGTGAACTCTATCTACTTAACCAACAAGGCGGGCTAGATGTGATTTAAAACGCACGTACGTGCATACCGTTATGGTTGTTTATGACTGTTGTTATCGTTTGGGAACATTATATTTTTAGACTTAGGGGGACTTCTCTCGCACAAAAATGATCACGTCTATTTAATGATCATGATGATAAAGCAGATCTTCTTTTGATTTATTTAATAAATACAATGTGAGGTATTGGAAGTTAACAAAGTCGGAGGTTCATCATCTTTGTGTGATACTATAATTGTTGTTCGCCGATACGTACTGGTATTCTTACGCTTATAGGAGATATCTGAATCAAAACGAGAGTTATCACTTTATGATGCGATGTTTTCTGCATACGTTGGAAATCAATGACCATATAGCGATTAAGTGTGAGGTTAGCTAGCTGTTAAATCGATTTAAACCCCCATTATTTTTACTGACAGTTCCAAGCAGTAATTCGCTGTATTGTTATTATTTCTTTTTTGTGTTTTATATGTACATATATGTTATATTTCCCTTTGCCCTGTGCAATTCTCTCACTTTATATATAGTGTTCAGCTTATTTCTTGCCCAGTTTCGGCCTTTTGTTGCCAGCTGTCTTGACTTGTCCTGTGATCTTTTCCATCCATTAATTTCCCACCCACTCCTTCAACGCCCCTTTGATTCTCCTAGTTATTCCTTATGGTCTGTCAGGCCATTCTTTGCGCCTAAGTTCCTTAACGTATGTACCCTTTAACCTCCTTCAGTGCCTTATGTTTTATGGAGTGTTGTTTTTACCGGAGATGTGTGGGGAGTGGGAATGTGTGTTCTGTATGTGGCGTTCCCTGTAGCTATTTATTCTCTCTCTTTTATACAGATAATTTGTATTGGATGAGATTTGATTGTAATGATGTTTTACTATCTATTCAATACAGTTAATTTAACATATTTCTAAAAATTTAAGTGTGATAAGTGTGACGCATATACAATCGGACCTCGTCCATTCGAATTCATCGGGTTCGAAATTTTATTTCGAATAATACATGGTTTTGAATAGCCAATTTCATTGCGACGTGCCTAAGAAGATACATGGGACCTAATATTTATGTTAGCATTCGAATAGAAGATTGTCGAATAAACAAGTACTTGATAGACACGTTTACTTTAATTTAAGTGATGTAAGGGTAGTTAACTGCGTAAATGATTGATCAAATTCATCTGAGACGATTTGTTGTTCGTCGATATGGTCTTCACACGTTTAAAGAGTCTTTTAAAATCAAACTTGTTCCGTATCTGATAGTTATGCTGTAATGAACTCACTGATTTACCTTCTTAGTAAACGAGTCACTAAGCCGAAATCTTAAATAAATCATTTATTATGTATTTGCTACGGCGCAGGCGTAGCTTATATGTGTTTAAACAACTTAGATTAGGAGTGTGGTTATAAGGAGTTTAAACGGGATGATCGAGCGACGTATTGTAAGAATTCGTTTGTAGGCTTAACGACGGTAGCCGAGATTCCTTGATTTAAGGCATGCTCTAGCTATGTCGCTAAGTCCACGCAATTCTAAAAGTGACTAATTATCGTAAAACCGAACAACCGTATGCTTACTTATTTCAGCTCAAGAGATCTTACTTTGACAATTTCGTATTCAATTGAGTTATATTGAATTGTGAGAAATGTATTATTTGTATTGTGTACAATTTGTGCCGTACGAATAGGGGTGATATTGGATCCATATAAGAACAGAATGAATCTTTTCTTAGCTATCGTAAATCGCTCTTGCACTTAGATGTGCTCTCTATGAGGCCCGCGAGCTATTTATCAAAGAACATCGTAACATACAGTCGAACCTCGTTCTTTCGAATTCATCGAATATACATGGGTTCGTCACAAGGCCATTTCAATTCGACTTGCCCAAGAAGATACATCGGGAACTGATATTTACTTCGAATGGTACCAAATATTAGGATAGAAGGTTGTCGAACAAACGAGACCCGATTGTACGTGAATATGTTAACTGTTTAATTTATTCAAAATGTAATCATGCATCAAATCAATCTCATCCACTCGATAATCACGATGATGAGGTATTAGATTTTATTCGAGTGATGTAAGTGGAGTTAACTCCGTCAACTCTTCTGAAAACATTTATTAATTGTGACAATACTGTAGTTGAAATTCTGAGGCAGCTCCAAGAGCAATTGTTGAATGTTCAATCGCCTTTTTAAAAGAAATTTGTGCAGTGTTTGTGATGACGATGAAAAGAAAACTTTGTTGTATTCCTTCTCAGGAAAGTTTTTATTGTATAAGCAACACAAGCATTTATTTACATACTCTTGGTTATTTACACGGGAAAGCATAAATTCGACTATAAACATAAAATATTGCTAACTAAAATACATCTCGACGAGACTACATAGACCGGTCGTTTGACTCTTATACATCTATCACATTGGCATAATCATTAAGTATTTTAGTAGACACTGAGCCACAGTCTGCACCCCCAGTCTGTACAGTCTCATCAAGATGATTCCAGTCTTCTATGCACTCCCAATTGAAAAGAACCTACAAATATCACTTTCTAACTAATAATATAAGGTTTATGTGAAGTATACCAGTTTAGCCAGAAAGTAGGAAATCTCAGGAATTTTGGACCAACAAGTAGGAAAAAGTAAAAAGAAACAAAAATAGAAAATAAGGTAAACGTAGGAAAAATAAGGATCGCTTAACAGCCTGAAGAGAGAGAACAATTTCATGCCACATCTGATCCACAAATTCAACCTTACAGTGTATGTAGTAAGACCATTCTGTATATACTAATATATGTTTAAGGGTCAACTTTGATTGGCGAAACCTAACTACCTATTCGAGAAACCACACACAGTCGTTTCGAAAAAAACGCATGTAGAAAACGAATGTATGTAAGTGTCCGGATGAATACGCTAAAAATCGCCAGATGTTGCAACTGAATGACAAAACTGACGACAACGATTCGTGTAGCATTCAAGGCGAACATGCTTTTACACAGCCAAATTGTAGTGAACATCCTTCATCGTTCTTACGAGTACAGCATTCAGCACAGAGAGCTGATAGCAAAAACGCGGAAACATTAGACATACTGTCTGGATGGATAGGACCTAAAAATATAAAATTAAGAAAAATTAGTTTACCATCTTTGAAAGCTGATTGACACATAAAGAAAATATTGCTGATATTTATATTACATAGTAATTTACTCGTAATAAAAAAACATATGACATATGTTCTCGCTTTTACGAGATATATTATCTTTTCGCCGATTACAAGATAACTATCTCGTTATTGTGCGATAATATATTCGTCATTGATAGTTATGACGATTTATTTATCCCATTATTGTTCTCGATATAACGACTTCGAATCTCGAACTTACGATATATTTATCTCAGTATAACGAGCATTTTTCGTTATTACGAGAACATTGCATTGTTTTTACCAGATCATTTCGCGTTATGACGAGATAATATGTTATAACGTGTTAATTATCACGTTATCACGAAATATTTTCAAGTTATGAATTGCTATGAAAATGGCATTATGGCTTGCTATTGAAATAGCTCGTATTTTGACAAGCTCGGTCTCTGCACAAATTAATAAGCGTTTTCATTATAGGTCGTACTTTTTGTAACATTCTGTGGTTATAAACTAGTAGTACAGATTCAAATGTAACGGTGTTGCCCTAAAACATTTTTTAAATTCTAACTACGAAAACAATATGTAACACAGCCCTAGTTTAATATATATTGACCATATTGTCCGTTTTATACATGCTTGTTTTACTACTGCATCATCTAATAACTCTTAAAATAATCATTATAATTCTGAGAGAAAAAATCTCGTATTAAGAGATTATGAACTCGCGATAACGAAAAGGGTCTCGTATGAACGGATCGATAATCTCGCAATAACGAGATGAAGTTGTATTTTGTTTCATGATACCGTTTGGCTCTCGCAACTATCCTTTGATACAAGCGGCCACGTCATAAACTGCCTCCCATTCAATGTATTCACAGGGATGTTACTATGTTTACAATTGGAATACATGTACATTGTTTTACAGCTGATAATCTTCGGGGATCTTTTAGCTTGAAACTTCACTTGTACAGTAGTAGAAAAATCATTTAACTTTGCAGCGCAACTTCTTCAGAGCAGTACGCTTTGGAAAATACAATTTCGACTGTCGTTTTATGTATTGCAGAGAGGTATTTGCTCACTAGAGGACCTTTCTTGAGATGTTGCATTGTACATGAATTTTTCTGTTTCCCCCAAACGCAGTATGTTGAGTTATACAGTGTAATAAATAATACGGCTCATATGTGATGCGAAAGCCATTCTCGTAAATAGTATTATAATACTTATTATACATATTTACTTACCGCCTTCCGACTGCTTTGCGAAAAAGTTTCGGACCGTCTCTGTGTCCAAAAGTTTGGTATTAACGTTTAGTTCTGAAGCCATTTTGGTTTGAAAACTGATGAACCCGTCGTTGTCAACCAGGCCTGCTTTAATTGACTGCAATAAAAACGTTGATACATTTAAGTGCCATGATATAGTCTCCGATGGCTATATGGTAGTCTCAAACCAGTCAAATTGCATTTCACTAACTAGCGTACGACTTTCTGATTGTCTAATCTCACTGTCTCTAAACCGAAAGTAGTCGTCAAAACGACAAATATAGGGATTTTTTACGTGACCTGAATTAGATATTCTGACAAACATTAGAGTACTTTCTGATTTATCGTTTTGATAATTAACAGGTAAGATTCATTATCACACGTGTTCAATTTCTGTAAGTATCACATTCGATAGCGTCGATAGTTCATCAGTAGTAAAATATGTCTTCGAAGATATTCAGGACCTAAATGTCTGACTTCTTGCAAGTTATGTTAAATTCGTTGAAACAAAAAATGTTTTCAGAATGATATACCCAATCAAATATGTAAACAATTTTTTAGGCAATAATTACTGAAAATGTTTGGCCGCCTTATCTCTGTGAGTTTAAAATAAAAGAAAGGGACAAAATAATAGAAGACGCTAGTTTAACTTTAAATATTGTATTGGCATTATAAACTATATTTTGCTACTTTGGAGATAAAGTAAGCACATGTTGCAAGATCCCTTATTCAAAACCATTCTTTGGTTGTCATGATCAAAATTGATACCTAAGGGGTCCACAGAAATTGAACCAGTTAATTTTATCAATTGATGACAGCTTATTTAAATGGAGCACTACCAGTATATAATAGTAAACAAAAATAAAAGTACTGCTTAAAACAATTAACTTACCTTTATCTGCGACGATGGCTTTGGAACGATCTGCTCAGCGATCATTCGCGAAAAAACAACATTAAAACAAAATGCAATCAGAACACATATTGAAACAACCAGAACGATTTTCATGTTTACGTTCAGTGATATAACTTAAACAACAATGATTGTTGATCATATGAGTTGCTTGCATATATTTTATAAGATTTAATCGACTGTTTTTCGTCAGAATGATAAATCGTTTCTACATTTAGACAAAGGCGTGTTCAAAGTTAATGACATCTACTTCATAATCTTGCTGCTAAATTTTATGTGAAAGCTTTTCGCTACGAATCACGTTTATTGACAAGGTTTTATCCAGCTGTGTATCAAACATAAAATTAAGCATGAATAGGGCGGCATACAACATATTATTCAACATCTCACCTTAATTCATTTTACTACAGCATGAGACAAACGCTTCTGGAGATGCTGGCTTCACTATGTTGTAAACTTAGTGATAGGAACAGCTGAACAAATGAGTAAACTGTTTTATTTTATTGTGTTCTGGTCCGTCTTTCTCATTTCCCCCCTCTTACGTTTTTTTATGTTCCTTTTTTCCCTTTCTTTCCGGATTTACTTAATACGCCAAGTTCTGTTAACAATGATATCAAACACGGAGTCATGTACAACGCATAGTAAACATAGTGACTGATTTAAATGAGTTTGTAATTCAGATGTGGGAAAGAGTAAAATAACATCACGAAAACGTGGATTGGATATTTTTTGAAAACATTTCTTTAATTGATGCAATTTTTATCATAACACAAGACAAAACTACTTTAAAGCTTTGTCACAAATCTGAGCACAAAGAAGTCTGAATCTGAAGTAAAATAGATTGTTCTGTCTATTGCTTCGGAAGCCACTTGTACAAATGGTTTGAACAAGCCGATGGAAGCAAATATGCGAAGGGTGTTATGTAAATCATGCAGTTTCATCTAGCAACCCATCGTTTACACAATATCTTGTTATACACTCTTCGTCGCCTTGTCTTTGACATAAGGCACATAACATGTCAAAGGACAGCATCATGAATCTAGCCTCAACTTCAGGTACGAATCCTAAATCCTCTGAAAACAAATACATATAATACTCATCTTACAGTTTCTACTTTATAAGTAACAAGTACGTGTCTGATCTTAATACGCCTGTCTGAATTAGTCACAACCGGATAATATACTCGTTCAAACGATAGAACATAAAGATGGATAACTAATGTTGTACCAGGTGGATACAGTCAACTTTAATTGTATGTTGGTGTAAAGATATTCAGTGATAAAGCGTATCCGTAACTGCAGTTAAGCATTGTTTTAATCGTGATGTCATTCCGAAATTATGCATACAATAATGCAGGAATTATAAATGGAAACATGTGAAAGGTAAAAACACTCAAGTTCGAAATATAGGCTCATTGCAAGTCATTCTATAAATTACAGCTATTTTACTTTTCATTAAATTTACATTTATTCAATAATTATTTATCTCTTAACAACAAACTACGTAATATTAAATACATAAACCAAACAGACGCTACAGCATAGTGTTTGAATATTTTATGCTACAGATCGCTGTGAAGTTAGCAAATAGTAACAGTAATAGCAGCAACAGTAAAAGTACTATAAGCTAACACTGCTTGCGGCACAAGCGGTAATAGTACAACTATGATAAACAGTAACAGTCGTAAAAATGCCTCTTGTGTCAACATTAAACAATTGAAGCAACATTATTGAAGAAATTAATTGATTACATCCCATTAATTTCTAATTTTCCCAAAACAAACTAGCAAATAATAGAAAAAAACCCGCTAACAATTGATTGATTATCACTCGAAGTACAACAATACCGACACTATGTGAGCTGTACAGGATTAACAGCCATATTACTGCAAGTACTGTTAGCAGTAAGAGATGTAACACTACAACTGCTGTTACGGCTACAACTATTTCACATTATTATAAGTATATACGTTTAATCAGGCAAATAAAGTACAATAACAGTAACAAGAAGCAATGGATGTAGCATTTGTAATGATATTTTAATGGTCAAATCTTCGCGGCTTACCTGCTCGACAAATAAGTGGTTCCTGTGTATGGGTTTGTACAGAATTGACATCGACACCTTTCTCTTGCTGTGTTATTTGGGATATCTTCTTCTTGTCACCGGGTTTTATAAGTACAG
Organism: Mactromeris polynyma; assembly: GCA_032209605.1. Classification (NCBI taxonomy): domain Eukaryota; kingdom Metazoa; phylum Mollusca; class Bivalvia; order Venerida; family Mactridae; genus Mactromeris; species Mactromeris polynyma. Next base: position 8,944,139 of record JASFXZ010000019.1, on the reverse strand, counting down.
CAGAGAGACTGTTTTTACGCTTGTCATTCTTTTTGTTGGATGGTGTTGTCGTTGTCGTTGATTCAGTATACTGACAAGCGGGATTGGGGGTCTTTGCAGTTGTCGATGGCATATCCGACGTTGGTTTGGTTTGATTACGATGTTGTTTGTCTTTCTTATGTCCCGTAAAGTGTTCTGGATACGTGCGGCGTACCAGTGATGTTACACATGCTTTTCTGTATTGTCCTCTTGTGTGTTTACAAGCAGCTAAGACGTCATCCAGTTTGAATGTCAGTTTTCTCTGCGTCGGTGGTTGTTGTACATGTAAGGAGCCTCGTAACAAAGGGTGCGTAAATCTTGGAGTCTTTTTGTATCTGTTTGATGCATTTAAATTTTGGTTAAAATTCCGTAATTTTGTCAACTTTTCTCGTAAACTACTCGATAAATGTCCGTTACCATCTAGAACCACGATTATCGCGAAAATGAATAAATAAAGTGCTACCTGCATTATGACAGTAATTCCGTTGTTGTATTAGCGTACGCTTGAGTCAAATGTACTTAACTATATCTCTTTTTGTTCTTAATGCATATCAATTAGCATAATTGATAACCAATGTAAATAACGAGAAGCACATATTATCATACACTCCCATGAATAACAAGTATTTAGCACGATGTTTTGTAACACAATGTTTTACTACACAAGGCCTCGCAGGCATTCGGGCAATTTGTCAAATTTTATAACTTTTATCTAGCATTAATTGGTATTACCGCTTCGTTGGTAATGCACGTCAAACGAAAACATTCATAATGTTAATAAAGTTGAAACAAACGTTACAGATGCATTAAAACGTTAAGTGTGCACGTTTAACTTTCAACAAGCAGTCAAGTATGTAAAAGTATGTAAAAGAAATATTATTGATTGAATGAATCATTTTAGTCCACGTGTGTGAATTGTTGCATGTCAGTCTAACGTTTTCCCGTTCTATATGACAAATCTACGATGACAACGCCATCAATAACATCGTTATTTTCATCATCATAATCATCATCATCACCACCTTCGATAACATCTCCATCACCAAAGCAATATCATTATCATCATCATTATCATCTATACAAATTTTCCATCATGCCATCGCTGCAAACAACATAAAGGTTATCACTACCATCATCACCACAGCCATCATTACTATTGGCGTTATAACCAACATTATTTAGTTATTATGTCTTTTAACGTTTATCGATGAACAATTACTTATGTAAACAGTAATAACACCTAGTAGAGAAATTAAGTTGTTACAGGGAATGCCACATACACAAGAAAATGCTTCCCCACACAGACCCCCAGAAAAACAACAGTCTACAAAGCATTAAGCACTGATGAGGTGCAAGGGCTATTGGAAAATGGATGAAAATGATGATCTGGATGACCATAAACAACAGCTAAGCAGAATCAAGGAAATAGCACAAGGAGGGTTAAGCCAGTATCTTAACTGACAGTTCCAAGGCTGTAATTCGCTGTATGGTTATAATTTCTGTTCGTGTTATGAATGTGTTTAAATTTCCCTTTCCACTGTGCAATTATGTCACTGTATATGATGTTCAGGTTGTTTCCTGCCCAGTTTCGGCCTATTGCTACCAGCTATCTTAACTTGTCCTGTGATCTTTCCCAATCCAGTGATATTGGCAAACAGTCAATCGCTGACCTACTATTGTCATGGGTGGTTGTGGGAGGGGGTAAGCATTGAAAGTGTTGACATCAATGGGCTCAATGAAGATCACATGCCTCATTTTGACATAGCTTTACCTATCACAATAGTCTATCAAAAACACTTTGTTATGTCAGTATATTAAATAATAAAGGAGTTGAACAAACACGATTGTATACAAAAAATTGGCATAGACAGTCAGAAGGATGAATTATCATCATGTCAAACTCGACAATCATTCACAGAAATGGCAGTTTTATGCGGTTGACAACTGTCACCTAATTTCACTTTCTGTACGATTTCCACGAAAAATTAATGCATTATTTTTCATTGTAAAATTAAGTACCGATACAACAGTGTTCTATTTATATGCGTCTGTTCAAACACATCTGCGCACAGTAGTTCACGTATTTTCTCCGTTGTTGTGCGTTTCGTGGACACCCCTTTTTGTTCAACTCATGGGAAATGTTATTTTATGATTTGTTGTTGTAAAACCGTACTTTTTTACCTGTCGTTATTAATTTTTCAATCGTTATTATTTAACAGTCGACAATAAAACAAATAGTGTGTTAATTTATTCAATTTAGAACAGTTTCCGTAAATTGTCGATATTCAACGGAACGATGACGAAAAAATTGCATTTCCCATGATTTCAATATACGTAAAATAAAGTCATGTTTGAGAAACACGAAAAATCGGTCAATTGTTGTTGTTCCGTTATGCTAACCACTACACCACAGCGACCTGACATCATTTCCGTGTAAATTTATCATATATAAATTTATGATTAATGTATACTTGTTCGTTGGATATATTATATGTTGCTCCGTTTTCTTGTATACGTATCTCTGCCTACTGTACACTAACTTACACTATCTTCCGCTGAGTTATCTGGCTACTAATATCGTCCGCTGAGTTAAAGTGTGCTAGCGTGATACTGCGGCGGCGTAGGCAGACAATTGTTTCTGTAATTTGCAATTTTTAATCAACAAGTTTCTTTGGGGTTCTTTCTTTTGCGTAAGTGATGTCAACTCAAATCCATTTTCCAGCTTACCGCTATGTTTTGTTAGACAATGACTTCTTTCTTCAGGAGTATGAAGACTTAGGCGGTTCAGAATTACAGACTAGGGATGTCTCATCCGATGAGTGTCCGCGGATTTCGCCTACTCTAGCAATTTGCTCTAACGAGCTTCTTGCTAAAAAGCAAATCGACACGCTATTGAGACTCACACACTACTAAGTATAACTTAGAGTAACCCAGTATATCATACATGAACAAAATGAAGACATTTAAAATTCGTACACTAAACGAAATACGAAACCTGCATGACTATGTGTGACATAAACATATTTGATGTTTATTGAATAAAATACTTTGAAAAAGGTTAGTAAGGTAAAGGTCCGAACAATTTGCCTCTTACACCCTGTTAAAAGGTTCTGATAATTTTGAATAACAAAATAAAGTTGTAAAATACAGCATTTAACTTCTATTTAATCAGTTACACAAATAAGTCATACACTCACAATGCATATATAATAAATAAAACATTCACTCGCATAATCGGATTTCGAGAAAGAAATTAAATAAATACATGTACGTCCATATTACAATATTTTAATAATAAAATGGAGAGTAGTTAAACAATATAAAGTTTGTGTCCATTGTTCATACCAGTAAATATATAACACATATTAATTACATAAATTACTTTAGAAATAAGATAATGTTATCGCTATTTGAAATGGCTTTCGAAAGAGTATCTGATGTTTCTACTTCAGTCGAAATCCGCTCAAAAACAATTTGTTTAATTCACCTTTTCTTTGTGGGCTTATTGTTGGTAAATTCGTTGTTGATTCGAACTCCTGCGTCTGAAATTGCTGCTGGCCGGTTAAATCCGTTCCAATACCGTTATTTAGGCCCATGAACTGCACTTGGGCATTGGAATGTGTTCCGTGAGCAGAATCCACAAAATGCGGACTTTGTTGTGGTATGTTATTGTTAACATTAGAAAGGCCATCTTGAGCGTTTGCAATGTGGCTGTCTAAACTCACAGGATTAGTGTTTGAAACAAATATTCATTGATTTGTCTCAGTGTGGCCGTTGCCAGTTTGAACGCCCGAAGCTCCATTCCTTGGATTAAGAAATTCATGTAACTCAAGCATTGTCATTGTTTCCTTACTGTTCGCTCCGGAATCTGTAAGTCTCTGTGCGAAGTTTTGCATATCATTATTAGTGGGAGACATGTCTATACTTGAGTCAGGATGAGCATTGCTTCCACCGGTGATTGGCCAAAGGTTATCAGCATGACCGCCATTTAATTCCTGACCAGAATTTGAGTTAGTGATGATATGAGTTGTCGGGTTGTTTGCAAATGGATTTTGCGGTTGATTGCGATCTATAAGAATATTTGCATTGTCAATTGCAGATGATGGATGAGTGTTATCTATTGTTACATGGTTTTGTTGTGGCATAATAGCTCCTTGACCGAAATCTAAGAAAATATTACTTCTGGCCGGTATGTTATGACCTCGAGTTACATCGTGAAATGGTGATACAATCGCCGATAGTAAATCTACAGGCCTTGTACCGATTTCTTGCGTCTGAAATGCTGGCAATTGGACAGGACCACTAGGGATATTGCTCCAATCACTGTTCATAGTATTTGTTTCTACATTGTCTATGGAATCTTGTTGTGACGATGTTGGTTGTGCGATTGTTGAAACTGGTTCCGTGTGCGCCAGGGTGTCACGAACGACTTGCGACCTAGTTTCAAACATCTTCATATGAGGGGATACATCTGGAGTTTGTGCGCCTGTAACTATGTGCTGAACACCATTGTTTGTGATGACCACCTGTGTTGGATTGGCTTCGTTAGGTGCAGCAAACATATCGTGGGCGACAGGTATATCGATACTTCGTTGTGAATTACTTTGATCATTTTGCATGGAAGTGGTGGCCGGTTCTATAAAACCATCTGGAAAAAACTCTTGAATGTTTTGGGGTAAGCCATTTTGTCTCGCATCAATCGGTTCTCCCGGGTTTACCCATTGGATTTGTTCGTTATTAACAACTTCAAATGGACCGTTTTCCCCAGGCAAACCGATAAATGGAATTGATGTTAGAACGCCGTTATTGTCGCTTGATGGCGCAGGTAATTGGCCTGACGACACGTTTATATCAGGAAAATGTGTACCATTAAATTGATTAGTTGTGTCCAACTGCTCGAAATTCGGAGTTGTAGATTGTTGATTTTGTTGGTTACCGTTGAACATTCCCGATCCTGTTCCTTCCCATGGTACAGGCGTACCGGCATTATGGAAGTTGTTATCGACAGCAGGTTGTTGGTCAGGTCCAGTTAAGAGGGTATCTATTGGGACTTGTGGCATTTGATTATTCAGTATACCCTGTTGTTGAACAGAATCGCGCACAAAAGGAACGAAATTTTCGGTCCTACCTGTATTCATTTGACCTTGCATAGACTCACCCCATGCAGCATTTCCAGTGTCCATGGTGGACGTTTGCTGATTGCCAGCGTTAACATCCATTGCTGTTCCTCCCCCAGGCAGATGTATCTCCGGCAATGTATGACTGGCCACTTGTTGTGGCATCCCGTGATGTATCTGTTCAGCAAAGTTTGGATTAAAATCTCTCGGAGGCAATAAATTCGGTTGGTCCGTTGTCAAACTTGGTTGCCATGGTACAAATGGTGTTTGCTGTGTTTGACTGTTTAAAATTTGTTGAGCATTAAACAACGGATTAAACATTTGTCCAGCCAATCTTCGCCTTTCAAGTACGAGGGTATCTTGCGGTGTAAATTTATCAACACCTGCTATAGGAGCATTAGTCTGTTCAAACGATGTTCGTTGCCGTACTCCATTCAACTGATTTGGATTGGTACTTTTTGTCCAGCTCAATGGAAGTGTTTGATGAATACGATCGGATTGACTGTGTACTTTTCCACCGTTGATACCAGTTGGAAAGGTTGAATGTCCACTGTTAATATTATTTCGAAGGTTTGAATGCAAACTTTCATGCCGTCTCAGTTGGCTAGCCGTTTCCGTATTTCTTTGGAATACTCCATTGTTCGACGTAGGTGGCAAGGAAGCCTTGGGAAGAAGTTCAACTTCTTTCACGCAATGTATGTTCATACACACAGTATCGTGTTGCTTTTGACACAGACTGCACATTTTATCAGACGAAATGGGTCCAATCGGTCTACCCGGATTAACTGCAAAGAAAAACAAACAATTCAATATAAGGGCTACACATCTAGAAAGTCGCAATTTTCATTATGTTGCTTGAAACTGTCGTTAGGTGCTACACTTAGATAGGGTACATATATTGTGAAATTCAAGGGTCCTTCCTTTCTACCTTATTTATTAAAGAATGAACTTGGTATGTGTACACGTAAGCTAGTACAGGATTTTGATAAAAAGACAAACATGATCTAGGTATGTGGTGAAAGAAATCGAACAAGAAATACCATGAACAGTGCACTGTCAACCACAAAACACATGAAAATATATTCATAGCAAACACATGAAGGATTTATCAAACCCCCATACCATCAATCTTATATTCCGAACAAGCAATAAGTATACAGACGATCTTCGTGTAGCGGATATAGCAAACTTTATTTTGTCGACTGTTATTTGTCATTTTGAATCCGGTCATTACAATTTGTTACAAATGCTATTTAAATACAACATAACGGTTGGTATATTAAATGAATACTAAAGTACTTTAAAATATGATACGTCATTTATACGAATAGATGACAGGTACACTAACGGAGTTTTGTTTAATCCAATATAACTAAATCAGTATCAGCGTTTATGTCGTGGTCAATCGGTGAAGCAAATATACTTGAATAAAGCAGAGCATTACTTCAACAAATGTTTGTCGGTAAATAAATTATGTATAAAAGACATGCACATTTACCTACTAAATGGAGAATACGTATACAGCTATTTGATTTGTTTGTACTGAAATACCATGATATGAATGAACTCATTAGATGCATAACAAACACTTACCAGGTTTAATTGTTTTCACGTGTTGAACCATCCCTGTCCGTCTCTGGCTTGAGGCAGTCTTGAATAACGAATCCAGTAAGGGATGGGAGTTTTCTGTCCGTTTTGGGGCAGCGTTGGCAACGTTGAATAACGAAGCCAGTAAGGGATGGGAGTTTTTTGTCCGTTGTCCATCCGCACCTTTGACAATAGCGATTATGACAACACACACTATTCCAATTGATAACACAGTTCTTTTTGTAGTCATTTCTGCACAAATGTTTATATTGTTTACACTTCTCTATCAGTGCAGTTATATTTTAAATATCCCTCTAATTGTTCATAAAACCATTCACGATGTACGCTATAATATATATGGAAACTTTTACAAATTCTTAAAGATTGATTGTTACTCGGTTCGTACAATATGCTTATATGATAGAAGGAGTCTATGATACGGCCATTTAAATGGACGCGAAAATCCTTCCCCACCCAACCATAACATGGTTTTCATTTGCCATTACACAATTTGCGTACGGATTACGTTTACGAATTCAAATCACGAATCATTATGATCAATCAAGAACGCGTGTGCATGCGTAATAATTTTTAAACATTGCGATAATACCGATTAATGTACCACAGTCTCGTCTCAACAAGCAGTCAAGTATGTAAAAGAAATATTATTGATTGTATGAATCATTTAGTCCTCGTGTGTGAATTGTTGCATGTCAGTCTAACATTTTCCCGTTCTATATGACAAATCTACGATGACAACACCATCAATAACATCGTTATTTTCATCTATGAACAATTATTAATGTAAACAGTAATAACACCTAGTAGAGAAATAAAGTTGGTACAGGGAATGCCACATACACAAGAAAATGCTTCCCCACACAGACCCCCAGAAAAACAACAGTCTATAAAGCATTAAGCACTGATGAGGTGCAAGGGCTATTGGAACATGGGTGAAAATAATGATCTGGCGACCATAAACAACAGCTAAGCAGAATCAATGAGATAGCACAAGGAGGGTTAAGCCAGTATCTTTACCGACAGTTCCAAGGCTGTAATTCGCTGTATGGTTATTATTTCTGTTCGTGTTTTGAATGTGTTTTATATTTCCCTTTCCCCTGTCACTTTATATGGTGTTCCGGTTATTTCCAGCCCATTTTCGACCTATTCTTCCAGCTGTCTTGACTTGTCCTGTGATCTTTCCCATCCATTAATTCCCCCCCCCCCCCTCATTCCCCCCTCCTTGACTGTCCGCATTGATTCTCCTAGTTATTCCTTATGACTTGCCAGGCCATTCCTTGTGCCTTAGCATATGTACCCTTTAACCTCCTTAAGTGCCCTGTGTTTTGTGGATTGTTGTTTTCCGGAGGTCTGCGCGGGGAGGTACTGTCTTATGTATGTGGCGTTTCCTGTGGCTACGTATTCTCTCTCTTTTAATAAAAAAGACTCATGAATTAGATTGTTACTGCGTTTGGCAAATACATGTGCTTGTGAATAGTACCTCTGATTTGTTTTCTCAACTTTATTATTCATTCAAAGGGATCTTACGGAGTGAAATATTTCATAGCATTATACTTTATAGTTGTCTTCCTCATCGTCGTCTTTGATATTGGCAAACAGTCAATCGCTGACCTACTATTGTCATTGGTGGCTGTGGGAGGGGGTAATAATCAAAGCATTGAAAGTGTTGACATCAATGGGCTCAATGAAGATCACAGGCGTCATTTTGACATAGATTTACCTGTCACAATAGTCTATCAAGAACACTTTGTTATGTCAGTATATTAAATAATAAAGGAGTTGAACACACACGAGTGTATACAATACAGTATACGGATAATTGCATTTCCCATGACTTCAATATACGTATTTATATTGTTCGTTGGATATATTATATTATGCACCGTTTTCTTATATCTCTGCCTACTGTACACTAACTTACACTATCTTCCGCTGAGTTATCTGGCTACTAATATCGTCCGAGTAAAAGTGTGCTAGCGTGATACTGCTGCGGTGTAGGCAGACATTTTTTACTGTAATTTGCGATATTAAATCAGCAAGTTTCTTTGAGGTTATTTCTTTTGCGTAAGTGAAGTCAGCTCGAATCCGTTTTCTAGCTTACCGCTATGTTTTGTTAGATAATGACTTCTTTCTTCAGAAGTATGTATAGTTTGGCGGTTCAGAATTACAGACTAGGGATGGCTCATCCGATGAGTGTCCGCGGATTTCGCCTACTATATCAATTGGCTCTAACGAGCCCCTTAAAAAGCAAATCGATACGCTACTGAGACTCACACACTACTAAGTATAACTTAGAGTAACCCAGTATATCATACATGAACAAAATGAAGACATTTAAAATTCGTACGACTATGTGTGACATAAACATATTTGATGTTTATTGAATAAAATATTTTGAAAAAGGTTAGTAAGGTAAAGGTCCGAACAATTCGCCTCTTACACCCTGTTAAAAGGTTCTGATAATTTTGAATAACAAAATTAAGTTGTAAAATACAGCATTTAACTGCTATTTAATCAGTTACACAAGTCATACACTCACAATGTATATATAATAAATAAAACATTCACTCGCATAATCGGATTTCGAGAAAGAAATTAAATAAATACATGTACGTCCATATTACAATATTTTAATGATAAAATGGAGAGTAGTTAAACTATATAAAGTTTGTGTCCATTTTTCGTACCAGTAAATATTTAACACATATTAATTACATAAATTACTCTAGAAATAAGATAATGTTATCGCTTTTTGAAGTGGCTTTCGAAAGAGTATCTGATGTTTCTACTTCAGACGAAATCCGCTCAAAAACAATTTGTTTAATTCATCTTTTCTTTGTGGGCTTATTGTTGGTAAATTCGTTGTTGATTCGAACTCCTGCGTCTGAAATTGCTGCTGGCCGGTTAAATCCGTTCCAATACCGTTATTTAGGCCCATGAACTGCACTTGGGCATTGGAATGTGTACCGTGAGCAGAATCCACAAAATGCGGACTTTGTTGTGGTATGTTATTGTTAACATTAGAAAAGCCATCTTGAGCGTTTGCAGATGATGGATGAGTGTTATCTATTGTTATATGGTTTTGTGGTGGCATAATAGCTCCTTGACCGAAATCTAAGAAAATATTACTTCTGGCCGGTATGTTATGACCTCGAGTTACATCGTGAAATGGTGTTACAATCGCCGATAGTAAATCTACAGGCCTTGTACCGATTTCTTGCCTCTGAACTGCTGGTAATTGGACAGCACCACTAGGGATATTGCTCCGATCACTGTTCATTGTATTTGTTTCTACATTGTCTATGGAATCTTGTTGTGACGATGTTGGTTGTGCGTTTGTTGAAACTGGTTCCGTGTGCGCCAGGGTGTCACGAACGACTTGTGACCTAGTTTCAAACATCTTCATATGAGGGGATACATCTGGAGTTTGTGCGCCTGTAACTATGTGCTGAACACCATTGTTTGTGATGACCACCTGTGTTGGATTGGCTTCGTTAGGTGCAGCAAACATATCGTGGGCGACAGGTATATCGATACTTCGTTGTGAATTACTTTGATCATTTTGCATGGAAGTGGTGGCCGGTTCTATAAAACCATCTGGAAAAAACTCTTGAATGTTTTGGGGTAAGCCATTTTGTCTCGCATCAATCGGTTCTCCCGGGTTTACCCATTGGATTTGTTCGTTATTAACAACTTCAAATGGACCGTTTTCCCCAGGCAAACCGATAAATGGAATTGATGTTAGAACGCCGTTATTGTCGCTTGATGGCGGAGGTAATTGGCCTGACGACACGTTTATATCAGGAAAAGGTCTACCATTAAATTGATTAGTTGTGTCCAACTGCTCGAAATTCGGAGTTGTAGATTGTTGATTTTGTTGGTTACCGTTGAACATTCCCGATCCTGTTCCTTCCCATGGTACAGGCGTTCCGGCATTATGGAAGTTGTTATCGATAGCAGGTTGTTGGTCAGGTCCAGTGAAGAGGGTATCTATTGGGACTTGTGGCATTTGATTATTCAGTATACCCTGTTGTAGAACAGAATCACGCACAAAAGGAACGAAATTTTCGGTCCTACCTGTATTCATTTGACCTTGCATAGACTCACCCCAGGCAGCATTTCCAGTGTCCATGGTGGACGTTTGCTGATTGCCAGCGTTAACATCCATTGCTGTTCCTCCCCCAGGCAGATGTATCTCCGGCAATGTATGACTGGCCACTTGTTGTGGCATCCCGTTATTTATCTGTTCAGCAAAGTTTGGATTAAAATCTCTCGGAGGCATTAAATTCGGTTGGTCCGTTGTCAAACTTGGTTGCCATGGTACAAATGGTGTTTGCTGTGTTTGACTGTTTAAAATTTGTTGAGCATTAAACAACGGATTAAACATTTGTCCAGCCAATCTTCGCCTTTCAAGTACGAGGGTATCTTGCGGTGTAAATTTATCAACACCTGCTATAGGAGCATTAGTCTGTTCAAACGATGTTCGTTGCCGTACTCCATTCAACTGATTTGGATTGGTACTTTTTGTCCAGCTCAATGGAAGTGTTTGATGAATACGATCGGATTGACTGTGTACTTTTCCACCGTTGATACCAGTTGGAAAGGTTGAATGTCCACTGTTAATATTATTTCGAAGGTTTGAATGCAAACTTTCATGCCGTCTCAGTTGGCTAGCCGTTTCCGTATTCCTTTGGAATACTCCATTGTTCGACGTAGGTGGCAAGGAAGCCTTGGGAAGAAGTTCAACTTCTTTCACACAATGTCTGACCATACACACAGTATCGTTTTGCTTTTGACACAGACTGCATATTATATCAGACACAATGGGTCCAGCCCTGATACCCGGATTAACTGCAAAGAAAAAAACTCAATTCAATATAAGGGCTACACATCTAGAAAGTCGCAATTTTAATTATGTTGCTTGAAACTTTCGTGAGGGGCTACACTTAGATAGGGTACATATATTGTGAAATTCAAGGGCCCTTCCTCTCTATCTTATTTATTTAAGAATTAACTTGGTCTGTGTACAAGTAAGCTAGTACAGTATTTTGATAAAGGCCAAACATCATCTAGGTGCGGTGAAAGAAATCGAACAAGAAATGCCATGTACAGTGCACTGTCAACCACAAAACACATGAAAATATATTCATAGCAAACACATGAAGGATTTGTCAAAACCCCATACCATCAATCTTATATTCCAAACAAGCAATAAGTATACAGACGATCTTCGTGTAGCGGATACAGCAAACTTTATTTTGTTGACTGTTATTTGTCATTTTGAATCCGGTCATTACAATGTGTTACAAATGCTATTTAAATACAACATAACGGTTGGTATATAAAATGGATACTAAAGTACTTTAAAATATGACACCTCATTTATACGAATAGATGACAGGTACACTAACGGAGTTTTGTTTAATCAAATATAACTAAATCAGTATCAGCGTTTATGTCGTGGTCAATCGGTACTTGAATAAAGCAGAGCATTACTTCTACAAATGTTGGTCGGTAAATAAATTATGTACAAAAGACATGCACATTTACCTACTAAATGGAGAATACGTATACAGCTATTTGATTTGTTTGTACTGAAATACCATGATATGAATGAACTCATTAGATGCATAACAAACACTTACCAGGTTTAATTGTTTTCACGTGTTGAACCATCCCTGTCCGTCTCTGGCTTGAGGCAGTCTTGAATAACGAATCCAGTAAGGGATGGGAGTTTTCTGTCCGTTTTGGGGCAGCGTTGGCAACGTTGAATAACGAAGCCAGTAAGGGATGGGCGTTTTGTGTCCGTTGTCCATCCGCACCTTTGACAATAGCGATTATGACAACACACACTATTCCAATTGATAACACATTACTTTTTGTAGTCATTTCTGCACAAATGTTTATATTGTTTACACTTCTCTATCAGTGCAGTTATATTTTAAATATCCTTCTAATTGTTCATAAAACCATTCACGATGTACGCTATAATATATATGGAAACATTTACAAATTCTTAAAGATTGATTGTTACTCGGTTCGTACAATATGCTTATATGATAGAAGGAGTCTATGATACGGCAATTTAAATGGACGCGAAAATCCTTCCCCACCCAACCATAACATGGTTTTCATTTGCCATTACACAATTTGCGTACGGATTACGTTTACGAATTAAAATCACGAATCATTATGATCAATCAAGAACGCATGTGCATGCGTAATAATTTTTAAACATTGCGATAATACCGATTAATGTACCACAGTCTCGTCTCGACAAGATATTACAAAGCCACATATTAAGTTTTTTTTATCTGTATGTCATGACTTTTATATCCATCGAGTGAAACCAATTTTATTTAACTGAATCAAACACCGCACTTGACTTGTCCGAGTTAATAGGCATATATGTTCTAGCGTAAATATTTGGAATATACATGCAAGGTTCTTGACATACTTGTCAGAGGAAACGTTACAACCTGTGTCCATATATATAAGTGTTTTCCTCATTCGATTTGTTCAAGCTATATATATATATATTCACTAAATGAATTAGTTCTTCCTTTGAAAAAGACTATCTTATATTTATTGATAGATTTGATCAATATACATGTATTAATTATATAATAATAATAATTATACTTGTCAAATCCGCCACTTTATATTTTGAGGATACATCACTGACAAAGTTTTTCGACAATTCAATTTATTTGAATTATAAGTAGTATAGCTTAGGGCAACTTACCAGTAGCGTTATAAAAACTATGCGAAACAACACCAGCTGGTTAGCACTTTTTGACCAGTATATAAAGTAGTGTTGCCAGATTTACATGAATTGTGGCTGTATTTTTTGTAATTTTTACATAGGATGGGTCTCAGTCTGCTTGGGGAATACATAAAATTGTCACACTTGTACATTTAGGGATAAAATTAAAAGATCATTTGGTATTCAGGCAAATTGATGATCCAAGCTTTGTACATTCCGTGTCTTGTACGGTATGTTTGGTTTGAAAATGTTCACAAACGTGACAAAACAATAACACAATTGAAAATGTAATGTTGAAAACTGTCTGTTTTTCTTTCAATAATTTCGGCCATATAATAGAAATATAGAATTATATTAAGTAGTCCGTGTAAGAACTTTGAGTATCGACAGGTTGGGGTATGGTTAAAATGCGATAATCATTATTCCATTGCATCTGATTTGAATAAAAATGACAATGTAAGAATTTACCTATTAGAAAAGTATTTGAGTGTATTCCAAACACAGATTCATCACTCGGGGAAATCCTTGCACTAACTGTTGTTTAAGGTATTTAAGTACAAATGTTTAAGTGGATACTGACGCATTTTCTGACATGAAATATTTTAACATGGATTGATGAGTTGTTTTGTGACCAAAACCACAACACTACGGCCTACGTTTGTAATCATTTTATTTCCGGACATTTCAAGCAATCCTGTACAGCAATATGAATATGTCATCAGTTCTAAATTTAACCAATTACTATAAAAGGAATGTTATATTAATAATTACTTTTCGTTTATCAGTATGGTAGTCAGTATAGGTTTTTACGAACATACCACGTCATGTCAGCTTGATACACAAATAAAATTTAAAGAGGAAGAAACCACCAAATACGGAAACGTTTGATATGTCAATGTAATTACATTTATTTATATTACGCAAATAATTAATGTGTCTCATTTCCGTAATACTTTTATACATTCAAATGTTTTATTGTAAAATTGATTCTGTCAAAGTTGAGAGATGTTTTTGACTTCAAAACTTGTAATTTATGTACACTTACAGTTTTAAGTACTCCGATTATTTGACAATATCAGGAGAACAAAACACCGGATATGTTTAGAAAAGCTTTGTACTATTACATTATTTAAAGACAAAACACTATATTACAACCATATAGCAAAATATCAAAGTACAGGATATTTCTGTCTTACCTCTGAGATGAAAATACGAGAGTGATTTGTACCGACAACTGTTACAGAATTAATAAATTTTAAATGTTTCATCTTGAATAGGCTTTGGTTACGTATGGAAATAAATTAAGATTAAATAAATGACTTGCCAAATATGAAAAATGTGACACAACAGATGCCTTGTTTTTGTGCCATAACTGATTCATTACATACGTTAAGCCTCCGTCAGATGAGACCCATGGGTGGTCCCCGGTCCGTAATAATCGTAGAGTCGTACGGGCATGCATGAAATCACCCTACTACGATATTGTGGTCACATAATACGGGCCATAGTATCGCCAGATTCCGTGCGTGTACCCGTACGCTCGATACTGTTTTGGCTTTGGATCACCAATAAGATCAGTAGTGCAGGGCGTGGTAAGGCCCGTGAGTGCACATACGGGTTCATATGGGTATATACAGGATCGAACCCGATATGTGTCATTCTTGGGACTCGTGATATATATTGTATAATCAAATATAAATCAAACATTAACATGTGAAATGAAGGTACAAAGACATGTACAACTGTCTGACTGACTGCATTATTGGCATCACTGGCCCTTATACAAACGCCAGGACGCCGCATACGATCCTCAATCATGACTGTCCGTATAGAACCGCTTGTGGTCCGTTCTAGTTTCGAAGCTTCGTATGTGGGTCACAGGGAGTCTGCTTTTTAAAAAGACGTCAACCGGGTCCGTGATAGTCCGTAATGGATACATAGGTCCGACCGGTACAAATACACGCACTCAATTACAATACAAGGGCTCCGCGCGATTGTCTATAGCCGAAAATCTTAGGAAGCCCCTATCTGAAAAGTGTGTATGCACGACATTCAGTCACGGGATATACGGCGCCCATAAGTGTCCACAAATCTTCGCAACATCGTTCGGACCTGCACGGCATCACTAGCGATTACTCAAAGAGTTATCAAAGTTTTAGCCCTATAACTGGGTCCTTAAACTGTGCCGGAGCTTCATGTTATCGAGGCATTGGTTAGTACCAGTATCGCAACGTAAATTGAATAACTTGTCTAAAAGAGTGAGTCATTGTGATTTTGTTGAAAACAATGTAAGTATCGGCTATTTTGATTAATCAAGGTGTATTTTAATTTTACAGAAAGTAAAATACAATAAATAACAAGAAATATCTTGAAAAAGGATGGTCGGCCCAATTAAAGTATAAGCTTTGTTGTGCAACATAAAACAATGCCGAGATTGCTGGTATCTCCAGATCCAAAATGGAATTCGATAGGTTAACCAATCCGCGTCAAGGTTACACATGTTGTTCGGTTGAAGAGAAAGTGCATTGGTGGTTAACGTAAGCTTTGATTGGTTTACACAACACAGATATGAAAATAGCAAAACATTGTTAGTACTGCTGCGTAATATGTGTGAAATAGGTTTTCCATCAAATATAAGGCACTGAACATACTTCAGACAACCACACAGAAAAAATGAATGACAGTCTTTATTACTTTTAAACTTAACCTAAGCGTGCAATCACTCCTTAATTAATCACCTTGAAATTTGAAATGTATTTGTGAAATGTCATTAAACCGTCTGTTTACCACGATGATTCATACTTATTTGAATGCGTTTAAACCACGTATCTAAAATCGACCCATGAATGGCTTCGTGTCAACAAAGAACATTACGTTTGACGCACAGTTTGATAACGATGCATTCGTCTCATCGTTGAGGATTTCATAGTTTTACATTTTTATATATGTAACCTTAACTGACTATGCCAATAATTTCATTGGATACATTTATTCAACATAGTCCCGTAAAATAACGGAAAGTGCCGATCAAACCCGAGTGTTTTTTATCACATTTACGTTGCCAACGGGAATAACTCAGTGAATATTTGCTGGTACGTAAAACAATCTAAAGTACTTAAGATTTGTTGTGATTGTTCATTTACGCGTTGGACACATTATCACAAACCTCGCTTTTGACACGTAATTAATATTAATATACCCGAGGGGACACTACTTCTGCTGTCTGGTATATTAATACATTAGCTTCGAGTTGTCTCCCATGTATCTGTCCGATTATATATAAATACTTATCACCATTAAAAACGCAACTGTTTTAATTAAGCTTCATTTTGTACACAGTAATAAAAGCTACCAACTGTTACCATTTTTAATTTATTTTCAAAAAGTATTGAAACTACTGATCGCTAATACATATTTCATGATTGAATAAGTTTATGAAATTATGCTAGTGAATAAATTCAGAATTATTTCTTCTTTATGTCATGTTTTGAAGCAGACACTTTTTGGTTGCGTTTTTAATGGCTTTAAGTATACTTGTATCTTAATTGTCAAATAAACATTTATTTAAACAAGTTTAGAATAAATCACATTAAGTGAACCCCCGCCAGATTTCAACATATTTTATAGAGAAACATCACAAGAGCTTGTCACGAGTTCTCTCCCCTTCTATATTCGTTCTATAGCATATGTATAAATATATTGTACATATACCAAAGAAGGAGTTAAGAAAACTCGGATCAATCTACTGTACGTGACATGTAGGAATATAAACTTCAGTATGATTATTGACACGTCATGGCAATCGCAGTTCGGAATTGACACCTATTAAACTAGTGTGGATTTATTATTTATATCAGTAGCAACAATAACAACAATATTAGAGGTTCATTTAGAGCATTCACACGCACAACTATTTTCAGGCCATTGCAATTACAAACACGAAATAATATACGTGTTGCTATAGTAATATAGAAATAGTGATTCAATGTGAAACACAATATGAGAGTGTTGTTGCGAATTATACAAAATAACAAATGTAACAAAAGCGCGATTAATACGGCTGCGCCGAAAAAAGAGAATATCCGATACGTTAATATCATCACAATGTTTGGACGTAATATGGTATACTTTGAATGTATGTGTTTGATATCGGCGTGTTGCCTATGCGTGCTCCTTACAATCAAAACGACAGTGTTCAATGATGCTGTTTATAATAGTATGTTTGAGTACAGTGAACTCTCAATCACAGGGTCACCATTTATCTGGAAGAAATTCAGTCTTATTAATGCGGGGTACTGATTATTGTGTTAAAGTGAGGAAAATGGAATTGGTCCATGAAAGTTATTATCTTAGAATTTTGAGCGGGTCTTTAAGAAAACATTAACCGTACTGAGATATCCCCCCCTCCTTCACTGTCCACTTTGATTATCTACTTATTCCTTATAGTCTGCCAGGCCATTCCTTGTGCCTCTGTTCCTTAACGTATGTACCCTTTAACCTCCTCAAGTGCCTTAGGTTTTATGGATTGTTGTTTTCCCGGAGGTCTGTGTGGGGAGGCACTGTCTTATGTATGCAGCGTTCCCTGTAGCTACTTATTCTCTCTCTTCTCTCAATTAAGTATTAAAGCGCACTCATATCACAGCTATTTTGTCTTGGTTTATTTCCTTGAACAATCAATCACCAAGTGAAAAATAAAACGCAATTCATTTAAACATATTTTATTACAAATTAAGCAGTATTTGATATAAAATGTAAACATAATATCATACAACATTTAACCACATAATTTTATAAAATTGTACAAGACAAAGGCAAACAAACAAATTGTAGAAGACACATTTACACTGAATATGAATCAACACGAACGTGTTTATATTAAACAATACAGTACAAATCTCACTTAAAGATGTATCTGGCTCATCTGAACATAAAATGTTTGAATTGGCTTTATCCAGTATTGTTGTTACATCGGCTAAAACATCTTTAATAAGAGCCATTGCAATGTAAAACCGATGGAAAAAATCTTGTTTTGTCATATTACTTACAAACAAAACCTGTAAAATTGCCTGATTTTTAAAAAAAATGGAAGTTTTTTTAATTTTATGATGCAACATCTTTCTTCAACAAATATGGACTAATACATTATGAGTTCATTCTTTATAAAAGCATATTTAGTGATGTTTTAACCCTAGGAAATAAACTGTTCATGGTTGGTTAATCAAACAAATGAACAAAAAATGAGCATAGTATAACTTTAAATACCCCGTCGAAATTAAGACCACCTCCTTAAAATGTATTTATCTTGCATGGATGAGTTTGTTTTACAACCCTTTAAGACGACAAACCACTTTCCAGACCATCTTTCTTTTTTTCCAGAACCAGTGGTTGTCTTAGGTTCGGGAAATCAAATTTATATCTCACTAAGGATAACTATCCTTAATCTGTAATAGTTGGCTCATGGTTTGAACATTGTCGTCATCTTGTTAAGATGATAAACAGAGTAAGCCGTGTTGAATAATTATTGTTATTAATACAATTCTTTGATGCGAATATTTATTTTTATATACTGTTACAGCATGACTTGTTAGCGCTATAATGCTCATTCTGTTCATTTCGTGTCATAATGTGTGTGTTTGAATGCCTCTTGTGACGTAAGTTTATGTATGTTGCTATGTGCATATCTTAATGAGCTACCTTAAAAAAAATCTCATCATTATTAAAATACACGAACAGTGGTCTTCTTATCAAGGTGGTCTTCATATTGAGGTGGATAACATAGCAGAACGGTGAAAATGGACTTGAAAATTGTGTTCTTAATTTTGAGGTAGTCATATTAATGAGGTGGTCTTAAAGTCAGGTTTCACTGTATATATGACACAACATGTATTTACAACAACAACTACAAAAACAAATTCAGTGACAAACGTAATAATAAATTAATGCATTTGGATTTTGTGTCCATCATCAACAACAAAGAACAAAATACAACCAACATTGTACAAAAAATTCGTAAATAGTTCAATATAACTCCTTTGTTAAAAAGTTATGGAAAATGGTATACTGCTTTATATTACTGATTATTCTCCAAATTAGTCCCTGTCTAATTCACACCTTTCGTGACTTTTCGTTAACGTTCATATCGGTAACATTATCATTAAAATGAAATTTCCATTACATATCAACACGACTGCAATAAGACAAAATGCATTATTTTGCATCTCAGGTTAATTCTCAGAACATGAGCAGTTAGCCATGCTTTTCCTTTCTTAACTAATTCATGTTGAGCAATCGGGTTATTTATTGTTTTAATCCCAATATACACTTGTTGAACAATTACTTTAAATCTGTTTCTATTCTGATATAGTGGAAAAGTGTATGACAAGGAAGACTACATTAAAACAAAAATATCTTGATTAAAGATGGTCAGCGTAATTGGAAGGTAAATATGTGTTGTGCAACATTAAAAATGCCGAGATGCATTTCGGTGAGGTAACGTACCCTTTATCAAAAGGTTAACCAATCCGCGTCAAGGTTACAAACGTTGTTCAGTTGAAGAGAAATTGCCTTGGTGGTTAAATGTAAGATTTGATTGGTTTACACAATACTGAAATGCAAATAGCAAAACCATGTTAGTACGGCTGCGCCGAAAAAACAGACCTCCATTACCGGGATCTATTTAACATAGTATTGCAGAAAAGGCAACAAAACTATATACATCATCGGAACTGTTTAACTATAAGAATCTTAAACCAGTTGTACGGGATGCTGACATCAGTGTGAACAATCCATACCGGTACACATGTCTACCGACACTCGTGTTATATGTCTTATGTTTCATACTACAAATGGAGTCGACGATGCCAGATGTAAATGTTGGTGATTTGATCTGTCACCTTCATGTTTGTGCGCTTCTTGGTGTGCCTTATCCATTGTAACATCTAAAACATGAATATCGTCTTTGATTATTTCGTTACCACTCATAATACCATGATGAGAATGTAAGGTAGAATCAGTCATTTCTCCACCTAGCATATGATTTTTGATTTCAATTGATGATGCAATTAGGCCCGGCACAACACGAGGTATTTCTGATTTTGTCGCGCCACTGTTTGGTAATTGCTCGGCTAGATTGGTGGTTGAAGCCTTACCACTATTGACTACTTCATTCGTAACTCCAATATCGCCATTGATAACATGTTTACTGTGAACGTCGTTGGTGGCTGTGTGTGATACGACCGAATTTCCTGCTGCTACAATAGGCACTTCTTTTAGGGCATTAGAAGCTTCTAAGTTGTTCATATCAGAATTGCTTGATGGAGAAAGTTCTGCGTTTACTAACATTCTTAAAAGATCGGTAGATACCAGTTTATTCATATTTGAAGACGACCCAGGCAGTAGAGTCATAAGATTATCAATTTTAATCGGTTCACTGTTCACTTGTAATGATGTATCTGCAAATATATCGGGAGTGGAAGCCTGAGGGATGGTCTGGAACCCAGCTGCCGTTCCGGTCCCTTGAACATGTTCTTCGTTTGTTGCCAACGTATGCTGCATGTTCTTATGCTCAGACGAGGCCATTATTTTCGATTCAACACTCTGATGAACCGTAACTTCATTTGCCGGGATACTTATAGTGTTATGTGAATGTTCATTGTTTGTGTTGATAGCTACATCACCAGAAAAAAAGCCGCCCGATATTAAGTCTTCAAACTTTAAAAGCGTTTCGATTGATGGTATCTCGTGTTCTGCTGCTGCTCCTGTTGCTGGTTCGGTTCCTGTGGTGTGCGTATCGGAATGGTGATGTATTTCCGGAATGGCTATCATTGGATGTAAGGAAGTCTCGGAGGTTACACTCGATACTGCATCGGCTGTTATGTGATCAGTTTGTTGACCAATAGCATGAATAGAATCCGCACGATGTGAACTCATTCCTCCAGAAAGCAAATTCGTTATATGCAATGTTTGTTGCTGTGTTGTATTTATGCCACTCGCAGAAGGCGAGTTACTGTTGATCTGTGGTGAAACGTGGCTAATATGATCATGCTGAGAAGCAATATGCGAATCGTCATGTCCAATGTGCCCATTTACATGTGTTATTTCATTTGAAACATGGTTTTCTGGATTATTCGTATTTTTAATCATTCCGTCAACAACACCACCATGTTGCTTATTTTGTACGACTACTTGCTTTCCATTGCTCAAATCTGCATTGTTACTTGCATCAGACATTACATTAGATGTAAGAGGTTCAGTTAATCTATGTTCAACATTAATGTCCATTGCTACTTCAATATTAATGTCCGATGCTACTGACTTATCAGGATCTAATGAAGCAACCTGAGATTTATCTTCAGTCGCATCTACAGCACCATTGTGTAACGAAGCTGGTTTGAAAATGTCTGGTATATCGGCCAGTGGAACGTTCTTGATAACAACGGTGTCTGAATTATTTCGGTGTAGATTTGGACGGTCTAACAACGTTTTAGTACTCATAGATGCAGAATTAACTTCACTATGGCCTACATGTTCTGTATCTGTAACAGTGTGACTTTCCATATTTTCAATAATTATCGGTGTTTTGTCCAACAATTCACTCGATATAGCGTCATTTGAAAGAACAATGTTTTGTGTCATAGAGGTATCAACATTTTGAACAATTTCCACTTCCGTCATCACATCAATTTGCTGATTTGGAATCTTAGTATTTGATACAGTGTTTATAGAATTTGATTTTTCGAGGCCGTTTATGTTCGACATTTCCTTCATATGAACAACATTTTGTTGTTCAATATTATTATTACCCTCTGGAATCAAATTGATGAATCCATCACCAGTATTAAGTGGTATATTAGAATGAACAAATTTCGTAGATATGTCGTTTACAATGTTGGTATGATGCTGAATTTCAGGATTGTGTCCGGTCTGACTATCTATATTCTTGACATCAACTGCCACTCCTCCTTTAGTGTTTCCATGGGTACTTCCAATTGGCACTCTCTGGCGTATTCCGTTACCATTTTTCATCAGCTTAGGAAATACGAAATCTGCTATAATAAGACTAGATGTCTGGTCTATATTTGCAAGGATATTATCGTTCATAGGTGGCTCATTAGGTACATTTATCCCGAGATGTGTCCCTAGAGGAATTATTTCTACCATCGAACCATCCTGCACTGTTTCTGATCCGAATCCTGACTGACTTGGTTCTTGGTTCATATGACCCTGACTGATACGGATTTGTGATGGATCGTTTTGATTAAAGTGCACTGTTTCATCAATTGGTGCTCTTACTTCCACGGAAGGAAGAGGCAGTTCCTGTGGATCGATGTTGTTCATTATTCGTTGATCATCCTGTCGTATTGTAGAATCAACATTTTGAACAGTGTTCACTTCCGTTATTATGTCAGTATGCTGGTTTGGAATTTTATTATTTTCCTGATGATGAACAAAAGACGATTGTTCATGACTGTTTATATTCGACATTTCCTTCATATGAACCATTTGCTGCTGATCTATATTAGTAGTACTATCCGGACTGAAATTGATGAATCCATCTGCGACATTTAATGGTATGTCAGAAAGAACAAAATCAGTGGCTCTATCGCTCACAAGGTTATCATGTCGCTGAATGTCGGGATTTTGAATTTGGTTAACATCAGCACCAGGAACCACAACCGACCCTCCTCCCTTCTCCATATGAAATATTTGCTGTTGTTCAATATTATTGCTCTCAGGAGTCAACTTGAAGAATCCTTCACCGGTATTAAGTGCAGCATGAACAAAGTCCATAGATATATCGCTCACAATGTTGACAGGATGTTGAATATCAGGATTGTGAATAGGGTTACCATTAATACCGGGACCATCGACCGGTATTACACTTTCAAAGTTACCAAGTGTACTACCAATTGGCTCTCTATGACGAAATCCGTCCCCATTTTTAATTACCTCGGGAATTGCAGAAACTGACATAAGACTGTTAGAAGCGTGATCTGTATTTGGAATGATATCGTTTAGCTGTGGATCGTTAGGTACGGTTATACCAAGATGTGTCTGTTGAGGAAACATTTCCGACATTGGATCATCATTTATTGTTTCTGGTACGAATCCGGACTGAAATGGTTCTTGTGCCATTTCAGCTCCACCGATAGAAACATGTGGTGGAATGTTCTGATTCGGATTTAATGGTTTTCCAAATGGTATTCTTGCTTCTGCTGAGGAAGGTAGAAATCTCTGTATTTCTACGCTATTCGCAGATCTAATGTTACCTTGTAAGATATCACCAATAACGTTTAAAGACGGGATAACTGATGGATTCCTTAACAGTTGTCCTCCATTGTTTTTCGGATGAACAAGATCTAATGCACCCTGAATTAAATCAGCGTTCGCATGTAAGACATCATTAGTATGAACAGCTTGTTGCTCCATATCTTGTACTGGATGACTCGGGTGCACATTGGGTGGGTGTGCATTGACAGCTGGTCGACGAATGTCGTTTTTCATGTTTACGTGCCTGCCAGGTGTTACGAACGCAGTATCCGTAAAAGACGGTTTATTAACGCCAATGGTACCTTCACTAAAACCGCCAATATGCATTATATTATCTGCAGCATTTACAGACGAAGGAACAACATTATCCCATATTTGATCAGTTCCTGGTGCCTGATTGTGTGCAGTATCTTTTTCAAACGGTACTGTGTTCTGAGGCACGTGAACATTGATATGTCCTCCACCATTTACAGTATGAAATTGGTTCCCGAAAATCTGATTGTTTTTGACCAGGGAGTTTTCTATGTTTCTACTGACTTCCATTGAATGACCATTATTAACCTCGGGGACCATGCCGTTATTCACATCAAAAGTGTTGACTGGAATGGTTGGAGTTATAACATCTGTTCCATCTACAACTATGTGTTTTCCACCAATTGTTACTCCTGAACTACCTATATGTAAGGGAGTTATTGGTACCACATTAATCTTCTGGGGTACTTCAGCATTCTGAGGGTGTTTACCTAAAACATTATAAATAAAATTATAACCTTGCTTTAGATTCGACACTGGCGACTTAATCATGTCATTCAGTACTCCACTTGGAATCTGGTTTAGATCTGTGTAAGGTGGTGACACTTTTCCGTCTTGTGGTGCCTGTTCAATTGTCTCCTTGTAAGCTTTATCCATATCACTGCTTTTCAACGATTCCACAGATTGTTCAGATTGCAAATGAAATTCACTAGGTATGATAGGTTTAACATAAGGCTGGACTACATTATGCAGTTGTCGTTCAACAGCATTTGTCCTATGAGAAATACCTCTCATGGTATACCCTGGGGCGGCTCCACTTCCAAAGACTAGCCCTGGTAACAGTCGACGTCTAGCTGACAGGTGTCTGTTTGTATTGCCATGCTTTATCATCCTTCTTCCGTAATTTTGACAGGTTCTGCAGCGGTACAGACGATGAATTCCTCTTAAATTGCTAGCTGAAATAAAAGTTATATTCTGTGATAAATTGTATTGTGAAGGAGATCAGTTAAATAAATAAAGGGCGGCGAAACTTTTAACCGTTGTCGATGACACGGAACAACATGACCTGCCGGACCCGGGGATAGATCCCAGATATGCCGGGTGTCAGTCTAGCGCTCTAACAGCTGAGCAAGCCGGTAGGGCTAATATTGGTTCGTAACTGAATGTAAAATGCTCAATATCGTACATTGACAACCGTGACCTAACTATGATATGCTAGATGGATGTTCCGATTTGCAGAGTCATGTTGAAAATAAGACTTGCACTAATTTGACTGTATGTATGCCTTTAAGATGTTACCGTTTTTAAATGAAAGAAATATATTTCTAGTTTGTTATTACATATTAGAGGCAACGACTACAACAATTGAAACTCGGTTTACAAAGATAAATATTTGTGGACGATATATAACATAACGTAATAAAACATTTGGATTACAGTGAGCAAAAATCAATGTCCGCTTATAAGAAGATTGTTTATACATGTAAACTCGTTAATATATAACATAGAAAAATGCAGACATTGATTAATACAAAAAAAACAGACTGTACGAAGTATAAATCATTACTTAACAATTCCTTGCATTAATTCCAGTATACAAATCTTATAAATACTCATTGGTAAACGAAACAACATTATACATGTATGTAGTTGACAGGTTGTGTCAAAGCAAAATATTGCCACCATTCAACATGGGGGTCGGAGGGGTCGCAAGTTCGAATTCTCGACATCAGCTTCTTATTTAGACATCACTGCTGTTTTGCCGGAGAATCTGACTGAGAGGTTACTCCAAACACGTATTAGATATACTAGTAGTCGATACTGTCGATATAGTAGATACAGTCGATACAGTCGATACAGTTGATACACGAAATCAGAATACAAATTAAATTACCTTTCGCTCCTGAATGCAGACTTTTTGATGGTGAGCGTACAGATGACCTGATCTTGACAAATTGATTTTGGTCTTGGTGAGTCGCCTTTGCTCCATGGTCATTGCCCGATGTTTTCCCACGGTTGTATTTTGCTGCAAAGTTGTTGAAATATCTGGTAGCATCGTAGAGGGTGTATGAGTTTCTGTAGGGCACAATGGGTTGTGTCTTGGGTCGACGTACTGTGTTCGCTGTCCTGAACAATGATGATAATAGTGGATGGGAGGTCCGAGATATTCGTCCGTATACTGCGACACTGTGTACCAATAAAACTAGTAATGGTATAGTGATGTGTATGCTAAAATCCATTTTCATTTTGTGAATAAATATAAGTTACACTGATAATATTTTTGATTTTTGACACAATATAATATTAAGTAAATGTTTTAATTCACATGCCAGCCGGCGGCAAACAAACCAAAGCAATAAATGTAATTTGACAGGCGGTAACAAGACATGTGTTTTTTGAAATGTGTAACTTTGTCTCATTATGCATGGTTTTCCCTAAATCGGTTGTTTCTTCCAAATTAATTGCGCAAAGTATTGGTTGACTGCTGTTGACGTGTTTTAGGTTTAACACTGCGTATGAGTTCTGTGTCGTTTGTTTTTAATTAGCTATCTAAGTTGTTAGTCAACCATAGAATGATTGAATAGGTCGCTGTGATAATGTTGTGTCATTGTTGTGGTTATAATTTTTGTTTTCTTAGCCACAGCTGAGCTCGAAGTGATCTATTTCCCTCTTGCCTATGTTATTATACATACAACATCAGATTTGAAAACGTCAACTACATCCACGTGTGATTTAACTTAACTCATCAGTCACCGCATGTAAACAATATACCATTTATACGCAGTAGCCTCGGATAATAGACACAGACAATCGCAGTATGAACGAACGTACGTCTCCTCACATGAAACGAACGGATCTGATTGGTTTAGGAGTATCAGCGTAATATGGTTATGATGTTAATAGTACAACTATCGAGTATGTAGTAAACAGTGACATATTGACTTCATTGTTATTACGTGTTATTAGATTGTTATCATTTATTTATTACTGAATGTTTGACAGTCGTGATCACTGTGTGTTACTATTTTTAGATAATGACAAACGTTAGTACATCTGTTTTGAGACTGGCCAATCAGAAACGATTTTTGTATTATATATCCATTGATGAGCTTTGGTTGCTTTAATAAACTTCGCATTAATACAAAGCATTGTTCGTGATACAAAAGGCTCCATTAAATCTTAGGAAGAGTGATTAACTCGGGTAAGACAGGTCAAATGTTCGATCCACGGTCGACACACATCAGTATCGTTTAATTGCCCCGAATCAAATATGAAGAAATATGACTTGTTAGCATTGTGTGAGGTAAATATTTGGACGTGGAGTCACAGTATGGAAGCAATGTTTCTAATTCAAACATACACCGTTTCCGTTTAATAGATATTTGTTGATGGAACGTCAAACACAAAATATATTGGTTGTTTAACATTGGGCCAGACACATTAACCCCAATTTCCCCGCGGGATATTATGAACATGTACATACAGCTCTAAATAGTTAACTATGTAATCGCGACATATGACGTATGATAAATGTCTAGACGGCAAAACATAACTCGTAAACAACTTTTGAAGGTTTGTGTTGAAAAAACCGGGAGCTGAGTGGTCGACTTGTATTCCAAGTATAATCAAGTAAAAGTATTGTTTTTAATATGGAAATTAATTATTTCTAAGAAACAATGCTTAGTTTGAAACAAATAATCTGTAAACTGGTGTATATGCATCCAAGCAAGGAGTTAGACGACTTTTAATTTGCCGTGCGTGCAGTTACGGCTATCAGTCGCGAACGTTTTGTATTGTATCCCTTGCCCACCGTTTCACATTTCATGCACACGAGGAACCAAATTGCAAAATGTTACAAAACGATACGAAACGATAGCCTCAAATACCTTTACTGAACGCAGTGCAACCTGTATTTAAGTACACACGCTTTCTTATGACAACGGGACAGACCTTGTCCTACATAAATGTTTGTTCGCCTTTTAATAAACGATGTTTATTTTACGCTCCTTCAAGTATGTTATATCGTTTTCTGCGCAACATTCATTGCATAAACTTGTTAAATGTGATAAATCGTTTGCTTAGTTTTACATATTACAAAAATGTAGTATCAACATATTAATAACTATGATGATAATTGCAATGTATTATCAAAAAGTCAGTCGCATAATTTCCATACATATTTGACAGCACTGAATGATAAAATTTACAATAATAGTAATATACACCAATATGTCAACTATTTACTAATTGTAGATGATATAAGCCCGCCGGTTAGATTACTCGGTGAAGCACTGGACTGCTGATCCTGAGGAATAGTTTCGAACCCAAGTCCGTGACAAATTGACTGTAGATGATATATCCAAGCCATTTGTCCCACCCTCTGAATAATTTGGAAAGTTGTCAGTTGTTTGCGGAAGAACATGTTAATGCTAGCTAATACTGCTTGCGGTTAGATATGTACGTATATATTTTTTGAGACTTTCCGGAAATCGATGACGGCAGTTTACAAAGAATAACGGAAACGAATAAAGAAAACCAGAAAATTGAAAATGCCGGAAAGTCTGAATTATCGAAGATAGTCGCAAATGACCGAACATTGTAAGAACTAACTGGAAATGCCGGAACGTGACGAAGATTACCGAAGTTAATGAAGATAGCCAGAAATATACGTTAATTGCCGGAAATATACGAAAATTACCGAAAGTAAACCAAGATAACCGAAAAGTACCGAAACTCATCGGATATTGTCGGAAAATGGCGGAAATCACTAAAACTTCTCTGAGATCATAAAAAGCCGGAAATTCACGATATCTACCGGAAGTGAGCGAATATTATCGGAAATGATTTAAAAATATGAAAACCTTTCTTAAATTGCCGAACTTTACAGGGAATTGATAGAAATTACCGTTCAAGCAAGGAAATTAATGAATATTTTTAAAACAAGATATTATTTGAATTTAACAACATAGTTTTATTATTTCGTAACAAATAACTGCAAAATGAAATAGATATAAGCGAGTACATTATGGCTAGGTTCAGAATTGTATGTCTCCCATACGCAAACTATAACAATCTTGATAACCGACCTATCTAGCTTACGTCTATATCAGAACACGTTACATGCATAACATGTACATGCACAGTTTATATACAGTCATATTGGTTCCCAGCGTTTTTTTATTTCCTGTATTCTTTCTCTATGCCAAAATATCTAATCAAAGTCAAAAGCTTTGATTTGTTAAACCTTTTCTTCTCGATATATATGTGATTATATAATAATATGGAATATCAAATGCTCGTATAGGTATTAACATACTTTATTTTCGATTTAGGACCAATGAGGAACATGACATATCAGCACGTCTGAACGGAAAATGGTGATCATGGACGATCTGCGGCACTGGTAAACCTCTTGGATGATTGTGTACGACAAACGACATATTCTAAAAGTATGATGTACCACCCAACGCGGACAATTCAGAAACAAATCCCTGTACTCCTAGACCTTTAATGGCCCCTTTTTGTGCTCATGTAGAACATTATATGGGTGTGTCACCAGAAGCTAATTCAGAAAATAAAACGTACTGGTAAATTCATAAAACTTTAGACAGAAGGTATGGAAATGCGAGATTCCGTTTATTCGCTTTCATTTTAAGTAAAATAATTGTACACAATTATAGAGACAAAAAATGATCTAAAATGAGCGAACTTTTGCTGAATAAGTGTAGTTTTGTTCAAAAAGAAAAATGCATGCCCTACTATATTAAAAGCGCAATTTCAGAAAATGATCCATGAAGATTTTCAACTGCGGTAAACATCTTATTTTTCAAAATACCCCTGTGTTTATAATGTTGTCTCGTTTTACGGCACAATTGCTGACTTTTATTCTTATCTTCATTATTAGGTCACTATGTAATTAGCAAAGGTCATTCATCCACCGTGTTTGAGCCATTGTCTTAGTGTTTATTATCATTCAGGATAAATAATTAATTTGTACGTATTTATATATACGTTAATCGTGTTTTTATTGCTCGAAAAGGGGATCGAACAGTTGGAGATAGTTCTTTGTAAATCACTGGTGAATATTTATTATGTTTATAATAATTATGATTACATGTATTATGATATGTTTTACATATCAGACATTTTTTATATTGCAGTATTCCAGTTTTGAATTAAGGTATTGGAAGATATTTGTTGAAACATACGAAAGCCTGGTGGTGACGTTTCAGCTTCAAGAATTCGCGAATTCAACTTCTTGAATTCACGATTTTAACTTCACGAATTCATGAAGATGAAATCGTGAATTCGTGAAGTTGAAATCATGACTTTGTGAAGTTGAGATTGTGAATTCGTAAAATTCAAATCGTGAAGTTGAATTGGAGCTTCTTGAAACCGAAATGCCACCAATAGGCTTTCGTATAAACAAGGACATGTTCAGTCTTACATAAAATCCTACGTTCAAGCACTATGGAAGAAATGAATGATTACATTATGTTACTCAATTACTGCTCATAAGTCATAATAAGTAAAATCAAATATAAATCATTATAAAAGTTGTCATTATCACAGGCCATCTCAATAAGAAGACACGGGTGGTGTCAGTATTGAGGTTTTATTGTAGTACTGCTACTGCTGTTCCGGCTACAACTG
This sequence comes from Mactromeris polynyma, assembly GCA_032209605.1. Classification (NCBI taxonomy): domain Eukaryota; kingdom Metazoa; phylum Mollusca; class Bivalvia; order Venerida; family Mactridae; genus Mactromeris; species Mactromeris polynyma. Next base: position 8,913,455 of record JASFXZ010000019.1, on the reverse strand, counting down.
CCGACGTTCATCGATTGTAATATTACTCTATCTTTGACTTTAAATGCACATCACTCGTTATGGCGAACGGAGAACTCTTGTCATATTTTAGAATGGATTAATAGTGTGGTCATTGTAGACTATATAAAATACATATACATTTACAGCGATTGGTTGCACCAAGAGATCCTGTAGCAATGGCAAACTGTTTGTACCACGTGTTTGCCACGTTGTACATTTCACTCTTCCACAGCCAGGTGTTTGTATGTACCTTATTGATGCCAACAACAAGATATCAAGGACAAATGTGTGTTTGTTCTCGTCATACAAGTTTGTTTATATATCCTACCACAAGCGAGCATGTACAACCGATTGGTGCGTTGTATACGGGTGATTGCAGATTGTACGACGACAAGAACACAGTATCAGTTGGCATGTTTCTACCCGTTATACATGATCACCAGGTATGTAGTTCCTTTGTTTCTGTTCTATTTTGTGATTATTATTTGAAGATTACCATCAGTATTTAACAACATACGAGGGTTGTCCGTAAAGTTCGTAAACACATAATTTCATGAGGTTAATAATCATTTAAAAAAGAAGGAACACCATTCTAGTAATACACGCATGTATTATGCATAGACATGCCAATAATCAACCATTTTCGTTCACAAATTATATAATTTGAACAGTTTTTGTATAGTCACATAAGCAACAGTGGAGCGTGTCACAGTATTACCATAATGCGTTTCGTTGACCTTACACTTTGTCATAGGCGCTCGGGATCATGAATGTTCTTTCTGTGGTTTTCTTTTCGCTTTTTTGTCATATACGGGGTAAAGGAATAATTTGTAAGTGAGCAAGCCATCGAGCTGACTTGCGAAGTGTCAGTGGTTCTACCCAGGTGTCCGCACAGAATCTTCATCGACATCAACTAGCTGGAATAGTCTCTACATATTCCTGGTTGTTTATGTGACTTGAAGACCCATTAGCAAAACAATAATAATACAATTTCATAATCCTAATCTGATGTAAGCAAATGACGTAATGGTTTTTCTGCAAACATTTAACATAATATCAACTGGAGTCTGAAGTGGGCGACAATATTCATCATGGTATTGATTGTCTACATCAGATGAATACCATGGGACTGGGTCTGTCTTTGTTTATATTTCAGACTGGATATGTGTATAATGACGCGGATGTAGATTTGGTCCACTGTCCAGATTTCGTGATAGACCCTTCAGATAAATGTATGATAAAATGTATTTTTTTCTTTCTCATAACAGCATTAAATCAAACCGTTATTTCAATATCGCCAGGCTTGACGTAAGTTGCAACTCAATAAAACACAAGCAATTCTCAGAACATGTGTGTGGTAACTACACCGTTGTAAATCTTGAACTCATTGGTGCATAGAAATGTCGGTTGTCATATCTCAAAATTGTAAACTAAAAAAGGTTATATTAAAATGTTTAATGTTACACCGACTCATTAAAATAAAACAACACAATGTCCAATTCCTAGCGATCATGTATGAGGAATGCCTCAGCTTATCCGCTGAAGGCTATTTGTGTTGCTCGGAATAAATAATAATATTTGAAAAGTTAACAACGTTGCATATTGTTAACAGGATGTCATTAAAATTTTACGATGAATTAATCTAATTCGTTGAATGCAGTCTATAAAAACTTCAAGGCTATTGAAATGAAGTGTTTAAAGAAAGTATTGCGTAAGTTGTCAAACTACAAATAAGCAGCATTGACAGTGACAACGCTTACACATGGAATACTCTTGCCGGTGGATGTCCTTATTCCACCTGGAAGAGAGGTCGGTGCAGAAGTTGCGTATCAAACTATATATCTCGTACATTTCAGTAACAACAATGTTCCAATCGTCTTCCACAAAACCTTTCACCAATGTCCATTTAACAACTGAAGCAGCATCAGTACAGACTATGTCAACAACTGCAAGGCATCCTGCACCAACAACTAAAACAAGCCACGCCCTGCCTACAGCAAACCACGCCCTGTCTACAGCAAACCACGCCCAAAATGGCCAAATAGGGACTACAACATCTACAACCACGATCATCCAGCATAAAGGATGTAACACTGTGGCTTTATTCACTGAAATAGCATACAATAAAAATGTGGGTATTCATAATTCTGCACAATGTCAGGATGGAATTCACTACGATTCTGATGCTGTCATCACGGCGTTCTGTTCCGCTCCAGACCAGTCTCTATGGTTACGAGGAACACAGGTAATGTTCATTTGATAGATGTAAAGATAAAGAAGCTTTAATTTACATCGCATACGATCAGCAATTAACATGAGCCACAAAGGTATTGTGCGACTTACAAGGAAGAATGCGATACTTTTACCTAAGCTCATTTATCTTCTGGCACTACCCTGTTTCTGCAGATTGCTATTAAGGGCGCAACCAGTACCATATTGTACGTATCTGGTATGCTGCAGCCAGAGATCGAACCCACTACCGCATGAGTTCGAAGTGGACGCTATACAAATTGTGCTATTTAGGTACTGAATAATTTGCTAATAACATTCACAAGGAATTCTCAAGTATATACGTACTTATTGTTAGCAATTAATGAATAAAATATTTCCAATATACTTGAACTTACTATTGAGGCGTGTTATATTTACCAGGGTACAAACTGGCGGAGTTTATAAACAGAAATGCTCTATAAGTTGTATCGCATTCTCATTCGCCGACAGTTCATCGGAATATGCGGAACAAATGGTGACCAATCTAGAAATACCGATGGTTTTGTACCAAACTAACTATTGCTTACTAATTGTGCACTATACAATCAATCTAGCTAATTAGAAAATTATTAAAACCACTTGGTGTTATATGGATGCCGCTTTATTTTAAGTTCAACTTGATAAAATCATGTAATGCTTATTTAAACTATTATTCAGTCGTTTGGTCCATGCGGAAAATGTATTGCTGTCTGACAAGAAAATCGCAGATGTGATCCGGGCGTATTTCGAACTGAAGACTTTAGTTATGAGCGACCAATACGCCACACACTATTCCTCTGCTACGACGTATGACTAGTACTTGATCTCTGTATTTCTATGACAGGTTACCACGCACTGTAGTCAGCTGCCGCAGTTTACGCCTATTGCTGTATTTGACAGGCAGTCTACCTACCAGCAATCAGCAGCCATACTCTTAGAATGTACCCCCAACCTTCTTTACGTAAGCTACAGTGAAACTCTACTTAAAGACCACCTCAATAATACGACCACATCAAACTTAAAACACAATTGTCGAGTCTATTTTCACTGTTTTGCACTGTTTCATTTTCCATAAATATACTAAAATGTTGACTTGCCTGACTTGCAAAATTATATTGGACGTCTTAATACGGGTTAAAACCAATACAATAATATGTAACGACGTAACGAGATAAACACAATTTCACACATGTCACCTCTATGCCACCGTACATTTGACTTTACTTGACGGTCAAATCTAGGTATCACTGCCTCCATTGTTTTTATTCAAGTGTAAACTAAATTCAGCTGTATTCGGTCCTTTTCAGGTTGCGATGCAAGATTGCACCAGTGGCCTTCACATCAGAAACATATCAACAACTGACCAGCCTTCGTCTTCGGAATACCACGTGATAGAGTGGCCATAAGTGTACGACAATGACCAACAAAAAAGAGAGACAGTTATTTTATTGTAATATACTGTGCACATAACATATGACAAGTGATTGAAATGCAGTGCAAAATAAATTGCATGAATTTTATCAAAACTGATAAAATGTTTCCCACTTTGTTTCGATTATTTTATTATATAATTTTCTCCAGAACTCGGTAAATGTTTTAATACATGACACGGTACGATGCGATATATGCCTTATATCAAATGAACTACATATATGTGTATGCAAATTTCTGTCTGCATTTATTCATTTCCGGCAAGATAACTCCGGTAACAATGTACATCGACTATTAACAGTCATCTCCCTTGTGCTTGGCAAATGTTTATAAGTACGTTTCATTCAGAGTTTGCTAAAGTAACTCTAAACTAACGCAAAGCTGTATGTGTTACACGCATTGTCTCCCTTGATTGCATACACTTTCATAAACCAACTTAGTATTGTAGTATCTTCGTCACAAACGTGTTTATATACCGGACCGAGTTGCAATCTTCTGAGATTTCAGTATAAGATCGGCAATTTCTGGAATTCCGATCATATGTTTGGCTTGTGAAAATATCGTTGGTCCATCTTGTCGCATTAGTTTAGCATCTCGATCCATAACCTGCAATTATATAAATTCAGTAAAATATCTCAAATGTAAGCCTCCTTTTTAAGAATCAACCTCTCTTCAACAACGCGATCAACTTGTCCGCAGTATAATTTAACATCTCTAGACCAATCACCTCTATTTAATAGCCAATATTTACATCTCCAAAATTGGTGTGGCTCTGGCGAGGGTTTGTTTGATAATACATATACAGGGGTTGTTCAATAGATACTTAGACTGCGCTTATAATAAATACATTACCAGGTTATATTTCAGCGTAATAATAAAAATTATAGTCTTGCATTATGTTGAGAATGACACCAGTTATGGAATGATACAACTTGAGCCCAAGTAGTATAATTATATTAAAAGAGCAGGCCAGAGGCAATCTTCGTTTTATTTTGGAACAACCCTCATATACAAGGAACCCACGCCAAACGTTATTAAGTCAGGATTTTGTACTAAACTAATCAAGTAATATGCAGCTAATATTAACCCAGCATGGATGCGAACCATAAACCATTGAACTGTTTAATTATTTACTGCATTTTGCCGGTTGACATTACATTGGGTTATTGATTTGATAGTTTATGGTTATTTCGCATAGTGATGTAAACATATAGTTACTGGGAGCAAGGTCAGTATAAGGCTGCTTGTTCCCTCTTGCTGGATTATTCGCAGTGTGTCTGGTGTTATGTACGTAAAGGTTAATTGTTTTTAATGATTAGTTACTGTCTACATTGATTGAACATAGCAATGACACTCTGTCAATAGTTGCGACCGATATAAATTCTGGAAAATGCCGAAAAAAAAAAGTTTAATTCCTTAAATTTTCTTTTTTTTTTGTATTTTGTTATTTTGTAGTTTGCTGTGGAAAATTTTAAGAAAGGGCGTAAAGCTAATAAGGAACTAACTATAAACTTTGCGTGCCAACATTGCAACTTATAAATGTCTAGACAGTACAAAAAGAATGAATTCGATTATACTGACCTAAATCAGATTTTCTTGCGAAATATTGTTCCCGACTTGCTGTATCGTTTTTAGTTTATTTTGGTTGCGTAATGATGTGTCTATTGTTCCGTACATGCACCGATGAATGTCAAGGATACATTGCGCCAAACGGAATTGTTTTGTTTAAGTCGGTTATGTACAGCGGTCATGTACCCTAACCAGTGCTTCTAGATAACCAAAAAGTATATTCTTCCGCATGAAACGGACAACTTTCCCGCGTGAACAACTTGTGACTTCGGACGTGTGATTTTCGGTGAACTTGTCAACTCGGGGTTTGAAACTGGGTTACACTTGCCCAATGAATGCTACACTTTGTTAACTAAAACTTAAACAACAGTTAATAATATTTCAAGACTTCTCTATGTAATGTATACATGATGTTGCAATTGCTATAATATGATTTGTTTTGTACCTAAGCCACAAAAAAGAATCTAATTGGTCTGGATTAGTTTAATGTTATCCTTTCTTATCCGTTCTTTCACATAAATTGTATTAGTTAAAAGAGCTGACCAGCCATTTTGTATGTTTCCAGTCTTCACTACATATGGCAAAGTTATCTAGAACGATGAACATACTTTATTGTGTGTTTTGTATTGCAATCCCCCGTAGAAATTACGTTAATTGGAGATGGCTCCCTTTGCATATAATAAGGCAAACATTTTTTCGAGAGAAGTTCATAATTAATCTCCGGGACAGAATTCGCAAGCCAGGAAGCCATCCAGCTGGCGTATGCACACATCAATAGTTTACCCGGGGGTGGGACGTCCTACCCTAGAATAAAACATTTTGTCTAAATTCCTACTAATTGCCCACTGCCGGAATCTTTTAAAAATCCGACCAAAGTATATTTCCCGGGACCCGGAGTTTCTACGCGAGTCAAATGCCCACCTGTCAGGAATCGTCTTTTGTCAAGGTTCCGTGTATCCCCACCGCCTCACCCCCTAGGGCATAGGGCAAAACATTGATAAAGGCATTACGAAAAGTCGGCGGTACATGACCCTTTATGTGACTTGAAGAAAGCTCCAATACAACAGGCACTCTGTACATTGCCAAACACCGAACTTCAGCGCGTAGGGACAAACTAAGTCAAGGTCGCATGATCCTACTGAACTCAAAATTTGATATTTTGAACATTTTGTTACAAATATTTTCCTCATCCTTCTCAACTTACATTGCAGTGTTGTCATGGTTTTTGTTAATCATACAATCGCTCCATGTCCAAAATGACATGACCGACATTGTTTTCAACGGAGATTTAAACTTTTTAGCAGATATAAGATTACACCATACAGTAAAATCTCGCTTAAAGACCATATCATTAATAATACCACCTCGAAATTAAGAACACACTTTTCAAGTCCATTTTCACTTTTTTGTTCTTAATTCAACCACAATATTAAGACCACATCAATAATAAGACCAGTTTTCACGGGTCCTAAGGGTGGTCGCATTATTCAGGTTTTACTGTACTTCTCTGTATCACCCATACTTATGTTCTCCGCACTTTTAATGTGGGAAAACTCAGAAATAGTACAGAATTTATACATTCTTATATACAATAGTATGGAAACAAAAGAGATACTGTCTATTATTGTTGATGATAGTAACGTGTTGTATGACACATTACCTGTTTAACTGCATTTTTTGAAATCATACCGTTGTTTTTAAGCATCTAAATGTAACTTAGACAAGGAGAAAACAAGAAATATCTTGAAAAAGATGGTCAGCGAAATATGCTTCTATGTAAATAATAGTTTCATGTGTCTAGGCCTACATTGATCGAAAGTATTCATTTATAACTACAGTAAAACTTCACTTAAATACCACCTCAATTACAAGACCACCTCAAAATTAAGAACAAACTGTTCAAGTCAATCTTCACTGTTATGCTTTAACTCAGCCTCTGATTAGTATAGCTTTACTGTATGTTATTTGCATATATTTGCATGTATGCTCATGGGCAATATTACCTTTTGCAAAATATGAATCTACATTTTGTATATCTATATCTGTAACTTTTTTGGTCAAGGTCGACATGGAACGACCTTCGTTTGAAGATAAACGACACGTAATGCACATACCATAGACTCCATATTGACATGCTATGCTTTAGGGAGCTTTGCTCGTTTCGTTAAAGTCGGAGAAGTGAGATATTGTGATAACGTTTCTCTTCTTAAGTTGAAATGATTGAATGATATAGCACACAAACATTCCAATGTTAGGTAACGAACGTACGACATCAAATGTTACATACATGTTTCAGTATTGTTTATAACAACATGTTTACAAGTCAACGGTGTCCACATTCTCGGGTATTGCAGTTTAGCTGAAAATGGGAGCGGCCTTGATATGTTCCGTGAAATGGTATCATGATAAATGCGTATGTTATATTAGTCCGTTTAACCAAAATTAAGAAATGACCGTGACGTGCACGTTCAAAGTAGGTTCTTTTTTATATAAATCAATCATCAACAAGTGGTGATAGCATTCATTTACTGTTCTGAAAAGTCCTCATGCCGCGCACATATAAACCGGCTGATATCCGTGAAACGATTATAAGAAATAATTTACTCACGATCCAATCAGTAAATATATCATATTCAGTTATAATTATATTGTTCAAATCATTAAATTGACTACTCGGTTTAGTCGCGCGTATTCCTTGCACAAGACTATGCTTAATATTGGACTCAATGTGATAAAGCTGATGTTTGAGATCAACTTCATATGCAACCTTTCAAATCTAAGGCTGTCATTTTACCATTTTAGACTGGTATGCAGAATCACAATTTTATCATTTTAGACTGGTTAGCAGACTCGCAATTTTACCATTTTAGCCTGGTAAGTAAACTCACAATGATACCATTTGAGACTGGTAAGTAGACTCATAATTTTACAATTTTAGACTGGTATGCAGACTCACAATGATACCATTTGAGACTGGTAAGTAGACTCATAATTTTACCATTTTAGCCTGGTATGCAGACTCCCAATGATACCATTTTAGACTGGTATGCAGACTCACAATTTTACAATTTTAGACTGGTATGCAGACTCACAATGATACCATTTGAGACTGGTAAGTAGACTCATAATTTTACCATTTTAGACTGGTATGCAGACTCACAATTTTACTATTTTAGACTGGTTTGCAGACTCACAATTTTACAATTTTAGACTGGTATGCAGACTCACAATTTTACCATTTTAGCCTGGTATGCAAACTCACAATTTTACCATTTTAGAGTGGTATGCAGACTCCCAATTTTACCATTTTAGACTGGTATGCAGACTTACAATTTTACCATTTTAGACTGGTATGCAGACTTACAGTTGTACCATTTGTAGACTGGTATGCATACTCCTATTTTACCATCTCTAACATGGCTATTTAGTGATTGATTCATTCTAGTCCTACCCTTTTCTATATCGTTTTTGTTATCTTGGATGCTACTACCAAAATATGAATAAAATTCCGTTCTGATTTTCTGTGGCAGTTTTCCAGGAAATACAATTAAATCCATTGCTAACCAACGCTTACCTTCAGATCCGCTCCAACAGCATCTGCCAAGTCGGTCTTATTAATAACAAGCATATCACTCTGTGTTATTCCAGGACCGCCTTTCCTGGGAATTTTGTCACCCCCTGAATGATACAAAATATTGGTATCAAGGCTGAAATGAATCCGATATACATCCAATCTCAATCAAGACAGCTTTTTTCGGAACGGTAGAAATTTACGAAATATCCAAATTTTATCCGCATTATAGTACAGATTGAATCAATACAAGTTTCATTTGTCTTTGGAGATATGTCAATTATGAATTGAATACGTTAATACGAAGGATATCAAATATTACAATGTATGAGGCCATCCTTTAGTGATTGATTGTTGTACCTCGACTAACCAACACGAATTGACCCGACTCTCATCGGTTTGGTTTTTCCACGTTTTCTACTTTCTCTTCTTTAGAAACTTCTAACAAACCAACATACTGTGTTTCGGGAACTAAACTAACAATTCAAAAGGATTTCCTCGGACCAATGTTACCAGTTAAGTTACTAACCAACAAGGTGTTTTTCAGTTTAATAAGGCGGTCATTCAAACGTTCTATGCCATGATCGGACTCTGACATTGGAAACCGGTGCTACATTATATAGTCCAATCATCGTTGTCTATGTTATTAAATAACATGTGTGCTTTGCTATACAGAGCATCGATTCAAAAAGGCACATCTACAATACTGAAACAAATAAATTACAAGAAGGTTGTTAGGTCACCTGCTACATCTATGACGTATATGATATAGTCAGCAAGTTCTCGACTGAAATTTGCTGCCAAATTATCTCCTCCTGATTCTATGATAACGAAATCTGGTTGGTACTTCTGTGTTAGATCTTTCACCTCTTCAATATTCAACGAAAAGTCCTGAAATTTATAACAGTGTTTCTTAGGTCTTTGAATGCCACATATGACTGTTATACCCTGTCATACCCTGTCATACCCTGTCATACCCTGTCATACCCCAAATATGTGCAACATGTCAGTGTACATTGTGAACTATTTTGAAATTATGTTCAAGATGTTTTAAAAGTAAATCTGAATCAATATAAAGCTTTACCTCTCGTATTGCTGCATGAGGACATCCGCCCGTCTCTACTGCACGCATGCGCTCTTCGGGTAAAGCCTTATTCCGGACAAGAAATTCCCAATCTTCACTTTAAAAAAATAATATTTGTAATTAATGAATTTTGGAAGAACAATGCAGTAAAACCCCGGAAAAGCCCTTGAAAAATGGTCTTGATATTTATGTGGTCTTAATATTGAGGTTGAATAAATAGCAAAACACTGAAAATGGACTTGAAAATTGTATTGTTAAATTTGAGGCGGTCTAATTATTGAGATGGTCTTTGACTGAGGTTTTACTGTATTACGAAAGTTTCGTATAAATAACGTAAATAAAAGGAGAAAGAGTAGAAAAGAAGGTAGAACAATATATGACTGCACAACAATTCAATCTTTAGAGCACACATTGAGAACACCTTTATGGTATTGGAATCTATCAGTTTACCGAATTCAGCGCATAATCGAATCAATCGGACCATATGATTGAAAATTGCAAAACTACAACTTTGATGCATAGTTCCGCTCTACTTAGACGGCTTATCTTTTCAACATGCCGTGTTCAAACGCTAAACATGTTATCGGATGTTAGCAGTCGAGTATGTTATATGCATTTATGCTTCCTAAGTGGTATTTTAAAAAGCTAATTTCAGAGATGATATTTGTGTAATGAGAATGCGTATGCTCCTTGTTGTTCCTTCCCATGTCCCGCCTGTTTAGACAACGCTGTGTTCTTACCATTACTCTTGTATCAATGTAACAGCAATCACATATATTTTTCAACATACCGAGTAAAAATATCATTTGTAATCACACATAAGTTGTGTGAATCTCTTAGGGTCTTGCAAAGAGCCAACACCAATGCTGTTTTGCCGGACCCCACAGGGCCTCCGATGCCGACCGTAAATGCTCGCTGCAATAGACAAAAATCCACTTGAATCATGGTGAAAATTTCAAACCTAGATATGAATACAAGTTCAACGCCAATTGACTATTTTAAGTAACCAGGGTAAGATCAGTTTGAAACAAAATACATGTAATAGGTTGGATAAGATCAATTTTATCTTAGCGTCCGGCGAAATCTATACGAATGACAATGACAGAAGATGTCATACCAAACATGACAAAACATTATACGTATCTATTGAAAAATCTTAGTCAGTTTGTTCAGTCATTTCAAAAAGTATATACTTGTATCGGTAAACAGCCTCTCCGACCCCATTTCATGGTGATTTGCGGCTGATAAAACTAGGAATTATTCTCCAAGTGTTCTTGTTTTTCGACATTTAAGTTAACACATCAGAGTAAAATCTACATGTATATTGTTCTGTGCTTTAAAAAGTCTAGTTGATATTTTTGTTTCTTGTTTATTCAGCAATGTTTCAGTTATGTTTGGTGATCAGCTGACATACTAGTCAGGCCGAATTATAATTCGATAAACGATACATACTTATAATTGATCACGTCATTTCAAACTACACTATTTATATCACACAATAATTATATAATAATTATATATGCTATAAAAGTGAAGTGTGTTTATTTATTATAGTGTCACCCCTATTTAAAGGGCCATCCAATTCTGACTTATGAGACACCTACATTCTGAGCACATTTACTTCCCGATTCCTATCCTTTTAATGCCAGGCACCAGGCAGGTAGACACACTGTAACCATTATTTAACTAGCTGGTGGCTCACCAACCGGCCATATCAGAACGGACCCCTGCCGGGATTCCAACCTTCGACCTCCCGCTCCCAAAGCGGATGCCTCAACCACTCGGCCAAGCTATATATGCTCATATTACATACTAACAACCAGTTCATACTAACTGCCACATCGCACTTTTAGACGAGGAAAATAAATTCTCTCTCAAAAGAAAAAAATACTCATTACCCTCCACTGAAAAGTGGCGTATGTCACACTGTAGACAATGTACTATCATTATTTCATGAAGATATCACAATAAGCTACAGGTGTAACATTATTATAATGTGGTCTTCAAACAACACTATAAGAAATCAACACTTAAACAATATCTGCACATATACACATGTTCATACATACTACATAACTATAATGATGAAAATTATTTATCTGATTGAAACTTTCTAACGTGTTTTGACATACATAGTATGTGTACATCTTTGTTTATATAAACATGAATATGTAATTTATGAACCATGAACATGTGTTTATCTGTTGATACATAGTATGTAGAAAGAGATGGAGAGAGACAGAGAGAGTGGTGGTAGCGAGAAAGATAGATATAGAAAGAGAGATGCATATAGATAGATAGACAGATAGGTAGAGCTAGAAAGTATATGTGAGCATGTGTGTGTGTGTGTGAGTGTGTGTAGGTATATGTTTATATGCATATATGCATGTGTATATATATTTATTTTGTATTTCCTCATGGGTCTATGACCTTCTGGATTCTTGAAAATAAAATTCATAAAAGATTCATATAATGATACATAAGACCATCAAAAGCTACACAAATTACGATGATTGGAAAATAAAACAACCACAGACACCTCACATAAGACACATGTATGCAAGCATGAAATACTATTGATTCAGCTTTAAATAGTTCCTATATGTATTTTGGAATGTATTTGTAGTTGATATACATAGTATATTTACAGGAGTAGAGTTCCATACATCACGAGCAAAAACGAGAATGTTCGTTTACCATATTTGGATTTAAATGAAACGGGTGCTATGTCATTGTGAATTATTATGTTACTTTTTGTTCCGATCGTTATTAAAGACTTACGCATTCCTGCTGTTCCCTATCATGACATACATATTGGCAGAATGGTTTTCATTTTTATTCATGTTTTATCCCGGTTTACAAAAGTATTTCAGCAACATACGACTGACAGATGGCTTAACCGTTGTATAATCTTATCCTTATCCTTAAAAATACACTTTCCTTAACTGGTTTATTTAACATACAGGCTATTAAATGGTCACATCAAGAGAGATAAATGAGAAGTATTAATATGTTGTTGTCATTACCATTAATAAGCTTAACAGTTTTAAGTTGGTTTTGGAGTTACACCCATTCGAAGTTTTGAACTTAAGCGAAAATAATTATGATTCACTTAAGATGTTTCTGTTATGCAGGCCCTGATAAAGAAGTTATTCCGTAAGCAGCTGCCAACTTTCTTACATGAGTCCGAAGTGAGGGCCAACTGAACTTGAATGTTTTAACTTCATGCAATTTATGTCAGAGAACATACGCCTTGAACCTATTCTCTAAAGATTGGCAGTTGAGTAAGCTGTAAGCTAAATGGGCGCTAGTTGAGCACTCTACGTAGCAATGCGGGTGGTGTATGACCCAAAATTATTGTTACGTACAATGCATTTGCTTTGCTAGTCATCAGTAAATGATAATTCGAGCTGGCTTAAAAATAATATCAGAATTTATGGTATATAATGAAAGGGTATTTCCGCCCATATCGTTATGTTTCCGACATCGGATTTGTTAGATGGGCTCTAATGAATAAAAACTGCCCACGTTGGCATATGAACACAATCAATCCGTTCTTACAGTCTTAAATGGTCAGGTATCCACGAATGTTTGGACTATTTGGGAAGCGAAATATGTACTTAATTTGGTTCATAGAGGTTTTTGACCAATATGTTCGGGTTTGGTTCGATACGGGCAGAGACGATGTCAGAAATATGAAAATGGATGAAGTTACTACCCTTTTCGTCATATACAGTAACTTTTTTTCCAAATCACTACGTCACCCTATGAAATAATGTTAAAAACATTGTTTAACCTGTTTCCAGTCCGATCTGTATATTGGCTGATCACGTCCAAAAAATGTACCCGGACTGTCCAGTACCTCGTGTGTATGTCCGTGCTCGTGTGAATGCCCGTGGCTATGTGAGTGTTGGTCACCGTTGTTGACAATGGCTCCAGCTGAAAGTATATATACAATCAGACGAGTGTGTTCATACTGTGTTAAATATTAAATCCTAAGAGTTATACTATAACATTCCAAGAGCCATCGGTCATGTATAAATATTGGGACTCTTGAAAAATGGTCTTATTATTGAGGTGGTCTTAAAACTAAGCTTGAAGAAGAGAAAAGCAGTGAAAATGGTTATGCAAATTTCTTTTTTGTTTTAAAGGTGGCCGCTTTAAGTGAGGTTTTACTGTGCTAAAATACTTTAATTCGATACAGAGCAGACATGTATATCGGTTTATTTAAATGTCAGTAAAATCGAGTATACACAATAAATTAACCTCTCTAGAGCAAAGTGTGGCTGTTGTTTAGAGGTTGATACTATACAGACATACAGATAAACGTGAAGAATTAATCCTTCCAATGATTAGACGTAAATGTGTTTTGGTTTCTCAATATATTAGTTTATTTCACGTTTTCCGGTGGTTTACCGCAGTGAATTATTATCCGCAAATGCACAGTGAAATTATTAAGAGGTTGCTATATGTACGCAGTTCGTGTTTAAATCTTAAGCCAACACGATTATGTAGTCATAGCAACACTGGGTAAGATGTACAGTAAAACCTCACTTAAGGACCACCTCAATAATGAGACCACTTAAAATTAAGAACATAATTTTCAAGTTCATTTTTCACTTTTTTGCTTTTACAAATGTAATAACCTCAATATTAAAACCATACCAATTAAAAGCCCAGTTTTCAAGGGTCCCAATGTTAGTCTTGTTATCGTGGTATTACTGTTGTATACTTTACGTGATAGCCGTCATTCATATTCACGATAATGAATCAGCAATAAGAATTTCGAATACACTTCAGTGTAAAGACGAATTTATTATGATATATAATGTAAGGAACAGCGCATCTTGCATCGCTTAATTATGCAAACAAATTTATTCAGCCACAAAATATTTAAACTTAGTACAGTAAAACTTCAATAATACATTAGCATTGTGGCCCTTGAAAACTGGCCTTCTGATTGAGGTGGTCATAATACTGAAGTTGAATGAAGACCAAGACAGTGCAAGTGGAATTGAAAATTGTGTTCGTAATTTTAAGGTGATCTTATTATTGATGATCTTTAAGTGAGGTTTTACTGTATTTTAACATCGATGCATGAACTGTCCTTCAAAATAAAGAAATTGAAAACATTGCCATGAATAGCTTACATAGCCATCAGCCGAAACTACTAAATGATTATGCAATTATTGTAAACATGTGTATAAAAATCTTACCTTGAATGAAAGTGCACTTGTCCTGTGAGTTCTCCATGGCTTGATAATTTGTTCACACTTTCTACAATCTAGATAACGAATAGGTCAACCGGTGTGTATGTCATAAATGGACAATACTACGCATAAATTGAAGTCTTTAAACTTTAACTGACAGATGGTTGAAATATAATATGATACACAAAACGTAGGGACGTTTCAAACAATAAGAATGTACGCGCTGTGCAACGTTTAAGGTATTTAAACAAACATCCGAAATATTGTATTTAAAATTACTGATAATATAAACATTTACTTCGTGTCCATAAAGCGAATTAAATCCTAAATCCCTTGTTTAAGTTGAAACACAAAAAGGACGAACGTTTACGTCGACCTTGCCCTTGCCGTTTCTGATGGGTAAACTTTACGGTTTGTTAAAGGTGTAATATGAGCTTCGCTTCCACATCTCCGGTTAAAACAACACTGTGTATAAAATGAGCACACTACATTTATGTGCGCAGTTTTAGCAGTTAACGAAATTCGACTCGGGCATAAAAGTTTCACTGAATCAAATCAGGTAAGTGAATTTTATGTTATTTTTAATACAATGTCTTACACGGTACGATAACGCTAGATAACTTTGTGTATTTTTATTTATGATATTCATGTATTGAATTCGACATAATTTTGATTTAAAGTGTGCAATAAAAATCGCTTGAACTGCATGTATACCGGGCTGATCTGACAATGTAATGAAAGTGAAAATGTAGAAACACAGAAAACAAGACTTATCTCGAAAAAAGATGGTAGGCGCAATTTGAAGGTTAAGATTTGTTGTGCTACATAAAAAATGCAGAGATGTTACGATTGCTGGTCACTCCAGATCCAAAATGCATTTCGGTAAATTCACAGAAATTCAGTGAATTTCGGTAAGGTAACGTACCCTTTATCGAAAGGTTAACCGATACGAGTCAAGGTTACAAATGCTGGTCGGTTGAAGATAAATTGCCTTGATGTTTAACGTAAGATTTGATTGGTTTACACAACACTGATATGCAAATAGCTACACCCTGTTTAAGTACGGCTAGGCCGAAAAACGTTAAATGACTTTCAGAACGCTTCATAAATGAATTATCAGTTTCTTTACATACCATAGAGCTGTTTTATCCTCCGCAAACGCATGAATAAATTGTCTGGTCAGGTCAAATTCGAAATGGGTGTACACAGTATTACGTGCTTTTTCGGGGACATGACGGAGAAATGTGGCAATAGAGTTTTTATAGCAAACTTAATCAAACATTATTATATTTTTACACACGTGTGCATTTTCTTTTATATTTATTTATTTATTTATTTGTTCATTTAAGTTTATACAGTGTACACACAATAATGAGGACATTTACAAATATTATACACAATGAATAAAACAGTAAAATGATATTATGTAATTTATTCCAATATTATAATGAGTACATTTAAAAACGCAAAATATGAGATTTCTCAAATGTTATGAACTTACCTAAGGATGCAAGATAAGAACTTAACATGATATTGTTTTATTTTACACAATGATGAACGTGAAATTTCTTACAATCAGCGGGTATTTTCATATCAAAATGATATTTAAAACACACTAAAATGACAATTAAACGACCTATCACAGACACAAAAATGTGCGTGTTTAGATGTACTGAGTATATGTGTATTGTTCTAGACTTAAATGTTTTTCGGCCCAACCTTACTAACACGGTTTTGCTATTTGCATATTCGTATATGACGCATTTTCTTACCTAAATTGACATGGTTCGGTCCTGAAAGTTCAGACACCTGTTTGCGGTCACTGTAAATGCTCCGAAAAACGAATAATTTGTTATATATTTATGTTTCTTTTTAAACAATCAATGATAACTAAAAGACCGCGGTAAACATGTCATAGCACTAATGTTTGTATTTTAATGTGGGCTACACATAGTGAAGATTATTTGTGGGGCGATTTCGTAAGAGTGGATTCTGTATATCCTAATGCATGTTGTACATTTAAGTTCAGGCCCCGATCTGCCGAAGCATCTCAATTTGAGCTAAATCTCATCTCAAATATTGTCTCACATCGTTGAGATTTTCCTTATCTGAGACCGGAAATCTGTATTACAAAATGAAAAAGATGAGATGAGTTTTTTTTCTCAAAACAATTTCAAGAGATTAAAATGAAATCTGTCTTAACCTCAGTCTCTATTTGAGCAAAATCTCATATAGAGCTGAGATTTCTATTTGAGATGCTTTGAGCTATCGGGGCCAAGTTTGTGTAGAGAAATCTTCTCATTTCGTTGTATCAAGATTAACTGTTTTTGCAATTTACTTTAGCAAACTTTGACGCTGGCAATTTGAAACTATAATATAGTCACAAAAATCGTTATTTTATTTTGTAAATCGAGCAAACATGTTCATAATTTTAATTATTAAAGTCAAACGTAGGTATAGTCCAGTCAACCTACTGAGGCAAATAAAGGGAAAAAAATGCACAGAAATTATTTTGGCATAAATGTATTGTTTAATATCTGCCGTGTAAGGAAAAAAAAGTATAGGAAAATCCTACGGTGCAAAATGCTTTTTTTGGGGTAAAATGTACTAAAAGGTAAAAAAAGTATGAATTTCTGGAATTTGACTATATCAAAATCAGATTTACCTATAAAAAATCCAGAATAACTGTTTTTAATAGACATTATGTTGCACCATAACATACCTTAAGTAATGACACATCATATGTTGTGAACAGTGATTTTTGGGGTAAAATGGTGAAAAAAACAACAAATTAAAGTGGGAATTTCTGGAGTTTGTCAATAACTCGACGAAATTTAGCTATACATTTACCTCAATAACTGTATTTAATATTAAACTGCTCTACAACATACTTCAGGTTCCGAATATCATACAGTGAAAAAGGTGATTTTTTGGGTAAAATAGTAAAAATATAAATGAAAGTGAGAATTTCTGGAATTTGCCAAACATATATTAGACCAGTGAAAAAATAGGAGGGAAAATATGCACAGACAAACTTTTGATGGATTTGTGTCATATAAAGCACCACATTTAATATACTAAAAGTATAGGACAATCACACGGTACAAAATGTGATTTTTTGGGGTAAAATGGTTGAAAATTTAAATAAGAATGGGAATTTCTGGAATTTGCCAATAACTATGTCAAATTTTGCAATAAAACTACCAGAATTACTGTATTTAATAGATATTGCATACAGTACAAATAACTTAAGTATAGAAACATTGAACAGTGTTAAATGTGATTTTTGGGGTAAAATTAAAAAAAATCACAAAAAATGAGCATTTCTGGGATTTGCCTATAACTATGTCAATATTTCCAATAAAACTACCAGAATTACTTTATTGAATAGATATTTTATTACAGTACATAATACATAAAGTATAGAAACATTGTACCGTGTAAAATGTGATTTTTGGGGTAAAACCTTTAAAAAAGTAACCAAAAACATGGGAATGTTTGGAATTTGCTAATAACCTTGTCACATTTTGCAATAGAACTACCAAAATTACTATATTTAATAGATATTGTATAACAGTACATAATACCTAAAGTATAGATACATTGTAACAAGTGAAATGTGATTTTTGGGGTAAAACCTTAAAAAAAATGACCAAAAACATGGGAAATTTATGAAATTTGCCAATAACCATGTCAAATTTTGCAATAAAACTACCAGAATTACTTTATGTAATAGATATTATATTACAGTACATAATACTTATAGTATTGAAACATCGTACCGTGTGAAATATGATTTTTTGGGTAAAACCTTCAAAAAAATAACCAAAAACATGGGAATATTTGGAATTCGCCAATAACTAAGTCAAATTTTGCAATTAAACTACCAGAATTACTTGATGTGATAGATATTATGTTACAGTTAAAAGTACCAAAAGTATAGATACATTGTATCGAGTGAAATGTGATTTTTGGGGTAAAACTAAAAAAAAAAAAAAAAAATGGGAATTTTTGGAATTTGTCAATAACTAACTCAAATTTTGCAATAAAACTACCAGAAATACTGTATTTAATAGATATTATAATACAGTTCAAACTACCTAAAGTATAGAAACGTTGTATCCTGTGCAATGTGATTTTTGGGACAAAACTTAAAAAAATAACAAAAAATGGGAATTTTTGGAATCTGTTAATATCCCGTTCATTTTAACTATAAAGTTTTCAGAATAGTTATTTTTAACTCATGTTATATTGCAAAATCCATACTTTAAATCATAGAAATAGTTTAAAATGCGGAATGTAATATTTATTTGAAAAATATATCAAAAAATAAATAACTAAAAGTTGCAATTTCTGGTATATTTTGCCTATTCCTGGATTAAAAAAACAAAAACAATGAAAGTCACAGAAATGACATAAGCTACGTGTTATCTCTCAATATAACATATGATAACATTATGCTATCAAATCAAACAAGAAATATGGTTTTGAGGTAAAAGGTCTGAAAACATAAACAAAAATGCTATTTTCCGGAAGCCATATGAATTTGATCATACAATTATATGATTATAATAGAAGCAATGTCGGTGTCTTAATGTAGCATAAGATATGCACAATGTATTAGTCAAATGCCAAATCTGGGCTGATGGCAATCTCACAGTTGACTCCTTTGCATGTGAATCAGGCTGAACTACATTCAAATCCAACATTCTTGTAGCTACATGCTACTGTACGGCAGCCAGTTTGACAAGTGCACCGTACAACTATCATTATGTGAGCACGAGCTGGCGCTCTGTGACACTGGATATAGTTTGTTACCTACTAGTTCCCAACCCCCATTCTAGCGGGTCCAAATCATCATGTCCTTCCCAGTCCTGTATTTTAGAGATACTCACAAACTATTGTACATAGATGCATCAGACGTAGTTGGTAGTTTGTTTGGGGTCCACATAAATTGATGTTAGTGCAACCTTTTCAACAAACGTAAAAAGGCATACGATGTTCAAACTTTGCCCCGACTCCCTTTCATATATGCAAACTAATGCTTGTTCCCTGACCGTGTTCTGGCCTCCTTAGAAACTACTTCTGGACTCGGATGAAAGTGTAATAGCCGTGTAATACATTCATACAAAAAGGTCAGGGTCAGTTTAACTTTCACACGCTGTAAGATGGTGCACAATTGTTTTGTGCATTCAATCGAATATTTGGTAAACATTTTGAGCATCCAGTCGTGTGATAGTGATATTAAAGGCACCAGAGCGATACATTTTAAAGCTTGATTAACAAAGCAACATTTAATTGCATCGCTGTTATGATACATTACAACTAACGATAGTGTACCGATGCATCCATATAAATTGTATAATATAATTATACGTACATGTACTGTGCAACCTCCCCGAGGTGGCCCTCTGGTGCAACCACAGTTCTGGAGCGCCACTCTCCGGGCGACCCTATCTTGTACAACCACCTCTCCGGGGTGACACTCTCTTGTACAACCACCTCTCCGGGGTGACACTCTCTTGTACAACCACCTCTCCGGGGTGACACTCTCTTGTACAACCACCTCTCCGGGGTGACACCCTCTTGTACAACCACCTCTCCGGGGTGACACTCTCTTGTACAACCACCTCTCCGTGGTGACACTCTCTTGTACAACCACCTCTCCGTGGTGACACTCTCTTGTACAACCACCTCTCCGGGGTGACACTCTCTTGTACAACCACCTCTCCGGGGCGACCCTCTCTTGTACAACCACCTCTCTGGGGCGAGACTCTCTTGTACAACCACCTCTCCGGGGTGACCCCCTCTTGTACAACCATCTCTCCGTGGTGACACTCTCTTGTACAACCACCTCTCCGGGGTGACACTCTCTTGTACAACCACCTTTCCGGGGTGACACTCTCTTGTACAACCAACTCTCCGTGGTGACACTCTCTTGTACAACCACCTCTCCGGGGTGACACTCTCTTGTACAACCAACTCTCCGGGGTGACACTCTCTTGTACAACCACCTCTCCGCGGCGACCCTCTCTTGTACAACCACCTCTCCGTGGTGACACTCTCTTGTACAACCACCTCTCCGGGGTGACACTCTCTTGTACAACCACCTCTCCGGGGTGACACTCTCTTGTACAACCAACTCTCCGGGGTGACACTCTCTTGTACAACCACCTCTCCGGGGCGACCCTCTCTTGTACAACCACCTCTCCGGGTGACACTCTCTTGTACAACCAACTCTCCGGGGTGACACTCTCTTGTACAACCACCTCTCCGTTGTGACACTCTCTTGTTCAACCACCTCTCCGTGGTGACACTCTCTTGTACAACCACCTCTCCGGGGTGACACTCTCTTGTACAACCAACTCTCCGGGGTGACACTCTCTTGTACAACCACCTCTCCGGGGCGACCCTCTCTTGTACAACCACCTCTCCGGGGCGACCCTCTCTTGTATAACCACCTCTCCAGGGTGACACTCTCTTGTACAACCACCTCTCCGGGGCGATCCTATCTTGTACAACCACCTCTCCGGGGCGACCCTCTCTTGTACAACCACCTCTCCGGGACGACCCTCTCTGTTACAACCACCTCTCCGGGGCGACCCTCTCTTGTACAACCACCTCTCCAGGGCGACCCTCTCTTGTACAACCACCTCTCCGGGACGACCCTCTCTGGTACAACCACCTCTCCGGGGCTACCCTCTCTTGTACAACCACCTCTCCGGGGCGACCCTCTCTGGTACAACCACCTCTCCGGGGTGACACTCTCTGGAACAACAACATCTTCGGGGCAGTCCTCTCTAGTACAACCCTTATCGGGTGGCCCTTTCTAGTACAGCAACCTCTCCGGGATGGCTCTTTCTGGTAAAACAACCTCACCTGGTGGCCCTTTCTATCCCAACTCCCTCTCCGGGTTGGCCCTTTCTGGTACTACAACCTCATCGAGATTTCCCTATCTCGTACAACACCCTGGCCAGGATTGCCCTCTCTGGTACAACACCCTCACCGGGTTTACCCTCTCTGGTACAACACCCTCACCGGATTTACCCTCTCTGGTACAACACCCTCACCGGGTTTACCCTCTCTGGTACAACACCCTCACCGGGATTACCCTCTCTGATACAACACCCTTCTTTCGACTTACACTCTCTCAACAACAACAACCTAACTGTATGTCTCACAAAGGATGTTGCAGAGGTTCCACTGTTTGGACCATTACTACCGGCACCATTTAACAGTTAATCGTAATATTTATATATTATTTGATTTTTGTTAATAGCACCAAGTACGAAAGTGTTATCTTCTAAGTAAAATGTTCCATCATTAAAAGTTTGAAGAAATCATCGCAGCCACTCGGTGTCCGGTCAAGCACCCGGCCTCACTTTTACTTGAGAAAATTTATTGGAAAATGAGCTTTACTTGGTACCGAAATGAACAAACATTTCAACTTACAACTTGTTGAATGCTGTTTTATACATCCACAACGTAAATTACGACACTAAATGTCCGCGTTAAGGCCAATTAAGTTGTTTGTGGCATTTCGGATTGCCACATTTGTTTAAAACGAAATTTAAATTATTACAAATTAAAATCCTACGGTAGTAGATTCTAGTTTTGTTACGCAATTAAATTTACTCAGTCTTATTGAACAAATCTTTTGTAAAGTCGTATTGTTGTATGATTGATGTTTTTATGTTTCTAAATTTGTACAGGTAGTTTATATACCAGACCAAACATGCGTCTCTCTCCTAGAGAACAAGAAAGCCTATTGGTTCACCAGTGCGGGGCGCTGGCTCAGAGACGGCTCGCACGTGGGGTGCGTTTGAACCATCCGGAGGCTGTTGCCCTTATAGCTTCACAGGTTTGTTTGAATTAAAATAGCCTTCGATTTCATATTTAGGATATTGTAATTAAATATGAATATATCAAATAAAACATTCACACACAGAAGGGCCAATATGTCTGTAATGTTTCTACTGATTTTCAGCACAAAAATTGAAATCAAGCCAATTACATAACACCGCACAGAAATAAAAATCACAGATTAATTGAATTGGTTTACCTGGACATAATGCTTTTACAAATACAATTCTGGTAAATAGTTTACACTTCTGTTAATATCGTTTGGGGCCTGTTCTGCGGTGGATTATCTCATCGTGGAAACGAATTTTAATTATTTTGACTTGCAAACAGTACCAAGTCAAAGGGCGCTCTCACTCGATAATGACCGATTGAGTTAAATATGTGACTTATTTCTGTGTGGTGGTAGTAATTGGCTTGATTTCATTTAATTTGCTATATTTTGCGCTGAAAATTAGTAGGAACATTACAGACAGATTGAACTTTCTGTGACTTACATTTCTATTTGATATATTGATATTTAAGTGCAGTATCCTAACACTGTTATCGGAGTACTTATAACTTTTGCTGAGTATTAGCTCTAGAATTGCCACAGTTATCCAAGTAGGATTGTACGATCTAAGGAACCATAACTGATTTAATGAGCCATTCGCAGTCTCGCCGTGTTGAGGCGTGTACTTAGACATGCATGGCTTAATCTTTGAGACAAGCATATGACTACTGGCAGGATCAACCAGGTAGCTACTGTTGTTGTAGCAACTATTCGATTGAATGCACAAAACAATTGTGCACCATCTTGCATCGTGTGAAAGTTAAACTGACCCTGACCTTTATGTATGAATAAGTTCATGTGTCATTATCTACATCGTTGACTATAAAAACAAGGCCATGATTATAATTCGTGATTTTCAAACAATTTTACTTTGTGCCAACTTTGTCACATACACAGTGTAGAAAATCAACGTGTTCAGGCTTTTTGCGGCACACGCTAGCTAATGCTTAGGTCTCACAGCTCAAAATCACGTGACCGAAAGTGGTAAACGACAGCATGCTTATGTGGCAGGAATGGGTTTATTTCAAGATTAATTCTAGTCCCTGGGCCCGTATTCAATATACATCTTAAGTTGAAAATTTATCTTAAATCCTAAGATTTCCATTAAATTTAAGATTTTTCTTGCATTTCTTCCTTAGATTTCAAGAAAAATCTTAAGTGGTATTCACAAAGCATATTATCTTAAGATATTGTTTATTTTTCTCCTTAACTGTAAGGTACCTCTTAGCAGTCTTAACTTTTATCTTAAATATAAGGAAAATGCTAGTATTTTCGATATCTACAATCTGCTGCTTGTATTTTGTTTAACAGAAGTTCCAGCATATACAATGACTGTTATTTTATCGTTCTACGTATATTTCCATTGATGCCCTTGTATAAAATTTATCAGGGGCGACTATTCTTGCTCGATCTACCTGATAAACGCTTGTCAGTATTTACGAAGCGGGGTTGGAAGATTGATTTTGTGACTAAAATGCTTATTTCATTGTAATAAATTAAATATTTCTCAATGAATGTGATTGAAATGGTATGACATACATGTTTTGATCGGAATAGACTTTCACTGTTTGGAGACGATCATTCAACAACGACCAATGGATATCATATTTCCACGAAATTGTCTGGCATTACTGGGGGGGGGGATACATTAATAAGTATATATTGTTATCTTATAAAGATATTGCTAAGCCTAATTCTAAACTGTTACGACATGAAATTGATGACTTTATATATCAAGACAGATTAATTATGAACTCTTATAAACCATTAGAATTACTGTGGTTATGACTGTAAGCAGCATTTCACATTTCTTTAATAATAGTCTGCATCATTAACATCACCAGCTGAATGACATCCTCAATGATATTTGACTTACAATTAAGTATTAAATCCTCAATAAATTAGATCTTCAAGATCGTGAAAATTCAAGAAAATAATAAACTATTTAAGTAAGTTTTCATCCTTCTGAGCATAGAATACCACTCAATATACTGTTTCTTAAGCTGTGTAGTGGAATGTGACAAAACGGTAGAGCACCTTGCGAGAGTTGGGGTGGGGTCGAACCCAACACTGGGTGCACATCCACCTGCATTTATATGAAGGTAGCAAAAGTGTAGTGACGTAAGTGGGAGGAGAGCATCGGTGTGGGATGATACAGCCAACTGGTTACTTCTGTTTGTAGAGCGTCATGCAGGGGTAGAGGGGGGTGGCGTGAGTTCGAACACCTCATCAAGCGCCACACCACTACAGTACTTTCATATTTCAGTTCGAACCTCTTATGACCAGCCCCTGCTTATTCGCATCTTAGTCATCAGACATGAAATAGCAAACCTCCTCTTTAATAAATAGTCTTTTAGTGGGTAGGCATATCCGCCGACATATCTAACTGAATACTGTTCAGTGTTGTTTGCCTACTGACAACAGATGGATAGGCGGTTATATTTTTGTTTCTCAACAGACGACTGAGAGACGACGTGATATACGTCTAGTTTGACATCCCCAAGAAGAGCGTGTACTGATTTACTGTGCGCACGAACAGTCTTATTCGTAAGATCGCAGTCATACATGTAAACGGACACATTTTGATAAAACGATCGTAAGTATTTTCGTAAGAAAATTCTTACGAACATTTCGTATCGTACGAACGCTCGTTCGTACGAATAATGATAAAACGGGTCCAACTCAATACCAAATTTGAATGTTGATATGCGTGTCACAGGCACACTCATGACCAACTTTCTGGCTCATCGCATGATTCCCCAGATCTGATCGATATTGGCTCCATGCTATAACCGATTATATATACGCCACTTTAACGTCTCATAATCATTATCATTCGCGACTTAATTAGCCAGCATGATGAAATTGCCAAGGGCTGTAGCATTTATCTTGATGTATCAGTATGTATGTAGTTGTGTATATTTTGCTTTCGAATATTACATGTATCATGATATATTTGCAAACAAAACTGTATCTGTTTTCTTCAGTATACGTTTTAATCAATAATATATATTGACATTTTAGTACTCAGTACATGTAATAACGCACGATATGGGATCTTTATATTTTCATTGACTGACTTTTAGGATACAAGAAATTAACAACACGATATTATGACTGATAAATAAAAGTATTTGGAAGTAATGACAAGTTATCTTTACACCTTTGATGTAAGTCAATTACTTAACACAAATGTGTGAAAATACACATGGATGACAAACAGTTGGTTGAAATGTATCACATTTCACACCTTGTATTGAGACATAATTTTTCAATAGAAAAATAATGAAATTGGTAAATGTAAATAAAATATTATATTATGTTATATTGGAATGTAAAGTACTAATACTACAATTCACATACTATTATACATATCTTTCACATAAAATATAATCAAGAAGTTTAAGTTAAAGTCATGAAGAATAGGAATTGTAATACATTTTTTTCACAAATAAATTACCATACATTAAAGTGCTATCGTCATGTTGGGGGGAAATAAAATTAGTCTTTAAGCAAACAACATTATATGAACAGAACAGAACAGACATTTTATTAATACTTGTACAATGTAAATCGTCCACAACACATACATGTTTATATACATTTTGTCAACGTGAAAGTTACTTACTAAGTGTTATCGAACAACAATAGAAATACATCGGAATAAGTCATATATTACACAATTTAGTTTGAAATAAATCGTCGGAGGTTGAACTAAGCATTTATCTTTCAACAGTTAATAAAGTATTCAGTATTATATGAGATGTTAATCCAATTATGACAACGAAGATGTTCAATTGCCTGTAAAAACAAATATCATCTATATAGTAATAAGTGACATGTACTTAAAACCGCATAACATTAAATGTTCGTAGCTTTAAATTCGACACGCTAGATGCATATAGGAGGTGATATTTCAAATCTAATTTATATGTGTATATACTTATGTGCTTAATAGACCTCATGGTTATTATTGTATCGTAAAATGTTGCTTAATATGGGCGCTTTCCCACACCTTACACTATTCGGCACATCAACAACAATTTAAAATTTTACGATCTGTTCATGTCTAGCTGTTCTTTGTTACATAGTTATATGATTACGTTCATGTAATAAAATTCACCAGACCAATGCTTAACAACTTTAAAGATTAAAATCTGAAACAATTTTATGCATTTCATATAATACATATGTACTGCATAACCATCAACAAATTGCTTACTTTTTGAAGAACGCACCGTCATAATGCATTTTAGATTTGTTTACAATAAACAACTGAATGTTGCAACTGTCATAAATTCTTGATCGCTTCAGTGAAATTTTTGATTATAGTATATACATTTTTAAGTATAAGTGTTTATTCATGAGAATGCACTATTTCAAATCAGCTGAAAATTCGGCAAGGGGTCCAGGGGGCCGCTGAATCTACTGGCTTTAAGCATCTAAGACGGTTTAAATTGTCTCAAAAACGGCCCTTGCGAGCCTAAAATCAATCCCCGGAAAATTCTCATGCATGATTATTACACGAGTACAGTAGAGCCACTCGTAACAAGTCTCTTAAGTCATGTATGTCATGTTTTATATTGTTGTTGTTTTATCTATAAACTAGAGACAAGTGCTAATCAGTTCATCTACTGTCTGCCAGAGATGTAATCGATTTTTACAAAATGTTTTTTCACAATCTTTCTGAAAAACGGACTATGTATTGCAGAAATGTTATTTTTTTTCAAAACCGTTTGCACAAGTTTGATATCTCAATCCGTTGTTGAGATATTAACGATTTCCCACAAAAAAATGTTTGTGTTCTATTTATATTTGGAGTACAACATTGTTTTATGTGGTTATTTTGTTTGGCAGTTAATAGACATTATCAGTACTAAACGTATTCGAAACAATATTTATTTGTTGAAAAGGATTAAATTGCCGTCAAAGTTACGACATCGTAACGACAAACGTTGATAAAACGCACTTGTCGACTTCCGTTACTATATTTAGATCGTGGAAATTCCAAATTTGCATGACAACCGCTTTAAGATTTTCCTTAGATGAAATTGATATTTTCATTAAAGTTAAGACTTTCCTTTGCTAAGGAAATCCTTAAGTGGCACTGAGGAAAATCTTAAGGTTCAGGATTTCCTTATCTTTAACTAAGGAAAAGAAAATAAGGATAAGGATAATCTTAAGGTAAAACTTAAGATGTTTCGTGAATACCTGCCCAGGGGTATAAAAGGCAGAGTTGCCAACACTCTCTGTGCTCAGTTCACGGACATTCACAAGGTAGATTTTACCATTGTCCCGACCTGTGCCACCTCTTTAGATATAAGTTAAGGGCCTATTCTGTTACTTTTGGCGCGGTGCGAAATTAGTATAGTTTAATCTCATAATACTTTTATGGCTTTTATGTAGGGTAGTAAAAACTGTGTTTGTTAGAGATTGGTAAAACTAATCCTTAAATGTTATAGTAAAGAATAAGCAGATAAACGGCTACATTTCCGTCATATTCTCATATTTGTTTATGACATTAGCCCAGGGTTATTATACTCTGGTTTTAAATCCATTACATATGACATAATGTGATTAACATATTGTTGATAATCGACATTTTACAACATCATTATTTTGTTAACAGGTTCAAGAATACATACGAGATGGGTTGTCTGTGTCTGAACTTATGTCCAAAGGACGGGAGATGCTCGGTAATAATTGTGTACAACATTTTCTTTGCTTTCT
The DNA here is from genome assembly GCA_032209605.1 of Mactromeris polynyma. Classification (NCBI taxonomy): domain Eukaryota; kingdom Metazoa; phylum Mollusca; class Bivalvia; order Venerida; family Mactridae; genus Mactromeris; species Mactromeris polynyma. The sequence goes on along the minus strand of JASFXZ010000019.1, from coordinate 8,884,698 downwards.
TATGATTTTGGCGGGTACGAATTGTTCATTCATTAACTCTTCAAACTTCACATATCTGTATCTTGTGCTAGGATTACGATTATATTTCTTTTCTTTGGAAGAAATAAACAAGTTACATGCATATGAAAGTGGTCAGTAATCTTGCTACGTCAGGTTAAAGCAATTGAACGAAAAATTACACACACAATGTTCCTGGATGAAATGAGTAAGAAGTAAACAAAATTAACTTTGAACAGAACAGAACATATCTTTCTTACACCCACATTTTACAACATTTATTGTTGTCGTTGTATAATTTGAATGTGGTTAGTTCTGTGCAAGTTAACATTTAATAGTTATATTTTGATAGAGTGAGATTGCATTTTTAAAGTAGGTAACAAAACAATAAAGGGATGGATTGATGAGACACATGTATTGATAAACAAAGTTAAAACAGCAATAACTGCATGAGAATATATTTCTTATTTTCCACTCTATCTGTAACTGAAAAATTCTCCGTTTTTTTCGTCAAGATAGTTCATAAAGAATCACCATGGACTGCATGCCAAGATCTAGGGCAAAAATGTGTTTTGTTGAAAGATTAAATAACTGCACCAGACAGTTCTATGATTCACACCGTGACTATGTTAACAACTCTGGAAATGACCAATATAAGTTTAGGTTTGAAACCCTCGAACACTGATCACCGTGCAAGCCAAGGCAAATACAATATGTTACAAATGTGTTATACTCCATTGCACTTCTGTATGTGTGGATTAACTCACAATAGAATACCTTGTATTTGTTTCAGGGTTCAGACAAGTTTTGCCTTGCGTGGCAGATATGCTTGGCGAGGTGCAGGTCGAGGGTACCTTTCCGGACGGAACCAAGTTGGTTAGTTACACAATATTATACCAATCATTGCCTAATTTCCTAAACACCACATCGCAGTGTTGTATGTGTGAAGTTTTCTTTCGTCTTGCTAAGCTTATCATAAAGCTCATGTGGGTTTTCGGCGCAGCCGTACTAACATAGTTTTGCTATTTGCATATCAGAGTTGTGTAAACCAATCGAATCTTACGTTAACCACCAAGGCAATTTCACTTCAACTGAACAACATTTGTAACCTTGACGCGGATTGGTTAACCTTTCGATAAAGGGTATGTTACCTTACCGAAATCCACTGAATTTCGGTGATTTACAGAAATCAGTTTTGGATCTAGAGTGACCAGCAATCACAACGTCTCGGCATTTTGTTATGTTGCACAACAAATCTAAACCTATAAATTGCGCCGACCATCTTTTTTCAAGATATTTCTTGTTTAAACTAGCATGAATCACTTTACCACAAAGCCCTTAGTTAGAAAAAACTATTGATAATTAAAAATGTTGTAATGTGTTGTCCAAATTGCGCCACACTCCTAATCCAAAGTTCGTGAGTTCGAGTCCAGCAATGAGCGGGGTTTGATCACAAACTTCACAATCCCTAAATTTGTCGCGAGTACTGGTTAAAAACCAGGAAGCAGTTATCGAGAGTGATTAGTATACAAGTGTAAGAACGTGTTTCTCAATCGATGTTAAATAAATAAGTTATTAAACAAATTGCACTTTTGGCATGGTTGTATAACAGAGACGATGCAAGTATATAGTTTGTGTGTTCTAAAACCTGGCGATACCTTTTGTGATGACTTGGCTGTTATACATACAACTACAGTTGTCATCCATTTCTGATTAATGTGGACATATTGTTTGTTGCTCACTATAGACTATTTGAAAAAACAATTGGCTGGAAACCTAGCTGCAACACGCCGGGGAACCTACAGAGCTACCTCTTTTAGAGTTATATTGCGAATTGCTCTGTCGCGACTTCAGAGCTAGTTCAGTCTGGAAGAAATTGTCAACAAATGTCCCACCAACCCACGACATGACACGAATCAGCCACAATGACTGACCGATGTTAATAACTGTAAATAAATGGGAAACACTATCAAATCACTATACAAATGTGAATGAGCAACAAACGCCTTAAATATCTTTGAATAGATCATGTGTACATGTAGTTAGTAAGTTAACACTTCTCATTCATTAAAAGGTTAAACAAATATTATATAATGTTGCTAGGTAACCGTACATACACCAATATGCCGACAAGATGGCGACTTGAGCATTGCTTTATATGGAAGTTTTTTACCAGTACCGGACTTAAGTATGTTCGACCAGAAGCCGGAAGAGACATCAGAAAAAGTATGTTTTTACAAATTCAAATACAATTCATTTTCGATTTAAATACCTCAAAATGTTTACTTTTCTTAAATTCGCTAGTCGGTTTAGTACATAGGTGGTTTCACTGCATAAAAATATGAAGAAATAATGAAATAAATGTAACTTTCCATTTATCGGTTTATTTTTAAAGGCTAAGTTTTTTCAGAGAAGACGTTTTGGAACGGTAAAAAAAGAAAATTCAAATTTTATCCGCATTATTAAATAGACTGAATCGACAACTGTTTCGTTTGCCACATACATTATGAGCATTAGGGTGTGACATCCTTAAGATTTATTAACGATAACGCAAACGGGACCAGATAACGAAGTATACGGAGTTTGGTTATGAAACCGCATCTTATTCATCATTCCCGTACTTTGTATTCAGACATGTAGATAAGTACACATTTTAACAAAATATAGTTAATGCATATTTAGTAAAACCTTAATAATAATACCACCCTTGGGACCCCTGAAAACTGGTTTTACTATTGAGTTTGTATAAAGAGCAAAACAGTGAAAATGGACTTGAAAATTGTTTTTTCTTAATATTGATTTGGTCTTGTCATTGGGGTCGTCTTTAAGTGAGGTTTTACTCTACTCGTATGTCCAGTACTTTCGACAAGACGGCTGAAACATAGCCCTTTTACAGTATATTATTAACCGACATCACAGTGAAACGTATATATAGTAATCTCAAATGTCTTGCATGCATATATGTACATGTCTGACGAAACGTCTATATACGCTATGCATGATCACTTTGTCGTTACACCTGACCCTATGTATTCATCATCAAAATTGTCTTTATAGTCGTTCGAATTATGTGGAGTGTTTCATTATTCAATATTTATTTGATTACATTTCTTCGGTAGGATAAATCGTTCGTGGAAGCACCGTTAGCAATAAAGCCGGGAGAGAGGTTTCCATTGGCGGGAAAAAGGACCATGAACGAAGGTCGAGACATCATCTCACTCAAGGTCACTAGCAAATGTGACCGACCAATACAAGTTAGTATTAAACGTTACATTTCGGCATTTTAAGTCGAAAATTGTTCGAATGTTGTTAAAATCCCATTAAATCATCTTAGTAAGAATTGAAGCGAATATACTCCACCTAGCTGATAAACAAATATCAATTGACATCCTCGGTTTGGTTCTCAATATTGACAGAAGCATTCCGAATGTAGTCTCGGTTACACTTAGTCTTATGGCTTGTTAGATTTGTTATTCGCTTCAAAAAACAGAGTTAGACCGCATCAAAATATATCACGAATTGTTGTCTCAAGATCCTATACTCTAAACAAACCAAGGATATTATAATGAAACAACAAATGAGCGTCACTGTACGATTTCCAACCTCTGCTTTAAGCCATGTCATTTCCAGAAAACGTCACCATGATAGGACGTAACCATGTACTGACAGAAAGCAATATTTGCCCCATATGACAATATGAAAACGAAGCGACCATAAGAAGTAAATATTTACTTTCTGCATGCAAAAAGTGACATCACATGTTGCGTTTTCTTGAAATGACGTCACTTTAAGAAGAGGTTGTAAATCCCATAGCTCAAAAATTCATGGGCATGAAATATGTAAACACTATTTATTCCCGTGCAGTTAGTCATGTAAACACGGTGTTCAGATGAATTGTGTAGTGGTGTCTCACTAGAAACTTTTACTAGTGGTCAAATACAATTAAGATAAAGGAAGTTCTACTGAATGAATGAGAAAATGTAATATCCGTAACCTTTTTTGAGGTGCGTAATTTCATTTGAATACCAACTTCTCTAGCTAGCCAACCAGCTCTATTTCACATTGTTTCTGTAAAGCTATTGAATACAACTGCTGTATGTTCTAAGTGCAGTGAGCTATTGAATTTATGAATAAATGAATCGAACTTTCGTTATAGACTATTCAAACATCTCAAAATTACACTCGTCGTTTCAGATCACTTCATCAAAATAAAAGATGGCGAGTTGTCTCTTTTGACCAGTACATATTTATCAAGTCTGAATACAAAACCCAGCACTGTGACTATAATTATATCCGAGTATAACATTTAAACGGTAGTTAGCGACACTCCGAACAAACAAATGTTGGCCTAAGTATCAGTTTACACAGATATTTTACAAATTTCAATTTGATAACATCTGCTTTCAAGATCATCTACCTAGTGCAGTATTCTTCTTCTAGTCATCCGACATCTGAAACTTGTAGATATTTGTAAATTATACATCAGATAGTTTGTTTAATTGCAAAAACACTTAGACGTCGTGTGTATACTACTTTTTATGGCATATCCTAGTCAATAAATTAAGGTCGACTAAATATCTAGTAAAATAAACGAGCTAAAAAAAAGAATACGGTCTAACCTCTCTAGAGCCACCCTATCTTAAGAAAGGAGCCCTCATTTCCGCCCATTCTTAAGCAACAACTCCTCATGTTCGTCCTTTCTTAAGAAACAACCCCTCATTTCAACCCTTTGTTAAGCAACAACCCCTCATTTCCGCCATTTTTAAGCATCAACCTCCCATTTCCGCCATTTCATAAGCAACAACCTCCCGTTTCCGCCATTTCATAAGCAACAATCTCCCATTTCCGCCATTTCATAAGCAACAACCTCCCGTTTCCGCCATTTCATAAGCAACAACCTCCCATTTCCGCCATTTCATAAGCAACAACCTTCCGTTTCCGCCATTTCAAAAGCAACAACCTCCCATTTCCGCCATTTCATAAGCAACAACCTCCCGTTTCCGCCATTTCATAAGCATCAACCTCTCGTTACCGCCCATTCTTAAGCAACATCTCATTTCCACCCATTGTAGAGCAACAACCTCTCATTTCCGCCCATTGTAGAGCAACAACCTCTCATTTCCGCCCATTGTAGAGCATCAACCTCTCGTTACCGCCCTTTCTTAAGCAACATCTCATTTCCGCCCATTGTAGAGCAACAACCTCTCATTTCCGCCCATTGTTGAGCAACAACCTCTCATTTCCGCCCATTGTAGAGCAACAACCTCTCATTTCCGCCCATTGTTGAGCAACAACCTCTCACTTCCGCCCATTGTTGAGCAACAACCTCTCATTTCCGCCCATTGTTGAGCAACAACCTCTCATTTCCGCCCATTGTTGAGCAACAACTTCTCATTTCCGCCCATTGTAGAGCAACAACCTCTCATTTCCGCCCATTGTTGAGCAACAACCTCTCATTTCCGCCCATTGTAGAGCAACAACCTCTCATTTCCGCCCATTGTTGAGCAACAACCTCTCATTTCCGCCCATTGTAGAGCAACAACCTCTCATTTCCGCCCATTGTAGAGCAACAACCTCTCATTTCCGCCTATTGTTGAGCAACAACCTCTCATTTCCGCCCATTGTAGAGCAACAACCTCTCATTTCCGCCCATTGTTGAGCAACAACCTCACTTCAACAACTCTAATTTTCTTTCTGTAAAATTACCACCAATGGAACCTCTCTATAGCAACGACCTCTCGACAATATTTGCTTCTCCCAAAAGATCATGCTCTGTACCTTGACAAGAACCACGTCTCCATTATACAAGTTATATAAGATCCTGTTAATGTATAAAATAAAATTAAATGCGAACATGAATTATTTTAAAATATTTGTATGCAAATAAAAATCAATTATGTTATTCACAATTAGAGCAAAATATTTGTAGGTGTTTTGAGTTGAACGGTCAATTATTGTAAGATGTCCCTGAATAGAACTGTAACCAATTTAAAAATTGTTTCGTGCTGAATGCAATTTATTTCTTGAAATGGCTCAATAAATGGTCCTTTTACTATCTATATATTATTATATAATATATTTAATGTAATGTTTACGTTAGTTTCGATTAGTGATGGATACTCGGACACATTTCTTAATCGATTATTGGATTGGTTTGAAAACTCATAATCGATAATCAAATCGGAAATAATCGAATATTTAGTTTTTTTTAAATAAAACTGTAATGCTGACAGTTAAGTTCATTTATACAAGCTTATTTATCTCTTTGAAATTACATTTAACATCAATGGGGTTTAACATTACTCTTATATCACCAGAACATTTCATCATTCAATAAATCTATTTTGTTTTTGCATGTTTATTTCGTATATTTGTATTTGACCAAAGAACTTGAAAACAATTATATTTTATATTCTATGTACAGATTAGTACTATCTATAGCTTGAAGAAATAGATAGACACTATTTTTTTTTTAAATTCCGATTATAATCGATTATTGTAGTTCATAATCGATTGTCGCCAACGTCGGATGTCTAGCGACGATTTTTCGATTATTTTCGATAATCAAACCATCACTAGTTTCGATATAACATTTTGAACACTTACATATCTTCATTAGGTCGGAAGTCATTACAACTTTATCGAGACAAACAAGAGATTATACTTTGACAGAGCCGCAGCATACGGATACCGTCTGGTAAGGAAATCATAATCATGTTTCTAAACACCAGTCTATGTTAATCCGTTTACGCAAAGAACTGTCTGAATTCGCAGTTTTTAACTAAAATATTGAACTATATAAATATGAGCGACATATTTGTGTGTGTTTAAAATCACTTTTTTAGCAAATTGATATATGATCCCTCATTCATAATGATATGTATAAAATTATAAATAGCACATTATTATCAAATATAATTTGTATCTTAATACCAGTACATGTAGTTAAAAATAATAAAAATTGTTATCGCTATAAGTTTCTGACGACTCATCAATTTCAGAATATTCCGGCCGGCACTTCCATTCGTTTCGAGCCCGGAGAAGAACGAAGTGTTGATTTAGTTAAAATAGGAGGAAACAAGTTAGTCTGTTTATTTCAGTAATTTAGTTGTTTGCTAGGCGTGTGTGAATTTAACGTTATATTCAAGTTTACGTCGAGCATGTACAGCGATAAATGAACTAAAGCGGTGTTCCTTGATTTCCGATCAGTACCGAATATTTGCCTTTCTGAACCGACCCTTCATTATGTGAAACAATGTCTTTGGACGAGCGTCTGTATTAAGTGACCCCTATTTTGTTCGAATCCTTGAACAATACGACGGAAGCGCATGTAAGTCACGAAAGCGATATTGAATAATCGAAATGTTAGTTTTGTCCAGCCTCCTTGCGTGTGACTCCTGGTCCGTTTGGTAGGGTTTTGTGTGCCCTCTCTGTCTGTGATTGTCCCGTTGTTGGTGTCTATATCTGTATAGGGAAGTTCTGAGTGAATGAGGTCTTCTCTGAAGTGCGTCTTTTTGCCATGTAAAACAATCAGTAAAGTCAACACATAGATCGCCACGCCAAAGTTGTGAACGTTCGTCTACAAGCTTAGTTATCGATCATTGCATCAACATAGCATACCTGATCGCCCTTTCAGAATATTTTCATCCACAAGGTTTTTTTAAATTTTCGACCAGCTTAGTAAAACTTGCATTCAAATAAGGCTGTCATTAGTAAAACAATACCTGGTGATAAGTGATGTGTAGATTACGTACCGTGAACTCCTTTCCGTCTGCCTTTCACAATTTAATTATAAACACAGACAATGTTGCCGATTGTTTGACCTTTAGATGACCTTCTCATTTTGAAAAGAACTTAACATTTATCTTCAAAAAAACCTGTACACTTTCAGTATAGAATTACATACTTGGATCGTTAATTTAATCGTATGTGACCTAATATTGTCCAGGGGAGGTAACTTATTCCTTTTAAATTATTTAAACAATTCTATCAAAAAATGCTTATATCTAATATGCGATACCAACATAATTATACATAAATACTCTGCCAAGTAATAAGTTGACAATTTTAGAATATCAATTAGTGACATATGTATGAATTATTTCATCAATACAGTTAGATAGGTCGATACAAAAAGGTCACCACATGTTTGTAAATAGTCTCACAGTCTAATAGATATCTTGACTATAAAACAAAATCAATTCGAAACGTGCTTACTTTACCCAATTCCAACATGCAGATGTGCATGATTACGTACAATATGTGATATAGTTTTATGGTCAATCAAAAATCCAACAATGATTTTTACTTTGTACTCCATGCACTGTAATTTGTTTTTCTAAACCCATCAAATCTTTTTTGCACTTAAACATTCACACACAACCCAAAGATCGTTATTTCTCGTGTTAATTGACATTTTGCATATCTGACCTTGTATACTGGTCTAATGTGCTAACCTGCCATTTTGTATTTTGAAAATCTTCCCTTCATTACGACTAAGTGATCCGCAACGACGACCGCGAGTTTGACCAGTCTACATCGACATTTTTTGGTGAAATGGAATATTTCAGCTTAATGCACTCACAATAATTCGAAGAGGAATCCAGTAACTATTTAGAAACTGTATGACGGGCAAGCACTTTTGACCAGTTTAGTAATATCTTACCATCTTTCTCATTTTTTACCATCTTTCATATTTGTTTATCATTTTTTTACGGTTTTTACAATCTTACACTTTTTACAGTCTTTCTCATTTTTTACTATCTTTCACAGTTTTTCACCAATTTCACATTTTACCATCTTTCACATGTTTTCATCATTATTCAGACCATAATTGCCATTTCTTGCATTTGCAGAATCATACGAGGTGGAAATGGATTGTGCGACGGAAAAGTTTCTCAACATAATCTTTCCGTTGTCATGTCGAGAGTGAAATGTGGTAATTTTGGCAACATCGAACAGGTTTGAAAATTATTTTCCATGTTATATTTATCTGACTCAGAGACACATTTGAATAAAAAGAAACTGACAGAAGAAAGTTTTTAGAAAACCAACTATTAAACTGGGCTAAAGTCATAATATAAGTAAGTAAATGTCAAGCCTTCCTTTGCACAAGTTTGATAACAAAACTTACATCAATAAATTTTGAATGGTACATTCGATCATTATATTTGTTTTCCCCGACGATGATAACAAACTTCTTTCTGAAAAGTGAATAAGAAAGAAGATCTGGAAATGCTGCATACAAATTCCACAGCCACTCTAACAGCACAAGGAGACATGTCACATTCCACAGCCACTCTAACAGCACAAGGAGACATGTCACATTCCACAGTCACTCTAACAGCACCAGGAGACATGACACATTCCACAGCCACTCTAACAGCACCAGGATACATGACACATTCCACAGCCACTCTAACAGCACAAGGAGACATGTCACATTCCACAGTCACTCTAACAGCACCAGGAGACATGACACATTCCACAGCCACTCTAACAGCACCAGGAGACATGACCCATTCCACAGCCACTCTAACAGCACCAGGAGACATGACACATTTCACAGCCACTCTAACAGCACCAGGAGACATGACACATTCCACAGCCACTCTAACAGCACAAGGAGACATGACACATTCCACAGCCACTCTAACAGCACAAGGAGACATGACACATTCCACAGCCACTCTAACAGCACAAGGAGACATGACACATTCCACAGCCACTCTAACAGCACAAGGAGACATGACACATTCCACAGCCACTCTAATAGCACCAGGAGACATGACACATTCCACAGTCACTCTAACAGCACCAGGAGACATGACACATTCCACAGCCACTCTAACAGCACCAGGAGACATGACACATTCCACAGCCACTCTAACAGCACAAGGAGACATGACACATTCCACAGCCACTCTAACAGCACAAGGAGACATGACACATTCCACAGCCACTCTAACAGCACAAGGATACATCATCAATTCCACAGCACCTCTAACAGCACCAGGAGACATGTCACATTCCACAGCCCCTCTAACAGCACCAGGAGACATGACACATTCCACAGCTACTCTAAAAACGCAAGGAGACATCACGAATACCACAGCCACTCTAAATGCACAAGGAGACATCACAAATAACACAGCAACTCTAAATGCACAAGGAGACATCGCAAAATCCACAGCCACTCTAAATGCACAAGAAGACATCACAAATATCACAGCCACTCTAAATGCACAAGGAGACATCACAAATACCACAGATACTCTAAATGCACAAGGAGACATCACTAATACCACAGCCACTCTAAATGCACAAGGATACATCACGAGTACCACAGCCACTCTAAATGCACAAGGAGACATCACGAGTACCACAGCCACTCTAAATGCACAAGGAGACATAACAAATACCACAGCCACTCTAAATGCACAAGGATACATCACAAATACCACAGCCACTCTAAATGCACAAGGAGATATCACAAAATCCACAGCCACTCTAAATGCACAAGGAGACATCACAAATACCACAGCTACTCTAAATGCACAATGAGACATCACAAATACCACAGCCACTCTAAATGCACAAGGAGACATCACAAATACCACAGCCACTCTAAATGCACAAGGAGACATCACCGATTCCACAGCCACTCTAACAGCACAAGGAGACATGACACATTCCACAGCCACTCTAATAGCACCAGGAGACATGACACATTTCACAGCCACTCTAACAGCACCAGGAGACATGACACATTCCACAGCCACTCTAACAGCACCAGGAGACATGACACATTCCACAGCCACTCTAACAGCACAAGGAGACATGACACATTCCACAGCCACTCTAACAGCACAAGGAGACATGACACATTCCACAGCCACTCTAACAGCACAAGGAGACATCATCAATTCCACAGCCCCTCTAACAGCACCAGGAGACATGTCACATTCCACAGCCCCTCTAACAGCACCAGGAGACATGACACATTCCACAGCTACTCTAAAAACGCAAGGAGACATCACGAATACCATAGCCACTCTAAAAGGACAAGGAGACATCACAAATACCACAGCCACTCTAAATGCACAAGGAGACATCACAAATAACACAGCAACTCTAAATGCACAAGGAGACATCGCAAAATCCACAGCCACTCTAAATGCACAAGAAGACATCACAAATATCACAGCCACTCTAAATGCACAAGGAGACATCACAAATACCACAGATACTCTAAATGCACAAGGAGACATCACGAGTACCACAGCCACTCTAAATGCACAAGGAGACATCACAAATTCCACAGTCACTCTAAATGCACAAGGAGACATCACAAATACCACAGCTACTCTAAATGCACAATGAGACATCACAAATACCACAGCCACTCTAAATGGACAAGGAGACATCACAAATAACACAGCCACTCTAAATGCACAAGGAGACATCACAAGTACCACAGCCACTCTAAATGCACAAGGATACATCACAAATACCACAGCCACTCTAAATGCACAAGGAGACATCACAAATACCACAGCCACTCTAAATGCACAAGGAGACATCACAAATACCACAGCCACTCTAAATGCACAAGGAGACATCACAAATACCACAGCCACTCTAAATGCACAAGGAGACATCACAAATACCACAGCCACTCTAAATGCACAAGGAGACATCACAAAATCCACAGCCACTCTAAATGCACAAGGAGACATCACAAATACCACAGCCACTCTAAATGCACAAGGAGACATCACAAATACCACAGCCACTCTAAATGCACAAGGAGACATCACAAATTCCACAGTCACTCTAAATGCACAAGGAGACATCACAAATACCACAGCTACTCTAAATGCACAATGAGACATCACAAATACCACAGCCACTCTAAATGGACAAGGAGACATAACAAATAACACAGCCACTCTAAATGCACAAGGAGACATCACAAGTACCACAGCCACTCTAAATGCACAAGGATACATCACAAATACCACAGCCACTCTAAATGCACAAGGAGACATCACAAATTCCACAGCCACTCTAAATGCACAATGAGACATCACAAATACTACAGCCACTCTAAATGCACAAGGAGACATCACAAATACCACAGCCACTCTAAATGCACAAGGAGACATCACAAATACCACAGCCACTCTAAATGCACAAGGAGACATCACAAATACCACAGCCACTCTAAATGCACAAGGAGACATCACAAATACCACAGCCACTCTAAATGCACAAGGAGGCATCACAAATACCACAGCTACTCTAAATGCACAATGAGACATCACAAATACTACAGCCACTCTAAATGCACAAGGAGACATCACAAATACCACAGCTACTCTAAATGCACAAGGAGACATCACAAATACCACAGCTACTCTAAATGCACAATGAGACATCACAAATACCACAGCCACTCTAAATGGACAAGGAGACATCACAAATAACACAGCCACTCTAAATGCACAAGGAGACATCACAAGTACCACAGCCACTCTAAATGCACAAGGATACATCACAAATACCACAGCCACTCTAAATGCACAAGGAGACATCACAAATTCCACAGCCACTCTAAATGCACAATGAGACATCACAAATACCACAGCCACTCTAAATGCACAAGGAGACATCACAAAATCCACAGCCACTCTAAATGCACAAGGAGACATCACAAATACTACAGCCACTCTAAATGCACAAGGAGACATCACAAATACCACAGCCACTCTAAATGCACAATGAGACATCACAAATACTACAGCCACTCTAAATGCACAAGGAGACATCACAAATACTACAGCCACTCTAAATGCACAATGAGACATCACAAATACCACAGCCACTCTAAATGCACAATGAGACATCACAAATACCACAGCCACTCTAAATGCACAAGGAGACATCACAAATACTACAGCCACTCTAAATGCACAAGGAGACATCACAAAATCCACAGCCACTCTAAATTCACAAGGAGATATCACAAGTACCGCAGCCACTCTAAGTGCACAAGGAGACATCACAAATACCACAGCCACTCTAAATGCACAAGGAGACATCACAAATACCACAGCCACTCTAAATGCACAAGGAGACATCACAAATACCACAGCCACTCTAAATGCACAAGGAGACATCACAAATACCACAGCCACTCTAAATGCACAAGGAGACATCACAAATACCACAGCCACTCTAAATGCACAAGGAGACATCACAAATACCACAGCCACTCTAAATGCACAAGGAGACATCACAAATACCACAGCCACTCTAAATGCACAAGGAGACATCACAAATACCACAGCCACTCTAAATGCACAAGGAGACATCACAAATACCACAGCCACTCTAAATGCACAAGGATACATCACAAATACCACAGCCACTCTAAATGCACAAGGAGACATCACAAATACCACAGCCACTCTAAATGCACAAGGAGACATCACAAATACCACAGCCACTCTAAATGCACAAGGAGACATCACAAATACCACAGCCACTCTAAATGCACAAGGAGACATCACAAATACCACAGCCACTCTAAATGCACAAGGAGGCATCACAAAATCCACAGCCACTCTAAATGCACAAGGAGACATCACAAATACCACAGCCACTCTAAATGCACAAGGAGACATCACAAATACCACAGCCACTCTAAATGCACAAGGAGACATCACAAAATCCACAGCCACTCTAAATGCACAAGGAGACATCACAAATACCACAGCTACTCTAAATGCACAATGAGACATCACAAATACCACAGCCACTCTAAATGGACAAGGAGACATCACAAATAACACAGCAACTCTAAATGCACAAGGAGACATCACAAATTCCACAGCCACTCTAAATGCACAAGGAGACATCACAAATACTACAGCCACTCTAAATGCACAAGGAGACATCACAAAATCCATCGCCACTCTAAATTCACAAGGAGATATCACAAATACTACAGCCACTCTAAATGCACAAGGAGACATCACAAATACCACAGCCACTCTAAATTCACAAGGAGATATCACAAGTACCGCAGCCACTCTAAGTGCACAAGGAGACATGACGAATACCACAGCCACTCTAAATGCACAAGGAGACATGACGAATATTACAGTCACTCTAAATGCTCAAGGAGACATCACCCATTCCACAGCCACTCTAATTGACAAGGAGACATGACAAGTACCACAGCCACTCTAAATGCACAAGGAGACATCATCAATTCCACAGCCACTCTGAATGCACAAGGAGACATGACAAGTACCACAGCCACTCTAAATGCACAAGGAGACATCACAAGTACCACAGCCACTCTAAATGCACAAGGAGACATCACAAAATCAACCACCACTCTAAATGCACAAGGAGACATCACAAATTCCACAGCCACTCTAGATGCACAAGGAGACATCACAAGTACCACAGCCACTCTAAATGCACAAGGAGACATCACAAATACCACAGCCACTCTAAATGCACAAGGAGACATCACAAATACCACAGCCACTCTAGATGCACAAGGAGACATCACAAATACCACAGCCACTCTAAATGCACAAGGAGACATCACAAATACCACAGCCACTCTAAATGCACAAGGAGACATCACAAAATCCACAGCCACTCTAAATGCACAAGGAGACATCACAAATACCACAGCCACTCTAAATGCACAAGGAGACATCACAAATACCACAGCCACTCTAAATGCACAAGGAGACATCACAAATACCACAGCCACTCTAAATGCACAAGGAGACATCACAAAATCCACAGCCACTCTAAATTCACAAGGAGATATCACAAGTACCGCAGCCACTCTAAGTGCACAAGGAGACATCACAAATACCGCAGCCACTCTAAATGCACAAGGAGACATCACAAGTACCGCAGCCACTCTAAGTGCACAAGGAGACATCACAAGTACCGCAGCCACTCTAAGTGCACAAGGAGACATCACAAGTACCGCAGCCACTCTAAGTGCACAAGGAGACATCACAAATACCACAGCCACTCTAAATGCACAAGGAGACATCACAAATACCACAGCCACTCTAAATGCACAAGGAGACATCACAAATACCACAGCCACTCTAAATGCACAAGGAGACATCACAAAATCCACAGCCACTCTAAATGTACAAGGAGACATCACAAAATCCACAGCCACTCTAAATTCACAAGGAGATATCACAAGTACCGCAGCCACTCTAAGTGCACAAGGAGACATGACGAATATTACAGTCACTCTAAATGCTCAAGGAGACATCACTTATTCCACAGCCACTCTAAATGCACAAGGAGACATGATGAATACCACATCCACTCTAAATGCACAAGGATACATCATGAATACCACAGCCACTCTAAATGCACAAGGAGACATGACGAATATTACAGTCACTCTAAATGCTCAAGGAGACATCACTTATTCCACAGCCACTCTAAATGCACAAGGAGACATGATGAATACCACATCCACTCTAAATGCACAAGGATACATCATGAATACCACAGCCACTCTAAATGCACAAGGAGACATGACGAATATTACAGTCACTCTAAATGCTCAAGGAGACATCACTTATTCCACAGCCACTCTAAATGCACAAGGAGACATGATGAATACCACATCCACTCTAAATGCACAAGGATACATCATGAATACCACAGCCACTCTAAATGCACAAGGAGACATCATAAGTACCATAGCCACTCTAAATGCACAAGGAGACATCACAAGTACCACAGCCACTCTAAATGCACAAGGAGACAACACAAATACCACAGCCACTCTAAATGCACAAGGAGACATCACCGAATCCACAGCCACTCTAAATGCACAAGGAGACATCACAAGTACCACAGCCACTCTTCAAGCACAAGGCGACATCACAAAGTATACATACATGTCATGAATTAACAAGGTAAAATGGATAAAGAAGACACAACATAAGAAACCGCCTTTGCATGGTCAGTGATAAAACACTATTGGGGTTGGAACCATGTTTAAGTGTGCGCCAAACCTCATTGTTCTACTGTCATCACCCAAACCAAATGAACATTATGAATAAGATAAACATCAGTGGAGTACCCGCTTCATATGAATTCAGTCATGACAAATGCACTTAATTTGAACAGGAACATGTTTATAAACGATCAAATATGACTGTGTCAACCAAAAAAGATAATAGGTGGATTGGAGCAGACCATGTCACATGCATGGTGCACAGGCAACCCCAAAACACCAAGAGCTATAGAAAATTGCCAATTACCTATGTATCTGTATTAAAACACGTATGATGTTTGAATTTCAGAGCGACATTAAGCCAGGCAATGATATGATACTGGAAAACAGACATTACGCATACATGTATGGTCCTACAGTCGGAGATAAGGTAACAGCAGGGGCCTTATTCACAAACATTTTAAGACTGAAACTCAGACTTAGAAATACAAGGCACTGATGATTTATTCAAGAGTTCAAACATATGACACTGAATTTAATTATACCCCCCCCCCCCCCAAAGAATGGCTCTCAAAAGGCAACTGGGTTTAGGTATTTTGCGAATGTTAACATCATATTATAAACAGTCCGTCCTCTCCAGACTGGCCCTCTATAGAGCAAACACTTCTCTTCAACAACAGTATCAATTTTGTGTAATAATTTACGTTCAGATTAACATCTACGGAGCAAGTACCTGTCTACAGGAGCTAACCGTTGTGTATTCCAAAAGCTGTTGCTCTGAAGAGGTTACACTGTGTAACTTATATTCCATTCTTTCAAAGTCACATTGTTTTCGAACGTTTTGTTCGGTCATTCAGAGATTGCATGTTCTACATACTAACTTTAATTGGGGACATATATTATTTTTCTCCGTTTTGTTAGTCATTTATTACATGTATATGTAAGTCCCATTAGCCGTTTATTGTTATTTTGAAATAAACTACACGTATTTCAGTTACGACTCGGCGACACAAGTTTGATCTTAGAGGTAGAACGAGATTTTACCGTGTATGGTGATGAGCTGAAGTTTGGAGGTGGCAAGGTACTCACATTGGTGTATAATACATAATACTTTGCAATAGGTGTACACGTCCGCATTCCCGTCGAATTAAAATTAGTTAATATTCATGTAAGGTTTGCATATATGTTATCCTCAGTAGTGTGACCTACTAGTGGTGTCACTATTTTTCTTAATATCTTTACGATATTTTTGGATGGCCGTCTCGTTTTCATTGTTGCCTTCCGTGCGTTACTCCTTTTCAGTTTCTTCTGGGTAATGTTTAGCCTGTGACAGATCAACCTAGGACCGGCTGGACGCAGGAGCACTGTATTGAATCAATGTTCGTTCTATGTAATTGAAATGCTTTCAAAAATTGCGGCAATACTTATTTCAAAATAGTGTCCCTATCACCTAACATTTCTCAATCTCAAGTCAACTTGGTATTTCGATTGATATTTTTAATTTATGTTGCTATGCGGTTCTCTCGTTTGTTCACCCATCATTTAGGTTTGTGTTTTGTGTCCGTGTGAACTTTATCTGTATAAAGTGTTTGCCCGACATCTTCCTCTTCTATGTATTATCGCTCCTTTGTAAACAATATCGAGTATCTTTGGTCTAATTGTATACTTACAGTCAATGCGTGAAGGTATGGGGCAACAGGCTAATCGTACCAACACACAATGGGATGTCCTGGACACTGTCATTACTAACGCACTGATTGTCGATGCTGTAACAGGAATAGTGAAAGCTGATATAGGTATAAAGGTCAGTGTCACAGTAACCGATATTGTTCTATACTCTAGAGATTGCTGGACAGATTCCAGTGTCGGCTTCGCCAATACAAATCATCCTCTATTCAAATCTAGTATTCCCCAGATAATTTCTGAAGGACACCTGCTATAATTGGTTATGGTTCATTGATTTACACACTATTGCATGTCAATTATCATAGCGAAGACCTAATGATTTAATGTTTTAATGGCACGGAAGACCAGTGCATTAAATACAATGAAACAACTCCAAATCAACACCCTTTGGGCGGAATAAAACACTGGTTTTCGTCAAGATTTTTATACTACAGAAAAATAAACTTTAGTTCTAATTACTTGAAACATTATTCTGTCGTTGTTGAAGTTATTGACAAAGTAATTTAAATGTTTTTATTCGATTTTCCAATCGTTCATTGTTTTTTGTCTTCTGATGACAAGATAAGTGATATTGAAAAACATTTATAATCGCATTCAGGTTGAATGTATTTGTAATGATTTTGACTAACAGTTTGAAGCTGACACAGGTAAATCACTATAAATAAGAATTTAAAATGTTTAGTGTCGCCTATGATCTACAAGCAACATGAGTTGCAAAGCTCTTGTGTGGCCAAAGCGGATTTCACTAACACAGTCATACACTTACTTAAAAGTATTTATGTAGCCAGTGTCCATCCAAACTGGTGTCTCAGAAATGTGTTACTTACAGTATGTATAACTCTATTTATGTCTGTTACAGGATGGTAATATTGTTGGAATTGGTAAAGCAGGGAATCCAGACATCATGGATGGTGTAACTCCGGTAAATATTATAATACTTGTAGATATAAATAAAACGAGCCAAGAGAACCTCAATCACACAATAGTAAAATAAGAGACAGACGCTTACAAGAAACGTTTAACAATAGTTCTAATTCAGTAGTCTTCAGTATGGATTGAAAACATTCCCTGACCGCATTAGGTTTAATACGTATAATATATATTAAATATGTTTGAATTATATCTAGAAGCAATGTTTCAGGGTATGATTGTTGGCGCTGGTACCGAAGCTATCGCTGCAGAGGGTATGATTGTAACAGCTGGTGCCCTGGATGCTCATGTGCACTTTATTTGCCCTCAATTAGCAAGGGAAGCCATCGCTTCTGGTATAACTACGATGTTTGGAGGTGGCACAGGTCCAGCTACAGGATCGAATGCCACCACGTGTACTCCAGGACCTAACCACATCAGGTAAGTGAAATGTCATACTGTTCTACAACTCATGCATGGTTATACATGTGTTGTTTTCGGCCAAGGCGTCACTGCCATCATGATGATAAGAATATCTTGTCACTTTACAGCAAAATAATACTAAACTGTTTCTTGCTTTAGCCAAACTGTCTTCAACAAATTGCGCAAAAAAGTCATCCAAATTATGCATACAAGCTGTGACCGTAATATCTAGCCCAAATATATTAATATTAAGTACACCACCTTCTTAATGTGTAAGTATTGGTATTTTTATTGCAATATTATATACGTTTGGTATCATGTATTTATGTTTAAAACAATTTTCTTACATAGAAAATAAGCTCCTGTGATTGAGTTTTGATCTCCGCGATATCTGCATACATGATTCTCTTTTGGTATTTATGGATTAAGTCTTTAACTTAGAAGACAAATGATTTCATGACTAAACATTGAACTTTACAGGTTTATGTTACAAAGTACAGATGCGTTTCCTCTAAACTTTGGATTCACCGGCAAGGGAAATTCATCATGTTCTGATGGCATAGCACAAGATCTTGAGGAACAAATCAAGGCTGGCGCAATAGGGTATTGGAATCTGCTCATTCTTGTTGCTCTCTATTGTAATATTATATTTTGTCCATCGCATTGTTGGGTTAAATTTTCCTTTCTTATCTTGAACTCCACATCAACTAAAGTGGATTGAGTAGTTTAAATCGGCTGTGTTGTTGGGATTACCCACTAAAATGTAGCACAAATACCGATAGGCATGCTCATCGCCGATAGTTGAGGTAATATTATTGATTGTGGCTATATTATACGGGCGCCTCAATGTAAGAAAGTAACACCAATATGTTTTGGGTGGATAATAAGGTGACACCAAGGCTGTCCTTGCCTCGGGGCAAGTCAACAGTTTCTGATAAACACCATTTCAGCTTCTGGTCTAGAACCGCCTACAAATCAACTAGATGACTATCTGACAGTGTCAGAATTGTTCCAATGTTAAGGTTCAAACCCTATGTTGACGATCAAATGATAATTGCAAATTATGTTGATATTATTCGGTCGTGCATGTCATTTAAGGCATTTTCTTGCCGAACATCGTGATTCCCTTTTACAAAACGTCAAACAGAAATGCCACATACAAAGTGCACAGCAACTGCGCAATCACAAAGAGACATAAAATATACACACGTCGTGTGAATAATTACAAAGGCACACAAATGATGGAAGGAAAAATGAGTATCGCCTTTGAATGATGAATGAAAAAACACGAATGGGGGTTTAAACCTGTTTTATGGTGCACCCAGTTTCACAGTGTCAATCATAATCAATGATCATGGCATCTCATTATAGGATTCCAATGTGCATGTCTGTTATCTATTTCAAAGCTTGAAGCTACACGAAGACTGGGGTACAACACCGGCAGCGATTGACACGTGTTTGAGAGTAGCTGAACAGTATGATGTGCAGGTAAATATAAATGTGTTGCAAGAATTGATTATTCAACATAAATGTAAAATGTTCGATATCTCATATAGTATTGCAGTACAACTTCAATGATAAGATCACGATTGGTTCCAAAAGTTATGGAGTGGTCTGACTATCCAGTTAAAATATGGAATAAAAAAACTTGTCCATGAAAATATGGTTTTATTAATGAGATGGTCTTAACTTTCGATTTAGTCCTTGGGGTTGGTTTTACTGAAATAAGGAATATAGTTTTGCCGTAGACGAGAGACAAACTTATTGTTTTGTTGAAGGCAATGTTCTGGTGACTCAATCAATCTATGGATGATTTACTTTACAGTCAACTCTCGTTATAACGACCGTGTTTGTGTTATGGATTTTGTCATTGTATTAAATATGTCGTTATACTGAATTTGATCATACAAGCATTGTGCAGGTTTGTTGGCACCAGATTTGTGTCGTTGTAACAAGTGTTAGGGTAATACGATTATAAACTGTATATCATAGTTAGTAAGATTTCAAATAGAAATTAATCTGAGCAGGTATTAACCATGTATTTTGTATTTAATAAATATTTATATATCATAAATCCTTCTATATTATCATTCATTTATTGAAACATAACTGTTTCCTTGGATACACTGCTTTCAGTACAATGTTTATACATATATACTAGGTTTATTTGACGTTATTATTGCATGCATCTCTAATTAACGCTATTGAGATTTGTATCAACATTTTATATTACATTTAATAGAACTGTTACTACTATATAAATATATTCTGATATTTTTAATGTTGCCATTGACCATATATCGTAAATGTTAAACAAAAAAATTGTAAATACATGTATGTGTTAATATCGTATGCTCATAGACTGTAAAGTCTACAGTAATGAGAAAAAAAACATATATGTGTTTATATTATGATATACTTGCCAATTGACAATACAAATACTATGACATTATCTCTACTCATTTTGTATTTAGACCTCGTGACAGATATCTAATGACGCAAACTGAATTGATAAATGTGAATTATGTAGGTATTGCTAATAGTGTGTGTTTTGTATTGAAATGAACTCAAAGGTATTGTACCGTACCATGTGTGTATACTCAATGTATATTGGTTATAGTTTCCAAAGAATGTTTTAATTGGCTGTACGCATTCCATCTTCATAGCTGTTCTCAAATAAATAACAATGGACAATCACTTGTTTCCATCGACCGTTATGTTTATAATTTCCAGGTCACCATTCACACGGACACTCTAAATGAATCAGCGTGTGTGGAGGAATCTATTGAAGCTTTCAAAGGGCGAACTATACATACATATCATTCCGAGGGTGCAGGAGGCGGCCATGCTCCTGATATCATTCGTGTTTGCAGTGAAAGTAATGTGCTGCCATCGTCGACAAATCCTACCAGACCATATACAACAAACACAGTCGATGAGCATCTAGATATGTTGATGGTGTGCCATCATTTGGACAAGTTAGTTGAAACATACTTTCCATTACAATCAGGAAAAGCAGTAGAGTAGTTGTTTATGTATCAGTCTCTGAACCAGCGACACTTGTTGGGTTCAGCCTCCCAAAGGTCATGCTCATGTGACTCCTAACTAGACACCAGGGCCATGAATTATAGCTGGAAATTACCACTCACGAGCGTTCCTTGTGTCCATTTGGTAGAGACTTGAGCTTGATGCTGAGATTAAGAATTAAGTGTAACCATTTTATTCAATATTTAAATAGTTTACACTCAATCTAAGGTTAACATATCATTTCTGACAAAGTGTTATGGAAAACCACTCGGCACTAAGAAAGCATTGTAATCCATTGTATTCCACTCACTCTAATGATATAATTGTATTTCAGCTACACTTAATGGGTATAATCAGAATATAACCAAACTTGGCAAAACTGCTCACGACGTAAATTATTGAAACCATCCATTTGGTCTTAGACAATAACAAATATGCTAGCTGACATTATATGTTCATATTCGATGATAATGGGTTGGACTTAGTATCTAGTTGAACCTGTAGTTATAAATAACGAATTTTGTGTTTGAAAACGTAAATAAATGGTCCTTATTTTAATACATGTTTTTGGTAAATAATCAACGACATGCTCTATTTGTAAATATGGAATTATGTTGGTCTGCGCTTGATTTGCTTCAGAAACATAAAGAATGATGTGGCGTTTGCAGAGTCGAGGATTCGAGCAGAGACTATTGCTGCTGAAGATGTTCTCCATGATATGGGTGCAATAAGTATCATCGCCTCAGACTCACAGGTATTATGTTTTCTCTGTTATAGGAAATAAGTCCACAATACTGGTAATTGTAAACAGATTAGAATTGAGAATAACGTTGTCCGATTTTAGTTGTATAAACACATGGTATAAATGCGGTCTGGCAAAATCTGACAGGATAAACGGTATAAATGTATTCATAAAGTTGTGAATCAGAAAACAACCCGATTTATGGTACGTTAAAATGCAACTGGTAAGGTTTCAAAGAGAGCAAGTGATGGCTCAAAACCTTGAGGACCAGGAGGCAACCTCACAGGTATAATAAATACCAGTGTGTTCTCCTGACGTAACATTTGATGGGCTTCAGGCTACTACTGAAGCATCCTGTAGTTAAAAAAAAACACTAATATAAGCGCTTACTTCAACGGGGATGCAATCAAACATGCACCGGACCAACCATTTTTTCGCTTAAACATAATATATTTGTAGGCGATGGGCAGAGTGGGTGAGGTCATCACACGAACATGGCAGACAGCAGATAAAATGAAGTTGTTCCGTGGTCGTCTTGGAGAAGAAAAGGTAAGCAGACAAATGAAAGAGTGTGTATGAGCTATCCGTTTTATTGTTGTCTCTGTGTACAACGCTCGTTTACATTTTTGTAATGAATGGTTAATGTAAGACGCGATTTACGTTAAGTTTATATCTCATCTTTGATGTACTTTGTATTGTAGTTATTCAAATCTTAGAATCCAACAGACAATCACAAAGTCGTACATTCTAAAGCCTGGTACGGCGTTTGTTCCATGCAGTAATTTGACAGAAGATGGTCAGTCAAACGTAGCTGTCCTCCGCGAATTCCACCTGTGATTCCGACAAATGTAATTTGCTTGCCGAAGTTATAACTGTCATAATATAGGTAAATTGTTAGGTCAACAGAAATGTTAAAATGACATCCTACAACCCAGGAGCGGCATCACACACTAACCAACCAAATAATGAATAATATGGTATATACAATTCGAGCAATTAAATTCCTACGTTATTCATCTTCAGTCATCTGACCATTATTACCGTCTGTAATAGCATCTACCTATATCGACAATTTGACCATATATTATAATATATGGATGTCATAAATATTACAGGGTGATAATGACAATATCAGGATACAACGTTACGTCGCGAAATACACAATCAATCCTGCTATTGCACATGGAATGAACTCCTTGATTGGATCGGTAGAGGTAAATTATATATATTTGTAAAATAATAACTTTCTATGTTGATCATTTTCCCTGTCTGCTACCTATGATCACATATTATGCCTCTCCGGTATGAGTTTACTTTCTTGGAACAAATTATTAATCGCATTGTGGTTACTACTGTTAGTATGAGTGTATTATGTATCCGTCATTATAATTGAATGTCGACCATTCAGATAACACCATATGGGAAAAGTATTAACACAAAGTGGGTGTTTATACTCTTGAGTAGAGTAATATTGATTACTTGGAGGTAATATCGAAAACCTATGAAAATGAATGAAACGTTTAGTTGTAATGGAAAACAGACGTAAGCCAAACACATGGATCAATCGCTTTATTGTAATATTTGTAAATACGCTACAAAGTGTTAGTATCACAAACGTTCCATGATAAGGATTTCGTAGAAGTGCGTTTGAACTTATTCCATATTCAATTTCAATTAGGAAACAGTAAGTGGCTGATTACAGCCATTGAACAGACGACATAAATGATAGGAATTGATCTAAAGTGAGATATGTACTTTGGTGGAAACAGGTGACGCCGCTGTATCGTTAATACTTTTATGTCGTGCAATATCTCATTAACAACAACCTCTCTTCATTGACAGTATCATACCTTCTTGCTGTAAGAAATCATTATCACAATAACATTTGTAGGGTAATGACATTTCCATTTCCAAAGGGCGCTGCTCTGGAGAGAGGTAGCACTGTCGTTATGTTGATGACAATCGCTTAACTAGACACTGATTCTGTAGTTGTTTGCTAAACTTAATTACGTTTTATTTAACGAGAGTGAATTCCATTTCTAGACAGGCAAACTGGCAGACCTTGTTATTTGGCACCCGGGGTTCTTTGGTGCTAAACCAGATATCATCATGAAAGGAGGACAAATAGCGTGGAGCCAGATGGGTACATATATAAAATATTCAATTCAATTCACTGAATCAACAGACAAGAACGTCTGAAGTACCAATCCATATATCATTACAATACTTTTTATTTAATTGAATTTTATTAGAAAATATACCATTTAGATTTGTTAACTTTAATGTTATTCTTTGGGAACATGAGAATGCTGTAGCCCGACATAACAGTAGTTCAATATATATATTGGAGTGAAGAATGCACGTGACATTGCAAGACTATAATGTAGAGACAAATGAACATATAGCTGGTTACTCTGAAAATAATTAATGGTAAAATATGATTTTTCTAGGTATGCCGAATGCATCTATTCCAACACCAGAACCGGTGAAGCAGAGAAAGATGTTTGGAGCGTATGGCAAAGCCATTGGCAAGCATTCCGTTGTCTTTGTTTCTCAGGTAAACTTTGCGTCTTGCGTACATTTCGCTATTTTATTTGTTTACATGTATGTATATTTTACTCCTTCTTGCGCTTCGGTCGTAGCTGTGGCATGTACTGCTGGGCTTTATTCCTTTCGGCGAGTGTCATTATTGTTACTGAAAGTTTAAATATTGTTGGCCTTATTGATCATATTGTTGGTGTAAGTAGATGTTGCTGTTGATGTTTTTGTACTTTATGTAGATTTTGGTAATGTTAGGTCTGTCGGTTATTAAAAACGCAGTTATTGGCGTTGTGACTATGTTTGTATAACTTATCGTTGCTGTTGCCTGGTATTTATATTTTTATAATTTAACATTGAACTCAAAATGATAATCATTTCAATAAAAATCAACAAAGAATGTCTGACAGGGAGGATCGCATTCATAAATCAGAACTTCCTTTTTATATAGAAATAGCCCCACCTTAATATTGACACGTACCCTTAATCAACCCTTTGTCCAATATTATTAACAAATGGCAAATAAGTCGACTTTGATTTAAAAATACATAAAACAGTACATACATGGCAAATATACAAATTACAAATACAGACATATATGAACAATACAACGTTATCAAAGAGCAGTAATTATCATACTACCACATTTTTGAAGAATAATTAAATAGCAATTAAAATATAGTATGGGATACCCTTCACCCACTCTCACCAGACGAGGAAAATAAATGTTATCTCATTCACAAAATTCAGTTCTCAATTTTTGTGTGCAGCACTAGACTTGCATAAAATATTAATAAGGTGAAATTCGTCATAATATTAGTGTTTATCTGCATTTATCTTTCACAATTTTAGGCGTCCCAGGAATTTGTATCTACCTACGGTCTAAGTAAGCGAGCTTTCCCAGTTACAAGCTGCCGTTCCTTGACAAAATCTGACATGGTGTGGAATGGGTATCTACCAGTGCTCACAGGTTATATCGTTTTATCTAATTTCATCGTACGATTATGGATTATGATCGATATATTATAGACTAAATACTGTAATGACGTACTTTAAGCCCTCATAAACGTTTGATCATCACATCGATTTATCCGATGCAAGATTCTTACCATTAAATATAAAATTTAGACTATCGGCCTATAAATTCAGAAAAGAAACTGGTATACATGGTCGACAACGTGTGGATAGAAATCACAGGCTGTGTCTATTATGTGACTAAAAATAGAACATTAAAATAGTTTGCTTCAAGTACCTGTGACACAATGGGATATGTTTAATGAACATGTGCTGTTTACAATTGAGTTATTTTGGCTTGTGAATAAAGTGAGTTGTCTGAAAAAGAGTATTTAAAATAGATTGTTTCAAAGATAAGTATGACCCGATAAAATACTTTAAGTTTTAGTTTTTACTTTAATACTATTTTTATTGTGTTTGCTTTTCAGTTGATCCATATTCGTACAAAGTACATATTGTGACACAGAAAGACGATAAGGAAGAAAGAGAACATTTGACATGTCCCCCAGCATCTAGACTTTCTCTGGCTCAGAGATACTTCCTGTTCTAAAAAGCTAGACACATAATTTAAGAGTTTTTGCTTTAGACTTAATCTGTTAATGACAACTACTTTGTTACAAAGTCGACTGTGTTTATATTTTGTTGAATTGTTTATATTTTATATTCTACACTCCATGTGTCTGTATTTTGTGCTCTGTATTCTGTGTTCTAGACTCGATTAAGCTGTATTTTGTTAATGTGGCCATCCCGTGCAGCCATATCGTATATTTGGCAACTTCTTGTTAGCAATACAAAATTCATCCTGATCTAGATTGCTTTGGATTCAGATGTTGCTAGCAAAATACATTTGTGCTGAAGTCAGATGAAATAACATATTTTTGTCATGATTTGGCATTTTTTTTATTTTGAAAACTTACAGTAATTCACCCTTCGTTGTTTTAAACCAAGTACCAATCAAGCTTGATTAACTGATCGTCGACCACAAATGAATATGGCATCAACCTCTCCAAAGCAACATCCTTTCTATGACGCAAATGTTGGCTGTTGTTGAAAGGTTGTTTCACATGAGAGATGAAATTGATATGAACTTATTACTATATGGAAAATTGATACTATTGTTGAAGAGAGGTTGCTGCTCAAGAGATGGACGCTCTGCTGAATTTGAACTGCATTTTCATGTTTATAATTGTCATTTATTTTGCTTAACATCACATGTGTATCTACTAGGTGTTAAAATGTGCATTCACAATTTTTTTATTTTAATACTTTTCTAAATAATCGTTCCATCTATGTCGATATGGACCAATAATTTACTTCTGTGTTAGAGTTCTAAATAAAACAGATATCATGAAAAATCAGTAAGCCAGTCCACGTAGCATTATTCTCATTGTATCCAACTTCAAACTTTGTGAACCAAATTTTTTAACACCCTATATGTATGTATAAATGTTTATATAATGTATACTTAATTATGTTACCTCGTTACATGTGTTATAACATTTTATAGAATGTATGTACGATATGTGTTTGCTTAAAAAATATACATATCCTTTCAACGATTGTTTTGTCGATTCTGTCATGAGCAGCCAATCATGAGATACATAAAATGTGGCCACTTAAAGCAGGGGGTTGTTTAATAAACGTGTTAATATGACATTGGCCGATTGGATTTTTATTATATTTGGCTTCTGAAAACAGTTTTTTTCCTGAAGTGACCATTAACTATCTGTAATGTAATTTTCAAGGTTGAAAATAATGAATTAGGCGAACAATTAATGTACCTTATACACGACGAATATATCCGATAGGTGTCGCTAGCATGTGCTTGTGCGTTATATTTTAATGTTTTATGTTTTGAAAAGCATACATTTGTGGTCAGCCGACACATTAATACTTGTTTTTCTTATAAGTTTATTATAAAATGCTATTTTATGCAAGCATATATAACGAGGTTTTAATCAGTCATGTCAAAAGGTAAACATATGCATGAATTATGTTAATAACCATTTTGTATCATGACTAGGGTATTCGGTCACTCAAATGCAGTCGGTTGCTCAAGCGCTACTTACAAATTGCAAAGTAAACAGTTATTTGATAGCGTATGTTGATTTGTCCTGCTTATCGGAGGTGGTTGAGTTGTAACTAATAGGAAATTTATATTTCCAACATAAAGTACTCACGGGTATTAAACTATTGATTATTAAGATATCTTGCGTTGCAAACTACGCGTATGAAGGTGGTTACGGTTGGTTTAACACATCTTTTCGAATTTTTTAATCATGTACAACGATCACTTGACCTAACCGGTATTACACAATGACCAGTCGGTCCTAGGAAAGGAAACAAATGTATATAGCATATACTGAAAATAATGAGGAAACCTATTTAGGTGAAGGTAAAAATCAGGCAAACCCAAAGTATGATCCTAAGTATGATGAAGACTGCAGCAGAGGTGTGAGGAATGATGGTGATGTAGATGGTAGTAGCAGTGCAACGTTGGATAGTGATGTAGATGGCAGTGGGGATCGTAATGGAGAAGTAAGGCTGTGATAAATTTTAATGGAGAAGGTAGTATGGGTGTGACAGATTGTAATGGAGATGACAGTAGGGGTGTGACAGATTGTAATGGAGATGACAGTAAGGGTGTGACAGATTGTAATGGAGAAGGCAGTAGGGGTGTGACGGATTGCAATGGAGAAGGCAGTAAGGGTGTGACGGATTGCAATGGAGAAGGCAGTAAGGGTGTGACGGATTGCAATGGAGAAGGCAGTAGGGGTGTGACGGATTGCAATGGAGAAGGCAGTAAGGGTGTGACGGATTGCAATGGAGAAGGCAGTAGGGGTGTGACGGATTGTAATGGAGAAGGCAGTAGGGGTGTGACGGATTGCAATGGAGAAGGCAGTAAGGGTGTGACGGATTGCAATGGAGAAGGCAGTAGGGGTGTGACGGATTGCAATGGAGAAGGCAGTAAGGGTGTGACGGATTGCAATGGAGAAGGCAGTAGGGGTGTGACGGATTGCAATGGAGAAGGCAGTAAGGGTGTGACGGATTGCAATGGAGAAGGCAGTAGGGGTGTGACGGATTGTAATGGAGAAGGCAGTAGGGGTGTGACGGATTGCAATGGAGAAGGCAGTAAGGGTGTGACGGATTGTAATGTAGATGGCAGTAGGGGTGTGATGGATTGTAATGGAGATGATAGTAGGGGTGTGATGGATTGTAATGGAGATGACAGTAGGGGTGTGATGGATTGTAATGGAGAAGGCAGTAGTGGTGTGACGGATTGTAATGGAGAAGGTAGTAAGGATGTGACAGATTGTAATGGAGAAGGCAGTAGGGGTGTGACAGATTGTAATGGAGATGACAGTAAGGGTGTGACGGATTGTAATGGAGAAGGCAGTAGGGGTGTGACTGATTGTAATGGAGAAGGCAGTAAGGGTGTGACGGATTGTAATGGAGAATGTAGTAAGGATGTGACAGATTGTAATGGAGAAGGTAGTAGGGGTGTGACGGATTGTAATGGAGAAGGTAGTAAGGGTGTGATGGATTGTAATGGAGATGACAGTAGGGGTGTGACGGATTGTAATGGAGAAGGCAGTAGGGGTGTGACTGATTGTAATGGAGAAGGCAGTAAGGGTGTGACGGATTGTAATGGAGAAAGTAGTAAGGGTGTGACGGATTGTAATGGAGAAGGCAGTAAGGGTGTGACAGATTGTAATTGAGATGGTAGTAAGGGTGTGATGGATTGTAATGGAGATGACAGTAAGGGTTTGATGGATTGTAATGGAGATGACAGTAGGGGTGTGATGGATTGTAATGGAGATGACAGTAGGGGTGTGATGGATTGTTATGGAGATGACAGTAAGGGTTTGATGGATTGTAATGAAGATGACAGTAGGGGTGTGATGGATTGTAATGGAGATGACAGTAGGGGTGTGATGGATTGTAATGGAGATGACAGTAGGGGTGTGATGGATTGTTATGGAGATGACAGTAGGGGTGTGATGGATTGTAATGGAGATGATAGTAGGGGTGTGATGGCTTGTAATGGAGATGACAGTAGGGGTGTGATGGATTGTAATGGAGAAGGCAGTAAGGGTGTGATGGATTGTAATGGAGATGACAGTAGGGGTGTGATGGATTGTTATGGAGATGACAGTAGGGGTGTGATGGATTGTAATGGAGATGATAGTAGGGGTGTGATGGATTGTAATGGAGATGACAGTAGGGGTGTGACGGATTGTAATGGAGAAGGCAGTAAGGGTGTGACAGATTGTAATGGAGATGACAGTAAGGGTGTGACAGATTGTAATGGAGAAGGCAGTAAGGGTGTGACAGATTGTAATGGAGAAGGCAGTAAGGGTGTGACGGATTGTAATGGAGAAGGCAGTAAGGGTGTGACAGATTGTAATGGAGATGACAGTAAGGGTTTGATGGATTGTAATGGAGATGACAGTAGGGGTGTGATTGATTGTAATGGAGATGACAGTTGGGGTGTGACAAATTGTAATGGAGATGACAGTAGGGGTGTGACAGATTGTAATGGAGATTACAGTAGGGGTGTCATGACAGGTAGTAGTGTAGATGGTAGTAGCAGTGTAACGGTAGATAGTAATTTAGATGGAGACATGAGTGGAGAGGATAGTAAGTTGATAGATGAAGCTCTGACTGATCTTGACAATTCAGCAATATTTCTGCATTCAATCAATTTAGATACGTTTACTGAATCAGACAGTGACACAATTGAATACGTTTTGTCAGATAATGAAGAAGACAATATGCCTTTGAGTTTTGTGGCCAAAAATCGCCAGGTGTACAATAAAAAACGTTTTCAGAGAGATGCAATGGCTGGTATGGGTAATGAGGTTAGATTAGGTGTAAATAGTACTGGTGAAAACCAAGAAATGTCTCAAGTTATAAGTACGGGGAATAGTGAAACTGTGCAACGGAGTAGGAAAAGGACAAAAAATGATTATAACTGGAAACGCAATACTTCAAAAAGACTTACAAATGAAGGCAAGAGTTTTGTTAATAAAAACAACATGTTAAAGCGAGAACAGCTTCTCAAGCCATCTTGTGGGGGTAGTTGTAGGTTTAAATGTTCAAAAAACTTCACTGATAATGAAAGACAAAATGTTTTTTTTATTCTTTCTATAATCTAGGGTGTGTAACTAGACAACGGCAATTTTAGTGAAAATGTTCAAGTAAACATTTGAAAGCTCGTGGCTGTAAATCTGCCCAACGCAAGTATTCTTTTACATTTGTTCTACCACATCTAGATTCAAATACTTCTGACCGGGTGTGCAAAACCTTCTTTCTTAACACTCTTTCTATTTCTCATTCAAGAGTAGATACAGTTCATAAGGATGTAGATTTGCCTGGAGTTGTACCTGTAGATAGGAGAGGGAAGAGCAATGGTAGTAGAAGTAACACAATTTCTGAGGATATATTAAAATTTATGTTGTTCGAATGCATATAAGATCATTTCCCTCAGTTGAATCCCATTATTGTAGAAAAGACACTTTCAAGCAATATCTCGACCCATCTTTAAATTTAAAGGTTATGTATAGATTTTACAAACAGTACTGTGACAGCCATGATTATGACCAGGTAAAATACACATTTATAGAAAAGTGTTCAATACTGAATTTAATATCAGTTTTCACAAGCCAATCAAAGATCAGTGTGACCTTTGTATGTCTTATAAACAGGCATCTGATGAAGGCATATGTAAGTTAGATAGTACATACAATAGTCACATTAGGAATAGCAAGAGTGCTAGAGAAAATAAAGAACAAGATAAAATTCATGCTAAAGAAAATGCTAATTTGGATACAGTGGCTTGCTTCGATCTAGAGGAAGTATTAATAACCCCAAAAGGGTTTGTTTCGTCATTTTATTATAAGCGCAGGCTTAATACATATAATTTTACTATCTACAATCTTGGAAATAGTGCAGCCCATTCATTTTTATGGAATGAGATAATTGCTGGGCGGGGTACATGTGAGGTGGCATCGTGTGTATACCATTTCATTAAAGAGAAACGCCTTGAAGGATGTAAACGTTTTACATTTTACTCTGACAACTGTTTTGCCCAGAACAAGAATAAATATTCTATAAGTATGTTGTGGTATTGCTTACAAAATTTTGATATTGTTAGTATAACCCATACATACTTGGAGAAAGGGCACACCTTTAATGAAAATGACAGTGTCCATGCTGCCATAGAAACAGCTTCAAGACATCTTACTGTGTACACTACGCCCCAGTGGGCAGCAATTATCCATGCTCCGAGGCATTCAAATCCATATAAAGTTAAAGAAATGTCTTTATCTGACTTCTTTGATTTCAAAGAGGTTTCATTTTGTCTGAACATTTTTTATTTAAATGAAGAAAGACTTAAGGTTTATCTTAGTCAGATTAGAATCCTTCAACTGAACTTAACTGACCCAAATAAGTTCTTAATATATAATTATGACTATGATAATGCTGAATTTACAGCTGTCAATCTCATCACTCGGGTTAGAAGGACAAGTGATTCTATCCCAAATCTAAAAGACTACTTTTACAGAAATTGAGGGATGATTTCATCCCAATTAGTTGTGTCAAATACATGGACTTGGTTTATTTGTGTTTGAACGATATCATTCCTTCTTCACATCGTAGCTTTTTTTCCTTGCTGCCCGATGAGACTGATTAATTAGTATAATCACTGCGTGTGTTGGGTATTCCATATTCTGTGAAAGTGTTGTATGTTTACTACAGTTTCTTGTTGGCAGTGTCTGTCAATGTCATATTCATGAGTATTGATATATGAATTGTAATTCATCATTTATATTTTTCAGTATGTAACAATACTGTACCAAAATTTGGTCAGTACATGTAGTCATTTCTGTGTTGTTTCTTCATTGAATTCATGGCATGATCTAAATATGTATTTTGTTTGAATTGTAGATATCTACCATTGCCATAATTTGTTTGAAATTAACTTATTTCCATATAATGATATATTGCATCGTTACATGCATCTAGAAGTCAGAAAATTTAGTTTATCAGAATGATTCTATGAGCATTTCACTCAATTTTGATTTTTAAAAATCAAGTGAAACTTTTATTACATATAATATATTGTCAATCTATCATGAACAATTTCTATCTTGATTATAAACAACTAAAAATCTCATACAAATGAGTAAATGTTGTTAAAAAA
The DNA here is from genome assembly GCA_032209605.1 of Mactromeris polynyma. Lineage (NCBI taxonomy): Eukaryota > Metazoa > Mollusca > Bivalvia > Venerida > Mactridae > Mactromeris > Mactromeris polynyma. Next base: position 8,851,131 of record JASFXZ010000019.1, on the reverse strand, counting down.
TGAATATAGAAGTCAAATAAAAAAGAAAAATAATCATCTCCTTAAAAATATGCCTGTAAATGTCCTTTTTTCAAACAGTACTCTGGGTCATTAACTTAATGTCCTACAATTTGTAGTAAATGGAATATTTATCTTTTTTCTTCATTCTCAGGCATATGTCTTCAATATAGTTGACAATTAGCCACTGTTTTATCATAACATAATACCTGATCTATCATTCATCCCACGATGTAGTATCAGAACTACCATCTACCTGTTATATTATATTAATGTTGAACAATGTGTCCAAATTGATGTTTGATATTATGCAGCATGTTTCATTTTCCATTTATATGAATTATGTATACATTTGTAGTGTGAACATGACTGTAGTATGATAATATTATATGCTATTAAAGCGCCATAACATATTTTATTTATTAAGGTACAAGTATTTCACATATTTGGTAGAGAATGAAGAGGGAAAAAATGTTGTGTGTTTCAAAATAATTTTTTTTTCATCATCATGTGAGTATAGCTCTTAATTGATATTATGCAAAATTTATTACATAAAATAATACGGTAACATAATTGTTCAAACTTTAAATCTGTATTGTGTTCAAGTGTAATGGAAATGGTTGACATTTCTACTTGACACAGTTATACATACACTTAATTGGGAGCAATTTGCAATTGTGTTGTGTAACTAACATTATCTGAATGTTTTTGGTATTTTTTGTAAACAATTGCAATTTATTGTTTACAATGCTTATTTAATCTTTCAGTACAATAGCATTTTGCAACAATATCATTTTGCCAACGGCAATTTATGTTGAACAACTTTGAAAATAAATAACTTCACCAGCCTTGAACAGACCATAATTATGTAACTTATACACCATCAACATGAGTATTTTAAACCATAACTATTGCATGTGCTAATGTTAATTTCTTTTTACATTTTAGAATTAAATATTCCTTTGGTTTCTGAAATCTTCATATAAAGAAAATAATGATTTGAGAACACATTTTTGTCAGATATTATTTCAATTATACAATATAATTATGTATTTCTTATGTTAAAAAATATTTTTATACTGTGTTAGTGTTCAGTTTTTTCTTCAGCACAATTGTCTCGAAATATTTATTTGACCGTATGTCAACTTTAGTAATGTGTAAATTATTAATTTGACACTATATTGATGGAAATAAAAGTAAAAGATGTCATGTTTTTTCTGCTTTACACCATATATTCAACAAATTGCCTAAGTTTAACTCTAATTGACTTATTTATTACCCTTATACTTAATATTGCCCTTTTAGTTTGTGTTAATCAAGTATAAGTAACAAAACGTGTGTCTTGGAATGATGTTTAATCATTATTCCGGGTCTATCAATACATACTAATTTTGATATGTTCAGCTTTTAATTAAGCGCAAAAAGACCAAGAGAATATTTTTTATGCTTTGTAGATGTTATTTTTTTTAATGCTGAAACTCAGTAGAACATTGAAGAAGAAATTGAGGAATAAAAGGAGAAAATATGTCAGTATTCTGTGATTCAAAAAAAATTGTCACATAGACTGTTTTCGCATCTAACAAACTCGATTTTTTTTAACAAATATTGAGTGTGACAACAGTCCAAATGCATTTTCCCTTCTGTAATCTTCTTGGCTGCTTTTCCCCAAATGTACAACTAAGTAATAGTACAAGCTAATAAAAAATATGTATTTTTTAAAACAATTTTGTTACTTGGACTTTTTCGCATTCAACAAATGTCCCAATTTTAGTCAAATATTGAGCGCGAAAACAGTCTAAGTGTATTTTCCCACATAAATTTTGTTTCTCTGTTTTTTTCCAAATATTAAACATTGAATGTAAAACATGAGTAATCTTATGTCTACCACCTCTGTTACTAACGTTTTAATGAACACAACGTATTATAACCGTCCAATAACAATTATATTGATTTGTTCACAATTATAGTAAATACTAATTCACAAAGTTAATTATATACACAAAGTACAAATGTATTATTTTAGATATTTTAACACAAAGTAAATTCACACAAAGTGATATTATTATTATTCTAGTTGTACACAAAGTACAAATTCTTAATTCAAATTGCTAATTATATTTCTTAAGTTATTATTCTGTTTTTGTATTTTGCGTTTATTTATCGTCGCCACCGGTTTCCCATATGGGCGACGCCTCCAGAAGAATGCTAGTCATGTTAGATTTTTTGGAGGATAGTGCATGATACAGGAGATACCCCAGTTCCAGAAGCACCCCTGGTTCTTTTACGTGCTCGATGTAAAGCATCATACACGGGACCTCAGTTTTTAAAGTCTCGTCCGAAAGACTGTTAGTACGGTAAGTGATGGAGCGGGGAATCGAGCCAGCGATCCCTGGATTACAAGTCCAGCGCGTTACCACTGAACCATGGATCCGCTACATTTACAATTATTATACTAAAAATGTCCAAGACTTGTATACCTAGTCAAGATATGTGGACATATTGAGTAAGTCTTGCCAGAGGAAATGACTGTCAACTCTTTATTATTGTTAATGTAATATTATTGAATTGCACTAATAATTGTGTATATATGTATGTAATCTATTTGAGAATATTGTAGCCATGTTTTGCATGTGCTGTTGTATATATTGTATTGTTTAGGTCAATGACAATGCTTATTGTCGATATGCCAATAAACTTGAGTTGAGAGTTGAGTTGTCAACTCTTTATTATTAAGCAATCAAAAATAATTATGGTATGGTTTCAAACATTGATTACTAAACAATAAGTGATAACATCACAAAGAAAGTTTGTCACATGCCATGAAAAATATGGCTTTATATGAAATTGATAAAATCTTAACACATGGGAATTATAAGGATGAAACTGAAAGCTCATTATATAAATTGACATATGTCAGCTATTTTAGCGATTAATATTAAAAGTCAAATTTAATCAATAACAATAACATCATTCTGGTTATGTAAGAATTAGTATGATCAAATAACAATGAAATATGCATCATAATATAAACATTAATCGTTTATTGGAATCAGTTCGCTGTGAATTGGAAAACTATAGCCATTCAGTTACCAAGGTAACGGCTTGTGACAAAGGGACTCGTCTGTGGTAGCGTTGATGATAGCTCATAAGCGTATTAGGACAGGAACGGAACTTTGCATATTCTTCAGGTAAGACCATGTTATATTTATTAATTATGCTATGGTTACAAATTTAAAAAGCGAAAATTGCATTTTTAGAAATAAACTGCCCTAGTTAGAAATAACAGTTGTCTACATTCAAATGGAAAATATTTTTTTCAGCATTTCAAAATAAGGTATGTGTATTAAAGTACTATTAACGTTATTCTTGTTCATCATTTTCTAACCAAACTCAACAACTACAATTCATATAGTTAAACGTTAAAACATCAATAAATACGCATTTACAAAGAAGAAAACCCATTGTGCAATCATCCGTATCTGTCGAAAGAAGGTTTGTAATATCATAAAATAAAACGTAAACTTAATAGTTATCTCTACATAGTGTTGTCTGTTCGTGATACAATAAAGTAATATTTTTATATTTCATACATTGCAATGGTATTTATTAAAGATATTTAGCCAATGTAACGACAATACTGGATGAAGCCCCTTCGAAACATTTACGTTCTGAATAGACAGATACATCTTACAAGTGTTACAAAAAGACAATCACTATATTTTTATCATTTATATATAGTTTCAGTATTCTGAAATTCTGCTCTTTTATAGTTTTTACTTCGCATTATAATTAGCTAGTCACTGTTATTTCACAATGTAATTGTCTTTCAATATTATTGTCTGTGATATAATTGCAATGTTTTGCCTGTGATAGAAGTATCAAGCCTCTCTATTTCACACCATCCATGACAAGGACCAAAATGGAAATAAGGGATTTTTTTGTGTGTAATCCTTAGTACGGATGTGTGCGGCATGGTTTTTATAACTCTTGTGATTTTTTATTATAAATGAAACATGTTTGTCTTATTTACCATGTATGTATGCATCTTATGCTGAAATAAATATATTTAACATTCATTATGTAAGGGGTATTATTTACGTCTTGCAAACTATATCGATACTTATGCTATAACTGCTAATAAGATACAATCTAACACCGCCTTGTTTACACAAAAATGTATTCGTGTTTGCTTTAAACTTTTATCTATATACTAGTATCCAAGAGTATTAATTAGTCTATTAATAACATAAAACATAGTGTAAATTGCTGATACATCGTTCGAATAAAGAATGTATACCTGTATATATACATGCAAGGACATCGGTGTTAAAATTGCAGTAACATCCGTACTAGCAGTAGAAGCATTATAACTGTTAGTACTGATATGCAATATAACTGTTCGTACTGATATGCATTATTACTGTTCGTACTGATATGCATTATTACTGTTCGTACTGATATGCAATATAACTGTTCGTACTGATATGCATTATTACTGTTCGTACTGATATGCATTATTACTGTTCGTACTGATATGCATTATTACTGTTCGTACTGATATGCATTATTACTGTTCGTACTGATATGCATTATTACTGTTCGTACTGATATGCATTATTACTGTTCGTACTGATATGCATTATTACTGTTTGTACTGCTTTGCATTAATACTGTTAGTACTGATATGCATTATTACTGTTAGTACTGCTTTGCATTATTACTGTTCGTACTGATATGCATCATTACTGTTAGTACTACTTTGCATTATTACTGTTAGTACTGATATGCATTATTACTGTTAGTACTGATATGCATTATTACTGTTAGTACTGATATGCATTATTACTGTTAGTACTGATATGCATTATTACTGTTCGTACTGATATGCATTATTACTGTTAGTACTGATATGCATTATTACTGTTAGTACTGATATGCATTATTACTGTTTGTACTGATATGCATTTTTACTGTTAGTACTGATATGCATTATTACTGTTCGTACTGATATGCAGCATTGTTACTGCTTTTAGTGACAGCAGTTCAATATTTGATTATCTTATGCAAACAATCATATGTATTAAGTTAATTTCTGTGAGTATAATTTGACGGCTAAACAACATTGCATGCCTGCTAACGATGTCTGTGGTTATACAACAATTGATACATTTCATATTATATTAAAAACTACAGAACATGTATAATTACGATAAATACAGAAGCAAAAAGGCCGTTTGTAAGTGTATGTTGATACGTAAGAAGGATGTACGGAGGTCAACAAACACGTTATTGGCTCTGAGGTTCGTTTATCCGTATCTAAGTTGGCCACGTGAATTTAAAATGCATCCTTTCCCATTTTAACATTACAATTTATGATTTACTGTTTATAATGTATAGCACTTCCACTCTTTTTAAGGTTTTGTTGTATTATTATCTAGTTTATTTGTTATACGTATAAGTTTGTAAAAATGTATTTTAAATTTACTTGAAGTTGAAGGATTTGAAGTACCCGTACTATGGTAATCTTTCCTACGTGAGAAATATAAAATTTCTTCTATGTAAATGCTTATCTCAAATATCTAAACAAATAATTCGTATTTATTTCTACAGTTTATTTTCTACGTAAAGACCAAAAGTTCTTAAGCCGATTGTATATAAACTATACAGTACACGTTCTTTGAAATCTAGGAATCAAACAGTGAGTGTATTGTATCAAACCAATCAGTGAAGTCATTTATTATCGACAACACCATCTTATTTCTTAAAAAAAACCCACTCTAACAAGTTCAATTTGCATGTTTATTCGAAGATTCATTAGCAAATTATGTCCGTTAATTGGTACAGATTACTGATAATATAATAAATAAGGGAGTCAGACAGTCATTCGTCATCAAGCTGATTGTACAAGCATTGATCGCCTGTAATTAGACAAAGTTCAGCCAATTGTTGATGAATGTAGCACTCCTTCACTAAAAGATAATAAATAAACACATATAATATCGTTTTAAGAAAGTTTATATGTTTGAATGAATAAAAATACCCTATTGTCGAGAAAACGAAGGCCATATCAAAACAAACTGTCATGTTTGAAGTTGTAGATATGTTCAAAGTAGGGCTTGATAAGATTAAATATTTAAATAGTTGTCTTATATTGGTTTGATAAAACGATGAGTTTAATATACACTTGTGTTACAAGCTAACAATAGAATGTATGGAATGATAAACTATATGTTATTATCTTATATAGAATTCAGGTTGGCGTATTAAAATGAATCGAAACATGCAACGATTGAACATAGATTATCGGTCCAGGTTCCAATTTCACATACAGTAAAACTTCACTTAATAACCACCTCAATAATAAGACCAGTTTTTAAAGGTCCCAAATGTGGTCTTATTATTGATGTTTTACTGTAAATATTTTTTAGTAGTAAATTCTTAAGAAATATCTTATATGTATGCTCAAGTCTGATATTGGGCCATCTTCACGGTGGAAAAAATGCATTTCAAAAACATTCTGAAGTATGTACAGTCGGACATCGTTTATTCGACAATCCTTTATCCGAATACTTGGTTCTATCCGAAATAAACATTATGTCCCAATGTATCTCATTAAGCACGTCAAATTGAAATGTGCTATACAAATCATTTTTTTTACCAGATGAATACGAATAAACGAGGTTCGACAGTATTTAGTTAAGCAACATAACGTGCTTCTTGTTATCACAGTTGGCTAGTTACAGTCGGACCTCGTTTATTCGAGAACCTTCTATCCGAATAATTGGCATCATCCGAAATGAATATCAGATCCCGATGTATCTTTTAGGCACGTCGAATTAAAATGGGTTTGCGAAACCATGAATTATTCGAAATAAAGTACAAGTATGTACATTTCTTACAAACAGGTTCAGCCGGCGGCTGTTTACATTGCAAATGCAGCTTCCAATCATGGGGCGATCAACACGCGACCATCAGACCTTTCCATGGGGGAAAAGAGTTTCAACAGTGACACCAATGCTGAGAACAGAACGATCAATGAATGAATCAAGACGACCAAAACATGGAAAATTGATTCACCTTCTCTTCCTTACCACCATCCCTTCCATTATAGTGATTGTGCAAAACATTATCGCCTTGAAAGCAGATGTGCAGGTAGATTTTCCAATTAATTCACATATTTACTGCATGAATAAACAAGCGTGATGTCTTTGCCTAATTATGTTGACCTTTGTAATTAGCTTAACATCTTTAGCGGTTCTTGAATTTTCTTCCGTGTGCCCACCATGACCTTCTAGAGTGTTAAGATGCAATGCATGATTTATATATTGTTCAAAAGTACCAAACACTGGACACATCTTTTTGATCATTATAATTATGTGTAATGAGATATGCTATCAAACTACAATTCAAAAGCACTCAACATTCGGACAAACGTTTATGTAAGCCCGTAGACTACAAAATGTGGAATAAGCTCGTACGATTTCTGTATGATTCAATCAAGATATTGGTAGAGCGGTTGACAAGGCGTTGGCCAATTAACATATAAGAGCTGACTGCAGAGACGTCCCTGTTAGATATGTTGAAGTTCATCTTCTTGCTCCTAACTTAAATACACTCAGAACATATATTTGTCGAAATATATACATCAGTTTTCGCTAAAATTGGTGAAGGTACTATTAAGAAGAAAACGGACTTAAACTGTAGTGGTTACTACTGAGAAGGGAGAAATAAGAATTTCTGTGTTTGTATCACATAAACTCATTTTGTGTCGTTTGTTTCTGTATTCTGTTATATTCGTATGATAAATATTGTGTATGTTGGACCGGCTGTACAGTCAATATAACTTCGAATCACAAATCTTAAAACTTTCGTAAATAATCAGTCCGTACAGTTTTCATTTTTCTGTCTGTGTAACTTTTATTCAACATCCATTTAGTATAAAAATATACTCAGGTCATTTAAAAAACGTACAGTGTTTGTCCTGTGAAATGTTTACAAAGGATCAATTTATTGCATTTTGAAACTTTTTTTCGTTTCACAATACCTGTTGATTGTAATTGGATATAGCATATATGTTGAACAAACATGAAATGATATCGTTTACAGTCATTTTCTTTTATTCCTATGTAAGTCCACGAAACTTTGCGAATATCTGTTTAGTGCGTTTCTAAATGTATTTTTTGTATTTTAGTTCTACAATGGCAACAAGATAGTCAGAGATAGTGTTGCACTGAGTATTGACATTGGCAAGTTAATCCATCTTCTACAAATTGAAAGAGGGAATACAGCGTTGTATGTGTCCACGAATGGAGATCCATTCATATTGAAGAGACTTGTAAATGTTTATAAAGTTACTGACATAAGCGTACGAGCATTAGGATCACTGATTGCAAACGATGGTGCAGAGTATTTTAGAAGCAATCAAGCGTTCAAAGACTATCTTGGAACATTCCGTAGAAATCTTGATCCGAACAATATTACTCTGTTTGAAACAATTAAATTTTACACCGACATCAATGCAGTGCTCATAAAAGTGATCGGAGTAAATGTTAATATGGAAGTGCCCCTCTCCTTTTGGACTGAACTGGCGGCATACGAGCTGCTAGTTTTCAGCAAGGAACAGGCTGGTATTGAACGCGCTTTGGGAAGCACATATTATGCTAGGGGTAATACGTTTATTGTACACACATATTTCAGTCAAATATGCCATATTGTTGGCTATACTTTTTCCGAACATTCAAACTCTTGGGATAACAATCATATGAGCATAGTTTTTACTAACCAGATGTGCTTTCTAAGAAACACAATTTCGCATTGATTGAATGCAGTAGTTAAATTATGCCATACTGTTTTATATTTTTGTTACGCGTCAACATTGGTTCGAGAAACCTAGCTACCTAAACGTGTTTGTAAACAAAACAACCCGATTCCGCGCATGCGCAGTTAACTGGTGGGCAAAAGGGTAAAAGGCGGCGGCGCCGTACTATACAACTAATATGGAATGAATGACACGGCGGTAGCCATTAATTTCTTTAATGTTTGACATACAATAATAAATTTGGTATCAATTGCAAGGTAATGCTCCTAGCTTTCCCACGACATAAAAATAATGAAAATCAGAGGTTGTTTTGGTTTTCAAATTAGACTCTGAAAATGGGCATTTTTCCGTGAAATAAATTTCAAACTGTTTTGGTTCGAAAAACACGGCTGTAGGTATTTCAATTCTCATTTTTACATATATGCATCAAATCGATACCAGATCAAAGGCTTCCAAAAATAAAATAAAAAATTGAAAATCGGTGAATTTTCTGCATCAGAATGTGACTGAAAATGAGCACATTTTACGACAAATTATTTTCAAATCGTTTAGGTTCGAAAAACACGGCGGTGGGTATTAGAATTCGTATTAATCAATTTATGTCCATAAAGTTGGTACCAAATGAAAGATAATGCACCCAGCATTCTAACAATGTAACATATGGAAGTGTGCGAGTTTTCCGAAAATAATTATTTAGTATGACTTTGACTTTTCTGTATGACATGTGTATGTGCATAAATAATGTGTTATGTGTGAAATGCATCAATAGTAATTGTTAACATGTACACATATCTAACAAAGACAACAATGTGAAACAGTTCAGATTTGTCATTTTATGAGCATTTTATGAGATGCATCATCATAGCGGGAATATCAAATCGAACATTGGTGATTTCACGATTAAAGTTACAATGCACAAGTTATGTAACATATGCGATGGCAAATACACAACAATCGGATGTGTTCGTTTGCCTTTGTACATCAGGTATTATCACATTTATCGCATTTTTTTTAGATTCGCCCACATACATTTGTGACAGCCGTATGCTGATATTTGTGTTCACAGTTCTGTTCTTTAAACTGTCTAAAACATAAACGTGTGGATTTGAGTTTGGTTACACTTGCCACTGGGATAACAAAAACATAACATAAACGGAGCCAGTTGAATGTTTTTATACGACGTTACCCATTGGTAAACTTCCGTCCATCAGCATATAAAAATAATTGACACTTCTCAACTTTATTTGTATATGATGGTGTCTGATGGTGACAGCAAAAACTGATTGGATGCATATTGGACTCCCACTGGGCCAGACACTGTGAAATGCTGATAAGGGGGCTGAATAAGATTGATATCTAGATAGTGTACGCCGGGGACACTATTGTTTATTGCATAACATTATATAAGTTGTCCAACCCAATACTGGCCTTGTTTCTGCCTTTGTTTCTGATTTTTATCATGTTATCTTATACGTATAATTTCTGGAATTTGTAGACGTATGTGTTGCAGGATTTATTGAAATTATTGAAATAATCCTAATAGTGTAAATTATTTTCTGTCCCTATTTTGTCCGTCCCCACACTAAACTATTTGCTTTAAAGACTGTAATTGTCAATTTTAAGAAATAATTTTTACTACATGAACTTTTGGCATATATTATATATCTTTTGGATGATTATAATAGACACAATATCCTTATATTATCAAAAAGATGACAAATCTTTGCATTTTTAGTTGCAGTAGTATAAAATAATTATATTAGATGATCAACTATGAAGTTGATTTTTCTTTCTTTCTGGACAAAATAAAAGTTGTCTATGTACATAAATATTTCCTAAAATGACTTTTATTCACACTTAATAATATATTATACATAAGGGGACGGACATTACATATAGGTTGATGAGTCGACGTCCAGTTTTTCCTGTCAATGGCAGATAGCTACTGTTTCCGTCGCTCTTAATTATTCTCATTAGGAATTCTGTGCCATGAAATCATAAACCCTTCCCCGCTTGTGTGTACAACCAACAACTATGAAAGACTGAATCATAACTTAAAGAATTAACAATTTAGATAAAGCGAATTAGCGTTATAAACAATATGGCGCTGTAACCGGATATCGACTTTCTGCCCACCAGCAATGTTTACATTCGTATAACCGGTGCGCGTGACGTCACGGCGTTATCCCCTATACCAAAACGCACTAAAGTTGTTTCGAAAAGAATCGCAAAGATAGATAATAGACGATATATCTTTCACATGTTTTAATGAGATAAACATGATGAACATATACATGCACTTAAACAACTTGTTCATTTATAAAACATTAGATGTCTAACAGAAATACTGAACATTTTGCACTCACTATTTTGAATCATGCAAGTTTACAAAATATTTACAAAATCATACGTAAATATAACACATCGGTTACCTACCATGACATTTTTTAAACTTACGAAAATGTTTTTTTCTTTTCTCAAAGTGCTCAAAACCTAGACGCACGCGGACGCTTAACAAAAATATAAAACGGCGTGGCTTTAGTTCAAACCTATTTGGCATAATGAGCAATATACATTGTATTTGGCCATTTATAAAAATACATATTAATATGACAGAGACATATATACAATGACATTATAAACACGAACATCATAATTATTATTTAGAGACAATATTTAACGACTAAATTTTTGTTGACATGAGAGAAATAAATTTGTAAGTTCCGGGTCAAGAGATAGAATACGTTTCTACAGGGAATGCCACATACATAAGACAGTGCCTCCCCACACAGGCTTCCGTGAAAACAATAATCCATAAAACATAAGGCATTCGATGAGTCTCAAGGGAACAGGGGCGCAATTAATGGCAAACATTGATTCTTTTATCTGCAAATCTACTTCAACATAAAAGAAAGTACTATTTTTCAAGAACATTTTGGGAACGTACTTTTGAACACTGGTTCTCGGATTATCAAATAAATAGAAACCCTTCGCTTTAAGTATTTTACGAGTTAAAATTTTGCAATAAATCAAATTCGTCATGTCAAATTGCAAATGCTTACTGTGATGTTCATGTAGAGCAAGTACTTTATCATATATATATATATATATATATATATATATATATATATATATATATATATATATATCTTTATTAACAAATAAATTATCAATGTGACTGGGAGTTCCCGACATGTATCATGATGATATAGGTATTTACGTGACAATTGGATAGTGTTTGTTTATTCATTGCATTCATATTTGGTCTTTTCAGCTAAATCACTGTTTATGTATTAATCAAATTAGTTTTGAGTCACTTATAGAATATAACGAAGTTTTTTCGTGCCTTTTATTGGACACGGTTTCGTACATTTTTACCCGTTTCAGCATTGTATCCGTGAAACTGACCAAAACCCTTTTCAATTTACAGTTTGGTAATACATGTACACGTTGTACTGCAAAATGAAATTAGAATGACAAATATCATCCTATTTTTTTCAGGCCAATTTCCTCTCCGTGATTTGTTATGGTACAATGAAAAAAGTGCCCTGGGGCAGACCTTTTTGGAACAATGTGCGCATTATGCGCCATACGTGCGAGATTTAGTGGACACCCAATTCTTTCAAACAGATCTGTTGGACTATATTAATATTATGCGGAGCGAGATCAGTACCAACGTCTTACAAACAGCTTCAATCGTTTCTGGAACACTCTGGTTTGATAATATGACAGAATATATCAACATACTTAAAGACATTCAAGACAGTCTGGGCCACCATGTTATTGAGGTACGTTTAGAAATTGTCTTAAAGAATCGACTTAATTCATGCTCTTATAAAGTCGACTTTTCCTAAATCCATATCTGTTTTGTGGTGTTTTGTGTTGTCCATTTCTGACATGTCCAAACCACTCAGACTCCGAGAAGAAACTAATACTACTCAGGTCGAAGGTGTGTATTGTAGTGGATAAGGTATTGGTCCCCCAACCTTGTGGGTTCAAACCCTGCAAAGGACCACTGGTCTTCATAGGCAAACATAAAAAGAAGACTACCTCGCTGGTAGGAACAAATGTTTCCTTAATGAGACAATAAAACCGAACATCGTACATTACCTTACCATACTGATGGAATTGTAGCACTTATAGAATCATATTGAACAGAAAATGCTATTATACGATATTAACTATACACTCATTTTATTTTTTTCCAGCGAGCAAATTATGAAACTGCAAATCTGCGTAACGCATTAGTAGCAAGTGCCGCGCAGTTATCAATAGCAATTATCATGTTACCATTAATTGTGCTGTTGGCACGAAATGTTGTCATCTTTTCTAACCGGCTTCGGGAACGTACCGTCGTCCTTGAGGAAGAGAAGCGACAGACTGTTATGCTTCTTGGAGAGTTAGAAGACGAAAGAAAACGAACGGAAGAACTGCTGTATCAGTTACTCCCGAAACCAGTGGCAAAGACACTAATGCATAACGGTAGTGTAACGCCGGAATCGTATGAATCTGTCACCATTATGTTTATGGACATGGTTGGATTTACACAAGTAGTAAGGTATACACTAGGTTACGCAAATTATATTGGAATACCAGTAAGAAAATAACACAAGAAAGAAGGCCTTTGTAAGACCTGGTATTGAGGTTTATGCTCGTTTATGTTAGATGATTGTATTAATAAATTAGTTATAATTATGCTTAACAATTGTAGCTTATTTACCTATAATATCAAGTCATTTTATGTAACATTTTGGGTTAAATGTTTACACAGATCAGTATTGCCAATAGTGCGTTTTAGTTCCATAACACTGCAATTTTTTTCTGAATATAAATAAACGATTAACATGTATATCTACGCTATGTTTATATGTATATATTTGTATCCATACATTCTATCGCCGGTATCGAGTTTTGCATCGTGCAATAGAAAAACTCTCATAACTATCCTGACTGTTGCCCTTGAAAAGACAAAGTAAATCACATTCATAATATCCTTTAATGGATTAAATTGTAAATCACTTCCAGTCTCTTCAAGATTTCCTGCGGAAATCCTAAAAGGTCATTAACCGGATTAGAAAATTGTTAATCAAGCACGAACATATCTTTGTTATGGTCTTGCTCCACTTATGTTTCTTATGATGAATTAAGGTGTCGGTCATTTCAACAAAAGAAGAGACATAATACAATGTAGTTACGATTTGATACGTTTGTAAAATGACCGGGTGAACTTGTAGCCCAAATACTGTTAACTGGTTGTTAATACTAGCATCAAACGAGAGGTGCTTAAAGTTTTTTTCATTTTAGGTCATCCGTTGTAATAAAAAGATGGATATTTTGTATCGACACTGAAAATCTTTGGAATTGTAAATCCACTTTGACAACTTTGATATTTTGAATTCATGAATTTCAGTTTGAGTACCCCGATGCAAGTGGTAGAAATGATGAATAAACTATACATGAAGGTAGATGGCCATCTTGAAAACTTCGATGTTTATAAAGTTGAGACTATAGGTTTGTTATTTTGTCCTCATGGATTTGCCTAGTAAGTGCATTTGATATTTTTATTAATTAATAGTCATTTCAATGTTAATAATCACAGTAACAGTTGTTCTAGTTCGTGGTATATTTTGTTGCGTACATCTACCAGAACTATTGCACATCGTTGCGGTTTATGTTTAGAATATTGGACTTCCGTGACCAAGTACCTATTGTCGCAGTTCAAATTCAAATTACTTTAGAGTGGATATGTGAGAAAGATATCCGCTATGCTGTGGTTTACGGAAGGTCGGGTGGTTTTATCCAAGTGCCGGCCTATGCACAAAATAAGGCTAGAAAAGGCACATGTGAGTCTTCCTCCAACACTATAGCTGGAAAGTCACTGCTTGGTCCTGGTTGTTAAAGTAACTTATAATCCCTATTTAAAATACACATTCAGAATGTATGTCGAGTTAAGAGTATCTTTTAATTGATTTAATTCGATATGAATATCAAGATACAATATTATTGTGAGCATAAGTTGTGTGCCTATTAGTTTACATCCTCCTAAATATGAATTCTCAAGACATTCCCGTGTGTCTGCTACCTCGTAATATAAAATTAACATTTGTAACTTAATCCTTATCATATGATTTAATAAACATAATACAAACCACATTGTGGCATGTTGCCAATATTTGAAACAAACTAACACATTCTTCTTACAAACTTTTCAGTTGCATTTGGTGTCCATTTATTCAATAATACAAAATGTTCTAGTTATGCTTATCTCAAGAAATCACAAATGCAATTAACAAAAGGTAATCATTGTTTTGCTGATTATATAATAGACCATTCGCTCCAAAACAATATTTTAAGCCGAACTATTGCTTTATTAAAGCTAATTATACATATGTTTCCCTGTTGAGTCATGTCTTATCATTGCGCATATTATGGGCATTTCTTTTTCATTCAGGTGACGCATATATGGTCGCCTCTGGTTTACCAAACAGAAACGGGGATCGTCATGTGGAGGAAATCGCCAAATTGTCGATAGGTTTGCTCCAACCATTACAGCTCATGGTTATTCCGCATAGAGAACATGAAACAATTAGACTTCGGGTTGGTTTTGATACAGGTACCGTGGCAACATTTTATTTGAAGAAAATTGTTTTCTTAGCTTGTCCTTTTATTGTTTGCCTTTCAACTTTGTGTCCTCTCCTTCTACTCTCACATATTCTTTCTGGTAATCATCCAGGACATTCCCTATCGTCATATCCTCATAGTCGTGTGTGTGCTGATGTTTCTATGGCATATGTGTGGGGAGGCATTGTCTTGTGAACCCTGTACTAATGTAATCATTTATGTACATAATGGTATTAATACCATCCCTCAAATCGTGCCACATCTACTTGTCCCCTAGACGACTGTGTCTCGTTTTGCTACTTTCATTCCTCTACATTATATTTAAATACTAAGCATGGATATTATTCAAACATGAGCTTTGTCTATGTGTATTATATAAATGTGTTTTGTTCTGTTTCAATACAACACGAACTTTTGGATATAATTGTTGCAAGAAATTTTAAATGCAGTCGTCATTTGTAATTATAAATTTGTGTTCGTGTTTATAAAGTGAAACATGGTCACTTAATCAATAAAAGAAACATCAAGACGTTTTTAGATTCGTAAACAAGACGACACTAAGTTAGTGGGATTCGTGTTGATAAGGAACAAGCTGCTAGTAATTATTTCAAGATATGTTTATATTAAAGACAATTAATAACCAAAGTGTTATATTTTAGAATTACGATCCGTACAGTCAGAAAAAAAATCAGCCATTAACTTCGATTTTTGAAGTTGAAGTATCGGCGAAAATATTTACTCAATTATCGCATTATTAAAAATAATCTTACAAGTCTTCAAACGAACTATAAGTTCTGTCATCATGCTCCTGTAACCATCGCCAAATCCATTTTCTTCTAGGACACGTAGGGATATAATCATTCGAAGTGCTAATAGATCATGCACAAGTATATATACAGGGTGTCTCAAAATATATGTTACCATTTCAAATGTCTGTCATTTTATAAGTTGACAACATATACTCTTGATTTATACATCAAAATAAGCATGGTGGATTGAAGTTTCTAACAAATAAAGTACGGGAAATAAACATTCATTATCTCAATATGTATTATCGTTACACATTTTACAGGTCCGTGTGCCGCTGGGGTTGTAGGGTACAAAAGGCCACGATATTGTTTATTTGGCGATACTGTTAACACAGCATCAAGAATGGAATCATCGGGCATGCGTAAGTTAGCACTACATACCCTTATACTTCTACCAGTATATAAATACACTCGTGAACAACGTAATCTAAAACTGTAATATTTTCTCTTGTAAAGCCGTCTCAAATACTTCTCATTGAGAATGAAGCGACCAAAGCTTCCAGAACAGTAAGTATAACATGATCCATCGAGAAACTCAAAGTTATTTTGTACTGTATCAAATATCAAAAATCTATTTAGATTTGAGGTGTTGAATCTATTGAGATATAATGTTCTTTTCATCATGACCCTAATACCAAGTACGGACTCATTTTCGGTTCTGCAGAAGAGGAATTTGCATAAATTTGTGATCATCTAAACTTCCATCTGCTCTGGATTTTCTAACATATACGCTATGTTGCCACATATTTATTAACATAAGGAAGAGCAATACCTGATCTAGAACTTGTTCTTATCACGAAGTTTGACTTTTCCCCCACAGCATTACGCATTCAAATAACAGAATCGTCGGCGGATAAACTCAAAGATGCCAGTGGTTACGTCCTAAGCGAAAGGGGTTCAATAGAAATAAAGGTGATATTGCTTAGTGTTTCATTAACGTAGCAGATTTATGCTCATTCTGTTTTAATTTAAACGTATTGTACTTACATTCTATGAACAACAACATAATATAATACAGTATACAACATTTTGCATAACAAGAGTTTGAGACAAAAAAGATGAGACCGAAAGCCAATGATTTATATAGGTATTTTCATTACCATATACATTTCCAACAGGTACGTGATTGAGTTAAGTGTTTATAATGTTTACAGGATAATAAAAAACTCCAAAATATTGAAACTCTATTGTGAGAATTAGAAAAAGTAAATGTATGAAGAAACGTAAGAGGGAGCTAGGTGTAATATGTTACAACAATTCGATATTATATGAACAACTTATAGCGTTGATGCTCATTCTCTGCTGGTTGCCGGTCTCTTTCAAACGTTTATTTGACTATTTTACATAGTTTGGAGTCTGTACAAAGTTTGTTTCATAGAACAGACAATTAAGATAATGACACAATATACTGTTGTTTCTATCTATTTCGTATTTGTTTGATGGTTGGACTAGTTTAATTGTGTATTTCCTGCTCCGCTTGCATTTATACAAATAATATCAGTAATTTCAAAATGACCTGTCTTAGATAATGTTCATGGCTGCCCACTGGCATTCATGAGTATCACTATGAGTTTGTATAATATATGTATTCAGGGTAAAGGTGTAATGAAAACATATTGGCTGAACGGATTTACTGAAGCAATGACGTGTTAGTCAAAGATTTCCTCTGTGTGCATTATCTCAGCCGTAGAAGTCACACACTGGATGTATGGAACATCCGAATCACTTCCAGTGAATTAAATAGCACACCCATACACTCGTTTAGAATATCCGTTGGAGTCGCAGCTTACTTCATGGACTTAAGATGTACGCCGGAGTCACAACCAATTCCACTGAATTAGAGTAAGAATCGAGGACATTTTTATAAAGAAAAAGTGTGCACGGAACCACGGCGTGTCTCATGAGACTAACGATTGTGTAATTATTGTTATGCGAAATTGAAACATTGGTCACACGTCTTAGAAAATCCTAAAATGGATTAGATATCGAAGCTAGTATGTGTCACAAAACATTTTAAAATAATACCGGCTTTAGATGGACAATGTCTCAGTTACAATATAACTGAAGATGAAGATATATGTTATATGTTTGTTCAAATGAATGCTTCTCGTTGTATGACATGGGTTGACAAATAAGTGTTGTTATGTGTTGGACTGTTAAACCCAGAAAATAAAACTATTGTAGACTTTCCCTTTTTCAAAAAATAATTGGAGTTGAACTTCCATTGAATATCTTTAATCTTCTTTGAAATGTGAGTCTCAATTATTAACTCGCATTTTTTTTAATTACTCTCACCTACACTGACAATGTGTCCATATCTAACTATAAATAAATAAGCATTTATCGACAATCGTTTATGTCTACTACAGTTATATTTGCCTTCGGACTGCCGTCAGAATGACAAAGCTTCCATCCACACAAACCTTGATACGTTATGCTTGAACAATGCACTCCCCATTTCATTAGTACTGACTGAATGGAGCTGCTTCTCAAATTCATCGTTCGTTATTTTGTTACCAATATCAGGAGTTCTGTAAACACTCCTATATATGCGTTAACAACATTACATGTAGTTATAATGACCTGTTAGAGTCCCATATGTCACTAGTCAACATACTCTGAACTAATAATGTCAATGTTGCTTCGAGCAACACAGAACGTTCAAATGTCCATTAATTTGATCATATATATTAACTTATTATTTACCTACCTTTTGTCTGGGTGATATTTGATTTATTTTAATTTATCGGAAGATAAAGGTTATGTAATGATTCATCAACATTCACATTTGATTGCCCTATTTCTCAAATAAAATTGTGTTTTTAAAGCGGCTTTGTGCAGTAATTCATTGTTATTCCAGTTTGATAAGTCGAAGTTGAAACTAATGTCATGTACGTCTGGAAATGGTGTATAACGTTCTGATTTACCTAAAACTGGTGAACTATCGCTCCTGCAGATTTTCCTAACTGTTTGATTCAGATCTGTTGGTGGATTTGTTACTGCGTCGTTAAGTATAATATTCCCCCTTGATGACTATTTACCTTTTTTTTTTTAAAGTATTTTACAAAGCAGTGAACATACGATTGTGATTTTAAAAAATATCTGTAAAATTCCGCGTGATGTCTGGATGACTCGTTTATATGTGACATTTCCTGCTTGCCTTTTTTATTCATTTTTATCCTACATTATTATTAAATAAAGTATTAATTACTACATTTACCGTTACCAGCTATAATCACATTCGGCACGCATCTGAGAAGGTGATTATAGCTGATAACGGTAAATGTTGTTTATTTATGCAGCAAATTAGATGATTTGATTGGTTCATATTTTAAGCGGAGAGGCTCCTTCGTATTTTCGAATGTAAATTCGTACTCCATAAAATGCTTTCTGACCAGTCAAATTAATGTTTTCAGCCAATCTCGAAAATGTCAGAATTTCCCTCTCAAAGAGGATTTTCAAGGACTAAAAAACATTTATCATCAATTAATCTATACCGCAATGTTAATTAGACCTATCTTGGTTCTTTCTGTCGCTAATAAGGATATAATGATTATCAAATTAGCACAAAAAGAAAGTACTTGTTGTCTGTAAATCACGATCAGGTCAGTTTCGTGTATTCCGATTTTCGGTCAGTAGTCGGAATGAACCCAAAACAAAACGAAACATGAACATATAAGCGCCAATGTACGATTTCCAACCTGTTCTTTAAGTGACGTCATTTCCAGAAAAACGCCACATGTGACGTCATCACGTACTGAAAGTAAGCAATATTTGCCCCATGCGGCAATATGAAAACGAAGTGACTTTAGAATGCAACCTACTTTTTCAGCCAATGAAATGACAGAACGGCTCCCGTTAAGTACTACGCTTATTCATTAAGAATTCCGACTTTTCGCGGGCTTTTTAACCTCCGCCTACTGCGAATCTGTGAGAGTGTTATTATATTTGGAAATTTACTATTCTTGTCCGTTATAGCTTTTATTTGAAATTTGCATGCGTATCGGCCAATCAAAATGTAGGTTACATTCTAAGTCAGTTAGTAGATATTAAGTAAAATCTTATTGGTTAAGAAGAGGGCTCGCTCGCTACGCTCGCTCCGCCCCTTCTTAATCAATAATATTTTACTTAAAATCTACTAACTATTACATAATTATAAAGTTAATATTGTTTCTTGCTTGCAAATAGTGACATCACATCTGGCGTTTTCTTGAAATGACGTCACTTACAGAAGATGTTGTATTCCCATAACAGCGCCCATATATACTTCAAGCAATAACAAGACACAAACACAAATCTTTAGATAATGATACTTGTTGAAACACCATACCATGTAGATATAATATCATGTAGTGTCGACTGAAAAAAATAAATCGACTATAAACTATATTTTCGCATTTAATAAAATTACAATTTTACTTTACCGTAGTTACATATGATAAATATACTTGGGAGTATGGTAAATAAATGTGGCAACCGTCATTTTGTTGCTTTTATTATAAATTCCTAGCGCCCATGTTCCCTTGCGTATTTACCCTTGCACCTCCTCAAATGTTTTATGGACTGTTATTTTCCCGGCGGTCTGTGTAGAGAGGCATTTTCTTATATGTGTAACTTACTCTCAATATTCATGCTACTAATTCATTCAACGAACACATCTTACATTGGACTAAATATTCTGAGTTGCAAAACGTTGCTATGGACTGCCACACACGTGTTTGTAACAAGGAAATACGCGTGCACAACTAGCCTTAGTTTCGGTTTCGTTGAATGTATCTATATTAATAATCTCAAACGAAATATAAAACCATAATTGCTCTTGCGTGCTAGTGTATACACAGAAAAATCTTCCTTGGTTTCTGAATGTCTGCATGTGAGCTACTCGTATTGTGTACAACAGAAACATCGCATGCGTAGTACCTATTTCAGACAGTTTCAATTCCAGTAACATGCATATAGTGAGCGCGAAGTTACTGTTGTTGTATTAAAGCAAGCAAGATAGAAATTAATAAATGGACGTTAGTAAACGTGTTCAAATCTACTATTTTTGATTATCGCAATGATGACGCACTCATTAAAAAAGGGAAAGTTCGCCGTGCAAATTTAAGAAATAATTCCACATTATGGCGAAATTTTATTACTGACAAGGGTATGAGTTTTTACTACCGGGCATGCTGGTTTGTCGATCACTCTGACTTCGGTTGTAATAATTATATTGCCCCATACGTTTTAAAGGAAATCGCGCTGCGTTGTGGAATCCAGCATGTTAATCAGACTGACATGTGTAAGATAAATTATTCATGCGTATAGAATGTGGAGCATATCTTTGAGGTATTTGTGTGTTTGGAGCTCGATTTTGGCCATGGGAAGTGGTTAAGTGTTTAAAGCGTAAGATTCCGTGTAGCATGTATATACATGTACATACATAGTAGGCGCAAAGGGAGAAAGAGTTCTGAACGATATTTAAGAGAAATAACTGGTGGTCAGACTGGTCGCCCTGTCAAACCCAGAGAATAGCAACATGCCTACTAATGCCGGGCTAATAATGTTTGAAATTGTTCATATCGTATTCTAACTTCTTCGTAAGGTTGTAAATTTTATAGAGTTAACTAAAAGTATTTGAAATATATATGAAAGACGTATATTTAAGGATGATGCACTATATTAAAAATTGTAAAGATTCGAATGTTCTTCTTTTGTGCAATGTAATTAATTTTTGTCGTGAAAGAACGTTAAATAAGGTATATAATATAGGTCATTATTTGATATTACATCGGACATGTTTATTTCTAATATCAAACGAGAAATCTTGAATACAAGGTCGTTGACAGGGTTGTAATTTATCTTTGTTATAGATTTTGTAGAAGTATATATTGTGTCCATGATCATTTTTCATCGATTGCTACCTTGATGTTTTCACTAATCATATCTTAGTAAATCTATAGCATCATTAACCTGTCTGTTGCATGATTTCTGTTTCTAAAAAGGAACACGCAATTACTTAATTCTAAATGGCTTTGACATTCATTTCACTTGATTAAGCATTTCATTTAACTCGAAAAACATACACGGATACGGACAAATGCGTCATTTGTGTTGACAAACAAGGCGACATACGAGTAGGTGAATAGTATGATATAATACGCGTATCATATACACACAGTGATAGGCAAATCAGTCAGGTTTTGCCAAGAGATTAATCAGCGTAATCGGATAACCCGGCCTATGCGATTAATCAACATAATCGGACAATCCTGTTATGCCCTTTGAAAATATGAAAGTGTGCCTTTCAGCAGCAAAACACGTGATGTTTACAACATAAAATAATCTGACTAGTTACTTGTCAACAAAAGAAATTGAACATCGGACTAAAATCGCATATCGTAGTTTTAACATCTTTCAAGGTATACATATAACCAGTAATGAGTTTTTACTCATAATTTACCAATTCTACCCAAAGCAAAAATAATGACATGCTGGGACTATGCATCAACAAATAGATTAATTTTTCAGAAATTCCGTTTAATACTTTAAGTAGAGTAAAATACCATTGACTGACAATATGACAAACATAATAACATCATAGCAATCTCAGATTAGATAAATTATAAATAAAACCAAGAACCCATCCCTATAATCCAATATGAAATACATAAATATGGACGCATGGCTAATGTCAAAAAACATTTAATTAATTGGATTATAATTATTATGTAGGCTAAGAGAGCAAAGTATTTGTTTAACATGTACAGAAAAGCAAACAATAATAAACGTCATACAACTCTTTTTTTGTATTTGCGTTTATTTATCGTTGCCACCGGTTTCCCATATGGGCGACGCCTCCGGCAGAATGGTAGTCATTTTAGATTTTTGGAGGATAGTGCATGATACAGTCGACGTCCCAGTACCAGAAGCACACCTGGTTCTTTTAAGTGCCCGATGTAAAAGATCGTACACGGGACATCGGTGTTTCCAAGTCGCGCCCGAAAGACCTGCGATCCCTGGATTACTAGTCCAGCGCCTTACCACTGGACGACGGATCCGCTACCGATATAAAGAGCTATATAAGAGGTATATCAAGCACTAATATTTTGAAACTAATATGTCATCGTCCTTCCCATATTGTAAACTACATTTCAACTCTTCGAAATCGACATTCTATTCTAAACACAACATTTCGGCAACAGTTTGTGTGACCAAAATGTGCCAGAGGACATTGGTATCATGTTTGTTCGTAGATCATTGTTCCTTCAATGGTATATACATGATACTAAGAGTCCAGAGCTTCCTAAACCCGACTGTATATTGCCCATCTTACCGTCGACTTGAGTGGAACTTGTCAATTGTAGACAGTACCATTTTCAACTTTCGAAAACAAAACGTATTTTAAGTTTGAGATCCATTTTTTCACTCATTTTTGGACAAAAACCATAAAAATACATTTAAATATCAAATATTTCAGATATTTGGCTTTGGACTTTTTAGAAAATACGAAATTTTGTTAATTCTGTTTTGCTCTATCGGAGACCAAAGCACAATAGCAAAATTGGACGTAAAGCGAAGTACAGTGAAACCTCACTTAAAGACCACCTAAATAATAAGACCACCTCATATTTAAGAACACAATTGTCAAGTCCATTTTCACTGTTTTGTATTCCAATCCGATATTAAGACCCCTCAAGAAGAAGACATTTGACAGTTATCCACTCTAAATAAAACAGTTATCTTCAATGACTTTCCACACCACTCACTTAAAAAGTTAAACATGTGATATACTTGATAACTTCATTCTTCGTTGGAAACAGATAATCCGTCAACTAATTTTAAGTAATAGTTTCCTGTTACAACCAAAAATGTAGTATGTTTGTTAGTACTTAGGTATACCTGTATGTGCAATGCGATTGTCGTAAACCAACCTTTCAAAACCTATGGCCCTGAGCATATTGCTAGCTTGTGATGCTTTATAAACGAAGAACTATAGTTTCCATATATATCAGTGTACTAAAATTCAATTTCATACTATGATGATGATTTGATTTTTTAACTTTGCTTCATGAATCTTGTTTGCTAGCATTGCTGTAATCATAGCGGTTGATGTGTCTTTATGTGTACATGTAGTTGACTTTTAGGTAATGTGTATATCTTTCCTTACCTATCAATAAATAATAGAAGATTTACAAGCGCTGAACAACAACGTTTTTACGAGTCAGTGGTTGACAAAAATCTTCGACATTAAAGATACTATCTACTTAAATATTTAAAGAATTTATAAATGATTAATATTTGATATTCATTTAAGATTAAACATATTGTACACTCAATAACAATCTACGACGGACAAAACTCATGAATTCGACCGTCTGAATATATGACCTTTCATTTTAATCATAATCTCCGGTTTTTGGTGTCTTCTTGGTACAACCATCTCCTTCTTTCAATACCCCTTCTGTTTTGTTATTTTATCTTGATAAGTTCGTTTTCTTCAAAATATTGCTTATCACAAATACCAGCATGTCTTTTTCTTAATATGTCGGTGAAGGAAGTTTTTCTAAAGAAAACATAATTATTTTAATCAATTATTTCCTTTCGTCTTTGATATGATAATGGTTGATATTGAATA
Source organism: Mactromeris polynyma (assembly GCA_032209605.1). NCBI lineage: Eukaryota > Metazoa > Mollusca > Bivalvia > Venerida > Mactridae > Mactromeris > Mactromeris polynyma. Next base: position 8,826,266 of record JASFXZ010000019.1, on the reverse strand, counting down.
CGGTGACAAATACGGATGTATTTATTATGGTTGTCATTTTTGTTTGATTATTTTCGATTAGTTCTTGTTTGTACCTTCATGAAGAGCAAATTTTCTATCAGTGGAAGACAACATGACATGTCTCTAATATCAAATATTAGATTATTTTATTGTAGGTAACACGTCTTAAGTCATCCGTACTCTGTTTAGATAAAATGTGTCCTGTTGCTTGCAGATATACAAGTAAGCACTGTTTGGATTCGCATGTATTGTATTTAGATCATTTCATTCTCGTATACTTTGAAATACTCCTGAAACATTGTTAACACAGCAGAAACCATTTCACTGATCTAGATCTATTTGGAAAATGTTTGCACGACCATGTTAATACCCAGCAGCAGTTCATTTAGAACTACGTGTATTATTTGGTTATAGAGATGTTTGAAAAATAATCAGCATGCGGTAATGTTGACGCTGTGTTGAAGTTTCATTAAAAGCAATATACAATACCTTAGTTCTTTTCTTTTCGTGAATTTCACCAGGACTCTCTCTTGAAAAACGTGTTTGCTGTTTAGAAACAATTGAATTTGACGAATTAATAAATTACTGAATTAGCTCTCAATCGTCTGTCTGTGTCGAAGATCAAGTTATTGCTTTACATGGTATGCAAAAGCGCGAACTGAAATTGTTGTACTTTTTAAGTACTTGTCAGTGACAGTGGTTATTTCCTTTATTTAACTTGATACGGAGAACTTTTACCTAAGTTATACGAGTTTATGCCTGGAATTATTATTACCCAAAACAGAAATTATTGTTTGTTTAAAGAGCTTCATTTGATATTTTGTTGGCGGCGAACAAACATCAAACAGTTGTAATGAAACAAGGGCAGACGTTTTTGATCGAGGTCAGACGTGTAAATGCGAGTTCAGATGTTGCTAATAATTAATCAACAACAAACAAGATAACCAAAGTAATTGCAGTTCTTGAGTACTTGGTTTATTTACAACACTAGAACACGGACTGCGGAACACGTGATCAACTCTGGAGTACTAGGTGAAAGGTGATGTTAACGATATCAGTCTGTGGTGAATTTAGCTTTCTCCGCTGTATGTCGCTCTGGAATAAAGAATAGTCTGTGGTTATTGACACATGGCTCAACAAGTTAAAGCATTAGATAATTTATATGTGACATTGATCCATAAAACCAGTACTAGTGCCTATACAGGAAAACAAACTTACTATAGATATCAGTATGATAAAGGGTTAATGCAAACCCTCACACAAATTGTCAGAATCAGTTAAGCTTCTCCAATATATGACATACTATTCAGAATTGTAACATGTGAACCAATTACTATTAAGGTGTAGTTCTGTTCAAGCCTGTCCGGTTAGTTCGGTTGGTACATCTTTCGACCTCGGGCCTGTGTATCACAGATTCCAACCCCGGGTGCGGCGTACGCGTTCCATGACAGTTTGACTGAAGATAATACACCCAAAGTCATTTTTCCTCCGTCTCTGATCCATGTGGGGAATTATTCAGTAGTGAGTTGCTAGCGGAAAACAGTAAAGTACTGGTTGGTTACCCAGCGACACAGGAATAATAAACTGAACATGGTGCATTGCTGAAACATTAAAGCAACCCAACACAAACCAACAGTATTGTGTATTTAGTAATTACAAATTCAATATTGGATATCACGATATCATGTGATATAGACGATACTGTTAATATTGTATGTACCTACCTATTTGGTTGGTGAGTTGTTATTTGAGGAATAACAACACACATTGGCCCCTCGGGCACTGCAACCAAGGTCGAACTCCCAACCTCCAGTACATTCATTGTACAAGTAGTCCCATGGGTCGGGGTTCAAAGCCTGTCGGCGACGGCGGACTTCTCGCTCTTCTTCACCGCCTCTGTTTTTACGACGACGCCGGCCCTTTCGTCCCTGAAATTATCGATACACATTTTTATCAGCTATGCAAAGAACCGTTTGTATTACAACATGGAATTAAATTGAGAAGATATTGAACAGATTCATACAGCCTAGCTATGTTGTGATATTTGGAGGTGTTTTAATAACGTTCCTACATCGAACATTGTTTATATATTCTGGTTAAAATGGCTACCACGCCATTCGCTGATTTCATTCTAAGAATCATCACTACATTACAATAAAGTGTGTCAGTGAATGAGGATTGCCTCGCTCACTCTAATACATAAAATATATTCTTACATAATGATCCTTTTTACACACTATATTTGCACAAGTTTAACATATTTACAAGAATATCACATAATTTTTTTTTAGTTTCACATATTTTTTAACATTTCTTGCGCGCTAAATGACCAAAGCTGTCGATGCGCCATAAAACAACATAATAATAATAATACAATAAAGTGTTCTGAAACGATGACCGTGGTTTTGACAAGTTTACGATAGTGCTATTCAAGTGAATCGTAAATGTTACCAACTTATAGTGCGGTTTTATTAAACCTCGAATATATGAATATATTACCTGGACCGTTACATTTCAAAATGGGTGTTTTGAAATGTTCGTGTTTGTCCGTAAGCTTGTCAGAGAAAATGCCCCGGTTGTGTTTTGTAAGAAAACTAATCCAAACAGCATTTATAGCTTTACGCAAGAGAACTTTTCCTTACCTAAATTGACATGGATCGGTCCTGAAAGTTCATACAACTATTCGCGGTCAATCTAACAGCACTATACTTAAATGAAAATCAACACAAGATGTATCCAGCAAAATATGCGACATTGTAGGACTACCAGTGTGGTGATTTCAGCTTACCCCTGTTGCAAGTTTACCCCGAAAACTTATATCGCGTGCAAATTACCGGGAGGAAGGATCAAATCGATTTCAAATTATCCACAGGGGTAACTTGTTATTTCAAGCTATTTATTTTTCAACACTACCTTGTGAAGTTGTATTGGTTTTTGCTATTTTTTGCCAATTTATTATTAGCAGTTATATGTACTTGTACATTGTGTTAAATGAATAATTAAGATTTCCATTCGTCTACTGTTATTTTCAACGCTTAAATTTTGATTTCAGATGTGTGATGATGGTAGTGGAGATAAAATAATTATTTCAAAAGCCCGCAAGGTCTAGGCGAGTAAGACAATATTTCCATTCATTGAACTTACAATCATTATTCAATGTCGCACAAACACTGACACTGTTTCCATATCTAAACACAATACGTGTTGCCCATTTATCGACAATTATTTATTTTGACAACGATGATATTTTATATACTTTTGTTATGAGATGAAAGAATTTGTTTGTGTTGATGTTTACGCCGTTTCTCAGCAGTAGTTCAGTTAAAGACGACAGTTGGTTGACCTAATCAGTGCTCATGTGCTATCAACCAGTACTGTACTGCTCCTCCGTAAATAACTGATACCTTCAGATAAACCATAGTTCAAATGGGGAGGACAAATGATACATTCTCTTCAGTAAAACTTTCACGAAAGCACATTCATCTCGACCCGGCTTGGAACCCACTGCCTCAAGATTAGATCGATCGTTCTATAATGTTCATGTTATGCCTCCCCGTTCGGCCTATTGTTGCCAGCTGTCTTGTCATATGATGTACTCCATCCAATAAATCCCCCCACCTGTTTGTCCTAAATTATCCTTAGCTATCCTTTATGGTCGACCAGGCCATTCCTTGCGCCCTGGTTCCATTGCGTATTTACCCTTGCACCTCTTCAAATGCCCGATGTTTTATAACTGTTGTTTTCCCGGAGGTCTGTATGGAGAGGCATTGTCTTATGTATGTGGTGTTCCATGTAGCAACTTATTCTCTCTTAAAGGCTTAATTCGTTATTTACGGAAGAGAATGCTAACCCCTATATCAGTGTTACATATTATAATATTTCTGTCACATTTACCTACAATGTATTCACCACATTACGTTTTAATCGTAATGTATGTACACTTAATGGCAAGTGTTTATTCGGAATCTAGACGCCTTAATGCATTCATTGCTTAAAACATTTTACATTTCAAACTTCATTATACATCGTAGCGTAAATTTGACGTTTAGTGCTGACACTATTTGTAAACACATACAGAAATCAACATCTCAAATCTTAACTATGTTACAACATATTTAATGTCAACATTATTCCATAGTGACAGTATGAAATGTGACTTTGATATCATTTAACAATATTTAGTCCATCTTAAAAATTGCACACACTGTTAATTTGATAAATGTTTTTGCGTAAGTGCACCATAAAAACTGAACAATTTAAACAAAAATTAGACAGCTCGTCTTTTGTCTGATGCTTAAAATATTCGCATTTTGCAATCCAGCAAAACTTTATGAATCAACAATAGGTCTCACTTAGTATTTGTTTATGTGCTAATTCTTTATGCATGATAGGCATTATGCTGTAAGCCCTCAGATTACCCGAGTGGTAAAGTATTCTGGCAGATTTATGATAGGTTATATATATATATCGAGGGACATACTAAAATGCATTGAACCTTCTGAACTTAACATACGAATCGCATCAAAAAAGATTTAACTACATGGTCAACATTATACACATTTTGTGTCTAACTGTAAATTATTTTCGTACACTCGCACGGACTTTTAATGTAATGTATTTTAGTATACTAAATAATATATTATTAAGGTTTATAACGGTATGCAAGTGTAATTAAAACATAATGCGCGTATTGCCGGTTGCTTAGATGGTTCAATTGCACTTTTGACACGAGTCTGTATGTGCTACAATTATTTTTCCCATATAAACATTACCTAACAGTTTGATTAAATGTCAATAACTAAGCCAGGATGAGCATCTTGGTTGAAAGCCGTAAAACCGAAAGAGTCGCAATTTGATATGAAATTGAATTAAAAAATTATTTGCTTTTAGTTTAAACTTATGTATATTACATGGATTGTGAAACAAGTTCTTACAACTTAGACTAAACACTCTCGATAACTACTTCCTGTGCTATCAACCAGTACTCGTGCCAAATTTACGGAATGTGAAGTTCCTAATCAAACCCCGCTCATCGCGCGGCTCGAACGCACGACCATTTGATCAGGAGTCAGACGCCCTTTCACTCGACCACTACGCCTCCTGACTTTAAAATAATCTATCCTAACAAATCTCTATAACTTACCGCTTTACGTGGAGCCAGTGTTGTTTTTGTTGGTGCTGCAGTACTTGGCTTAGGTGCACGTATTGTTATTATTCGGATTGGAGCCAATGTTGGTCCCGGTGTTGGGGCCGGCGTCGGCGCCGGTGTTGGCGCTGGTGTAGCTCGAGTTACTGGTACGGGAGGAGGAAATGTACGTGTAGTGGTTGGCCAGAACGGGAACCAGAAGAAATATGGACGTTCTGTTACTACGAATGGAGCTGGTTGTGGTGGTGGTGCACGGGTTGTTGTGCGTCGTGGTCTTGGCGTGGTGGTCGGGGCTGGTGTCTCCGTTTCCGGTACCGATGGAGGATCGGTCCTACCACCAAAACCAACATCCACACATTCCCCTCCTTCTCTCTCACAATTTGTCATCACCTCTGTGAAATAGAAATAAACAATTAGGTATACTGTGTGAGTGAACATTTAAACATGACTACAGTGAGATGTGAAGTTGTTTTATTTTATTCTTAGCCATACCTTAAATCCAAATGCTGACCAAATTGTTTGTATTTGCGTTTATTTATCGTCGCCACCGGTTTCCCATATGGACGACGCTTCCAGGCGAATGTTAGTCACTTCAGATATTTGGAGGATAGTGCATGATACAGAAGATGCCCCAGCTCCAGAAGCATACCTGGTTATTTTACGTGCCCGATGTAAAGCATCGTACATGGGACGTCAGTTTTTAAAGTCTCATCCGAAAGACTGTTAGTACTATAAGTGGTGGAGCGGGGAATCGAACCTGCGACCCCTGAATTACTAGTCAAGCGTGTTACCATTGGAACACATATCCTCTACTTGATTGTACAAACAGGTATGCTTTTAAAGATTTCTATCGAAACAGATAAACAAGCGTAGGGAGATCAAACAGAGAAGTGTTTCTGTGTAGCAGTCGCTTTGTTTTATAAACTATAAACTAGATTTAACCTAAAATGTTCGCGACTATAAATGTTCGCGTTTCTAATGACCCCGCGAAAATCGCTAATATTTCATAGCAAAATATTTTATAATCATTATTATCAAAATATATAATGGACAAGGAGATTTCTAGTTTCTCGGATTCGATAGATGAATTGTGGTTTCATGGCCTAGTATCGCCATATACTAGCACTTTCGCAATTTTAATGTTAGTGACGATTTCGCGACTACTTAAAGCGCGCGAAACGATTTCTAGGTTAACAGACTCGTAGTTTTTTGTGTGATGGTATTTTCCCGTGGGGACGCATTGTTAGTGAATATGTCCTTCAGTGTAACAATTTATTTTGTACTTTTAGTTTCTAACAAAGAGTTAAGTGTTTGTTTGACAGTTCAACAACATAGCCAAATTCATTGTTTATTGGCATGATGATGATAACCTTGGGCAGCTCAATGTTCCTTAAACAAAATGTCACAAGATGATGAACACATAGAATGTTGTTTTCCTTTTTATACATAGAGTAAAAGTTGTGTTTTATTATTCGTGCGCGCGAAAAGTTGGGTTGACAAAGTTGACATGTGCAAGAAATGTAATTATTTGTTACCGTTTTACGCTCTCTGCATCTTGTCTAAACACTTTTTATTGGTCATACGATGAACAGCCTTGATTGTCATTTTTTGTTTGGTTTCTTGTGAGCAATGTGTATGTGATGTATTGTGTAAATGCGACATGACATACACCTAGGAAAAGTTCGAAAGAACAACTTTGGAGAATTTGACACCGTTCAAGGGCATACATTTTAAGGCTCATTCATTCATTTCAGAATTAATGTCTTGAAACAAATTTGTGACCGGTAAATAAAGGACAACTGATTCACTTTTGCGAAATGCCCAAGTTTGATGAGTCGTAGGCCTACTGTCTAATTTGTACAAATAGTTTTTATGTCATTGAATCTAAACATAGAAACCAAATTAATTACAAAAACCCTTAAAAAACAAAGTTTGAAATCAACCCATTTTTATGCGGACAATATTTGTGGCGTTCGCTATACTACCCAACTGCGGGTTACTATAGCGATCATAAGTAAAGAATTATAGAACGGATTTCTAAACAAGAATATTTGGCGACTTTGATATACTTAGTAAAGTATTTCTGCCAAATTTGGTTCAAATCTAACGATCAGGATATAAAAAACACACAAAGTTGTAGAAGCGAAAACAATTCAGGAGAGAGAAAATCATAATCAAATGCGTTCCCATTACGAAGGTCAAGGACACTGGGTGCCATTACGTCACCCTCCCCTGGCTTTACCCCATAGGACAACGTAATATACGCGAGCATCAAAACGAATTGAGAATAGTAAACCTGTTCTTTATGGAAGGATCCTCTACGTAATTTACTGCAAAAATAACCAAAAAAAAACACGTCTTCAGGCGCTTATGCATCAATTATATATATTATGACTTACATTTGTATAGCAAAACACCCATGATATCAAATATTTTGGGACTGCATGTAATAAGTGAGCAAACCCCGGTTTTAAACTGGGTTTAAACCAAGTTAAACACAGTGGTATTGACACCGGGTTAAAAGGGGTTCTTTTAGCTTACCGAGCATGTTTTTTCTAGGCAAAATATGAGTTTTCCAGAGAGTAAATACCTACAAAACACACAGTTTTAACCAACTTAGTGGGGTTTTTCTGCGTTAATGTGGGTTTTTAACACACTTCTCTAGAAGTTGGTTCTTTATAGGCTTAAAGTGAGCACAATCGAGTTTTAAGACATAAAACACCCGCTAAAATCTCACTCACTTGTTCCAACTTTAAACTCACTTATTTCCAAAAAGACTCGCTTAAAACCCACATTGTCGTCCAAAAAAAATGTTTGAAGATGTTAATGATAATTTAGCAGCTAAAGTAACAACAGAGCAAAGCGCAGAGCGGAGCGCAGAGCAAAGCGCTTAGAAAGGCGCCGAGTACAGCGAATAGCAGAGAACAGAACTGCCCGCGGACTCAAGAGCGCAGAACGCAGGTTGGTACAAATGATCATTTGACCTGACATGCTTTAATGGTAGACCCATATGCTGATCTCCATCGCGTATTTACCATGGGAATGACAGCCGCCCACAAACGACCACCCACGTGTGGGGGAAATGTGTGTCCGCAACATGCCGCTCAGTAAAAACTGATATCATTCCTCAAAATACAGGATACGCGGACTTGATCCAAGCATGTACTACATATAATGAAACATATTCGTATTATAATTGAATACTAATGATGATATCATTTAGTTGAGATGTACAATTCAATTTGTTTTTCTCCATAGATCTAGTACAGAAACAATCTTCGAACCTGAATAATTCCATATGATATTTTTATTTATTTTTAAAAATATACAACTTACAGGTATACAATTGTTTTCGAATTTGAATGAGTCATACGATTATTATGAAGTAAATGACTTGAAGCCAAACATAGAACTGATTTTCCCGCCAAAATCTCGCTTTTATACTCCAATACCACGTGATGTCTTCCGCCATCAGGTGACCAGCTGGATTAAAACCACGCCCGTACTATTTGTACGTCAACCCCGTTAAGACATTAATTCTGCAGCTATACTCCGTAACGTGCAGAACTAGTAAGTCTTAATAGATTTGCAAAACCATTGCGTTTTTAAAAAAAAATGAAAAACTTATTTTCATTAAAACATGTTTGTGTTCAATTAAGGTTTTGATAAAAATATATTAAAGTTTCAATTTTACATATAAAAATGTATATGGCGTAACATTATGCTTTATTGAGTCGGAAGAGTAATCCCTACATATTTATAAACACAAAATCAGTGTAAGATACATTTTCATTTTTAATGCGACCAGACCAGTCTCAGTCTATGATTGATTGTTTTGAAATATTATCATCATTTATTTCTCCTGTTTGTACTGTATATATATATAATACATTATACAGTCGGACATCGTTCATTCCAATTCATCGGGTTCGAACATTATTTCGAATAATACATAGTTTCGAATACCCAATTTCAATTTGATGTGCATCAGAAGATTTATCGGGACCCGATTTTGATTTCGGATAGAAGGTTGTCGAATAAACGAGGTCCGATTGTAAATACGTGTCAAACGAATTAACCCACCAATTTGTGTTTTTTAGAATCTTCATAACATTATGACCTATGATCTGAAACGATAATCGCGATTTTGACAGACTAACATCGACAATATCGATAGTTCGGTTCACTTGAATCATACATGTCAAGTATAACTGTAATCAATAGCCAACAGTGGATGTATCCAGTGTTTTAGAATCGATGTGAATTTGTACTGAATTTTCAAATTTTGACAATTTTTCAGTAAAACCTCAATAATAAGATCACTCTTTGGTAATGGTGTTAATATTAAGGTGGTCTTAATATTGAAGTTCAATAAAGCGGAACAGTCAAAATGGACTTGAAAAGTGTTGTCTTATTTGTGAGGTATTTAAGTGACGTTTTACTTACATGTATATTGACCCATAACTACAGTACAAACCATTCGTAAGAGAATTATATAAGATAACCGGTGTTCAATGTACTATACAGAGTAATATTAGCAGAAGTAGATCACTAGAATGTCAAAGGTGTTTTTCGAATAAAAAATCTGTAAAATATAAAGGCTAAAATTGCACTGATGCGTCTACTTACAAAATGTTCTAAAGTAAATGTATTGATAACATGGAATATAAATTTTGATATTACAGATTGATAGAAGAAATTAAACAATGGAGATCGGAATTAGACGAAAATACAAAAAAATGCTCATTATTTACACAAATAAGAACTAATGAGTTAAAATATCAGAGTAGTTCTGGGACTTCAACGAATCAATGCTTAGCTTCAGTTAAACATTGTGGTCTTGCTGTTATACACACATGACAATCAAATAACACACCAATAATTGTGTTGATTGCTGTTTTGAATCTTATTTTTTTTAAAGTGTGTTAATGTTCACCAATTAATGTTTTCTCGAAACTTACAAATACATGTTGTGATTTTACTATAAAAACCTTACAAGCGTATTTTTATTTTTTTATTATTAAATTGAAAAATATGATATTCTACCAAGTCATCGTACTAAAATTCGTTAAATCAGCAAATTGGGGAGATAGAAAAAAATACAAAAAAACTAAAATTTTAATTTAATAAAACAACTAAAATATAAAAAAACACAACTATACTTACCATAATAATGTTGACTTGCCTCTCTCACATTGCTCGGTGGGAAGAAACCTGGAAAAAAGGCCAATGCACATTGTCCCCAAATGGCAACAAGAGCTGCGCAAAGTAGGGTCCTCATGTTGCCGGTATAAGCCAGTATACGTATGACAACTGGCGCGTAAAGACACGCGTTTTATATGGGTTGCTATTTGTGTACCGTAAAGTTGACTTGCTTTGCGGAACGGGCTTCTAAATGTGGTACAATTATTTAAACCAGATTAATTACATATTAGGTACAAATAAGTGAATGTGTTGTCATAAATATCATGGAGAACTGCGACTGAGTATTAATCATAATGCTATTTATATGTGTTAAGTTTAAATAATTTTAAAACATGGAACAATATACTGATAAAGTATTTTCTTCTTCTGTTAGTTTTTTTAAAGCGCGTACGGGACGGTACTACCGTTCTTTGTAACATACAGGTGAGGTAATACCTTTCCTTTATTACGTTAGCAGGACAGTACTACCGTTCTTTTATAACATGTTCTTTTATAACGTGTACATGTCAGTACTACCGTTCTTCTATACCATGCATAGGACAGTACTACCGTTCTTCTATACCATGCACAGGACAGTACTACCGTTCTTCTATGCCATGCACATGACAGTACAACCGTTCTTCTATACCATGCACAGGACAGTACTACCGTTCTTCTATACCATGTACATGATAGTACTACCGTTCTTCTATACCATGCACAGGACAGTTCTACCGTTCTTCTATACCATGAACAGGACAGTACTACCGTTCTTCTATACCATGCACAGGACAGTACTGCCGTTCTTCTATACCATGCACATGACAGTACTACCGTTCTTCTATACCATGCACAGGACAGTTATACCATTGTTCTGTACCATGTACAAGACAGTACTACCGTTTTTAAATGCGCGTATTGGACGGTACTACCGATCTGTGTAGGATATATGTGAGGCAATATCTTTCTTTCATTACGTGTGCAATACAGTACTACCGTTTTAATTGCAATATGTACGAGACGGTACTACCATTCTCGTGTAATGTGTACGGGTCAATACCACATTTCTAGTGTCATGGTAATGGCACTGTTCAACTGTTCTAGAATCGCATGTAACGTGAGTACGTCAGCACTACCGTTTTAACTTGACATGTACAGAGCAGCAATGCCATCTTATTTAAACGTATATAAAACAGGACTTGTATCATTTACAGCGCAGTACTAACAGTCTACTTTTCACCGGTAAGATTCCCATGTAACATATTGATTCTGAGAATATCAGTCAATGCATAATTTCCTTCGCGTCCGCTCACTCGATATGAAACTCCAGAAAAGAACTCCAAACCCATGACCTATATATATCAACGCATCGGTACTGTGTACTGTAAAATATGTGTGGAGAGACATACAGAATAAAATATTGTGTCGGTGCATTACTTAAGCGGTCCGTGGTCCAGTGGCAACGCACTGGACAAGTAATCCAGGGAGTGCAGGTTCGATTCTCCGCTCCACCACTGACTGTACTATCCGTCTTTCGGACGAGACTTTGAAAAACCGATGTCCCGTGTACGATGCTTTACATCTGGCACGTAAAAGAACCAGGGGTGCTTCTGGAACTGGGGCATCTCCTGTATCATGCACTATCCTCCAAAATCTAGAATAACCAACTTTCGTTTGGAGGCGTCGCCCATGTGGGAAACCAGTGGCGACGATAAATAAACGCAAATACAAAAAGAAATTACTTAAGCAAATAGAACACTAATTAAAATTTAATGTAACTTAACAAAACGCAAATCAAAAAGTGACATGTTGCTGTTACGCTGTGTTCATTGGAGCGGGGAGACAAATGCATACCAACTGTCATGGACTGTCTCAAGACAACATTGGTGTATGTTATCGTTGCGCGAATAATTAAATAGGGCTAATATACTCTTAATCTTTGACCGCAATCGTAAATAAATACGCCTACTAATTAATCTAGTCATTCATAAATGTTTCTATTTACGGCAAAGTATGCCTAATTATTATATCATATCATTAACTATCATCATAACAATGATGAATACAGTTACGATGTTGATTAAATACATTGACGCTCGGACTATGTGATGTTATATAGCAAACAAATGACAGTGTCACCACTCACTTAACTGAAGAATATCACTGAAGCAAAAACATGCGTGCAAAAACATGAACAAATCCATTAATAGCTTGCGGTATAACGGTCCACGCTTGAAGAAAAAAATCAACTATCCCGTTTTTAAATGTTGTAGATATTTTCGAAACAAGTGATTTTTTAAAACGAAAACAAACATAATGTTGTCCACACAACCTGGTATGTTCATGAAATCTGGACTGTGACCTGTGAAAATATGTTTCCTCAAACATGACAGTAGATTGCCTCAAATAAGGATGAACTACCTCGGTCATTTAGTGGAACATAGATAGAACATTCCATATTGTCGCTATAGATCGCGAAACGGTCGTCTTTCATTGCATTTATGATACACAATAATACTATCAAGAGAATTTAAACAATCAACATTAGAACAGAACATAATTATTGTATTAACAAACACCGAATAGAAATCATTATAGTTCATAATACTAGATGTATAAATATAAAAGACACGATACAGTAAAACGTCACTTAAAGACAAACTCAATAAAAAGACCACCTCAAAATTTAGAACATGATTTTCAAGTTCATTTTCACTGTTTTGCTTTTTATTAAATCTCAATATTAAGACTACCTCTATATTAAGACCACTTTTCAAGAGTCCGAAGTAATTACTGTTATACTGTATACGAGTATGTCCTACTATATGTACATTCATTTATAGATACATTACTGTTTCCTTGGATACAAATCTTTTTCAATACAATGTGTATTATATATAGTTTTATTTGATGTGTTCATATAACTTACGATATTCATGCATGTCTAGTTACCAGCGATTGCGTCATGACGTAAGATGATGTGGTGCATTATGGGAAAATGGCCTTTAAAAGAGGAAATAGTCTAGAACAAATCGTACAATTACGATAACTTGTAATCATTTTTCTCCTGTTTATTTCTCTCTGAAACGAAACAGATAAGCATAAACAATTACAGAATAGTGTTGAAACTTTTTGTTGATGTCACAGTAATACAGGCTACATGGACAAATCATCATCATTTGGGCGCTGCTATGGGCTTTACAACCTCTTCTGTAAGTGACGTCATTTCAAGAACAAGCAACATGTGTCGTCACTATTTGCTAGCAGGAAACAATATTTACTCCTTATGGTCACTTCGTTTTCATATAAGAAAGAAATAGTGTCTTTTACTGCAAATTTACGAAGGAGAAGGCAATATCGAAGTGTCTTTAATACATTTGTCATTAAAAATCGATCGGATCAAAATTACGAATCATTTCACTTACGAATTAATGTAGTAAAAGCTATTCTAGCGGATAAGGAAGACTTATATTGCAATAAATATCCTGTAAGCTACAATTAAACCCTTGTGATGATATTGTATAATTATAAACTTACTTTATGCTAACAATTATAAGTTTAAAATTGATCACGCAAGTAGCAAAGCCGTGATTACTCTAATAACGACTTCGTCAAAGTGTCATCACCGGAGAACTCTCTATTGGCTCATTGATATACAACATGACACGTGATAACAGTTAACACATGCAGCTATTTTTGTCACACTTATAGCGCGAACAGATGTATGAACTTTCAACGTTCAGGTGAACAGACCCATGTCAACTTAGGTAAGGATATGGTCTCGTGTGTTAAGCTATAACTGCTGTTTGGTTTACTTTTCTATCAACACACATTCGCGGCTTTTTCTCCGTCAATCGTAAGGACACACTTTCAATACACCAATTTTGTAATGTTATGGTCCATGCAATTTATTCATGAATGCGTTCGCGGTTAATAAAAGTCACTCGATGATGACTAGAACATATACATTTAACACACTTGCTTTGAGCTTTTACATTGAACATATATTTTATCGAATATTCGAATGCCGAATCAATATTCGAATATTCGGACATACGAATGAATATTCAATTATTCGTTGGCATCATTCATAACAGATATTCGTGTTTACAAAAGACAATTCCGGCGTCCATAGTTACATGCGTATGAACTTTCGAACCAATATACAGTAATACATGTGATGTACGTATAAATATTCACGTAGAGTAACTACTTTAAGGCTCCAGTAATGATGTGTATGATTTTTGTGACATATAGACAAAGACTACAAAGAGTGTTTCGGTATTTCTATATCAACTATACCATATACAGTAAACCTCAACTAAAGACCACCTCGATAATAAGACCACAATTGTCAAGTCCATTTTTACGGTTTTGCTCTTTATTCTCAACATTTAGACCACCTCCACAAGAAGACCAGTTTTCAAAGGCCCCAAAGGTGGCCTTATTATTGAGGTTTTACTGTATCTATCATGGTTGAATAAAAATAGCTACGAACACTTGTCAGTGATGTAGGTAAGCATTCTCACACAAGAATGTATGATATAAACGAGAAGCAATGTGTATTTATTAACGTATATATGGAACGGATGTATTAATAATTAATGTCAACAAACGTAAGGAAGCGATAAAACAAATGGCTGTAAGGAGGAGATGCCGGTGAACTTACTGCATCAAACAAACTAGAAAGTAAATGTGGGGATGTTGACACTGCTTATCTCAGTGAACTTACTGCATCAAACAAACTAGACAGTAAATGTGGGGATGTTGACACTGCTTTTCTCAGTGAACTTACTGCATCAAACAAACTAGACAGTAAATGTGGGGATGTTGACACTGCTTATCTCAGTGAACTTACTGCATCAAACACACTAGACAGTAAATGTGGGGATGTTGACACTGCTTATCTCAGTGAACTTACTGCATCAAACAAACTAGACAGTAAATGTGGGGATGTTGACACTGCTTATCTCAGTGAACTTACTGCATCATCAAACTAGAAAGTAAATGTGGGGATGTTGACACTGCTTATTTCAGTGAACTTACTGCATCAAACAAACTAGACAGTAAATGTGGGGATGTTGACACTGCTTATCTCAGTGAACTTACTGCATGAAACAAACCAGAAAGTAAATGTGGGGATGTTGACACTGCTTATCTCAGTGAACTTACTGCATCAAACAAACTAGACAGTAAATGTGGGGATGTTGACACTGCTTATCTCAGTGAACTTACTGCATCAAACAAACTAGAAAGTAAATGTGGGGATGTTGACACTGCTTTTCTCAGTGAACTTACTGCATCAAACAAACTAGACAGTAAATGTGGGGATGTTGACACTGCTTTTCTCAGTGAACTTACTGCATCAAACAAACTAGACAGTAAATGTGGGGATGTTGACACTGCTTATTTCAGTGAACTTACTGCATCAAACAAACTGGACAGTAAATGTGGGGATGTTGACACTGCTTATCTCAGTGAACTTACTGCATCAAACAAACTAGACAGTAAATGTGGGGATGTTGACACTGCTTATCTCAGTGAACTTACTGCATCAACTAAACTAGACAGTAAATGTGGGATGTTGACACTGCTTATCTCAGTGAACTTACTGCATCAAACAAACTAGACAGTAAATGTGGGGATGTTGACACTGCTTATCTCAGTGAACTTACTGCATCAAACAAACTAGACAGTAAATGTGGGGATGTTGACACTGCTTATCTCAGTGAACTTACTGCATCAAACAAACTAGAAAGTAAATGTGGGGATGTTTACACTGCTTATCTCAGTGAACTTACTGCATCAAACAAACTAGAAAGTAAATGTGGGGATGTTGACACTGCTTATCTCAGTGAACTTACTGCATCAAACAAACTAGAAAGTAAATGTGGGGATGTTGACACTGCTTATCTCAGTGAACATACTGCATCAAACAAACTAGACAGTAAATGTGGGGATGTTGACACTGCTTATCTCAGTGAACTTACTGCATCAAACAAACTAGACAGTAAATGTGGGGATGTTGACACTGCTTATTTCAGTAAACTTACTGCATCAAACAAACTAGACAGTAAATGTGGGGATGTTGACACTGCTTATCTCAGTGAACTTACTGCATCAAACAAACTAGACAGTAAATGTGGGGATGTTGACACTGCTTATCTCAGTGAACTTACTGCATCAAACAAACTAGAAAGTAAATGTGGGGATGTTGACACTGCTTACCTCAGTGAACTTACTGCATCAAACAAACTAGACAGTAAATGTGGGGATGTTGACACTGCTTATCTCAGTGAACTTACTGCATCAAACAAACTAGACAGGAAATGTGGGGATGTTGACACTGCTTACCTCAGTGAACTTACTGCAGCAAATAAACTAGACAGTAAATGTGGGGATGTTGACACCGCTTATCTCAGTGAACTTACTGCATCAAACAAACTAGGCAGTAAATGTGGGGATGTTGACACCGCTTATCTCAGTGAACTTACTGCATCAAACAAACTAGACAGTAAATGTGGGGATGTTGACACTGCTTATCTCAGTGAACTTACTGCATCAAACAAACTAGACAGTAAATGTGGGGATGTTGACACTGCTTATCTCAGTGAACTTACTGCATCAAACAAACTAGACAGTAAATGTGGGGATGTTGACACTGCTTATCTCAGTGAACTTACAGCATCAAACAAACTAGACAGTAAATGTGGGGATGTTGACACTGCTTATCTCAGTGAACTTACTGCATCATCAAACCAGAAAGTAAATGTGGGGATGTTGACACTGCTTATCTCAGTGAACTTACTGCATCAAACACACTAGACAGTAAATGTGGGGATGTTGACACTGCTTATCTCAGTGAACTTACTGCATCAAACAAACTAGACAGTAAATGTGGGGATGTTGACACTGCTTATCTCAGTGAACTTACTGCATCATCAAACCAGAAAGTAAATGTGGGGATGTTGACACTGCTTATCTCAGTGAACTTACTGCATCAAATAAACTAGACAGTAAATGCGGGGATGTTGACACTGCTTATCTCAGTGAACTTACTGCATCAAACAAACTAGACAGTAAATGTGGGGATGTTGACACTGCTTATCTCAGTGAACTTACTGCATCAAACAAACTAGACAGTAAATGTGGGGATGTTGACACTGCTTATCTCAGTGAACTTACTGCATCAAATAAAGTAGACAGTAAATGTGGGGATGTTGACACTGCTTATCTCAGTGAACTTACTGCATCAAATAAACTAGACAGTAAATGTGGGGATGTTGACACTGCTTATCTCAGTGAACTTACTGCATCAAATAAACTAGACAGTAAATGTGGGGATGTTGACACTGCTTATCTCAGTGAACTTACTGCATCAAATAAATTAGACAGTAAATGTGGGGATGTTGACACTGCTTATCTCAGTGAACTTACTGCATCAAACAAACTAGACAGTAAATGTGGGGATGTTGACACTGCTTATCTCAGTGAACTTACTGCATCAAATAAACTAGACAGTAAATGCGGGGATGTTGACACTGCTTATCTCAGTGAACTTACTGCATCAAATAAACTAGACAGTAAATGTGGGGATGTTGACACTGCTTATCTCAGTGAACTTACTGCATCAAACAAACTAGACAGTAAATGCGGGGATGTTGACACTGCTTATTTCAGTGAACTTACTGCATCAAACAAACTAGACAGTAAATGCGGGAATGTTGACACTGCTTATCTGCTATACACAGAATGTGTTCACTTTTTGTATTGCTCGTTACATGTACAAACACTCAATTAGAGTCTCAGAATCATCTGAACAAATACTCAATGTGAGTCTCAGAATCATCTGAACAAACACTCAATGTGAGTCTCAGAATCATCTGAACAAACGCTCAATGTGAGTCTCAGAATCATCTGAACAAACACTCAAAGGAGTCTCAGATTCATCTGAACAAACACTCAATGTGAGTCTCAGAATCATCTGAACAAATACTCAATGTGAGTCTTAGATTCATCTGAACAAATACTCAAGGTGAGTCTCAGATTCTAATGGTATCTTAAAACTCTCAGAATAACTATAAAATACCTTATGTTTTATGTATCGATTTTTACTGGAGCTCTGTCTGGAGAGGTACTGTCTAATGTATGTGGCGTGCCCTGTAGCAACTTTGTTCTATACACCCCCTTACTAAAAACGTGTGGTACACTTGTTTACTTTCAGGTAACTACATGTACAAGTACAGATACCAATAACGCCCTTGTCTGCTGTTGAATGTTTTTTTTTAAACTTTAAGGACAATTTTCACGTGGCCATATTATTTTTATTGAAAGTAAGGGTCTAGTTTCAGAGGAGAGGTATTGGGCAAAATCGCACCAACATCAGTAAGAGGTGACGGCAGCTTCAAACGCAAGTATTCTGTCGTTCAATCAGACGATGCTGAACTAACACAAATATTACCCGAAAGGTATACTGGCCAATGCATTTATTTTACTTGTCAACGTTACGCTGCAATATGTTTTAAAGAAGAGTTCTAAAGCCCCAAATGGCTTTGTTTTTTATTGTTTATCGCTAACCATTCCAATGCGATAATCTTATAAATTTTTCAGTTATTTACATTTATATACCGGTATATATACTTAGTAATACAGGTTATTGACAGGCATATAACCCGAGGCGTTACTAATGACCGTTTACTTTTCGCAGGCTCAGCATCTTGAACTGCAAGCTCTACAAAATGTTACGTTTCAGTTTATTAATATGTTGATTAAAAAGAAATTAAAATGCGCAGCAAGAAGGATCACATTCACAAACCAAAACTTCCCTAGATAGATATAGACAAAAGGAAAAAAGAGGAGGCACACGTAGGTACCGACACAAACAACACAACTCGGAAAAAAGAGGCTCGCGTGGGGAGGAGGCACAATACCAAAATGATAGGACAAGGCAATCAAACAACAAAGCACCGTCAACGATATCCAAAACATGAACACGGAACGACACATTACCACAAGGCAAAATAACTAGTAAAATAAGGAATTACAAAGGTCCGAGGCATTTGAACGGACAACTGTAGTAAACTAACTGGGAGGGGGGGGGGGGGCTTGAATCAGTTAAGAGGCAAGCAAACCTCGCATTCATATTTTATATTTTAACATTAAGCTGTTTTGAAAAAGTAACTAAACGTTCAGTATGAAAAGTTCATGTACGAAGACTTCTATGTACTCATAAGTCATCATCTATATGTGTATGTACTTTGCGTAAACCACCATGCTAGATGTTAATTATTGCTTAAAGGGTTGAAACTCACTCAGTGGCAACACAGTTAGGTCAAGCTTACAGCGATGGTGTGCCAACTCTTTGAATGCGTGACATAGCGTTCTTATTTTGCTAAGTGATTTTCAGTGTTTTTTTCACACAAATCATATTTTATGATTTTGTTGAGTTATTCACGGTGACAC
Source organism: Mactromeris polynyma (assembly GCA_032209605.1). Lineage (NCBI taxonomy): Eukaryota > Metazoa > Mollusca > Bivalvia > Venerida > Mactridae > Mactromeris > Mactromeris polynyma. The sequence continues at coordinate 8,806,474 of JASFXZ010000019.1, read as the reverse complement.
ACGTCGTCTCAGAGGTGAACCATTACCACGATTTTTGCATAAAATGAGATTATGTGCCCTTAGTGTGTACATCTATGTGGCAAACACTGTAAACCAACCTCTAAATTGCACTCTTCATTATATCTGGTAGGACAAGTTATGGTATATAGTTACAGTATCATGCATGTCAGGTCAAATATTGTTGTAAATTCTGTACAAGATGTCTGGCCCGTCTGAACATAAAATGTACCATTCAAATTTGATAAGGGTCACTTGGTAAACCATATATGTACATTCAGTGTATGGATATGTCAAAATATTTTTATTGCAATAAGTGTATAGATGTTAATATTGTTTGTTATTAAAATGCCACAGTGACCTTGCACGGGAAATAACTTACCCACAGAAAGTAGGTGGTTGAAGTCATGTACCATCGTGTACATGTCAAAGTTTTGAAAGTTTTGTGCACTTTTTTGTACTGTCGCGTTGAAAATTTTCAGTTAACATGGCGAATGTATTACATCGAAGGCGACTCGATAATGTAGAAATGTTAGAGGCATTGGTATGCTTGTGGTAGGGCTGAGATAGGTTACACCTCGTCTTGTCTTGTCGTTGGAAGATGTGGCAACATAACAAGACATGCCATGCGTGAACACGGGGGGTGGTCGCACAATGTCTACAAACAGGGACCGGTTTATTGGCATCCAGGCGGAATCGTTTCCGGAACGCTATCACGATAGGAAACGACTTCTAGAATGCCACTTGCTGTTAGATGCATATATGGAGGAGAAGTTTATCCATTGTTTGACACCTTATGACACATGCTTAGCGATAGTCTTTCTTTGAACAATTGGCGGGTACCCAAACGGCAATTGTCAATAGAACAATCATACCTAACCTGATCACAAATTTACTTTCTGTACAAAAAATAGACTTTGTTTTGACGAAAAACATGCCGTATATTGTAGTGACATAAGGGAAAAAGATTATAAAACGCGCAATAATTTATTTTTTAAACAAGGGCAACATGTTGTCAAAGAAAAATAACTTGTACAAAATTATAATTAAGAGCGCTAGAGTTGTCATTCGTATTATATGATCAGTCAGCATGATTTGTCTTTTCTGTCGAATATAAATTGTTCAATGAGAGTTGTCCCGCTTGCTAAAATTTGGAAACAAAGGCAATATATTCATCGTAAGAAACATAACCGACGAGAAACCTGACTAGTTCTTAATAGAAATGTATCTCTTAAATTTCTTATTCAGCAAATGATTGTCCAATGTTAGCTGATATTTAAATCGAGGCCAATAAAATTGAAAGTATAAATGCCAACTACGGAGACGGCGTGAAGACATGCTGCAACCGTCGTATTACTCTCATCGGGAAGTGTTTTGTGGAGACATCGTGAAGCCATGCTGCAACCATCGTATAAATGCCCACGGGAAGCGTAATGTGGAGATTGTGTGAAGCCATGTTGCAACCATCGTATAAATGCCCACGGGAAGCGTAATGTGGAGATTGTGTGAAGCCATGTTGCAACCATCGTATAAATGCCCACGGGAAGCGTAATGTGGAGATTGTGTGAAGCCATGCTGCAACCATCGTATAAATGCCCACGGGAAGCGTAATGTGGAGATTGTGTGAAGCCATGTTGCAACCATCGTATAACTGCCCACGGGAAGCCTAATGTGGAGATTGTGTGAAGCCATGTTGCAACCATCGTATAACTGCCCACGGGAAGCGTAATGTGGAGATTGTGTGAAGCCATGCTGCAACCATCGTATAACTGCCCACGGGAAGCGTAATGTGGAGATTGTGTGAAGCCATGTTGCAACCATCGTATAACTGCCCACGGGAAGCGTAATGTGGAGATTGTGTGAAGCCATGCTGCAACCATCGTATAACTGCCCACGGGAAGCGTAATGTGGAGACTGCGTGAAGCCATGTTGCAACCATCGTATAACTGCCAACGGGAAGCGTAATGTGGAGATTGTGTGAAGGCATGCTGCAAACATCGTATAACTGCCCACGGGAAGCGTAATGTGGAGATTGTGTGAAGCCATGCTGCAACCATCGTATAACTGCCCACGGGAAGCGTAATGTGGAGATTGTGTGAAGCCATGCTGCAACCATCGTATAACTGCCCACGGGAAGCGTAATGTGGAGACTGCGTGAAGCCATGCTGCAACCATCGTATAACTGCCCACGGGAAGCGTAATGTGGAGATTGTGTGAAGGCATGCTGCAACCATCGTATAACTGCCCACGGGAAGCGTAATGTGGAGACAGCGTGAAGCCATGCTGCAACCATCGTATAACTGCCCACGGGAAGCGTAATGTGGAGATTGTGTGAAGCCATGTTGCATCCATCGTATAACTGCCCACGGGAAGCGTAATGTGGAGACAGCGTGAAGCCATGCTGCAACCATCGTATAACTGCCCACGGGAAGCGTAATGTGGAGATTGTGTGAAGCCATGCTGCAACCATCGTATAACTGCCCACGGGAAGCGTAATGTGGAGATTGTGTGAAGCCATGCTGCAACCATCGTATAACTGCCCACGGGAAGCGTAATGTGGAGACTCCGTGAAGGCATGCTGCAACCATCGTATAACTGCCCACGGGAAGCGTAATATGGAGACTCCGTGAAGGCATGCTGCAACCATCGTATAACTGCCCACGGGAAGCGTAATGTGGAGATTGTGTGAAGCCATGTTGCAACCATCGTATAACTGCCCACGGGAAGCGTAATGTGGAGACTGCGTGAAGTCATGCTGCATCCATCGTAGTACTCTTCTCGGGAAGCGTATTGTAATGAGTTCGTAATAGGTTTTCACAATGATGCTTATGAAACACATGTTTCGATCCATTAAAAGAAACAAACCATATCCACTTTTGAGATAATTGCATATATTTAGATTGCATTTTCCTGACCGGTATTGGGGACACAGGGTCTTACATTGCACTCATGTCAGTCTATTTAAAGGTGCATTGGTATTTACTATTTAGTTAAAGATATATTATGCTCTTTTTTGTTTTCACTAATTTACCTAAACAAAAACATGAAAACTATACTTGATATACATGTAGTTAAAACATGAAAAAATATGCATTATCACAACATACAGTTATAATGTATGTATCTGTGATTGTAGAAAAATGTTATTTGCATAAACGTAAAATTAATATAAGAAAATTTTAACATGCAAGTTTTTTAAACAAGTTTTGTCTGTTAGTTATATTATAAACAAGATTGTATTAAACGGTTATACATGGCAATTGGTACGTATGATGTGTTAGACTATGTAACAACAATACTTTATGACGCCCATTAAAAGAATTAGGTGTAGACTAGCCAGATACATCTTTAACATTGACACACATGTTTCATAATTTTGCGACCAGAACATTGAAACATCTAATACAATACCTGATTTGCTAAATTGCACTTTAGAAATACAAATACATTATCACACCAAAAACTGATTACGTTTGTTCTTAATGCTAAAAGTTAATTTAAGATATTGATTAACATGTGTGAAACCGGACAAAAAATGATTAGATCGCCCAAGAGATGTTATACATGTATTTAACTCCGCTTCAAATAGTAGGAGTGACAGGCTTCTGTTAACACCCTTTGATATGATAATGATATTGTTTGGATGTTAGTATAATAATATACATATCTGACCGCAGTTGAGTGATGATCATAAACTGTACTGTATGATGGATTTATTTGACAAGGGAAGGACCGACGTGGATACGAATCACGAAGTGCATATTGTATAAATGTAACAGTTTATTGTTAATCAAGTGTTCATCACTTGCATTTACACGATATTAAAAAGGGTACATTTTGCGTACTTGAATATGACATGAGAATTAGTATATGAACTTATCCATTTATGTTCGTTTTATTAAGTCACAATAATATTGCTTGTTAGACATACTGCTGTCAATCATGAAGCAGTGAGTTGGACAATCAGGAAGAGGTGTACATACTCATTGTCAATATATACGAATCAGAGCTCAAGGAGAAATGAATTTATAATCTAAACGTTTGGTCTGTGAATTGACATTACTGGTTTGACATTTTTGTGTTGGTGTTATGCATCGATTAACAGTATTTAAGATATATACGACAGTCTGTTGACGTACCAAATATTCATGGGTTACCGACCAGTACTTAGTCTGTTCTTCTGTAACAACCGACAACTTTCCCACATTAAACAGAGATGGAGGACTTCTGGATAACTGTCTTCAGTCCAGTCGTCACAGACAACACACACCTGACTTAAAATCTCTACCTTTGCAGCCGAGTGTTCTTCTTACTTAGCTTACAGGGTGCACTGGTTTGACAAGTATACATAACGTTATTGTCAATCATTAGCCATTATTATGTGACTAAACGATGGACCGAGAATGGCGTAATGTTGCGTATACAGACCAATACCAAGTTGTGGTATTGAGATGAGCATGAGAAAGCATAAGAAGCAAGGACATGCAAGAAGGTGTTTACGCAAATGTTCCATGGATTGGCTGAAACCACAGAATGGCGAATAGTAAATGGAATACCAACCAACCTGTAGAAATGATCAGCTAATATCTCTCGTCTGTATTACCATGCCAAATTCGTTTTATTATGATTTCAGCTTACGGAAGTTTGTCGTGACAGATGTTTACCAGCGGGTGAATCATTTGGTGTGGTCTATTTGAGGTATATATCCACTATGTTATTCCTGGAAAGTCATTAAGTGACTCAACATGGTTTGATGAGACTTTTATGCCCATCAACAAACATAAAAGAGTCACCATCAGACACATATATAAGTACAGTTGATATTAACATGAGTCTTCCCTAATAAAGAATGAAGCATTCGCTCTGTAATGTATATGCAAACTATGCATGCGTTTTTGTGTTCCAGATAATTGATTAATGTTGTATATTAGAGCACATTTATCATATCATCACTCTGTGTATTCGAGTTTATGTTTTGTTGCCCTAGTACATGTACTGACGGATTAAAGATTGAAGGCCGCTGCAAAAGTCTCTTGTTGTTGTGGCGTGCTGTCCGTGTACGAGGGCAGTATTCTATTATATAGTCCTTCCATCTTACGATTCTACTGTCTCGTTCTAATATTGTGGAGATGGGCATTATCATGACATGAAAAAAACAGTAGATAGTAGTTTGTCAATAAAGACCCGGAGTATGATACACGCTTTGACCAATGATTTGAACAGTCAATTACATTTAATTTCTAGGTATAATAATTATAAATTCTTTATTTTCAGAAGGTTACATAGTTAAGGTTAACAATAAATTGTACATCTTTTTTTCAATATGGCCTTCTATTAACAATATAAACACGCACAAACAAACATTAATTCACACACGCACACGCACGCACACGCACACAATCAAACACGCATTCACACACGCACACACAATACATTGTACATGAACATCATGTTTTAACATCAGGATGTAAATGAGACTATTAAAAACTACAACAGTTAAGATGATCTGAAAATAAAATTGAAATAAAACAACAACAACAACAGACACCTCACATAAGACATATATACATACAATAATGAAATATTATTATTATTGATATCATTGTTTAAGCATTAAGTAGTTCCTATAATTATTTTTAAATGTTTCTGTATCAGACAGACAACGTATATTTACAGGAATTGAATTCCATACCTCACGAGCATAAAAAGAGATTTTTTGTTTACCATAATTTGATTTAAAGGAAAAGGGTGCTATGTCATTGTTGGTGGTGGATCTTAATGAGTATGTAGAATTGTGGGTGAAAGAAATTATATCATGAACGTAAGTGGGCATTTTATTATGTTAAATTTATTAAAAAGAATAAACTACATCTTAAACACCAACACAAGGAAATTATTCTACAATTCTTACATATTATCTTCAATGCACTATGGTTGCTGAGAGAAATTTACATCTATTTTCAAATGATAGCCACCCTAATTCAATGAATAAGGGTCGTGATGGTGTTATTTGTGGTATATGTAGAATAATGTTTGCTGCTTTTGTCTGTATTATGGATATTTTCTTGTTGTTTGCTACAAGCCCTCGACACCATATAGGGCAACAATAGTCCATTGAAGATAATATGTAAGAATTGTAGAATAATTTCCATGTGTTGGTGTTTAAGATGTAGTTTATTCTTTTTAATAAATTTAACTTTGATTTGAGTTTGTGACATACGTGATGTATATGTGCATTCCAGCGAAGATCTTTATCAATGATTACTCCAAGCATATTGTGGTTACTTACCTGTTCTAGAGTGATATTATTTACATAAAGTGATAGCGAAGAATTTAGTACAGGTCTTTTAGCCATGATTTGAAATTATCATACAATTAGTTTTATTAGGTTAATGGACATGTTGTTCCGGAAACACCAATCAGAAACCATGTCCAAATCGCCCTGTAGGGACTGCTGTATATCGACAATGTTATAACCAGATAAGTGTTGAGTCTTCTGCGTAGAGATCGATGGTCGAACTTTGAAGATAAAATGGAATGTCATTGATATATATTAGGAAAAGGAGGGGACCAAGAATACATCCATGTGGAACACCGGATTTGACCTCTTGAAAGGTTGACTTGTTGGATCCGATGTTTACACATTGCCTTCTATTTATCAAATAAGACCGCATCAAAGCTAACGAGTTTTCCGAGAAGTGGTACATTCGGAGCTTTACAAGTAAAATTCTATGATCCACTAAATCAAAAGCTTTCCTAAGATCAAGAAATACAGATCCAATCAAACGTCCAGAGTCAATGTCTTTGAGCCACGAATCGACAAGCCTTATTAAAGAAGACTGGCAAGAATGATTTTGGCTAAATCCAGACTAATATTTATGAAGTAATTGGTGTTTGTCAAGAAAAGTTTTGAGGCTTTTGGCAATGTGTCTTTCAAATATTTTAGATAGTGTTGAAAGAATAGATATAGGACGGTAATTGTTAAGATCATCTTTATCAGAGCCCTTGTGCAGTGGAATAATATATGCATCTTTTAATTGATCATGAAATACACCACAAGCTATAGTATTATTTATAATGGATGTAATGGGACCAATGATAGTATCACCACACAGTTTAAGAATATTGGGACCAATATTATCCAGACCAGAAGCTTTCGAAATGTCTAATTTTCCTATTATTCTCCGAACATCATATGTAGTAATGAAGTCTATGTTTAAAAAGTCTGAATTGATTTTATTATTTAAGTATGTTACAAAAGTGTGGTAATTGTCAGGATCAAATTTAGTCTTTTGAATGATGTCTGCAATGTTAGTGAAGTGTGTGTTGAATGCTTCAAGAATAATGTTGGTATCATTAATGTATTCGTTACCATATTTGATTCTTTGTGGTACTGCAAGAAATGTTTGAGATTTTGTGAGTGAATTTAAAGTATTCCAAAGAAATTTTGTTGATTTATTTGCCATTATTACTTATTGTAAAATTGTCGTTTGCTCAAGATTACGAATGATGTGTGCGATATAATTTAGCTGCTTTTTATACTGGTCTATTTTATTTGCCTTTTTTAATGTACATGTATCACGAGTTCTAATTGCTGATCTTATTTCCCCTGTAAACCAACCTGGTAAATATTGTGATTTTATTCTTTTAGATTTCAGAGGCGCATTTAAGTTGAGTGTTTCTTTTATAATGTTGAGTAAATGATTGAGAGCAGAGTTGGGATTGTTCAACATTTCAGTTATGTCTAATTTGGACATCAATAATCCATTTTGTAATGTTGATGCCGAAAATGTTTTGAATTGTCTATATGAGATAGAAGTATGTGTATTCTTGTAGATTTTAGATTGAATACGACGCGTGAAACAGACAGGAAAATGGTCACTGATACTGTAAGAAGATACTGTATAAAGCCCGTCCAATAATTTACGAAGGACCGGTTGTGACTTCGCTATTCATCGGGAATTCACTATTTCATAGTTCACAATTTGATATAATCGTGAATGAATTTCCTGATTTTTCTGATTCATGATTCACGTTTTCTTAGGATATAAACTGATAAATAAGATATGCATTGTCGGTCTGCCGTAAGAATTGGAAAGAGTGTGTCGAGTTGGATGTTTTCATACTGTGATTTGGGTGGCATGTGATAAGGCTATTTTGTGTGTTCTTATACTACTATATTGCTGTGTACGAAATCCGGTTAGTGCTACAATAAATGTGACACTAAGCAGTTTCCGTAGCTGTCTCTCCGTCATAACAATTAGCTTTCACCGAGGACATTCAAAATGTTCATATGATGTCACGTCCTGAAGAACTCCGGCAGTAACATCCCTTTTACTTTCTCCGAAGAGTTTTTTCGCTAGCATATTTGTTTATATGGACGTTTGTTTAAAAAAAACTGTGTTCAGCTATATGTATATAAATCAAAATCGCATTGTGTCAGGTTGAATATGTGTAACAAATATTTCATCCTTTTACGACTGCAACAGCCATGTGTCCTTGTTGCAACAAAGCATGTTATCAAAATATTATAAACAGGGGTTCCACAAGGTGCTGAATCTCAAGCGTCATTTTCCGGATTTTAGCCAAAATTCCTATAATTTAGAGACAAATTGACCCTCCAGGGGTCAAAGGTCAGCTCGAGGGTCAAATATGACCCCTGTTATAACAATGCGTAGATCTGATGTGTGTTGAATATTCGAGGTACACAAATGTCACAATGTTGATAATAAACACATGCGCAGAAGATTTAGACTGTTTTCCGACACCTCAGCTCCCTTCCTAAATAAGTGAGCAAAACACGGTCTTAACGGTAATCCAGGTTAAACACGGTGGTATTCAGGCATCGGGTTAAAAGTGGGTCTTTAAGCTTTCCGAGCAGGTTTTTCTAGGTAAAATAACTTAAATAAGGGTTTTCCAGAGAGAAAAAACCTACAAAAAAGCAGTTTTAACCAACTTAGTGGTTTTTTTCTGAGTTTTTCCGATGCCTTACGGGAACAACCGAGAAGCTCCGACTGTCGTCAACGGAAAGAGCTGCGTGAAATATCATCTAAATAATACTAGACACCATAGTAATGTATACATGCGTTATGTATATGAAAACATAATCAGCAATGCTTTTATTTACTTAGATATATTTAACAATAGTTAGTCAATTTGTACTACGATGGCAAAAAATAGCATACATTCATTGATCTTAACAATGACGTAATAATACCCATAATGCATAGCATTGGCTTCCGGTATATTAGCCAATCATTAAAATAGAACATCCGTTTTATATTTCTATTGCAATTTTCCATAAATATAAATTTTACTAAAATCTTTCCGAATACCATTGTAAAAACATCGTTGTCGTCTCAATTATCCGCACTCACATGCAGTTACATATTTTCACAAAACGTTTTTAAATAAAGATTTACAAGCTGGATGAATATATTGTAGTGTAATTTCAACGGTATTTATCTTCTTTTGTACTCTATGTTCCCTCATTCTCAAATCGTGTGTACAGATCTAACGTATCTAATACGTTCACTCAATACTAAATACGTATGTTTGTAGATCAGTTCGTCCAACTTTAACTACAAAGATCTGAAAAGAGAAAAAAAAATTCGCATTAGAATTAATATTTAATCCAATTACACAAGAAAATGGACATACGTTGTAGTTGTTATTGTGTTGTTATGGAAACACATAACGTACAATGCAACCTCTCTATAGCAACATCGCTTTGAGAGAGCCAAATTTCGACTGTTTTAGATAGGTTGTTGCTTTAGGGATGTTAATTTGGTAGGATGCTTACTGTTGTAAACTTGATAATGTTGTTGAAGAGAGGTTGTTTCTAAAAAGAGGGTAGCTCTGAGCCGGTTGCACTATATGTAATATAAGATCATTCTTGGTATCCAGGCTATTGATAACATATATGATGCCCTGGGTAAACTGACTAGCGAAACTTCGTAATGCATGAATATTCATTAGCATTTCTTGACCAATGAAATGGACGGTAACGAAAAGAAGAAATCTCCTATGTGATGAGCTATCGCTCAGAACCGTAATTTCATCCTAAGTTTTATATTAATTAGTTTTTATACAAGGATTAGCATTTGGTTTTAGTTTCTTATCCTGTGTATAAGAGTTTGTTTTATATAGTAGATGTTTTGTGTCTCTTATAACTCTAGTTTATAGTTGCTGTGTACATTGTAAAGTGTTTTCGTTATATGCATATAAGTGTTCATAAACGTTCATAAACAACTATACAAAGTAGCAAGTCATCCCAAAGCTCAAAAGGACATAAAATACATAATTGTATACAAGTAAACAAAAGGAAAAGAGAACAAAACACAAACACAAATGACAAGTATATACAAACTATGTCGTAAACTGTATTTCTGCATTAATTGCAACGCGCAATAACTGAACATTGTCGGATTTTTCCGACAAAGATTGCAACCCAGAGGTCACTTCAAGCGTTCCATAACATTTATTTCGCATCTAAATATACTGTCACATGAGATAATATACTGTATGGTTGTCTGGGTTGATTTCTTTAGGTTTTGAAGCTTTGTAATTAATCTTCTCTCGAATACACATTGTCACAGACGTAAGCGACCTGTTACGGCGGACATGCACTTCACCGAAAACAGAAACGAAACAATATATTAGGTAACCTATTACTGTAAATAGACACGTGTTACTTTTTTCGGCATGTGTACATTGGACATATTAATTACAGACAAGGACAGTTACTATCGAAATTAATTATCGCGCATGCGCACTGTCCACATTTTGCCCTCGAGCTAAATTGGTCATTTGTACATGAATGACAATCTATACAACATTTATACATATATAGAAGCTACATTAATTGGTGTTTTAGTGAACGTTAATGACTCTAATGCATATGAAGTTTGCACTCAAATTGTACGTAAATAACTGTATTACTACAGATTGTTGATATATTCATAGTACACTAGTCAAGACATAATGTGTTTCAGATAGTTCTATACCCTTAGGCTTTCTTATTGTCAGGAATATTGTCGTCTCAGCTAAAATTGTATATGTTTATAACTTATTATCCTATTCAGTAAATTCTCACTTAAAGACCACCTCAATAATAAGACCACCTCAAAATCAAGAACACAATTTTCCATTCCATGTTCACAGTTTTGCTCTTTATTCAACTTCAATATTAAGACCATCAGAATAAGAAGACCAGTTTTCAAGGGTCAAAAGGATGGTCTTATTATTGAGGTTTTACTGTATATGGTATTTTATTCATGAGCTTAGTTAGATGGATGAAAACGAAACTACGAAATCGGCAATTAAATAAAGAAGCCGATATATTTATGTCGCTTTCTCTACACGAAATACTTTTCGTATACAGTCGAACCTTGTTCATTCGGATTCATCGGGTCCAAAATTTATTTCGATTAATACATGGTTTCGAATAGCCATTTCAATTTGACGTTCATAAGAAGACGCATAGGGACCTGATATTAATTTCGGATGATACCAAGTATTCGGATAGAAGGTTGCCGAATAAACGAGGTCCGACTGTAGTATACTACATGTAGTTATATAATAACCTTAGAATTTGCCGATTTTGCTTTAAACTTGCTAACGGCATTCCAGTTATTTACAGGGATTGTATGAATCAAGTCGGGTGTTACTAAGATTCCAGCCACTATGAAAGCAACATTTTCTGCCGATTCGTCTTCAACAACATCTGGACAAAAATTAAAAGTCGACAAGACGTTTAATTAACTAGCCGGCTATATCTGAGTTCTTATTTATAAGTTAACAAAATGCTTATGGCAGGTGTGATGACTTTTGAATTTCAAAGATTTTCGCTTAACACAGATGTCAGGAAGGTGTGACAGTATATTTAATAATACGTAAGAATAAACAAACGGTCCATTTAGGAGTTTAATCATATGCAAGAAATGAGACTACCCATCTGTTCCGTGCCCTAAATCAGTGTCACATTTTATATGGTAGGTGGTTTTTCTGTCAACAATAATAAACAAAAAAAAAGATGGAACCTTGACCTCTCAGACAACGGCCTAAATTTATACGTGTTTTATGGGCGTTTATTAGTCGTACCATATTTTTGTGACTTTGACAGAGTTCACACTATATTGCAAAATTCTGTCTAAAACCATCAAAGGAGATAAGAATATTGAGATACTTTACATATGTGAAAAATCGTGTTGATCAACATTATTACTAAAGCATTAAAATGTGTTAAAAATATTATCTGACGGAAACATTCATATATGAAAGATGTAATGTTGGTGCATTGATTAATTATCATTGAGAGCGGACTCATCTAAATTATAATGCACTTGCCGACTTTACTATGAAATATTGTGAATATTGATATTTTGTTGACGTTTATTTAAATGAACTTCAATAGTATTGCATTAACTATCAAACTGCGTATAACCTCGGAAACACGCCTACGCACACGTACGCACACATGCATACACACACACAGCCACATAGGAAGACATATATACCTACAGACTGGTATACATTCATAGAAACCGACTAACAAACTCCCACACATACAGACGGACGGACACAATAATGTAAAAACACAAGTATACTAACAGGTAGACAGACATATTGCAACACGTACACCGCCAGATAAGTACCATCTCGATGTTTTTTAGGATAAAAACCATTAGTTAAAACAAGGTTAACAAACCAAGCGTGCAGCGATGCGGCTTCAGTTACCGTGGCTGGATTTATGGCATGCTGTAGATAGTTTATGTTTTATGTTATATGAAGATGTCACCATACCGTCCATCAAATGTCTTCATTGTCACGATTTATCCACTTTTGGGGAAATTGTCTGTTTTTGACTTATTTATAATATACGTAAATAGCGGTACTAACTGACAAATATCGCCGTCGTCCGGAAGAGGCCCGTCATAATGCTATTGTTATTTGGGTGCGATATGCTTTTTCAAGTTCCAAAAGGTGTTATATGCGGACAATGCGATACGTGAAACCGTTTTTACTTACATCTTTTTAGATATGTTTACGTAGGCACGTCAACTACTACATAAACATACACTTACACAATTTACAAATACATGTACTTGTTTTTTTTTAATTATATAAATATTATATTATAGGCACATTGCGTCATGACGAAGATATGATATAAGTATAAGAGGTCGATATGCAGTTTAGAATTGTTCAGTATACAGTTATTTAGTATTTGTATTGCTTATATAGATCCAGTATATTCTAACTATTTAATGAATTGTTGGGAACAGTGTTCTGTTTGATCGTTTGTTCTTATGTCTGTCACATACAACCAAAAAAAATCTACCAACATATTTGTGCATATTATTTAACGTTTAAACGCTACATTCGGAAGCCCTCGGTCAATACCGTGTGTCACACTTGCCGTAACGTATTTGAGTGAGATATTCCGATTCTTTTCGCTAATGTTCAATTTTATTCTCTGGTAATTGTCTTTATATTATATAAACGAGGTCCGACTGTTCAACAAAATTAAGGTAAACATCTATCGATACTAGTCATGTGGGAATATGCCGCCTTTCTACAATACAAAGCCATACATATATGGCGCCTTCACAACAAAGTGTTACAGACACAAACACGTTATTTCTATATTTTCAAAGTGAATGTGTTGGTGAATAAGAGGAATATCCTGGCTTGAAGTAGCATATACTGTAAAATCAGTCAAGTTTCGCGTGCCCCTTATTTCGCAAATTGAAGTTATCAGGTTGTTTCTCGAGATTCAATCTTCACGAGGTTCTAATTCCAATTAAATTATCACAACGTAAACATACAAAGATTTAGCGAGTATTTGTTCTTCCCGAGCATTTTTCTTCTCGAATTTAACGATCTCGCATAAATAAATCCCTCACGAAGAGTTCTGATTTCACAGTATGTTGTTACAAATTACAGACATTACAGACCGGGATTTTGAAAAAAATACCTGCGCGCTATACACTGTGTTAAAACAACACAAACACCCATACCAGACAACATTAAACACTGATAATGACGAACACCAGAAAGATAGACAGACAACTTAAAACATACCTATGAAACACCACCACTTATCTCGGGAATGGATGACAGCACATTCCTCCAGTTTTCATACAACCATAATCAAATTCCGACTTTCTGCAGTGAACATTGACGTAGCTGAACAGGCCCTCGGTCGGCTTCCTGCGTGGAATTTCTGCAATTTCAGAAGGATCCAACACGACGGGTGCCTGTCTCTTCTTTCTGTTGAACATCATCATGTTAAACATGTTTCCAAAGGGATCATTGGAGTTGCCGCCGAAAAAAAAGCCGCTATTTTGGGCAGGGGTTTGTGCTCCAGTTTGTGCGGGCGGGGCTGCGTATGGAGGGGGTGCGGCTGCGTATGGAGGGGGTGCGGCTGCTGCACCGGCCGCCGTACCAGCGGCTCCAGCCGTAGCCTGTGCAGATGCTGGTAGACGTGTGTGTTGTTGACCTAAAGCCCTGGGGTCTGGTCTGCCATTTCGGGATCCTTTGCGGGTTCTGGTGGCCCTTCTTCCGGCCCCCACACCAGCCCCTCTTCCGGCCATCGCACCGGCACCCGCACCGGCACCGGCACCTGCACCTGCACGTCGGTTGGCGTTAGCATTTGGACGTTTTCGGGGCGTTGGAATATTAGTATTGAGGCAGAAACCACCATCCGTTACACAAGCCTGTTGCATTTCTGAAATAGTCATGGATGTAACATATAACTAACGACAAATAAAAGACGAGCAGGTATTTGGATTTTATGGTGCATGAGCTCAAAGACAGGCGGACTATCGGGAAATCGAAATTCTACAAAATAATGATGCAAAACTAAAAATAAACTTGCAGGAGATCGCAATCCATAATACTGATGTATAGTTGCCTTTATATTATAAAAAACGACACATGAATATGTCGCCTCTAAAATTCACTCGTACGATCGTGGTCCGCTGAATGTTGATAGAAATAAACAAAACTGATATTTTAAATGAACGTAAGAGCTTGGTAGAATCTAGTTCGTCGAAAACAAATAAAACAGGAACAAATGAAAATGAATCCAAAATCACAATGAAAGCGTGCGCTGTCAGCATTAAAAATGAAAATTCTTGATTTAAGTACGAATAATTTTATAATGATAAAATAATAAAAATTAAACGAGCCTTTTAGGAATCATATTTATCTAACAAATACCTCTCATATTCTGAATAAACGAAAGACCACTTTGTATTCCGAAAGCACAGAAACACAGTAGAACAGCCCATTCCGAAAATTTAAAGTCCATTTTGCCGACTCCGAAATATCGTTGTTGTCTGAAGATCGGCTCGGCGCACAATGACGAACTAGCGAACAATACTCGAGTAAAGCTAGCCGTTAGCTCGGTATGACATGATTTTATGAAAATAAGATGGCTGTCACAGCAGAACATCGTGATGGATGGGTTTGTCTACATAGACACTTAAAATGTTTGTTTAACGACATACAAAGAATATAACAATTTCAGAAAATTAGAGTTGCGTAAAAATTATGATTATATTTGTAGAACGGTGTTTTCTTATTAAATTCATTTCAAACAATCGTCCCAACGACTTAAATTTCATATCCATTTTAATATAATACAGTTTAAAAATATGTTCATTTAATTGCTTCTTCAGATTTCAGATACCGGTATATAACAAAGCATTTTACTGCTTGTTCTTGAAAATGGCCCTCGATACAGAGTGGACGTTTTATTCAATGTGGAATCAGATTTGTCATTGTACTAAGATAATTATACAGTTAAACCTCAATAATATGCCCACCCTTGTGGGTGACAACGTCCATAGCGACATAGATGGAAAGAGCATTAAAAAAAAACTAAAAATCTGATATACCACAACCCATTTGAAAAATCTACTTTAATTTTTAATGTAGAAAATGAATTTTGGTTTTATTTGAAGATATCTTCTTGACAATAATTCACAGTTTTTAAAGATTGTGTTTTTACACATCACGGACAATAAACAGGAGAAACTGGTCTCAATATTGAAGTGGTCTTGATATTGAGGTTGAATAAATGGTAAAACAACGAAAATGGACTTGAAAATTGTGTTTTTAATTTTGAGGTGGTCTTATTATTGAAGTGGTCTTTAAGTGAGCTTTTACTGTCTTTGCGTTCAAAAGCAATGAAAAATTACTGGCACAACGGACCTGCGTATCAAATTGAAAAGAATGTAAAACAGTATTATCGACTCCGTTTCAAGACCCTAATTGCATCCGCTACGAGATATGGACAGGGTGTTAAAAACGTTAGTTCACAAACTTTGGAATTTAGATAATAATGTTATGTACGCTTGCTTTATTTCGCATCATGAAACTTATTGCATTTTTCATGAATATCTGTGTTATTTAGAACTCTCACACAGAAGTAAACTATTCGTCCATAGCGACATAGATGGAAAGAGCATTTAAAAAGATACTAAAAATCTGATATACCACAACCCATTTGAAAATCTACTTTAATTTTTAATGTAGAAAATGAATTTTCGTTTTATTTGAAGATATTTTTTTTGACAATAATTCACAGTTTTCAAAGATGGTGTTTTTACACATCACGGACAATACAAACAGGAGGCATGGAGTCATTTCAGCATAATAAGTCATTTCAAACGTAAGCTACGTACGTAACAGCAAACATAGTTCATATAAGCTCTGACTTGTTTATAGATTGACACAATTTTCCATATATGGTCATATGGACATCTCCAGTTATTGTTCCTCCATTTTTGGATCATGACCTATCAACCTATCATCGCGTAAAACTGGAATTTTATTGTAACCACGAACACCACAAACAAACACCTTAAAAATACATCATCTGGTTTATCTGAGTATATAGTATGATAGACGAATAACCTATTTATGTCTTTAAAAGGAAATTGTGTTACAGGAAAGCTAACTTTAGGAATGCAGTGTCTTACTACTGCAACGAGTTATACGTGTCCTGTACTTGTATAAAATTAGTACTGTTAATTGATAGCACATGTTAAAGTTTAGATTTCAAAAACAATGTTATAACTGCCACTATACGGTAAAGTAGCAACCATGTCAAGTAAATATGTTTATACATATATGTCTGTATGTCATAATTTATATGTTCTATTCACCAAATAACACCAGCTTTTCCAAGCGGGAAGTATAGCATATTTCATAAATAATGATAAATTACCAGATGTTTTACCATCTGCATATACATTCATCTCGTATCCATTTTTCTTGTAATGTGTAGATAATGGTGTTTCCTTGTAATGTGTAGATAATGGTGTTTTCTTGTAATGTGTAGATAATGGTGTTTTCTTGTAATGTGTAGATAATGGTGTTTTCTTGTAATGTGTAGATAATGGTGTTTCCATGTAATGTATAGATAATGGTGTTTTCTTGTAATGTGTAGATGATGGTGTTTTCTTGTAATGTGTAGATAATGGTGTTTTCTTGTAATGTATAGATAATGGTGTTTTCTTGTAATGTGTAGATAATGGTGTTTCGTTGTAATGTGTAGATAATGGTGTTTCTTTGTAATGTGTAGATAATGGTGTTTTCATGTAATGTGTACATTATTATTTCTCTACAATAGTCAGGTAAGTTTAAAAAAACAGAAACAGTTCTTGTAACATTATTATATCATTATTTCCGGATAAAATATTGTGAAACGTTCCGTCTAATCATATTTGAAACCCGTGTATCATTTCAATGCCGTTTTAGCGTTAACATATAAGCATGAATATACACGTTGTTTTAATGCCTGAACAGTCCCTTTAAGTCCATATATATGGAGGCATCGAAGTGACACACTTGTTCTTATTCACATTGTGTTAGAGTATAAGTATGGTGGTATGTATCGGAATACAGTCACAAGTGAATATTCTCGACCGATCCATGTAATAAAAAACATTATCTCAAACAAAGCGTAATTTCTCGCGCGCTCGGCGTATTTTCTCGCGTATAGAGCAATTTATCCAGCACTTCACGTAATATTTCGCGCAAAGTGAAAGCAAATATACGGATATTTATATTGTGTATTATATTATCAAAATATATTACCATTATTGTGCTTAAATTTATGAATTTTAAATATGGTTGATGAGTGTCATTAATAATTGTTCATAATAAATGTACGTTTACGAAGGCCGTTTAGAAATGAAATATGCGTTATCAATGGTTTCGTTGTTAATATTGTTTTAGTTGTTGTTTTGTCGTCGAAACAATAAAATGACTTTGATAACGATTGTTTTGTTTTCATATATACAAGGGGTACAAGGGGTAGACACCGCATGCGAATCTAAGCTCGGCCTCATCTTGCAGTGTCAAATTCTAAAACAAACACAAATAAATCAAACGCACGTTTCTTATGTACGAGGTATGTATAAAAAAGACACCAAGTCGTAAACACAAGCAATTTGTCATAAACTAAGTACACCACGGACCAAATATTTCATCACGGTGTTATTAGTGAGGTTTTACTGTAAACTAATTATGATACTTATATACCAACAGTACTTTTTCAAGTTCAAGTTCAGTGATATATTGACGGGCATGTACATATTTATTGCCGTACTTGTAGGGGGAGCTGAATATGGCGATCTACCAATGTACTTATATATATTCATCATCTCGTATTACAAATGTTCAAGACAAACACCAAATATTGTTTATTCTTCTATGGCATTTCAATCATATTTGAAACGTAGGTTATTTTTTATGACGTTTTAAACCATTTTACAATTCCGTTTTACCAGAGTCTTCGATTTCTAGAACGGGTATTCGGCTGTTCTTCAATAACGTATTATTTGGCTCTTGCAATAATGTGAGTGTTTACTATGGTCGAGTAGGCAGATCTTAACTCAGTTGTGTTAGACATTCACCTATTCTAGTTTAAAAGCGCCATTTGAACACACGTATTCTAGAGATAATTTACAAATGTCAGCTTATGTATGGTTTTCTCTGACATTGTGTTGCTTTATTCAGTGGCACCCCATTGCTCATCGTCCGTTGTTCGACGTAAAAAGCAGGTATGTTTAAGAAAAATATCTTTGAACTCAGAACTTTTTGAAAAACTCGATAAAATGATTTGTTTTTGTAGTTGTTTTGAGATTTGAAATGATGTAGTAATTCAAAATTGTCTCTGGAACACAATAAATACTCATAATAGCATGCGTAGCCCGATCGCTGAATTTGGCTCAATTATTAGAAAAAATGTGTATATACATGTGTGTGTGTCGGTCTAGAAGATAAATTAGTTCACTTTGCTGCTTATAAATAACAAGTTGTGTGAGTAAAATGCCATGGTGTCACATGTGTTTGTTTGCTCGTCCGTCACTCGTGTTTAGCAGGTTGTACTTATAAATAAGAATGTATTAAGATGATAAATGATATGTATGAATTGAAATTAGTACATTACATTTTCAAAGAGAGGTGCATTAATTAAATGTCGCTAGTATATCTTCTATCATGACAAGAACATTATTCATTACATAAGCCATAACTGACCGGAAAGTTGGCAAATAGAACAATCCCCAACAGTAACCGGCATTACCATACCGTAAGCTGTGGGTAAATGGTGTATACTGTCGTCGGTTCTATCTTTTGTCATTGTGTGAGACCGTTTTGAGTTCTGTTTCCAATGCTGTACTCTTGCGTTCATTCATCATTCGAGCGCTGCTATGGGATTTACAACCTCTTCTGTAAGTGACGTCTTTCCAAGAAAACGCAACATGTGATGTCAGTATTTGCAAGCAGGAAACAATTTTACTCCATATGGTCACTTCGTTTTCATATTACCATATGGGGCAAATATTGCTTACTGTCAGTACATGGTGACGTCACATGTGACGTTTTCTGGAAATGACATCACTTTAAAAAGAAGAGGTTGGAAATCGTACAGCAGCGCTCAATTATGTTTGTGTGTTGCTTGTCCTCATTAATTCTCCCTCCTTAGTTGCCCTTATGGTCGACAAGGCCATTCCTTGCGCCCCTGTTCCCTTTCGTATTTACCCTTGCAACTCCTCAAATGCCTGATGTTTATTGAACTGTTGTTTTCCCGGAGGTCCGTGTGAATAGGAATCTTTTTATGCATGTGACGTTCCCTGTAGCAATTTAGTCTCTCTTGTGTCCATTGTGTCCATTGTGTCTTTGTATTTGTGCACGTAATTGTTTGTTGTTATGCCTTTTGTGCTTTTGGTTGGCTGTGCACTTTGTATATGGCATTTTCTGCTGATTTTTCGAGATCCATGTTGCTGTGTTCGAGTTGTACACCGTATTGCAACCACATTTAAGTGTTCCTGGGTTACCAACCAGTACTTACCTGTCCTGTCACCAGCAACTGATACCTTTTCCACATGAATCAGAGGTGGTGGTTAAATGTCATTGGATGAATTATCGTCCGTCACAGAGAACAAATATACGACAGTCCAGTGCTCTACTGATTGAGCTAACTTGGTAGGCCGTTTCGGGATGAATTATATGCAACGGTTGAATGCTTTCAACAATGACTCTACTGAACCATCTGTCCTCTCGTGGGTTTTTTACAGAGCTGATGAAAATAAGTGTTGTTCAGCGAAACGACCGGCTTGCCCCAATGATAGTGAATTAAATGAGGATTGATAATTATATTATAGTATACATGTACATGTATAAGAATTGCTACTGCGTCAGTACATTGTACCGCCAAAGGGCTTGATTATGTTTTTTTGCATTATCTTTGCAGTTAATATCAACATATCCGATAAAATGACGGGAAGCTATCAACCTTACGTCCGATGTTCACCACTTTTAACGACACATTGTTAGTGAAACAAAAGTAACTTTACGATGACTTTATTAGTATTTTACTATTTTTCTGTTGCATAGAAGTATCACATTTATGATAAACAGAGGACATTATGTTGCACACATTGACATGCATGGCAAAGTATCTTCATCCGTTACGCCTGAATGCTTGCATTATAAATGAACACGCAAGACCACGATTTTTTGAAGCTCCGTTAAGTCTAACGCGGCGTTAAACACGTTACAGCCAATAGGACAAACGCCACATAAACCTTAACAGAACTTTGTAAAACCGGTCAACAGATGTGCGTCATGGAGAAACATGAGAAATTCTTTTCCGTCTTGCAAAGCGACCAGATGAGTATGTGACAGGAAACACCGAGGCGTAGAATATTTATTGTTTAGACGTGTTATAGTGATTTACTTGCACTGAATTGTCATGCCCGTAATGTCAAATGTATGCTTATATACAAAGTAAGTGATGACCAACACTATATAGTTTATACTGTTGTCATAAAACATGAGGGCATTGTCCTAACACAGGCACATCATGTCAAACATTGGCTGATTGCTGCCTGTCAAAAGCGATCATTCAGTTCCCCGATTACTGACAGGGATGGTCATTACTCGGTACAAACAGACTGGGGATGACGGGTCCCTTGGTCTTAATCATCAGCCATTTTGATAGGCAAAACTGATAAGTACACACAGGAGTAATTCCCAAATATGAGACAATTGAGAAAATACCAGGGGAATTTGCAAGTGACAACCACTTTTTCTTCAACTTTCTGAGCCAACTACCATTTATTTATTTATATGTGGTTTTATGGCGCATCGACAGCTTCGGTCATTTAGCGCGCAAGGAATTTAAAAAAGATGTGAAACTAAAAAGGTTGACGACATAAACTTGTATATGTTAAATTGGTGTAAATATAGTGGGTAAAGATTGGTATCATTAGGGTAAGAATATATTTTTATGTACCAGGGTGAGCGAGGCAATCCTCATTCACCGGTAAATGTAATATATGTAGGTATGGATTAAAAAATTATCATAGTTTGTTGTAAAAGCCAATCTCTTTGATGTAGCTTATAATTTTTCCAACTTGGATAGTTTCAAAGAGACTTTTTATGTCAGTGGTATTGAAAAATTGGGAACGGACTGGTTGAAGGTCAACACAGTCGACAAGAAAATGTTGTACTGTGAAAGGAGTATTACATGGAATGCAGTCCAATCTAGCATTCTGGCCAAACAGCCAGGAGTGTGTAAGACGTGTGTGCCCAATTCTCAATCGGGCTATTAAAACCTCTTCTTTTCGAATGGGCCTGTACGCTAGTTGCCATTCTCCAAGTACTGGTTTCACTGAGTACATCTTGTTGTTGTCCTCTGTATCCCACTGGGATTGCCACGAAGATTGGGTGCTTGATGAAACAGCAGATTTAAAATCAGAAGAAGGAACTTTAACATCTGAAATGGGTAATGTCAAGGCAGACTTGGCATTTTTGTCGGCTCTATCATTTCCCTTGATACCGATATGACACGGGATCCAACAAAACACAAATTCTCTTGTAGTACTTAGTCTTGAAATTCGTTCAAGGATTTTGCAGGTCATAGGGTTTTCAAGATCTTTGTTGGAAAGGGCCTGTAAGGTGGATAGGGAGTCGGAAAATACAATGAAGTTACTTTCTCTAGATTCCTCTGCAATATTGAGAGCAAGATCGATAGCTTTCACCTCAGCTGAAAAGACCGAGGACTTGTCTGGTAGGCGACATTTCATAATGTTGGTATTAGACACTGCTGCTGCTCCAACAGTGTCACCGTCTTTAGATCCGTCCGTGTAAATTGGTGTGTGAGTCGCATATTTTTCTTTTATTTCATTGTATTTTGTTTGGAATGTGATACCGTCTGTGTCAGACTTCTTGTCATTAGTTAGATCAAAGAGGTAATTTGCAGACTTGAGGGTCCAGGGTGGGGTGTCTGGAATATTGTACTGTTCAATTGAGTCCATATTCACTTGGATGTCTTCAATAGACTGAGACATGCGAATGCCAAGCGGAGGTATGTCATTTGGTTTCTGCTCAAAGAGACGTTTGAATTTAGGGCTAAAAACAACTTCACGTGTAGGGTTAAGAGGGTTTGCTTTCAGTTTCAGAATATACTGCAGGGAAAGTTTTTCCCTTCTGAGCTGAAGAGATGGTTCGTTAGCCTCTGCGTAAAGGCCTTTCACAGGAGATGTTCGAAATGCTCCTAGTACTAGTCTTAGACCTTGATTATGTATTGAATCGAGTGCTTTTAAGTACGATTTCCTAGCTGATCCGTACACTATTGATCCATAGTCTAATTTGGAGCGGATAAGAGATCTATAAAGCCGTAAAAGGACTTTTCTATCAGCTCCCCAATCAGAGTGAGCAGCAACTTTCAAGAGGTTGAGGGCTTTCTGGCACTTCTTTTTAAGTGCACGTACGTGTTGGATAAAAGTAAGTTTCCGGTCAAATATGACACCTAGGAATTTAAATTCAGGGACCACTTGGATTGGTGTATTGTTCATGTGAAGGCTTGGTTCATGATGCATACCCCGAAGTTTGCAAAAGTGCATGCACTTAGTTTTGGCCTTAGAAAATTTGAAGCCATTTTTATCGGCCCAGGTTTGGAGTTTATTTAGACATTGTTGGAGCTGTCGCTCTATTATATTCATGTTGCGAGATCTGAAACATATGACAAAATCATCCACATAGAGTGAACATTCTACTCCAGGGTTAATTGCTTTCACAATGTTGTTTATCTTTACGCTGAAGAGTGTGACTGACAAGATACAGCCCTGTGGTACACACATTTCCTGTTCGCGACGTCCTGATAATCTGTCACCAACACGAACGCGGAAGTAGCGTTCATTCAAGAATGCAGCTATAAAAAGTGGGAGGCGGCCTCTGAGACCAAAGTCATGAAGATCTTTCAGAATTCCATACTTCCAGGTAGTGTCGTAGGCACTTTCCAGATAACAAAATACTGACACAACATGTTGTTTATTTATAAAAGCTTCTCTCAGAAATGTTTCTATGCGCACAAGATGATCATTTGTACCACGTTGGCGGCGAAATCCGCTTTGGACATCAACAATTAGGTTGTTGGATTCCAAGAACCACACCAGGTTTTGGAATAGGAATCACTAGCGCCTCTAGCCATGAGGTGGGAAACTCACCAGATTGCCAAATGTCATTAAAAATATCAAGTAAAATAGAGAGTGTGGTATCAGGTAAGTGCTTTAAAAATTGATAGTGAACTTTGTCTGGTCCTGGGGAGGTGTCTTGTGAAGGGCAGTTTTAAGTTCTTGTAAAGAGAACAACTTGTTATAGGATTCCTGGTTCTTGGAAGAAAAATTAAGCTTCTTCTTTTCCTCGTTAGTTTTGTTCTTCTGAAAATTTGTAGAACTATTTTGCAATGAAGACTTTTTCGCAAATGCGTCTGCAATTAGCAGCATCAGCAATTTTCTCCGGAGTATCTATTTTGGTATCATCAACATACAGGTGATTGATAGGGGGTTTGGATTTTCCCTTTATTTTTCGGATCATGTCTCAGGTTTTTTTGACAGAAGCTCTACTATTTAGTCTTGAAACATATTGTCTCCAATACTTTCGTTTATACTGTCGAGCCTTGGCCCTGAATATACGAAAGTTGTTAAGATTGTCCTGAGTGGGTCTCAGATTGAATTTCCTGAGGGCTTCTTTTCTGTTTTGTGTTACTCTTTTGCATTCCTCGTTGTACCAAGGCTTGTCAGGGTGTTTAGGATTTGGGGAGGTATGGACTGTTTTGCTGCATCTATTAGCAGCGAAGTAAAAAGATGAGATGCATCATCACAATCATCAAACTTTTCACAAGTGATTGTCTGTTCACAAATAAGTTTAAACTTTTTCCAATCAGCTTTGGAAAGTTTCCATTTTCTAGGGCGTTCGTAGCTTGATGGACTTGTGGAAGAGATAAAAATAGGAAAGTGATCACTTCCACATGTGTCATCGCATACTTTCCAGTCAAAGTCTGGAAGTAGGGTTGGACTACATATAGAAAGATCAAGAGATGAATATGATCCTGTTGCAGGATGCAGATAAGTCTTTGAATTTACATGATTCATAATATACAAATCATTAGACGTAATAATATGCTCAAGTTAGGTTCCTCTGTGGTTAGTATCATCACATCCCCAGATGATGTTATGACCGTTAAACTCACCCGCTAATATGTATGGGGCGGGAAGTTGTGTTATAAGATTGTTCAGTTTGTTTATATCAATAGGCTCTCTGTGTGGTAGATAGATAGAACATAGTGTAATACTATTGTGCATTGATACTCTTACAGCAACAGCTTGTAAAGTTGTGTTTAAAGTTATTTGTGAGTGTGGAACACAATTGTTTATAATAATAGAAACTCCACCTTGGGCTTTGTTGCCCTCGGTATACACTTTTTTATATATTGAATGGTATTTAAAAGATACACTATCATTCTCTTTCAAGAATGTTTCTTGAAGACCCAAAGCAACAGGTGAATGTTCACTTATTAAAAGAGATAGTTCATCTATATTGGCCTTCATGCCTCTACAATTCCATTGTATGATATTATTTGACGCCATGATAGATTAAAAATAAGTTAAAAATAAAGTAAAAGAAAGACTAAGTTTCTTCATCAGTGGGCATGTTCTCACCCCCTGAGACAGGGATTCCATCGCTGTCATCCTCCATGTCACTTAGACATTCCAACTTGTTGTTGAGGGGGGTTTCGTGATTGTTAGTTGTTCGTGGTTTTTGTTTGGGTGATGGAGATGTAGACTTATGATTTGCAAGTTTTTCTTTAGGGGGTTGGGAGGCAGGTTTGTTGTTCTTTTTGGTTACTGGTGTATATTTTACCTTGGGTTTCAAAGTAGGAGGGGCTGGTGATGTGGTTTTGGATGGAATTGATTTTGGTTTTTCGGGCACAACAGGTTTTTTTGGCTGATTGGATGTTTTTGGTGCAGGGGGAGGAACCTTTGGGGCAGGCTGTCTCTGTGTCTGTACAGATGATGGGACCAGACCTTTAAGGTCCTCTGCAATCTGAGGGTATTTTTCAGTTAGGAGTTTAATAAGTTCATTGCAAGAGTGACAAGGAGGGCTGTTCGCCAAAGGGGCAGCTTTGTTGGCATAGCTAGCACTACTGCCAGCCTGTGCCTGGTCCCTCTGGCGGTTCTGCACCACCCTCCTTGCCTCTACAAATGAAATATTTTGGCTATATTTAACTTGCAGGATTTCCTTCTCACCTTTCCACGATGAGCAATTCTTAGAAAAAGAAGGATGTGATTTTTTGCAGTTAGTACAGTGTGGTTTCTCTTGGCAGTTCTTCGATTCATGGTCCGGCCCCTCTTGAATGCACAGACCGCACAAACCGGAGCTCTTGTGCACTTTGTCTCGTGATGGCCAAACCTCTGACATCTGAAACAACGCAGAGGATTTGGCACATACACGGAGACTGGAACATTTTCATAGCCAATTTTTAAACTGGATGGAAGTACAGATGTTGAGAATGTCAGTATGTAAGTGTTTGTTTGGATAATTTTACCGTCTCTTTTAATTGAGATGCGTTTGACTTCAGAGACAGCCTGCCCCTGGAGATTAGTTGTAAATCTCTACAACGAATAACCCCTTTTGAGGAGTTCAGTGATGGGTGGGGTTTAACAACAACCCCCAACCCAAAAAAGTGTTTCTGGCTCATAAGATTTTTGTTTGCTGCATGGTAGAACATTCCACCAGCAACGTGTCATCTTTTATTTTTTTTACTGATTTTTGGTGTTCCAATAATTGATTGTATTGTTTTTTGTAGAACAAAGGGTGATAGTTTAGTAACAGGTTTTTCTGGATCTGTAGATTTTATGACAATAAAACGAGAGAAATTTTGGGGGGTCATGTTGGATAAGTCTGTCTCAGAGTCTGACTCTGAGAGTGTTCGCTTGGCTTTTTTGGGGTTGCCATGCTGATTGAATTACTTCATCATTGATGCTCCCCACCCGCCACGGAGTCCAACAAGGGGTCATGACCAGGGGATATCCAACACTGGCCATGACAGGGATACATCAATGATATACTCGTGATAAATGAGTTCCCTCAGAACATTTTACAAGCTTTAAACATACTTTGGGAGATTTCGAATGTCAGTTAAAGGCCAAACAAGTACCCGATTGGCCCATAGGCCACCGACTTCCAAGATAAAAATAAGTAAAAGGTAAATCGTGAAAGTCGTCAACGAGATAATGTATGTATTTATGAAATAAACAAATATAGATAGACATGGGGGCACAATATATCGTGGGGCTTGGCATGACTAGCCGATTGATCTGGACGGGCCTTCCAGACCTCTCGTTTAGCCCAACTTAAGGCCAAAGCAGTGTATTGCTAGACCCAAGTATATATTGCCGACTCAGAACCCGCTCAACTACCAGGATCCTCTCATCAGGCGACACGGGTAGCAGCCCACGGCAAACGGGCAGGCACAGTGGGGGTCGTACCCCTCTGTAGTGCGACAGCTGGGGGAATTCTACCCCCCCCCTCCAGCTGGGGAGGAGCCAACTACCAACATAATTAACAAGTTAATTATCTATATCTGATTATTTCATCATCGTCTACATTATATTCTCTATAAACTCAAAGGAATCAATATGGCTGACTATAACGAACAAGGGAGGTAAATATTGTAAATGTGGGAACTATCTATTGCTACTGCGATGAACGAATATCCGCGGAATTCGATTTTCGCGAGATAGTTACATATCACGTTGGAGCTTTCTCAAAATCATGTTTTATACTTGTGCATACTGTCATTCAACATAAAGCCATAACGCATGAAACGTTCGTGCAAAAATTATTCTTTTGGTTGAGATAACATTGGATTAAAGCAAATGACAGTTATAGTTCACAGAAGGAAATGTTCTGAACTGTTTTTGTTGTTATAAATATAACGTCTGTGTTCATTAAACACATCTTGAATGACTTAATGTTGACGTGAACGATTATCAAAACATATTTAATTATGTTGCATACAATGTAATTAACTATATATAAAATAAGGGAAAGAATGTGTACGTACCAGTAAAATGAGGAAACGTATCCGGGACAAGTTTACTACAAATGGAATGATGGGCAACCGGTTGTAGACCTAAGGAGTTGCCGGCATAAGTTCGAGGTGCCGGATACAAGCGTTTTTACACGTGGGTTTTGACTGTGGTATTACTGGTGGAAAGGAATTGCATACGGTGAAGATGCATAGCTTTGATATTTTGAAACAACCATTGCCCCGGACCTGACTTGCAGGCTCTGCTGGCTGAACTGTATAACAATGTTCTTATTCGCACCTTTTAGAAAAAGTTATAGTCAATGTAAAGTGTGTTCTTGCACATATAGGTTCTCTAAATGCAATGTCTATGTACGCAATTACCGTTTTACGGAAATAAGTTATTTACGGCAGCATTTAATAGTTACATGATTACACTTCTAAGTTAATGGATTCAGTTACACAACTTCTCTCAACCCATAAAGGAAATGTCAGTTTCGTTGTAATGACAAATTATGTCATGCAATAAATCTTAACAAAAGTTAGGCTAGTTAGATTATCTTAGTGGAAATATGATGAAACAAAGATTTAAAAACAAGACAAGACCAGGTGTGTGTTGTTGTCGGTGTTGCTTGAGATATCATTTGCAACTTATCTGTCATAACTTCGCTTTTGTCTCCAGTATCTAAGTACATAGGAGGAGAAATTGCCCTTAAAGACAGTGTTTTGTGCATATAACTGCATGTAGTTGTTTTTAAAAAATCGTCTCTTCCAAATGTTGAATTATGGAACCAAGCGCATACATAATAATATCGTCGGGTGTTCATATTCGCTAATTACTCTATGCACCTTCGTTTTCATAATACATAATGCGTTGGTAATAAAATACGCATTATGTATGTACTTATCGTATGAGATGGTACGAAGGGCTGTTTAACTAATCTGGGTACTGGCTATGTCGTGTTGAACAGATCTTTAAACTTTGGTATATTTATATCATTGGTACATTATTGTATTCATCTAAAACAGTTTTTCGGCGCAGCCGTTACCTAACATGGTTTTGCTTATTACATATTCAGTGTTCTGTAAACCAATCAAATCTTACGTTAACCACCAAGGCAATTTCGCGCATTTTCTCTTCAATTTAAAAAATAGCTGTAACATTGTAGCAGATTGGTTAACATTTTCCAGTGGCTGATCTAACGGGGGGCAAGGAGGGATTGTTAGCCTTGTTTTTCATTTCCACGGGGAATTCTCTGGTGTTGGATTTGACCTACTTAGTATTGACTTTTCACACATTTGTGATGGGGAAATAGCCGACTTGTCTAGACAATTACACGACAGGCACGTGTGATCTACATCCTTTGTTTAGTGGATCTTTACACATTTTTAAGATAATTAAACCCAGTTTGTTTTTCACAGAATTCTTTTGAAATATAGTTTACAAGGAAGTGTATTAGTACAATTAAACTAAATGAAAATATCCAAAATGAAGTGGTCATTTTCTGAAAATGACCGACATTTTTAGAAATAGTAATGATGCAATCGTGCTCTGAAAATTTTCTGAAAATGGATTGTTTGATCGCCGTTTATGGATTAACTTTTATTATTAACCATATATTTTTGGTGGAATTATAATCTAACAAGATTGCTCTTTGCATTAGGGTAAGTAAAAAATTACGGTACTTATTATAAAAATCCGAAAATTTATTGGAAACCTGCCACGAGTATGTGTTGAATTTACACTTCCGCGTGTGCAGCATAAAATCGCTACCTGTGATGTTTTAAATGCAGTTGATGCAAAAACTTTATGTAGTAACCCATGTTGGTCAGAAAGTCAGATGCGTTAAAAGGGGTCTGCATGGAGATACGGTAGAGGCGTTAAAAAGGGGTCTGCATGGAGATACGGTAGAGGCGTCAATCGGCGTATCTATGGAGTAAAGGGTTAATCGCGAACATTTATATTATTTTAATCAGATAAATCGCTATGTTACAAGTTTATTAACATGGATGTGTGAGTTAACGACTGACGCAATAAGTAATGTTGAACCATATTGTAACAGACTATATACTGTGTCTATGATTGTTGTATATGCTTTTATTTATCGTCGCCACCGGTTTCCCACATGGGCGACGCCTCCGGAAGAATGTTAGTATAATTAGATTTTGGAGGATAGTGCATGATACAGAAGATGCCCCAGTTCCAGAAGCACCCCTGGTTCTTTTACGTGCTCGATGTAAAGCATCATACACGGGACCTCGGTTTTTAAAGTCTCGTCCGAAAGACTGTTAGTACGGTCAGTGATGGAGCGGGGAATCGAACCAGCGATCCCTGGATTACAAGTCCAGCGTTTTACCACTGGACCACTGATCCGCTACATATGTGTCTATGATCACACTACGGAGTTATTTATAATGCCGTCTCATTCGGAACACCTCGGCATTATTGGCTCCGCCAAGAAGTTACGATTGATTACAGTACTCAGAGTATTTGTAGTATATCGTAATTGAATGACAGTTAGGCATTTTTTTATGTTGTACAACAAAATATAACATAGAGAGTGCAACCAATTTGCAAACTTCAAGTTGCGCCGACCATCTTTTTTAAAGATAGTTCTTGTTTCAATTAGAGTTGAAGAATTGTTGCTCTATATGGTTGCCTCAGATCAATAGACCTTTGTGTTTCTTCAGTTTAAAGCGTAATAAACTGAAAGCGTTACGAAGATGACAGCGGATCTAGTGTATTTACATGTAAAGAAATCAACAGACATACCTATTATGCGTTTTATTATAGTAATTGAAATATGTGCAGAAAATTAACGCAAATATTCATACCCCTGCAGAATAAGACAGCACTATTGTCTAAGTTAATTTATTACCTATGCAGCCCCGCAGAAGTTACTGTGCGGGTGTGAAAACTCACCTGTCGAGGATAGAAAATGTCTTTTTGTGACGTGATATATTTGGCCAAATTGGTGAAAATCATTTTTGATGTTGCTGTCGTAAGATAAGACAATTTCTGTTTGCTGGGTCATGTGTAGTAGTATTGTTTTTATATATATTTTGATTTAAATAAGAGAATTTTGAGCAAATTAATGGAAAATGATATTCGTTTTCTATCATTCAAGTTCTGTAGTACAGTTTACAAATTCTGTCGTTTCTATGTAGATTTCTATATACTTATATGTGACTTGCCAGTTTAGGGGAGAGTCGACGTGTTTATAACGCGTACAGTAATAAATATGAGTGCGTATGGTCGTATAACAATTTTTCAATTTTCAATTCTTTATTAACATACTCGGCACGTACGTGACTTTGGTTATGTAACACAAAACAGCACAAAGACAGTCAATGCATACATACAATCATACACAAAACAATATGCATCGTTTTGATGTTAATACCTTGCTTAAACACTTGTGTCACATAATAGACCTTCATTTCTCTGTCAAATAATGAATTCAATTTCAGGCGAGGTTTAAAACACGGCCAAGTCGTAAATTGCGGCCAAAAAGGAAAGGAAAACGCGGCCACCCACCTTAACTTCTTCATTCTTTAAGATATCTTAAAAAAATATTTTGCTTATTAGAGGGCATTCTCGTAGCTTTCCTAAACAAGTTTTAAATAGAAATTATTTGAATTAGAAGTTTATAAAATTATGGTATAAAAGTCTGACCGTTTTTTGAAAAAAATACGGCCAAAATTGAAAACACGGCCACCCCTCTTAACTTCTTTATTTTTTAAGATATCTTAAACATTCTGTTTGCATATTAGAGGGCACCATCGTAGCTTTCTTAAACAAGTTTTAAATTGAAATTATTTGAATTAGAAGATTATAAAAATTTGTCTAAAATATGACCGTTTTATTATTAAAATTGCGGCCAAAATGGAAAACACGGCCACCCCCTTAACTTCTTTATTTTGTAAGAAATCAAAAAAAAAATTTACTATCTTAGTGGACAACCTCCTAGCTATAGTAAGAACATTTTATATTGAAAGCGTATCAATTAAAGTTTTTTTCAATATTTGTCCAAAAGTTAGCAACAGAACAGAAAATACGGCACTATCCATTAAGTTCATTTTAATCAAATATATGAAAATATATATATTATTGTTATTACTCGATTTATAAAATTATCATAATTTACACTACGACTTTGCATGAAACAGAACAGGACAAAAATAAATAGCAATATACGCAACTGATCAATTTATACAACACCTATTAATATAATAGGTGTTGATTAAATCAAATGTGCATATCTACCGACTAATTTAATTATCGCACTATTCGAAGTGCGTTAACATTAATTAATTGAATTGTCACACCTAGGCTAATATTTTTTATTTTACAAGTTCATTTTACTAAGCTTAGTTCATGTATACATGAAAGCATGAGTATGAAAATATTACAGTAGTAATGAATACAACAAGGCATATTATATAATAACAGTGAGATTACAAGAGCAACAGAGAAAATAGTCAATATAAATAGACACAACTTTATGATGTTACAGAGTTACAGAATATAAGCAAAGCATGTTTATTAAACTTTGGAGAAAAGTAGAAACCAATTGATATAAGTTATATTTTATAATTTTATATCAGTTTTCTTGCCAAAAAAGTATGTCAAACACTTCAATTTCACACACTTGAAATTCAGAGATATAGGCAGTCATTACGTAGTTGTTATATCAAATGATAAGTCTGATATTAATGAGAACATCGTGTTTCCAAATTCTATATAATTTGTTCCCCCCTTTATTACTCTAATCAAAATTGGTGATAAAAGAGAATATATATATATTAATAATTATAATTAAATCGCGATTTCGAGTATAAATTCGAGTGTGTATAGTCAATACGCATCGTTTTGATGTTAATACCTTGCTTAAACACTTGTGTCACATAATAGACCTTCATTTCTCTGTCAAGCAAGAACAAATTATCATACTGCCAAAGAAAGTGTTAGGAAAACCTCAAACTCAGATAACAAATTAAGACTACAAAATGCTAGCAAAAACTATAAAAGAACTATGAACTTTTACATAAAAAGCATAAACAAGCTAACCAGTCTAAACTTAGACAGTTAAATGATTCAAACCCAAAAAATATTGGAAATTTTTGAATAGCCTTAAGTCAAAGAAAAAAGAAACCTCTTCACCATCCATACAAGAATTTTATCAACATTTTAAACAGATTAACGAAAACAATATTGATGACCAGACATTCGATAACGAAATCCATCTAGCGCAAGAGTCAAACGCTTGCCTCAATGCTCCTATTACCGAGGCGGAGATTATCAAATGTATATCTACCCTTCAAAACTCAAAAGCATCGAGCCCCTTTGACAATATTATCAACGAATACATTAAGTCCACAAAGGATATAGCTCTCCAATTTTACCTCCATCTTTTTAACGGCATTTTAGACACTGGTTTTATACCAAAATCCTGGCTGGAAGGAATAATATTCCCTATATACAAAAACAAAGGTGATCCTAAGGACCCAAACAACTATATATAGACCAATCACAATTCTAAGTTGTTTAGGAAAACTCTTTACTTCTATCCTTAATCAAAGGTTAACGAAATTTCTGGAAGAATATAATATCCTTGATGAAAACCAAGCTGGTTTCAGGAAGGATTATTCATGTTCTGATCACATATTTACTTTACACTCACTTATTGAAATTGCTAAAAAAAGAAAGCAAAAACTTTTTTGTGCCTTCATTGATTTCTCACAGGCTTTTGACAAGGTTTGGCGAGCAGGTTTATGGTATAAACTTTAGCAGAATTCCATAGACGGAAAATTGTTCACGGTCATAAACAACATGTACAAAAATATCAAGTCGAGTGTTTCATGCAATGGGTCATTATCCGAATCTTTCATGTCCGAAATTGGAGTCAGGCAAGGTGAAAATCTCTCACCTGTCCTATTTTCCCTGTTTTTAAACGACCTTCAGTCATATATGCAATTAAACGGTTCAGTCGGCATTGAGCTTAAAGACACATTAGATCTTACACTTTGGCTTAAACTATTGACCTTACGCAGACGACACCATTATATTCTCCGACTCACAGGCCGATTTCCAACGAAGCTTAGATAAAACTGGCATCTAAATGTAAATCGGACTAAGACAAAAATTATTATCTTTGGTGCAAGGCAAGTGCGAAATTATGATTTCAAGCTTGGTGACGATCGAATTGAAATTACTGATCATTACCAATATCTTGGTGTAACATTCTCCAGTAACGGTTCGTTTTTAAAAGCCAGAAAACATGTAGTCGAACAAGCTACTAAAGCAATGTTTATCCTTTTCACGCGATCTAGTAATGCAAATCTGCCAATTGATCTTATTCTCAAATTGTTCGATCATACAGTTCTCCCGATATTATGTTATGGTAGTGAAATCTTCGGTTTTGAAAACTTGGATCTTTTAGAAAAAGTGCATAACGATGTTCTAAGAAAAATTACCAGAGCCAGACGCTCAACCCCAATTGCATTTTTGTATGGTGAGCTTGGAAGATATCCTATTTCTCTAATAGTTAAAAGTCGTATGATCTCCTATTGGAATCGCCTCCTTACCGGTAAAGAAAACAAAATAGCACTCCATCTTTATATATATATGTTAAATCAACCAAATACAACCTATAAATTGATGATTAGCATAAAAGATATCCTCACATCGGTTGGGCGCCCAGACCTGTGGGAAAATCAACTTCAAATAACCCAGAAAAATATCCATAAAGAAATAAAACGTACTCTAGTCGATCAATTTAAACAGGAATGGCACGATAAGCTTCAGCAGTCAAATAAAGGCCTCATTTATTCTAGCTTCAAAGACACTCACCAGCTCGAAACTTATTTTCTTAATCTTGAAGAACGCGACTATCTTAATTTATTCAAATTCAGAACCGCGAACCACTTATTACCCATTGAAACCGGTCGATATGATGGCACCCCTGTTCATGACAGGACGTGTAGCCTATGTAATAGTGGCCAAGTCGGTTCAGAGAAACATTATTTATTTGAGTGCGAATATTTCCATCTTGAGAGAGAATCATTCCTTGGCCAAACGTTAACACACATACGTTTTCATAATATATCGCTCGAATCACTGCTCTCATCGAAAAGCGATGCAATCTTGAGAAACGTCAGTAAGTTTGCCGCATTTATTATGCAAAAGTTCAGCCGTCTATAATACCAATGCCTCCATCTCCTGTGACCCATATATGCGGCGGTCAAATAGGCCGTGCACGTGCGGATATCAATGCCCTCTAATTTAGTTTTCAATATGTGTATAGATACTTTATTATAAAAACATCTGCGTATTTATTTGACTTATAACTATTACTTACCTTACTCACTAATATCCGAAGGCGTGTAACGCTTCTGCTTCCCCATTCACAAAAATGTACTCGTGCATAAAAATAATCCTTTCATTGACTATGTTCTACATAACGTCTTTCGCTGGGATATAAACCGTTACAATCCAGGTGTGTAGCTGTGCGGTAAGCTAGCATGCTTGAGCCACACATTTGTTCACCTTTATTATTAATGTTATTAATATTTGACCATGTTGTAAAATGCTCATATCTATTGTTATCTCTTTTTTGCGTGTGTGTAAATTCTATTCTTTATACTTTATACTGTCCCCCCTCTCATCAATCCATCCCTTAATTGTATAAATAATAATATAGCAAACTTACCCTAACAAAATATTTAATGTTAACTTGACCAGAACTAACCAAATTATAATTATACAATAACAACGATAAATGTCATAACCACATGTTGTAACATGTGTACCTGGGTGTAATAAAGATATGTTCTGTTCTGTTCTGTTCTGTCAAATTATTGTAGGCAAATTGCATATTTGTAAAACTATTATCATCTTATCTAATCACCCGCTACTCTCACCTTGTTAATCACCTCGTTAAGCGAGCACGCGTCATTACGTAACACAGTAAACAAACATAACAATACATTGTCTTTATTTAAGCACTGACTCAAAGATTGAATTGATAAACCTTTCAAAATTCATTTATCATGCAAATTATATTAGAACTCCATAACTGCCCTATCCTCATGTCAATATAATGACAAATTAAAGGAATGCAATTTTCGAATTATCACATTTTATCTGTTATGTTTGAAATATAAATATATTATTAAACATAAAAAAATAATGCCAAACAATACACTTATCTGAAACACACGGGTTGAAAAGTCTTCGATATAGGGGTTGAAAAGTCTTAGAAATAGGGGTTGAAAAGTCTTCAAAGTAGGGGTTGAAAAAGATAAATGTAGGGGTTGAAAATATTCAAACTAGGGGTTGAAAAGTCTCAACAGGTAGGGGTTGAAAAGTCTTGAAATCCGGGGTTGAAAAGTCCTGGGGTTGAAAAGTCTTCATTTGAAACGTGGGGTTGAAAAGTATGTAAGCCATGTAAAGTATTTAACTGTCCACTACGACATTTTACTGCAATACTCTTGTTGTTCTTATAAGCTAGTTTTCCGATTTATAAATTCATCTTTAAACAATCTGCGACAATTAACCTGAATACCAGTATTAATTTTCACATACTTTCGAGATAACAAACTTATTTACAAAAAAAATATTTTTACAACACATTTTCTGTTTCTACTGAAATTTTAGTTGTTAGAAGATTTATTTGAAACTTCACGTTTAAGTCATTGTTGTTCTATACACCCCCAAGAAGTCAAACTACTGCCCGAGGCAATTTCAACATGCTGTCGAAACACAGTGGGGTGGCTATGTTAGTCGCTAATGATAATCATCAAGAGACGATAAATCCGAGTATATTCGGTTATAGCATGGAGCAAATATCGATTATTGATAATTGAATAGTTTGACAGGTGTCATTTTCGTGGGGAAGAGAGACAATCCAAGTTAGAGGAAATGGCTTAAACAAAGCCGATAATCAAGGGAGATCATTCTTGATATTTATACCAGAAAGCTGCACATGCTATACATGTACAATCATCGTTCCTTATATATTTGATCTGTAAAGGTGTGATCTTGAAGATTGTAAAACTTGATTACAATCAAAACAATTTTGGCTATGATTCTGTTTAACATTATACTAGAATGAAAATATTTAAAGTGATGCTATTTATATGTAACACGCTTAATTCGATCCATGTATCTATATATATTGTAATAGAGATGTTGCAACTATTCAGACAAATATATATTTATTCTGGGTTGAGTACGGAATGACCCCTACAGACACTCTGAAGAAGATGAAATATGTTGAGCAGCACAGTGATGTGTCACAAGCATTCGTATTCATGTGGCACAAGAGTTTGACATTCTCGGATTTCAGAGAGTGGATGCCCCCCCCCCATATTACCCCGACCTCCAACTCCTGGATTTTGCTTACGTTCCGCCTCTGAAGTCCCATCTGCGAGGTAGAAAGTTTGAAAATCGCGATGAGATCAAGTATGCAATTCAAGTGTTAACAGAAATCTAAATAAGGACTGGTTAAAACCTGTGTTTACGAGCTGGTTGGATGCAGTGCCATACAAATGCGTACAGTATGGTGGTGAATATCTCGAGAAAGAGACATCAACATCACAAAACGACGTTGGCCTTACGCCGCGGTGTGTGGTTAAACAGTCACATGGTTAGCTCATTCGGATGAGAACCGTGCTAGCCTTGAGGGTGTTGACACACTGTATGATTTATTGTGTATTATCCTAATGTAGGGGAGATAACTGCTATGGTCTTGTGTATGTCTTTTTTTAAGAGTTATATGTGTTACTTTGGTTTAGAGGTGTTAGTTCTGGAATAAAATAGCATGGAACCTTCAATGGTGTTTGTTTTCGACGTACTTACAATCTAACTATATCAGCTACGAACTGGGACATCATTACGCATGTCTTATTTCGTATTCTGATGTATATAATTTATTTATTGAGAGCAAGGTCAGTATATGACTGCTTATGTCTTCGTCCTTGATTATATACAGTAGCGTAATGGCCCGATCACACTGACCCGAATGCCATTCCGTTTGTTTTCCGAATAGGAATTTGGGTGTTCGGGGAGCGAACGGATCATATTCGGGAAGCATTCGGTGTGTTCTAGGAGCATACTGGCTGTTCGGCTCCGTACGGATGCATACGGAACGGCATTCGGTAGCTCCAAAAATTTGTTGTGCATGTTCAAAATAATTTTCATCGACCATCCGAATGTGGCGTCCATGTGTATTCGGGAAGTATTCGGGAAGCATTCTAGGAGCATACGGCATGTACGGAAAACGTTCGGGAAGCATGCGTCTAGTTCTTGGTGCATTGGGAATGAAAATTTGGAGGTGCTGGGTTCCGTATGCTTTCCGACGGGCGGTTCTTAAAGCATTCGGCCGGACGTCAGGGTAAGCCGAAAACGTTCGGAAAGCGTGTGGAAAGCATGCGGAAAGAGTTCGGTCCATTCGTGGTCGATTCGCCGTGTTCTGAAAGCATTCGGAAAGCATACGGAAAGCGTTCGGAAAGGAGACCTTTCGAAGTCAACATGCGGGAAGTATTCGGTCTATTCTGAAAGCATTCTGAAACCATACTGAAAACATTCGGAAAGCAAACGGAAGCATTCGGTGATACATTGGGGAAAACACATTCGGAGGGACATTCGGCCAGTTTAAAAAATCACACCACTTTCGTATACGGAAAACAAACGTAAGCTCATTCGGGCCAGTCTGATCGCCCCTTAAGGTGGGGCAAAGAACCCATATTAAGCAATATTTACGATACAATAATAACCATGAGTTCGATTAAGACATAACTGGCTATGCGTGCAAGTTTGCACGAGGCCTATACATTTATAACATATTTAACGCGAGATACAAAACGAGATAAAACTCAATAAATTGAGCATATCTTTAACTGAGTTTTGCCTTTTTGCCCCATGTATTGGACAAAGCGCATTTTTGAAAAGGTGCAATATTCTCGAAACATTATATATCTATAAATAACTTCTTCTAAAATGTAGTACAATTTCGCGATCCTGTAAGCACTGCCTGAATACCGTCAAACAAACGCACGAATGGCAAAAATCGAGAATACAAGGTGTACGAGGCAATACTTAAATATCAACTTATCAGCGTTAACACAAAATAGTGTAAAATGACTAAAATGAGAATAAAAAAATTATCTTTGAAGATATTAAAATTGGTCGCGGAATTCACATCTGCGTAAGACGTCACAAAAAGAATATCGCGCGGCACAGCAAATCTAACGATGTCAGAATTTTTACGCGTAGGCCTTTTACCTCGAATGGGCATTTTGCCCACCTTACTCAACACATGTTATTATACTGTATACGTAATAGTTTTTAAAGTGCTTTGAATGATTAGTTACTGGCTTCTTAGTCCATTGTTTTTGTGTTTATAGCTGCATGATAAGCTCGTCTTATTGCCATGAATTACATCGACGACCATACACGTCTGTAAAATCACGTATGTTTCAAGAAAAGCACAAGCAATCTGAAAAGTGTATGGAGTAGAATTAAGTGACAAATGCATTTGTTAAGAAGCGAGTATATGTACGAAAATGTATGAAGGAGGATATATGAAGAGATATGTCTTATAAACAATTGAAGTGTTATACAAAAGTATCACCTATAATAACGTCGTAGTTTAGTTCCTTTCCAATAGTTGTGCTTTAATATTTGATCTCTCTTTGAGACTAGCACTAATGCGACCGGTATTTTCCGTACGGATGGCTAAACGTGTTCGGAACTGTTTCGAACAGGTTTCTCGTGCCATTTTTCGCCAAAAGAACCTTTGTTCAACTAGACGATTCTTGTTGCTTGCTTCCGC
Source organism: Mactromeris polynyma (assembly GCA_032209605.1). Lineage (NCBI taxonomy): Eukaryota > Metazoa > Mollusca > Bivalvia > Venerida > Mactridae > Mactromeris > Mactromeris polynyma. The sequence goes on along the minus strand of JASFXZ010000019.1, from coordinate 8,766,742 downwards.
ATTGAGTCTTACAATGACGTATCGGGATTCCGTTTACTAAAAAGATCCTCATCATAGTAGGTTTAGGCATTATCTTTGATGTTGCGTGTGCCTTGTACTATAATATTTAAATTATCTCTGCCATACTTTCCACAGAGACTACACACATTCATTTTGGCAGCCATATCGGAACTACTTTCCCGCCACGTTTCTTCCGAAGTATATGTATATTAATAATAGCCGAAATGATCCAATTGTAATATCTTCAGTTTGATTAGCAGAAGCGTTGTTCGACTTCACTTGGACCACGTTATCAGCTTAAATGACAGCAATAGCTTCGTAATAGTAAATTGAATTAGATGCAATGTCCCGACATTTTTCTGACCAAAACATGTATATATAGCAAGTGAACTTTGACTGATCCAGACGGAGTTTTCGTGTGACACGTTCAGACAGACGGACAAACAGTTCATAACTTGGTTCCAGTGTGGCGATATTGCAATTCTACATTTTATAAAGCAGGCGAGAAATGTACATTGAAAGTGGCATATGTATCGTTTTTTTACCGCATAATAAGCCGTGTATAACATATTTCTTACGCCGTACGGACAGACGGACGGTTAAAGGTTTCGGCATTTCTTAGTATGAAGTAATATATATAATCAGTACCTTAAGTACTTAGTTTCATATCATTACTATCCGTTGAGTAGCATGCATTTAAAGGGACCTCGCTAAGTAGCTGTGATGAACACTTTCTTTGTTAATTTGAATTGGTAATTGGTGTATTTTGTATTAAGCCTATCGCTCTGCATTTACATAATTATTGCCTTTATAAATGTATAAATGATACAGATGCAAAGTCCTATGTTTCATGTATTTTTCTCCGTTTGAATGTAATGAATTAGGAGATAATTGATTTCCCTTAGAATATCTCCGATAGGTGTCGCTAGCAGGTGCTTGTGGCACGAGAATTTCGTGTAAGCGTTTAGGTTTGAAAGTCATTCAGCTTTGGGCAGCCGACATATTAATACCAGTTTTTTCTTTAAAGTTAATTATGAAATTTTGAAAACGTTACTCGGTCACTCACAATGTAGTCGGTTGCCCAAGTGCTACCCATAAATCACAAATTAAACAGTAATTTGAAATGTGTGTTGTTTTATGTCTTGTTTATCGGAGGTGGTCGAGTTGAAAGGGAAACTCTATATAACAAAAATATAACAGTGATGGGTGTTGGATATTTTAAAATATGGGCGTAGTATGTGTAGAATCCGCGTAATATACGGCTGAAACCACCCCTAATATTCTCGTTAACATCAAGGGTAGGTATCATGGGTGAAATATTTAATGATGTTACAACACAACGTGCCAAATATTATATGTCTGGCGTAATTGTACACACAGTATAACGGAGACCTTTTCATCCTTTCAGTTTAAAGAATTAATCCCTCGGTCGTGTTTACAAACGGAAATGCACGAGAAGCTCGGTGTGTAGACAGTATGTGTAATAATTATCTTTGTCGAATACTAGCGAAAAAACTCGGAACACTTCGTAACGTTAGATTCTAGGGTCATCATAATATGTGACCTTAAAATCACGGATTTTTGTAGCTGACTGTTATGTGTTGTGAAAACATGTGCACTATTTCATGGCGGATGGAAATTTGGATGTGTTTTACGATGTTTACGACTGGATTTAATAAATGGACGAAATTGGACATGCTTGGTAAGGAATTATGTTTTATTTAGGATATATGTGTTTTATGTGCTCATTCGCTGTGTTATATTCTGGACGTTAATGGTCCCAGATAGGATAGTGTCTATTTTCTGGGACCGAGTCAAGAAATTTAGTGGTCTGCATATTATGCTGATTAGGTATAATTATGTTCTTGTGCAAATTCGTCAGGAAAGATATTGCCTTATGTTGTAACACTTTAGACATAGAATATGAATATCATTTTATTTGTATTTGGTGCTGTTGTAGTGGTGTGGGGTGAGACAGCCCACCCAGTTAGCTCAGTTGGTAGAGCGCCGTACTAGTGTTACGGGGGTCATGGATCCGAGCCCCACATTGGGCGCACTTTTACCCCTTGATTTACTTCACTGTTATGGTAAAACTCAGGAAAAACTAGCATGCCCCTCAGTGGCATTGAACAGCACAATTTAATCTAGCAGAAAAATGAACATTCAATTTTTTTTGATTGGCGTTATTAATGTTGAATCTTGCAAATCATTAAGAGCTGGGTAAAGACTCACCCTGGCTTCTAGGATGCTTGTTGCACTTTTCTATGTACAGATTAAACACGACTCTTCATGGCTGTCTTCTGCTATGCACCCATCCTTGCAGCCTCATTCCGAACCAACGAACAACACAAGGGCGCACCGAATACAGCTTCCGTCAGGCTAACAACCGGTCATCCCGTAACGGACTGAGTTCCGGTCCGCCGGCACAACACTCCTCCCCATTCTAAACAAAGGGTCCGCCAACAGTCCAATTTAGCCTGACCATTTCCTGGGTATAAACCAGTACTAGTATTGCGACAAAGCTGAGCTCAGTGGCAGTTGAAGCCGCAATACCCCGCTACCGGCAGTCATTGATATCAATGACCCGCCTGAGTTGGCCCCCTGGCCTACTCTGAATCCTGGCTGCCCATTGAGATTGGCGGTTGCTTCTCAAGGCACAGCCTCCTAGCATTGACCAATGCTAGCCGGAGGACATCCTCCCAGGGTTGATCCCGCGCACATGCGACCAGGGATGCAACCCACCCAACCATACCCGGAGTCTTTCCGGTGTGGGATAGGTCTCGGATCACAAAATACCCCTACTACTCCCTACTCCAGATGACCGTGACTGTCAAACGCTTCCGGATACCTCGGAAGACATTTCCGGTCCTCATCTGACAACTCAAACAGCTGTCATCTCGCTTTGGGTCATGCCGATACATAACACTATCAATAAGGAGAAACGGTTACTATTTCAGCCAACGTGACCCGGCCGCCGGACCAGAACGGACGAATTCGGAACCGTCCCATCCCGCAACCAGCCCAGCATAAACAGCCACTCCCCATCCTGACTCCAGGCCGCACCAAGTTCCACGACAATCTCCTAGCAGGCGCCAGACCACCGACGTTCTGCGAGATCCACTCCCATGACTCAAACTGGATAGTATCCAGCTCCCTAGCCAGAATCCCCAGCCACTCGTTCTTACCCCTCTTCCTGGCGAACTCTACTTGGGTGAGCAATACCCCCCGTCCCCCCTCCCCCTGGCCCATGGTGACAACACCAGCCAATGTGAGGGGCCGCAGACTCCGGCCACGACTGGTTATGCTCTCAACCCACCTGGTGAACTGATCCACCATCATCAGCACATATTCATTTCTCCTGGGCGTCTTGGGCAACGGCCCCAGAAAATAAATATGCACTCTTTCCATAGGTGAGTCTGCATGGTACTCAATCAGACTGCATTTGTCATGCCTGTCCGATTTCTTGTTCTGACTCTAGACCTCGCACTGGGACACATAACGCTGCATGTCCCTGCCAACTCCATTCCAGGCAAACTTCTCCCTAACACGGTCCTTGGTGCGTTTCACACCAGCGTTTCACAACCGTCCCATCCTGTAACCAGCCCAGTACAAACAGCAATTCCTCATCCTACTCTGGGTCGCAACAAGTTCCGCCACTGAGAACACCCAACTGCACAACTTCGCGCTGAAACCAGAGGCCCCGCAATTGGTACCTGATTGAACGGTTGGCCCCGCCACCACTTTCGGTTGGCTAGGTTTGTCATGCGCGGAAGATTGCGACTGTGTTTGAACATCAGAAGGCAATGAACTCGGCGATCCAAGTGTAATCGGCTTAGCACAATTACTAGCATCAGACTGGTTCCTAGCGCCTCCCTGGGTTATCACCAGATTAACACTAGTAACCTCTGTCTCATGGTCGCCTTCAGGCATGTCCCATGGAATAAGCTCAACGACTTCCTGGAATGCTCCCACCACATGAGGGCTAAGCTCCACAAGACTGGTGGAATCACGGACAGCCTAGAGGATAAATTCCTCTGCTAGGCTATTGATTCCGGTCGGTTATCCCGAGACAGGGACCTCTGCAGTAAGTACAGACTTGCCACTGTTGTCCTCGTTGACCAATGTGGTTCTATCTGTACACCCTAGACAGTCATACCCATGCCCCAGGCATTCCCAGGTTCACTGGTGTGACTATTGTGTACATCCACAGAGCACACAACCAGTTCACCATTGCCAATGGCACTGCGTCGTCTAAGCAACAAAGAAGGCCAGCTATCATTAGCCTTCTTACTGTAAACAAGCCCACCACAAGGTAACTGTAGCAGTTGCGTTCCCACACGGAATGCCATACGATGCCTGTCTTCGGCCAGCAAACGTGACATCGCATCGGCACTTCCATGCTCAAGACCTACACAGTGCCTCAACAGACAACACCATGTTAAACCGAGACAGCTCCTCCAGCCATCTCACCAGTTGACCCTGTGGTTCCCCGAACCCCATCAACCACCTCAGACTCGAGTGGCCCGTCCGTAACGTGAAAGGTCTAGCCAGCAAATAGTGTCCGAACTGCCCAGTAAACCTTACTTCTGCCAGCAGTTCCTTCCTCATGACACAATACATGCGCTGTTCCTTGGCAAGTGCATAGCTACCATATACAACAATGTTTAATTTACAAGTGGATACAATTTCGGTATCCCACTACTATGTACAGATTCAACCAAAATGAATGGGAATTCGGACAACAAGCAACCACGTGGAAAACCGTGCACCAGGCTTAGCACTAATGGCGCATGCGCATACAGCAGTTTAACCACAGCAGACGACGAGCTCCAGAAAACCCCAAAAGCACGAATAACAAAGCTAATAGGTTGACGTAACCGTCTATAGTCAATTACGCCTTCCAGTCTCAAGTCTAATACCCGATTCAACCCCTTTATAAGTCGGACTAATGCGCAACTCAAAAAAGTGAACAACTGGGTAGCGATTTATTGGCAGAGGATGTTTGGTGAGAAATCCCACCGCTGCCACCAATGTTGAATCTTGCAATTCATTAAGAGCTGCGTAAAGACTCACCCTGGCTTCTAGGATGCTTGTTGCACTTTTCTATGTACAGATTAAACACGATTCTTCATTGCTGTCTTCTGCTATGCACCCATCCTTGCAGCCTCGTTCCGAACCAACGAACAACACAAGGGCGCACCGAATACAGCTTCCGTCAGGCTAACAACTGGTCATCCCGTAACGGACTGAGTTCCGGTCCGCCGGCACAACATTAATTTAAGAACTTATGATCTATAAAACATGTCTGTATTTCACGTTCCTTCTTCACAAGTCAGTAAATTACCAGTTATTGAGAATTTTATGTATTTCATATATTTATGTAACCGAACCAAAGAAACTGAACTAAACTGAGAGACAACAGGCTCTGCATCATTGCAGCCCTACTACACTGGCATTGATAATATACAGTTAACTCTCATTACAACAGAATATTTGTTTAACAACACAAATCCAGGCAGTGGGATCAAATATGCACATTGCTTCATTGGTCAAATTCAATATAATGACCTATTCAATACATTATAATACTGCAAATAAAAATCCGGTATTTTCAATAATTAAAGGCTCGCATATAGTATTCTATATACACAACGCTGACAGGGTATATGACGTGCAAACTAATTTCCCCTTCATGCGTCTCGTGGCCATTTTTGCTGACGACTCGGCTTGAAAACTTTTATCGCTTGATGTCTGCAAGTTACTAGAAATTGACAATTGATCTTCATACAGGAGTCAACAAATATTGAAAAGATTACATGCGTTCTTGTATTAATATTCAAAACGATAGATTGTTTAAGGTTTGAGCTAAATTCAGCTTGATAAAGTCCATGTGAACAGACGCTTGAAAAGTGAATTACAGAATCACTTTTAGCCCACGCTTATCCATGTGTATTGAGGTACCTTATGGGGTATACAATACAGGCAATATACATGCGAGTGAAATAAAAGAAATTTGATCTACAGCAAGTAATTCAAGATTTTAAAAGGAAAACATTTTAATTACTTTTAGTATACATTTATAACTTAAACACTCTAAACAATTTTATGAACCAAAAATCCTAAGTATGAAAAGATAGGAGCGAAACTTTCTGGAAGGAATAAGTCATGTTTGCTCAATATGTTTCAAATATTTTGAAGTGAAAATATCCTTAATATTTCATATTCTTTAAGATTAAACTAAAATTTGGTTGAACCTTGTTTTTTAAATTCATTTAACTAAACATGCTTTAATTGGCTTAGGTGCGAAAAGTGTACTTATGAGTGAAAAGCGCACCTAGGACTTTTGATGAAATGTACCGCCAGATCTAGAGAGCTAGGCATCGCAACATTGTTTGTTTAACTAAATTCATATGAAAACATGGATTTACAATATTATAAATTCGTTATACAGGTTGTTGACAGGGTATATTGGGGAATGATAACCTGTCAACAACCTGTATAACAAATAATATGACTAGAGTTGACTGTTTTATATCATCTACTTGTATGTTTGTTTGAATGATGTGCACATTTTTATTCTAGAATCTGTTAAATTGATGTTAATTTCTTGCCTTATAGATGACAGTGATTGAATCCCGTATCATGGAAGTAATCTTGCACCATTGGAGCATGGAAAAGACATTACAGAATAGAACAGAATCACACAGATAAGTGACTCTATTCACTTCATTTTTCTAAAATTTGTCTGCATAATTGTTTGTACCTGTTAATATCATTAGTTAACAAAAAACATCAAAATCATCATCATCATCTAGAAGTGGAAAGAGTGATTGACTGGAGTATAATAGCAATAAAAATGTAAGTTGTATTCTCTACTACAATTTTGTTTATTCATTTATTTATTTTATCATCATTTGAAGTTTTCATTTATCATCATTTCATTCATTATACCCCTGGCAAACAAAGTTTGTATACAGGAGTCACTCTGTTGGTTGGTCGGTTGGTCTGTTAACAAAAACTTGTGGAGCGAACTACATCTACAGCTTGTGGAGGATTTTCATGAAACTTCACATGGACAATCTCCATGATGAGTTGTAGTGTGTCACATAATCATCAAGGACTGTATATAAGCTTGATATACAGCTCTTTTTTCTGACAAAGTGGTACTGCTGGGGTATTACTCACTTCCAGTCTGCTGGGGCATTACTCACTTCCAGTGATAGTTTTAGTATCCTTGGTTGGTGTTTGTGGTGTTAGAGAGATGTTGGTTGAGTTACATGTTGAATGGTCCAGGAAGGTGATTTAGTCCCATTAATTGGTCAGTTTATAGATGTGGTTTTGTTGTTGCATTGACTGGTTTCTGTGGTAGGTAATGCATGGAAGACGGTGTAACTTACAGAAAGCAATATCAAGGTGCTTTAATTCATTTCAACTTTTGTGTATATACCAGTGCATTAAAATGAAAGTGTTTCAAGTAATAGACATTTGCACTATGCTTTGACAAAACAGCCTCAGTCTGATTGGATGAATTTTAGAAATGTCAGAAATTTTGTGTGAGGATTATATTTGGTGAGAATAGGTATTTTTCTGTCTTGCTTTCTTCCATCAAACTGTAGAAACATACATGAATAGAAGAGTTATTGTTCAATGGAATTTTATAAGATATGCTATATAATGAAATATTTATATTGAGATTGGTTTTCTAATCAGCAAGTATAGGCTTATGCATGTAGTTTTGTGATTCCGTATATTGAGTAAAGACCATTTCTGTAGGCGGACTGTCTGACAGAGTGCATTGACCAAAGTCTGTTGCAGTAAAGGTTACAAGTCAACATGTCATTCAGATTATTTCAATTGTGTGAATATGGTTAGAATTTTCCATATTTTTCAGTTAGCAGAGTTAGATACTTAAATTATTTTGACTCACCTGAGCTAGTTTTTATGGCTTGTTTGAAATACTGTCCTGTGCTCTACATGATAATATTAGCTACAAAAGAATATTAGTTGAGATAAGCAGGGGCATTGCCAGCGATATTAAAGTTAAAAATTGAAAAAACAATTATGACCAAAAGTGGACCCCTCCATAGAGTCTGAAAAATGGCCCAGCTACACCCCTGATAGGTGATATAGGTGATTATAATTTGAAATAATGTATAAACCGAAGATAATGCTGTTATATTGCCAGTTCATTTATACCTGGTACAGTTTAGTTACAGTTTATTATGTATATACTCACAATACTTAATACTCTTACATGTCTTCCCACCGACAAGTGACCATGATGCAGTAGTTGTCTTACTCGTTGTCTGAAAAACATTCTGGTTCATAGTCCTATTATCCATCCTGTTGGGTCATTCATCCCTCTCTGAAGGCCCTGGTGGTATTGCTTGACTTTTGTTGTCATAGCTGGTGTGGATGTATAAAGTATTGAGAAAAATGTTTCCAAAATGAGATTGTGATGATCGTAATGACATACATAACTGTGCGACAGCAAGTATATTCGGTACAGACTGTTAAATGTCTTGTCTTACTACAGATCTGTCTATATGTTGCATGCACATATGAATGAATTTTACTTGATAAGAAAGAATCATTTTGGATTATGATAATATTAATCTTTGTACTACAAAGTGGTCCCTTAACACAGATTAATTGGAAGGCAGGGAATGGTCATTCAGTGTGTTGTTTGATATGAGTCCATAAATAGAAGAGTCTTTCCGTATCAGGAAGAATGTTCTGGTCATGACACTGGTTGTTATTTAACTGATAAGGGAGATAACCACTGTGGGGAGCTTGGTTGATGTATGTTGTATGCACATGATTAGCAAATGTATTGAAGTTTGATATTAAAACTTGTTTTGGGACATTGTAACAGAGATCTTCTTTTTTTATTCATGCATGGTTCATTACTACAGGTATTATGATATCTGCATATGAACTCATTTTAAAGATAAGGGCAGTGGTCCTGAAATGCTGATATATAATCAAAGTGCTGTAAGGACTGTAGGCATGGGCTGCTGAAAGTTGGATTGAGGGTTTGCTTGCTTGTTATAGATGTAGTGATTTGTTTGCACACAAATTATCACATAATGTATTATTTCGGGAAACTGGGACATCATCTTATATTCAAAATTGTATGACAATTTGCTTAAAATTTTGTGTTTATCAGATTTTTTGTGTCTTAATTAGTCTATGTTATACTTGCTTGTTGTATGCACTTATCAAATTGTACCATTCATGGTGAGCTTTTTGGATCCTTGGATGTCCGTTGTCATGCATTGTGAATCGTGCATCGTGCATCAACATTTTCTTGAAACAACAACTCTACCTATACATGTACCACTAAATGGATTTTGTCCAAATTTTACAGGAATGATCCTTGGTTAGGCCTCTTTCAAAGTTGCATCAGTCATTTCGGTCCGCTGCATAATTAGGTCACAGGAGCAAAAAACGTGTAAAATTTGAAATTGTTCTTGTCCAAAACCCTAAGCTCTAGAGCTTTGATATTTGGTGTGTAGCATTGTCTAGTGGTCCTCTTACAAGATTGCATAAATTATTAAGTTCCGTCAAAAAACATGGCTGCCAGGGGGCGGGGATTGCTCCCTATATGTATATAGTGGAAACTATAAACATCATCTCCTCCTAAACCACTCTATGGATTTTGACCAAACTTCACAGGAATGATCCTTAGGTGGTCCTCCTTCGAAGTTATATGAATGGTTCCGGTCTGTTGCATAAGTAGGTCACAGGAGCTAAAAATAGATTTTAAAAGTAAACTATGAAAATCTTCTTGTCCCAAACCACAAGGTCTAGAGCTTGGTGTGAAGCATTGTCTAGTTGTCCTCTTACAAGACTCATACATTATTAAATTCTGTCATGTTCCCCATATGTATATATTGGAAACTATAATTTTTGGATTGTATGATTTATAATAATTTTGTATAATGGTATTAAGAAATCTGGAAATATAAAACACAGTGATAACAACTATTTAGAAGACTATTTATCGGAAACCTAATCTGACATTTTATATAAATTGGGCAGAGATGTAGTAAGTATGTTTGCGGTGACAGTTTTCTCTTGAAGATTACCCCATCCATTAGTTTGAACATCTCTTTGTTTATCCAGTAGTATTTTGCCTCTGGACTTGACAAGAACAGGGCCCCTTCCTCTGGTTCGCATTGGTTGTGCAGAAATGGGTGAAAAACTTGCAAGTTGACATCCTTCGCTTGGGACTGGTTGAGCTCTTGGGCTGTAAAACCCCAGCCTCATGGGTTTCCGGGGGATGTTACTTCCGGTAGTCTCACACTGCCATTGACCATCACCGACAATTTGTTTATGGATATATCCATCGACACCTCTTGTCTATGGGTGTGACAAAACCCTTCCTTGTTTTGGACGTTTTGCTCAAGCTGTATAGTAAGTGAATCTTGTGCAGCCATTATATCCCCTTGGTTGTAGCCTTCACTGGACTCTTGGGAACAAACTGCTCCCACTGTTGTGTTATCGCCTGGCACTGTCATTAACTGCAAACTTCCACTATTAGCATAGTTCACTGCATTGTCTGCCTCCTCAATGAAACTTCTCCACTGTGCATGAGCCCGACAGCAATAATTGCATCCTCCACATGGGAAACCCTTTGGCTGTATCCCTGTCAAGTACGAGGAACAATGGGTTAATCTGTCCAGTAGTCTTGATAAGGCGTCAGTGCTCCCATGCTTGGATCCTAGTCGGTTCTTAACAACCATGTGGTATTGTGCTAGTTCTACCATCCACAGGGCAAGCTGTCCTTGGCGGTCCCTGAATCTCAACAACCAGGTCAGACTTTAGTGATCGGTCCTTACACCGTAAACACTTTCCCCAATAAGTAATATCTGAATTGCCTTGTAAACCTTTAAATGCTCAGCAGCTCTTTACAAGTAGACAATATCTTTTTTGTTCCGGAGTGAGGGCAAAGCTGCCATAAGCGACCACTCTCTCCCTGCCATTGTGGACTTGACTAAGGATGCCTCCAATGGCCCAGTTAGAGGCATCAATATCCAGTATGAAAGGGTCTGAGGGATTTGGGATTGCTAACACCTGAGGTTCCACCACGGACCTCCGCAACTTTTCAAATGCTGTTTGTTGTTCCTCCTCCCATATAAACTTCTTTTTCCCTGTGATGGCGTACAGAGGTTGCACTAGTTTAGCGAAATCTTTAATGAAGGCCCTGTGATCATTTACAAAACATAGGACCTTTTCAACCTCCTTGGAACAGTTCGGGACTGCCCAGTTGGTAACTGATTTTATATTTTTCTCAGTCACGGACAACTATTCCCCATTGACCATTCTTTCCAAGAATTCCACCTCAGTCTGGAAAAATCAGCATTTCTGGGGTTTCAGCTTCAATCCATGTTCCCTGAAGCCCTTAAATGCCTCTTCTAAGTTTTCCAGGTGTTCTCTAAAGGTCTTGCCCATCACCAGGATATCATCCAGAAATGCCAAGACGGTCTTCCAGGTCAGTCCTTGGAGAACCAGGTTGACCACGCGAGTAAGTGGCTGGTGCATTTGTTAGACCAAACCCCATCAGTACATGTTCAAATAGACCGTACCTGGTGATGAATGCTGTCTTTTTCCTATCCTCTGGTTTAATGCCCACCTGCTAATATGCCGCATTGGCGTCCAGTTTAGAAAACCATATGTTCCCCGTAAGTGCATCTCATTAAATGCTGTTCATGTCTGTATAAAGGTTGAAATGCTTATATTCACATATCATGTAACTGTAAAAGGCAGTAGCCTATTATTGAGTGTCCAATTTTAAAACATTGTAAGGCATAGGGTTACTTTTCTTGCTTGGCATTATTGTTTAAGAATACATTCAGAAAATGTAAATAAATATAAGCAATCCATTAGTGAAGGAATTCAATCCATTATAAAAATGTTACAAATGAATAATGAATCTTTCTTGGGATGGTTAGATAGTCAACAGGGTAAATCACAAAGTGTAATTCTTTTGCATACTAATTGTTCTAATAGAGCAAGCACTTGTCCATTAGTTAGAAAGTATAAGCTTTAACAGAACAGAACAGAACTAATTAATGCAAAATCAGACATTGGTTATCACATGGCAAAATCCCTTCATACAATCATGATACAATTCTGAGAAAATGGAATACTGGCATACTGAATACAATCTCAGGTTTAATACATTTATGAGCAGGTTGTCAACATATTTCTGATTTATGTTTTCTTAGATCAGTGGCTTATGAGCCGTTTGTCACTTATCAATACAAGAACATAAGGGTATACTTAGATGAACAACTCAACTCTTACATAATTAAAGCAACCACTGTTTGATGAATAAATCTCTAATGTCTAAAGCAGTACATAGTTACATCTTGGTAAAAATGCACAGTGATATTCATTGACTTTACATGTACAATTCAATCAACAAACTTATAATGATTAAAAATATATAATTGCTTATATAATTTATGAAACATTTTTACTTTGAGATCTTTTTACAAAGATATTTAATAGGTGTTTTAATACTTGACATTCTCAGTTATAACACTTGTTGAAGACCAAATTATTTGATGTATTGCAATAGTCTGGGAAATGTTAATGGCTAATTTTACTTTATTTCTTTAAATACCAGTGCATTTTAAGATCCTGTAATTTTCCTCATATTTTATTATTGGATAAATTGTCATGAAGTATATGACTTCTAGAAAATTAGTAATTAATTATATATACACAATGCTTTGTAAAGATTGGTAATGTTGATTTGAGATCTCATCTTTTACAAAGAAAAGTAATACATATGGTACTATCAGACTATAAAGTACCTTATTAATAGAAAGTGATTTAAAGGCATTCTGGTGTTAATATGTCAGCTGGTTTTGGATTGTTTAAGGGTAATTCTTGGTTGTCTTGTTGTTGCATAAATAGTTAAAATCTTGTAAATGGGAGGAATTTTTTCAGGAGTATAAATGTTAAAACAAAAGTTGATGTAGGATTAGATCACCACGATATTTAAGGTGTATCAGAGATTTGTCATACTCCTGATTATTTACTATGCATTAGGTGGATTGTGTCAGGTTTCATTGTGATTGCCACATTATAGATGATAATGACAAACAACTCTGCAATTGTACAAATGGTGTTTACTTAGACTGTTGTTTATTAAATGGGAGCTGAAATCAGATTGAATACACAATGTACATTGACAATGAGATCAATTTATTTTGAGCTGCCTGTCAGGATGGGAGGCAATGCTGTAATGTGGCTGAACATCTATTCGAACCTAATTTCTCTGTTTGGATAGGTGAGTCCTTTATAGTATTTGCTCTTTCTATTTGAATAGGCAGCGTCTTGTTCTTGTCTGGGGACTTTCAAATTTTGGCCTTTGTGTAAAATAAATTTACACCTCTCTATAGAATGTCACAAAACTGTCCTTCTCAGGACAAAAACTGTCCTTTTAAGGACAACTTCTCGATTGACAAAAAAACTGTTGTTTTTAGGACAACTTCTCGATTGACAAATAAACTGTCCAAATGGTGTTTACTTAGACTGTTGTTTATTAAATGGGAGCTGAAATCAGATTGAATACACAATGTACATTGACAATGAGATCAATTTATTTTGAGCTGCCTGTCAGGATGGGAGGCAATGCTGTAATGTGGCTGAACATCTATTCGAACCTAATTTCTCTGTTTGGATAGGTGAGTCCTTTATAGTATTTGCTCTTTCTATTTGAATAGGCAGCGTCTTGTTCTTGACTGGGGACTTTCAAATTTTGGCCTTTGTGTAAACTAAATTTACACCTCTCTATAGAATGTCACAAAACTGTCCTTCTCAGGACAAAAACTGTCCTTTTAAGGACAACTTCTCGATTGACAAAAAAACTGTTGTTTTTAGGACAACTTCTCGATTGACAAATAAACTGTCCAAATGGTGTTTACTTAGACTGTTGTTTATTAAATGGGAGCTGAAATCAGATTGAATACACAATGTACATTGACAATGAGATCAATTTATTTTGAGCTGCCTGTCAGGATGGGAGGCAATGCTGTAATGTGGCTGAACATCTATTCTAACCTAATTTCTCTGTTTGGATAGGTGAGTCCTTTATAGTATTTGCTCTTTCTATTTGAATAGGCAGCGTCTTGTTCTTGACTGGGGACTTTCAAATTTTGGCCTTTGTGTAAAATAAATTTACACCTCTATAGAATGTCACAAAACTGTCCTTCTCAGGACAAAAACTGTCCTTTTAAGGACAACTTCTCGATTGACAAAAAAACTGTTCTTTTTAGGACAACTTCTCGATTGACAAAAAAACTGTCCAAATGGTGTTTACTTAGACTGTTGTTTATTAAATGGGAGCTGAAATCAGATTGAATACACAATGTACATTGACAATGAGATCAATTTATTTTGAGCTGCCTGTCAGGATGGGAGGCAATGCTGTAATGTGGCTGAACATCTATTCGAACCTAATTTCTCTGTTTGGATAGGTGAGTCCTTTATAGTATTTGCTCTTTCTATTTGAATAGGCAGCGTCTTGTTCTTGACTGGGGACTTTCAAATTTTGGCCTTTGTGTAAAATAAATTTACACCTCTATAGAATGTCACAAAACTGTCCTTCTCAGGACAAAAACTGTCCTTTTAAGGACAACTTCTCGATTGACAAAAAAACTGTTCTTTTTAGGACAACTTCTCGATTGACAAAAAAACTGTCCAAATGGTGTTTACTTAGACTGTTGTTTATTAAATGGGAGCTGAAATCAGATTGAATACACAATGTACATTGACAATGAGATCAATTTATTTTGAGCTGCCTGTCAGGATGGGAGGCAATGCTGTAATGTGGCTGAACATCTATTCGAACCTAATTTCTCTGTTTGGATAGGTGAGTCCTTTATAGTATTTGCTCTTTCTATTTGAATAGGCAGCGTCTTGTTCTTGACTGGGGACTTTCAAATTTTGGCCTTTGTGTAAAATAAATTTACACCTCTCTATAGAATGTCACAAAACTGTCCTTCTCAGGACAAAAACTGTCCTTTTAAGGACAACTTCTCGATTGACAAAAAAAATGTCCTTTTAAGGACACCACTCAATTGTCACAAAACTGTCCTTTTAAGGACACTACTCAATTGTCACAAAACTGTCCTTTTAAGGACACAACTTCATTGGCGACCAACTGTCCTTTTCAGGACAACCTCTATAGATTGGCTACATTACAAATTAATATAAACTACAACCATTTTTGATCTCATTGATCTCGGTTTGTAGCTATCATTGGTTTCAAAATTAGTCTAAATAATAATCATTTGTTACGAGAGCTGAGTTTTTGTTGATATCATTTTTAATAACAAACCTATCACTCTGAAATGCTTCCACATTCTGTCAATGTATGGTAAATGTGTGTTCCTCAAAATAATCTTTAATATGAAAGAAGAAACAACACAAGCTCCTTGCATTATTCTTTACAGTCACAAAATTAGCTGATTTGTTATCAACTGAATGTATAACTTCGGCTGGGGGAGAGGCAAATCTTTAAATGAGACTCAATAGAGGAGTGCCTGATAGGCAAAGAGTATAAGAATATGAAGGGTATAGAAATAAAAGGTTTAAAAAGATAGAAAAGTTATAAACAGATTTTTGTAAAAACATACAAAAATGAGTTTTTTTTCTTGAAAGATGAAAACATGAAGCTAAGTTACTACAACTCAAAAAACTGTGTTAAAAATATATATGTAAGGAACATGAACATAGAATTTTACCATTGTATAAAAGCTTTCCAGACTATAAGCTTATTTTTTTATTCAAAATTATTTTATGCTGGAAATTGTTTGGGATGTAAATGTAATCTGTAATTACTTTCCAGCTTTTTTTTAACCATATTTTTGTGTTAAGTTTGAAAATAGTGCTTTCATTGCATAACTTAATATCACTTGGTAGCAGAGCTTTTTTTCAAGATGTGAAATAGTGCTGTTTTATGGGAGATGATTGCTTTATAAATCATTTATGTAAGTGCAAACTGAGTTTTGATTCTATGTATGGGGAAGTCATCAAGTAAAAAACTTGCTCCCCAAATTCTTTAATCAGAACAACACAAAAATGTACACCATTAAACTTCAAGCCATGTGATCACTGACGATCAGACAAACAGTACAGGTGAAAAGCTTTTGAAAATATTGACACTGACACACTGATAAAGCTCTCATTGGCTAATGTAGTCATACAATATTGGAACAATTATAGAGTTAAACTTTATAATTACATGCAAGGTTATCAGGAAATGGGTACATACTCAATGTACCTGGAAGAGTTGTTAAAGCTCTTTGCTGGTAAATCAATATAACACAAAAGCTTTATGATTACATAATGAACAGTGTTTCTTTGCTCTATCAGTGCAAGACTGGGGTTTACATGTTTTAAAAACATAGCTATATTTGTGAAAATTGATTACTCATCAGCTTACATGTATGTTTGAAATATGTTGTGTTTAATAGAAACAGGATAATTATGACTTACATGGGTATGTATGGTTAGGGGGTGGGAAACTATTGCTTGAACAATTTCAATCTTAGATATGGTTTGCTTTTTATAACTTTACATTTAACTGACATGTTGGCGGCGTCCACATGGTTTCCGCTCTCTAAGTCAAAGAGTTTTCATCCGATCTTTACCAAACTTTGTGAAAATGTTTGTGGGCATAATATCTTGGCCAAGTTTGATAACCAGCCACATCCCTCAGGCACTTCTGAATTATGGCCCTTGAATTATCCACGTCAAATTAACCGTGTCCGCTCTCCAAGTCACAGAGTTTTCATCCGATCTTTACCAAACTTTGTGAAAATGTTTGTGGACATAATGTCTCGGCCATGTTCGATAACCAGCCACACCGCCCAAGATACTTCGAAATTATGGCCCTTGAATTATCCAAAATTGGCCAAATTAGCTGTGTCCGCTCTCTAAGTCAACGAGTTTTCATCCGATCTTCACCTAACTTCGTGAAAATGTTTGTGGGCATAATATCTCGGCCAAGTTCGATAACCAGCCACATTGCCCCAGGCACTTTTGAATTATGGCCCTTGAATGATCCAAAATTGGCAAAATTAGCCTTGACCGCTCTCTAATTCAAACAGTTTTCATCAGATCTTTACCAAACTTTGTGAAAATGTTTGTGGACATAATATCTTGGCCATGTTCGATAACCAGCCACACCGCCCAAGGTACTTCGAAATAATGGCCCTTGAATTATCCAAAATTGGCCAAATTAGCCTTGTCCGCTCTCTAAGTCAAAGAGTTTTCATCTGATCTTCACCTAACTTGGTGAAAATGTTTGTGGGCATAATATCTCGGCCAAGTGTGATAACCAGCCACATTGCCCTAGGCACTTCTGAATTATGGCCCTTGAATGATCCAAAATTGGCAAAATTAGCCTTGACCGCTCTCTAAGTCAAACAGTTTTCATCCGATCTTTACCAAACTTTGTGAAAATGTTTGTGGGCATAATATCTCGGCCAAGTTCGATAACCAGCCATGCCGTCCAAGGTACTTCGAAATTATGGCCCTTGAATTATCCAAAATTGGCCAAATTAGCCTTGTCCGCTCTCTAAGTCAAACAGTTTTCATCTGATCTTCACCTAGGTGAAAATGTTTGTGGGCATAATATCTCGGCCAAGTTCGATAACCAGTCATATCGCTCATGTCACCCAGGAGTTACCACCCTTTGATTTTAGAAATTTCCTAAAATTCGTCTTGTTTTAACTCTGAGCTCTGACTTATGACGGGCATATTTTGTGACAGTTTGGCACTCTTGTTCTTACAACAGATTGACCTCATATTATCAAACTGATGTCACTGTCACAACTTGTAATAACATTACAATTGGAGAAAGAGAAGTACAAAGAATGTAACATTAATTCACAAAACAAAACTTGAAAGTTCAAACACAGTGCATTCTTTCCAGTCTGTCTTGTATAATCACAAATTGAATATCCATGAACTATTCCTTCCTAATGTTCACTGCTCACCCAAAGTGAGTCAAACTTAATGAAACCCATCAGTGTATAATGTCAGTCATGTTGGTTGATGGAATAGGTCTTACAACTTGTATGGAGGAAATGGAGTTTCTATATTTGATATTGCACATACAGCATACCAGGCTGTGTAAACTCATCTTCATATGAAGATGAAATTTTGAAAATTGCTCTATTCCTTAGAATGGTCATGTAAATATTGTGTGATAGAATGGATAAAATATCCTACTATTTAAATTGGTACAGTAAGATAATAATTGATATTGTGCATACAACAAGGCCAAATTCTTGAGTATAACATGACAGAAATTGACATGGACGTAGTGTATATAATAATGTTAGCATGGTCAAGGTCAAATTGGTTTAGACATACAATAATCCTCATACAGTTGGGCAATAATGGAGAATAGAGGGTTCTGGTTAGTGCTATCATATAGAGCACTAAAGAATTATGTGGTGAAAGCTTTTTTCCTTCACTGTCAAAATATGTATTGTGTTAACAGTTTGGTTTTTCAGAATCTTATTTATTTCTATAGGAATATTAAAATTAAAAGTTGATATCGGGCATACAACATACTTGACCAAGTATTATGTTTTCTGGGTCATACAAATATGGACATTGTATCAATGGCAATGGCTAAGTATTGGTTTTGATAAGCCCTTAAGTACATTATGGCAATTTAATCATTTGTCTTAATTTTAGGTAAAATGTTCCAGTAAAAGGTATATGGTAATTCATATGTGGAATATTTTTACCTTTGTGCCTTTAATATTACATAATGGGAACAGAATATAAGTGAAGATTTGATGTGCATGCAACATATCAGTGCAAGTGTTATGGATGTCATACTCAAGTAATCTCATTTACTGAAATTTCTCTATTCGTTATTCATAGCAATATCTTGAGTAACTGTTTGAGTGGTTAAAATATACTGTTGTGTAGTATCTTGTACTTGGCATTCATTTATGAGGTCAAATGTTTGAGTCCAGAAACATGCTTAGTGGTTATCACAACTTAAATGTCACATTTAATGCTTTAACTGCAACAATGGGACCTTGTCCATACAGTATGCACAGCAATTATTGATTGATACTGTCAGATGACATTAAGAACATAAAACAGCAGGTTCTAACATTGGTCATAACTGTTTTAAAAATGAACAACCCTATTAATTTTGTAAAATTGTATAATGATGAAAAATGATACATTATAATCATTATATTCCTGTTTGGTAGGGTAAGTTGGTAGAGCACAGGACTGAGCATTCAAGTCTCAGGATAAGGGTATATTTTTTCATTTTCACCTAAAATGAATCCTGTAAGCTAGTATTGATCTAGAATTATGACCCCTGTGTCAATATCAATCAGCTAACATTAATTTTACTTCCATGTCCTGTATGCATGGGCAGATCTGGGATTCGGATTTGGGGAGCATAAATTTTTTGGTCATTTTTGGTTTTGTTCAAGCCTTATAAAATGACAATGACTGTTTCTTTGTTTATAAACATCATCATATTGCTTCAATAAGTCAAAATTGCTTATTTGAAAATTGCTTATTTAAAGATCTCTGTATATGTTTGTATTTATACTCATAGTTATTTGTAAGGTTGGGGAATTTTAGGGGGATGTCGGATGTGCCCCCTGGATCTGCTAGTGGTTAATGCACATCAGCATAAATGAATTACTGTTAGGAATTATTGCTATTCTGTAGGTCACATTGATTTCTATGTCAGTTTGTCCTTTGAAAACAGGAAACTGTTAAAGTAACAACACATTATTGCATCCTCCTTCCCTGACCATTTATCATGTTGCCACTGGCATAACTCTCTGTTGACCACATTCACCAATCATGTCATCCATGTTCATGTCTTCATCATCATTCAGCTTCATTGACAAGATATGTTTGCAGCTCTATTTTTATGTTTGTTATTTGTTTATGTACCGTAAAATTACACTGTTTATATTTTCAGAATGAGGAAGACAGCTGTGATCCCTCTAAAATGGGTTCAACCGAGTCTAACAGTACTAATACTTCATGTCCTTGTCTGTTCTCATTTGATTTAGTATTTTGGTCCTGTGTTTGAGGTCATTAATACTATACTTCTAATACATGCTGGGAAGTTAGTGGTTCCTTGCAGAAGAACAACAGTGGTTAGTACTGGTAGGCAACCCAGAATTTGTATGGTCAACTGACTGCTGTATTATTGAATACTGTAATAACATGTTCTATATTACCTAAATGCAACAGTCTTCCTTGCATTGTTACTTCTTTTGTTGGAATTATTTAGAATTTGGTGTGTATATATTTTCAGGTTTTGTGTGAATGAGTAGTTTTGATGTTCAATTGCTTTCATCCAATCAGAATGAAGCTGGCTGTGAAATGTAATTTTCCTGGAACTCGTGAGTTTGAAGTTATTTCATTTTATTTAGAAATAATGATAAAAATGCAATTGAAAAATATAATATTACAATTACCATGAATAGTACTACAATTGAAACTGTTAGTTTATTTTACCTGGTATAACCAATATGCAAGGCCAAGGCAGTTCTTCAATTTTGGCACAATGATATTTTATGATATTATTATAGTACCAGTATGCTTTCTAAAACACATTGAGAAGAATCTGAAAAGGGATTTGCGCCCCTTGCCTCCTGAGCAATAATTTGAGGGGATGAAAGCGAAATCAATCTTGTATCTTACAATACAGAAAGACTGGTTTCGCTTTCACCCCTCAACATTTAGAGCTAGTATATCTGTAGATAAATGTAGTGTACGAATTGTGTACTATTTGTATTGAGTTTAAGAACTATTGATTTGTTTATGGTTTAGTTCTGTGGTATATTCTTGATTTCTTTGTGCATACTTTGTTGCCATTTTAATGATTCTGAATGCTTTTCAACTGAATTCTGTGTCAGTTTGGTAACCTATGGTCAATGTATTGGTTTGTGTTGGTCATTGTCCCCTTTCTTGTCTACATTTAACATTGATCTTTGATCATTGATGTATGCTCAGTTCTTGTTCTTTGTCGAGATGTAATTCACTGATCTGTCTCCAAGCCTATCTCACCATACAAATAAAGCCAGAGTCTTAAATAGGATGATCTTTTAATATCTAGACTTTTCTTCTTTATTGCCCAGCTGAATTACATGATTTACGATAATTTTATGCAGGAATATCGTTTTAGTATCTATGCAAATTGTGCAAATGATGGAAAAATGGGGAAATGTTACACACAGGGAGAATAAGTAATTACAAGCTTATTTATCAGAAAACAAACTGTTTATGTAACATTTGGCAGATATGTAGAAAGTATGTTCATGGTTTCAGTTTCCTCTTGACTGTTTAATCGATTTATTTAAATATTTTTAATTTAAATTTATTTGAGAATTTTTGAATTTGCTTAAAAGTAGCTCCACAGCTTTGAGTTAGGTTTTATGTAATATTGATTATTTTTCTTGTGTAATTGTTTTGTTTAGGTGTCATTTAAGGGTATTCTGGACTTGCATCATATGGCAACAACTTTCGGCCAGACCCTATTCCAAATTTCATGCTAAGTTGGTTAAATGAAGACATATTGAACATGGTAATGAGGTTTATGGACCTTTCAGAACTCGGCACTTAATGCTTCAAAATTTCAAGCAGCAAATAACCTCACTTAGGATTTCAATAATCTTATAACTATTTCATTAACTTATTGTTGTATTAAAAATGTCAGCTATTAGGGTTAAGATAGGTTTAGGGAACTTTTTGGAACCTAATTTTACTCAAAATTGCATATTAGGGTTCATTTTTTGAATGAACGAATTTGTTTAATATAATTATTGTGTTTCAATTTATGTTGTTTTCTGTTAGAAGGCCATGTTTTATTTAAGAATTGTACAATTGTTTTTGTATACCTCTTTACATGTCACCTTCTGTAAATAAAGATATTATTATTATTATTTAAGGAAACATGTGGAACTTATTTCGCATCAAAATTTCAATTTATAGGTTAAGGTACTTTTCGGAACTTTTTTGGCATCAAAATTTCATTAAAATTATTCCAAATACTTTATCTGCATATATCTTATTCTTGCATAAAGGAGCGGTTATGGTCTGAAGCTCATAGCAGCCATAATTTATCCTTTCAACTATTCAATTTAAATAAGGACATGTTCAATGCAAACTCTGTTTCCCTTAGGAATATTGAGGGGTGGAAGCGAAACTCCTCTATCTGCTTGTTTATAAATAGGCAGTTAGACAATTTCAATTTTACACCTTGATATTAACCTCAGATTAGCTATCAACTATCAACGACTCTTCAACTTTTCATTTACTTTTCTTAAATTATTTAAGGTTCAGGGTCTTAATGCTTTAGGGATTTAGGTTTACTTTAAGGTTGTGATTAAGGGTCATATGGTCATTTCCAGTATACAAGGTTAGGCAGAGAAGTCGTTAGTCCTCTAGCCTCATTTAGGAGTTTGTATTAATATTGCATTTTTGCTGCTTATTGATATCATGAACATACTTATATAATTCTGATGAATGATCAGATTACAAATTTACTGATTATCTTTCTTGTGTGAATCTATTATACATTTATACAAAGGTCAGTACATACCCCCTTCCCTGTATGTGTGTATCTTTCTTGAGAGGAGATTTTTTTGTTGGCCTCTGTGTTATTTGTGAACGACATGTTTTGTTTATTGACACAAGTTCTGTCCCGTTATCCCTTCCAGAGTGCTCTCCCTTTATCCCTTCTCCGTTGTGTGTTTGTATATAAAATACAGATTTCACATATCCTTGCTGTATGAACATCTTTCTTTTTTGATGTGTTATCCATTCAACTCGTGCACATGATTCACTTGTTTATGCTGATTCAGTTTCCTCCTGGGATAATGTAACATGGTTGTAACCCAATGGTCCACTCCATGTATCTTTTGACAATGACCAATACATCCCTTCTGAAAACTCTTTGTCTATAAGTTCTCTTACCAAGATGGTTCCATGTGGCTGTCAGTGTTATGGGTTTGGTTATGAAGCTTGTAGTGTAGATATCAATATGTTAAGTTATCAATAGTGTAGATATCAGAAATTTTGTATATAACTAATATATTAATCATTTAGATAAAAATGTCATAAATATTACACCCATATATTATTTTTATTTATGTTATTCCTTATTTAGTTTACGGAATGAAGCAGACACTCGCACAGTCTCTTGGTTTATATGTATTGCTTAAAACATGTTTTGGTTTATTTTGTCCATGTACTGCAACCACCTGAATATCAACAATGTGGGGTGTTTGGTGCGGAATGATGGACAAATTGTTTAGTTGGGAATCAGAGACCTAAGATAGCAGGTAAATTATTTTTTATCATATTTTCTACACTGACTTTTACTGTTGTACAATAATACTTGAAGTTGGCCAGAAAAAAATCAGAACCTTGAGCAAATTGCAGTTTTCTTGCTGTTTTACAGCACAAAGTGCTCAATGGTGAGCTATTTGAATCTTTGGCTGTGTCAGCCCATCTGTCATCTGCTATTTGATTGTTTACGCTAAGCATCCACATTCCTTGAGCAATCCTAATAAAACATGGATACAATGTATAATAATTATATGGGCATCAGTTCTTGGCCAGTTTCAATTATGGATCAAATCAATGTATGGCCCTTAATATATAGTACAAAAATGCCATAATTATACTACCATGTTTACACTCTAGCTCTTTCATTTCTCCACAAGTCCTAATCATATTTAAACAGAATGTGCATACCTGTAAGATCTATGGGTTAGCTTGATTTGCACCACATTGGACTTGCAGGTCTAGAGAGTTATCAAAATATGCCATGTTTCATTATGTTTGCACTTTTAGTCTTGTTTACTCTCTAGAGACCACATTGTTTCAATTTTATGAAACTTGGGCAAAATGTATGTTTCTGTAACATCTAGGTCCTGTTTGAAACTGGGTCACATTGGGTGAAAAACTAGGTCAACATATCAAATCATACTAAAACAACTAGGTCACATTTGCAACCTGGTTTTCAAGAAATTT
Organism: Mactromeris polynyma; assembly: GCA_032209605.1. Lineage (NCBI taxonomy): Eukaryota > Metazoa > Mollusca > Bivalvia > Venerida > Mactridae > Mactromeris > Mactromeris polynyma. The sequence goes on along the minus strand of JASFXZ010000019.1, from coordinate 8,742,676 downwards.
GATCAAAATGTCTCTATGAAATCCTTGGGTGACATTCTTCTGAATTCCTGCAATTCATGTTATTTGTTAAAGACCATGACTGCCAGAGGGCATGGTTTCAGGTGATGATACAGGTCATCATGGCCCTCTTGTTATTAATGTTGAACTTCCTTATATTAGTTGTAGAAAAGGGATTGAATAAAAAGACAACTGGCTATACCCCTTACATGTAAATGACTAAATTATTTCCCGCCTTGTCCACACTATTTATAAATGCATTACTGTCAACCATATACAGACAAAGTTGTCCAAAGTCGGATCATTTAATTTGCTCTAGATGCAAAATTATGACACTAGATCTAGATCACTGAGCTGAAAAGTGAATACTAATTGAATAATATTCATAGTGAAAAATGGCCAGTCAGCTGCATAAACATTATGACTGTGGTACTACAACTGCATGGTGAACCTTTCATTGATGGGTATAAACTAATTTAGAGGCCTTTATACGTGAACAATCTTGGTTTCAGCTTTTATTTATTATGCATAATTCTGATAATAGGTATTTTTATAGCACCAAGGCTTGAACAAACAGAAATAAAATCAATAAATTGATGATAATAATAGAATGTCTAAAACCATTTTCTTCAAATGAGTGGATGCTGGAATTGTTTGTGATGTAAAACTTCACATGAAACTAGTGTTTAGAATAATATATCACAAAATCAATTTACAGTTATACAGTTGTCTTATGTTATAAACTTTGAAGATCATATGAAAAGTTATTGTCTCCTTTTAAAACATTTTTTTTACCAACAAGTATGACAGTTTATGTCACTCAAAATATATTTTTTAGAAATTTATTTTTTAGAAATTTGTGTGCACATCACCCAAAATAGAAGTATCAGATCTTTGTTAAACATAGTAGTTGGTCATGCCACTCAATATAAGTTTGATCTAATAAATTAATAAGACTGGTAAAGTCCGGGCGTGTAACCATAACATGATTTTAAATAATTCCAAGTATGGATGACAGGATTTTAAACACAACTAGCTGTGTGGTTGTTGTTGTTCTTGTCTTGAATTGACAATCTGTCCATTTATCACACAAATGTCACAAAATAAAAAGGATGCAATGATCTGGGTATATATTAGCTGCACATCGTTAAAAGAGTGTTGCTGACCCGAGGAAGTGATAAAATATCAGCTTATGGTAAAATCATAAACAAGATTCTGAGTAAAAATATATTCAGGACAGTGATCATCAGTGCATACTGATCACCAGAGGAAACCAGTAATGTCTGATTACTGTCCTAGTTTTTGTTGCACATTGGTTTAATGTAATAAGCTCAACCCTATTTATTGTAGACCAAAGCATTAAAAAACACTATGTCAGCATTCTGTAACAGCAATGACTCACCAAACATCTTCGTGCATCATTTAATCAATATACTGGTGTAAACTTCTAACCAATATGATTGTCATTTAAGTGCTAATAATCTGCATTACAGTGTGTATGCCATTTTAGTTTGTGTAACACCTTCGTTTATATTGTAATTTTGAATCACACAGTTTTAAAATTTCACAAAATTACTTGAGATCAACATTTGCAATCTGATTGGTCAATTACACCAGTCAGTCAAATGTTGGGGTATTGTCAGTTTTTAAAATGTTTTGATATGCAACTACTTGCATTTTACATAATTACAAAATGCTATGGGTTTTTTCTAGCTGTCCTTTGCCTGTATGTTTTTTAAAAGGCTAATGCAGTTTATTCATTTTTTTTCCAGGGTGGAAATGTACGTCATCAACAGGTGTGCATAATGTATCCCGATGTGTTATATAGGACGAAAAACACCTCGATTGGTGAGTAATTTTGCAATATCTTCATTATTGACAGATCACTGTAGAAATGCACGTATCAGGGGCGTAGCTAGGCCTTTTTGAAGTGTATGGACAATTTGGGATTAAAGGGGCGGTTTTTGTTCGTATATGTATGTAGTGGAAACTATAAACGTCTTCCCTCTTAAACCCCTGAATGGATATTGACCAAACTTTACAGGAATGATCATTAGGTGGTCCTCTTCCAAAAGTACATAAATAATTTTGGTCGGTTCATAAATAGGTCACGAGAGATAAAAATAGATTTTAGAAGTGAAAACTTTGAAAATCTTCTTGTGCAAAAACTATAAGGTCTAGTGCTTTGATATTCGGTCTTTAGCATTGTCTAGTAGTCCTCTTAAAAGATTGCATAACTTATTAGGTATAAAAAACATGGCAGTGTACTCGGGTGAACGATAAAGGGCCATCATGGCCCTCTTGTTTGATTGTTTTCGAAAACGCGCCATTACTACCCTTTAGGCAATAATGTCATTGATGTCCCATCCATGACAACTCTTAATGTGAAAGTCATTATTTCTGAATTGAATTCTCACAAATAGGTCATCGGCCCAAATATTTTGAAAAATTATGGGGATGTTACAAATCTGTAGATCACATCAATTATAAAAAGCAGCTTATATTATACTAATATTTTCCCTGACAAACTTAAAGAGGGGCAAGTTTTACCTATTTTTAAAGAAAGTAGGGAACTGGCCAAAAATTACCATCCTAATTCAATTCTACCCACTATTTCAAAACTATTTGAAAGCCGTTCATCTCCAGTTAGTTTTTCTGACATACTACAATTAAGTAAGGTGTTCCTCTAGAATCTATTCTTGGACCATTATTGTTTTTGATATATATTAATGATATAACAATATTACACCATGACCTTAATACATCTATAGATTTATTCACAGATGACTCTCTTATATAAGTATTTTTGTCAATTATCTAAAAAAAGATGTCAAATTACAATGTGATCTAAATAACGTCTGTGAATGGTGTATCTTATATAACATATCTTCGCATCCAAAGAAACAAACTATATGATAATTGGTTCTTTATTGAATGTTTTACTCTTGAATTAAAACTTAATAAGACAGTACTAGAAAATATTACAGTGCAAAAATATTAGGTATTTATGTAGATAACACATTAAACTGGCACGCTCCAATAGACGTGTTCGTAAAAAACTGAATGCAAAAATTGTACATTTGGAATATAATTTTTACCCTGTTTAAAATAACATGAACTACAATTTGGACAAATTATGTTCATGCATTTAAACGTTCAAGTTCATCAAGCACATGAAATCCAAAGTTCATGAACTGACACGTTCGTGGATAAATTTACAATTTTTTTATGCACAGTTCATGAACTATTCATGAATGCATTTCAATGGGTTTAAATCGAAAGCTGGCTGGGCTAGCGCAGTCATTAGCAAGCTAGACCACCAGTCCGAAGGTCCCGGTTCAATCCTTGGTCCAGCCTGAGCTACCATCACTGTGGTGATTTGATCTAAGAATCTTTCTGAGGTCATTCACCTCCCACCGCTGATTCAAGTGGGAAAGCTGTCGGTTGCTTGCAGTGAAACTGTGGACTGCACCGACTATGGAGCCCATTTAGATCCTGTATAGACCAACAGTGCCGTTAAATGAAGACAGATATCTGAATACTGGAAACCTAGAAATGTTTGCAACAATATTTCTGGGTTTCTTTCATTGATAGACATTGTTCAGACTGAAAAATGTTCACATTTTTATAGGAATCATGAAAAATGTGATTATATAGTGGCGATTTGTGTGTTTCCTTGTAAGATCGATAGTTATTTCACCGAGTGAGCAGCGCACAGAATATTGTCACCTGTGACATACCCACAAGTAAATATTTCAGTCAAACGTTCATGAGGTGAAATCACTCAATCTTATACTGAAACAAACAAATCGAGGGTTCAACGCAAGACTATAAAACTTCTATGTATTTATATAGGAGTTAGTATAGTCTTGCACTGAACCTTCGAAATGTTCTATCTATTTCATGTGTCATTTTGGTCTTTTTTATTTTTACCTTGTTAACGACTTCAAATTTCCCTGTTTAATACCTCAGTATTTTACATGACGCCATTTATATGATGCCATTATCACTTTGATAATTTCACTGCTCACTAAATAAAGTATTGTAAACATTACAGTAAAACGCTTTACACATTTGGTGTAAAATGATGCATTAATTAAAATTTGTTTTGGGTCTGCATGCAAAATTGAGCTGTGAGGATTTTTTATGAAACTGATGACTGCAGATATGTAACAAAGATCCTCCTTTACTTTCAGGTCTCCATTCAATGATATGTTGGTGTATCTGCTGGTCATTGTTGAGAAAGGTTTCTGGTGCTGAGATACTGACACACATCACATGGTAAGTTTGACTGTCACTGAAATCTTCATATAAACAGCAAATATTAATCAAAAGAGCTTACCCACCAGAATTGATTATGGATAGTTTGAAAATATTAAATTGATATTGTATTTAGTACAATATTATGACAGAAGTGAGCAATGACAAGGGAGGTAACGATAAATAAAAAGTGGTGGGTTAGCTCTGTTATTTGATATTTGCTGTGGAAATTCTGCAGAGAATCAAATGGAGAGAATTGAAAGTGAAACTAGTTGAATGCCTATATGTATAGTAAAAACTAACTTAAAGACCACCTCAATAATACAACCACCTCAACATTAAGAACGCAAACTTCAAGTTGATAAATTGACCACTTTTTCTTTGGTCCCAATGTTGGTCCAATTATTGAGGGTTTATCATACAGAGATGAAGCTGAAGATGAACCTTTTACACTTTCATCCCTCCAGATGTTTTCATGAATTCAATTGAATGCAAAATATAAGTAGGGTTTGGGCTATACGTTGTATAGAAGAACTGACATCAGTGTGGGATAGCATATATAAAATTTTATGCCGGTAAACAACAACTGCTTTCGAATAAGCAAGTCAGTACTGGTTAATAATTATTTCCAGGAAAACTGGTTATGTCAACTGACATGCTTGAAATGAAAAAAATGAAAATTGAATACATTTATTAAAATACTGTGGATTCATAACATTAAATTGTTTTAGTAATTTACAACTACTAAAAGGCCTTGCCCAAATATTTATTGCTTAAATATAAATAAAATTTGAGGTATAATAAATAATAATTGGATAATAATATTCTGTCTTAACATCCACCCCTTATTAGCAGTCACCTGCCAACAGAGGCATTTATGATCAGTCAGTTTAACATGTCTCAACAACCACCTCTTATATTCAGTCACCTGCCAACAGAGGCATTTCTGATCGGTCAGTTTAACCTGTCTCAACAACCACCTCTTATATTCAGTCACCTGCCAACAGAGGCATTTCTGATAGGTCAGTTTAACCTGTCTCAACAACCACCTCTTATATTCAGTCACCTGCCAACAGAGGCATTTCTGATCAGTCAGTTTAACCTGTCTCAACAACCACCTCTTATATTCAGTCACCAGCCAACAGAGGCATTTCTGATCAGTCAGTTTAACCTGTCTCAACAACCACCTCTTATATTCAGTCACCTGTCAACAGAGGCATTTCTGATAGGTCAGTTTAACCTGTCCCAACAGTTATCTCTTATATTCAGTCACCTGCCAACAGAGGCATTTCTGATTGGTCAGTTTAAACTGTCTCAACAGTTACCTCTTATATTCAGTCACCTGTCAACAGAGGCATTTCTGATAGGTCAGTTTAACCTGTCTCAACAATTACCTCTTATATTCAGTCACCTGCCAACAGAGGCATTTCTGATAGGTCAGTTTAACCTGTCTCAACAATTACCTCTTATATTCAGTCACCTGTCAACAGAGGCATTTCTGATTGGTCAGTTTAACCTGTCTCAACAATTACCTCTTATATTCAGTCACCTGTCAACAGAGGCATTTCTGATCGGTCAGTTTAACCTGTCTCAACAGTTACCTCTTATATTCCGTCACCTGCCAACAGAGGCATTTCTGATTGGTCAGTTTAAACTGTCTCAACAGTTACCTCTTATATTCAGTCGCCTGCCAACAGAGGCATTTCTGATAGGTCAGTTTAACCTGTCTCAACAATTACCTCTTATATTCAGTCACCTGTCAACAGAGGCATTTCTGATAGGTCAGTTTAACCTGTCTCAACAATTACCTCTTATATTCAGTCACCTGCCAACAGAGGCATTTCTGATAGGTCAGTTTAACCTGTCTCAACAACCACCTCTTATATTCAGTCACCTGCCAACAGAGGCATTTCTGATAGGTCAGTTTAACCTGTCTCAACAGTTAACTCTTATATTCAGTCCCTGCCAACAGAGGCTTTTCTGATAGGTCAGTCTAACCTGTCTCAAAGGTCACCTCTTATATGCAGTCACCTGTCAACAGAGGCATTTCTGATAATTCAGTTTCACCTGTCCCAACAGTCACTGCTTTTATGCAGTCACCTTCTAACAGAGATATTTCTTATCAATCAGTTAAACCTGTCTCAACAGTCACCTCATATATGCAGTAACTTTCCAACAAAGTCATTTCCAATATACGAGTTTATCTTGTCTTAACAGCAACCTCTTATATGCAGTAACCTATCTACAGAGGCATTTCAGGTGAATCAGTTGACCCTGTATCAAGCTCAAACTCTTATCTTAGTACTTTCACAATCATATTTATTAAATATCATGGAATGTTTGTATCATATTTTGAATTTCATTATTAAACTTATTTATTGTACATATTAATATAGAATTAAACTGACTGAATTATCATAAATGCTGTTTAATTATTAGATACATTTACTTATTACATGTACTTTAAAAACTTTAGAAATTCTTAAAGAGAGAGAATAAGTTGCTACAGGGCAAGCCTGACATACATAAGACAGTGCCTAGAAGAGGTCAACCAAATTTGAAAGTTTAACTAACATCGCTTATTGTTTTAATACTTTTAAAGTACATTGCTCTTTGTTCAACCTCGATATTAAGACCATATCAATAAGAAGACCAGTTTTCAAGGGTTCTAAAGGTGGTCTTATTAATGAGATTTTACTGTATATAGGTTTAAGTCTCATTTTCTTCATTATCAAACCGTCTACCTGTAGAGTTGTCTTTTTAAAATTCAGGGACAGATGGTGTTGCCAATTAAGTGCTGAGTATGCTTCGAGTCCATCTGTATAAGACTTATATCATTTATTCACCTGTCACATTCCAATGTGATGTTTTTATACCTCAACAACGTGGCAATCTTTACAGTGAATGCCTACTACCTTGTAAAATTAGACATAACTTTTCTCTACTCAAAAACAGATATAATTTTTGTGTAGAAACCCAGGAAATTCTTTTTTGTTGTTGCTTACTTTGAAAGAATATTTTACAAAGTTTAGTCATGCAAAGGGGAAATTGGTGTTTCCATCAGAATATTCTGTAAGTATTAGAATGTTGTTGGGCAGGCAGGTAATTGGGCTGGTGGTCATCAAACTGGGGATTTCTGGTGATTATCTTGAGTTTCATTTATCATATATTCTCATCAAACTTGGTACATAGTAAGAACATGTGATTGGTTTTGGGGCCGTTCTGTCCAAGGTCACTGTTACTAAAAAATATATTCTGTATAGTCACATAGGGACTAACTTCAAAAATGATCTAGTCCTGAACTAAGCTTATTGAAGTTCTATGTGCACAATTTAGCCCGTAGAGCACCTTGCTTTTATCATGGGTCTCTTGTTGTCAATTCAAAATTTTAAATCAGTAAAATCAAGAAGAAATGTTTTGTAAAACACCATATTTTTTCATTTCATTCAGTTTTTTATTTCAAATATATTGACAAGATTCAATCAAATATCAAGGTTAAAAGATAACATTTAGGTATAATATTAAATTGGTATGGTACATGACAACATAGGGTCAGTATACAGACTATTGGATTTGCTATAAAAAGAAAAGTAGATATCAGATTTTAATATATGAGCTATTGAATGAAACTAGAAGAATATATCTGTTAGAAATAGTAAAAATCAGAAAGTTGATGTTTGGTCACTAATGCAAGGTTGTCATGGAACATCTCATATAGTTAAATCAATTAGTTGCAACCTATAACATACAATTCTGTACAGATATCAGTATTTGAGTAGATGAAACTGTAACATTTTTAAATGCGTTTTCATGTTTTTAATACATCACAAGCATTTCCTAATTGGAAACCCTCTAAGTTAACCTGTATGAAAATTAGTGCTTTGCCGAAACAACATCAGAACATATCAAATCAAATTTTTGATCGATATAGCATTATAGTGTAGAAAATTAAAAATTTAATTGAATGTCCCGCAGGTTTAAAACAAGCGCAAAAAGGGCCAATTTCACAACATTATAGGAATTCACTGTAAAAGTTGTACCGGCTATGAGAAGAGAAAAATTGTACCTGTTTAACAATGGTATAGGCATTTACTGTAAAGATTGACTTGGTTTCTTGAGGATATAGGATTGGTTTTGTTGAAATCTCTTTATAAGCTGTATACATGTTTATATATGACAGAGATAAGTGTGGGGTATACATGAAGCTTTGACCACTCATAGTGTAGGTTTCAGTGACTGAAAGGTCAAGACACCGCTTGTTGTAATAGGGGTGTCATGATACACTGGTATATCATCATACATTGTATTGCAATAAGCAGCCAAACTGTATTGTACCATGATATTGTAATAAACGTACCAGTGGCGTACGAAATGTGCTTTTTTGCTTTCAGTCAGATACTACTGGCTAAATACTTAAGTATTGAAAATCTAATAACCTGAAATAAGAGTGATACACTATTGTTAAGTCTCTAGTCATGAAAAACTCCTATTTAATCAAAAATTTAAATGATATTTATAATTGTTTTGTTCTGGTTTATGCATATTTATTTTTGAATTTATTTAATACATTTGAAGAGCTTGAAGTTGAATAAAATTGTTAAATTAAGAAAAAAATCTACAGTCATAGATGAGGTTAATGAAACAATATATTGTGGTACATATTGCAATGCACTGCTAAAGTATTGCAATATATCATGGTACACTATAGACGTAACTTGACACCCCTATAAAAAGTTTTATATGAAGAGGTTCAGTAAAGTTTCAAACTTTTTGTTTAGTTGACACAAACTTATTTATCTGTGATTTCTTTTTCAGGATCAAAAGACAATGGTGTTCCATATAGTGTTACACAAAGCCATGTATGTGTGCTTGGTTGTGTTTTTGCTGCATGTTGATTTACTGAATAAGGTAATATAAAATATTGAACAAAATGTCAAATAATTGATTAAAGGGAGACAACTTGCATTCTGTTCAAGATCATTCAAGAACATTTCCCAACATTAGACATCACTTCAAAGAAAACAGGCTTTCTAAGGTCAAATACTTTTTTACCAAAAACGAATACTTTATTACGAGTTGGAAGTTAAATGGCTAGTTTATTGCAAATTATGACATATTCAGCAAAATAAAAAATATTTTCATTGACAAGAATATCATTCCATACTAAATTCCTGACAAAAGTTATGTTAAATACATTAATTTACATACAATATGTAATGCCACTTTAACCTCCGCAGAGCAACATCTGGCGGATATTGGAAAAAGTGTTGCTCTGCGGAGGTGTTGCTCTGCGGAGGTTGTTGTTGTGGAGGTACTTAGCCGGTCATGTTATCTGCATGTGCATATGTAACTGCATATAAATGATAATAGATAGTTAATCAATTTAGTACATTGTACAATGATTGCTTGCATAAAGTGTGATTATTGGCTTAGCATAATTATATTTGTATAAAAATGAAAACAATATTGTATAATTATAATTATTGATTGACTAAGCACTGCAAATGAACAAAAAATGTTCCAGTAACTTAATAGCAGCAACCCGCTGCACAAGTGTTAGGAACACTTTTTTCTTTGCAGACATAACCTTTCAGTAACGGACTTTACTATGAATAAAGGTCGCAATAAAATTAATTCTAAGACGTTTTGTAAGAAGGTTGTCTAAATTTGCAATTACGCGTAATCAAATAGTCATTCTTGATGAGTTCTTTTGTAAATGTCCTTTGAGTTCAGTCTGTGTAGACACTAATGCCATTGACATGGTCAGAGGTAATATACAATGTATATTGATGATTTGCCATCACTTTTATAGCTTAAATTATTAACATACAGAAATGTATTCTCTATAAAATAGTTATAGTAAAATAGTAGCTGAAAATTATCTCAAGATGTCACACACACACCGTATATAGCATGTACTGAAGTAACAACAACCATATCAGCATTATTTGAATAACCGCACACACACCGTATATACCATGTACTGAAGTTACGACAACCATATCGGCGTCATTTGAATAACCGTTTTTGAGGTTTCTTAGGTGGCATAGTGGGTATGGTTGCAGTTTCTTCAGTGCTAGGTGCTGACGTCATAGGGGTCATAGGTTTGAACCCCTTTGGGTTCACTAATGAATTTCCAAAATTTATTTGAAAGACATTCATTAAAGTCAAGTATGTCAGTTAGACATTTATGTTGCTAAATATTATCACCAAACTATAGTTGTTTTGATGAAAAATGTTGGATTTTGTCTTGAATGATAATTGTACTAGGTTGTTTCTTGCATTTTCATAAGCAGATATATTTTCCCATCATGCCTTGGCATCAGCAATGGCTTGGCTCATTTTGCATTTCTCATGATACTTATACACTTGGCAATTAAATACAGCTATAGTAATTTACAGTCAAATTCATCGGGTTCAAAATTTTAAGTAATACTTGGTTTCAAATAGCCCATTTCAATTTGACGGGCATAAGAAGATACATCAGGACCTGATATTTATTTCCGATTATACCTAGTATTTGGACAGAAGGTTGTCAAATAAACAAGCTACTAACCCTAACCCTCTTTGTTATTTGAGGATATTTTCGATATAGCTGTGTTAATTGTGACAAAATTGAGACATGAAAGTGGACTAATTTTGATGAAAAAGTTTTAAGAATTTTTTTTTTTATATATTTCAGGTATGGAATGAATCTCATCAAACAACTTCATCAAATTGGTGCATTTGTCCTGTCAATGAATGGTTGTCCAGAATGAATGGTTGTCCAGAATGAATGGTTTATTTTTGAACGTTATTAAATAACAAAAAGTGACATATTAGAGATGAATGATATGTTTCAACATGGACCAGAAGACTTTTGTGTTAGAAAATAGACAATTTATGTACTTTCCATTGTGAAATCTTGTATATTATGTTTGTTTGGTCCATAAAGGACGACCATGGTCCGTAGAAGTGACCAGATATAATTTGTTGCATCTTGTTGGTCTTACTTATTGCTATCTACTTACTATAACCACCCACTGACATCCATGACTGACCTATTCTCTTAACTGCTCCACCATCTTTGGGTTTTAGTTCACATTTTTGATAGATCAAATACAAACCATTAATTGGTTTCTTTATCATATGATGAAGAGTTTTTCCCGATCACATGGCTTATTCTATGATTGAAAGTATTGACAGTTGATGACAGCAGTTAAGTATGATAGTCAGTTGCAAGTTACAAAAGATTACCAAGGCCTGCCATTGATTAAATGAAGCAGCCATTGGATAATAGATGGATTGTCAAGTATTGGTGGCCAAGTAGGGCTAGACTTATGTGTCCCCAGTTGTCAAAGTGGCTAACTCGCCTATGAAGTTCTGCCACATCTTGAGCAGGGTAGAAGGGAGGCTACTCTTGTTTAGAATGGTCGCCAAGAGTTATGCATCCTGCTTAAAAATGGCCGCTATTATGAATGAGAGTTATGTCCCTTTATTACAAAATGGATGCAATTTTACACATGATTTATGTCCCCTGATGTCAAAATGGCTGCCATTTTCGCGGAATATCAACCATTTTGAAATCAGGGGAAGTAACCCATGCTGTAAATTCCGCCATTTTGAAAGAAGGGAGGCTACTCTTGTTTCGAATGGTCGCCTAAAAGGTACAGTTATGCCCCCTGCTTAAAATGGCCACTATTATGAATGAGAGTAATGTCCCTTTATCACAAAATGGTTGCAATTTCAGACATGAGTTATGTCCCCTGATGTCAAAATGGCTGCCATTTTCGCGGAATATCAACCATTTTGAAATCAGGGGAAGTAATCCGTCCTGTTAATTTCAACCATTTTGAAAAAAGGGAGGCTACTCTTGTTTCGAATGGTCACCAAGCAAGGTAGATTTGTGCATCCTGCTTAAAAATGGCCGCTATTATGAATGAGAGTTATGTCCCTTTATTACAAAATGGATGCAATTTCAGTCATGATTTATGTCCCCTGATGTCAAAATGGCTGCCATTTTCGCGGAATATCAACCATTTTGAAATCAGGGGAAGTAAGCCGTCGTGTTAATTTCCACCATTTCGAAAAATGGGAGGCTACTCTTGCTTCGAATGGCCGCCTAAAAGGTACAGTTATGCCCCCTGCTTAAAATGGCCGCTATTATGAATGAGAGTAATGTCCCTTTATTACAAAATGGATGCAATTTCAGACATGATTTATGTCCCCTGATGTCAAAATGGCTGCCATTTTCGCGGAATATCAACTATTTTGAAATCAGGGGAAGTAACCCTTGCTGTAAATGCCGCCATTTTGAAAGAAGGGAGGCTACTCTTGTTTCGAATGGTCGCCTAAAAGGTACAGTTATGCCCCCTGCTTAAAATGGCCACTATTATGAATGAGAGTAATGTCCCTTACTCACAAAATGGTTGCAATTTCAGACATGAGTTATGTCCCCTGATGTCAAAATGGCTGCCATTTTCGCGGAATATCAACCATTTTGAAATCAGGGGAAGTAATCCGTCCTGTTAATTTCAACCATTTTGAAAAAAGGGAGGCTACTCTTGTTTCGAATGGTCACCAAGCAAGGTAGATTTGTGCATCCTGCTTAAAAATGGCCGCTATTATGAATGAGAGTTATGTCCCTTTATTACAAAATGGATGCAATTTCAGTCATGATTTATGTCCCCTGATGTCGAAATGGCTGCCATTTTCGCGGAATATCAACCATTTTGAAATCAGGAGAAGTAAGCCGTCGTGTTAATTTCCACCATTTCGAAAAATGGGAGGCTACTCTTGTTTCGAATGGCCGCCTAAAAGGTACAGTTATGCCCCCTGCTTAAAATGGCCGCTATTATGAATGAGAGTAATGTCCCTTTATTACAAAATGGATGCAATTTCAGACATGATTTATGTCCCCTGATGTCAAAATGGCTGCCATTTTCGCGGAATATCAACTATTTTGAAATCAGGGGAAGTAACCCTTGCTGTAAATGCCGCCATTTTGAAAGAAGGGAGGCTACAATTGTTTCGAATGGTCGCCTAAAAGGAACAGTTATGCCCCCTGCTTAAAATGGCCGCTATTATGAATGAGAGTAATGTCCCTTTATCACAAAATGGATACAATTTCAAACATGAGTTATGTCCCCTGATGTCAAAATGGCTGCCATTTTCGCGGAATATCAACCATTTTGAAATCGGGGGAAGTAATCCATGCTGTTAATTTCCACCATTTTGAAAAAAGGGAGGCTTCTCTTGTTTCGAATGGTCGCCAAGCAAGGTAGAGTTATGCATCCTGCTTAAAAATGGCCGCTATTATGAATGAGAGTAATGTCCCTTTATTACAAAATGGATGCAATTTCAGACATGATTTATGTCCCCTGATGTCAAAATGGCTGCCATTTGCGGAATATCAACCATTTTGAAATCAAGGGAAGTAACCCATGCTGAAAATTCCGCCATTTTGAAAGAAGGGAGGCTACTCTTGTTTCGAATGGTCGCCTAAAAGGTACAGTTATGCCCCCTGCTTAAAATGGCCGCTATTATGAATGAGAGTAATGTCCCTTGATTACAAAATGGATGCAATTTCAGACATGATTTATGTCATTTTGAAATCAGGGGAAGTAATCCGTGCAGTTGATTTCCACTATTTTGAGAAAAGGGAGGGTACTCTTGTTTCGAATGATCACCAAGCAAGGTAGAGTTATGCATCCTGCTTAAAAATGGCCGCTATTATGAATGAGAGTTATGTCCCTTTATTGCAAAATGGATGCAATTTTACACATGATGTATGTCCCTTGAAGTCAAAATGTCTGCCATTTTCGCGGCATATCAACCCTTTAGAAATCAGGGGAAGTAACCCATGCCGTAAATTCCGCCATTTTGAAAGAAGGGAGGCTTCTCTTGTTTCGAATGGTCGCCTAAAAGGTACAGTTATGCCCCCTGCTTAAAATGGCCGCTATTATAAATGAGAGTAGTGTGCCTTTATTACAAAATGGATGCAATTTCAGACATGATTTATGTCCCCTGATGTCAAAATGGCTGCCATTTTCGCGGAATATCAACCATTTTGAAATCAGGGGAAGTAATCCGTGCTGTTAATTTCCACCATTTTGAAAAAAGGGAGGCTACTCTTGTTTCGAATGGTCGCCAAACAAGGTAGAGTTATGCATCCTGCTTAAAAATGGCCGCTATTATGAATGAGAGTTATGTCCCTTTATTACAAAATGGATGCAATTTCAGACATGATTTATGTCCCCTGATGTCAAAATGGCTGCCATTTTCGCGGAATATCAACCATTTTGAAATCAGGGGAAGTAATCCGTGCTGTTAATTTCCACCATTTTGAAAAAAGGGAGGCTACTCTTGTTTCGAATGGTCGCCAAACAAGGTAGACTTATGCATCCTGCTTAAAAATGGCCGCTATTATGAATGAGAGTTATGTCTCTTTATTACAAAATGGATGCAATTTGAGACATGATTTATGTCCCCTGATGTCAAAATGGCTGCCATTTTCGCGGAATATCAACCATTTTGAAATCAGGGGAAGTAATCCATGCTGCAACTTCCGCCATTTTGAAAGAAGGGTGGCTACTCTTGTTTCGAATTGTCGCCTAAAAGGAACAGTTATGCCCCTGCTTAAAATGGCCGCAATTATGAATGAGAGTAATGTCCCTTTATCACAAAATGGATGCAATTTCAGACATGAGTATGTCCCCTGAGGTCAAAATGGCTGCCATTTTCGCGGAATATCAACCATTTTGAAATCGGGGGAAGTAATCCATGCTGTTAATTTCCACCATTTTGAAAAAAGGAGGCTACTCTTGTTTCGAATTGTCACCAAGCAAGGTAGAGTTATGCATCCTGCTTAAAAATGGCCGCTATTATGAATGAGAGTTATGCCCCTTTATTACAAAATGGATGCAATTTCAGTCATGATTTATGTCCCCTGATGTCAAAATGGCTGCCATTTTCGAGGAATATCAACCATTTTGAAATCAGGGGAAGTAATCCGTCCTGTTAATTTCCACCATTTTGAAAAAAGGGAGGCTACTCTTGTTTCGAATGGTCGCCAAGCAAGGTAGAGTTATGCATCCTGCTTAAAAATGGCCGCTATTATGAATGAGAGTTATGTCCCTTTATTACAAAATGGATGCAATTTCAGACATGATTTATGTCCCCTGATGTCAAAATGGCTGCCATTTTCGCGGAATATCAACCATTTTGAAAAAAGGGAGGCTACTCTTGTTTCGAATGGTCGCCAAGCAAGGTAGAGTTATGCATCCTGCTTAAAAATGGCTGCTATTATGAATGAGAGTTATGTCCCTTTATTACAAAATGGATGCAATTTCAGTCATGATGTATGTCCCCTGATGTCAAAATGGCTGCCAAATATCAACCATTTTGAAATCAGGGGAAGTAATCCGTGCTGTTAATTTCCACCATTTTGAAAAAAGAGAAGCTACTCTTGTTTCGAATGGTCACCAAGCAAGGTAGAGTTATGCATCCTGCTTAAAAATGGTCGCTATTATGAATGAGAGTTATGTCCCTTTATTACAAAATGGATGCAATTTTAGACATGATTTATGTCCCTTGATGTCAAAATGGCTGCCATTTTCGCGGAATATCGACCATTTTGAAATCAGGGGAAGTAACCCATGCTCTAAATTCCGCCATTTTGAAAGAAGGGAGGCTACTCTTGTTTCGAATGGTCGCCTAAAAGGTACAGTTATGCCCCCTGCTTAAAATGGCCGCTATTATAAATGAGAGGAATGTCCCTTTATTACAAAATGGATGCAATTTCAGACATGATTTATGTCCCCTGATGTCAAAATTGCTGTCATTTTCGCGAAATATCAACCATTTTGAAATCGGGGGAAGTAATCCATCCTGTTAATTTCCACTATTTTGAAAAAAAGGAGGCTACTCTTGTTTCGAATGGTCACCAAGCAAGGTAGAGTTATGCATCCTGCTTAAAAATGGCCGCTATTATGAATGAGAGTAATGTCCCTTTATTACAAAATGGATGCAATTTCAGACATGATTTATGTCCCCTGATGTCAAAATGGCTGCCATTTTCGCGGAATATCAACCATTTTGAAATCAAGGGAAGTAACCCATGCTCTAAATTCCGCCATTTTGAAAAAAGGGAAGCTACTCTTGTTATGAATGGTCACCAAGCAAGGTAGAGTTATGCATCCTGCTTAAAAATGGCAGCTATTATGAATGAGAGTTATGTCCCTTTATTACAAAATGGATGCAATTTCAGACATGATTTATGTCCCCAGATGTCAAAATTGCTCTCATTTTCGCGAAATATCAACCATTTTGAAATCGGGGGAAGTAATCCATGCTGTTAATTTCCACTATTTTTAAAAAAGGGAGGCTACTCTTGTTTCGAATGGTCGCCAAACAAGGTAGAGTTATGCATCCTGCTTAAAAATGGCCGCTATTATGAATGAGAGTTATGTCCCTTTATTACAAAATGGATGCAATTTCAGACATGATTTATGTCCCCTGATGTCAAAATGGCTGCCATTTTCGCGGAATATCAACCATTTTGAAATCAGGGGAAGTAATCCATGCTGTTAATTTCCGCCATTTTGAAAAAAGGGAAGCTACTCTTGTTTCGAATGGTCACCAAGCAAGGTAGAGTTATGCATCCTGCTTAAAAATGGCAGCTATTATGAATGAGAGTAATGTCCCTTTATTACAAAATGGATGCAATTTCAGACATGATTTATGTCCCCAGATGTCAAAATTGCTCTCATTTTCGCGAAATATCAACCATTTTGAAATCGGGGGAAGTAATCCATGCTGTTAATTTCCACTATTTTGAAAAAAGGGAGGCTACTCTTGTTTCGAATGGTCGCCAATCAAGGTAGAGTTATGCATCCTGCTTAAAAATGGCCGCTATTATGAATGAGAGTTATGTCCCTTTATTACAAAATGGATGCAATTTCGGACATGATTTATGTCCCCTGATGTCAAAATGGCTGCCATTTTCGCGGAATATCAACCATTTTGAAATCAGGGGAAGTAATCCATGCTGTTAATTTCCGCCATTTTGAAAAAAGGGAAGCTACTCTTGTTTCGAATGGTCACCAAGCAAGGTAGAGTTATGCATCCTGCTTAAAAATGGCAGCTATTATGAATGAGAGTTATGTCCCTTTATTACAAAATGGATGCAATTTCAGACATGATTTATGTCCCCTGATGTCAAAATTGCTGTCATTTTCGCGAAATATCAACCATTTTGAAATCGGGGGAAGTAATCCATGCTGTTAATTTCCACTATTTTGAAAAAAAGGAGGCTACTCTTGTTTCGAATGGTCACCAAGCAAGGTAGAGTTATGCATCCTGCTTAAAAATGGCCGCTATTATGAATGAGAGTAATGTCCCTTTATTACAAAATGGATGCAATTTCAGACATGATTTATGTCCCCTGATGTCAAAATGGCTGCCATTTTCGCGGAATATCAACCATTTTGAAATCAAGGGAAGTATCCCATGCTCTAAATTCCGCCATTTTGAAAGAAGGGAGGCTACTCTTGTTTCGAATGGTCGCCTAAAAGGTACAGTTATGCCCCTGCTTAAAATGGCCGCTATTATGAATGAGAGTAATGTCCCTTGATTACAAAATGGATGCAATTTCAGACATGATTTATGTAATTTTGAAATCAGGGGAAGTAATCCGTGCAGTTGATATCCACTATTTTGAGAAAAGGGAGGGTACTCTTGTTTCGAATGGTCACCAAGCAAGGTAGAGTTATGCATCCTGCCTAAAAATGGCCGCTATTATGAATGAGAGTTATGTCCCTTTATTGCAAAATGGATGCAATTTTACACATGATGTATGTCCCTTGAAGTCAAAATGTCTGCCATTTTCGCGGCATATCAACCCTTTAGAAATCAGGGGAAGTAACCCATGCCGTAAATTCCGCCATTTTGAAAGAAGGGAGGCTACTCTTGTTTCGAATGGTCGCCTAAAAGGTACAGTTATGCCCCCTGCTTAAAATGGCCGCTATTATAAATGAGAGTAGTGTGCCTTTATTACAAAATGGATGCAATTTCAGACATGATTTATGTCCCCTGATGTCAAAATGGCTGCCATTTTCGCGGAATATCAACCATTTTGAAATCAGGGGAAGTAATCCGTGCTGTTAATTTCCACCATTTTGAAAAAAGGGAGGCTACTCTTGTTTCGAATGGTCGCCAAACAAGGTAGAGTTATGCATCCTGCTTAAAAATGGCCGCTATTATGAATGAGAGTTATGTCCCTTTATTACAAAATGGATGCAATTTCAGTCATGATTTATGTCCCCTGATGTCAAAATGGCTGCCATTTTCGCGGAATATCAACCATTTTGAAATCGGGGGAAGTAATCCATCCTGTTAATTTCCACCATTTTGAAAAATGGGAGGCTACTATTGTTTCGAATGGTCACCAAGCAAGGTAGAGTTATGCATCCTGCTTAAAAATGGCAGCTATTATGAATGAGAGTTATGTCCCTTTATTACAAAATGGATGCAATTTCAGACATTATTTATGTCCCCTGATGTCAAAATGTCTGCCATTTTCGCGGAATATCAACCATTTTGAAATCGGGGGAAGTAATCCATGCTGTTAATTTCCACCTTTTTGAAAAAAGGGAAGCTACTCTTGTTTCGAATGGTCACCAAGCAAGGTAGAGTTATGCATCCTGCTTAAAAATGGCCGCTATTATGAATGAGAGTTATGCCCCTTTATTACAAAATGGATGCAGTTTTACACATGATTTATGTTTCTTGTTGTCAAAATGGCTGCCATTTTCGCGAAATATCAACCATTTAGAAATCAGGGGAAGTAACCCATGCTGTAAATTCCGCCATTTTGAAAGAAGGGAGGCTACTCTTGTTTCGAATGGTCGCCTAAAAGGTACAGTTTTGCCGCCTGCTCAAAATTGCCGCTATTATGAATGATAGTTATGTCCCTTTATTGCAAAATGAATGCAAATTTAGACATGATTTATGTCCCTTGATGTCAAAATGGCTGCCATTTTCGCGGAATATCAACCATTTTGAAATCAGGGGAAGTAACCCATGCTGTAAATTCCGCCATTTTGAAAGAAGGGAGGCTACTCTTGTTTCGAGTGGTCGCCTAAAAGGTACAGTTATGCCCCCTGCTTAAGATGGCCGGTATTATGAATGAGAGTAATGTCCCTTGATCACAAAATGGATGCAATTTCAGATATCCATTTTTCTTGTAATGTGTTGATAGTGGTGTTTTTTTGTAATGTGTAGATAATGGTATTTCCATGTAATGTATAGATAATGGTGTTTTCTTGTAATGTGTAGATAATGGTGTTTTCTTGTAATGTGTAGATAATGGTGTATTCTAGTAATGTGTAGATAATGGTGTTTTCTTGTAATGTTTAGATAATGGTGTATTCTAGTAATGTGTAGATAATGGTGTATTCAAGTAATGTGTAGATAATGGTGTTTCCATGTAATGTGTAGATAATGGTGTATTCTTGTAATGTGTAGATAATGGTGTTTTCCTGTAATGTATAGATAATGGTGTTTTCTTGTAATGTGTTGATAATGGTGTTTTCTTGTAATGTGTTGATAATGGTGTTTTCTAGTAATGTGTTGATAATGGTGTTTTCTAGTAATGTGTAGATAGTGGTGTTTTCCAGTAATGTGTAGATAATGGTGTTACCTTGTGATGTATAGATAATGGTGTTTTCTTGTAATATGTTGATAATGGTGTTACCTTGTGATGTATAGATAATGGTGTTTTCTTGTAATGTGTAGACAATGGTGTTTCCATGTAATGAATAGATAATGGTGTTTCCTTGTAATGTGTAGATAATGGTGTATTATAGTAATGTGTAGATAATGGTGTATTATAGTAATGTGTAGATAATGGTGTTTTCTAGTAATGTGTAGATAATGGTGTTTTCTTGTAATATGTAGATAATGGTGTTTTCTTGTAATATGCAGATAATGGTGTTTTCTTGTAATGTGTAGATAATGGTGTTGTCTTGTAATGTGTAGATAATGGTGTTTTCTTGTAATGTGTAGATAATGGTGTATTCTAGTAATGTGTAGATAATGGTGTATTCAAGTAATGTGTAGATAATGGTGTTTTCCTGTAATGTGTAGATAATGGTGTTTTCTTGTAATGTGTAGATAATGGTGTTTTCTTGTAATGTGTAGATAATGGTGTATTCTAGTAATGTGTAGATAATGGTGTTTTCTTGTAATGTGTAGATAATGGTGTATTCTAGTAATGTGTAGATAATGGTGTATTCAAGTAATGTGTAGATAATGGTGTTTCCATGTAATGTGTAGATAATGGTGTATTCTTGTAATGTGTAGATAATGGTGTATTCAAGTAATGTGTAGATAATGGTGTTTCCATGTAATGTGTAGATAATGGTGTTTTCTTGTAATGTGTAGATAATGGTGTATTCTAGTAATGTGTAGATAATGGTGTTTTCTTGTAATGTTTAGATAATGGTGTATTCTAGTAATGTGTAGATATTGGTGTAATTGGAATATTTATAGAAAGAATACCTCTGATGCGTGATAAGAACGCGGAGGAATATTGTATTCCTAGTGCACAAAAACATAGAATAATCATTAAATTGTTTAAAGGACAATGCGCGAATGCAGTTTTGAATCAGGTGTGAAATGCCCTATGGGATTAAGTGCATGTGGTCGTTTAATGGATTATTTAACTATCTTTTTTACCTGTCGGGACTGGTTTAATGCGGTCGGTGGTCGCTTTAGAGGAAAGTCGCTTAATAGATACTATTTATATAGTAAACACGCTCTCGGGGGATTTAAGTAGTCGCAAATGGTCGCATAAGACACGTGGTCGCATCAGCAAGATTGACTGTATATCTATTTATATAGTATTTATGTATTTTAAATATGGTTGATCAGTGTCTGTGTTTAAAAGAAATCTATCTGTTTACGAAAGTCGTTTTGAAATAAAATATGCATTATCAATAGTGTTGTTGTTAATATTGTTTTAGTTGTTGTTTTGTGAAGAAATAATACAATGACTTTGATAAAGATTGTTTTGTTTTCTTACAAGGAGTAGACACCGCATGCAAATCTAAGCTCGGCCTAATATAACAGTGTCAAATTATAAAACAAACACAGTAAATCAATGTATAAAAATGTTAACGATTGTTAATTTTTATGTTTTAAACCATTTTACAATTCAGTTTTACCCTAGTCTTCGATTTCTAGAATGGGTATTCGGCTGTGCTCTCAATAGCAAATTATTTGGCTATTGCAATAATGTGAGTGTTTACTATGGTCGAGTAAGCAGATCTTAAATCAGTTGTGTTATATTCACCTATTTGAGTTTAAAAGCACCATTTGAACACACGTATTCTAGAGATGATTTTACAAATTCCACTATCTTTATGGCCTTCCTTAACATTGTGTTGCTTTATTCAATGGTACCCCATTGCTCATTTTCCGCTGTTCTTCGACGTAAAAATCAGTCACATTTAAGAAAACTGTTATTAAACTCATATTATTGCTATTTTTAGTTTTAATTTTAGAGAACTTTATCTGCAAAAAGTGTAAGTATATGCCAAATTAAGAAATAAACTTCCAAGCATTCTACTTCTGGTAGTTGTTTGGTATTGAAATGGTGTAATAATTTAACGATAATATTATGCATAGCTCGATCGCTGTATTTGGTTCATTGTTTAGTTTTTTTTAGTAAATAACTTGTATAAACATATGTGTGACCGTCTAGAAGATACATGAGTTCACTTTGCTGCTTATAAATAACAAATTGTGTGGGTAAACTGTCATGGTGTCACAAGTGTTTCTTTGCTCGTCCATCAGTCGTATTTAGCAGGTTGAACTTCTATATAATAGTGTACCAAGATGATAAATATGAATTGAAATTAGTGCATTACATTTTCAAAGAGAGGTGCATTAATTAAACGTCGCCCGTATATCTTCTATCATGACAAGAACAGTATTCATTACATGAGCCGTAACTGACCGGAATGTTGGCAAATAGAACCATCCACACCAGATACCAGCAATACCATATCGTTAGTGGCGGCTGAATGGTGTTTCCTGTCGTCGGTTCTACTCTTGCGTTCATTTATTATTCGAGCGTTGCTATGGGATTCACAACCACTTCTGTAAGCGACGTCTTTTCAAGAAAACACAACATGTGATGTCATTATTTGCAAGCAGGAAACAATATTTACTCCATACGGTCACTTCGTTTTCATATTAACATACGAGGGGCAAATATTGCTTACTGTCGGTACATGGTGACGTCACATGCGGCGTTTCTGGAAATGACATCACTTTAAAAAGAAGAGGTTGGAAATCGTACAGCAGCGCTCAATTATATTTGTGTGTTGCTTGTCCTCATTAGTTCTCTTAAGTTGTCCCTTATGGTCGACGAGGCCATTCCTTGCGCTCCTGTTCCATTGCGTATTTACCCTTGCACCTCCTCAAATGCCTCGTTTTTTTTGAACTGTTGTTTTCCCGGAGGTCCGTGTGAAGAGGATTCTTTTTATGCATGTGACGTTCCCTGTAGCAACTTAGTCTCTCTTGTGTCCATTGTGTCCATTGTGTCTTTGTATTTGTGCACGTAATTGTTTGTTGTTATGCCTTTTGTGCTTTTGGTTGGCTGTGCACTTTGTATGTGGCATTTTCGTCTTTTTTCCGATGTCCATGTTGCTGTGTTCGAGTTGTACACCGTATTGCAACCACATTTCAGTGTTCCTGGGTTACCAACCAGTACTTACCTGTGGAGATGCATTGTCTTATGTATGTGACGTTCCCTGTAGCAACTTAGTCTCTCTTGTGTCCATTGTGTTTTTGTATTGTTTCATGTAATTGTTCATTGTATGCCTTTTGTGCTTGTGGTAGGCTGTGCACTTTGTATGTGGCGTTTCCTGCTTGACTTCGATACTATATATTTTCAACAATATTTCAGTGTTCCTGTGTTACCAACCAGTACTTACCTGTCCTTCCACCAGCAACTGATAACTTCTACACATGAATCAGAGGTGGTGGTTAAATGTCATTGGATGAATTATCGTCCGTCACAGAAAACAAATATACGACAGTCCAGTGCTCTACTGATTGAGCTAACTTGGTAGGCCGTTTCGGGATGAATTATATGCAACGGTTGAATGCTTTCAACAATAACTCTACTGAACCATCTGTCCTCTCGTGGAATTTTTTACAGAGCTGATGAAAATAAGTGTTGTTCAGCGAAACGACCGGCTGGCCCCAATGATAGTGAATTAAATGAGGGTTGATAATTATATTATAGTATACATGTACATGTATAAGAATTGCTACTGCGTCAGTACATTGTACCGCCAAAGGGCATGATTTTGTTTTTTTCAATATCTTTGCAGTTAATATCAACATATCCGATAAAATGACGGGAAGCTATCAACCGTACGTCCGATGTTCACCACTTTAAACAGAGGACATTATGTTGCACACTTTGACATGCATGACAAAGTATCTTTATCCGTTACGCCTGAATGCTTGCATTATAAATGACCACGCAATACCACGGTTGTTCGAAACTCCATTAAGTCTAACGCGGCGTTAAATACGTTACAACCAATAGGACAAACACCACATTAACCTTAACAGAACTTTGTGAAACCGGTCAACAGATGTGCGTCATGGAGAAACATTAGAAATTATTTTCCGTCTTGCAAAGCGACCAGATGAGTATGTGACAGGAAACACCGAGGCGTAGAATATTTATTGTTTAGACGTGTTATAGTGATTTACTTGCACTGAATTGTCATGGACGTAATGTCAAATGTATGCTTATATACAAAGTAAGTGATGACCAACACTATATAGGTGATACTTTTGTCATAAAACATGAGGGCATTGTACTACCACAGGCACATCATGTCAAACATTGGCTGATTGCTGCCTGTCAAAAGCGGTCATTCAGTTCCCCGATTACTGACAGGGATTGGTCATTACTCGGAACAAACAGACTGGGGATGACGGGTCCCAGTCATTTTCAATCGAGTCTCGGGATGTGGGAGTAGCTAAGTTGACCCAGCTTGACCCCATCAATGTGAAACTTCTTACTTCATCGCGATACAACACACAGCACCTCCCATACATAACTCCTCTAATGTCACAGAGATGTCCTTCACAGAAGGTCTCCTTAACAAATCTAACATCACAATATATTGAGGCAATAGATAGTTCCCACATCTACAATATTTACCCCCCTTGGTCTTAATCATCAGCCATTTTGATAGGCAAAACTGATAAGTACACACGGGAGTAATTCCCAAATATGAGATAATTGAGAAAATACCAGGGGAATTTGCAAGTGACAACCACTTTTTCTTCAACTTTCTGAGCCAACTACCAACATAATTAATAAGTTAATTATCTATATCTGATTATTTCATCATCGTCTACATTATATTCTCTATAAACTCAAAGGAATTTGTCTTATCAATATGGCTGACTATAACGAACAAGGGAGGTAAGTATTGTAAATGTGGGAACTATCTATTGCTACTGCGATGAACGAATATCCGCTGAATTCGATTTTCGCGAGATAGTTACATAACACCCTGGAGCTTATTCAAAATCATGTTTTATACTTGTGCATACTGTCATTCAACATAAAGCCATAACGCATGAAACGTTCGTGCAAAAATTATTCTTTCGGTTGAGATAACATAGGATTAAAGCAAATGACAGTTTAAATATAGTTTGCAGAAGGAAATGTTCTCAACTGTTTTTGCTGTTATAAATATAACGTCTGTGTTCATTAAACACATCTTGATGGTCAACTTAATGTTGACGTGAACGATTATCAAAACATATTTAATTATGTTGCATAATAAACTATATATAAAATAAGGGAAAGAATGTGTACGTACCAGTAAAATGAGGAAACGTATCCGGGACAAGTTTACTACAAATGTAATGATGGGCAACCGGTTGTAGACCACATGAGTTGCCGGCATAAGTTCGAGGTGCCGGATACAAGCGTTTTTACACGTGGGTTTTGACTGTGGTATTACTGGTGGAAAGGAATTGCATACGGTGAAGATGCATAGCACTGATATTTTGAAACAACCATTGACCTGGACCTGACTTGCAGGCTCCGCTGGCTGAACTGTATAACAATGTTCTTATTCGCACCTTTTAGAAAAAGTTATAATCAATGTAAAGTGTGTTCTTGCATTTTTTTCTAGACGTACAAAACTGGCAAGTAAATAATACCCATAGTCTCAGTTGACAATTTGACTTAAGATAAGGCATTCAAAGTCATTGGTCCAAAACCTCTGAACTCTGATTTATGTGGAGAAGTTATCAGTTGCTTGCGGAGGAGCAGGTTAGTACTGGTTGGTAACCCAGGAACACTTTTTAGATCAACTGACCACCGTATATAACCGAGTTACTGTCGAAAAAGGCGTAAAACCCGAAATAAACAAACACATAGTTTCTCTAAATACAATGTCTATGTACGCAATTACCGTTTACGGAAATACATTGTATTACATTATTTACGGCAGCATTTAATAGTCACATTATTACTCTTCTAAGTTAATGGATTCAGTTGCATAACTTCTCTCAACCCATAAAGGAAATATCAGTTTCGTTGTAATGACAAATGATATCATGCCAATAAATCTTAACAAAAGTTATGCTAGTTAGATTATCTTATTGGAAGTAGAATGAAACAAAGATTTAAAAACAAGACAAGACCAGGTGTGTGTTGTTGTCGGTGTTGCTTGAGAAATAATATGTAACTTCTCTGTCATAACTTCGCATTTTGTCTCCAGTGTTTAAGTACATAGGAGGAGAAATTGCCCTTAATGACAGTGTTTCGGTAGAAGTAAGTGTGTATTTAACTGCATGTAATTTTTGTTTTAAATAATCAAGCGCATACATAATAACATCGTCGGATGATAATATTCGCTTATTATTCTATGTACCTTCATTTTCATAATACAGAATGCGTTGGTAATGAAATACGCATTATGTACTAATCTTATTCCTACCCCTGCAATAAGACAGCACTAACTTAATTTACCACCTATGCAGTCCTGCAGAAGAATTGGAATGTGCGGGTATGAAAACTCACCTGTCGAGGATAGAAAATGTCTTTTTGTGACGTGTGGAAGTCAGTTTGTGTGATCATGTGATTATCATCGTGCTTGCTGAAGCAGTTGAAACAAATAATTAGTAATGCCCGATTGTATGACTGAAAAACTTATCACGGTTTATACACTGTCATTTTCAATTTTTATGACTTATCAAAACATGTCGCTTGATTGAACTGTTTTTTTATTTCAGCTTAGAATTGGTCACTGAAGGAATCATGTCTATTGTCTATCGCACCTGCTGCGAAACGGGGTTCAATATTCACTTGAAACTGGTGACGGTATATTTCGGAATATTTCGGTATATTTCGGTATATTTTGGTATATTTCGGTATGCATGCATAGTTGACGGTATTTTTCGGTATGTTTATACCGTTGAGAGTGAATATAGTGTTGGTGGTATGGACTGTTGATGGTGAATACTATTGGTGGTATATATACTGTTGACAGTATATATTGTTGACGGTATATATTGTTGACAGTGACTATTCTGCTGGTGGTATGTACTATTGATGGTGAATACTGTTGGCGGTATATATACTGTTGACGGGTATATATTGTTGACGGTATATAATGTTGACAGTGAATATATTGTTGACAGTGACTATGCTGCTGGTGGTATGTACTGTTGATGGTCAAAACTGTTGACTGTATATTTCGGTATATTTCGGTATATTTTGGTATATTTTGGTATATTTCAGTATATTTTGGTAAATTTCGGTATGCATGCACAGTTGACGGTATTTTTCGGTATGTTTATACCGTTGAGAGTGAATATAGTGTTGGTGGCATGTACTGTTGATGGTGAATACTGTTGGCGGTATATATACTGTTGACAGTATATAATGTTGACAGTGACTATACTGCTGGTGGTATGTACTGTTGATGGTGAATACTGTTGGCGGTATATATAATGTTGACAGTATATAATGTTGACAGTGACTATACTGCTGGTGGTATGTACTGTTGATGGTGAATACTGTTGGCGGTATATACTGTTGACAGTATATAATGTTGACAGTGACTATACTGCTGGTGGTATGTACTGTTGATGGTGAATACTGTTGGCGGTATATATACTGTTGACGGTATATATTGTTGACGTTATATAATGTTGATAGTGTATATACTGTTGACAGTGACAATACTGCTGGTGGTATGCACTGTTGATGGTCAAAACTGTTGACGGTATATTTCGGTATATTTCGGTATATTTCGGTAAATTTTGGTATATTTTGGTATGCATGCACAGTTGACGGTATTTTTCGGTATGTTTATACCGTTGAGAGTGAATATAGTATTGGTTCAAAAAGTTCACATGCATGAAACAGTGTATTTAGTTGATTATAGCAGCAATTACGGTGTCTTAATGCAGCATAAGATATTCACAATGTTTTAATCAAATGCCAAATCTGGGCTGATGGCAATCTCACAGCTGACTCCTTTTCATGTGAAGCAGGCTGAACAACATTCAAATCCAACATTATTGTAGCTGCATGCTACTGTACGGCAGACAATTTGTCAAGTGCACCGTACAACTTTCAGTATGTGAGCAGGAGCTGGCGCATTTCCAGTTGACACTGGATATAGTTTGCTACCAACTAGTTCTAGCGGGTCCGAATCATCATGTCCTTTCCAGTCCTGTATTTTAGAAATACACGCAACTATGGTACATAGATGCATCAGACATAGGTGGTAGTTTTGTTTGGTCCACATATTGTCCACGTTGATGTTAGTGCAACCTTTTCAACAAACGTAAAGAGCATACCATGTTCAACTAGAATGATAAAAAACGAATATTATTTTCCAAATTCATGCTCAAAATTCTCTTATTTAAATCAAAATAGATATAAAAACAATACTACTACACATGGCCCAGCAAACAGAAATTGTCTTATCTTACGACAGCAACATCAAAAATGATTGTCACCAATTTGGCCAAATATATATTTTATGCCAATCTTATTAGAAATTGAATCACTTTATGCCCATATTTTAATATAATATGTATATATACATGCAATGTAACATCAACAGTTTTGACCAACAACAGTACATACCACCAGCAGTATAGTCACTGTCAACAATATATTCACTGTCAACATTATATACAGTCAACAAAATATACTGTCAACAGTATATACCGCCAACAGTATTCACCAACAACAGTACATACCACCAGCAGTATAGTCACTGTCAACATTGTATACTGTCAACAGTATATATACCGTCAACAGTATATATACCGTCAACAGTATATTCACTCTCAACAGTATATTCACTCTCAACGTTATAAACATACCGAAAAATACTGTCAACTGTGCATGCATACCAGATATACCAAAATATTATGAAATATACCGAAATATCGTAACTTTACGATGACTTAATTAGTATTTTACTATTTTTCTGTTGCATAGAAGTATCACATTTATGATAAACAGAGGACATTATGTTGCACACATTGACATGCATGGCAAAGTATCTTCATCCGTTACGCCTGAATGCTTGCATTATAAATGACCACACAAGACCACGGTTTTTTGAAGCACCGTTAAGTCTAACGCGGCGTTACACGTTACAGCCAATAGGACAAACGCCACATAAACCTTAACAGAACTTTGTAAAACCGGTCAACAGATGTGCGTCATGGAGAAACATGAGAAATTCTTTTCCGTCTTGCAAAGCGACCAGATGAGTATGTGACAGGAAACACCGAGGCGTAGACTATTTATTGTTTAGACGTGTTATAGTGATTTACTTGCACTGAATTGGCATGGACGTAATGTCAAATGTATGCTTATATACAAAGGAAAGTGATGACCAACACTATATAGTTTATACTTTTGTCATAAAACATGAGGGCATTGTCCTAACACAGGCACATCATGTCAAACATTGGCTGATTGCTGCCTGTCAAAAGCGGTCATTCAGTTCCCCGATTACTGACAGGGATTGGTCATTACTCGGTACAAACAGACTGGGGATGACAGGTTCCAGTCATTTTCAATCGAGTCTCCGGATGTGGGAGTAGCTAAGTTGACCCAGCTTGACCCCATCAATGTGAAACTTCTTACTTCATTGCGATACAACACACAGCACCTCCCATACATAACTCCTCTAATGTCACAGAGATGTCCTTCACAGAAAGTCTCCTTTACTAATCTGACATCACAATATATTGAGGCAATAGATAGTTCCCACATCTACAATATTTACCCCCCTTGGTCTTAATCATCAGCCATTTTGATAGGCAAAACTGATAAGTACACACGGGAGTAATTCCCAAATATGAGATAATTGAGAAAATACCAGGGAAATTTGCAAGTGACAACCACTTTTTCTTCAACTTTCTGAGCCAACTACCAACATAATTAATAAGTTAATTATCTATATCTGATTATTTCATCATCGTCCACATTATATTCTCTATAAACTCAAAGGAATTTTTCCTATCAATATGGCTGACTATAACGAACAAGGGAGGTAAATATTGTAAATGTGGGAACTATCTATTGCTACTGCGATGAACGAATATCCGCTGAATTCGATTTTCGCGAGATAGTTACATATCACCCTGGAGCTTTCTCAAAATCATGTTTTATACTTGTGCATACTGTCATTCAACATAAAGCCATAACGCATGAAACGTTCGTGCAAAAATTATTCTTTCGGTTGAGATAACATAGGATTAAAGCAAATGACAGTTATAGTTCACAGAAGGAAATGTTCTCAACTGTTTTTGTTATATAATATAACGTCTGTGTTCATTAAACACATCTTGAATGACTTAATGTTGACGTGAACGATTATCAAAACATATTTAATTATGTTGCATTTGTGCATTGACTATATATAAAATAAGGGAAATAATGTGTACGTACCAGTAAAATGAGGAAACGTATCCGGGACAAGTTTACTACAAATGGAACGATGGGCAACCGGTTGTAGACCACAAGAGTTGCCGGCATAAGTTCGAGGAGCCGGATACAAGCGTTTTTACACGTGGGTTTTGACAGTGGTATTACTGGTGGAAAGGAATTGCATACGGTGAAGATGCATAGCTTTGATACTTTGAAACAACCATTGGCCCGGACCTGACTTGCAGGCTCCGCTGGCTGAACTGTATAACAATGTTCTTATTCGCACCTTAGAAAAAGTTATAATCAATGTAAAGTGTTTTCTTGCATTCTTTTTCTAGACGTACAAAGCTGGCAAGTAAATTATACCCATAGTCTCAGTTGACAATTTGACTTAAGATAAGGCATTCAAATTCATTGGTTCACAACCTCTGAACTCTGATTTATGTGGAGAAGTTGTCAGTTGCTTGCGGAGGAGCAGGTTAGAACTGGTTGGTAACCCAGGAACACTTTTTAGATCATCTGACCACCGTATATAACCGAGATACTGTCGTAAAATGGCTTAAAACCCGAACAAAAACATATAGGTTTCTCTAAATACAATGTCTATGTACGCAATTACCGTTTTACGGAAATAAGTTATTTACGGCAGCATTTAATAGTCACATTATTACTAAGTTAATGGATTCAGTTGCATAACTTCTCTCAACCCATAAAGGAAATGTCGGTTTCGTTGTTATGACAAATTATGTCATACAATCAATCTTAACAAATGTTATGCTAGTTAGATTATCTTAGTGGAAATATGATGAAACAAAGATTTAAAAACAAGACAAGACCAGGTGTGTGTTGTTGTCGGTGTTGCTTGAGATATCATTTGCAACTTCTCTGTCATAACTTCGCTTTTTGTCTCCAGTATATAAGTACATAGGAGGAGAAATTGCCCTTAAGGACAGTGTTTTGTGCATTTAACTGCATGTAGTTGTTTTTAAACAATCGTCTCTTCCAAATGTTGAATTATGGAACCAAGCGCATACATAATAACATCGTCGGATGTTCATATTCGCTTATTATTAGTCTATGCACCTTCATTTTCATAATACAGAATGCGTTGGTAATAAAATACGCATTATGTATGTACTAACCATATGAGCTGGAACGAACGGCTGTGTTACTAATCTGGGAACTGGTTATGTTGTGTTAAACATATCTTTAAAAACCTTGGTATATTTATATCATTGGTACATTATTGTATTCATCTAAAACTGTTATTTCAATTAGAGTTGAAGAAGTGTTGCTCTATATGGTTGCCTCAGATCAATAGACATTTGTGTTTCATCAGTTTAAAGCGTAATAAACTGAAAGCGTTACGAGGATGACAGCAGATCTAGTGTATTTACATGTAAAGAAATCAACAGACATACCTTAGAATTGAAATATGTTCAGAAAATTAACGCAAATATTCATACCCCTGCAGAATAAGACAACACTAAGTTAATTTACCACCTATGCAGTCCCGCAGAAGAATTGGAATGTGCGGGTATGAAAACTCACCTGTCGAGGATAGAAAATGTCTTTTTGTGACGTGTGGAAGTGAGTTTGTGTGATCATGTGATTATTATCGTGCTTGCTGAAACAGTTGAAACAAATAATTAGTAATGCCCGATTGTATGACTGAAAAACTTATCACGGTTTATACACTGTCATTTTCAATTTTTATGACTTATCAAAACATGTCGTTTGATTGAATTTTTTTTCATTTCAGCTTAGAATTGGTCACTGATAGTATCATGTCTATTGTCTATCGCACCTGCTGCGAAACGGGGTTCAATATTCACTTGAAACTTTGCATGAAATATTATTGACTATGTCAGCAAGATCTCCTTTCTTGCGTTTTATTACAATTACAAATAGTGCATTGCATTCAAAACATATTAACATGTTTTATAGCAATTATAGAAAATATTTGTGACAAAAGGCATAGATGTTCTGAAGAGCATGTGATGTTACATTGCATGTATATATACATATGATATCAAAATATGGGCATAAATTGATTCAATTTCTCATAAGATTGGCATAGAATATATATTTGGCCAAATTGGTGACAATCATTTTTGATGTTGCTGTCGTAAGATAATACAATTTTTGTTTGCTGGGCCATGTGTAGTATACTGTTGTTATATATATTTTGATTTAAATAAGAGAATTTTGAGCAAATTAATGGAAAATGATTTTCGTTTTTTTATCATTCAAGTTATGTAGTACAGTTTACAAATTCTGCCGTTTCTATGTAGATTTCAATATCGTCCACGTTCTACAGCTTAGTCATGAGATGATGTTCGAAATTTTGCAAGAGCAATTGTAAATTTAGATCCTTGATTATACGTCAAATTATCTTTCTAAATTAAATGAGTTGAGTTATTAATGGAAGAATACCAGCTTTGATGAAACATGTCAAATATTCGTTGTTCAACATGTTTGTAATTAATTAACATGTTAGATTAGGTGTTCCATGTATTTGATAATCCTATTTGTTCTAAAATGCTCTTTATATTATATGCTCAATTACTCCCATTGTATCATAGGCCATTATTATTATAAATGTTGAAAATACCGCAAGTTAAAATGCAATGTTTTAACGGATCTCGGATAAGGAAGAAACATGTTTATATTCATCATTTTCCTGTCTAAATAATATCTGCATACAAAACATTAGTCTTTGTTTGAGCGAGTTAAATATTCGTGGGTATACATGTACATGTATTTACATTTGTTTGTCTTAATTACTAAACTAATTAGGGTAATAATGCATACTTATACGTGACTTGCCAGTTTAAGGGAGAGTCGACGTGTTTATAACGCGTACAGTAAGAAATATGAGTGCGTATGGTCGTATGACAATGCATGTGTTTATGAGAAATAGAGAATGTGGCAATACTTTCGTATAAACTTCATAATATATGAAATGACAACTTGGCTCATTCATTTAAATATCACATCAAACATTGCTTTGAAGGACTTGTATCAGTTAAAGCGACATTTTCAATTCATTGTTATCAGCAATAATATAGATACATAAAACTAGTATGTATATTGTGTATATATATACGTAATTAAGTCCTATCCGGTAAGTATTCAAAGAAATTACAATGAAGCCTGGCTCTTGAACAATAGATTGTCCCCACATTTACAATACGTACCTACCTTGTTCTAAATAGTCAGCCATTTTGATAGGCAAATTTCCTTAATGAATGTAAACGATAATAAAATAATCAGGTTTATAAAAATAACTGATAGATGCATCAGACATAGGTGGTAGTTTTGTTTGGTCCACATTTGGTCCACATTGATGTTATTGCAACCTTTTCAACAAACGTTAAAAAGCATACAATGTTCAAACTTTGCCCCGACTCCCATATATAAATGCAAACCTTTTCAACAAACGCAAAAAAGCATACCATGTTCAAACGTTGCCCCGACTCCCCTTCATATATGCAAACGAATGCTTGTTCGCCTGAACGTGTTCTGGTCTCATTGAAAACTATATGTGGACCCAGATCAAAGACTAATGCTGCATTGCGAAAATGCTGGTTCTTTTCAAAAGAACTTCAGTGCGACCCGTTTGTCAAAACCATACAAGTTTGACGTAGTGTAACATCCAAGAATTGCATGATGGAAAATAATATTTTTACACACATCTTTCATCTGAGTCCAGATGTTGTTCCCAAGGAGGCCAGAACACAGTGAGGGGAACACGCAAATATGTTAACTATTTTATGATATTGAAAACAAGTGCAGTTGTATAAATATACAGTATATTGTTAATGTTAAGAAAATGAGAATGCAACGTTGCAATAAAGGCGTTGTATGAGCATATCTGTCCTTTAAACGTCATCAGCCGAACATGGCGTCGTTCGACATTTAACGAAGACAAATATTAGAATTTCACTTCTCATACATTTTATGGGCTGACATATACAGTCAAAACTTGTTTATTCGGCAACCATTTTTCCAAATACTATGTATCATCCGAAATAAATAATATATCCCGATATATCTTCTTATCCACGTCGAATTTATATGTGTTATATGAAACCATGTATTATTCGAAATAGAAATCGAATAAACGAGGTCCGACAAAATTAAGGTAAAACTCTATCGATACTAGTCATGTGGGATTATGCCACCTTTCTACAATACAAAGCCATACATATATGACGCCTTTACAACAAAGTGTTACAGACACAAACATGTTATTTCTATATTTTCAAAGTGAATGTGTTAGTGAATAAGAGGAATATCCTGGCTTGAAGTAGCATGTACTGTAAAATCAGTCAAGTTTCGCGCGCCCCTTATTTCGCAAATTGAAGTTATCAGGTTGTTTCTCGAGATTCAATCTTCACGAGGTTCTAATTCCAATCAAATTATCACAACGTAAACATACAAAGATTTAGCGAGTATTTGTTCTTCCCGAGCATTTTTCTTCTCGAATATAAAGATCTCGCATAAATATATCCCTCACGAAGAGTTCTGATTTCACAGTATGTTGTTACAACTTACAAACATTACAGGCCGGGATTGTGTTAAAACAACACAAACACCCATACCAGACAACATTAAACACTGATATTGACAAACACCAGAAAGATAAAAAGACAACTAAAAAATACCTATGTAACAACACCACTTATCTCAGGGATGGATGACAGCACATTCCTCCAGTTTTTCTACAACCAAAATCAAATTCCGACTTTCTGCAGTGAACATTGAGGAAGTCGTACATGCTCTGGTTCTTCCTCCTGCGTGGAATTTCTGCAATTTCAGAAGGATCCAACACGGGTGCCTGTCTCTTCTTTCTGTTGCCGCCGAAAAAAAAGCCGCTATTTTGGGCAGGGGTTTGTGCTCCAGTTTGTGCGGGCAGAGCTGTGCATGGAAGGGGTGCGGCTGCGTATGGAGGGGATGCGGCTGCTGCACCGGCCGCCGTACCAGCTGCTCCAGCCGTAGCCTGGGCAATAACATTGATGCAGAAACCAAGGTCCTTTACACGAGCCTGTTCAATTTCTGAAATAGTCACGGATGTAACATATAACTAACGACAAATAAAAGACGAGCAGGTATTTGAATTTGATGGTGCATGAGCTCAAAGACAGGCGGACTATCGGGAAATCGAAATCCTACAAAATAATGTAGCAACACTAAAAATAAACTTGCAGGAGATCGCAATACATAATACTGATAAATAGTTGCCTTTTATATTATAGACACATGAATATGTCGCCTCTAAAATTCACTCGTTCGATCGTGGTCCGCTGAATGTTGATAGAAATAAACAAAATGATATTTAAAATGAACGTACGAGCTTGGTAGAATCTAGTTTGTCGAAAACGAATAAAACAGGAACAAATGAAAATGAATCCAAAATCACAATGAAAGCGTGCGCTGTCAGCATTAAAAATGAAAATTCTTGATTTAAGGATGTATTCTTCTGACGATTTTAACGTAATTTGGAAGTGGTCAACGGGAGGTAACTCGCGATTTACTTCAATGTCGCAAAATGGCTGGAAATAAATATTATCGTTTAAATGTACCTAAATTGTTTCTATATTTTCATTTCGTCGGAAATAAATTAATAAAACGGAAATAGAAATGGTTTTATAACATAACATACGGTGCGGGAGTGATTATAACCTATGCATTATTTCGCGTATTACACTAGTTTATGCAAATTGGAGCCGCATCACATATTCATACGCGCTGTCAGAAATCCATACAAACATGGCCGATTTTCGAGTATCGGTCTACGACAAATATGTAGCATTTCGCGATCGTCTAAATGTCAATTTTTTTTATCAGAATTCTAACCATTGCGAGCTAAACGCGTACTTCAAATCCGACGCGAGTGCACATTTCAGCTTGTCTGGAGGTATCAACACATGGTTCGCTGTCCATCATCCGGATCACGGTGGGTTTTTTATGTGAACATAAACAGAATAGACCACACGCTGATGCAATCTATCCTCCGAGAAAACGAGTGCGAATGATATTGTCAGCGACTCACATCGACATATTTTCAACTGTGTCAACGTAGATCTGTTGATTTACGTTTAGTCAATGATTTTACTTTAGAATGGACTCGGTGACGTCACGGCTTCATGTCGTCACAGCAGCGCGTGTGGACTAAATTTTGAACTTCTTCAATGTTTTCCTTAAAACTGCAGTAAATTATCGATCATGTTGTTAATTATTTGTTTTTTGTTAACATTCGACATTACATTTGGTTTAATTATTGGTATTAATCGTCGTTTTTATTCTGTGAAAATCTTTGTAACTATTTTTTTCTCGACCGAATCACTAAAGTAGAAGCAAAATGCGGGGGCGGCTAGAGAAACGAGTCTGTGTGATTTTTTAGTTTTAAGCCCGTTTACAAGTTATGTGATAAATAGAATATAGCATTCGTGTTCATATTTTATTGAATTTATTTAACTCGTCGGCCAAGAACTTATTTTTGACATCTATTTGAAAGGGTAAAAAAACGATTGTTTTTTTCCTCAAGAAAATTGGGTAATCCATTTGAGAATTGTTGCCCCTGAAATGTACATTAGTGCATTATGTATTTTGTGTGTGCTTTGAACATGAACATGGTAGTTACTAGATGAAAAGTATATGTTTGGTTCTGGAAGTGTATTTTGTGTAAATGTTGGAAAATCGGCTTGTTTTTTTGAGAAATCTTTTAATTTTTTTTTTAGAAAAATGATTAAAATTAAAAGTACATTAGTGCATTATATTGTTTTTTGATGCTTTAAGTCTTTAACCATGAACATGGTATTAACTAGTTATGTTCCAAAACCGACCATCATGAGAATAACTATCTACCTTCAATATTTTGGAAAAATCGTTCGGCCTATTTTGGGTTATTTCCCCTGAATTGCCATTTTTTGCTATTTTTTGGCTTTACCTAAAAAAATATGGTAGCTAGACAAATATCTGAAATGGGGAAATGATCAGAATGACAATATCTATCTTACCTGAAAATTTCAGAACAATCTAACGACACATATTTGCAATGCGGGAGATTCAGACTTGAGTTTTCATTAGATTTTGGGGCGGGGTAGGGATAGGTAAACGACATAAAACTTTTTATATGCACACCAACCCATAATTTTTTTTGGCTTAAAATGTTCATTTTATCTGGGCTTAACTGCATATTAACTGTGAAAAAAGTTTAATTCTGGAAGTGTGCTATTTTTTGTGTAAATGTTGGAATCTAGGCTTGTTTTGGGTGAAAAATGATATAAAAAATATGTTCGTATGTTTTGATATTGTGTGTTATTTGAATTTTTGTCCATGAGACAAGGTATTAACAAGATAAAACACCCAAAATTATGTTTTATTTGACAAATTTGAAAAAAATCAGTATATTGCTGTTTTTGTTGGAAATTAGCACTTTTTCCATACTCTGTATATTGTCCTTTTTCAGATGGCCATAGTTTCTTTAAATGCGCACATACCTACATGTATGTTTTTTTTTTATGAAAACACATCAGAAAATATCTCTCTTCAAAAATATAATGACCATTTTAAAAGTTTAATGCAGGAAAAATTTGGCTCCTCAGAAGTGTACATCCTTAAGTACGAATAATTTTATAATGATAAAATAATAAAAATTAGACTAGCCTTTTAGGAAACATATTTATCTAACAAATACCTCTCATATTCTGAGCACTTTGTATTCCGAAAGCACAGAAACACAGAAGAACAGCCCATTCCGAAAATTTAAATTCCATTTTGCCCACTCCGAAATATCGTTGTCGTCTGTATGATATTTTATGAAAATAAGATGGCTGTCACAGCAGAACATCGTGATGGATGGGTTTGTCTACATAGACACTTAAAATATTTGTTTAACGACATACAAAGAATATAACAATTTCAGAAAATTAGAGTTGCGTAAAATCTATGATTATATTTGTAGAACGGTGTTTTCTTATTAAATTCATTTCAAACAATCGTCCCAACGACTTAAATTTCATATCCATTTTAATATAATACATTTTATCTCTGTTTTGAAATAATGTGTATTTGAATTTTCAGGATGTGGTGTATCAAAACAGTGAAACTTTACCAAAGCAGCCCCCTTTGGGAGACACATTGTTTGGCTGTTCGTTAGAGGTTGATGCTCTAAAGAGGTTAAACTTTAAGTAAATATTTACTAGAAGAAAAATTTGATAACGATGTTGAAGATAGATTGCTGACCAAGAGATGGTCACTTAGAAGAACTTTCACTGTACCATAATACAGCAAAACCTCACTTAAAGACCACATCAATGATAAGACCACCTCAAAATTAAGAACACAATTTTCAGGCCAATTTTCACTGTTTTGCTCTTTCTTTTATTTCAATATTAAGAACCATACGCAGCTTTCCGTGCCTTTTAGCTGGCTAATCGCAGTGGATCGTCTCCCTTGAAAATGACCCGAAAATCGATATCGAGTTCCCAGCTCTACCAGTTTTGATCAATAGATTATAGAGGGAAATTATTTTCATACGTAAATTTAAACATTTTATCTTAATACTAGAATATTTTAGCAGTTATGACAATATTCTTCAATTTATTCTCTTTCATTTGGTGTAAAACTATTTATGCTAACTAAACATCTTCTTGCTTCCAATTTGATTTTAAAAGTATCACCTATCATTATATAGAACATAGAGAAAAAATCAGTAAAATTTTCCATTTCTAAAAGTTTAGGGGCTAATAAATCATAATTTCCAATAAGTAGAAACATTTTAGCAGTTATGTCTGATTTCATGATAAAATGATTATCATGGTGTTTTTATAATTTTAAATAATTAATTTCTTCTTGCTTCCATTCTTTGTTAAAGTTAGTAATGTACTAAAATAAATTCGATTTTCTTTCATTATTCTCGTCTGCTATATTGTTGTTGTTGTTGTTGTAACTATCAATGGGTTAAATTGATTGCCGGTTGTTATTGGCTAGTTTTAAATATTATAAATCATTTTATATATTATATTTTAATCTTCATTTTTATATGATCTATATATATATATCCGTTCTTGATGCGCGTAGGAAGATATTGAGCATTGGGGCCGCGGATGGGATGGGTGCTGGAGCGGTATCCCCTCGCGATGAGACATTTTTAGGAAATTACCTTTCTCAGGCGCAAAACCTATCACTTTTAAAATGATATTTTCCGAAAAGTTGTTTGCTGCTTGTTAGGTATTACATTTATTCATACATATGTGTCATTTTTTAAAGGAAACGGGATTGTTAAGTACATATTTTGAAACAGTTCAGTCGCATTATAATGTATTTATTTATGTACATGAAAGCAATATAAACAATGATATATATCATCATCATGAGCAAATGCGAAATCACGAAAACAATACGTGCAATAGTTCACAAAACACAAGTGCAACAGATGTGTTATCGTCTAGGTTAAAAAAGATCAAATGAGTAAATTAGCATATGTAGTATTTAATTATACAAACAAATGTAACAAATCACATTCAGTGGTAATTGGATAGTCCCGCGTCAACGCATATTCAGAACTTTCCAAACACTGCAATGTCATTAACGAACCAAAATAAGTATACTTGTCACCTGGTTCAATAACCGCTGACTGATGACAGTCTGTGTACGTGCGCAAACAAATGAACTCACTAAACTTTCTATACTTTATCGTGATGCAAATATTATGTTTCACTTTATCACATTAAAATTAAGATAGACTAAAACAATAATTTATATTATAATTTAAACACTATCCAATAGAGGTAGATACATTGTGCACATATATATTACGAGTATTGCTCAAATTATGTCCTTTGGATGGAACTTTTTTGCTGTAATGTGGATTATCTTTCATTTAAGCGTTTTAGTTTTTAACGATTTTTGTTGATAATAGTCAGATTCAGTTCTGTCTGCTCTGTTTTAATTTAGAATACACTAAGTATTGTTGTGTACGCTTTATCGGCGTCCAAAAACCGCATCTGATGAAAGTGATATATCTGGATGTAGCGATTATACAAACTGTTAATTAACACCGAAAACGCTTTTAGGGGGAAGCTGCCCCTTTGGCGAACAGTCCTCATTGTCACTCTTGCAGTGAACTTATTAAACTCCTAACTGAAAAATACCCTCAGATTACATAGGATCTTAAATGTCTGGCCCCCTCATATGTACAGACACAGAGGCAGCCTGCCCCAAAGGTTCCTCCCACTGCACCAAAAACATCCAATCAGCCAAAAAACCGGTTGTGCCCGAAAAACCAAAATCCGTTCCATCCAAAACCACATCACCAGCCCCTCCTACTTTAAACCCCAAGGTAAAATCTACACCAGTAACCAAAAAGAACAACAAACCTGCCTCCCAACCCCCTAAAGAAAAACCTGCAAATCATAAGTCTACATCTCCATCACCCAAACAAAAACCACGAAAAACTAACAATCACGAAACCCCTCTCAACAACAAGTTCGAATGTCTAAGTGACATGGAGGAAGACAGCGATGGAATCCCTGTCTCAGGGGGTGAGAACATGCCCACTGATGAAGAAACTTAGTCTTTCTTTTACTTTATTTTTAACTTATTTTTAATCTATCATGGCGTCAAATAATATCATACAATGGAATTGTAGAGGCCTGAAGGCCAATATAGATGAAATATCTCTTTTAATAAGTGAACATTCACCTGTCGCTTTCTGTCTTCAAGAAACATTCTTGAAAGAGAATGATAGTGTATCTTTTAAATACCATTCTTTATATAACAAAGTGTATACCGAGGGCGACAAAGCCCAATGTGGAGTTTCCATTATTATAAACAACTGTGTTCCACACTCACAAATAACTTTAAACACAACTTTACAAGCTGTTGCTGTAAGAGTATCAATGCACAATAGTATTACACTATGTTCTATCTATCTACCACCCAGAGAGCCTATTGATATAAACAAACTGAACAATCTTATAACACAACTTCCCGCCCCATACATATTAGCGGGTGATTTTCACAGTCATAACATCATCTGGGGATGTGATGATACTAACCACAGAGGAACCCTACTTGAGCATATTATAACGTCTAATGATTTGTCTATTATGAATCATGTAAATTCAAAGACTTATCTGCATCCTGCAACAGGATCATATTCATCTCTTGATCTTTCTATATGTAGTCCAACCCTACTTCCAGACTTTGACTGGAAAGTATGCGATGACACATGTGGAAGTGATCACTTTCCTATTTTTATCTCTTCCACAAGTCCATCGAGCTACGAACGCCCTAGAAAATGGAAACTTTCCAAAGCTGATTGGAAAAAGTTTAAACTTATTTGTGAACAGACAATCACTTGTGAAAAGTTTGATGATTGTGATGATGCGTCTCATCTTTTTACTTCGCTGCTAATAGATGCAGCAAAACAGTCCATACCTCAAACCTCCCAAAATCCTAAACACCCTGACAAGCCTTGGTACAACGAGGAATGCAAAAGAGCAACACAAAACAGAAAAGAAGCCCTCAGGAAATTCAATCTGAGACCCACTCAGGACAATCTTAACAACTTTCGTATATTCAGGGCCAAGGCTCGACATACAATTAAAAACAGTAAACGAAAGTCTTGGAGACAATATGTTTCAAGACTAAAAAGTAGAGCTTCTGTCAAAAAACCTGGGACATGATCCGAAAAATAAAGGGAAAATCCCAAACCCCTATCAATCACCTGTCTGTTGATGATACCAAAATAGATACTCCGGAGAAAATTGCTGATGCTCTGGCAGACGCATTTGCGAAAAAGTCTTCATCGCAAAATAGTTCTACACATTTTCAGAAGAACAAAACTAACGAGGAAAAGAAGAAGCTTAATTTTTCTTCCAAGAACCAGGAATCCTATAACAAGTTGTTCTCTTTACAAGAACTTAAAACTGCCCTTCACAAGACAAACGATACCTCCCCAGGACCAGACAAAGTTCACTATCAATTTTTAAAGCACTTACCTGATACCACACTATATATTTTACTTGATATTTTTAATGACATTTGGCAATCTGGTGAGTTTCCCACCTCATAGCTAGAGGCGCTAGTGATTCCTTTTCCAAAACCGGGTAAGGACACTAGTGATCCCAATAATTATCGCCCTATAGCTCTCACAAGTTGCATCTGCAAAACATTGGAACGAATGGTAAACGATCGTCTTGTGTGGTTCGTGGAATCCAACAACCTAATTGTTGATGTCCAAAGCGGATTTCGCCGCCAACGTGGTACAAATGATCATCTTGTGCGCTTAGAAACATTTCTGAGAGAAGCTTTTATAAACAAACAACATGTTGTGTCAGTATTTTTTGATCTGGAAAGTGCCTACGACACTACCTGGAAGTATGGAATTCTGAAAGATCTTCATGACTTTGGTCTCAGAGGCCGCCTCCCACTTTTTATAGCTGCATTCTTGAATGAACGCTACTTCCGCGTTCGTGTTGGTGACAGATTATCAGGACGTCGCGAACAGGAAATGGGTGTACCACAGGGCTGTATCTTGTCAGTCACACTCTTCGGCGTAAAGATAAACAACATTGTGCTATTAGAGTAGAATGTTCACTCTATGTGGATGATTATGTCATATGTTTCAGATCTCGCAATATGAATATAATAGAGCGACAACTCCAACAATGTCTAAATAAACTCCAAACCTGGGCCGATAAAAATGGCTTCAAATTTTCTAAGGCCAAATCTAAGTGCATGCACTTTTGCAAACTTCGGGGTATGCATCCTGAACCAAGCCTTCACATGAACAATACACCAATCCAAGTGGTCCCTGAATTTAAATTCCTATGTGTCATATTTTACCGGAAACTTACTTTTATCCAACACGTACGTGCACTTAAAAAGAAGTGCCAGAAAGCCCTCAACCTCTTGAAAGTTCTTGCTTACTCTGATTGGGGAGCTGATAGAAAAGTCCTTTTACGTCTTTATAGATCCCTTATCCGCTCAAAATTAGACTATGGTTCAATAGTGTACGGATCAGCTAGGAAGCCGTACTTAAAAGCACTCGATTCAATACATAATCAAGGTCTAAGACTAGTACTAGGAGCATTTCGAACATCTCCTGTGAAAAGCCATTACGCCGAGGCTAACGAACCATCTCTTCAGCTCAGAAGGGAAAAACTTTCCCTGCAGTATATTCTGAAACTGAAAGCAAACCCTCTTAACCCTACACATGAAGTTGTTTTTAACCCTAAATTCAAACGTCTCTTTAAGCAGAAACCAAATGACATACCTCCGCTTGGCATTCGCATGTCTCAGTCTATTGAAGACACCCAAGTGAATATGGACTCAATTGAACAGTACAAGATTCCAGACACCCCACCCTGTACCCTCAAGTCTGCCAATGACCTCTTTGATCTAACTAATGACAAGAAGTCTGACACAGACGGTATCACATTCCAAACAAAATACAATGAAATAAAAGAAAAATATGCGACTCACAAACCAATTTACACGGACGGATCTAAAGACAGTGACACTGTTGGAGCAGCAGCAGTGTCTAATACCAACATTATGAAATGTCGCCTATATTGCAGAGGAATCTAGAGAAAGTAACTTCATTGTATTTTCCGACTCCCTATCCACCTTTCAGGCCCTTTCCAACAAAGATCTTGAAAACCATATGATCTGCAAAATCCTTGAACGAATTTCAAGACTAAGTACTACAAGAGAATTTGTGTTTTGTTGGATCCCAGGTCATATCGGTATCAATGGAAATGATAGAGCCGACAAAAATGCCAAGTCTGCCTTGACATTATCCATTTCAGATGTTAAAGTTCCTTCTTCTGATTTTAAATCTGCTGTTTCATCAAGCATCCAATCTTCGTGGCAATCCCAGTGGGATACAGAGGACAACAACAAGATGTACTCATTGAAACCAGTACTTGGAGAATGGCAGCCTGCGTACAGGCCCATTCGAAAAGAAGAGGTTTTAATAGCCCGATTGAGAATTGGGCACACACGTCTTACACACTCCTGGCTGTTTGGCCAGGATGCTAGACTGGACTGCATTCCATGTAATACTCCTTTCACAGTACAACATTTTCTTGTCGACTGTGTTGACATTCAACTAGTCCGTTCCCAATTTTTCAATACCACTGTCATAAAAAGTCTCTTTGAGACTATCCAAGTTGGAAAAATTATAAGCTACATCAAAGAGATTGGCTTTTACAACAAACTATGATAAATTTTTAATCCATACCTACATATATTACATTTACCGGTGAATGAGGATTGCCTCGCTCACCCTGGTACATAAAAATATATTCTTACCCTAATGATCCCAATTTTTACCCACTATATTTACACCAATTTAACATATACAAGTATATGTCGTTAACCTGTTTTGTTTCACATG
The DNA here is from genome assembly GCA_032209605.1 of Mactromeris polynyma. Lineage (NCBI taxonomy): Eukaryota > Metazoa > Mollusca > Bivalvia > Venerida > Mactridae > Mactromeris > Mactromeris polynyma. The sequence goes on along the minus strand of JASFXZ010000019.1, from coordinate 8,698,010 downwards.
TTTTTTACATTCCTTGCGCGCTAAATGACCGAAGCTGTCGATGCGCCATAAAACCACATATAAATAAAAATCTGATTTAATTTAGAATACACTGGGTACTGTTTTGTACGCTTTATCGGCGTCCAAACACGGCATCTGATGAAAGTGATATATCCGGATGTAGCGATTATACAAACTGTTAATTAACACCGAAAGCGCTTTTAGGGGGGAATTTCCTTTCTTTCTTTGTCAGAGAGTCAAAGAGTCCATGGTCATCCAACGTTGTTGTAGTTAGAAAAAAGGATGGAACCATCCGTCTATGTATTGACTTTCGCATCTTGAATTCTCGGACAAAGAAAGACGCATACGCTATTCCACGTGTATAAGACACGCTTCACATGCTGTCAGGCGCCAAATATTTTTCAAAACTTGACCTTAAGTCAGGTTATTGGCAAGTGGAACTAGAGGAGGAGGATAAAGAGAAGACAGCCTTTCAAGTTCCAGGTCTTGGATTCTATGAGTGCAATCGTATGCCATTTGGCCTATGTAACGCACCGGCTACCTTCCAAAGACTTATGGAGCGCTGCATGGGTGACCTGAACTTGAAAGATTGCGTTATCTACTTAGACGACATTATCATTTTCAGTGAGGATATTGACACGCATCTTGACCGCCTCCATACTGTTTTCCAACGTTTAGCAGAATACAATCTCAAAGTCAAACCATCCAAATGTGAATTCTTCAAGAAAGAAACTATTTACCTTGGACATAGTGTTTCCGCCGATGGCGTGAAAGTAGATCCTTCCAAAACTGATGTTGTTAGGAATTGGCCTATTCCTAAGTCAGTGAAAGATGTTAGGAAATTTCTTGGCTTTGCTGGGTATTATAGGCGTTTCATAAAAGGATTTGCTTCAATCGCAAGACCCTTAAATGACCTTCTAATAGGCCATCCTACCAAACAGAATAAACCTGCAAAGTTCAAGAAAACTCCATTTAAATGGGATTAGGCTGAACAAGACGCATTTGACAACATAAAAGAACAACTTATTAATCCACCAGTATTGGGATATGCTGATTACACCAAGCCATTTTCCGTTCATGTAGATGCTTCCACAGTTGGTCTTGGTGCAGTGTTGTACCAACGACAAGATGACAAAGACAGGGTGATTGCTTTTGCTAGCCGTAGCTTAAAGCAAAGCGAAAGAAATTATCCGGCTCACAAACTGGAATTTCTTGCCCTCAAGTGGTCGGTCACTGAAAAGTTTCATAACTACTTGTATGGATCTAAATTTTTGGTAGTGACAGATAATAATCCCCTAACGTATGTCAACACCACTGCGAAGTTAGACGCAACAGGCCATCGATGGCTTGCTGCGTTAGGAAACTACAACTTCGAACTTAAATACAAGAAGGGATGCACTCATTTGGACGCAGACGGACTAAGTCGTGTGGTTACCAGGGAAGTAATACAGGCGATAAGTCAAGCTATGACTATTGAAAACACCCCACTCATTGAGACTATTTGTCCAGAGGCTCCACCTGCGCAACCAGATTTGAATGTTCCACAGGAACTGTTGCGAACACATAGTCTTTCTTCAAAAGACTGGTGCACTGCGCAGAAGCAAGATCGCACTATATCACAGATAGCGGAACACCTGCAACACGGCTCAATACCGGCAAAGCCGATTGACCGTAAACTTTCTGTCTATCTGAGAGAATGGCACCATTTAGTCAGCCTTCAAGGTGTAGTCTATAGAAAGACAATAGTCTGTGGCGAGGAAAATTTGCAATTAATTTTGCCGGAAAGCCTTAGGAAGGATGTGTTTCATGCTTTGCATGATGACCTTAGTCATCAGGGAAGAGATAGAACTACCTTTCTCTTTAAGGAAAGGTTTAATTGGCCAGGAATGGACACTTTCATTGCTTATTCAGTCAGACATTGTGATCGTTGTATTCGACGAAAGTCACGTCCTACCACTGCCGAACTGGTACCAATTCAGTCAATGGCACCAATGGAAACTGATTGTGTAGACTTTCTATCCCTAGAAGTTTCAAAGGGAGGTTTTGAAAACATCCTCGTACTTACCGACCATTTCAGTAGGTATGCACAAGCCTTCCCAACACGTAATCAGACTGCCAAAACTACTGCACGTGTGTTGTTTGATAATTTTGTGGTACACTATGGATTTCCAGCCAGAATACATAGTGACCAAGGCCCAAATTTCGAATCGGCTATGATAAAAGAACTTTGTTCTCTGGCGGGATTTGTAAAGTCTAGGACGACCCCTTATCATCCTATGGGAAACGGGGTGGTCGAGCGGTTCAACCAAACGTTACTAAAGATGCTTGGGACTCTAGAGGATCATCAGAAAACGGACTGGAAATCTTACGTCCCTGGTCTTGTGCATGCCTATATGCCACACGTCACGAGAGTACGGGCTTTTCCCCGTGCTTTCTGATGTTTGGTAGGCATCCTAGACTAGCCATTGATGCTTTTCTTGGGTTACCGACAGACAGCATGACTGCTGGCTTACAGTCTGAGTACGTTGGTAAGTTGCAAGACCGCCTCCGTTTGCATACTCTAAGGCCAGGGAAATTGCGGCTAAAACTTCATTAGCCAACAAAGCCTATTATGACGAAAAGGCAAGAAGCTCGATTCTGTTGCCAGGTGACAGAGTGTTAGTAAAGAATGTGAGATTGAGAGGGAAGCACAAATTGGCAGACAAATTGGAGCATCACCCTTATATCATTATGAACCAGCCCAACGAGGATATACCAGTGTATAAGGTAAAACTAGAGGGTTCAAGACACAGAAACACAAGGACACTGCACCGGAACCTCATTCTTCCCTTCATGTCAATTACGGATGATAATGATGATGCCGGGGAAGTGAGGCCGTATATTATACCAATGAAGAGGACATCAAATGAACCAGGGTTATCACCACCATCACGGCCAGCTAGAAGCAGGACACAAACCAAGTGGATGCAGAGTGGAGAGTATAGTTTGTGAGTTTAAAGTATGAGTCATTTTGTATGTGGTGTTGTTGTATATTTAATATTTTATACCAATAAAAGTGACTTACTAGTGCTATGCACGGTGTGTTTATTTATTTAAAATAGTGAATTGTTTTTTATCTAAATCATACTGAGCAATGCGTCTTGGGAATAAGCGCATTTGCGGTATGTTACACTACAAATATTAACCATGATGTAGTACAAAACTATTTTTTTCAATTAATGTTACTAAGTAATTATGGTTTGACTTTAGTGTGTATATCATTTGTAGATGTTCAATAAACATGTTGTTTTTTCTTGTACTTAATACTAAAATGTCGGGACGACATTTTTTATTCTCAGCAGGGGGAGAGTGTCATAGGCATACATAAATATTATGAGATTTCCTATTTTCTGTCGCAGTAAACAATGTATGCAAATAAATATGGTTTAAATAAGTTATAACTTCTTGGTTGTTAAATATGTACCAATTATTAGTTGATAAATACGTAATTATATTGATAAGAATAATAACAAATAAATAGTAAACTAAACATATAATAACAAATTACACAAATACCATAATACCCAACTTTAGGCCTATATATATATTCCTATAGAGTCTGTGACCTGTTTCTTTATATTAACATCTAACCTAGTAAAACCATGTGACGGCCTAAATTGAATGCTTCAACGTATTCAATATTTAATTGCACTGTCCTACGGACACACAATTGCTACTCATGTTTTATGAATAAATAATTAATGTCTTCGACATAATTGTTTCAGGTAAGTTGTTTTAGTTACATTTATTACCCTGCATATATATATATGTGTGTATTTCATATATTTTCATAATGAACTTTATTCAATGTATTAATCAATGTTATTGTGTTCGCCACGTGTAGCACTTATTATCACGTGTTGTTTAATGAATGCTGTTCAGATTTATGTTAATTAAGTTTATATTTATGTAAATGGCATTCAATATTTAATTGTACCGTCCTACGGACACACAATTGCTACTCATGTTTTATGAATAAATAATTAATGTCTTCGACATAATTGTTTCAGAGTCTATTTATCCAGATAGCCCTGACCCACGACTATATATGATTTCAAGTTGTCAGCGTTGCTGAAATTGTATTTGCTACTGAGCTACCCGTGACATGTCGAAACACAGTGGGGTGGCTAAGTTAGTCGCTAATGATAATCATCAAGAGACTTTAATCCGAGTATATTCGGTTATAGCACGGAGCCAATATCGATTATTGATAATTGAATAGTTTGACAGGTGTCATTTTCGTGGGGAAGGGAGACAATCCAGGTTAGAGGAAATGGCTTAAACAAAGCCGATAATCAAGGGAGATCATTCTTGATATTTATCCCAGAAAGCTGCACATGAGTATTCAAGTGTACCAAGGGTGGTCGTATTATTGAGGTTTTACTGTAGATAAATAACGTGCTATAAAACATGTGTAGGTCTTAAAGGACTCAACAAGTGATGTTTATCTTGCATAATATGCATTGTCTGTCCCTGAAAGGCTAGCTTTCACAAGCTATTAATCCATCATATTTGCTAATTGTGAATTCTGTCCAACATGATGGTAGCATGAAGCTTATTTGAGACAAAACTTCCCGAAATATTTATATCCACCTAGGTAGACACGTTGTTTGCAGTCACATCGTCACAAAATAAGCAAACGCACCACACTGACCACCTCGACTCCGTTTCAATACCCTAATTGCATCCATCAAACGTAAGCTACGTAATGTCTGACTAGTTTATCATACTGACTTTCCATTATGGTCATATGAACAACACCAGTTACTTTTCCTACATTTCTGAATCATGAGGGGCAGGCCTAGTTGCGAACCAGTAAAACAATACTTACTACTTAAATCAACCTATCAATCGGGTATAACCAAACGTCTTAAAAATACATCATATGGTTTAACGCATGAGTAGAGAGTATATAATTATTATGATAGACGAATAACATATTTATGTCTTTTAAAGGAAAGCTAGTTTTAGGAATGCACTACTGCAACGAATAATACGTGTCCTGTACTTGTATAGAATTAGTACTGTTAAATAATAGCGCATGTTAAAGTTAAGATTTCAAAAACAATGTTTTAACTGTCACTGGATATATACGGTAAAGTAGCAACCACGTCAAGTAAATATGTTTATACATATATGTCTGTATGCCATCATTTATATGTTCTATTCACCAAATAACAGCAGCTTTTCCAAGCGGAAAGTGTCGCATATTTCATAAATAATGATTAATTACCAGATGTTTTACTATCTGCATATACATTCATCTCGTATCCATTTTTCTTGTAATGTGTAGATAATGGTGTTTCCATGTAATGTATAGATAATGGTGTTTCCATGTAATGTGTTGATAATGGTGTTTCCATGTAATGTGTAGATAATGGTGTTTTCTTGTAATGTGTAGATAATGGTGTTTCCATGTAATGTGTTGATAATGGTGTTCCATGTAATGTATAGATAATGGTGTTTTCTTGTAATGTGTTGATAATGATGTTTTCTAGTAATGGGTAGATAATGGTGTTTCCATGTAATGTATAGATAATGGTGTTTCCATGTAATGTATAGATAATGGTGTTTCCATGTAATGTATAGATAATGGTGTTTCCATGTAATGTATAGATAATGGTGTTTCCATGTAATGTATAGATAATGGTGTTCTCTTGTAATGTGTAGATAATGGTGTTTTCTTGTAATGTGTAGATAATGGTGTTTTCTTGTAATGTGTAGATAATGGTGTTTCCATGTAATGTGTAGATAATGGTGTTTCCATGTAATGTATAGATAATGGTGTTTTCTTGTAATGTGTAGATAACGGTGTTTTCTTGTAATGTGTAGATAATGGTGTTTCCATGTAATGTATAAATAATGGTGTTTTCTAGTAATGTGTAGATAATGGTGTTTTCTTGTAATGTGTAGATAATGGTGTATTCTAGTAATGTGTAGATAATGGTGTTTTCTTGTAATGTGTAGATAATGGTGTTTTCTTGTAATGTGTAGATAATGGTGTTTTCTTGTAATGTGTAGATAATGGTGTTTTCTCGTAATGTTTAGATATTGGTGTTATTGGAATATTTATAGAAAGAATACCTCTCATGCGTGTTAAGAACGCGGAGGAATATTATATTCCTAGTGCACAAAAACATAGAATTATCGCACATTCTGTAATTTTAAGTCCCATTGTTGCAACTGATCACACTTTGGTCCAGTCGTCCGATCATTCCTATCAATCTGATAAACCGTACAAACACGAACTTTATATAACATACATGTCAAAAACTATAAGCCAACATATTTTAGTAGTGTTGCAGAAAAGAAAAAAAGTACTAAAGTACTATTGTATTCACTGTGTTACAGAGCTGCTGAATTTCTGGAGGGGAGATGAAACATGTGCGTCTGTTATAATTATACCATACTAGCTTCACCAGTCACCATCACCCTGGGGACAATTAATATATTTTATTGAAGTATTAAATGTTTTATTCTAGAAGGGGGGCTGTATTTATCAAAGTTTTCAATCGAAAGTTTATGTATTCTTAGTTGGATAAGCTGCCGTGATTTATAAAATGCATAGTTCGACAATGTGTGTATTTGTGTTTATGAAGCGTTGCCACTGATTTCGTGGATTTGAGTTTATTTACCCTCGCCACCGGGATATCCCATATGGACGAGCAGCCACTGATTTCCCATATGGGTGACGCCTTTATAAGAATGATAGTCATTTTAGTTTTTGGAGGGGAGTGCATGATACAGAAGTTGTCCCGGTTCTTGAAACATTCCTGGGATCTTTTCGTCTCCGAAGAAAAGGATCGTACATGGGACCTAGCTTTTTTGCATCCGAAATATTGCTATTACTCTTAGTTGTGGAGCGGGGATCGAACCTGCCATCCGTTGATTACTAGTCCAGCGCGTACCTGGACCTCGGATCGGCTACATATATATATATATAAAAAAAGGCCGCGGACCTGATAGAGAGCATAGCAAAGTGCGCGAGCGATTTACTGCAACTGTATTCTTACGCGTTTCGTGTTTCTGAGTCGTAATGTACACTTTATTTTATTTATATAGTATTTATGTATTTTAAATATGGTTGATGAGTGTCATTAATAATTGTTTATAATAGATGTATCAGTTTACGAAAGTTATTTTGAAATAAAATATGCATTATTAATAGTGTTGTTGTTAATATTGTTTTAGTTGTTGTTTTGTGAAGAAATAATACAATGACTTTGATAAAGATTTTTTGTTTTCATACAAGGAGTAGACACCGCATGCAAATCTAAGCTCGGCCTAATCTTGCAGTGTCAAATTATAAAACAAACACGGTAAATCAATGTATAAAAATGTTCACGGACACCAAGTCGTAAACAAAAACACAAGCAATTTGTCATAAACTAAGTACACCACGGACCAAATAGTTCATCATTGTCTTATAAGTGAGGTTTTACTGTAAACTAAGTACGATACTTATATACCTGCAGTACGTTTTCAAGTTCAGTGATTTATTGACGGGCATGTACATGTTTATTGCCGTACTTGTAGGGTGGAGCTGAATATGGCGATCTACCAATGTACTTATATTAAGTCGTCATCTCGTAGTACAAATGTTCAAGACAAACACCAAATATTGTTTATTCTTCTAATGGCATTTCAATCATATATTTGAAACGTATGTTAATTTTTATGTTTTAAACAATTTTACAATTCAGTTTTATCCGAGCCTTCGATTTCTAGAACGGGTATTCGGCTGTGCTCTCAATAACAAACTTATTTGGCTCCTGCAATAATGTGAGTGTTTAATATGGTCGAGTAAGCAGATCTTAAATCAGTTGTGTTATATTCACCTATTCGAGTTTAAAAGCGCCATTTGAACACACATATTCTAGAGATATCTAAATGGCCTTCCTTAACATTGTGTTGCTTTATTCAATGGTACCCCATTGCTCATTTTCCGCTGTTCTTCGACGTAAAAATCAGTCACATTTAAGAAAATTGTTATTAAACTCATATTATTGCTATTTTTTGTTTTAATTTTAGAGAACTTTATCTGCAAAAAGTGTAAGTACATGCCAAATTAAGAAATAAACTTCCAAGCATTCTACTTCTGGTAGTTGTTTGGTATTGAAATGGTGTAATAATTTAACGATAAATGCTCATAAGATTAAGCAAAGCTCAATCGCTGTATTTGGTTTATTGTTTAGTTATTTTTAGAAAATAACTTGTATAAACATATGTGTGTCCGTCTAGAAAATATCTGAGTTCACTTTGCTGCTTATAAATAACAAGTTGTGTGGGTAAACTGTCATGGTGTCACAAGTGTTTCTTTGCTCGTCCATCACTCGTATTTAGCATGTTGAACTTCTAAATAATAGTGTACCAAGATGATAAAGGATAAGTATGAATTGAAATTAGTACATTACATTTTCAAAGAGAGGTACATTAATTAAACGTCGCCCATATATCTTCTATCATGGCAAGAACAGTATTCATTACATGAACCGTAACTGACCGGAATGTTGGCAAAAAGAACCATCCACACCAGATACCGGCAATACCATACCGTTAGTGGCGGCTGAATGGTGTTTCATGTCGTCGGTTCTACTCTTGCGTTCATTCATTATTCGAGTGTTGCTATGGGATTTACAACCACTTCTGTAAGTGACGTCTTTTCAAGAAAACACTATTTGCAAGCAGGAAACAATATTTACTCCATATGGTCACTTCGTTTTCATCTTAACATATGGGGCAAATATTGCTAACTGTCGGTACATGGTGACGTCACATGTGACGTTTTCTGGAAATGACATCACTTTAAAAGGTTGGAAATCGTACAGCGGCGCTCAATCATGTTTGTGTCTTGTTTGTCCTCATTAATTCTCCTTAGTTGTCCCTTATGGTCGACCAGGCAATTCCTTGCGCTCCTGTTCTATTGCGTATTCACCCTTGCACCTCCTCAAATGCCTCGTGTTTTATCAACTGTTGTTTTCACGGAGGTCTGTGTGGAGATGCATTGTCTTATGTATGTGACGTTCCCTGTAGCAACTTAGTCTCTCTTGTGTCCATTGTGTTTTTGTTTTGTTTCATGTAATTGTTCATTGTATGCCTTTTGTGCTTGTGGTAGGCTGTGCACTTTGTATGTGGCGTTTCCTGCTTGACTTCGATACTATATATTATTAACAATATTTCAGTGTTACCAACCAGTACTTACCTGTCCTTCCACCAGCAACTGATAACTTCTCCACATGCATCAGAGGTGGTGGTTAAATGTCATTGGATGAATTCCCTTCTGTCTCAGAGAAAACATCTACGACAGTCCAGTGCTCTACTGATCGAGCTAACTTGGCAGACCGTTTTGGGATGAATTATATACAACGGTTGAATGCTTTCAACAATAACTCTACTGAACCATCTGTCTTCTCGTGGAGTTTTTACAGCTGAAAATAGGTGTTGTTCAGCGAAACGACCGGCTTGCCCCAATGATAGTGAATAAAATGAGGGTTGATAATTATATTATAGTATACATGTACATGCATAAGAATTGCTACTGCGTCAGTACATTGTACCGCCAAAGGGCTCGATTTTGTTATTTTCAATATCTTTGCAGTTAATATCAACATATCCGATAAAATGACGGGAAGCTATCAACCTTACGTCCGATGTTAACCACTTTTAACGACACATTGTTAGTGAAACAAAAGTAACTTTACGATGACTTAATTAGTATTTTCCTATTTTTCTGTTGCATAGAAGTATCACATTTATGATAAACAGAGGACATTATGTTGCACACATTGACATGCATGGCAAAGTATCTTCATCCGTTACGCCTGTATGCTTGCATTATAAATGACCACGCAAGACCACGGTTGTTCGAAGCTCCGTTAAGTCTAACGCCGCGTTAATCACGTTACAGCCAATAGGACAAACGCCACATTAACCTTAACAGAACTTTGTGAAACCGGTCAACCGATGTGCGTCATGGAGAAACATGAGAAATTCTTTTCCGTCTTGCAAAGCGACCAGATGAGTATGTGACAGGAAACACCGAGGCGTAGAATATTTATTGTTTAGACGTGTTATAGTGATTCACCTGCACTGATTTGTCATGGACGTAATGTCAAATGTATGCTTATATGCAAAGTAAGTTTATGACCAACACTATATAGTTTATACTTTTGTCATAAAAACATGAGGGCATTGTCCTAACACAGGCACATCATCTCAAACATTGGCTGATTGCTGCCTGTCAAAAGCGGTCATTCAGTTCCCCGATTACTGACAGGCATTGGTCATTACTCGGTACAAACAGACTGGGTATGACGGGTCCCAGTCATTTTCAATCGAGTCTCGGGATGTGGGAGTAGCTAAGTTGACCCCACTTGACCCTATCAATGTGAAACTTCTTACTTCATTGCGATACAACACACAGCACCTCCCATACATAACTCCTCTAATGTCACAGAGATGTCCTTCACAGAAAGTCTCCTTAACTAATCTGACATCACAATATCTTGAGGCAATAGATAGTTCCCACATCTACAATATTTACCCCCCTTGGTCTTGATCATCAGCCATTTTGATAGGCAAAACTGATAAGTACACACGGGAGTAATTCCCAAATATGAGATAATTGAGAAAATACCAGGGAAATTTGCAAGTGACAACCACTTTTTCTTCAACTTTCTGCGCCAACTACCAACATAATTAATAAGTTAATTATCTATATCTGATTATTTCATCATCGTCTACATTATATTCTCTATAAACTCAAAGGAATGTTGCCTATCAATATGGCTGACTATAACGAACAAGGGAGGTAAATTATGTAAATGTGGGAACTATCTATTGCTACTGCGATGAACGAATATCCGCTTAATTCGATATTCGCGAGATAGTTACATATCACCCTGGAGCTTTCTCAAAATCATGCTTTATAATTGTGCATACTGTCACTCAACATAAAGCCATAACGCATGAAAAGTTCGTGCACAAATTATTCTTTCGGTTGAGATAACATAGGATTAAAGCAAATGACAGTTTAAATATAGTTTGCAGAAGGAAATGTTCTGAACTGTTTTTGTTGTTATAAATATAACGTCTGTGTTCATTAAACACATCTTGAATGACTTAATGTTGACGTGAACGATTATCAAAACATATTTGATTATGTTGCATAATAAACTATATATAAAATAAGGGAAAGAATGTGTACGTACCAGTAAAACGAGGAAACGTATCCGGGACAAGTTTACTACAAATGTAATGATGGGCAACCGGTTGTAGACCTATGGAGTTGCTGGCATAAGTTCGAGGTGCCGGATACAAGCGTTTTTACACGTGGGTTTTGACTGTGGTATTACTGGTGGAAAGGAATTGCATACGGTGAAGATGCATAGCTTTGATATTTTGAAACAACCATTGGCCCGGACCTGACTTGCAGGCTCTGCTGGCTGAACTGTATAACAATGTTCTTATTCGCACCTTTTAGAAAAAGTTATAGTCAATGTAAAGTGTGTTCTTGCACATATCGGTTTCTCTAAATACAATGTCTATGTACGCAATTACCGTTTTACGGAAATAAGTTATTTACGGCAGCATTTAATAGTTACATGATTACACTTCTAAGTTAATGGATTCAGTTAGGTATCTTCTCTCAACACATAAAGGAAATGTCAATTTCGTTGTAATGACAAATTATGTCATGCAATAAATCTTAACAAAAGTTAGGCTAGTTAGATTATCTTAGTGGAAATATGATGAAACAAAGATTTAAAAACAAGACAAGACCAGATGTGTGTTGTTGTCGGTGTTGCTTGAGATATCATTTGGAACTTATCTGTCATAACTTCGCTTTTGTCTCCAGTATCTAAGTACATAGGAGGAGAAATTGCCCTTAAAGAAAGTGTTTTGTGCATTTAACTGCATGTAGTTGTTTTTAAAAAATCGTCTCTTCCAAATGTTGAATTATGGAACCAAGCGCATAAATAATAATATCGTCGGATGTTCATATTCGCCAATTACTCTATGCACCTTCATTTTCATAATACATAATGCGTTGGTAATAAAATACGCATTATGTATGAACTTATCGTATGAGATGGTACGATGGACTGTTTAACTAATCTGGGAACTGGCTATGTCGTGTTGAACAGATCTTTAAACTTTGGTATATTTATATCATTGGTACATTATTGTATTCATCTAAAACTGTTATTTCAATTAGAGTTGAAGAGTTGTTGCTCTATATGGTTGCCTCAGATCAATAGACCTTTGTGTTTTTTCAGTTTAAAGCGTAATAAACTGAAAGCGTTACGAGGATGACAGCGGATCTAGTGTATTTACATGTAAATAAATCAACAGACATACCTTTTATGCGTTTTATTATAGGAATTGAAATATGTGCAGAAAATTAACGCAAATATGCATACACCTGCAGAATATGACAGTACTAAGTTATTTTTCCACCTATGCAGTCCCGCAGAAGAATTGGAATGTGCGGGTATGAAAACTCACCTGTCGAGGATAGAAAATGTCTTTTTGTGACGTGTGGAAGTGAGTTTGAGTGATCATGTGATTATTATCGTGCTTGCTGAAGCAGTTGAAACAAATAATTAGTAATGCCCGATTGTATGACTGAAAAACTTATCACGGTTTATACACTGTCATTTTCAATTTTTATGACTTATCAAAACATGTCGCTTGATTGAATGTTTTTTTATTTCAGCTTAGAATTGGTCACTGATAGTATCATGTATATTGTCTATCGCACCTGCTGCGAAACGGGGTTCAATATTCACTTAAAACTTTGCATGAAATATTATTGACTATGTCAGCAAGATCTCCTTTCTTGCGTTTTATTACAATTACAACTTCAACTAGTTAATTGCATTCACAACATATTAACATGTTTTATAGCAATTATAGAAAATATTTGTGACAAAAGGCATAGATGTTCTGAAGAGCATGTGATGTTACATTGCATGTATATATACATATTATCAAAATATGGTCATAAAGTGATTCAATTTCTAATAAGATTGGCATAGAATATATATTTTGCCAAATTGGTAACATCATTTTTGATGTTGCTGTCGTAAGATAAGACAATTTCTGTTTGCTGGGCCATGTGTAGTAGTATTGTTTTTATATATATTTTGATTTAAATATGAGAATTTTGAGCAAATTAATAGAAAATGATATTTGTTTTCTATCCTTCAAGTTCTGTAGTACAGTTTACAAATTCTGTCGTTTCTATGTAGATTTCAATATCGTCCACGTTCTACAGCTTAGTCATGAGATGATGTTCGAAATCTTGCGAGAGCAATTGTAAATTTAGATCCTTGATTACGTCAAGATATCTTTCTAAATTAAATGAGTGTTTGAATAAACTGTATGTTTCTAAGCGAGTTGAGTTATAAATGGAAGAATACCAGCTTTGATGAAACATGTCAAATATTCGTTGTTAAACAGTTTTGTAATTAATTAGCATGTTAGATTAGGTGTTAAAAAGTTAAAATGCAATGTTTTAACGGATCTCGGATAAGGAAGAAACATGTTTATATTCATCATTTTCCTGTCTAAATAATATCTGCATACAAAACATTGGTCTTTGTTTGGGCGAGTAAAATATTCGTGGGTATTCATGTACATGTATTTACATTTGTATGTCTTAATTACTAAACTAATTAGGGTAATAATGCATACTTTTATGTGACTTGCCAGTTTAGGGGAGAGTCGACGTGTTTATAACGCGTACAGTAATACATATGAGTGCGTATGGTCGTATAACAATTTTTCAATTTTCAATTCTTTATAAACATACTCGGCACGTACGTGCCTTTGGTTATGTAACACAAAACAGCACAAAGACAGTCAATGTATACATACTATCATGCACACAAAAAATACATTCATACAAACAAATTGATTAAACGCGTTACGTAGATAAATATCATTTACTTATATATTACTATTCAGTCTGAGAAAAAAAGAAAATGAAAAGAAACTAAGGAACTGCGTGATTTTTCAAATAATCCTTTCTAATAGAAAAAGCTTCTCTTATGAAAATAGCAATAACAATGCATGTGTTTAAGAGAAATAGAGAATGTGGCAATACTTTCGTATAAACTTCATAATATATGAAATGACAACTTGGCTCATTCATTTAAATATCACATCAAACATTGCTTTGAAGGACTTGTATCAGTTAAAGGTGCTGAACTCCAGATTGACGAGCGAGCAAAAAAAAAGAAAATTGTCAAATATTTTCAAAATCTTGATATTGTTGCACGTAAAGCTCTAAAACATTATTACTTTCATTCATCATTACTTGCGAAACATTGTCATAGCGTAGTTTTTCGTATTTTTCCATCGAAAATTTTACTAGGGTTAGTCTCCCCTGTAAATCTAAAAATAGAACCGTAAACATTGAGCTCATGCACATTCGGAACGTCTCTGTCATTCAAACAATTCATCAGCACAAAGAAAAGAATAAATGCAGTAAACAAGGTAGCTATAAGTCACTTACTATTTATTTGCACGCAACGAAAATAAATAATCACTGAACAATTATCTCCTCGATGTCAGTAGTGGATCACGCCATTGTGTATGTTTATTTTGCAAATTGATCATGTGACTCGTGAGGTGCATGCTGGATGGGAACTCCGCGGTATTTTTAAACTGGAAAACTCCGATTGTTCGATATTACGACGGCAATTTAATTAGCCTAATTGCTTTAAATTATTCAAATATTCACCATCTACAGCTTTTATTTACGTGTATGATGATACAACTACACATATTTTGCGGAATTGCAAAAACGACGATTTGTTTTCAATCTGGAGTTCAGCACCTTTAAAGCGACATTTTCAATTCATTGTTATCAGCAATAATATAGATACATAAAACAATTATGTATATTTTGTATATACATTGTGTATATACGTAATTAAGTCCTATCCGGTAAGTATTCAAAGAAATTACAATGAACCTGGCTCTTGAACAAAAGATTGTTCCCACATTTACAATACGTACCTCCCTTGTTCTGAATAGTCAGCCGTTTTGATAGGCAAATTTCCTTAATGAATGTAAACGATAATAAAATAATCAGGTTTATAAAAATAACTGATAGATGAATCAGACATAGGTGCTAGTTTTGTTTGGTCCACATATGGTCCACATTGATGTTATTGCAACATTTTCAACAAACGTTAAAAAGCATACAATGTTCAAACTTTGACCCGACTCCCCTATATAAATGCAAACCTTTTCAACAAACGTAAAAAAAGCATAGCATGTTCAAACTTTGCCCCGACTCCCCTTCATATATGCAAACGAATGCTTGTTCCCCTGATCGTGTTCTGGTCTCATTGGAAACTATATGTGGACCCAGATCAAAGACTAATGCTGCATTGCGAAAATGCTGGTTCTTTTCAAAAGAACTTCAGTGCGACCCTTTTGTCAAAACCATACAAGTTTGACGTAGTGTCACAGCCAAGAATTGCATGATGGAAAATAAAATGTACAGTTTATGTTAATAAAATGAGAATGTAACGTTGCAATAAAGGCGTTGTATGAGCATATCTGTCCTTTCAACGTCATCGGCCGACACGGCGTCGTTCGACATTTAACGAAGACAAATATTAGAATTTCACTTCTCATACATTTTATGGGCTGACATATACAGTCAAAACTCGTTTATTCGACAACCATTTTTGCAAATACTATGTATCATCCAAAATAAATAATATGTCCCGATATATCTTCTTATCCACGTCGAATTTAAATGGGTTATATGAAACCATGTATTATTCGGAATAGAAATCGAATAAACGAGGTCCGACAAAATTAAGGTAAAAATCTATCGATACTAGTCATGTGGGATTATGCCGCCTTTCTACAATACAAAGCCATACATATATGGCGCCTTCACAACAAAGTGTTACAGACACAAACACGTTATTTCTATATTTTCAAAGTGAATGTGTTGGTGAATAAGAGGAATATCCTGGCTTGAAGTAGCATATACTGTAAAATCAGTCAAGCTTCGCGCGCCCCTTATTTCGCAAATTGAAGCTTCAGGTTTTTTCTCGAGATTCAATCTTCACGAGGTTCTAATTCCAATTAAATTACAAGAAATGCATTGATGCAAAGCAAATGCATTAAAAATATTTTATTTCTAAATCATAAAAAAACAAACAGTAACGATTAATATTTACTGCAGTTTAACCCTTAATAAAAAAATAGGTTCAGTTATAAATAGATGCTCCTACCATAGTCTCAAACATTTCGTGATTCCATTAACGGCCCCGCCCTCATGGCGGCGCCAATCACAACGTAAACATACACAGATTTAACGAGTATTTGTTCTTCCCGAATATAACGATCTCGCATAAATATATCCCTCACGAAGAGTTCTGATTTCACAGTATGTTGTTACAACTTACAGACATTACAGTCTGTGATTTTTTAAAAAATACCTGCGCGCTATACACTTTGTTAAAACAACACATACACCCATACCAGACAACATTAAACACTGATATTGACAAACACCAAAAAGATAGAAAGACAACTTACAACATACGTATGTAACACCACCACTTATCTCGGGAATGGATGACAGCACATTCCTCCAGTTTTAGTACAACCAAAATCAAATTCCGACTTTCTGCAGTGAACATTGAGGAAGCCGTACATGCTCTGGTTCTTCCTCCTGCGTGGAATTTCTGCAATTTCAGAAGGATCCAACACGGGTGCCTGTCTCTTCTTTCTGTTGAACATCATCATGCTAATCATGTTTCCAAAGGGATCATTGGAGTTGCCGCCGAAAAAAAAGCCGCTATTTTGGGCAGGGGTTTGTGCTCCAGTTTGTGCGGGCGGGGCTGCGTATGGAGGGGTTGCGGATGCGTATGGAGGGGATGCGGCTGCGTATGGAGGGGGTGCGGCTGCTGCACCGACCGCCGTACCAGCGGCTCCAGCCGTAGCCTGGGCAGATGCTGGTAGACGTGTGTGTTGTTGACCTAAAGCCCTGGGGTCTGGTCTGCCATTTCGGGATCCTTTGCGGGTTCTGGTGTCCCTTCTTCCGGCACCCGCACCGGCCCACCTACCGGCCATCGCACCGGCACCCGCACTGGCACCGGCACCTGCACCTGCACGTCGATTGGCGTTAGCATTTGGACGTTTTCGGGGCTGAGGGACAATAACATTGATGCAGAAACCACCGTCCTTTACACAAGCCTGTTCCATTTCTGAAATAGTCACGGATGTAACATATAACTAACGACAAATAAAAGACGAGAAGGTATTTGGATTTTATTGTGCATGAGCTCAAAGACAGGCGGACTATCGGGAAATCGAAATTCTACAAAATAAAGCAGCAAAACTAAAAATAAACTTGCAGGAGATCGCAAACCATTATACTGATAAATAGTTGCCTTTTATATTATAAAAAACGACACATGAATATGTCGCCCCTAAAATTCACTCGTACGATCGTGGTCCGCTGAATGTTGATAGAAATAAACAAAAATGATATTTTAAATAAACGTACGAGCTTGGTAGAATCTAGTTCGTCGAAAATAAATAAAACAGGAACAAATGATAATGAATCCAAAATCACAATGAAAGCGTGCGTTGTCAGCATTAAAAATGAAAAGTACGAATAATTTTATAATGATAAAATAATAAAAATTAAACGAGCTTTTTAGGAATCATATTTATCTAACAAATACCTATCATATTCTGAACAAACGAAATAGCACTTTGTATTCCGAAAGCGCAGAAACACAGTAGAACAGTCCATTCCGAAAATTTAAATTCCATTTTGCCCACTCCGATATATCGTTGTCGTCTGAAGATCGGCTAGGCGCACAATGACGAACTAGCGAACAATACTCGAGTAAAGCTAGCCGTTAGCTCGGTATGAGCTTATTTGAGACAAAACTTCCCGAAATATTTATATCCACTTAGGTAGACACGTTGATTGCAGTCACATAGTCACAAAATAAGCAAACGCACCACACTGACCACCTCAGTGCAGCGGGCATATTCTTAATCTTACATTAATTCATTCAGTTAATAAACAGTTTAAAATTATGTTAATTTAATTGCTTCTTCAGATACCGGTATATTACCAAGTACTTGCTATTCAATGTGGAATCAGATTTGTCACTGTACTAAGATAATTATACAGTTAAACCTCAATAATATGCCCACCCTTGTGACCTTTGAAACTGGTCTCAATATTGAAGTGGTCTTTAAATTGAGGTTAAATAAAGAGCCAAACAACGAAAATGGACTTGAAAATTGTGTTTTTAATTTTGAGGTAGTCTTATTATTGAAGTGGTCTTTAAGTGAAGATTTACTGTATTTGCGTTCAAAAGCCATGGAAAGTTACTGGAACAACGGACCTGCGTATCAAATTGAATAAAATGTAAAACAGTATTATCGACCCCGTTTCAAGACCCTAATTGCATCCATCAAACGTAAGCTACGTAACGTCATACATAATTCATATAAGCTCTGACTTGTTTATCATACTGACTTTCCAGTATGGTCATATGAACAACACCAGTTACCTTTCCTCCATTTCTGCGTCATGAGGGGCAGGCCTAGTTGCGAACCAGTAAAACAATACTTACTACTTAAATCAACCTATCAATCGCGTATAACTGGAATTTTATTCAAACCACGAACACCACAAACAAACACCTCAAAAATGCATCATCTGGTTTAACGCATGAGTAGAGAGTATATAATAATAGACGAATAACATATTTATGTCTTTTAAAGGAAATTGTGTTACAGGAAAGCTAGTTTTAGGAATGAAGTGTCTTACTACTGCAACGAGTTATACGTGTCCTGTACTTGTATAGAATTAGTACTGTTAAATAATAGCGCATGTTAAAGTTAAGATTTCAAAAACAATGTTATAACTGCCACTATACGTAAAGTAGCAACCATGTCAAGTAAATATGTTTATACATATATGTCTGTATGTCATATTTTTTATGTTCTATTCACAAAATAACAGCAGCTTTTCCAAGCGGAAAGTGTCGCATATTTCATCAATAATGATAAATTACCAGATGTTTTACCATCTGCATATACGTTCATCTCGTATCCATTTTTCTAGTAATGTGTAGATAATGGTGTTTTTTTGTAATGTGTTGATAATGGTGTTTTTTTGTAATGTGTAGATATTGGTATTTCTATGTAATGTATAGATAATTGTGTTCTCTTGTAATGTGTTGATAATGGTGTTTTCTTGTAATGTGTTGATAATGGCGTTTTCTAATAATGTGTAGATAATGGTGTTTTCTTGTAATGTGTAGATAATGGTGTATTCTAGTAATGTGTAGATAATGGTGTATTCTAGTAATGCGTAGATAATGGTGTTTTCCTGTAATGTGTATATAATGGTGTTTTCTTGTAATGTGTAGATAATGGTGTTTTCTTGTAATGTTTAGATATTGGTGTTATTGGAATATTTATAGAAAGAATACCTCTCATACGGGTTAAGAACGTGGAGGAATATTGTATTCCTAGTGCACATTGAATAATCACACTTTCTGTGATTTTAAGTCCCATTGTTGCAATTGGTCACACTTTGGTCCAGTCGTCCGATCATTCCTATCAACATCTGATAAACCGTACAAACACGAAATTTATATAACATACATGTCAAAAACTATTAGGCCAACATATTTTAGTATTGTTGCAGAAAAGAAAAAAAGTACTGAAAGTAGTATTGTATTCACATAGCTTCTGAATTTCTAGAGGGGAGATGAAACATGTGTGTCTGTTATAATTATACCATACTAGCTTCACCAGTCACCCTGGGGACAATTAGTATATTTTATTGAAGTATTAAATGTTTTATTCTAGAAAGGGGGGCTGCATTGATCACGATTTTCAACCGAAAGTTTAGGTACTCTTGGTTGGATTAGCCGCTGTGATTTATGTAATGCATAGGTCGACGATGTATTCCCATATGGGCGACGCCTTTGTAAGATTGTTAGTCATTTTAGTTTTTGGAGGGGAGTGGATGATACGGAAGTTGCCCGAGTTCTTGAAACATCCCCGGGATATTTTACGTCTCCAATGAAAAGCATCTTACATGGGACCTGGCTTTTTTGCATCCGAAAGATTGTTACTACTGTAAGTTGTGGAGCGGGGATCGAACCTGCGATCCGTGGATTACTAGTCCAGCGTGTACCTGGACCTCGGATCCGCTACATATAGACTAGCCGCATTTTTATAACCATAAATGGGTCGCGGACCTGATAGAGAGCATAGCCAATTGCGCGAGCGATTTACTGCAACGGTATTCTAACGCGTTTCGTGTTTCTTAGTCGTAATGTTCACTTTATTTATACGAATACGAAAACATTTTTGGCACAGATATTGAAACGATCTGTCTATATAACATCAAATTGTGTATTATATTTTCAAAATATATTACCATTATTGATACTTACATTTCTATATACAGTCAATCTTGTATTAAGAGACCACCCAAGGGACAGCCAAAAAGTGGTCGCTTGATAAAATGGTCTCTTAATAGATATTGACAAAAGTTAAGAAGATATAAATGTCCAACTGAACATTCAAACCGTATAAATACCATCCTGATAACTGAAATAAAACTAAAACTTTAATCCATGTGTGTATTTATACAGGCTGATAGTAATAAACGTTTTATAAGACAATGATTTTACGGGGTCTACTAAAAAGGATTACATAAGAAACAAAGTGAGTCACTACATATTTCAGTTAAATTATGCGATGTGTTTTGTCTGACATTTTCATTCTTTCAGTGAGTGTAAAGAAAATTGAATATAAAGTAAAGATAAAAGCGGTCGAGTCGGCATAAATTACATCTCGCACATTTCTTCTCGGGACATCGTAATGTAAAACCTCGGTGACATCAAGGAACTTAAGTCGCTTAGCAACGACGTTATATGAGCTGGATTCTTGTTGAAATTTGATCGTTATGCTGTGTAATTCATGTACATGTAAGACCCTGGTCGCATTTTTACGCCTAATTGTTCATTCAATTGTTTAAAGGACAATGCGCGAATGCAGTTTTGAATCAGGTGTGAAATGTCCTATGGGATTAAGTGCATGTGGTCGTTTAATGGATTATTTAACTATATTTTTACCTGTTATTGCCGTACTTATAGGCGAGGGGGAGCTGAATATGGCGATCTATCAATGTGATTATATTTACTCGTCATCTCGTATTACAAATGTTCAAGACAAACACCAACTATTGTTTATTCTTCTAATGTCATTTCAATCATATTTGAAACGTATGTTATTTTTTATGTTTTAAACCATTTTACAATTCAGTTTTACCCGAGTCTTCGATTTCTAGAACAGGTATTCGGCTGTACTCTCAATAACAAATTCTTTGGCTCTTGCAATAAAATGTGAGTGTTTACTATGGTCGAGTAAGCAGATCTTAAATCAGTTGTGTTATATTCACCTATTCGAGTTTAAAAGCGCCATTTGAACACACGTATTCTAGAGATGATTTTACAAATTCCACTATCTTTATGGCCTTCCTTAATATTGTGTTGCTTTATTCAATGGTACCCCGTTGCTCATTTTCCGCTGTTCATCGACGTAAAAATCAGTCACATTTAAGAAAACTGTTATTAAACTCATATTATTGCTATTTTTTGTTTTAATTTTAGAGAAGTATATGCCAAATTAAGAAATAAACTTCCAAGCATTCTACTTCTGGTAGTTGTTTGGTATTGAAATGGTGTAATAATTTAACGATAAATGCTCATAAGATTATGCATAGCTTGGATTGGAAATCGTACAGCGGCGCTCAATCATGTGTCTTGTTTGACCTCATTAATTCTCCTTAGTTGTCCCTTATGGTCGACCAGGCCATTCCTTGCGCTCCGGTTCCATTGCGTATTCACCCTTGCACCTCCTCAAATGCCTCGTGTTTTATGAACTGTTGTTTTCACGGAGGTCTGTGTGGAGATGCATTGTCTTATGTATGTGACGTTCCCTGTAGCAACTTAGTCTATCTTGTGTCAATTGTGTTTTTGTATTGTTTCATGTAATTGTTCATTGTATGCCTTTTGTGCTTGTGGTAGGCTGTGCACTTTGAATGTGGCATTTCCTGCTTGACTTCGATACTATATATTTTCAACAATATTTCAGTGTTCCTGTGTTACCAACCAGTACTTACCTGTCCTTCCACCAGAGGTGGTGGTTAAATGTCATTGGATGAATTACCTTCTGTCTTAGAGAAAACATCTACGACAGTTCAGTGCTCAACTGATCGAGCTAACTTGGCAGACCTTTTGGGATGAATTATATACAACGCTTGAGTGCTTTCAACAATAACTCTACTGAACCATCTGTCTTCTCGTGGAGTTTTTACTGCTGAAAATAAGTGTTGTTCAGCGAAACGACCGGCTTGCCCCAATGATAGTGAATTAAATGAGGGTTGATAATTATATTATAGTACACATGTACATGTATAAGAATTGCTACTGCGTCAGTACATTGTACCGCCAAAGGGCTTGATTTTGTTATTTTCAATATCTTTGCAGTTAATATCAACATATCCGATAAAATGACGGGAAGCTATCAACCGCACGTCCGATGTTAACCACTTTTAACGACACATTGTTAGTGAAACAAAAGTAACTTTACGATGACTTAATAAGTATTCTACTATTTTTCTGTTGCATAGAAGTATCACATTTATGATAAACAGAGGACATCATGTTGCACACATTGACATGCATGGCAAAGTATCTTCATCTGTTACGCCTGAATGCTTGCATTATAAATGACCACGCAATACCACGGTTGTTTGAAGCTTCGTTAAGTCTAACGTGGCGTTAAACACGTTACAGCCAATAGGACAAACGCCACATTAACCTTAACAGAACTTTGTGAAACTGGTCAACAGATGTGCGTCATGGAGAAACATGAGAAATTCTTTTCCGTCTTGTAAAGCGACCAGATGAGTATGTGACAGGAAACACCGAGGCGTATCTTTATTGTTTAGACGTGTTATAGTGATTTACTTGCACTGAATTGTCATGGACGTAATGTCAAATGTATGCTTATATACAAAGTAAGTTTATGACCAACACTATATAGTTTATACTTTTGTCATAAAACATGAGGGCATTGTCCTAACACATGCACATCATGTCAAACATTGGCTGATTGCTGCCTGTCAAAAGCGGTCATTCAGTTCACCGATTACTGACAGGGATTGGTCATTACTCGGTACAAACAGACTGTGGATGACGGGTTCCAGTCATTTTCAATCGAGTCTCGGGATGTGGGAGTAGCTAAGTTGACCCAACTTGACCCTATCAATGTGAAACTTCTTACTTCATTGCGATACAACACACAGCACCTCCCATACATAACTCCTCTAATGTCACAGAGATGTCCTTCACAGAATGTCTCCTTAACTAATCTGACATCACAATACATTGAGGCAATAGATAGTTCCCACATCTACAATATTTACCCCCCTTGGTCTTGATCATCAGCCATTTTGATAGGCAAAACTGAAAAGTACACACAGGAGTAATTCCCAAATATGAGATAATTGAGAAAATACCAGGGGAATTTGCAAGTGACAACCACTTGTTCTTCAACTTTCTGAGCCAACTACCAACATAATTAATAAGTTAATTATCTATATCTGATTATTTCATCATCGTCTACATTATATTCTCTATAAACTCAAAGGATTTTTTCTTATCAATATGGCTGACTATAACGAACAAGGGAGGTAAATATTGTAAATGTGGGAACTATCTATTGCTACTGCGATGAACGAATATCCGCTGAATTCGATTTTCGCAAGATAGCTATATATCACCCTGGAGCTTTCTCAAAATCATGTTTTATACTTGTGCATACTGTCATTCAACATAAAGCCATAACGCATGAAACGGTCGTGCAAAAATTATTCGTTCGGTTGAGATAACATAGTATTAAAGCAAATGACAGTTATAGTTCGCAGAAGGAAATGTTCTCAACTGTTTTTGTTGTTATAATATAACGTCTGTGTTCATGTAACACATCTTGAATGACTTAATGTTGACGTGAACGATTATCAAAACATATTTAATTATGATGCATACCTGCATCAACTATATATAAAATAAGGGAAAGAATGTGTACGTACCAGTAAAATGAGGAAACGTATCCGGGACAAGTTATAAACATACCGAAAAATACTGTCAACTGTGCATGCATACCAGATATACCAAAATATTATGAAATATACCGAAATATACCGAAATATACCGTCAATACCGAAAACATGTACCCAAAGTAGGGCTTGAAAAGCTTTTTACACACATCAGTTACATAATACAAATGTAATGACTTTTTTCTGCTATAATGTTTAATATTACTTTATCGTTTCAGGTTTTCATGATATATTCACAAGCTGCTTCATAAAGGTCAACTCGGGTACAAAAAGAAATAGGCTGTAAATTTACAAACAGTGGTCAACAAGTCATAAAATACTTCTTGGAAAATACTCTTGAAGTTTTCCTTGTTAAATCCAATTACCATTTTGTTACTGAAATAATTACAATCTGTGATTGTAAAAATTCAAAGTAAAAATTGTGTAGTACATAACTAGTTGACAGTTTTCTATCAATCTTGAAATTTAGGATTTGAAATGCAGTTCTATTTAAATGAAATTGTAATCACTGTTATATAGTGTGTGTATTGTTTTTTTCCAACTTGGTTATCTAGATATGGCACTATTTATATACTAATCACAAGCACTAAGCTGTTGTTTCATCTAGGTTTGTATGTGCATGCTTTGAGATAAATTGATCAAGTTGGGAAAAGTACCATTTGTAGAGACTTATGACTTTTTCAACAAGCTTTGTAATACTGTACAGTTAAACACATAAAACAAGCAGCTAACCAAAGGATTGATAATAGTGGTTGCTTATATCACAGACGGCTGCAAATGCTGGGTTGAAATCCAAACATTCTCAGTATACAACTCATGACATGACATTATGAGAAAGAGCATATTGTATCTATAGTATTGGTATCTATTCAAAGCTGGATGGACTGAGGTGTGACAGACATAGATAAAACACATAGTAATGACTCTGAATGTATTTGTTTTACATACTTATAAAAAAATAACATGCTGTTTTACAATTACTATTTTTGTACTATTTAAATGCTTGATTTATTATCTCATTTAGACCAATAATTTGAAAACGGTCAAGTCATTTTCTACCAAATTATCTTTCTCATATTCCTGTTTTAATTAGTTGCAATTTATATATATTTCATATGAATTTGCAATAAAGGCTTATGTTGCACTACTAAATCAATTATAACATCAAACATTACTGGCGTTAAAACTTGTTAACTTTGACTACCTCATTTTTGCTCAACTGTAATCGCGGTGCAACCTCCATTTGCTGCATTCTGTAGCAATTTTTGTACTTGTACACTATAGGAACTCCGACACATGTAAGGGGAGATGACTTCTTAGCTGACTGGATAAAAATAACTCCGTAGTGAGATTTAGTCAAAGACACTATAGTCTGTTTTAATATAGTTCATCGGTATACTTATTGTATCAGTCGTGAAATATATCGATTTATCTGATTAAAACAAAACAAATTTTCGTACATAAAACCTAGAATCGTCTTTATTCCAACGCCAGGCAATTTCCGGAGGGCTTGACTAACAAAACTACGTACTTTAGATGAATCTTGAAATACACTATAGATCTACTTTCTGACGCAGTTGTTAAGGCAAACAATATTATGTTCATCTGGTTTGATACAACATGTTTACAATAACAAGAATAACGCCTCTATCGTGATCAAAATGTGTTCTTTGCAAACAAAACACCATTGCAATAATATGGTTCATTACTTTGCGTCGGAAGACAAAATACATAACAATAAACAAGTTAATGTGTTTAGGTTTGGTAGACACGGCCTAATCGAACGGTACGTTACCTTGCCGAAATCCACTGAAGACGATATTGTATGTATTTTTCTTAATATACATAGATTGTTGTATGTACATTTTAATCAACCGAATATTTAAGAGTATACCAAAAAATAATGTTGTATTAGAAGTTGATTTCGGTAAATTTACCGAAATTCAGTGGATTTCGGAAAGGTAACTAACCCCTTATCGAAAGGTTAACTAATCCCTGAAAAGCAAATAGCAAAGCCATGTTAGTATGGCTGCGCCGAAATACTTCACGTTCAACACTAAATGAACTGGAGTAGTCATACTTCAGTTACCAATAATTTGTCCAGTTCGTGTTTACTAGCAAAAATCTTGAAGTTTTATAATACTCAATACCTTGCTGTGTGTCTTTTAGAGTTAACATACGAAAATAATGCGGTTTTAACTAAATTGAATGTCAAACGTATAAAAGTGACGAATATCGGACTTTATCACTTACCAAATTATTTTGTAAGGGAGGTAACTAGACTTTTACGCATTACATGACTCATGTAGCAGTTGTTTCCCTTTGATTCAACTTTCCCCATAACTCGGTCAATTCCGAAGGCCATAAATACCGGAAAATATCAACCGTTTCGATACATTTTCTTTCTCTGTTATCTAAGCTTATTAAAGGTGTAAAATATTTGTGACAATTTTCATGAATCAATCTTTGTCGTTTCGATTGTTGTATGCGATCCTTTCTCGTACCAATAACATTGTTATTCCTGGGGACGGTGTTATTTGTATCGCTATCGTTTATATGAACAGAACCAACTTGTTCTTTCGGGTGCAACTGAAAATTCCTCTCGCCGGTGTCAAGGACGCAGGAGAGATGAATTTAGATAATAATGAATGTCAGTTAATTCATCACGGAGTATACGGTTCGTCCGAGGAGTCCAACTCACTATCTCAAGCCTGGCAGGTGTGTGCTCAATCAACACTGCTACCTGTACAAACAGGGGAGTTCAATACTGTAAGCTTAAAATTGATTAAAAATTAATTTGAACAAAAATACGAATTGAATAATGAAATTGTAGAAAATACATACGCAGGAAACGCTTTCTAATTGGTCTTACTATGATTCTGCTGTTTATTTATTATTTATGGAAATTTTGTGTTACAAAAGTTTGGAGTTTGGTAAAGAATGGAGGTTTTACTGTATTTTGTTTCATTGAAATTCAAGATCCAAATCTGTTGGGAATATTTATTTCCTACGGTTTTGTTCTCGCCCAAAAAAACTAATATTTTCTGAAAGTCAGTAATTTTTACAAATACAGAATGTGTGTAGGCGAATTAACGCGTACACGCCTATAAGTACAATACATTGAATATTACATAAATGATTTACCAGTAACATTTTCAATTAGTCTGGCATATCTGCAAAGGTCGTTGTCTTACAACGTGTATGTCATCGGTACACAAAACGAAGAACCCACTACAGTGCTCCTGGTGATCTTCATAATTTTAGAGTTGATTTATGGGTAATCTAAGCCCTAATAACAATTATCATAACGACCTTATGTGTCTTAATCTATTGTAAGGATGATTTAACTTGTGTATCGTTTCTATGTTATCAGTTAAAATGACATGCGAGTCAGTGTCATACTTTAGTAAATAATACGCTGTCGCCGGTATACTGCAGGGTGGTCGTATGGTATTCATTTTGTTCATTATGCGGAATAATGATCTATATATCCTTTACAAACATGGAACGTCAGGTATAATGAACTTGTATAACTTCTTTTAGCTCTCTTGCTCATCCTTATTGGGAAACAGATACGTTGGGAGACAAAATTTTGACACTTGAAAAGACTCCATTTTGAATTCACGACGAACTTATGTCGATTGTATCTGTCAATTTCCTGAATATGTTAGATCATCTTTTTATGCGCCTGTCAAAATACAATATCTTCTTAAAATGTTAACCGCTAAATGTACTTACTGACTTCATATTCCATGAGTAAGCAACAAAAACGATTCAAATGTATGTTTATATACGATATTGATAATGTTCTTATAAGTACACTTGACAGTCTTTCATGATTGAATGACAAGACATTTTTAATGACATTTCAACGAGTAATTTTTAAAGCTGAGATTTTTTTTTTGAATTTGCACACAGTTAAGGCAGTATGTGTATTTTTTATGATTTCGAGACACAATTAATGGAATACGGATAAAACAAAACGCGACAGTCTTAAACATCTTCTACCTCAAAGTCCCTTACAATTGTGCGGTTCGGATTGCATTTTTAAGATTGTCACATAAGACTATTCACGCCATCACTGATTTGCGTAGAACAAACATCATTTGCAAGTTATAATTCACTGGAAGCTCGATAGTTCAACTCATAGCAACTCAATACCGTCTGAAATACTGTTTACTGAAATACATATAGCGGAGTTCGCAAACTGTGTCTGACCGCTTGATATAACTGGGGAAATTGTATTCGCTCTGGTAAAAAAAATAACTTTAAACAAATGTGGCCTGAAATATGTTTCCGGTCTGGGGTGGTATTCACAAAGCATCTTAGATAAAAATATTTCTCTTATCTGCTAGAAAATTCTCAAGTATGACAAAATTTGACTTAAGTTTAAAATATTTCTTAAGAGCTATTCACAAAACATCTTAGAATTATTTTGGTCTTAAATAGCCCATTTTAGTCTCAAATATCCGTTTTTCATCTAAGATTTTTTCAATAAATAAAATACGTCTATAGGTATCTTATCTACTTGAGAAATTTCTTAAAAATGGCGACGGTACATTCTGTGATTTTAAACACGCTTATTCCCGGACCTCTCTACGTATGCAAGGTAAGTTTAATATCTTCTACAAATATGTTTATGCGAAGATTCCGTTTAGATTAAATCTGTATATTTTACTTGATTACCCGCACGGGAATCAGCTGTCAAAAAATCGAATCGAGGGGGCGAAAACACGTCCAAGTTTGTGTCTTGTAACACTGTATTACTGGATACAGGTACTAGTAAACTTCTTTTTAGGACTTACATTGGTCATAGTTAGTCGTTTTACCACATGCTTTGACTACATGAGGCTTTTACTGAATGTCATAAACAGCGTGTTTGGCACATGTATTCGCGATGCGGAAGTAATCTTTTGCTTACTAATTAATGTATTTCTGCATACATATTAGTTTATGTTTGTTGGTTTGAGTACTTTGAATGGATGCTGTACTCATAATCATGATCATTCTTACCTGATGGCGGTGCAGGAATACAATCATGCTCTCTGATGTGTCAGAAAACATAAATTTATTTAGAGATGTGATAAGAATTGTTTTATGAACCACTTTCAATATATTAGTTTTAGTTAATAGGTAACATTAAGTATGTATATTGTACATGTTCTATAATTTTGTCAAATCTTTTACGGCCTAAATTACAAATACATTTGTTTAAATATCTTTTCAGGAAATACTTCATCTGATTCACTTGAACCATTTTGATGTTACGGTATGAGATGTATAGAACTATCCATGGTTCAACAGTTGACTGTAACAGGAGATTCACTGTACAGTGCCACAATAAAGATATGAAGGTGCAAAATATTAACTGAAACACCAATGATAAACATTATGTGAAACAAAGCTGTGTACTAAAAGGCAAGATGTTTCAAACTTTGAAGTTTGTGTAATATGTATTTAGTTTTGTCAGCAATTTATTAGCACATGTGGAACAATACAGTGTCATTCTATTCTGATCAGCTCATATCATCTGGTTGCTGATATAACACACATGAGATTTTGGTAGAAATTGTGGAAAAAACATAAAATATGAAAAATCAGTTGTATTCAGAGCATGTATGTCATGATTTATTGTTGTATGTAACCTGAATAAAAAAGAGGATCCTGAAATGATTTGTTTTTGATTTTATTAGTACTGGTGATTTTTGCACATAACATAAATATTATAGTTTCTTATCACCCATCCCAAAATTATGCAACATGTATATCATATATTAAAATGGTATCATTATTTAAACACTCCACATTTACTTGCACATGAACAAAATTATATTTGTTCTGTAATCACTTGAAACTAGGAATATTTAGCTATCATAATAAAAAATGCCCAACTGCATTTGAGATGGACTTAATTGTACAACTACCAGACTATAATATCAGCAATATATTGACCACTTGAAGACTATAATAACAGTACACTTGAATATGTGTATTGAAATAATCCTTTAAAGATTTGTTGCAAGGCTGTTTATTTACACATCCATCAACCATGGAAGTGTCACTGTGGATGCTGTGTGATAGAAGATATTACAATCACAACTTTGTGAGTCACTTCAGTCACTTTATAGCTGTATATATGTGTATTAAATGTCCATTCAGTAACATTTTAGCATAAATTAAATAATTATTCATGACTAGCCTGACTATTTTCCAACATAAATATTATTTTAGGTGTTTAAAAAAGTACAGAAAACACATTTATTAAGATACAAGAAATGAATCATGCACTCCCTATTGCATTTATGCTGCAGAATCTTATCCCAAATCTGCATTTACAAGAGTGCTAAACATTTCAGATATACATATTCAATTTGGTACAATGTTTTCATATTCTATCCTGAAAATGATGTAATTCTAATTTCATTTCAAGTAATTGTGAAATGGTGTAATTACACATTGCAAATAATTTTGCATGAACATTGACTCAGCTAGGGATGCTGGAAACAATATTCTCTTTAATGGAAACTATACACATGAGTCCAAAATAGCCAGACTGAGTTTGATACATTAACATTTATTCAATTGCTGTATATTTTAGCACAGTTAATAAGTATTAACTGAATTATCATTTAAGTAGAATATTATTTCAACATTGTCTGTCTGATTAATTATTAAGGCAACATGTGTCCTGTAAACAGTGCTTGGGTAATTGTAATAAAGTTATATTTGAAAGACTTTCCCTAGTACACCCTAGTAAAGCACATTTTATTGGGTTATATTACAGCAGGCAACACAATTATAGTGTACAAAAAGCCATAACTTGACAGCAACACAAAACCAAGTAATTGATAAGTACATTCTAAAATGGATCATCATGTACTTGCCTAAATGAATGTTATATATATATATATATATATATATCTTTTACTAAAGTCTCATTCTTGCATATAACACACTATTTCATTAAAACAATGCATACATGTCAAATTATCGCAAGTATTGAAGTATCGCTATCAATTTTGTTATTTATAACATATTGATGATATCAAAATTAAACAAAATGTTGAGTAAATTAAGTGAAATGCTGCTTCAAGACCATGTAATGTATGGTACATCTATGCAAATTGAAAGTATCTTGTTCTTTAATGTATATACATGTTATTAAAACATGCAGGAACGACAACTCTGGATAGAGATTGTTATATATGTACTGCTGTGTTTACTTCCGTTACTATTTTTAGGTTGGGAAATTCCACTTTTACATAGCAACGACGTTAAGAAATTTCTTAGGACAAAGTTGTAACGTAAGATATTTCTCAAACTTAGGATAATATTTTATCTAAGATATTTCCTACGAGGCTTCTTGAATAGTACTTACGAGTAAAAAATATTTTACTCTTAGCTAAAATAAATCTTAAAGTTTACGAAATTTCTTACGAAAAAATCTAAGATGCTTTGTGAATACCACCCCTGGTAAAGTCTGGATCTATTAGCCGAACTTTTGTGATACACTCAAGTCAACGAAACAAAACTCTTGATATTTCATTACGACCGTGTTTTGAAGATCATAGTGGGTGATATATCCACATAGTATCTGAACTGATTAATGTTTCCCGCCCATTTCTGACACCGAGGTCCTCATAATGACACCCGAACGATTATTGATACTAACAATCTATTGTATGGTAAATAAAACACGGTAACTCGTGCAATTAAAACTACTATTCAACAGACAATTTATCTGATCATTCATAACGATGACACTATAGAGGACACGAATACTATTGGAGACCACATACGTGGTCCAATCAATCAAGTCATTATTGAATTTCATAGGAATACAGTCAACATTTTTTAACATTGTTTAACTTTTGTTTACTTGAGAAAATGGTCCGCGTGATTTGCATGATAATAATACAAATATGAGTCAGATGGATAGTACGGGAGTGTTTAATAGGTTAAGACATAATGATGCAATGTTTTCGATTATCTCGATTATTTTAAATACTGTTTCTGGTATTGCTGTTGTTGTTGCTGCTGCTACTACTACCAATGTTTATACACTGCTACCACTACTGCTTGTCCTACTCCTACTACTACTGTTGATGGTGGTTTTGTTGTTGTTGTTGTTGTTGCTGCTGCTACTACTACCAATGTTTATACACTGCGACTACTACTGCTCGTCCTACTCCTACTACTACTGCTGGTGGTGGTTTTGTTGTTGTTGTTGTTGTTGCTGCTGCTACTACTACCAATGTTTATACACTGCGACTACTACTGCTCGTCCTACCACTACTACTACTGCTGGTGGTGTTGTTGTTGTTGCTGTTGCTGCTGCTTCTACTACCAATGTTTATACACTCCTACTACTACTGCTGGTGGTGGTTTTTGGTGTTGTTGTTGCTGCTACTACTAACACCTTTCTAATTGGTTGTCCGATGTTATTAATTGTTATGAATATCTGATTTCAGTAACCCAGTTACTATTTGATATTTTATAAAGTCCTACATTCGAATTTTTCGTTTTAAGATTAAGTGCAACCAATTTGGTTGAATGGATTTTATCACTTATTATAACAAATGTGCTGATACAAGAAGTGACCATTTAGGAAACTTCCGCGGCAATGAAGCGTATTTGACCGAAGTTCGATATTATAAATATGACCATTGTGCAAGTAAGCATGCTAGTACATTTTAGAAAGTTCTACTCCTCTTTCTATGACCTTTCATTAGAATTTATAAATTGTCTTTACTAATTGCATAATAAATATGAAATTTGAAAACGTGCTGCTGTTGTTGTTGTTGATTTTGTTGTTGCTGTTGTTAATGCTAATTGAAAAAAATATGCTCTATGACACGCCTATCTTTAAGGAGAGTCAACCATGTGATCTGCGTGCGTAAACCCAATGGAAGCGTTATGAACGAGGACACATTTATTTAAGACAATCTTGAGCAGATGCAACATCAAAATCGTCTCTTGTCAAGTTAACTTCGAGTGTTTTACAATTAATCATTACGCTAATTTTAGCGTTTGGCTCGTTGTCACAGTGGCGCGTGCTCTAGTCTATAAATAACTGTCCGTTTCAATTCAACACAATAAAGTGAATAGCAGCTGTTAGCGACTGCTATCTAAATTAATAAAGACTTCCAATTGAGCAGCATTTTGCTAATTTATGTTTGCAAGTAGTTAAAACTGGTTTGTAGACCGAATATCATATATTGAATCCAGTTTAAAGAATAGCATACAGGGAGGTATAGTAGTTGATGGGGTAGAGGTTCTGCTTACTGTTCTTGTGATCCAGAGTTCGAATCCCAGGAATCACGAATTAAGCGCAAGTAGTGATCAGTAACCCAGCTGGCGGTCATCGAGAATGATAAGCATAAGTTATAAACTTGATTCACACAATAAGTAAAATAAGTATGATACGCATGTGTATTTTATTCTTAAGAATATCGTCTGCACTTGTTGAGTCCCGTCTTAATGTGGATACATCAGTTGACTTCACAAAATGGGGACAGTGAACCAGCGAACAATTTAATATCTTTCCCCAATAAATTTTAAACCAATAAAAAAACCAGACTATTTTGTCGAAAATTTTATTTTTTGTGGGTAATATTAAGTTCTTATCATTTTGTTCAGTTTTAATCAACTGTTAATGGATCAACAAACAGGTTTAAGAGATTTTCTCGTTTCGTATTCTAGCGAGAGTTGCTTCCCTTTGATTAAAAAAACTATCGCATATTACAACACTTTCTAACCATGCACAGACCATTTTCGCGTTCATTCTTTCAATTAAGCCAGCACCTGTAACTTGCGACCTGTTTTTGTACAGTATAATGTGACTTTAAAGACCACTTCAAAATGAAGATCACCTCAATTATAAGAACAATTTTATATTGAACAGTTTTCAAATTTTCTTCCACATTTTAACACAACAATTAGGCCGCCCCATTCATAAGACCGACTTTCTTCATTACCAATGGAGGTCTTATTATTGAGATTTCACTATAGGTTTGGTAAATAGCTCTACATAAATTACGGAATACGTGAATTCGTTCATTTTTAAAGAAAACAAGTTTTTATGACATTAACAACTTTTTATCTTTATTGACAAACCATTTACATACAACAATATTTTATATTGATGATTTTTTTGATTTTTCTCCGAGTCATAGTGGAGATTGCCGATCTTTGCCGTAAGGTTTCCGATCAGTACCGACATCGAACGATATTAGCTGATCTAATTAATACCTTACTAGAAATATTAATGTAACAGTCCCGGATGAAAATAGAGCGAATTTGGCTAATTTTCATAGCTAGTATACGTGTTTCTAGAAAACAGGTCTGAAATATACCCACCTACATTTATTTAAAATGTGTTTCTATAAGATTTGAAATCGTTGATAACGGTACTGGTAGTAGTTATAGTGTTGTCACTGGGATACCACTCCGAAGTGACACATGGCATGATGCCACGCCCAGTCAAATTGACCTGACACCGGACCAGTCTGCCATAGTACTATCTTTATAATGCCCGTGGAGCTACGAGTAACGACCGTGTTATGTCACAGTCGGCGTTGGAACCCGTGACATTTCGCACTCGAGGTGCACGCTCTACCATCGAGCCAGCGGATCAGTTTCTGGATATAACACGTTGACATCCTCTTCGTCAGAATAGCACACAGTCACATGTTACACAACATTCCGTACATAACAATATTAAAGATAAAATAAACAGGAAATAAATACATGAGCGCTGCTATGGGATTTACAACCTCTTCTGTAAGTAACGTCATTTCAAGAAAACGCAACATGTGATGTCACTATTTGCAGGCAGGAAAAATAACTTTTACTCCATAGGGTCACTTCGTTTTCATATTGCCACATGGGCAAATACTGCTTACTGTCGGTACATGGTGACGTCACGTGCGACGTTTTCTGAAAAGGACGTCACTTCAAGAAGATGTTGGAAATCGTACAGCGGCACTCATATCGAAATGTATGGCTATGTCACTTACAGGACACCGTAGCAGGCGCATTGACTAAGTAAATAAAGATCATAAGTTAGTCAAGTAGTGTAGATTATGATTAAACATGGTATACATGAGGTAATTATTATTTCATTGTTCCCGTAGAAATTATCGTTATAAAAACGATTTCATTTATTTTTGCTGACAATAACTGACATTTGTTCTCTCATTCCTAAATAGTGATATTTCCATACACTAAGTTCAGTGAAATGTCGTTTGATAAGTTATAATATTTTGCATAATTGTAGCATTCGTATGTATATTGCAGTATGTAAGTCTTTGTGTGTATACGCACTAGCATGACATGGTAACCTTTCTTAAGTACAATGCGGTCAAACAAATAGTAGAACAATGCTACTTGTAATTTCTTAGTCAGCATAGTGATGTGGTCCATAGAACCATTGTCGGTACTATGTAGCCGTACCATTTATTCTGCTTTTCTTTGTACTTAAGTACGCATATTATTATTATTATTTCTGGACGCCAGCCTAAAGTATTTGTCTTTTCCGATCGTCCTTAAAAAGGTGTTTGTTTGATTGGTATGACCCTTCCAAGCAATTTATTTATTTGGCGCAGTCGAACTAACATGGATTTGCTATTTGCATATCAGTGTTGTGTAAACCAATCAAATCTTGCGTTAACCACCCAAGGCAATTTCTTTTCCATCGAACTACGTTTGAAATTTGACGCGGATTGGTTAACCTTTCGATAAAGGGTACGTTACCTTACCGAAATCCACTGAATTGCATGTACGGTGAATTTACCGAAATCCATAATGGATCTGGAGTGACCAGCAATCGTAATATCTCGACATTTGTAGACTTGAAATTGTGTTCGTAATGTTGAAGTGGTCTTATTATCGAGTGGGTCTTATCATTGAGGTGGTCTCATCATTGAGATGGTATTAAAGTGAGGTTTAACTGTTTACAGAAACAGAGAAACCAAACGTCATCATAGTGTCCGGAATCCCTGCCAAGCCTTGATGTTCTTCTACTATAGTATTCCCACGACACAGTTTAGAGTCATGCAATAAATGCTCGTCTCATAAATACGATGTCAATGTCAGGTGCAGCCGACAATTGATGAAATCAGTTCACTGTCAGCAGAAGACAAAACAAGATGCACATACTTCATCATAGTAAAGTAATAACATGTCAAATTTAGTGTCTAGTTTATAGTACGTGGGAGGTTTTTAAACAATCGTACATATGTTGAACATCAATATATATAGTGGGTTTAATATCTAAAAAAATAAACTCAAATGTATAAAGCTGCTACATGCACCAACATGCCAGTGTCAGCCTTTAGAAGACATAGTGACGGCATACAGATAGACCACATAGTAGCCACATGACGCAAAAGCACACCCACACACATTTACTCTGACACATGACTCTGCTAATACCCATGATTTCTAGTAGCAACTGTAGTATGACACGACTGAATAGGCGGTTGTAGTTATTAGGGTGATTAGGGTGGGGCATACATGCACCCTCAAATATCAGGCATGCGTATTTAGCATTGTGTACTAGTACCTGAAGCGAACACAAACATTTTGCTACCCTATGGATATACTATTATGATATACAATGTATCTATTCAGCATGGCGATACATTAAACAACATCTATAATTTACGCCACGAACCAAAAATACCTGTACTCGCCCCTGGGGATTGAACATTATGTATAGCTCTCGAGCCGAACGCGCCAAAAATTTAAACACATTACCGGCGATGCAGACTTTGAACAAGATGTGAACATCAGTAAAATATGTACAGTATGTGTACATGAGCATATCGCATCAAAACAAGGCATTAGAAGTGAAGATGTAGAGCGGGACACGGAAAGAGACGAAGAGAAGATCTACTGAATGATGGACATAGAGATCTACTGAATGATGGACATAGAACGCTAGAATTTGAACCAAAGGAAAAGTCAGTAAGAGACGAATGCAAGACACATGTATGTGTTCATGTGTGTGGCCGGTATCATTTCTTGAACTGAAATATTTGATTTGAGAAAAGTTTCATTACCATAGTTTTTAACTTCATAAAGTCCATTTTCACTATGTTGCTCTTCATTCAACTTCGATATTAAGACCACCTCAATAAGACCAATTTTCAAGGGTCCCAACGGTGGCCTTATGATTAAGGTTTTATTGTAGTTGATTTGTTTTGGTTTACTAAACAGCACACATTCTTAAGATGAATGAAGAATATACTTTGAATGAATTGATCGAATATTGTTGACATACAAGACGATTTATAGACAATGGATAGATAACAGTGTTCACTGTCATTTAACGGTGTCTTACACAAGTCAACGTTTCATTCATGCTAAATTTAATTAAAACAAGTATAAGTGAACGAATTGTGATAATAAGCCTTATTTAGTAGATTGAATGGCGTAAGATTACACACAAAAAATAGTTTTGACTACAAGCGTCATAACGGTAATTAGGTGCAACTTAAAATATTTTATAGTACGCAGCCGAGTTATGATTTGGTATACCGGTGCGCTAAGGTAAAGCAGTAGTGGCAGCAGTAGCAACGAGATCAGCAGTAGAGGTGACAGCAGCAGTAATAGAAGGGGTGACAGCAGCAGTAATAGAAGGCTGACAGCAGTAGTAATAGAATGGTGACAGCAGCAGCAGTAATAGAAGGGGTGACAGCAGCAGTAATAGAAGGGTGACAGCAGCAGTAATAGAAGGGGTGACAGCAGCAGTAATAGAAGGGTGACAGCAGCAGTAATAGAAGGGGTGACAGCAGCAGTAATAGAATGGCGACAGCAGCAGTAATAGAAGGGGTGTCAGCAGCAGTAATAGAAGGGATGACAGCAGCAGTAATAGAAGGGGTGACAGCAGCACTAGTAGAAGGGTGACAGCAGCAGTAATAGAAGGGGTGTCAGCAGCAGTAATAGAAGGGATGACAGCAGCAGTAATAGAAGGGTGACAGCAGCAGTAATAGAAGGGGTGACAGCAGCAGTAATAGAAGGGATGACAGCAGCAGTAATAGAAGGGGTGTCAGCAGCAGTAATAGAAGGGATGACAGCAGCAGTAATAGAAGGGGTGACAGCAGCAGTAATAGAAGGGTGACAGCAGCAGTAATAGAAGGGGTGACAGCAGCAGTAATAGAAGGGTGACAGCAGCAGTAATAGAAGGGTGACAGCAGCAGTAATAGAAGGGGTGACAGCAGCAGTAATAGAAGGGGTGTCAGCAGCAGTAATAGAAGGGATGACAGCAGCAGTAATAGAAGGGGTGACAGCAGCAGTAATAGAAGGGTGACAGCAGCAGTAATAGAAGGGGTGACAGCAGCAGTAATAGAATGGCGACAGCAGCAGTAATAGAAGGGGTGTCAGCAGCAGTAATAGAAGGGATGACAGCAGCAGTAATAGAAGGGGTGACAGCAGCAGTAAAAGAAGGGGTGACAGCAGCAGTAATGAAAGGGGTGACAGCAGCAGTAAAAGAAGGGGTGACAGCAGCAGTAATAGAAGGGGTGTTAGCAGCAGTAAAAGAAGAGGTGTCAGCAGCAGTAATAAAAGGGGTGACAGCAGCAGTAATGAAAGGGGTGACAGCAGCAGTAATAGAAGGGGTGACAGCAGCAGTAATAGAAGGGGTGATAGCAGCAGTAAAAGAAGGGGTTACAGCAGCAGTAATAGAAGGGGTGACAGCAGCAGTAATAGAAGGGGTGACAGCAGCAGTAATAGAAGGGGTTACAGCAGCAGTAAAAGAAGGGGTTACAGCAGCAGTAATAGAAGGGTGACAGCAGCAGTAATAGAAGGGGTGATAGCAGCAGTAAAAGAAGGGGTTACAGCAGCAGTAATAGAAGGGGTGACAGCAGCAGTAATAGAAGGGGTGATAGCAGCAGTAAAAGAAGGGGTTACAGCAGCAGTAATAGAAGGGGTGACAGCAGCAGTAATAGAAGGGGTGACAGCAGCAGTAATAGAAGGGGTGACAGCAGCAGTAAAAGAAGGGGTTACAGCAGCAGTAATAGAAGGGTGACAGCAGCAGTAATAGAAGGGGTGACAGCAGCAGTAATAGAAGGGTGACAGCAGCAGTAATAGAAGGGGTTACAGCAGCAGTAATAGAAGGGTTACAGCAGCAGTAATAGAAGGGGTGACAGCAGCAGTAATAGAAGGGGTGACAGCAGCAGTAATAGAAGGGGTGACAGCAGCAGTAATAGAAGGGGTGATAGCAGCAGTAAAAGAATGGCGACAGCAGCAGTAATAGAAGGGGTGATAGCAGCAGTAATAGAAGGGGTTACAGCAGCAGTAATAGAAGGGGTGATAGCAGCAGTAAAAGAATGGCGACAGCAGCAGTAATAGAAGGGGTGACAGCAGCACTAATAAAAGGGGTGACAGCAGTAGTAGCAGCGGTAGTAAGTAGCAGTAACAACAGTAGTAGCAGCTGTAGTAAGTAGATGTAACAACAGTATTAGCAGCTGTAGTAAGTAGAAGTAACAACAGTAGTAGCAACGGTAGTAAGTAGAATTAACAACAGTAGTAGCAGCTGTAGTAAGTAGCAGTTACAACAGTAGTAGCAGCTGTAGTAAGTAGCAGTAACAACAGCAGTAGCAGCGGTAGTAAGTACCAGTAACAACAGTAGTAGCAGCGGTAGTAAGTAGCAGTAACAACAGTAGTAGCAGCTGTAGTAAGTAGCAGTAACAACAGCAGTAGCAGCGGTAGTAAGTACCAGTAACAACAGTAGTAGCAGCGGTAGTAAGTAGAAGTAACAACAGTAGTAGAAGCTGTAGTAAGTAGCAGTAACAACAACAGTTTCTAAACCGTATTTCGGTTAATAATGCATGACAATCAGATTCTAACCTTTGTAATCATTCATCAGTGGTTTGCGGACCATAAGCTTGGAAAGTTTGACAAAAATACGACAACTTACACCATTAATAGCAGTTCTGAGACGTATTCCATAGCTCTATATCGTATTTATATATGCACTTAAATGTATGTATATTCATTCTTTTACGATACACTGTACAACCTCAATAATAAGACCACCCTTGGAACATTTGAAAACTGGTCTTAATATTGACGTGGTTTAATATTGGTGTTAAATAAATAGCAAAACAGTGAAAAACGATATTTTGTTCTTAATTTTGAGAAGGTCTTATTATTGAGATGGTC
The DNA here is from genome assembly GCA_032209605.1 of Mactromeris polynyma. Classification (NCBI taxonomy): domain Eukaryota; kingdom Metazoa; phylum Mollusca; class Bivalvia; order Venerida; family Mactridae; genus Mactromeris; species Mactromeris polynyma. Next base: position 8,657,596 of record JASFXZ010000019.1, on the reverse strand, counting down.
TTTAAATGAGGTTTCACTGTTTATAGGTATTTTTAATCTTATTTTTCATCGAACATAATATTATGTAAGTTGCTACCTTTGAAAGGTGCATTGTAACTCGTTTAGAATTACTTCACGTTGAATGAGAGGTATAAATGTATGTCAGAATATTATATTGTTGCCAAACATTTGTCCGACAAGCGAAGCATAAGTGTATACAATGTCAAAATCAATTAAAAAGTCATTTCACGCTATTATGTAAGACGACAAAAGGTTGATAACTCTAATACTCACCAGATAAGCAGGTTATAGGTCAGTCTTTGTCTACGATTTGGGTAAGCGTAGGATTTTAAATGAAAAAAACATACACCACTTTAGTTTTGTCTGAATTTATTAATTTGACATTGATCGTGAAAATAATTATTATAAATAATAGTGACGATTCTCAATGAATACTCCCTGGGTTTCTAACCAGTACGGCATGGCTGTATTATAGATTGTGGAATTCACACCCATGACTTTCTGATCAAGAGTCGAGCACGCTACCCCCTTACCCAAACCCACCCACATTCACAAAGACCATTAATGTCAGTGTGTTCATTTTTATGTTTCTGTGGTATGTAAACACTCTTGCTGCAGTACATAAAACACTTAAACCATCTGGTGCTGGGTGCTTATGTCTTGTTCTGTACTCTGGGTGGGTAAAGCTTTGCCAGTTTGGTCTGCATAGAAACAACAGGACATGTTTAACTACAGACAAATTAAAAAATCCTTTCAGCCAAAATATATGTAATGGTCAGCAGAATTCGCAATCAAGTCTACATCATGGCTAGAGTAATGCTGAGCTGAACTCGCAATCAAATCTACATCATAACCAGAGTAATGTTCAGCTGAACTCACAATCACACATCCTTGTTTTAAAGAAACAGTCAAGACTTTAACCATCCATGTCCTCTTTGAGTTCATTTCACAAAACAACCGAAGCAACTTTAGCCAAAACTTTTACTGTGGTGCATGTAACCATCTTGTTAAGGTGATAGTATGCCTGAATTGCTTTCTAATATGGGACACATGCCTATAACTTTAATTGGACAAACAGCCAAACACAGGATGCATATTTCACCCGATCCCGCATGCAGTCCCACACATTACACCCGATCCAGCGTGCAGTCCCACACATTACACCCGATCCAGCGTGCAGTCCCACACATTACACCCGATCCAGCGTGCAGTCCCACACATTACACCCGATCCAGCGTGCAGTCCCACACATTACACCCGATCCAGCGTGCAGTCCCATTCATATTATTATATCAAAGCTTGAAGGTGTTTTGTGATAATTTGTAGTATTGATGTATATTTTAGTATAAGGTATAAGTCGATGCACAAGTCACTCCAGTTTCAAAAAAAACTCATACATTTCCTATCGGTACTATTTGAATGGTTTAGTACAGTACATGTACTATGGTAACTGGTGTTTTTCACCAAAGCTGATATCACAAAGTAGTGGTACATCAAAGCTTGTATAAGCAAATGTAAAAAATACATTGTATGACTAATATACAGTGCAACATCTCCAAAGTGGTCCTCTCTTCAGCAACAACCTCTAATCAACAGCATGTTACCTGTACTAAGAATTTATTATCAATTAAACCTCTCTTGAGCAACAACCTCTAATCAACAGCATGTTTCCTGTACTAAGAATTTATTATAAATTAAACCTCTCTTGAACAACAACCTCTAATCAACAGCATGTTACCTGTACTAAGAATTTATTATAAATTAAACCTCTCTTGAGCAACAACCTCTAATCAACAGCATGTTACCTGTACTAAGAATTTATTATAAATTAAACCTCTCTTGAGCAACAACCTCTAATCAACAGCATGTTTCCTGTACTAAGCATTTATTATAAATTAAACCTCTCTTGAGCAACAACCTCTAATCAACAGCATGTTACCTGTACTAAGAATTTATTATAAATTAAACCTCTCTTGAGCAACAACCTCTAATCAACAGCATGTTACCTGTACTAAGAATTTATTATAAATTAAACCTCTCTTGAGCAACAACCTCTAATCAACAGCATGTTTCCTGTACTAAGCATTTATTATAAATTAAACCTCTCTTGAGCAACAACCTCTAATCAACAGCATGTTACCTGTACTAAGAATTTATTATAAATTAAACCTCTCTTGAGCAACAACCTCTAATCAACAGCATGTTTCCTGTACTAAGAATTTATTATAAATTAAACCTCTCTTGAGCAACAACCTCTAATCAACAGCATGTTTCCTGTACTAAGAATTTATTATAAATTAAACCTCTCTTGAGCAACAACCTCTAATCAACAGCATGTTACCTGTACTAAGCATTTATTATAAATTAAACCTCTCTTGAGCAACAACCTCTAATCAACAGCATGTTACCTGTACTAAGAATTTATTATAAATTAAACCTCTCTTGAGCAACAACCTCTAATCAACAGCATGTTACCTGTACTAAGAATTTATTATAAATTAAACCTCTCTTGAGCAACAACCTCTAATCAACAGCATGTTACCTGTACTAAGAATTTATTATAAATTAAACCTCTCTTGAACAACAACCTCTAATCAACAGCATGTTACCTGTACTAAGAATTAATCATAAATTAAACCTCTCTTGAGCAACAACCTCTAATCAACAGCATGTTACCTGTACTAAGAATTTATTATAAATTAAACCTCTCTTGAGCAACAACCTCTAATCAACAGCATGTTACCTGTACTAAGAATCTATTATAAATTAAACCTCTCTTGAGCAACAACCTCTAATCAACAGCATGTTACCTGTACTAAGAATCTATTATAAATTAAACCTCTCTTGAGCAACAACCTCTCATCATCAGTATTTTTCTCGTACTAAATATGTATTACCAATTAAAACCTCTCTTGAGCAACAACCTCTCAAAAGACAGCCAAACTTTGGGTCTCCTTAATATGCGGGTTTTGAGAGGTGGCACTACATAGCAGTTTTGTAAATAGAATAAACAATAAAACACAAATTGATCAAAAAAGCACATTTTATTCATCAATTGGGAAGGCAGAATACCTTCAAACAACACAGAATATTAGAGAGAATAAAACTCACACATTGATAATGAAACAAAAGCTTTAAATTCTACAAATAGCGCAAAATACAAATTTATATCGTAACATATTACAATATACATGTATGTGGTCAGAAAATTATGCCACTCAAACAAGCTAACATTTTTATCAATGACAAAAATTCAGCATTTAATTCAATCAATTATGTGCATTTTTTGATAAAAAATCGAGAAAAAAAAATATAAATCACACTTAAAGCTGATTCTTGAAAAAGGTAAGCACAATACAATAAATGCAACAAAAATAAATTAAATGTCCATGTACATATCCGTGGCATACATATGTGTAGATATAAGTTTACACACATGAGGTATTGCAAGTGGCAAGATAATAATACCGTTCACTAATCAGATCTACATTTTATGTTAATCACTCACATCTCAACTGAATCAAACCTTCAATACAAAATGTTTTATTTTAACGTGAATACTTGATATTATCACTCATTTTTCCATCATACAAATGCCACCAAATGTACACTGTCCGCCAAGCACCGAAGAAAAAAAAAGAAAAAAAGGGGCAAATAAAGGGGCCAAATAACCAGGAGATTGTGGGGAGTTAAAAAACAAACAGAAAACAATCTGAGAAAAGGTATGAATACGTAATAATATTTCATATCATCAAAGTATGGGCAAATATTGATGGATTTTATAGTTCCAAACAATAAACAATTAAGTAGAAACAAAACTAACAATTTCTATATATTTCACGCAAAATACATCCATCTAGCGACTATATACATATATAAATAATTTGCTATACATATATATATACTAATAAAAATACGTAATATACACAAATATATTTTTTTAGAAAAAATATATGGAGTCCAATATATACATGGAATAGTGTGATTACAACGAGTTTTCAGCCCCTTTTTGTCATAAAGATCATAAAGGGTGGTCCCTTAAAAGGTATGCGAATGTATAGTAAAGCAAACTTGCAACAGCAACTTTTTGTTTAACGTCAAAAGTGTTACAAAGTCATCAATGTGAAAATGAAACAACTCATAAAGCAGTTACAAGTATAATACATTCAACAACAAAAGACATATTGGTCCAATTATGTATGAATATATCAATAGATAGCACATGTGCAATTTATCATTCCATAGACTTTGGACATATTGTAAATACCCTTATTAACATTGATGTTTCTACGACTTGATCTTTGTAAAAAAATTAACCCCTATGTACACAAAGACTACAATAATTCTTATTGACTATGTGACCTTTCTTGAGTAGTATTTTTTATAATTATTAATCTTTCATGAAAACAATTTACTTACCCAGCTAAGTTAATTAGAGACAATTAAGTCATGTCTTTGGTATGAAGCACTCTTGTAAAATAAGATCAAGGATTTTGAAAAACAATTGTGTTTTTGCAGAAAGTTATGAATACAATTCATAATCAAGTGATGTTTTTCCGCAGATATTAACATAATTACATACACCATTTTATCATGCAACTACCATGGTAACAGACTGATAACACATGACCTGATAACATAAAGTGTTCTCAGGTCAATAGGCTGCTAGTAGCATGATAACACTTTTAAGCTCCGCCCACAAATTACATTAGCGGATTGAACACTAAATTTTAGGTAAAGACACACTAAAACATGCTCGGAAAATTAAGTTTCATGATAAATAGAATCTCAAGTTACTGTCCGGCTCGAACAATGTTATCAGACTCGGCGATATCGTTCGTGGTGACTCGCTAAAGCTCGCCACCACAAACGATATCACCTCGCCTGATAACATTGTTCTCACCGGACAGTAACCCGAGATTCTCTATGTCCCATTATGTGTCGTTAATATGAAAATATGGACATAAATAAACATTATTATCAATAACCTTCATAAATAATTTTCTGCAAGGAAAAGTAGAACATTATAACTGAACTGAAAATGTTTTAAGCATTGTCAAAGAAAACCTTATAAGGGTTTTAAAGAATAATTATAATTAATTAATTAATTAATTGCTATGAATACTGTATAAGAGGATATTTACCCCCAGAGTCAAAGAGTTTGTTAATTGGCAATTTGGTGCTGTACTGTTTATATGGTCTTTGACTGGAAACTTGTCTATTTCCAAGTAGTGTTTAGAACATATGTTTCGTAGACAAGAAAAAGCATTATATTCTATGTTGTAATAATATATTTACATAAAATAAATAATAATAAAAGTAATCTTTGGTATGTTGTTCAATGACTAGAAATCTATGTGACATGTATTTAGTTCAATAAAAAGTGCAAAGTCAGCAGAATTATTATGTAATATTGTACATACAATATAATGGATTTCTTATAAATTAACTGGATTTTTTTTTTCAAATCTAAATAAATCTTTGGATATAAATATTTGTACTAAAACCAAGTAACTAAACATAATCTCAAATCCTTGTCAAATACATGTACTAATTTAGAGAATAACAATGATTTTAACACTGATTCAATTCAGAATCGTAACCAACAAACAACAGAGAATGTATCACACTACAATGTTAAACCATCCTGAAGAAATAATTATATTTCAGAAGTAAAAATCAAGGGGTTGACGCAAAAATGTTCTCCAATTGCTTCTTCAGTGTAGCCGAGTGACATTACTTTTGCACCAACCCCCGAAAATGAAGTCTTCAAAGCATGTTTGACTATAAACTATGTGAATACTTTTTTGAGATTCTGTTCCAACTTTGGTGTATGGCCCTCATGCATCTGAGATTCAATAATGCCAGCGTAAACTTGGGATATTTTCAGAGTTTATGCAAATTATATAATTATAAATATTACGAAAATTAATAGCTTTGACATATAGGCACCAATTTTGCAGGTATTACTATAAACAATATAATTCACCTACAAGAATGATAAAAACATTATCCAAAAATGTATGCAATATAATGACAGAAATGAATGTGTGTTTCAATGGTGCAGGTCAAACTTGGAATTCAACGTCTCAATATTTTTATAATAATGTAAATATGAATTTTGATATCACACTTAATATATCTTTCAAGCAATAATCAATAACAAATGTAATAGGTTGATATATATGAATCTTCAAAGACAACAATATGCAAAATCTAAATTGGTCCAATTTTCTAAAAAATATCTGAAAGTTGCCTTTTGATGAAAAAGCATTTACATGCATATATATTTTTACACATGAAAACAGATAACCTTTTAGGGTCACAATGTTTATACATGAAATAAATTTGGTCCCCAATTCCAGCTCCCAATCACTGAAGGGTCATGTGTCCCCCCAGGTCACATTCTCCCAGTATTCAACATTCTGTACAAATCTCATTATGAACTGTTCATCAAGAAATATATAACAATGTCAACTACAGTTCTACACAGCACACTTAAAGCTTTGGATTTAATTAGTGTTTTATCAGTCATGTTATGAACACAGAACAGGACTAAATTCACCTTTCAGTTCAAAGTCTTGCTTTTTACACAAGGGTAGGGTCTCTTCATTTGTTGAAAATGAGGACCCTACAATTTCATCAGACATTCTAGCCTTTTTAGGGCTTGGTTCATCAGAAACTTCACTTCCATTTTTAGTATTTTTTTCATCTGATTTTATTGACTTATGATCATCATGATCATCAGAAACAGGATCAATTTCTTCATCACTTTCTTCTGCCATTTTTTCTCTCTGGAGAATCTCCATCCTTCTTTTCAGTTCCATAACAGGCAAAGAATTTTGATTTATATCAGAAGGACTGTTAACATTAACAGCAGTAGCTTTGCCAATAAAGTTTCTGATCTCTGAAAAATAGGATTCGTCCTTGTCCTCCAGTTCAGTTTCACGTTCTTCGACACGTTCAGGAGAGTCAACAATGTTTGGCCCCTCCGTTTCATGTTTCTTCAAATGGCGGTCAAGGTTAGTTTGTTGACCAAAGCAACGGTCACAAAGAGGACATCTAAATGGCTTCTCCTTGTTGTGAATATTACGTACATGTCGCTGAAGGTTTGAAGATATTGAGAAAGATCGCTCACAGTACTTGCATTTGTATGGCTGTTCACCGGTGTGGGTTCTCAGATGGCGTGTGAGGTTTGCACTGCGTGGAAATACTTTTCCACAGAACTTGCAGCTGTAACGATCCTTAAGCTTGTTTGGTGTTGAAAACTGGGCCAACTGAGTAGGCGAGTTCCCAAAGTCTGGAAAGGATTTACCTTGTGGTGACATCGATGTTATAGATGACACAGAGGTGGCAGATTTTGGTGAAGCCTGGCTCATAAAACTGAATGGATTTACTCCAACTGGATATTGTGGTGGGCTAGAGAATGGAAATCTAGGATAGCGAAGGAAATTGTTAGACTCAGCATTCATTTTTTCCTTGTGTTCAGCAATGCGCAGAGCCTGCTCCATCATAAGTTGTTTTGGAAATTGTGGGTAAGCATAATGAAGACGGGGCTCTGGCGCTACGGGCGTCTTAACCTCACCAAAAACATGAGTCTTCCTAGGAGCCTCTGGTGGAGTAATCTCCTTGGTTTGACTTAAATCTAGTGGTAGCTCACCCTCAGATTTTGCAGGTGCACTGGCTTTTGGTGGCGTTACATAGTCATCCCTGTTTGGTTTAGACAAATCAAATGGCTGATCAGAATGTCCAACTGATGAAACTGGTGGTGGTGAAGGACTGCCCTTGTGAAAAACTGCCAACTTGGGTGACATGCTTTCTTCTGATCTCATAGTACAAGGAATAAAAGCAGTTGGTTTGGATACAGTCACAGAGACAGTGTGAGTATTTGTGTTCAGTGACTGCTGGGATTTGTTAAAGCTTCTTTCACTTTCAGAATCTGATGGAATATTGTCAAGATCACTGCCAGACATAAAGTCAGATCCACCATCACTTCCATCTGGTGCCCGTTTCTCATATTTCTCTGCTGGGCTCAAGTCTTGTTTCTCTGGAGTCATAGGTGGTAATCCTGGAGACCTTAAACTGTTTGGTGACAATGCAGTCAAAGCTGACAATGGATGCCCACCAGGAAACAATGGCAAAGTACCAAGGCCTGGAGGGTAGAATGGGTAGTTTGGTCTACCTCCATATAAACTCATCATCATTGCCGGTGAGAATGAAGTGCTCTGGGCAGCACCTAGAAGACCAGAAGCCTGTGGGACCTTTGGATCCACACCAAATCCACTGAGTCGCATACCGTTTCTCAAAGCACCTTCACAGAATCTTTTGTGTTTACTGAGAGATGTTATTGTGGAAAATGCCTGACCACAGTCATTGCATTTGATCTGCTGACGACAATCTGCATGCATACGTTTGTGACGGCACAGATTGGAAAACTGAGTGTATGCTTTTAGACAAACCTAAAAGAGAGAAAAACATCTCATTAGAAAATTATGTCCATCAAATAAGTTATAAATCTTTACATATTCTACAAGACTGAATAATTTAACAACAGAACAGACTTTTGTGGGCAAGGCAGTAAATCGAACATAAAAGTTTCAGAAATATGTTATAAATTTTTATTCAAGATGTTGTTCCAATGAGATTTATCAAAACAAGTCTGTAAACTATGTGAATTCACAGGATTTAATTAACATTACTTACATGAAGAACAAAGAACCTTAAGCAGATGCAAGTTACATTATTTTTGGGCCGTATACTTTCTCAGAACTGTGCTTAACACAATATTTACAGTTTTGTGGATGATGAAGACAATGACAATGATCAAGCTCTTTGCATTTTCAAAACAGACGAGTTAAAAACCATTACTATTCCTTACCTCACACTGAAATGGTTTCACACTTGAGTGAATGTGTTGGTGTTGCTTAAGGCCTGATGATGTAGCAAAGGTTTTCCCACATTCTGTACAGGCATGGCATCTAGCTCCATGGTGCTGAGACCTAATATGTCGCTGAAGATTTGATGGATCAGTGAAATGACGTTCGCAATGTTCGCAGGAGAATCGACGCCCAGACTCGTGAACGATCTGATGTCTTGCAAGATTAGACTTCAACGCAAAGCTTCTTGGACACTCTTCACATTTGAAGTCACCATCATCCATATGCTCTGGTGTGTCACGTTCATGAGTATTGCTTGGTGAGTGTTGTCCATCCATACTGTAAACAGAAAATGTCAGATGTTTTTACCAATACTAATAAATTTAAGGAAGTAATTTTGAGGAAAAAAACTAAATTAGTATGAAAACATACTAATTAATTCAGTTATCAATGAATCACATTCTAAAACTTCTGAAACACCTGTTAATATGGATACATTGAAAACAAACACTCCTTTCAAAGGACTTAAATTAGAGAGTGAGCGAGTGTACCGTTATGATATCAAGTAGGATAATATGGCAAATTTTATTACTCTAAACTGTTAAATACTCGGACACTCGAGTGTACCTGGCGTATCAGTTTCTTGGCCTAATCTTTAATCAGTTCAGGTAAATTTCAGACATAGCATAAGTTATTGTTTGACCATTGAAAAATTCCATAGTTCAGGTGCAAATAAGTGGTACTCGTTCTCTGCATCATTTCACAAAAATGACAATATATCACTAATGTATAGAGATCATTAAATTCACAAATTCACTGTATCTGAGCAACTCTTTGTTGATCAGTTAATCTTAAAATGCTTAAGTTACAAATATGTGTCAAAACTTTGTAATTCAATATATTTTATTGTTTTTCCACAACATGACCCCTTCATTGTCCTAGCAGTGGGTTAGATCTCTTGCAAGATGTTATAGCTTGGATATTTTCACTTAATCAATTGTCCTATTCATTTGTAAGCCATTGACTCACATGTCTAAATATGATACACACGTTAAAATGGTACGGAGTGCGAGAATGTTAATTATAAATGCTAACATCTTAATATCTATAATCATGCAAATAAAACTAAAACTGAAATCAATTTTCGATGAAAACCATGGTATTTTTCCGCTTAACAGATTTCTAAGATTTTCCACATAATGTGATACAATGTATCAGTATGTTTGTGAAATTCAATCCCTTCATTGTTGACATCGCTAACATCTAGGTAAGAAAAGTCTTGACAATGATAATTAAAGGGCAACATTTTAAATCTGTTTCCAACAGGTGCTTGTCAATTAAAAGGTTGAAATTGAAAAAAGAGTCTTTAATTGTACTCATGATTTTGAAAAAGAATGCATATAAATATTTTGTTCAGGAAGTACATTTTATGTGTGAAATTAGTAATAAGCTTTAAGGATTAATTAAAGGATCTAGAACCAGAATAAGGATGTAGTTGTCAATCAACAGCATATATTGTTCTGTATTATGTACATTAAAAACATTTAAGTCACACTGAATTTGTTTTTGTATCACTTCTCAGTTTGCTTTTAAACTGGTTTAAAACCCCCAACCATACTGACATTTCCAAGTCTGTAGAATATTGTATACTGCAAAGTGGATCTTTATTGATATTTCTGGGTAGTAATGTTTCCCCCATTAAAGTGTCATTTTTTGTGGATATGGCCTTCCCAGCAGGACTCTTTTTCACACCTTCAAAACAAGAGAAGACAAGAAATAGTACCTTTTCAAATCATCGCCAGAAAATGTTTGGCTGTGTCCATAATCAGATCGTGAGTTGTTGCAAGAGAAAAGTTGATGTTTATGGAGGGACGTACGATCCTTGAATATCTCACCGCATTCGCTGCACGGAACTGTCTCATTATCTGAAAAGAGAAACAATGTCAAACAAGGTAAAAAATGCTGTAAAAATACATAATTGCGATATATACTTGTATACTTTTTTAAAACGATATACCCACAATTCACTAGGATAATATTCCTGAAGAGACCGAAAGATCTCAAGTCAATGCTGAAGTACTAAGTAACAGTACTACTGATATTAAATTATAAAGCATTTTAAGTCTAAGCAAAAAAGTCATTATTATAATGCTCTTCAACTCTGATGGTAAAATAAGGAAATGTTTAACTTTCAATGCTGCAATGTGAAAGTTCTGGAGAAATTTGAGCGCCTTTAAATCTAAAACACCAGTCAATGAAAGTGTAAAGATCACAAAACGTAATTCCACATAAAAATGTCAAAACAACTTATAGATTAAATATCTCACGAACCGTATGCAAATAATGTCATTTCCTTTAATATCTGCTGATAAATATCCTCGCGCAGCCTAACTTCAGGGTAAACAAAATACTCCATTTTCAGTCAGAATTGTTGCCTTTCAGCAATCAACAAAAAAAGCAAGCAATAAATGACTGGGAAGGAACGCAACTAAGACTTATATATGCAACAATACGGTCATCGTGTGGCATGGAAATGACAGAAAAGCAATTATTACAGAAGATGACGCACATACTCCCTTACATCATTGTGTAAGACACATGATTCCCATGGAGTTCATGACTATGGTACGAGATCATCCAATTAAGTCACAGTGCTTGTATAACATTTGATAAATAAAAAACAAGTATGTTTAGTCGACATTTTTAGGAATTATGAAATCATCAAGTTATTCATAGGAGAACAGTGACTTGAGACTTGTTCATTTTCCATCAATTTTGTATCAACTAATTTAAGCACTCTCCATGACTTCTAAAGTTACCACTACAATTATGCTCCATCTCATTTTCATTTATATGGACTTAGTTACATTACAAATCAGAATTAAGAACAGACTCACTACTTTCAACAGAATTACCAATATGAATGTTTCTTGATGTTTGTTTTTTCTGAACTTGCATGTTAATTTTCTTGCCTCAGAAATTTCCCAATCGATCAGACTGTAACTGGACATGCCCAAAATAAGTAAAAAACAAATGCTGGTGCAGATGTGCATGATGAATGTGTATAATATATCTATAAAGCTTGCTCCAACTGAGAACATTATGTGAAAGTATAATCGGCCCCAAACGTAATCAACTTCCATGGTATAAATCATCATTAGGTAACAATTATGTAAGCATTGGAAGAACTGGATAGTGGTAAATACATGATCATAATAGTTTCTGGGAATGACAGGTAGAGGACATTGGAGACCAGATTCCACTAGATCGACAGTTCACCCGATACTTGACTAGTACATTATGACATGTGGTTGTGACATGAACAAACAGTTAGCTGTATGGTCTTTCAGATTTGATGACAGAGAAAAACAAGTTTGCTTACGTCAAAGAGCTATGACATGTTCTCCAGGAACTTTCTACAAAAAATATATTACACAACAGTATTCCAGTTTACACTGCTTTAGTCTTGAAATGGCAAGAACTATGACATGGCTTAGTTCAATTCAAGGAAAGTTGTTGTTGTAAACTCCAGTAATGAATTTAACAGCGGCAGTAAAAGAGAGAGAATAAGTTGCTACAGGGAATGCCACATACACAAGACAGTGCCTACCCACACAGGCCACCGGGAAAACAACAATTCGTAAAACATTTTATACTTTAAACCAATAAACTGGTAGAGAGGCAAGCTCAAATCATTCATTTTCTAAAAAAGTCCATACTACACTATTCATTATAGTAAATCTACTTTCTATCTTTACAGCCTTAATTAATATTCCCATACTCTGAAACTATTGATCACGCCTATTAAAAACAGCCAACAACTTGTCATTCAGGCTTCCTTATCTTTACGATTAAACAAAACTGCAGGTAAACACAATAGAAGAAGATGTCAGACACTTGAAGACAAAGTCGTAAATATTCTCGCATTGTCTCATGTCGAGCATAGGGAAAATAATCTCCCATCTGGCTAATGACTTTCCACCATTTTTCACCGATAGTCGGCAATAAAAAGCTATATTATATTATGGAGAGCAGTGCTCATGTTGAAATTAAAAGATAAGCTAAGAATCTATATCCTTTTTGAAAGAACATATGACAACTTGATGTCATATTTGTCTCAAGAACAAACTTCAGTCAAAGGCGGACCGTGACAATAGGTTCTGGGTGTATATAAACATAACTGCAGTACGGGTAACCACAGGGGGGTAAGAATTACGCCACCGGTTTAGATGAGTGAACTAGGCACGTACTGTAGTAAACAGTTGTCTTCTTTCAATTCATTAAAACTTTCATTAACAAGAATGAAACCGAAATAGCTAAAGATTCTATTCATATTCAAATGATATATAAATTTGCCAATCTACTTCAAGAAAAGAGGCTGTCTCATGTACGTAGAATGTAAAAAAGAACTTTAGTAAAAGGTTTAAGAAATGCTAAAGGATGCGCTATATTACTACTTCCCTTATCCAAGCTATCTTAGTTAATATTGTTAAATCTGACTTACTTTTTAGATATAAAAGCCAAAACAAGGATAAATCTAAGGGCCTCCCACATTTAGCTGTGGGGTTTCATAAATGTTTGATTCGGAGGGCAACATTCTGCTGAAGGTCAGTGGTAAATGGAAATTTTGCTATGTCAAATATATTGTTTTTGTAGTTTCAATTATAATTTCAATTATCTTCAAAAGTTCTATTATTACACGCAATTACAAAATGTTATATTCTTATCATTATTTCACTCGACAAGATTATTAGGAAACCACTAAATTTCATTATTTTCGGGGAAAAAAAATGGGGGTGAAAAAAGCAACCTAAGCTTTCCCTACAAACTGTGATTTCACTCCTAGCTGGACGTAAACAAAAATGTAAATGAGTTTGAAAGCATATGGATAATTTATGTGGAGCACTTAAGGGCCACGGAAACAGATAATAATCCCTCAAGTACAGGACTCATCGATTGTGAATCAACATAAAATACGACAATAAAAATAGAAATTATTATCTTCAGTGTCTTTTTTGTATCTTCAACTGCCAACATGACAAGAATTTATAGACATGAATTAGGTACAAGAATGCTTATTACTTCCCCAATAAAGATAAAAAAAAGTGTTCCCATCTTTAAATATGGTCCTACAAAGTGCCATAAAATTAAGTGTTATTTCGGAATATTCGACTTTTAACATTTTAAATATAATATTCAGTCCCGACTGTATTTTAAGCACTTGTAAATTAAAAAAAAATATGTTTTAAAATTGATGATAATTATGTATGACAAAGCTGCTTTAAGAATAAAATATAAATAAACAAGCACTTGTTGACTTCACAGGATAACAATGAAATTTCAATTTGATACAGAAAAGTTCAAAACTGACATCCAACTGACAATATTATTGAATAGTAATTAAAATTGTGTCGTTGAGGTGAAATTATTAAAGAAAATTGAAACATGGTCAATAAACAGCTGATTTTTCCAGTATGAATGAAATTATTCGTTTTTGGATATTAATATTTTATGAGTTCACAATTCTCATTCTATTGAAATTATATGACACTCCATAATTTACTAATCCTATTGTCCCGATGTTTATACACCAATGTCTAGGAGATAATACTGAAAATAATAAACTTAAGTTGAAGTTCGGGTCTTTGGTTCGACTCGGCCATTATTTCCTTTCTGACACGGAAAATATGGTGACGCCTCTCATTAGTACAAAATGTTCGTACAATAGCTTCAAATCAGCGGGAATCTTGAAGTGAAATCGAAATTCTACTCAAAAGATGTAAACACGCTGACAGAAGGATCATCCCCTAGTGTCAGTTCTGAATTTTGTCAATTAAAGATCTTTTATGAAGTATTGATACCAAGCAGGAAAAATGTAAATCTTTAGTAAAAGATAATGGACAATTAATTAGCTTTTTTTCTCGGTTCATGACTCAATGCACAATGTGTTTTATAAATTGCATCATGGGAAACACAACATATAGTATGTTGGAAGTGTTTTATTAACATATATTTACTTGATTTACATGGTTATTAGCAGTCATATATCTTGGTATAAAACACATTATTTGGTGTTCAAATTTTCACTCAATGCACAATAAATTTGTCAAACTAAATTGACTTTAACTCAATGCACAATTATTCTATCCTATAAAATTAGTTTCAATTTGTTGGACCTGTAAATTTATGGATTCAATTTTGCACTCAAAGACAATGCTGTCATGTTGGCTTAAAATGATGATCACTTGTGACAAAACAGGCAATGTCTCTCCTCACATGAACTTATAAACATAAACAAATATCACAGCATTACGTAACACACCAGGATGCATATTATAATGCCTGTTTTTGAAAACATGCCTTTGTTTATTTGTAACTGTTAACATGCGGTCTCGATTACAATAAAAAATATGGATCTTTTGCTTTCACATTTTATGCAATGACAAAGAATTAAATGCAATTTATGGTGTTAAAATTTTCAAATCCATTTTGTCATAAAATACTAATAAATCTTCCGATTAAAATCTTATCAGATTTGAAATTCATTTGGATACATTTGTTTGCATTTTGGATGAGTACCACAATAAAATCCACAGTGGTCTTCTCCATTGAAACTACATATTGCGAGGATTTGGTGCACAACGATTGTATATCGGTTCCGGTAAAGAGGATATTTACAACAGTTTGGCAACAAACCCTCATTATGCAGTGTACCCATTAAAACAGCAGATAACAAACTGTCCTAAACGTCTTCAAAACACTTAATTTTCAACAGTAAGACACGCTTTTTCTGTATAAAAAGTATTGATCTGTTTTCGTGAAAAGCTTTAAAACATCCCTGTCCTGCAAGTGGCAAGTGTGATTTATTACAATATTAGCGGAATTTCATTTTTAAATTTCAAAGCGGATTCCATAACATTTTAAAATGTTTCGTTTTTGCAAAAAATATGCAACTACCAGCCACTTCATCCCATACTTCAAATCTCTTCAAAGACAAATTAAAAGATTTGTTCAGTTCAATATCAGTAACAAAAAGTTATTTGTGCCCAATAAAAAAATCCAATTTAAACACTTCTTTTGTTTCAAAACGTCGTCACTATGATACAAACAAAATGCAATTAGCGATGTTTTCATAGGAACAGTTCTGTTCAATCCGTATGAACTTCAGCTTTTTCTGAAAAAAAAAGAATTATCAAAAAAAATAGTTACCATCCGATTTTTTCTGGAACAAACTATTGTAGTCCGGATGATGATACAATCGATCTTTCGTGTAAAGCAACATTTCTTCGTCAGCTTGTATCTCACGAATCGCTCGATAATACAACTGGAAATAAAGGAAGAAATTATATTAATTAATTGTAATTGATAGTTTAATCAAGAAACGTATGCAATGCTCATTTATAATGAAAGGAAAAACATTAAACTGTATGGTCAAATAACCATCACAAGACTATGATTTGAAAGTGTACTGGAATAAGGGACAGATGATACTAAACCTACGTACCGACTGATCCTAAAACAAAACATTCATCTGAATCAATTTACAGCATCAAGAACTAATGCATGTATTAAATTAAGTCCCGTGCTAAATCTCCGCAGTTGATTCCTAATCATTTTAAATTACATTATTTAAAAGACACTATACCATTAAACCTTTTAACGATCGACTAATTATACATGTACAGCAGTAATGCTGCCATGACTGAATCATACAGAGTGCCAAGATATATCTAAATAATAGCAAAATATGTATTTCAATCATTTCTTGAGAATAAATCATTTACACTTGTATCGTTCAGGACAGTTCTGACAACAGAACAGTAAAAACTTGGGCTTAATGTTACAATCCTATCTCAAAGTTCCAGAAACGCAAAAAAAACTGATTTCAAATTTTGATCACGTTTTTTTAAGTACCTTTTAAGTACTTCAGCACATAAACATCTGTATTTCACAGGTTTTTAGAAAAAAATGATTTTGTGGCAAAAAAACTGCAGAAAAAAATGTTTGCATGCTTTAGCTGGAATGCTGAGATGTCGTAAAATAGTCCCCTTTTTCAGTATTTCAATTTCATATTAACTCACATTGACATAAGAACTACAAATTATCATTATGCTTTTCCGCATATATTTTGCCATCAGGTTAATTTTAAGAAAACGATCAAAACTTACGATGAAAGGCTAAACATTATGCCGATCGAATTTATATAAGGTTTTGAAACTTGCAGAAATTATTTAAGACTTCGTTTGATAATGTAACTGAAATTTTAGAAGTCAATAAATTATTTTTTACAAGTAAAAATACTGGTTACCTACTAGTTTATCATCTAAATACATATAGCATTAAACAAATAATTACTGTTATCATTTTAAATCCCTGATAACAATGAGTAACTATTAAAAGTGACTAAAAAGTCTAACGCCAATTAAATGTGCTTATACAAGCCTACGCCTTATGGAACACTCGTTCAAAAATAAATTACTTCAATTTGCACTAACTTACAGTAACAAAGAAAAAAAATCATATCACATTGTCCCAGACTCAGTTTAGACACTGTGTGTGAAAATCTTTGATGCAATTCATCAAAATCTGGTAAACATTAATATTTTATGCCACCTCATAAATTTTACTTGTTTCTATCATGTAAGAATCACAGCAAGTTTGCGGTCTCGAAGCTCGGAGATCAGAAATATAATTGTGGGAAAACGTCTTTTCGTTATCATTGGTAAGTTGTTTTTGTCTCTCGGTGAGTAGGGAGGCAAGTCATGAATCCGAATCACTCAAGTGGTTGCAAATTTTTTATCAAGCTTCTAGATGATATCACTGTAGAATTGTGAATTTTATCAACAAGATCTAATAAGAATTATTCTAAATTGGTGATGACATTTCCTTCAAAACCATGTTTTCACATCAGAACATTTGCTTCCCGTCATGCTTTCTCATGCAGACGATTAAAATGCAATTTAAATTCAAGCGGTGAAATGACATATTTAAAGACATTAGAGAATAGCTTTCAAAAAAAAACCACCCGAAATAGAAACCATTTACAGCCAGGTGTTCAACAATTGCAGAATTTTTTCTTTAGATAATACATAAAACCTGTTCTTGAATTGTTTCTAAAATTGCTCCAATAAAAAACAATCTTCGAATAAAACGCAATAGAATGAATGGTAAGTGGTCCTGAAATTTCGCTGAAAATTCTAGAGAATTTAAAAATATGATAAATTTATAAAAATAATAGGTTTTTTCTTTGCTTTATGCTTTATGCAGTAAATTACACCAGTACATCCCATTTGCTTCCAACCCATTTTCCTGGAGGCGAAGGTGAACGGTGAGCGAAGAGCACAAAATGCATAAGGGGTTTTCTAGCATCAGTTGCTACAGTCAGGTATCAATATTACAATCACTCGAATCGAAGGTATTTGTTACAGAAACATTATACTTACAAATTTTATAGAAGGAATTTCATGTAATTGGTCCAATTCTTCTAAATATGATACTCAACTCAGTTGTAAAATAGCAAACAAAAAATTTAACCAGAAAGTTTGAAATATTTATTGTTATAAAAAGTAATTGGTCTCACACTGAGTAACTCCATGAACTTTCCAGCATTTCCAAAAGCGTATGCATTTCCAGAACAAATAAAGGTTAAACTCTTCAATTATAGAGATCAATAACGGACCAGCATTCATCAACGACTAAATAAACCTCCATGACAGGAGATTCACAAAATCACCCCAAGAATACTGTAAGACAGTTCATCAATTTCAGAAGCAGCTGTGAAACACTTCATATTTTCTCTAGACAATCTAAGAATTCTCATCTTTCTATCTTTAGTTGACAAGATGAAACTCAATATGTGAGCTTTGCCCTAACCCACCAGGAGAACAAAAAGTCATATGACCTAACTTGAAAGAAATTAAACAATTATAAACCAAACATTATGGAAATGAGTAAATAGGGCAGTTTAGAAAGTATTAGACAAGAGTTCAATCATTTTAGAAGCATTAGCGCAAGCCAAGCACAATTTTAACAGGCTTTCTAAGCAACCACGAACAATAGGGAAAAACACTTAGTAGATAAACAGGTGAGGACTGTAAAAGGTGGGAATTGAATACACAATGATTTCTTAACATGGAATGAAACAGATAAAGTAGTAATAACATTAAAAATTCCTCAGAAAGCACTGATGTGAACTTGGAAGACATTGTAAAACCATAGCGACTCTGTTACAACTGCTCAAACAAAAGTTGACAAGAGAAATCAATAGATAAAACTTTTACAACATCTAAAACTATCAGCAGTTATCAGTAAAGGATGTTCATATTTACATTTGCTTCAACATCACCTGATAAACATCTGCTTGCTTAATTGTTTAAAATGAAAGTGATGGCTCTTTCGGAGAGGGGTCTCCCGTAACAATTGTTTGCTCTCCGCCTAGTTTACCCCATCAATCGAGGACAATAACCCCTCCATACTGAGTGATTTGAGAAATCACTCGTACCTTGATGTGGTCAAGATCTTGATATTTAGGGTGAGGCGCTGATACATTGTTGTAACAATTATGTCCCCTTTGGGTGATAACACTAAAGGATTGAGTCAAGTACTTGTAGTGACCACTTAAGCAATTATCAGTTTCAAAGGAAGTATTATAATGAAAAGTGTTGATGATAGGTCAGTTATCAAGGAAGAAGACACTGGACAAGCTAACATACAGTAGAACCTCATACTTTTGGGAACTACTGTTATAATTATACTGTTTCTCATATAAATTACTATCAGGGAAGTTTACATACAGAATGAGAGTTCCAGACGCCTAGTTGACCAGAATGTTGACCAATCATTAAACAGATTACACAATCATTTAGCAAAGGGTAGTTTCAATTAAGAAATAATAAGTAAAATTATATAAAGATATTAGAATATTGATGCCTGTCTTGCCCAATTGCAAGTCTGTTATATGCTGATGGAGCCCAAAGAAGCAGCCCCATCAACTCTGCTTACATACTTAAGGTCTCACCAGGGTTAATTTTGACCCTTGAGATATAGGCCTGTGTATTGAATATTTCAAACATCGCCATTGAGGCAAACATTTCTACAAGTTCCTTCCAGAATCCCTCAATGTTCAGAAATATCAGATGCAAGCAAGTTCGAACTTACACCAATCAGCCATTGTGACATTACTATATTCAACACCTTAGCCTATCTATTAATTGTCGAGAACACTTGTCACAATGGCTTTGAGTTATGTAAATTTTTATTTTAGAATATAGCTTCTAATTGAGAAGTTGTAATTTTTCTAAACCCAAACACAAAATCATTGGCTAGATGACAGTTTTAGACCCATCCATTGTGAATATATACACATTAATATTACCAAGAAAACTCATTTCATGCAACAAATATTGCTTAGGCAGATCGGTTTTTTTCTTTTTCATATGTGGGTGACTAAATCATCTTACTTGGCACAAATTTAACAGAATATGATCATGACTCACTGTGTAATCACATGCCGCATAATCACATGCTGTAATCTATATATGAAATATTAGATGTCATACGTGGAAAGGGCATCTGGGCCGGTGCAGAATCATAGCAGCAGTTTACCAGTATCTACCAACTGCGTTTAATGTTTTCAAAAAATTAAATTTACAAAAGATGTAGATCATGTGTTGTTGCTGACGAATTCATAATCTTTATATTTCCATAAATTATAATTGACTCCTAGACACTTAATTAATTTAATTTGTACATACCTGATTTTGTAACTGCACTGCCATCAAATTGCTGATTTCTGTATTGTCCGATTTCTTTATATATCTTATTAGTTGTTGTCCTATATTAGCCTGGAACCAGATAAAAAACAATCCTCAGATTTATTGTCAATTAGATGCAAAGGAAGACGGTTCGAGTGAAGTAGGCGCTAAGCCCACACAACAGTATCAGCTGCGGTGTGCTATGTACTGATAATTGCAAAGCTGTGCCTATTGGTACACCGCTCCTTACTATGTCATCCTCATGAGGTGCCTATATGTCAATAGGGCCAACTAGTGGTCTAATGACAACTGATTAATTCTGAAGGCTTTACTGCATTTCCATTCTCTCATTACAATTATAAACAAACTCAGTACAATTATTTACTTGATATTACAACTATTGAATGGTTAAAAATAGTAGCTAAAAATTATCACAAGACGTATAGAATGGCATTTCTAATATTCTATATTAATAGATAAAAATGCATTATTGAATTAATACCCAGATTTTATTTTTTCATCAAGTTAAGTAAAGCAAATCTAATTCTTGAATTAAATACCCTATCAAATGGATGTATATTTTCACTATATATATACTATATTCATAGTTTTAACCATTGACTACTATGAACAGAATTGAACATACAGTATCATATTGTTTCATTATAAAGTGTAAATTTATTTATGTACACTCTACGCAGTTTCATAACAAACAAATACAATTTTCAATTCATATTATACATTAGTAAAGTCATAATCTACTAGTATTAAATACTTACTATAATGCTATATATGGTAATAAAATCAAATAAGAAACAGTCAGTGGATTTAACTACTCATTGTTTTATTCACTAGATTGGCTAAACAGGAATGGAATTTTCAGCATGTGTCCGACGTTGAAATAGCCAAGAATTTTAGTAAAATGTAAGTAAAATGTCAAAATATATTTTTGAATTGTTTTATTTATTTTAACTCTAAATATAGTAAGAGATGTTTTGTAGTTTTATAGCAAACTGTTTAGCAGACAATTGTACCTATATACATAAAACAGATGTAGAACATGGACATCAAGGCCCTTTCAACTTTAGAAACTATCAGGTTCAACTATTCAAGAACACAATTCATAAAAGCATTTTAATTCAATAAATATTACAATAATTGCATGATTATATTTTATTTACAGACACGCTGTACTAGACAGAACCCCTTGTTTCCAAATGTAACTTGGCTACAAACATTTAGATATAATTGCTTTCAAATAGGAACTTAATTCAAAAGTTTTATTAAAAGGGATAGCTTTAATTGGAATTGACATTACAACTATCTCTCATCATGGATTTTACATTTTTTAAAGCATAAAATAATCAAAAACATTTTTAAGAACTATATTACAATCAACATGCTAAAACTGTCGAATAAGACCTTGGTTAACATTTTCCGTTGAAATCATATTTTAAATAAACCTTCATATTATTAAAAAGCGTAAAAAAATCATTCTTTAAAAATATCAATTAACATCATCGGCTCAATTAAAAAATTGCATACACTTACAATGTGAAATATTATCCTAAAGATTTGCACTGCACAGTTGACTAACTTTCAAAAAAAATCCCCATACTGTTAAATTTCTCCATAATGTAGCCACTTGTTTGCTTTCAATGAAGTTGTCATGCTCCGCCTACTTTTATCTTTAAATCCCGCCTATTTATCTGTCTGAAGACACTACGCTTTGACAGACAGCACATTCACCTCTGTCAGCCAATCAGAGAGCGTGTAACAAATCTCCAGCTGAGCAAATCCAATCATGATTAAGTTTGCAGGTGCTATACACAAACCACTTGTGCAATATTAGTTGGACAAGGACAGAGTGAAAGTGGTTTTGTATGCTGTTCATAAAGTATCAATCAAAACTCATAATTTCTTGATGAAGCGAACAATAAACCTGACTCTTAAAAGTTTTAACAAGGATGGTCATAAAACTCCAGCTACTAGCGAGAAATCAGGCACTTTTCAGTGTTAATTTAAAGCATAAATACATTCATAATTGCTCAAATTCTGCACTACAAGTATATTGCAAATTGGCACTCAGGGAAAGTAAACTGGGAACCACACGATTTTGTCAATGATTTCATGCAATAAATTAATAATAAAAAATATTTCACATAACATTCGAAATTTCCACCTAATGTGTCTTTGTTCTCATTTTGGACATTATGTCTGTGGACACACATTTGAAAATATCAGACGAAGTCCTTTTATATTCTGAACGAAATAAATCATATTAAATAAATTTATGAATTTTATAATGAAAACAGAGACAAGTATTAACAAACATTGTCCTGTCGATTATATAGAAATCAGCTGAGTAAGTTATAATGATCAACAGAATAATAATTATTTATCAGTAATACAAAAATTATTTTTAATTTACAAAAATATCGCAAAAAATGAATTGAATGATAAATAACAGAGAGGCCACCTACAGACAGAATAAATGAATCATTTCAGCATTTACAGTACAACCTGTTTAAAGCAACCTGCTGATAGATCATTTTCGTAATTATTTTGTAACAAAATTGTTTAATTAGATTTTTTGGGGGGATTTTTCTACTGTTTATATTTGTGATAAGCTGAATGGTGCCTGCATTCATATACAGCAAAACCTCAATAATAAGACCATTTTCGTGACCCTTGAAAACTAAGGTCCTAATATTGAGGTTGACTCAATTTAAGAACAAAACACAGTGAAAATGACCTTCAAAATTGTGTTCATAATTTTGAGGTGGTCTTAATATTTGAAGTGGTCTTTAAGTGAGGTTTTACTGTACATACAATTTTCATGAAGAAATAATGCTCAGATTGAGGAAAAAAATTCAATTACGGTTACCTATTAATTTAAAATTATTAAACATTCTTTGTCTCAGATCAGACATTTTTGTCCCGATGATAAAAATGTATCAATATATGAAGTTATTTCGCAATTTTCCATTCATAATTGCGACTAATGACTCAACATAAGTATAATGGTGCTCCTTGGTCATAAAAATGTGTTTAATATGGTCCAGAGTAACCCAAGAATTAGTGTCAGTATTTGACTAATCCGCTAGTTTTTAGATCTTTAGGCACTCCTATTTATGTCAAAATGAGTAGAAATTAACAGAAATTCTGTCCTATTAATTAAGTGAAATTTATGAGAATGAACGAGAGAGCCAGGACTCGCAGTTTCCGTGGCATCAAAGGAACCAATAGGAGCGAGAATCGCAAAAATGCCTCTAAATGACACAGACTAAATACCAAAGCTTCCAATGATCCTGATTATGCACGGATGGCATTTTGGGAGAGATTAATCCTATCATTTTCTTGCCATAATTAACATATATAAAATAGATATTAATTGGTAAATAGGCAGCATTTAGTGATGGCAAACTAGTTCAACGTAATGAACCAGCTGTCATGGCTATAATCACGCCTCAATTCTACAGAAAACAAGTCGAGTGATTCACGATAAAAACAATTAGGCACCAAAAAATTACTGTCGCAAGTCACATTATAGCTATCAATATACTTTCAAACACCATTCAAGCATATTTACACACATAGTTAGATGAGTTTTAGTAATTATTTTTGCTTATTACTCATTTAAGCACCAACATTTATTCTTCTCATAATTTTCATAATTAGTGATTCCATCACGACTACCAGAAATTATGTATCGGGTTAATAGAACCTCCGTCTGTCATTATACGAGACTGAATCGAATAGAACTTCATAGATAAACATAACATATGAAAACGAGTTTCAAAATTCCAAATAGAAGCTCAAAATTCTAAAAGCATGGACATGCACTCCTTATAGTTATCATTCATATACCTAAACTATATATGTCTTGCTTCCTTCTTAACCATAATTCAAATTACATGAAATCCAAAATTCACACATGGTTGTACAAAAAGCCTTAACAAACTATTATTGGAGAACTATACAGCCAAAAGAATTATTCATTTGTAATAGGGAGATATTAACAACGTTTTATAAATTTGAAAAAAGTCATAATGCATTATAAGCAGTTTTTAAGAAGAAAAAATGATTACGTAATGATTTTTTTAATTTCAGGTGAACATTTATAGTATACATTATTTCTAAACTATAACATATATAATAAATAATAAATTCAACAGTACCTTTAACACCATGAATGGAAATGTTCTGTTTAAAATTCTAACATCCACTGTTCTGTATCACTATCAGACCTATCTTCAAGATTAGCACATCAAATATGACTATAAGTTCAAGATGCTACCTCATTTTATTTATATGAGCAAATCAGGTCAGACTTTGAGCATGAAGATGAACAAAATCTGTCAAAGAGTCAATCTGTTACTAAATACCTGATTGATCAGTTTCATTGTATTGCAATCAATTACTCAAAAACTGATGTTTGACATTTTTCAACACCTTTTGGTCAGAGCAGATTAGGTAATTATCACATTGCACTGTTTGTTCAGTATGGATAGAATTGGAGTAACTACCTGTTATAATTAATTATCTGTTGATAGATAATTAAGCACATAATTGATGTTGGTTGATTAATCAATAGATCACCAATCATTTGATAAAATGGCTTGAGACACCATGACAGTTTGTTGTTATACATCTAGCTTGGGTTTGTATTGTAATCTATGATTGATTATGAAAAGATGTTTCACTTCCTGTTAACTATATTTTGACAAACAATATGTTATTTCCATCCTTAAGCCACATTTCAGACATTTAAAAAAAACACCCCAAATTGGACTAAAAGCACATACATTACATATTCAATGGAACTGTATAGTTTATTTGGCATAATTATGTATACATAAAATTGATCATAACCATGTATTAATAAATATATTGTAATGATATGTTTGATAATTTACCAGATTAAATTAGTACTTGAAATATATATTCATTATAACTTAAATAGACATTATTTAACATTATTGAAATACATAATAAACTTAACTTTTTTGACGCTACAAAGGGTGATAATGAAACTGTATTAAATTGCATACAAATAAAGAATTTCTTTCTCCCCTCAAATTTTATATAAATGTTAAAAGGAATTTAACCACATTTCAGATAAAATTCACAAATCCTAAAATAATGTATTCCCCAAAAAGAGCAATTCAAGGTTTCCTTTATCCTTTCAAAAATAGATTAATCTTGTTTCTTGTGAATTCATCATTGATGTCTTTAAAAACATCACAAAACTATAACAACCAGTTAGAGAAAATTGGTGTCAAACTGTGTATTTCAAAGCAAAATTCTACAACGGAAAGTGCTACCATAATTGCTTAAATTAGACAAGAAAATGAAATATAAATAAAAATGTAAGAAAACAAAAATGCCAGCATGTGATGAATTTCACACAAGATAATAAAAGCATCGTTTTTGGCGCCTTTTCATACAATGTGATAAAAATGATGATTTTGGGGAATACGTCTGCAAAGACTCTGATAGGACAAGTCCTTCATAAAATCACTGAGAAAAGACATAAAATAAAGCCCTTATTTCAACAATCTAGATGAAAGGGTAATAGTCACATCATGATTCTGAATTAATATCCCACCAAGAAAATATCCTATACTTGTAATTTTCATGAGAGTGTAAATATCATGGTTACACCTGTTGTGAGGATTAAAATGGAATCTGCAATGTTGTCACAGACATCTCTGGAATGCATTTAATACTCTGCTTATAAAAGTGAAAATATTGGGCAATTAATGTTTGTTAGACTTGATAAGTAATTTTCATGCAAACACTTCACTACTTCTCCAGCTCTTGAAAGCTCTTTTTATATTTACTGAAGAAAGATAAGCAAGAATTCAAATGCGAGTATATGCGTAAATGCTCAGAATATTTTTATGAAAAATATCGTAGTAGCCCTGAGCTGCACGTAAATGATGTTAGATCTGTCCTTTCTGCTTGCATTATTGTATGTTTTCATCTGAAATTATTATAAGCATCAGATTGTTCACAGCTGAACAAGGATTAGTGAAGGTATTTCATCACTGGTAAATATTGTTCAGAAAGCTTCTAGTTCACTGACTTACTGTTAGTATATAAATATCATAAATACCAATTAAAGCCTTTAAGTCTAGATATAATATACCACTGTAATATGTGAAGACTGATACTAGTTTCAACCAGACCCTCTTCTGAATTACTAATGCTGAATTTCTAAGGAAACATTCAGAGCAGGCGGAGGTGTTTATATGTAAATACTCCAGGACCAATATAAATCAAAGCACTGAAAATGCTGAATGTGGCCTGGATTGTGGTTCCGATAGCTGTTGACCATTTGCAAATGCGATTATACACAATATGATTCCACCTCGGTGTCCTTTAAATCTGCCGAGAACACGAAGAAAGTCATGGGATATTTGTCAGATTTTCAAGAGACGATGCTCAAAAGTTATACTCAACAAGGCAGTCCAAAAACCTAGCTTGTATCTGATATCCATGGGTCCAATTTAATGTCCAGTGTCAAAGCTTTATTCCATTGATGTAATTCAGATGTCCGCTCCTTTACTTCTACAGCCCTAAGTGGATTTCAATCGGACATTTGTCATGTGTTCTTCTAGTCAAGGTAAAAGCCAGAAATGACTTGTAAACATTTGACAAATATTCAATAACTGTCGCCATGTTCTCGTCAGATTTATAGGACTCGTAGGTGGAACCAGATTGTGTCAACCTGCTCCATTGAGGACTTTCAGTGCTTTGACCTGATCAATATTACTAGACAAGTGCATAAGTGATTTGATTTACCTTAGGTAAGAAAAATGTCTTACTTCTTATTTCTGGTCATGTATCACCCCGGTTAGTAAGGAATATTTCATGTATGAAATAAACATAATACATTTATCACCATTCAACCTTTTAGAATACAAAGTATTGTCTAAATAAGATCTTTTGAGCCGAAATGAGTAAACTTGCAGTTTTTTGGTTTTGACAAAATTTGCCACTTCTGGTCATGTGATTTTGAGCAATGCTGAAATGTTTCGTATGTGACAATTACTTAATTGCATTAGGTTATTAATCGCTGCCCTTTATGAATAGCAGTTATTTACATGATGGCCAAAACATCCAAAGTAATGCACAGACATAAAAAGTTTACAGGTGGACAGAAACCTTTACATGTACTATATGTTCTATTTTTGTTAGCTCATTTAATTTACATTGACTGGAACACAACTTATTACTCTCAACAACAGCTTCCTGGGTTATTAACCTATACTTACCCTACTTTGATCAAACCCACTCAAAGCCTGGCTCAAACTCATGACCTTTCGATCAGGAGACAGGCGCTCTACCTCTTGACCACTACTGGTATGCCTCTTTTTTGTCGGAAGTGTAAATTTCAACTCAGTACGAATCATTTAAAATCCCATCACGGTATTCTTTAAACTGTAGATTTAACTCACACAATGACGACAGACAAGGGTATTCAATTCATGCTGCATCATTTACATACTGTTATGTGGTTCAATTGAAATTAATTGGCAAATAAAACTATCAGAAAATTTGATGGAAATTAGGCTTGAAATTTCATCTAGTCTCAGCAAATTGTTCAAAATTTGATTTAAATTGAATTTAACAGTTACGCTCTTTCAACCCTGGATTTCTGCCCAGAATACTGATCAGATAATATCTGTCCTGTTAAATATCACTTCACTGGGTAAAACAATAGCTAGGATATTGTTACAAGCTAGGCTGATTATTTCAAAATCCGAGGAGAAGTACAGGTGAACTGTTTACTATGTCAGTATATATTATGTAGATCTACATACTAAGGATGAGCTCAATACTATTGTAATTATGCCTTAGCATTTGGTGCATTATATTGCACTCATCCCAAGATGAGCACAAGCTCATATTTTCATAAATTAATATGACCCTGTTCTACCACAAGCAATAGACAATTTCATATGAAGAGTTTGGCAAACGTGACTTTGAATGTATTCTTTTTAGTCAGACTGTCACAGAGAACATAAGCCGACACCTGGTTCAAACAAACAGCCCCCAGATTGGTAGTCCAGGGAACTACTGACAGAGCCAACCAGATAGGCTTCATTCATCATCCACTGGCTAAAGTTTCAGTGGGAATCCTATGGATTCAGAAGAGCTGTTATCTGATTATTCAACTAGTAATGCATGCTGTTTTAATGATTCAATGAAAACAACATGTTGTATGTCTGTGCAAAAAAAGTACCACATTGTGATCAGAAGAAATCGTTGATACTTTCACACACTTACAATATCTCATTAAAACATGGTACACATCCCAAATGTGGGCTATGAAATACGTAGAACATCCCCTTTAACATTAATTTTGCATTATGTCATGTATTAATTTCTCTGCATTCATTAACAGCTCCGAAATTAACCGAGATTCAATACAAACAAGAATGGTTTTTAACTTTTAACAGCTTGCGTTTCGCGGCTTTAAGTACACGTTTTACCCCATAAAAATACGAGCATAACTTCATTATCTGCACGTTTACATACTATCTATATACAATAAGGGACCCAAGATGTTATAATAAACCATATGTCTCGGAGTATCCCATTTTCCCAGGCTTCTGTAGCCTGTCTTCCTTGTTTTTCCACAACCACCGTGTGAGAATCTGTTCATTTTGCAATGATATAAGTAAAAACAGATGTCTTTTTGTGATAGGGAAGGCATCTTCACTAAAATCTCCCACCGGCAGATCTATGCTCTCATTTTAAAATGATTCAGACTTGGGGAAAATAATTACATTCTGTTGTCAAGTTGTTATTCCACAGGCTTTATGTTGAAAAACACATATCTCTACAAGCGTTATTATATTTTTATGAGTTTTCATAAAGTGTTTGAGATGAAAAACAAAGTTGGTGGTTGTGAAGTTTGGAATTTTAGCGGGTGAAACTTTTAATGAGCGAATATTTCAAATCAAAGGCGTATTTTAATAAAATTTGATCTGACTCACTAAGTTTTTTTAAGACTTTAAGATCCAATCTCAATCACTCAGAATTTCTCAAGCACATTAAAATTTAATAATTCAACATTTTGAAACATTTTGTGTCCGATACATTGACATCAATATGGGAATTTATACAAACCAGAGTCTATTTAAAATGAGTCAAATAAGTTGAATTACATAGAAATAAATACAACCAACAACAAGAAAACAGCAACAAAACTAACATTATCACAACAACACTGATGCATGTCTCTCTTGCATTTAGGCTTGACCCAAGGGCAGGTTTATTCAGTTCCATAGCCAAAAAGTAGGCTAGAATATAATACTGAATATATTATTCTACATAATAGTATTTCATATTTTTCTTGACAATTAATCCACATGGAAATGTAATGACCATGCATTTGCCATATAACAGCATACGAAATCCCTTATGCTGTTGACTCAAAATTAGTTGAGAATATAACATTAATGTGTACAAGGTGTCTAATGGTCCATATTTCCCCAAACATGTTTTCATTAGCTGACCACCTCACGATTGTTTACAACCATTCTCAAGTAAATAAAAGCAGCAACACATTCATTACCTTTGGATAACCAACAACGCAATAAGAAACAGTGATACAGCAATGTAACTGGTTTTCCTACCACAATGTCTAGGCTATGTTTGTTTACGCCAATTATCTAGTTATATGTTTCACAGGCTACATTAACAGCGTAGACTCCAAGTCAAGCCATTTCAATTATATTTCTAAATTCTTAGAAAATCCCCCAGTGTTTAAGCATGGGTATACAAAATGAGGTTTCATGACATAAACATTTTAACTGATCTATCTAATGGATGACAGATCATCTTTTCTCCCTGCACCTATCACTTATCAAAAGACAAGTTTTCGGCAGACAAATTTACACACCACATCCAAACCTATGTTCCATTAATCCATCCTAACACAGTTAAAGTGACCTTTTCCAATTTGTATCTTTGGTTGCTCCTACACTATTCATCAAGGGCCAAATGACTGACTGGGATTTTTTGCAGATTGTGCCTTTAACTGCCCCTATTGCTTTTATGAAGGACCAGATGACTCGGTGTGTCTGTGTTGCAGAAGGACACAAGATACCAGATCTACCATCAGTGGAAATGGAACAGAGCCTCATCACATGACTGTAATAAAAATAAATACCCACCAACTGCCATGCGTTGGAGTTAGTCAAAGGAGTAGAGAAAAACATGGAGCAGAGAGAATGAAGTTACAGAGATTTTCCCAGGAATCTTTATCTCCACATGGTGTCATCCATACAGTACTTGTGTCATATGGGATGATTGATAAATATCATGATGAGTTGGTTACAGTAGCGCTTTGTGCTCAAAGCGTGATGCTACATAATCGTAGATGTCATGATTACCCAAGCTTAACCAGCCGGTTCCAACATCTCATGAAATGTTTGGTTGTTTTCGAGTCAGTCAGCTTGTTTTGGTTTCATCCATAAAAAAATAAGAAGCTTTTGGGATTGGTGTTCTGCATTGCATTTATTATGTGTCATGTCAGTTGGGATGCATCATCATTTAATATGTATAAGAGAGCAGACTGTCACTAAGTGTCTAAGTGGCAAGAATAAATTTGAAAGCACCATGCCACAACATGTTGTACAGACAGACACAGTACAGATCCATTGGCAGAAAAACCTTTGAAGCAAGAGGACTAGTGTTTAAAACCTGGCCTGGACTTGCATGCAGGTCTTTAAGTATGTTTGACATTTTCCAAACTTATTGGCTTTATGTTTACATAGTTAGTTTGGCATATTAAATACTGAAGCAGGGTTACATGCAGTATGTACAACAATGGATAACAATGAGCAAAGACGGAGTGTGGGTTTGTGCCAGGTTGCCACTTGGCTTAAACATTCCGCAAGAGAGGCACTGGGTCCAGAGGTACAACACCTGATTCCTGATCTGAAGGTCATGGGTTTGAATCCAGTCTGGAGCGAGGTTGAACCTCTAACTTCACAATCCCAGAATTATGTGTGAGTGCTGTTTAGTTACCCAGCATGGAGTCATCACTAGTGATAAATCTAAATTGTAAAAACTTTGTCACCATAATTTGGGAATAAACAAGAATAATATATCACAAATTACTGAAAATGCTGTAAATTAACTAAATGATAAATCAACATGTACTTATTAATCTTATATTCAAATCAGCACTTACAAAAACTGGATTGTATTATACATTAAGCACCAACAACTACAGTAGTGTAAGAGCAAGATAGCGTTCACAATTCCAAGAACGTATTAGAGCCACCTACTTGAATGTGATGTTAAACATGAGATGATATTTCATGTTTTTATGGAACAATCCTCGTTGAGATAGACTGAGAAAATCAGATAAGAAATTAAGATAAATAAATGGAAGGTTTCTTGTGATAATAATGTTCTTTGTTCTTCATGAGATCTCATCAGATATTATCAAGTTTTCACTTTTGCATAATTGACTTTTAAATTGTGAAAACAAATCTATTTGCAAGCTTTTCTTCGTGCCATTTTTGAGTCACTTTCTCTATTTTTGTTTAAAAACTCATTATGACCAGATTTAAATATTTCTGTTGTGGTAACACATTTGACTAGATCTTAACGATGTATTAATCAATTTTAAAGAGACTTTATAAACACAACAATCTGTAGTTACAGTAAGGACATCTTTACTGTTCTGTTCTGCTCTATTAAAAAGGTAATACTAATGATTGGGCTTATACTTAATGATCATGTTATTGTTGATGAAGATATTGCGGGTGATGATGATTATTATGTTGATCGTGTTGTTGATAATGTTGATGCTGTTATTGTTGATGAAGATATTGCCTGTGATGATGATTATTATGTTGATGGTGTTGTTGATAATGATGATGATGTTATTGTTGATGAAGATATTGCTGGTGATGATGATTATTATGTTGATGGTGTTGTTGATAATGATGATGATGTTATTGTTGATGAAGATATTGCTGGTGATGATGATTATTATGTTGATGGTGTTGTTGATAATGATGTTATTGTTGATGAAGATATTGCCGGTGATGATGATTATTATGTTGATTGATATGATGATGATGTTGTTGGTGACAATGTTGTTGGTAATGATAATTTTTATGTTGATGGTGTAGGTGATAATGATGATGTTGGTACATGTAATAGTGATTACTATGTTGATGGTGTTGTTGATAATGATGATGATGATACTGGGGGTGTTGATAATAATGATGTTAGGGATGATATTGATGATGTTATTGGTAAAGATAATCAGAATGCCAATGGTGATGATGATGCTTTTTGGTTAATGAAAACCAATATTATGTATAACATTGATTTCAGCAAATTTGATAAAATATAATTTTGGGGGATAAAAAATGCTCTATGTTTTGCTGTTGGATTCAGGCAGTTATT
Organism: Mactromeris polynyma; assembly: GCA_032209605.1. Classification (NCBI taxonomy): domain Eukaryota; kingdom Metazoa; phylum Mollusca; class Bivalvia; order Venerida; family Mactridae; genus Mactromeris; species Mactromeris polynyma. The sequence goes on along the minus strand of JASFXZ010000019.1, from coordinate 8,624,520 downwards.
GCCTTGATCTTTAATATGTAAGCAAGAGTCTGTGAATCATGTTTTTTTCCAGTTGCAAACTATCAGCTTCATTTAACCATATCCATCACATTTGCTGATAAAATACTCAAACATACTTAAGAACTAGCAAAAACAAAACAGGCATACATTGTCCCATTTTCTTGCTACGGAGAAAATTTTGAAAAATAGGAACACCAGATTTTGTTGATAACGGCAACAGAGAGCGGCAAATACTGAGTGACATCAGACAATACCGGAATTAGAAGAGTTTGATTTACAGCAGAAATCTCATCTACAAGAAGGATTGTATATGTTAGATAGAACTACCTATTGCAGCATCTGGAAATGCTTACAGACATCACGAAACATAATGTGGCCCCTAGTGGCCCCTGTGAGTCTTCTTCTAAAGAAACAGGTGCAGAAAAAATGCCGAGTGTCATGAAAGCATGACATGTTAAATAATAAGTTCATATATTTTAAACATCTTTTCATGACTTGTCTGTAGCTGTAAATTACTTATAAAGTAATTAAAACGACTCACTTCTCAGCCCTTCTGTTTATAGGGGCCATAAAACCCAAGTGTGACATAACAAATACATAATATTGTAAACTGAAGGGAAACTATCAGAAACCTTTAGAGAAGCATCTGATCTTTTAACCATGTTAACATAAACTCGGTACAATTAACAGGGATTTATTTTCAGATTCAGAAAACCAATCAAAACGCATCGGTAATATCCCTATAACAGTCCAATAACCTTCATAAGAAAAAGGGCTATAATATTAGCTACTGAGTGCACAAGTTTAAAAGCCTACAATATTTTGCATTGGTTCAACCTTATGTGTTTGTACCAGAAAATATACATGTTCGATAAAAAAATTGGTTATGTGAAATAATTTGAAGACAATGTCTTGGCCAACAGTTCTTGATGAGTCTCTTCAGACAAAATGAGTATGTAATTCATAATGCAGGACATGTGTGAAAGAAGCAATATGATAGTGACAATATTTCTTGACCCATTTGATGCTATGCAAGACTAATTCATATTACAAGGTATATCAGACCTGTCCATGTGCAATTGTTTTTCCTTAGAAATGAACTAAAAATGTTTCTTTTTATCACAATTTGACATTAATGCATGGTATTATGGAGGCTTGATTTTAAATGCTAAGGAACATTAATGTGTCTACACCACTGAATATAATGTTCTATGTATCTATCAGGCACCATAATATATTCATGAACACAATTTCATGCAATAGATACATTTCCCCACATTACCCATCACTACTCCTTGCCACACATACTGTATATAGGTGGTAAATCTCAAATCTCATCATGGCAATTTTTCGTGAATTCAAGAAAGTTGCAAAATATCAGCCAGCTCAAATTTCTCATTATATTTATGAACAACGACCATTTAAAAGTAACTCTACTCTTAACTGCGCTTTCGCAAACATTACACTTGCAATAACAATTCTAATATCGCCAAGTGACAAAAGTTTTGATTCGCAAAAATGTCCAGTTAGAAACAAGATGGTATGATAGGCACACGTATAGAACAGAGCATTGATTATTCATATAAAGAATTAAGAGATGAAAATTGTATCTAACTTATTATGTATTCACACTTCTGTCACATCAGTTATTGTTGATGAGACAGTATCAGTTTCTATGAGCAAGATGTTACCAGGATATAACCACACATGTTCACATTAAGGACGCTATTCAAGCGAAGATATGTGCATTGACAAATTAATATCTTTTTTTACTCTCCCTTTTCAAGACAGTAACCATTTGTATTATACTGGTGTTCTTTTTCATTGAGGGCAGAATCTGCTAACAAAACCAAAGATATACTGACAGTTAATGCAACATCTTTCGTATGAATCAGACAAGGTGAATGTTTCATTATGGTAGAATATAGCTGTTACAAGCTCTATTGACTACAAACTTACTATGATATCTCTTTTTCATTGCCAGTGAAAATTTAGCAAACAATCCTTAACTTATAACTAACTGACCATTACACAAGTAATATCTAGAAAATGAGAATTACTAAATAAACTAACCATTCCTAAAATGCCATTGTCTGTGACTGGACCAATAAGCTTTCCTGCATCCATCTTGACTTTGGTGTGCAGTCCAAGATGGCCGCCATCTTGTTTCAATACCATATCTCCAAGGAATGGTTTATCAATATCAGATTCTTGGCATTCAATTTTCAAATACTTGGAACTGGACTGAGCTTCATTTGGAAGAACTGATGAAATGTCGTCTTTGGATCCTAAGTAAAAGTAGAATCATAAAACAAAATGAATAAATATCAGATTACTAGGGATGGGAACATGTAGTAGAAAAATGTTATGAAGGTACTCTGAGAACCAGCTCCACTCAAGCCCTACCAAATACCCAAATAAACTATATGTTATTAAGTGTTTATTCTACAAATCACCACATTAATGAAAATGTGACATAATAAAATTATGTGAAATATGGACATATTTGAATACAACAACTTTGAATGCTCAGTTAGCATTTCAGGAAAATATATTTAAAGCACAAATTATACTAAAACACTGAAGGGGCAGACATTAAAAACATTCAACTCACCCCTTTGGAAAATAGTTTCCATGGCAGTGCTAGTAATAAGCCCTTCATTGTGTTCCTGATCATTGGCTTTAGGCCCAAGACTTGTCTCGAGCTCAGCATCTGTGTCAGGAATCTGTTGTAGAGCATTGGTGCTTGAACCAATGGGTGACCTTAAGATGTCATTTGGAACATGATCTTCACTTGGTAACAATGCTTCAGCATCTGGTAGAGGCTCAACATCTGATTGGTCAGAATCAGTCACATGACCTGAATTGTCACTGTCAGCCTCTGAATCTGAAATATTTTTTTATGATGTAACTTTATTAAGATACTGGAAAAATGTAATATACTTGTAATTAAGTAATGACACAAAATTTAAAAAGTGGGAAAATGTTCATGCCACCCGATAGCTCTACTGCAAGTTTGTTCAAATTTATTTTATTCAAGCAAATATTTGGACACAGGAACAAGATGGGATTTGAATCTGAATAGAAACACTTTTTTATATATTGACTCTTTTTTTTTGTCATTTTCTACAGAACTTGTTTCAATACAAATATATATTTATATTATTATAAGCAATACCATCGCCTTCTCATTTACTGAACAGTGACCTTAATTAGACATGTACCAGTGCAAAACATGAAGAACAGAAAAGAGTACAAAGTTCAGTAAAAGTCAGTTCTACTTCAATATTCACAGTTAAATATGTAGATTGTGGACACTTAGTTCTTTAAAGATTCAATTAGAGTACAAGTGCGGCACTCAACTACACCTATATCAACAGACGGAATGCATTATCTTATCCTTGAACATTCCATGCCATATATTTGCTATCGCTCATTAAAAAGGCAATCAATAGCTATATTTAAAATGTATCTACTTATATCTATGATTGTATACACAAGAGACCATTTTGGCGCTTTTACGGTGTCCCAAACAGCAAATATGACCAACGGATATGTTAACAAAATTCAATTTGCTCATCCATTTACAAGATGGGCTGAAAAATATTATTTTGATAGTGTCTTAAGGGACGAACAAAAAGATAATCCTTGCAGTCCATCTTGAGAATAATAGGTGACAAATAACTGAAATATCATCCACCAACAAAGGACAATAGGTGGACAGTCCATGGGCCAAATGTTTAATTTTGATTTGTAAAAACATTGATTTCTTCCAATAATTAAAACTGATACACATTTGATGACATATTTGGGTATTATTATCATCTTACAGAATGGGCATGACAGAACGACTGTCAGAAATAGGTAGAAAGGCGAAAATATACGATTGCATCTTGCAGACAAATCGAAAACACATGTACCAATTTTCCTTAATTGTTCATATAATTTTAAGTACTGTTCCAATATATAATTATGCAGCAGATTTGCTGAGTAGCTTATTGTCTGCACGTTTTAAGGAATTTCCACCAGATAGTATTGTACAAATGGCTTAAACACATGGGTCGTGAGTTCGAGTCTCTGAGATGAGTGGGGTTTGATAACGAACTTCACAATCCCTTTATTAGGCATGAGTACTGGTTGGTACCCAGGAAGCAGTCATCGAGAGTGATTGGTTTAAATTTGCTTCACAATTAATCGATGTAAAATATATATATATTTTTTAAAATACAGCAACAACTGGTAACCAATAGTCAAACTATCTTTCTTCATAAGTAATCTACCCAGATCCTCATAAAACTGACAATAGTAAGTAATAAAATAGAAAATAATAAAAAGAAATGTTTTAATGGAGAATGTGATTATTAACAAATACTTAAGATGTTCCTCAGATTATGACAATACAATGGATCATCCATTTTGTGCTTTTGACACATTTGTATGAAGAAAAATATCAACCAAACAATATGACAAATGTGATATAAAATTGATTCAATAAAACCATTAGTAATATGTGCAAATAATCCAACTTTAGTAGATGAATCTATTGTGTGTGACTCTTCAATATTGAAGATCTGAATAAACACCATACGATGATCCGAGGAATAGGTCTTAATCCATTTTTTGTACAATAGAAAGGTTAAAAATGTGTCATAATCTTCTATGATGTGATACATAAGTACTGTTTTTACATAAACTGAAGTCATTCTCCATTAATAATCTTGTCCATACATAACAATATGGACTATACAGCCACTGATTTATGAAATTTTATCAATTATTGAGCAATAATTATCAAGATGTTATTAAAATCAGTCTGTTAAATAAGAATAATAAGCTTGTGTCCGAAATGGAAAAATCTATGATATTAAGTTCATCAATATTTTGTACTTAATATAAAAAGTTAACATTGCTTGCCATAATCAAACTTTACAGTAAATGACTTTGGGCAAGTGTGTCATGCTGAAGTTTACAAAATGATGCAATTTTTTGTCTCAGGATTTAATACCTCCACAAATTTCACCTCTTTAACAATGATGGACATCAATGTTCTTTTGAAATAAAATACAAATAAAGTGATGTTGGTATCATAACTCTAGCAAAAAGAACAAAATTAAATATTTATTCCATGCATAAACCAGAATGTTCATAATTAACCGGATTAGGTTATTTAATCAAGACATGAAATTATAGACTAGTCGTTGAGGTGTTTCAACTCCTGTTCCAACAAAACTACACCATTAGCAAACGAGGGATTTTGGTTCCGAGTACTTTTATACATCAAGAACATTAATGGAGAACCTCCATTTTCTTTAAGATGTTACATCTACCCTTGTATATAAAAGAGAGAGAATAAGTAGCTACTGGGAACCCCACATACATAAGACAGTGCCTCCCCACACAGTCCTCCAGGGAAAACAACAATCCATAAATCATAAGGCACTTGAGGAGGTTAAAGGGTACATACATTAAGGTACAGATGCGCAAGGAGTAGCCTGACAGACCATAAGGAATAACTAGGAGAATCAAGGTGGACAGTGAAGGAGGGGGGAAAAGTTAAGGATCAGAAATTGTAAAATTTCTTGAGAGTTTTAGTTTCGACAAGATACACAAGCTGTTTGCATGGTACCCTGTGCAGTACTCTGTCCTACACGGTCATTGTAACTTTCTTGACCTTGCGTTAGTCATCAAAGTCCAGGAAAAAAATGTTTGACCATCACACCTGTGCTAACTTCACCGATATTTCACCTTAATGATTAACCAGGAAAAACGGCTTTTCTATTCTTTATGATATTTACTCAACATTTATACAATTGTTAGTTTAGAAATACCCATCTAGTCCAACTTGTCTGTTTTTTCTATGTCCACTTAACTAATATTTGCACAAGTTACTACATTTCATACAATCGGCTTCTCAAGATGGACCATGTATCATTAAACAAGTGAAACAGATCTTTATCAGTTTCGCTAAAGGTAAGAATGTGATCAGCCACTTCAACAAGCTTTCAACGTTTACTATGAAGCCTTTAGAATACAATGCTCAACCACTTTGATAGCTTGTAACCATTTGTCGGCACAAGATGAGAGTATAATCCCTGATATATATGTCATCGGACACCACTCGGACATAGTGATTTGGAATCCCCTTGAGATGTGGCGCAGAAAGTCATGGTGGCCCTTATACTGGGTTACCTTTGCCATCAGAACATGTTGACTTTAAAGATTGGTCACAAACAGTTGTTACATCACAACAAAATGACAATGTAGAGCATTTTAGATTACACTGAGCAGAGATAACTATCATGATAAAATTTTAAGTATATATTTTGTTACATAGTGTTACTTTTATTCTAATCGCCTGCTATTCCCAACGAGTCAATCAAAAGCCATTAAAAACCCTTGTATATCACAAGGATAATTTATCCTTTTTTATCATTTTAATTACAGTGTGATTGCAGATATTAATATAACTAATAAACTATTTTGTTGTTAGTAAAGTTTAGACGGCTATAACCGAACCATTAGGCCAAAGTCGTCCTTTACTTAATTTTGTCACAAGGACCACACAACCACTGAATTTGTATGTTTGCACTTATTGGTTTCAGTTTACAGAAAATTTTCCTTTCATATTCATATACAGTAGGACCCGTTTCATTCCAATTCATCGGCTCCTTAATTTTATTTCAATTATTACTAGGTTTCGAATAGCCCATTTTTTTCAATGTGCCTAAGAAGATACATCAGAACCTGATATTTATTTCAGACGATGCCAAGTTTCCAGCAAGAAGGTTGTCAAATAAATGAGGTCTGACTGTATTACAAACTTGCTGATGAATCCAGACAGCTTTAGCAGCTTGCAGAAAACTGGAATGCAGTTCTCAAAATTATTAAAAATTCAACGTTCGGAGTTAATTTTGTTACATTAAATACTACAGTGGATAGTTGTTCAATTGGATAGTTTTCAATTCTCGAAATACCGAAAGTCCATTCAGTACCATCAGAATAAAATGCTAAGATTACGTTCATCACTAAATCGAGACCAAGCATTGTGGTAACGGGACACACGAGTCGGGACTTACTTCTATCTCCCGGACCCTTGTATAGGAATTAAAAGTAACAGTACTTGATAATCTTTAAAATAACACAAAATGATACAATGATCCAAGTTACCAGTATAGGAGTCTCCTTTATCATGATTGTATAATCCCAGCGGAGAGATAATTTGCACAATTTCAACACCAACATGAGCTAGAGATTTTGATAAAACCAACTTAAATAAACATTGCATAGACTAACTAGAAAACGTCAATGACTCGGGTCTGAAAATCAAACAATAGGTAAATAAAAACGAAATGTCAAAATAAACATTGACGCCACGCAAAGTGATGACTTTATCGCTACCATGAAGTAGCCTATCTGAAGCTTGAATAAACGTTAAGATTGAAAATAAACAAACTATAAGAAATCTTTACTTCTCTGTAAATAAAAGAGGATTGCTAAGCAATAAGGAAAATCTGGGAGTTTACGTTTCACCTCGAACATGTCCTTGCCTATAAAAGTGTCGGGTTATATAATTAATTAGCTTGGTCAAACTCTAATGATAAATTAGACAATTAAACTGTTATCCATTTAACTTAAAAATAATGAATCAACTACAATATTTTCACATCATATCAGAATTTCCTGGTCTGCAATGCTGTTTAGTCCAAATACAACATAATCTACCAGAGTTCATCTGTCAGACAGAGAAATTTGTCCATTTTTGTTAATGGTAAAATTTTACAAATAATTACCAGACCAAATGATTTTTTTTACCAGACATGTTTAAATGATCAGACAATTTTCCATAATTTTCATATTATTTATCTCAATAATAAGATAATCTATTGATATCTTCATTTATGACTCAAATACCACTAAAATGTCCTATTGTACAATTAGTGAAAATTTATAATGTCAATGTTAGTTAAAGAGGGTTTATTTCCAAAAAGACTTCTAATGCAATTAGTACGGCAAATGAGTTGAATGATTTGTGAAACAACTTTGTGAAGAAATTTCAGATTGTTAGGAATATTGATTTCAAGCTTTTATATTCTAGATAAACATTTGATTGCCTCCCTTTATTATACCAAAAAATTCTATGGCAATTTATGTGCAAAAAAAGAGTAGAAAATATTAATATGTTTCTGAGGCAAAAACTTTTCCTATTTGTATCAGAAGTCTAAAAATCTTTAGTCTGATTAAAACATATTGTATCAGGGCACATGTTTGTTTTTTGTCTACAAAGAAAAATGCGACCATGAGCCAACTTCAGGTGCACAAGTCTGACTTAAAAGTCTTCGTACTGTACAATTAATGTGTCTATAATGACGAGATATGTGTCAGTTCCACGTCAGGTCCCCCTTTCCGGGGTATCATGCCCGATACTTGCGTTACTTTCGTTCAAACTTTGCGAGATAACTCCATTGAAATCAACCATCGAGGATGATAACCCCAAAACCCTCACTATTTATGTTGCTTAGTTGGAAATTGGAATTTATCTTTCGCTATTCTATGTACTGTCACCGTGCCGTACGCTTCAGTTTTAAAATTGTATGAGAGACTGATAATGCGTTTGTATCGAATGTTTGTCGTAGACGGACGAGTGAAGGTCTACGAGATAGACACCCGAGATTTGAATAATTCAACGTGAAAGAGACAGAAGATAGCGGGATATTTATGGTGTAAGGAACAGTGTCAATTTTGAATAATCGTTAATAAATTTTGCGGTTAAAAACATTAAATTACAGTCACATGGCACTGCGAAGCCATATACAAAAAATGCTGACATCAGCGGAAAATTTATAGTGGAATTAATTGAGCATAAAAAACGTTGCGGCTGAAGTGTCTGTACACCTGGTGACAGAAAATGGTGTTCCAGCATGCTTCACTAACTATGTCCAATACTTAATTGCTTAACTTGTTTTAATTGTAATTGACATCAGAATATAGTAGATAATTATAATACTCCAGATTTGTATAAATATGGGTACTTCCCTCTGATCCCGCAGTACAACCAACAGTGCTGGAGTCGCAATGGAAACAAAATCAGGATCTAACGTCTAACTTCAATGGATCTAAAATTAAATTTTGTTGTACCCACTTTTAGCGAATTCCAGATATCATCTTTTAATTCCCCTTGAATCTTATAAATTGATATGTATAGATTTTTAATGTACATGTACAAGCAAAGTGGTATTTATATGCCTTACATCGCAGTTCATACCAAGTCATTTTTATAAGCAAAATAACCATAATAGCATTATTTTCCCAAATATGGGATTTATCGCCCCTATAAATTATTTTTCTTATCCACACCGCTTATTTCAAGGGAATTTGTTGGATCCCTCGAATGATATGAATAATAAAGAAATGCATAGTATAAGCACCATTAAAGATTTATATCACATAAAGTATTTTTGTTAAAGATTCAGACTCCAGAAAAAACAAGATGCGGTCATGATGTATATCTTCACTGAAGTGTATTTACATTGTGGTAGTTCATATTAGTTATCAAAGTCATGTGAAGATCGTTAATTATGCAGCTTTAAGTACTATATAGTAGCTAATTGATACTGCAAACTCTTATGTCCTTATCTTTTCTATTAATTAAAATCCTTTAGGGTTTTTTGCCTGTCTGAAGTCAGTATCTTTCTTTTAATTAAGATTCTTTGGGTTCTTCTCTAAGTGTAATATATAGTATTTTAAAGTGCTACTACTCAGGATGACAAAGGAGTCGTGGGTCAATGTTTTCAAATCATGTCAGAATTTTGTAAATATTTAAAACATGAAGGATAGCAATGTCTATATTTTTTATAAACACGAAGAGATATATATTGTTTCTTGTCACGATTTCAAAGAGATATTCTAAACAGTCATGTTTCTTTTCTGATAATGTTTTTAAGAGACAAACATATGCTTGCTGAAACTTCGGGTGATGAATTAGAGTTGTTCCTGTGAACCAACATTCTCACTACTGTCCTATCACTGCAGGCCAATCAAAACATCATACAGCAGACCCGTAGCTATGGTGAGGCACACCAAGGTAGCTGTCTCAGTTAAAATTTTCAAAGCAACCACAACCATAACTTCTTGACTACGGATGCACCAGCTCTCTCTCGAGCAACAATCACTCTTCGAAAGTTACCAATTTTCTCCAAGTAAAATTTACCATCAATCTATACTCTCTAGAGCAACAACCTGTGAACAACAGTCAAACTTTCACAACTCCCAAAGGAGGTTGCGGTGTATTCAGACAACAGAATTAATGAATTTCCACATTTGTTTGATCAGTACCTGAGCATCCAAAAGTGATAAACAGACTGGTCTATCAGTAATAAATTTTGGGAAACCAGTCTACTTAAAGGCCAGGGAAGTGTACATAATTAGGTGAAAGATCATTGACAAATGTCATCTAATTGTCTCTAATTGACCCATCTTATTTTATGGTCTCTTAATTAAACTGAAGCAAAGGATGTTAGAGGTGGAGCCACTCCCTTATCTGAAACAATTAACATCAATTTGCATATAATTATGTTTTAGGAAATGTTTCGCCTGAATAGACGTTAAATGTTTTTATCTATTCAAAGTCAGAACTTCACAAATGTGTGTTAATTCATCCAATTTGGACAATAAAATGAGACAATTTTCAATCACCGAACTGAAAATTAGATCTTTATCCATAAAATTTCATTTCACCGATTTTGAATATTAACTAACTTAACAAAGAAATCATGGAATATATACATATTACACTTACAGTCTATGCTGTCTAGATAAATTTAATTAATGTCCATGGTGTAACAAACTGTAAGATACAGACAGACTGTACTAAACAGATAGACGTTACAGTAAAGACAAGATTAAATCATCTGTGAAATAATCAACCATAAAATTAATAAAACTGTACACCGAGATAGTAACAAGGAGTCTTCCTGTAATAAATACTGAATTTCTAATTCAATATCAAGGGTTCAACGCAAGACTAGCGTAACTCCTATATAAATACATAGGAGTAACGATAGTCTTGCATCGAACCCTCAATGTTAAATTTTGACATCAGGATAAATACTGATATAACAATGTATGACCATTGCTAATTTATAACTAAATCAACTGTCCATACAATAGACCAAAATAATCGTCCAAACATTTGATTTTCATTTGAATTGCCTGACTTTGTTAATGATTGATGTTGTTCATAATGTAAGCAGATTGTTGAGATAAACTATTCAAAACAACATACCAATAATTACATTTTTTATGATTGAGAGACATAAAAACATTAATGATTGGTGATGTAATCACAATACTCACGTGCTGTCAAGTTACATTAGAAATTGCATGTATAAAGAATTACAACAAATATTGACCAATGCTGTTTAAGTAATGGTCAGCCTTGGGCAGACCACTCAGAGGCCCAGGGATTGAAACATCACCAAGTTCTCAACCACACAATTACACTGGTGCTTATATACCTGCATGGTTTTTCATTCACCACACTGTGTTCACCTATTATTTTACTCACAGGGTTCACCAATTATCTCCCTTAATACAGTGTTCACCAATTCTCTCCCTGGATACAGTAATAACCAGTGGCAACCCATACAGTGACAGGCATAGTACATGAACAGTTCACAAGTAGTTTAATGGCATATATGCATGTTCATGAACAGTCTTTCAATTCTTCATGATTTCTTTTAAGAACTGTTCATGACCATATCATTTTTATGAACTGGTCAAGTATTTGTCTCATGTGCATTTCAAAGCATTTCATGAATGTTTCATGATGACTGAACATAAAGTCATGTTTTGAGAAACACGAAAAATCGGTAAATGGCGCTACCGGATTCAAAACCGGGTCTACCGATTGCCGGTCCATTATGCTAACACCACAGCGACCTAGCTTAAGCGTCATTTTCGTGTAAATTTAACCTATATAAAGTTGATTAAGAACAACTACACTTTATATAATTAAGTTCAAGAATTTATAATAATTCATAAATTGTTTGTGAAAAGTAACAATTTATTTCTTAAGGTACCCTTACAGGGAAACCGGCATTCCTATACACACACAGTGATCATGTAAGCTGATTAAAATATATTTTCAGATACAACACAAGTTTGACTTTGAACTACTTTTTTAATGACCTTCATGTTACAAATAAAGTGCATTTAAATCTATATTCTCTCTTGTCTTTTACAGATAGAGATATTAACACAAAGAAAATAATGACAAAGGCCGGCATGTATCATTAATCCGTGTATATATCTCTCAAAAGGTAATCTGCCAATAAGCCCTTTTCAATTTTTGTCAAATCGGATCTCATCAATACTAAAGTGACTGAGAGATTAAGGGATATTAATGTTTAATCCATATCTTTAGATTTGTATCTGTTTGTCATAGAGAAGGGTTGGTCAATTAAGCTAAATATCTGTTTCATATTTGAAGAGTGAGTTTAAGTCACAATCTTGTTGTTGGGGATATATTTATGTTTTGTTATAAAATGGCAATTACTAGATCAATGTTATACCAATTAGCACACATACAATGGACAATTCAATTGAGCAAATATAACTAAGACTTGTTTGATATTATTAGTTAATTGAAGTTGCAGAATTAATTCAAAAATGAACTACCGAGCCCATGATTATACTGTATCCTAATTGTAAATAACTGAATTTTCTGTATGTATGCTGAATATATAATAAAATAAATATGCCTCGTTTCAGCGTCATTGTGGAAAGAGAATCACATAGCGAGTAAAAATTTATTAATGTTCTTATGAATAAAATAATGGTTTGTAATAAATGTTACAGAAATTTAAAAAAAGGATTTAATTTGCTCAAGTTGTTTTATAAATGTCAGCCTTGTACGTATACACTACAGTGAACATGTAATTTACACGTGAACTTTTTTCATAGTAGTCATGCACATACAGTGTCAGCAATTTTACCTTTCGGAGGAGATTGCGGCACTGAGATGTATTTCTGACTGAACTCAGCAAAAGAACGTAAACGGTTAAATTTAAGTATTGTTCAACCCTTAACGTTTATGACATAAACATTTATCCAGTGACTCCATAATTTATTGTTTCACTTACAGTGTTAATTACTTGTGCATTTATCTTCATTTCCGTTTCTGTAACTTGTTTAATTTACCTTCATATATTGAAGAATGTCTTTTTTCGTTACTTTTAATTTTCTAATTATTGTTTTCGTTCGCTTAGAATCTGTATCAAACAAACATTAAATTTAAGTTTTTAGAACATATTTTTCTCAGCGTCTTCATAAACAATATAGTTACCATAGTTACAAATAATACAAAATATGTTTAAAAATTAGAAGAAATGTTATTCTGCATACAGTTAGGCTTTATTTTTTAAAGGTTTTCTTCAAATATTATGAACAAAACTGGATACTTGGCTTGATATCATTGATACAAAAACTGCACATAATATAGTTGAACATTACAAACACTAAATGTCATGCACAGATCAAACATAAAGTTTGATTTCAACAAAAACTAACAGCTAACTAAAATATGTATGAAAGAAATTTAAACTGACTGCATGCCAATTAAACAATTATCTTTCTTCCTGAAATATTCAAAAGATTACTGAATGAATCCAAGTCAAATGATATCTGGCTTTTTTATAATTAATTGGTCAAACAAAATGCTAAGTGTGTTTATATCATCAAAATGTACTGAAGAAAATTTATTTATTATACATAGTGCTTAGTGTATTCCAGCAAAAGTGCCGCTGAAAAAAAGACAGTAAATAATAATAATTTACACAAACGAATCATACTAAGAGCATATGGCTAGGCCTTTAAGCATAAAGCTTATTTCCAACGGGGCCCATAGGGAACAGTTCCCATATCTACTCATACCCAAATCAATAGCAATTCCGAGGGCTCTATAACCCAATACGGGCCTCCAATTATATGCTCAAGATGAGGCCCCACTGTGGCCAAAGAAGCTTATCAGATCGACATCCGATATAACGAATGTCACACATTTGAAACCAAACGTCTTTTCTAAATGAGTAATTCTAACTATACTACTATCTGGAGACTAACCATACGCTTTGATATATTCCACTTTCGTGCATAGAAATGCACGAGTTTGTGAGTGCATAAATATGCGGACATAATCAAACTTGGAGCCTACGAAATTTCATAAAACGAAACGCTTTACCTTTCGCCACTCGCCTCGCTTTGCACTTCGATCTCATCTTCTTGTCCGATGATGAATAAAATGTTACAATCTTGCGCAATCTGTTTCCAAATAAAAGATGAAACCTAACTCATGAATTTATTAATATTCGCTTTGCACGCAACAGCTTGGACATCCGCACGTGCTTTACACGCATGCGCACTACTGTTCCACCCCGCCTGACGTTCTCCAAGTCCAGATGCTGACGTTTTTTAGTCAGCAAATATTTCCAAAAATAGACTATTGTCAGTTTGATAAATGTGCCGAAAAGTCCAATGTTAAATAAAACTAATCAAAGACAGCGCGAAAATATATTAAATCCACTTCAGTGGTGAAGTATATATGCGTCTATTGTCTGTGATCTTAAACGTCGTATTAAAATGTTCACTTTATCAATGATTTAAAGATACGAACTACGAATCCAGCCTTCTCAATGTAGAGTGGACGCATACATTTACAAATGACTTTCGCCGATAATCTATAATAGTCAATTGATTAGGCGATTCGATCTATCGGCTACAAACCAGTCAACTGATATTAATCCGTCTTATAGCTTCTTTATTTCCTAAAACGAAGACTGTTTTATTTTTATGGCATTTTTATATTTTAAAAATGAGAAAAAGGAGATGGTGGGAGTCACAGGGGTTTTCCGAATTTTTACAATAACGTTACCGAATTAATTTATACATGATTGAACTGTTGTTTTGTGTTATTTATTGAGTGTACGTAGTCAATATGCTTCAACGAAATGTTTAACTGTGATAGAAAGTCTCGTTATCAGCTCATACAAGGTACCAGAGATGTTTAAACCATATACATATCACTTTTACAATGGTATCTTAAACTATTTATATAAATTTATCCCTAAATGACTGTCACGCGCTTCGGATATCTCGTAAGATTTAACATCTGTTCTTCGCGTTTATCTGCAGACATTTTCTCTCATACACACATCGTAGTTATAAGGCTATATTTCGGCAAACGCTCGACTTCAGCGATAGTTCGAGTATTTCAATATATGTATTTATACCCCCGTATTTTTAACGACAGTTCCAAGGCTGTAAATCGGTATAAGCTTATTATAATTTGTTTGTGTTTTTGAATGAGTGTCGAGTCCCCTTACTCCTTAACTCTCCCATTTCGGTCCTTGGTCACTTGCTTTCTTGGCTTGTCATCCATTCCATTCCTTTCGCCCCTTATTTACTGTCCCTTAAGTTCTCCATGGTTCCTTATTGCCCCATTCCCATGTTTGTGCCCTTAATTCGAAATGTTTCGTAATCTGATGTTTCCCTGAAATCTGTGTGTGGAGGCATTGTCTCGTGTATGTGGCGGTCCCTGTAACAATCTTACAAACTCATGCATTCATGTTGACCTTAATTATATTTCGTTATATTTGTTATTATTTGAAAGTACGTATATGAAGAATAACACAAGTATATGATATTCTGGACAATTACTATATATATCACGGACAAACGACTCGTCAACATTTAATGCATGCTTATATTTTACACACATGAACAATTATTTCCATATGATAATACAATGGTATTTTTCGGCGCAGCCGTACTAACAATCATATCTTACATTAATATAAGAGATGGGTTTGCGAGATTTGTTTCTGGTCAAGAGTGACAATACAATTTTATTCAATACATCACTTTAAGTCAGATTTTTATTATTGAAAAAGTCATTTTGAATACTGGTTAATCTTTAAAGCAAACAAATGGAAAGTACAGTGAAACCTCAATAAAAAACCACCATTGGTACCCTTGAAAACTGGTCTTCTTATTGAGTTGGTCTTAATATTGAGGTTGAATAAAGAGTAAAACAGAGAAAATGGACTAGAAATTTGTGTTGGTCTGACTATTGAGGTGGTCGTTAAGTGAGGATTTACTGTATACTACATTTATATTTTGAATTTCTGACCTCGTACAAAACATAGGAGTTTGTTGTTACCCCTGTGCCGAAACTTGTCTGATCGAATGAAGCTGTACAATGGACACTTTTACCTATTGCGTGTTACATTGAGGTAACATGTTTGTTATATATTTTCATATATCACATCTTAACAATGAATTATTTGATCAAGTTCGATTTTAATAGCGTTAAAATGGGAGAACTTCATCCGGGGATTAATTCATTATCAAGATTGACGCGCGTCAATGATACTTTTGATTCATTTGAACCACGGAGGTCATGTTCTCACTTGCCTTGGATCATCTTTCAAATCCGACAGTTTATACCACGTGGGTAATCAAAATAATTACTATTCTGTTGCCATAAGATCACTTACTTAACATGGAAACCCGTTATATTGTCGGATAAAAAGTAATATTGTGTTTTAATGAGAGTGTAATCGAGTATTTTATCATGATTGAACCCTAATAAACATATTCAAACATCTTCCGAAGGAACGAATTTGTCATGACGTGCAAATGCAGGTTTCGGCGGCTATCCTAAACATGTAACCACGGGAGGATTTCCATGTAATTTTGATCTGCCTGTAAACACGAAAGAGCTTTGTCCACTTCAGCAAACCCCAATTGGAAATGTATTATACGGGAGGTGTTCAGCCGAACACCCATGTTTGAGTCAGTATAAGTGCTAATAGAAGCGATCACTATAATTTTTTCACAAACTGGTGCATATTCTGGCCTACACCCAGAGCAGTATATCAATGGAAATGAATGAAACATCCAAAGACATCCAAGTCAATAGAAATAGTTGCAATAGATATAACACCATCATTGGCAACCTGCTCGAACTGTTATGAGATATATCTGCCAAATAAGTTAAAACTATTCGTATTTTCATTTAAACAGTCCTTATCTAGAGGTTCATAGATTAGTAAGTTTCTTAAGACGAGAAGTCGAGACAGTCCAGTAGATAGATGGTCAGTAAATCTGGAGATAGGACCTACAGAAACCATTCAAAAGACTATCCTGTATCGACATGTTTCTGTCTTGAACAAAAGTCAGTATCGATGATAACCTTTTGGCCATCGGCGGTATCGTCTTTACACCTTTGGACATTCTTGAAATAACAATTCCTATCCGTAGAGATATTAATGAATGGAAGTCTTCAAATATTGAAATAATAGCTGGTATGGATCCTGTCAACAAACAGATACTTGTATCAATATATCAATTTACTTATGGTTCCCCTGAATAAACAAGCCAATAGGTACATCGAGAACGGTCTGATCACGTGACTCATTATCATTACAGTGAATTTCTTTGAGTCGTTTGAAAAATTAAATTAGTACCTAGCGATACTATAACATTGTCCAAAAAATCGAAAGTGTTGAACAGTGACGTAGAATGGAGACAATTGAATAACAAAGAAAAGATCGGTAATTGACTTCATTTTGTATTCAATGCAGATGTTCGTTTCAAGCATAATAAACTTATAGCTAATATTGACCCAGCAAACAGAGCCTTAAGGATAAGCAAATAATCATTGTCATTTTTCAGCGCTTGGGTGTAAAAAGGTAGCATAGTTTTCATATGCTATCTTTTGATGTCATATTCGTGAACAATATGGCTAAAATCTCCGATCGGATGGTCAGCCAACGAATTTCCGGTTCAGAATCTCATGTCTGTGCCTAATTTTCCAAACATAAAATAATTTCCGCTCCATTCAAGTTGCTATGTTTATTTTAGATGTTTCCATATAACCCGTAAAGTGACAGTGTTATTTAATAAGATCAGATATTTCATAGACTGGCTGAATACAAATTTAATTATTAATGCAAGTTTCCGAGTTGGTATGTGAACTCCCTCTCATAGAACCAATGCTTCTTTGTACTGATATGTGGGCGACTGATATTGCATTGAAAACCATTGGTAAGTTGTATAAAAGTACACTTATGATTATGTTAGTCTATTGCAACCATGAGATGATTTAACTTCGGTTTCTTTTATTTCTATTTGTGTCTAGATGAATGTTGGGTTTCCCTTTCCCCTGTGCGGTTCTTTCACTTTATATAGTGTTCATGTTGTTTTCTCCCCATTTCGGCCTATTGTTGCCAGTTGTCTTGACTTTTCCTGCGTTGTATTCCATCCATTAAATCCCCCTGTTTGTTCTCTTTGATTCTCCTTAGTTGTCCCTTATGGCCAACCAGGCCATTCCTTGCTCCCCGTTCCCTTACGTATTTACCATTGCGCCTCCTCAAATGCCTTATGTTTTATGAACTGCTGTTTTCCCGATATGAAAAGGCATTGTTTCATGTATGTGACGTTGCCTGTAGCAACTTATTATTTCTCTTTCAGCATCATTTAACTTACTTTGGACGGTTAGATAGCCCATCACTGTGTCTGGTGTCCACGCATCATAGGCTTGTTCCGCTAGTTTTGTTGTTGTATTGGAGCTTGCGTCGTTTTCAACAGTATTTTAATAATGTGCGACAGACAGTTGACTTAATCAGTATTCCTGGGTTACCAACCATGCAAACCAAGCTTTCAATGCCTTTTAGCTGGCTTATGGCAGTGGACTGTCTCCCTTGTCTCAATTGTTCTGTTGCAAGTCACTGACAACTTCCCCACACGAAACCGATGTTGATATTAAATGACTGGATGTATTTTTCTTCGGTCAATATGTCACGGATAGTATAGGTCTCATCTGTGTTTCCAGCTTACTTCTACCAAGTGTACTAACCGTGGGGACTTTCTTGCTCGAACCAAGGAATTACTTGCGTACTATATTTAAGTCAAACGTGAGAAACATACTGAAAAACTCAATCGGGTAGTTAAAAAATGGATTCAGAAGAGGAAACAATAGTATCATATCGTTATGAAAATTAATGAACTCAAGACAAAATCTTTTAATCTGAGCATATTGTATGTACTTATGCACGTTCAATGAAATTCCGTGTGAGGGTACAGTATCGCCTTCTAGGTATGAGGCGTAAAAAAATCAACAACAACACGAGGCTGCAATTAAAATGAAAATAACTTTAATGGTCACAATATTTTACCCAGCTGTCTGTTTGAAGTTACGTTTGATACTCTGAGGCAAGAAATGTCATAAAAGCGAAAACTGTCTCCTAAATGTCATTTTAGGGGCCAACTAATGACGCTGCATTTAAGCCCCTACTGTCTGATACTGTCCCCATCCGGCTAAGGATATCTAACAGGAGACCCAGAAAGTCGCCAGATTAGGGGCGAATAACTGTCCCTTTTACAACGTGTCGTCCTTATTATCACACAATCTGTTTATTTAATTTGTAGCATCAAAAAGAAGCTAAACAGGCGTAAAACTGAATGAATGAACTGAAATAGATAAGATGGTTGAATCGAGGACGCAACGTTTTCAGTCACTTTATCTCTTTTGTTCTGATTTTCATTCATAAAACGGATACAATGTTGTGAATAATGATTTAGGGGCCCGCCGACAGTGACAGTGTACATTGTCAGCCCATATTTTAAGGGGATTCGCTGATGTCAAGGGCAAATGTTAATCCTCCAACTGTCTCCATATAGCTGGAGTTATAAACCATTTTATACATAATTCCTGACGCCAAAATTAAGAAATAAAATCCAACAACCGTTGTTCGCCGGCTGTCGTCGTCTTGATCAGTTTAGTTGATATCGCTTTACGTTCATTAAAGATACATGTACTTTCAAACAGTGAGTAAATAACTAATTGATTTTTTAATTCTTCATTATTTTGTATCATTTATCACTGAAATTCTAAACCCACAAACGTCGGTTGTAATTGCGTTTTAGCATACACATAGTTTATAACACTATGACGCATATTTATTGGTACGAACGGAAGCAAAATACCAAATGAAAAGATATTCTTATGTTAAAAATCAACTTTACATATCAAAATTGTTAATTTGTAGGCAGAAATATTAACTATAGTAAAACCTCAAAATAAGACCTCTTGAAAACTGTTACTATTAAAAACTTACTATTAAGGTGGTCTTAAAATTGAGGTTAAATTAAGACCGGAACAGTCAAAAGAGAGTGTGATCTTAATTTCGAGGTGGTCTTATTATTGAGGTGGTATTTAAGTGAGGTTATACTGTAGATTCGATTAATTGAATTACTACAGTACAACCTCTTCAGGGCGGCCTTTAAACATTCTCATTTCGCCTGTTGTAAGTAAGTACTACTGATTTAACCTCTGTACACCAAACACCTCTCAACAACAGCCTTAATTTGCATCGCCTAATGGATATTGCTCATTAGTAGTTACAATGTATTTACGTATCGCATTTATTTATTACAGGTAAACCTCGCATAAAACCACATCAATAATAACACCACCTTGAAAGTAAGAACACAATTTTCAAGTCCATTTTCACTGTTTTGCTCTTTATTCAACCGGAATATTAAGACCACCTCAATAAGAAGACCAGTTTTCAAGGGTTCCAATGGTGGTCTTATCAATGATGTTCTACTGTATGTTGTTATTTTTACTATAATTCATACATTGTCTTAAGGTGACCGTCTATCTAACCAGTTGTGTATATATATGATGTATTGTAAGGAATTAAGACAATATGATGTACATACTGTGTTGTTTATGTGTAAGCTACTTCCATCGCAAGCTGTTACGATGAATTTTATTGTCATTGACGGCATTGTCATGGTGGTTGTGGTTGTGTTCAGTCATAGCATTATTAATGTATTCTCTACGAATATAAGTCCACTCGGCTAGCACGGTGTATAGCGCTACACTGTCACCCGGTAGATCTGGGTCCGATACCCGAGCTTGGCAGGTTATGTTCCACCGTAATATTGGCTACAGTCTGTCCTTCACATGTGGGGAAGTTGGCAGCTGCTAGGAACACTGCTATTGGTTCTGAAGAAAGTAGGTTTTATTTTTGAGGTGGTCTGATTATCGAAACAATGGTCTTATGAAAGAGGAGGTCTTAATTTATAGGTTGTCTAAATTTAGAGGCGGTCTTTAAATGAGATTATACTGTACAGTGCACATAAATATAATACATGGTTTCATACACGTATCTTATCTATTATACTTTTGTCAACGTAGGCCTATAGATTGGATGGTGCTATTATTTTGTTTTTGTTCTGTGATTTTAAGGACGTTTTAAAAATGCATTCAACTGCGTTGCATAATCAGACCAATAGCCGAACCGTTCAGAACGGATGACCTCTGGCGTGCGACACAGTAAGCTGGCTGGATAGAAGATTCAAAATGTCGGGTAGGAAAATGTTAGTGGGTTTGATATGTGCTTAGTGTGACCCCGTTCGCTGTGGTTATTTAAGTAATGAGATTAAACAATATTGAAACCACATCATAGATAGTTGACCACAGAGTCCTGGGTGACCCCAGGGGTTGTATTGCAAGCCCTGTATTTAGTGATGTAACTAAATCTTTTATGATGTTTACTTTAATTTTTTCGGTTGCCGGGGAATTGGGCGTAAACATCGTAGTCAACATTTTCAAAACAAGAGATTTATCAAATCGGCACTTTCATTCATGACTTGTGATGATCAAATTGTGCTCCTTACGGTGATACGATGTTTATACCGTAGAATTTACTGGTTGCAATAAATTTCATTCATATGTTCGTTGAGGTTATATTTACAGAGACCTATTAAATGACACACTAATGCATTTTATTTTGAAAGAGTTATTTACGCTTTTTTTTTTAAAAATATTTTTCAGTTGATTTTTAAATTATTTAAAAAACGATACTTGGACATCCAATCCTACGACTTACTACCACATTCTCTCTCTGACCAGCAAGAAAGTAACTGTTCATGCTCAGCAGTTGTTTATTATTGTTCCCTGATATTGACCCCAGCTCCGTTCAAATTGATTATTTTAACATTTCATCAACATGTGCTATCTGATATTTGAGGCATTATAAATGTAATGGTTAAATACAGGCAAGTTTTTATGAACAACCTAGCACAATTTTGTTCTGAAAATATTCACATTGTGCATCGTCATTATTATCATATCCTCATCATCACCATCATCACCATCATCATCACCATCATCACCTTTATCATCATCACCTTTACCATCATCACCATCATCACCATCATCACCATCATCACCATCATCACCATCATCACCATCATCATCACCATCATCACCATCATCACCATCATCACCATCATCATCATCATCACCATCATCACCATCATCACCATCATCACCATCATCATCACCATCATCATCATCATCATCATCACCATCATCACCATCATCACCATCATCACCATCATCACCATCATCATCATCATCATCACCATCATCACCATCATCACCATCATCATCATCATCACCATCATCACCATCATCACCATCATCACCATCATCACCATCATCATCACCATCATCACCATCATCACCATCATCATCATCACCATCATCACCATCATCACCATCATCACCATCATCATCACCATCATCACCATCATCACCATCATCACCATCATCACCATCATCACCATCATCATCATCATCATCATCATCACCATCATCACCATCATCACCATCATCACCATCATCATCACCATCATCACCATCATCACCATCATCATCATCATCACCATCACTACAATCACCACCACCAGCCTCATCATCATCACCATCACAATCACCACCCTCATCATCATCACCATCACAATCACCACCATCATCAATGCAACATTACTGCACAATATCATTAATTTATCATTATTGAAACAGCGCTGCTGAAACCCAGCCTTGCAAATGCATTCCTATCTAAGTGATAAATTATTTCGATAAAAACATATCACAGACAGCAAGCGATATGAGCATGTTTACTTGTAAATATAGAGGATGTGTATCTTTCTCTCCCATTTTGTATTTTGTCGTCAAACAATCTTTTTAAGCAATCAAATCTACATCTGTAATAGAAGTGTTGGTGATACATTTGTATCAATCTGTTTATTTTACCCTCTAGTAGACTCGTCGCTTCCTTAAATCTCAACGAGGCCCCGTTATGGGGTCCGTGGGCAATGCCACGTGGTACGAAATGAGTTACTGTGATGATCCAACTTGTTTTTATTGGTTTAGATATGGGTTTTTTTGCCGTTGTATGAAATGAGTTAACTATTGTGGAGATACGACCAACTTTTATTTGTTTAAATGTGTTTATTGTCTAGTTCGTAGGGGTTTTCTGCTTATAAAATTGTCACTTGATCCTAGCTAACCTTAATCCCGTTGTTACTGCATTTCTACCCAGTACTAACTTCTGCTAACACTAGACGTAGACAGTCTCCTCACGTGGATTAGATGTGAATGAATTGAAAGTCCGAGCACATTATTTTATGTGTGTGATAGTATTTTATATCAATCGGTTTGGTTTAATATTTAATTTAATTCTATCCATTTATCCATCAACCTGTTAATAATTCTAATCACATATTAAACATATTTTATTATAATTACTCTCTGTCTAATGCCTATGACACGTTAAGCTCCCGTTGTACGGACATTTCAGGGACCATTTACCCGTGCACTGTCCAAAGTCCAGCCGTACGTCTCATATGACTGTGCATGCTCAATTTTCTTCTATGGGCTATGCGGTGCCCCTACGGATTCAAAAATCTTCAAAAATGCATGCTGGCCCGCACACGGCGTCCCGTGCGATTACCTACCGGCCTCGGGGGTTTGGCCCTTACCGGGGCCCGCAAACTTCACAGGAGCTTCGTGTAACTAATGCACTACATTTAAGAAATATTTAAACGCAGTTATTGCTTCACACAGTTACCTTACTTTCAGCACTGTTGTTAAATTAACACAGTTTTTAACAAAACCCTTGATAGAATCAGTGGAGTTAAAATTAAATTCTTTTTTATAAATTGTATTTCTGGACAAGCCCCGCTATGAAGTTTTCATTTCTAGGGCTCACATATTGCACGCAACATATTCTGTCGTTTATATCCAATGCCTGTTTGCAACCGAATTATCTTTCAGTCAACGTAGCAAATAGAGAGGCATATAGAGAAACAATAGAATCATCAAATATGTACGCTACCTAACAGCGCTTTGATTCGCGAGAGATAAACCGAAGTAACGGAATTCTTGTACAAAATGTCAAACAACTTGTTTGAATGATGAGAAATTCATTTATCAGCTATGCTTATGATAACCTTATGAAATTGCACTATATTCGTTTTCAAATATATTTTCTCAGGAAAAGTGGCCAATCCAAAACATAACAAAAATAGTTATCTTCACGGGACATTTGGTTCACTATTTTTCGGCGCAGCCAAACTAACATGGTTTTGCTATTTGCATATCAGTGTTGTGTTAATCAATCAAATCTTACGTTAACCACCAAGGCAATTTCTCTTCAACCGAACAACGTTTGTAATCTTGACGCGGCTTGGTTAACCTTTCGATAAAGAGTACGTTACCTTACCATAATCCACTGAATTTCGGTGACTTACCGAAATCCATTTTGGATCTGGAGTGACCAGTAATCTAACATCTCGGCATTTTTTATGTTGCACAACAAATCTTAACCTTCAAATTGTCCGACTATCTTTTTCAAGACATTTTGTTGTTTTCTTTGTATGCGAATTTACCGGAGAGTTATGTGAACCCTGCGGTGGTCAAGGTTTGTCATAATATCCAGACTGATTCCTTGTTAAACATATAACTTGTGTAAATCTCAATTCAACAAAACAAACCGTAATGATTGGTACTTATTAATGCTGAAGACTTAATGACTAGTTTCATAAATTTGCATAAATTAAAAATCACACATGTGGCGCGGTGGAAATAAGGCGGCCATTATTATAAAAGAACCCCATACCAGGCCTCGTGAATATGGCCACAATTGTGTATGAAATACCACTACCGGTAATTGATAATCTTACGTGTTGAACCCAAGAAAGGAAAATGACAAAAGTTGAGGAATACTGCATTAGTCAAATAGATAAATTCAGTCTGCTTAACCATTCTACCACTTTTTCAATAGTCCGGGGACTTCTTGTTTGAAGAGGCTTGTTCAGTGATTTGGTGATAAGTAAAACGTATTGAAGAGAGATGTTTGCATATAAGGAACCTTCGTTTTAGTGTCAATATTACAGATAATGTAGAGATAATTGTATCAGCTTAAACAAATGATGAACAAACGATCGAATAAACACCGTGCTATACTGGATGAAATCTTTTAAACCAACAATGTAATATAATTGGATCAAGGTGGGATTAGCAAATATGGACTAAGTAATGCTTACCCCACCTCTGTAATTATACTTTGTACTTGCATCTAAATGCCCCTCCAATATACATAATTATTATGACATTTGTCTTCGGATTTGTATCCTCTATTTAACGACCACTCTGATCGAAATAATGGACGTTATTCAGAGGTAAACTAGATTCTGGTTTGTAAATAGAGGTGACTGTTTTATAAATACAATTTCATCGCCATGCGTCTTTGGTTTTCTTCTTAAATGGTTTAACCTCATTTACATACAGAAAACCTCAATAATAAGACCACCCTTGGGACCCTTGAACACTGGTATTCTTATTGAGGTGGTCTTAATACTAAGGTTGAATAAAGAGCAAAAAATTGAAATGGATTTGAAAATTGTGTTCTTAATGTTTGAGGTGGTCATAATAAAATAAGGTGGTCTTTCAATGAGGTTTTACTGTATTATGTATCAATTGTTGTTCGTTGTTTGTTGCTGTCTGTGTTGCTGTTTTCTTTCATTCAGACGATGTTGTCAACAAAAATGAATATGAAAATAGACAAATTATTTCAATGAAACCTCAACAATAAAACCATCATGGTTCTAAAGAAAGAAGGATTTTATGGCGAGGTGACCTAAATAACGATTTGAAATATGACAAAAAAAGACAAAAAATGGTAAATAAAAAAAGGCCATATTAATGAGGGGGTATAATTCAAAGTTGAGGTTTTACTGTAATATTAAAATGGTTTAATCATTTATTTGAAATACAAAACTAATGTATTCAATATAATTTAGTATTTATTAAATATTGTAATTGTATTAAAATATTTATGTGAACTAATGAAATAACATAAAATATGTAAAATGTCGATTTAAATGTCGTGATTTAATTTAGTAAATGTTAATTAAAGGGAGATAAATCAGTTTGAAAAAATAAAACCGTTTAATCTTCCAACACAAGTGACTTTGCATTATTTTCATGCCTCGCGGTACGTCGCGGACTCGAACAATGTTAATCGTTATCTTTTCTATCTGTCACGGATGTTCAAGGCTTATTTGCAAAACTTTCAACTTTACGCTAATTTTCATTCGATAATTTTGGCATGAAAATCTATCCGTGAGTTCATGAGAAAGCGTCTATCGTATTTCACTGTTCTCAGGAAGAAAATATTTAAAATTCATTCCTTCTGTGAAACAATTATAAACGAATTGTCGAACACCGAACGAGGTATATAACAGACGGAACGCTGTAAAATCTTCACAGTTAGTTTGGTACATTTACACCGTCCAAGATAATAATCACTGTAACCACGCGTAAACTCGTGTAATGATTGCACTTTTTTCTGATGAAATTTGTTTTCAATTTCGCGTAGTTTGATTTTTCATTTTGTGTTGTTTAAAATACACGCTTTCTCAATTTTGTTATTCAAACAGCATACAAATAACATTTTGATAGTATAGAACGCCAACAGGGAATGTTTATTTTCGCAAATATCGCATGTTTTGGTGAAAATTACGCTGATATTGAAGAAATTTCTTTAAAATATCTATCCTTTATTTCACAGACTTTATTTTATTTATTTTGAAACAATTTAAAGGGAAGCAACCGCTGTAGATGTTAACGTCTAGTTCGAGGTAAACAATCAACTTTTGGAAATATCAGTATTACTTGGCATAAAGGCTTCCAGTATTAATTATATGAATCACCGTGAGCTATGCATTACACAATCTATGAAAAAAACACCAAAATCTTTGCTTAAAAAAAACAACAAGCTATATTAATTAATTGTCATAAATCAGAGGTCAAACAGAATTTCTTGTCGAACCAAATGGATCGGTGAGACCCTGGTAATTTAGTTAATACCCATAACAAAAAGAGAATATCGTAGTCTTAATTCCATTAATATTTAAAAAATAATGCACATATATTCCTTGTCATAGCAACTTTTATACAGAAAAAAACGCAATATTGTTCGTATGCCATCATAAAACAGAACATATTGACTCCAACAGAATCTCTCCAATTCGATGCGATTTCAACCCCTCTCCAATTCGAAAAAAAGATAAATTCTCATATCGGTCAAGTGTGTACCACAAGGAGAAATGTACAACCCATTGAGAGATAAACGGCAGATAGAGATAAAGTATACCCTGTCTTTTTATTGAATACAATTTGGCTTACATGTCATTATAATATTATTTACATCGGTAATACTCTAATCGATTGACAAAGACGTCTGTCATTTACGAATGACACCCATTTGTGCATGTGACACTTTGGATAGATAAGTTGAACAACCCTTGCGTGTAGTCCCTGTGTCCATGACAAGTTCTTTTCTCTTTAAAGCAGACAACTCATAGCTTGAGTAAAAACAAGAAATATCTTGAAAAAAGATGGTCGGCGCACTTTGAAGGTTAAGATTTGTTGTGCAAACATAAAAATTGCCGATATGTTACGATTGCTGGTCACTCCAGATATAAATGGATTTCGGTACATTCATGGAAATTCTGTGAATTTCGTGGAGGTAACGTACCCCTTATCGAAAGATTAACCAATCCGCGTCAATGTTACAAACGTTGTTCGGTTGAAGAGAAGTTAGTTTAGTGGCTAACGTAAGATTTGATTGGTTCACACAACACTGATATGCAAATAGCAAAGCCAAAAACAGCAGTAGCGTGTAACATGCAAAGGTGCATCGTCTATGGTTAACTATGGTTACAAGACCGTAAAATGCACCCATGGTATATTTGTAGTTTTGCAGTAGGGTACCAGGCAACCCACTACCTATAGTCCTAGATGAAACCGAGGATGCCATCAATTGCAAAGGTATCTATAAACCCTTTCAGTACAGGACAACCTTTCCAGATCGATCCCCTCTTTAGAAAAAATCTCTCTTCATTAACAATAACAACTTTTCGATTTCTTAGATTTTACAATCATTTCAACCTCTCTAGAGCAACAACCTCTCAACAGAAGCCAAACTTTGGGTCACCCAATGGGTGTTCCTCCAGAGAGGTTGCAATGTACTAGGACTGAACCGCAACCAGGGGCCTTATTCATAAACAATATAAGTCTGAAAGTCAGTCTTAGACTTTAAATGCTAAATGTTCGTTTTGCTCTTACTTTGTTATTGCAATATAGATTTCAATAAAAATTGGCTAACGTGTTAAGGGTCTGACAACACTCATTCAGACATTTTGCATTCATTTAGATATTATTGAAACGAAATGCTGCTAAATAATGTTTTTGCAAATTTAAAGTCTAAGTCAGAATTTCAGACTTAAAGTGTTTTTGACTAATCCCCCAGTGGACGAATCGCATAGATGACACAAGGTAGTCGCAAGATCCACCAGAAATCTCATTAACATACACTTGCATCACTTTATTGCTACCCTCAACAGTCGTTAGTACCAAAAAATCATCTCACTCTGAGAAGACATTGTAGTTTATTGGGCTGGTTCGGGGACAAAGATCGCGCATTTATGAACGGCCCACTCGTGTACCGAATAATACATCAAAGCAAATAATGCTGTCGTACTAAAACAAGAAAAAATAGACATAAAACAATTGAGCTAAATAAATAATAAAAATGGATAACTTTATTTCAGACTATATTATTAACAGCACACAAAATTATATAAAACATACATATGTTATATATGCTCATATTACACACTAACAACCAGTTCATACTAACTGTTTCATTGTACGGTATGCAGTGGGATGCCCTCGACCCACTCATACATAAAGACGAGGAAAATTCTCTCCAAACATAAAACACAGACACCAAACAAGCGCAGGCCATACCCAAAGGAGACCACTACAGCATTACACACTATTACAGGTAGTGATCCCAACACTCGACTACTACTGTCCGTATATTCCTTTTTGATGCAGACTTTTTAAATCATAATTAATGGAAGGACATTTTAAATACAAAACATGGTATCTGCTCCTGACAAAACCTACGATTTATAGATGATAAATAAATGAAAACTTCGAAAAAGCTGCTTTAATTTACAAACAGTCCCATGAATCAGTATGACGTACAAAACAATTGTACAAATACAAACCTATGTACAGATGACAGTATGTATAGAAGATGTCAGAGTAGAGACATTTTCAATTTTTATTCTTCATGTATTCAGTTGATCATATAGCTGTCTGTCAGGAGATACAATCCGAAATATCTCGAAATTGCGTAAAGCTCAGAACACCCTTGTTCTGATCATATCAGCGAATTATCGCGGTTAGCATCAAATTGGCGGAAAGTCGCGATGTTGTACCATTTGTCAAAATGCGGTTTTCTAAATGAATTATAACCACAACTTCAATTGTTTTCTGTTTCTATGAAAATGACGAAAACTGTTGATTTATTAAAATCAAATGAGATTTTTTAAAGAATGTCTCCTGATCTCGGTTGAAACGGAACATCTCAATTAAACGTGTTCCACAGTTTCAACAATTGGTGAATGGGACAAAGTTAAAATTTAAACGTTTAACAGTCACTCTCGTTTTTTCTTTGAGCGGAATAGTTTTGCTTTAAGACGAATGAGTAATACTAAAGATAAATTAATTATTAAAAATGATTTTTATCAAAATATTCGAAACCATATTATAACCAACAGCATCACCATCCCAATCTTACATGCATATATTTACAAATAATACATTATAATGACAATGGCAATGACAATGACAATGACAATGATAATGGCAATGATAGTGATAATGATAATGATAATGACAATGATAATGATAATGGCAATGATAATGATAATGATAATGACAATGATAATGATAATGATAATGGCAATGATAATGATAATGATAATGATAATGATAATGATATTGACAATGAAAATGACAATGACAATGAAAATGACAATGACAATGACAATGATAATGGCAATGATAGTGATAATGATAATGATAATGACAATGACAATGATAATGATAATGATAATGATAATGGCAATGATAATGATAATGATAATGATAATGATAATGATAATGATAATGATAATGATAATGATAATGACAATGAAAATGACAATGACAATGAAAATGAAAATGACAATGACAATGACAATGATAATGGCAATGATAATGATATTGACAATGATAATGATAAATAATAATGATGATAATAATTAATAATAATGATTATGACAATGATAAATAATAATAATGATAAATAATAATAATAATGATAATAAATAATAATAATGATAAATCATCCATTCTTTTCAAACAATGAGTTATCAGTCATAAATGTTTGACAGTTACGGTTTGATAAAAATTGACTGCACAATAAAATCGGTTTTCCGTGTAGAAATTCCAGTGATCTGAATCCTTTTGAATGCAGGATTCTTAGAATCAAATCTAACATCATTAAATCCATTATGTCTCCAATGCGCGAGGTGAAAGTCCGATTTCACTTCCGACAGTTACCGAGTCTATATAATGTACTTGACCCTTAAATATATCCGGAATCTTAAGGGTCGACTAAAAGATTTTATAAAACAATATATTTAGTTAAGGACGTAATTGTAAGATGATTAATAGCTGCAGGCGGATTTAATAATAGGGTGGAGCCGGCATGCACCACCATACCCCCCTTAAATCTGACAATCTTATGGGAAAAGTCGATAAGTTATCAATAATATAGCATCTACGGATTGTGTCTATCTTTTATTTAAAACATACTGTCACTAGTCTTGCATACTATTTACGAGGTCACCCTCTATCAATGATCTAGCGTTTTCGTACGTCACCCCATCCATAATTTACGTGCAATATCTGCGTGCAATCTGTTTAGTTTACGGCAAATATAAATTTAATTTTTAATTATTATCCTTGCCCGTTCCCCGTTTATTCATTTTCTAACAAATACTTACACCAAACTGTACTAAGACATATAATATTATATATAAATAGAAGATAGACACCATCCGTAGATGCTATATTATTTATTGAGTTTTTGAATACTCACTCACTCACATACTCACGCACTCACGCACTCACGCACTCACGCACTCACCCACGCACTCACGCACTCACGCACGCACTCACTCATTTATTAACTACTTAATTTACACGGTATAGCAAAACTGGGAAATTGATATCAATTTTCATAAAATGCGGTATAAAAAATCATTCTTCGGTCCCATTTTACAGACAGCCAATCTACTCATAATATCATTTTGATGGAGTGATTTCAGAATAACTTGTTAGTGGTTTTCTCAAGCAAAATTGAGTACATCCTGATAGACTGAACTTCAAAGAATTATCCCGGAATGTGTCACAACCGGATATCCTATAGATAGTCATGTGCGTACAAATGCACGTTTGACAGCACGAACCTTGCACGATAATCTATATAGTTAACATAAATAAAACGTCTAAGCACATGACACAACGTGTAATACTTCATAAGTAGATTGTACAGTTCACTTCGTAAACGATGATCTCTTATAGGCAACATTTACAGCACCATGGTCAATACTTCGTGTCTCACTATGGACCGACGATTTTAGAGTGGAGTGTAATTCTTCTTTCTTATAATAAGCAAAGGTTTTGTATCTATCTATATCTAGACGTTGTAATATAGTTGTTCTTGTTGGGGGGGGGACATTCCAATGCCTCTATCCGCATTTTCACATCTTATTTATGACGTCTCGTTCGACTATACTATACATTTGTGACGCCTTAATGCGACGACTTACTTAAACAAGTATTTATGACGTCTCGAGCTAGCGCCTTTCGTACATATTGACGTCTCGATCCGACGTCTTTATACATTCATGACGTCGCGATCCGAAGAATCTTATACATTTGTGACGTCTTCATCCGACGACTTCATTACATTTGTAACGTCTCGATCCGACGATCTTATACATTCGTGACGTTTCAACCCGACGACGTTTATATATTTGTGACGTCTCAATCCGACGACAGTCATACATTCCTGACGACTCGGTTTGACGACTTTCATACAGGAGAATCAATAGCTTTTATCACAGAGAGGGCAAGATCTTCACTGAGCATGACAAAGTTATTCAGGATTGTTTTGTAGTATATAGGATCGGCCTATCTTGCAATATATACTAAATAATTAAAGAAAAATCGAGAAGCTTGTCGCCTTGGGCTTAAGCAGGACTTTATAGCAAAACAACGCTACTGTGTTTCTCCCAGACACTTGTACAGAGAGGAGGCTATCTATAACAGTATCTGCCCACATCCAGAAGTCATTCAAACACTTTTATTTCAAGTTTCTCTTCCCTTTAATTATGATAATTACACAGTGGTAACAACTGTTATATCATAGATCAGATAATGTGTGTCAAAAAACAAGAAAGCTACTTCAAAAAAGGTCATGTTATACTTGTGATATCCTTATATGGCAAGCATAAATAACATACGTTTCTCAAGAGGTGATCTGCCGTCATGATGTGGGATTCTGTTTACTAAGCGTCTCTTTCGGTTTCAGAGAAAACAAAACATCTAAAACTGAAGCCGAATCCACAAAAACATAATTCCCTTCCTAAATTACGTTTGAAAATTGAAAAATAATTAAAGGTATTATCTTGAAATGTACGAGAAACAAAATGAACACATCGGCTTTCGATAGTTCAAATGTATTCCTTTCATCTGTACCGCTGGGGGGAGACACTTGTCCATGTGAAATGATATCAAGATGATATGAGCGCTGCTATGGGATTTACAACATCTTCTGTAAGTGACGTCATTTCAAGAAAACGCAACATGTGATGTCACTATGACAATATTTACTCAATATGGTCACTTCGTTTTCATATTGCCATATAGGGCAAACTTACATAATATCAGTACATGGTGACGTCACATGTGACGTTTTCTGGAAATGACGTCATTTAAAGAAGAGTATGAAAATCGTACAACGGTGCTCATATCATTGTATTATTCCAGCCTTTGTTTTTATATGAAAAAGAGTGAGTGCAAATCCCACGTCTATGCTTAAGACTGGTTTAGCATTTGTCTGTCTGGCCAGGATGCGGTTTACACACACATTGCAGTTTCAAACGACGTTGTTAGTAATATAACGACACTGTCAAACAAAAAATATTTCTGTTGTGACTTTATTTAAAAAGCTCGATTTATGTTTGTGACACTGGGCCAATGTGATTTTATTTAGCAATTCTTGTTCTTTGGTGTAAGTATTATAGAAACTGCTTTAAATTATGAATAACTGTCATTTCCTCTTGCAACAATGTTCTCAATATCACAATAAGCATTGCAGACGACTAGTGCGAGAGTGTTGGATAAAGAAGTCTTCAGACGTGGACCTCATCAGTCAGTATATCACAAAATTAGTTTTAATGAAGAAATATTATTTTTCATTCATGCCTGATTGTTGAGTAGCACTTTATTGGTTCCAGTGTCCCTTTTTCAGGGTCCTTTTTTGTTTTCCAAGTTCTTTATTTTAATCGCGCAATTACAGTCGGTGTTTTGGTTCTATATGGCGCATATTTCAACTTGCAGCAACAATCACACGTGTATAGTTGGTTTTTACATAAATGACAATAACAACTTGTATATCTTTCAGAAAGTATATGATTATTTGAAGAGTTCAAAACGTTTTTTTACAATACCAAGTATATTTTATAATATGCATGTGTGATGTTTAATTTATATTGTCCACACCCAGTGTAAATATTTATGACATTTTCTTACTGCTTACTACTGTTTCTGTTTCTGTGAAAAACAAACTTTTAAATTTTGTATCTGTCATATTTTCTTACAGTTGCCATGATTGTGTAAATGTTCTGGGAGAGGGCTTCAATAGTGTTGCGATAACTTGTGCCCAATCCCTCAGTTGTATGAAAAATAAATGCAATAAAATATTATTAAAATTATGACAAAATATGTTTTACATATGAATCGTGGTGCTTGGCCCGGTGGTTAAT
Source organism: Mactromeris polynyma (assembly GCA_032209605.1). Lineage (NCBI taxonomy): Eukaryota > Metazoa > Mollusca > Bivalvia > Venerida > Mactridae > Mactromeris > Mactromeris polynyma. Next base: position 8,590,149 of record JASFXZ010000019.1, on the reverse strand, counting down.
TAATTGTTCAGATAATTAACAGACTATTTTTCGCTGGGATAGGAATTTAGAGAACGTATTAGATAATTATCTAAGTTATTACGACGAACTCGTCATGAAACCCTTGTCAGGCACTTTGACGAACTAAATACGTATCAGGATATTCATTCAGTAATCATATTTAAAAGCAATTAAGTGCTTTCGCTTACTATGATAAGTCGGTAATTGGTGTATGAACTGATTTGACCTTGTCTAAGGTCAAGTGAGGTCACGTGATATCGGGGCATGATGGGTAATAACAATGGTGTCAACAAATTCTCTAACAGATGTCAAGCGAAATTTTGGAATACTTGTAAGTCCTGATCATCAATACGATTTTACAGCATAAATATTTAGTACAACCACTTTTCTAGTGTTTTTGGTAGTATTCAAATATCAATATTTATATAGTGAGTTTATATTTCCTAATTACTGTTGAATATTGAAAATGCCCACACAAGTATCACAGAAAACAATAAAACGGTTCCGGTCGTGTTTTACATCATTTCCTGCGCACTGTTTTTTTAGAACAAGTATTAAGCACAATTATAAATTACTAGTACACGTCGCTAACGGATAATCGAAATGGTTCAGATTTAATAAATATCATCGGATGGCATTCGAATCCCGAACAAAAATAAACAACAAAATGAATTCAGCGTCTCGTTAACTACGAGTACTGGAAATTTGAAAACGATTTACCAAATATTCTGCTACAAGCTAGGAAAATCCCGGAAAATGCTTAGGAATTTTTCAGCAAAAAGGGTCACCAGCGAACGTTGTGGTCTAAGCAAACGTATTTTCAGAGGAGTATAACCGAAAATAATAACGTGTAATTGTAAAGTATATAAGACAAACAGCAACATAATGTATAATTTAATTTTTAATTTTGTTTTCTTCAAGTGAAGATATTTAACACATTTTGTAAAAAAAAAAAATATCATTCCAACATGTATATACAAATGTAACATTTATAATTTTTATGGAAGGCCACATGAAAATAAGACGTGCTTTGTATTTGTAATTATTATGTTTTTATATGTACCAACGTTTGCTGTCTTTTGTGTTTTTACGTTCTGAAAATAAAGCTATTATTATCATTATTATTATTATAACATAATTGAATATTTTTGAAATGTTTGATAATAAACATTAAAAGGTTTGGTTTCATACTCAGTCTGTAGTTTAGCCCCAGAATTTCCATCTGAAAATATCTGAGCCTTTATCATATCCCCTAAATCACCATGAAGTCAATTAGGGGTCATTATGGCAAGATTCACAGCATGTAGCCAATTGATTTCTGATCACCATCTGATAAGCCCAAAATATAAACAACATGAAGGGGTTTCTCAATGCCCAATGTGTGGTATGTAGGTCTAGTTCAAGGTGGAAAGTTTGGGATTGCCTTTTTATGCCCCACTCTTTCAGGGGGGGGGGGGGCATATAGATTTGCTCTTATGTCTGTCCGTCTGGTATTAGTTCAAATTAAATACGGTATATAGGTATATTTGAAATTTGACAAGTAAAGCATACATCATATTGTGGAGTAATAAAAGAACTGTAGACATTTGCATATGACTTGGATAAGTTGTCAAAAGGTCATATTTTACATCTTAATTAATGCATTCGTTAGTAGTAACTATTTGATAAATATTGACCAATCAATAACCATTTTGGCTTAATTATACTCAACCAAAGATTTAACGAGCTTTCTAAAATTGGCTGCAGAAATACAGCACTTATTGTCTGAATTCCAATAAATCATATGTATGAGGATTTATACTAATATAATAATATTTTTGTATCAAGAATACTAAGCATAAATTAATTTCTCAAACTAAACGTTAGTCTGCATGATGACACTTATAATTTTAAGAAAAGTATATGTTTAATGATGGTTATTATTCACAATTATATTTTTTATAAAAAATAAATGAAAGAACTAGTGGAATATACTATATAGTTTTACTGTCTTTATCTAGTAGATGTATTAACTTCTACCAAATAGCCATCTGATCAGTATTGCTTCTAATCAGATAAGAGTGATCAGTAATATACCATGAAGAAATAAGGGCTATTTAGGGTCACACAAGGATTAGAATTACATGCCCACGCAAAGCAATTAATAAGACATACATGTCGCTTATTTTCATGGAATTGAGATCGGTCTAAACTATAGACTGTGCTGACAAAACAACACGTTGTAAATAGACTATACGAACCATATTCAAACTAAACTGCCTCGACAACCGTACTTTAAGGGAGGGAAGGGTGTATATTATGGAATTAGATTTAATGTTTGGATATATGCTTTCATTGCAAGTATAATACTTGATTTTTGTGTCATAAAACTATCAAGATTTCATAAAACACCATGGAAACACATTACAGACGCGGTCGTTCAATTAACAGGGAGAATCATCACATCTGATTAAGATAACGCCCTCAGAAAACAGTTCCACCATTATCCGAGTATTTGAAATTCATCCACGTTTTCTAAACGATTCCACAGAACCAATAAAATGTAATCTGGAAGGATTTAGAAACAATTTTCGCTGACAATTGACGGGATAAACAGCTAAAGAACCAATAAACCGTTGACAAGATAAGACAACATGAAGAGCGGCGTATTAATTTCTGACTTAACGGACTATTTACAGAAAAACCGGAAGTGCGTTCATCTCATTTGCATAAATTGATGTGATTTGGTTCCAAGTCTGCATTTTTGTATTGATTGAATGATTTGAGTAGAAAGCATATCAATTTTGAACGTTTAGCTATTTGTCATCGGAAAGTCGGTGGAATGAGATTGTTTACTAACTCTATACATTTCGTGTTAAATCTTCACTGAAACTGTTTAACTGTTTTGGTAATAGTCTTATTTATTTAACAAAATTGTCTTAGTTATAAATATGAGAACCTCGGTGGAGATTGCGTTCATACAGTTGTACTCAACGCATTGTCACTTTTCTTACACGTTTCGCAAATCCACTTTTTGCAATCGCCCAATACCGGTATTTTCTACCCTGACATACACGCCGAGTTAGCGCAACGGAAATAGTTAAAATGCAATGTTGTAGTGTACCTCCGTATGGAGGTATTACCATGCCGACTTCTCAAAAGTATTGCTTAGCATAATTTTATAGAAAATAGGTGAATCTACCTTTAAAATACGGCATTAAGGCCTCTCATACTATTAGAACATAGTTTTCACTGTTCCTGTATTAGAATATATAAACGATTGAACATTATAACAGAACTTAAACTCTGTTAAAATACTACCAAGGCTCTCTGAAATACGAAAAATGATGTGCAGGGCCCAAGTATATTTATCCAACTAATGAATCTATTGCAAAGTTTTGAAGTTGCTAGTCATAGTTTTTAGTTTGTCCGTGGTCAAGCTTTGCAAAGGGGAGATGCTGAGTACAAGTCACGTGTACTGTACTTTGTCCAAAATAGCGACATTTGACAAACCATGTCAAGAAAGTAGATAAGATGTATGAAACATTGTACTAAATTTTAAGAAATTCTTTGCATGCAAGCTGTCACAATATTTCGTTTTTGAATCTGAGTGGATAGCGGAACAACACCTAGCTCATTAGTATTCCGAGACAATGTTTCTAAACAAATTATAATAAAAACTTGATCGATCTCTCCGCTTAATGTATGATTCATATTTTTAAACAAGTGCGTGGGAATAAGCCCATTGGCGTGAAATGCAAAATATCAGTGTAAATCACTTCTGGTCACGAATGTCCCAACATTCCTCTCGATAGCAGTTTGGAAGATTAACCGGCAATTTTGTTATTCATATTCATACCATGCATGAGATGCCGTAATTAAAGGGCTTACTCATTCGCTTACAAATCAAGTCATTAAATGTCCTTTATTTTTCTTCATGACACTTTCAATGATAAAACATACAGTCAGACATAATCTACAACACTTTTCACTTCAGATTTCGATAAACAATGGCGATTAATGCATTATCACAATGAGCAATTTAGTTCGAAATTAATTTCGTTTTCTGTTATGATATGTCAGTTAGATATCTTATTGTCTAAGTAAAGTTTACTCAACAAAAGAACCACAGATGAACATATTTTGATGGAGGTCACGCGATGTCAAAAGCTGGATAATCGCGATAATCTTTCCGATAACTGTTAATCGTCCACGATATTAGCATTGTTTTACGATGAGACAATAATATTGAAGCTAATCTATAGCATTAAGTTGAAACATGCGCAGTTTTCCATACAATGATTATCAACTTACGGTCTAAACACGAACGACTGACATTATCATAAGGACCAAATTAGTTATTTGGTATTACTAAGGTAGTGTATTGCTGATAGTCTGATTGCCTGACCATTGCCCCCTAATTAAATGAATATGTAAAATGGTCACTATTGTTTCCAAATAAAAAAGTTCCTAATTTCAAGTACGCATTAGTCCATTTACTAGAAGTTAAATCGCAAAAAAGCAGCCACGTCGTTTGTCAACTGACTCCTTCAATGGTGCCTCTACCTCTGTCTTTTACTGTCATCGATATCCTGTTTTGTGGACATATAAGGCGTACTGGTTCCAAGTTTTAGCGTTTGAATTAAAGTCAATCGATTACAGTAAAACCTCACTTACAGACCACCTCAATAATAAGACCACCTCAATAATAAGACCACCTTGCAAGTCCATTTCCCTTATTTTGCTATTTTTTCAACCTCAATATCAAGACCACCTAAATAATAACATCAGTTTGCAAGGGTCAAAAGGGTGGTCGTATTACTGTTTATATTTGAGGCTGAGTTTTTACAGTGCATTCTTTCATTCACTGACGCCCACGCGGCTGTGCCGAACAACCAGCGTTCTGAAAACGATTTGGATGACAATCTTATGCGTTATAGTCACAGATGCTTGTTCAGTGTTTAATTGTAGAAAAAAAACTGCACGAAGAATAGTATGTATTGAGATAATTGGTTGGTGTGGTCGCTATTCGAATATCCGAAAATTAAACATATGCTTGTCATCCAGACAGCTAGCATTACATAACCCCCAAGTTGCGTGCTTCTGTTCCCAAGAAGAAAAAAATCAGTGAGATGAACACTAATTGTCTTCGCTCATTAGCACATTGTATGCCGACAGTTGCCTTTTTGCACAAATTTGATAGCTCGCATCCTGATCCGTCGCTCAATCGCTTTAGATTTAAATCATTCCATTTTATCAAGTTTCCATGCAGCCGAATTTAACATCTTTGCATGCAATACTGACATTAATACTTCAAGAATTAAATGAAGCGAATACGTCGGAGGACTTCCGCGTGACACCTTACAATAATCACGTGATCATCGCTTTATCAAGATGGCGCCGACATCATTAGTTTTTGGCGATGTGTCATTTTTTACATTCGTTCACCCATGTAATGAATGTGGTGCTGGTGATTTTTGAAAAAAGGTTGATGAAATTCCAATCTTCTTAAATTCTCTCTTGATCGCGTGGAAGATGTATCTTCTCACTGCAGGAATTAATTTGTTGATCGAAGCGAAAATTTCATGAAATGGTGCTGATTTCAAATGCCCACTTCTTAACTAGGAGCATGTCTCAAATCACAATGTCTGACAAAGGGACACACACGCATCAACTACTTAATGTATTAAAGGCCCACGGTCCCTATGAGTCAAAATACAATGTCTTGCAGTACAATATTACCATGGTCATAGTAATACTGCCAGTTACGACCACAATTCAGTTCACTATGGAAAATGCCGTTTCGATTACTCTAATAAATTCTAAAACTAGGGTGCGGCCAATCTAGTAGTGTAAAACCCTAAACCAACATGTGTTTGCCGGGACAGTTCGATTATTTATTCAAATATTTCGTCTCCGATGTACGGTCCATGTGGGAGGTTGTCACATGCTTGTGGAAAATATGTTAGGATTAACTGAAGCACTGAGAAGATCACCTGTTGGTGTTGATCGACATATTTCTTTTTCATTGCTTTGGTATATTTTAGTTTGTACGAAATTAAAGTATACAATGGTGTTATAAATTATGAGGTAGTCTTATCATTGAGGTGGTCTTTAAGTGAGGTTTTACTGTATTACATTAAAAGGTAATGGGGTTTCATTGTTAGATATATAATTTATCTAATATTGTTGATTCAGTTTGGACACATTTTTATTTTGATTAAAGGGAAGGCGAGGAATCATGGTCGCTTACTTCAATCCATTGTCCCTTACCGCAGCGGGTTCAAACCCACTCGGGATATGGAATGTGTAAGCGAGGAAGCTAATCCACCTGGCTTACGGAAGGTCGGTAGTCTTACCGACACTGACACTACATGACACTGGCTGTTAATTTGAGAGAAGAAAACATGTAACAAGGTCAAGTAAATACCTTTACATGAATGTAAACTATTAAAATAACAAGTATTTTCCACAGTACCAATATATTCGACAGTCTCATCAGACACCATAGTCACCGTAGAACGTATTTACCATGTTCGTGCGTCTCAATCTCACGATGTTTGCGATATTTTTCAAGCACTGGCTCAATAATTATTTTATTCCTAATACATAGGATTTTATAATTCTACAAGCCGTTTTGAACCATAATACATGTACATTGTATTTTTGTCTAAATTAAATGTGTAGTTTTTCAGAATTGAGCAAATGTGGCAACTGTGATTTGCAGACCTCTTGATAATGTACAGAATGTGAAACCAGATAGCTATTGTATTGCCCACCTGAGAGCTGACCACCAGTTCACAGGCAATTGATATGATCAGCATTATGCAATACCTAACTGTAACTGCCTGCTCACTAGTGAGCTATATTTTGGGTTAAAGTGTAAGACTGTGTACCGAATGTGATTAGTATAAGTTGTAAGAACTTGTTTCGCAATCGATATGAAATAAATAAGTTTAAACTAAACTAAAAACACTATCAAATATGTCTAAGACTGTCGGTATTTTTAATATTTAGTTTAAACGTATTCATTCTACATCGATTTAAGCAAGTCATCAAAGTCTCGATGACTGATTCCAGTGTTTCTTAAAGAAGTGGATAATTTATATGATAGAATGAGTGAAGTAGATATTTTGCAGTAGATATGGTGGCATAATGAAGGTTCCTACGTTCTCTCCAATGACTGGCTTTTAATGTGGTAGAATGTTTCTTTAACAAATTGGGGATGGTTCATTAACAATATGTTCATTACGCTGTTAGGAGTATTAGACCTCAATGTACATGTATAGGGTGTTAAAACGTTTGAATTATAGTTTTTTAATGTTATTTCTATCTTTGTCGCTATGGGCCAATAGTTTAGTTCTGCATGAGAGTTGTAAATGAAATGGATATTGATATAAAAGTAGTATATTGCATGATGCGAAATAAAGCCAGTGTACACAAAGTTATTTTCATTTTATCTAAATTCAAACTTTGTGACCAAACTTTTTAACACCCTGTATTTCTTTCTACTGCACAGCTCAGCAATTTTGTCTACCCTGCTTAGTTGAATACAGTGAAGCAATGAAGTAAGTATGTTGGCGTTTCCAGACAACGTTATTGAAACAGTCCTTCTCAATTTCATACCTAGTTCGAATTCAAAACTAATAAAGAACGAAACAACCTTCTGTACGTCACGTGACTTACAGCGATTGGAAAACGTTAAGATCTCAGGCGCCAGACTCATCCACGTGCGATTAGGATTCTCTGTTGACTCCAATAACTTGTCCCAAACAGAAGCTGTGGCGGCCAATAACTCGTCCCTCGAGTATCAGAAAAGTGTCATCTATTTATTGACTTTGAAATTGTCACCATATGCTTGTGTTTGATTATAATTCATTACAAATTGAGTTATCATTGAGCGTTCTAAATCAAGACAGTTTTACGACATCTGTAAACACGACACTAGATGTCGTAATCTGGTCGAGACTTCAAATTTCCTGTTCTAAGACCGCAATTAATTGTTCAAATATTTTTAAGAAGGAGACATAATTAATCGGTGACAATTGCGTGGTACTATTCCACTAAATCTCAACGTCCTGTTTCTATGGTTACAGAATCCTTATTGCTTATTAAAATATAAAGAATATGAATTCAAACTTGTGCCGCACAGTGATTGAAAATCGAAATTTAATTTGTTACGTATTAAAGTTACGTATTGAATTGGCGTCTATACCGCTAGACTAGAATGTGATCAATTTTGTCGAGCACGTCGTCTCGTGCCGTAAGCTAAAGTTTACACTTACTTAACAAAGCTTATCAAACTAAAAAAGAAACACCATTATTCTAATTCCACGTGACTCTCCCGTGATTGTGTTTGTATTCGGATGTCCTTTGTTAATACAAAACTCGCGAGTTTATACTGAACACTTCTGATTGGTCACCAAACATTTTTGGCGGATGTGTATTAATTTTGAAAAATAATAAGCAGATTAGTTTGTACAATCATTTGTGAAAATTGGGTTTCAAAAGCATGAACTAGGTGGTAATAAGGAAGTACAAATATGTTGCTTTGTATCTAAATTTATTTATTTAATTTGAAAAAAGTATGACAATATGAGAAGTGACCCATAGGAAAGGAATTTGGATGACGGAATAGAGGATTTATTATAAATAATAAAATAAATCAGTGAGTATCGGATATATTTACAAGCATCTTTTTAGGCGAAAGATGTGTGCACGTTATTATGGTCACGGTTTCATGACCGCATGTGTTTTCTTATAAAACATAACTTTAGTATGCTCTATATTATTCATAAGCTTCGAGTCATGCGCTTCAATTTTCCCGTTTTACTTTGAGTTGTTGTTTTATAGTACATGTACTTCAGGAAATCCTCTTTTTGCACATTTTGTGAAGTTTAAGATTATTAACAATTATTGTGTCATATTCTCATATATCATATATCATATATTGTCTTTTACATGTATATGAGAATATTGTCTGAAAATCGATGTCATGATCCCGAGTTCCTATGAAGATTGATTAACTCTTCGATACAAAGTCATGAACATATCGACCGTTGTCTGTCCAAAGGGCATTATTCACAAACACTTTAAGTCTGAAACCCAGACTAAAACTTTAAATTTGCAAAACTAAGATTTATCCATGCATTTTGATTTCACTAAATCTAAACAAATGAAATTCCATCTAAGTAATTGTTGTTTCCATTTGTACACTTCTGTCAATTTGTATTGAAATATATGTCAGTATAGCAACATAGGAGTAAACAGAAAGTCTAAGTCTGATTTTCAGACTTATAATGTTTATGAATCAGACCCCTGGTGCTCTAGAATAAGATCCTACCGTCTACATTGATGCGATGCTGTATATTTGTACTGCAGTTTATATAAGATCCTACCGTCTACATTGATGCCATGCTGTATATTTGTACTGCAGTTTATATAAGATCCTACCGTCTACATTGATGCGATGCTGTATATTTGTACTGCAGTTTATATAAGATCCTACCGTCTACATTGATGCCATGCTGTATATTTGTACTGCAGTTTATATAAGATCCTACCGTCTACAGTGATGCGATGCTGTATATTTGTACTGCAGTTTATATAAGATCCTACCGTCTACATTGATGCGATGCTGTATATTTGTACTGCAGTTTATATAAGATCCTACCGTCTACATTGATGCGATGCTGTATATTTGTACTGCAGTTTATATAAGATCCTACCGTCTACATTGATGCGATGCTGTATATTTGTACTGCAGTTTATATAAGATCCTACCGTCTACATTGATGCGATGCTGTATATTTGTACTGCAGTTTATATAAGATCCTACCGTCTACATTGATGCGATGCTGTATATTTGTACTGCAGTTTATATAAGATCCTACCGTCTACATTGATGCGATGCTGTATATTTGTACTGCAGTTTATATAAGATCCTACCGTCTACATTGATGCCATGCTGTATATTTGTACTGCAGTTTATATAAGATCCTACCGTCTACAGTGATGCGATGCTGTATATTTGTACTGCAGTTTATATAAGATCCTACCGTCTACATTGATGCGATGCTGTATATTTGTACTGCAGTTTATATAAGATCCTACCGTCTACATTGATGCGATGCTGTATATTTGTACTGCAGTTTATATAAGATCCTACCGTCTACATTGATGCCATGCTGTATATTTGTACTGCAGTTTATATAAGATCCTACCGTCTACAGTGATGCGATGCTGTATATTTGTACTGCAGTTTATATAAGATCCTACCGTCTACATTGATGCGATGCTGTATATTTGTACTGCAGTTTATATAAGATCCTACCGTCTACATTGATGCGATGCTGTATATGTGTACTGCAGTTTATATAAGATCCTACCGTCTACAGTGATGCGATGCTGTATATTTGTACTGCAGTTTATATAAGATCCTACCGTCTACATTGATGCGATGCTGTATATTTGTACTGCAGTTTATATAAGATCCTACCGTCTACATTGATGCGATGCTGTATATTTGTACTGCAGTTTATATAAGATCCTACCGTCTACAGTGATGCGATGCTGTATATTTGTACTGCAGTTTATATAAGATCCTACCGTCTACAGTGATGCGATGCTGTATATTTGTACTGCAGTTTATATAAGATCCTACCGTCTACATTGAAGCGATGCTGTATATTTGTACTGCAGTTTATATAAGATCCTACCGTCTACATTGATGCGATGCTGTATATTTGTACTGCAGTTTATATAAGATCCTACCATCTACATTGATGCGATGCTGTATATTTGTACTGCAGTTTATATAAGATCCTACCGTCTACATTGATGCGATGCTGTATATTTGTACTGCAGTTTATATAAGATCCTACCGTCTACATTGATGCGATGCTGTATATTTGTACTGCAGTTTATATAAGATCCTACCGTCTACATTGATGCGATGCTGTATATTTGTACTGCAGTTTATATAAGATCCTACCGTCTATATTGATGCGATGCTGTATATTTGTACTGCAGTTTATATAAGATCCTACCGCCTATATTGATGCGATGCTGTATATTTGAATATTTGTACTGCAGTTTATATAAGATCCTACCGTCTACATTGATGCGATGCTGTATATTTGTACTGCAGTTTATATAAGATCCTACCGTCTACAGTGATGCGATGCTGTATATTTGAATATTTGTACTGCAGTTTATATAAGATCCTACCGTCTACATTGATGCCATGCTGTATATTTGTACTGCAGTTTATATAAGATCCTACCGTCTACATTGATGCCATGCTGTATATTTGAATATTTGTACTGCAGTTTATATAAGATCCTACCGTCTACATTGATGCGATGCTGTATATTTGAATATTTGTACTGCAGTTTATATAAGATCCTACCGTCTACATTGATGCGATGCTGTATATTTGTACTGCAGTTTATATAAGATCCTACCGCCTATATTGATGCGATGCTGTATATTTGAATATTTGTACTGCAGTTTATATAAGATCCTACCGTCTACATTGATGCGATGCTGTATATTTGTACTGCAGTTTATATAAGATCCTACCGCCTATATTGATGCGATGCTGTATATTTGAATATTTGTACTGCAGTTTATATAAGATCCTACCGTCTACATTGATGCGATGCTGTATATTTGTACTGCAGTTTATATAAGATCCTACCGTCTACATTGATGCGATGCTGTATATTTGTACTGCAGTTTATATAAGATCCTACCGCCTATATTGATGCGATGCTGTATATTTGTACTGCAGTTTATATAAGATCATACCGTCTACATTGATGCGATGCTGTATATTTGTACTGCAGTTTATATAAGATTCTACCGTCTACAGTGATGCGATGCTGTATATTTGAATATTTGTACTGCAGTTTATATAAGATCCTACCGTCTACATTGATGCGATGCTGTATATTTGAATATTTGTACTGCAGTTTATATAAGATCCTACCATCTACATTGATGCGATGCTGTATATTTGTACTGCAGTTTATATAAGATCCTACCGTCTACAGTGATGCGATGCTGTATATTTGTACTGCAGTTTATATAAGATCATACCGTCTACAGTGATGCGATGCTGTATATTTGTACTGCAGTTTATATAAGATCCTACCGTCTACAGTGATGCGATGCTGTATATTTGTACTGCAGTTTATATAAGATCATACCGTCTACATTGATGCGATGCTGTATATTTTTACTGCAGTTTATATAAGATCCTACCGTCTACATTGATGCGATGCTGTATATTTGTACTGCAGTTTATATAAGATCATACCGTCTACATTGATGCGATGCTGTATATTTGTACTGCAGTTTATATAAGATCCTACCGTCTACATTGATGCGATGCTGTATATTTGTACTGCAGTTTATATAAGATCATACCGTCTACATTGATGCGATGCTGTATATTTGTACTGCAGTTTATATAAGATCCTACCGTCTACATTGATGCGATGCTGTATATTTGTACTGCAGTTTATATAAGATCCTACCGTCTACATTGATGCGATGCTGTATATGTGTACTGCAGTTTATATAAGATCCTACCGTCTACATTGATGCGATGCTGTATATTTGTACTGCAGTTTATATAAGATCCTACCGTCTACATTGATGCGATGCTGTATATTTGTACTGCAGTTTATATAAGATCCTACCGTCTACATTGATGCGATGCTGTATATTTGTACTGCAGTTTATATAAGATCCTACCGTCTACATTGATGCGATGCTGTATATTTGTACTGCAGTTTATATAAGATCCTACCGTCTACATTGATGCCATGCTGTATATTTGTACTGCAGTTTATATAAGATCCTACCGTCTACATTGATGCGATGCTGTATATTTGTACTGCAGTTTATATAAGATCCTACCGTCTACATTGATGCGATGCTGTATATTTGTACTGCAGTTTATATAAGATCCTACCGTCTACATTGATGCGATGCTGTATATTTGTACTGCAGTTTATATAAGATCCTACCGTCTACATTGATGCGATGCTGTATATTTGTACTGCAGTTTATATAAGATCCTACCGTCTACATTGATGCCATGCTGTATATTTGTACTGCAGTTTATATAAGATCCTACCGTCTACATTGATGCCATGCTGTATATTTGTACTGCAGTTTATATAAGATCCTACCGTCTACATTGATGCGATGCTGTATATTTGTACTGCAGTTTATATAAGATCCTACCGTCTACATTGATGCGATGCTGTATATTTGTACTGCAGTTTATATAAGATCCTACCGTCTACATTGATGCGATGCTGTATATTTGTACTGCAGTTTATATAAGATCCTACCGTCTACAGTGATGCGATGCTGTATATTTGTACTGCAGTTTATATAAGATCCTACCGTCTACATTGATGCGATGCTGTATATTTGTACTGCAGTTTATATAAGATCCTACCGTCTACAGTGATGCGATGCTGTATATTTGTACTGCAGTTTATATAAGATCCTACCGTCTACATTGATGCGATGCTGTATATTTGTACTGCAGTTTATATAAGATCCTACCGTCTATATTGATGCGATGCTGTATATTTGTACTGCAGTTTATATAAGATCCTACCGTCTACATTGATGCGATGCTGTATATTTGTACTGCAGTTTATATAAGATCCTACCGTCTATATTGATGCGATGCTGTATATTTGTACTGCAGTTTATATAAGATCATACCGTCTACATTGATGCCATGCTGTATATTTGTACTGCAGTTTATATAAGATCATACCGTCTATATTGATGCGATGCTGTATATTTGTACTGCAGTTTATATAAGATCCTACCGTCTACATTGATGCGATGCTGTATATTTGTACTGCAGTTTATATAAGATCCTACCGTCTACATTGATGCGATGCTGTATATTTGTACTGCAGTTTATATAAGATCCTACCGCCTACATTGATGCGATGCTGTATATTTGTACTGCAGTTTATATAAGATCCTACCGCCTATATTGATGCGATGCTGTATATTTGTACTGCAGTTTATATAAGATCCTACCGTCTACATTGATGCGATGCTGTATATTTGTACTGCAGTTTATATAAGATCCTACCGCCTATATTGATGCGATGCTGTATATTTGTACTGCAGTTTATATAAGATCCTACCGCCTATATTGATGCGATGCTGTATATTTGTACTGCAGTTTATATAAGATCCTACCGCCTATATTGATGCGATGCTGTATATTTGTACTGCAGTTTATATAAGATCCTACCGCCTATATTGATGCGATGCTGTATATTTGTACTGCAGTTTATATAAGATCCTACCGTCTACATTGATGCGATGCTGTATATTTGTACTGCAGTTTATATAAGATCCTACCGTCTACATTGATGCGATGCTGTATATTTGTACTGCAGTTTATATAAGATCCTACCGTCTACATTGATGCGATGCTGTATATTTGTACTGCAGTTTATATAAGATCCTACCGTCTACATTGATGCGATGCTGTATATTTGTACTGCAGTTTATATAAGATCCTACCGTCTACATTGATGCGATGCTGTATATTTGTACTGCAGTTTATATAAGATCCTACCGTCTACATTGATGCGATGCTGTATATGTGTACTGCAGTTTATATAAGATCCTACCGCCTATATTGATGCGATGCTGTATATTTGAATATTTGTACTGCAGTTTGAATTACTGTATAAGTGGATAATATCGCGTGTCGAAAAAATTGCGAATCCTAACATTATCAACTTCATGGTACGAGTCGAAGTATTATCGGCCATGCAGTGTATTGTATGTGACTCCATTGGGTACCGGACTCATAGTATCGGCTACACGGTGCATAGGAATAATATACTTCGGTGGATGTGGAAATTTACGCTGGGGAAATTGTTTGCGAATTTTGTACTTTCGCGAAACTCGCAAAGTTTTCCACCTCGCAAACTTTACCATTTATGCAGTAACTCATTGTCCACATCAGGCACAGGCGGTTTGCTGCTGTATGATAATAATACTGTTGGTATTTTGACATAATATTCTACGTGGCAATATATTTCATGCTACTAAATTTTATTTTTATTCAACCAGATGATCATATTTTAGATATTTACCAGACATACATAGCAGCGACCCCGTCACAATAAACAAGACAAAATACGTTGATAAACTACACCAAGTCATGGATTCAGTAAAATATATACTTAAACGCCTGTTGTATTGGTTTAAACAACAGTAAACGAATATCAAAAGACCAAAAGGTTCTCAGAAATTATGAGTAAAGCATTTGTCTGAGTGTGTTTTTTCCGGTAGACATAAACACCTACTAAAATGTATTAATACTTTTGTAAACGTGTGAAATTAAGCTAAGATAAAAGACATAAATAATATAAGTATAAAATGGTTCACTATTTACAATTGTCGTGCGCAATGTCATTTCATGCAATAAATCCATGTTTATTGAAAGATGATAAGATGATACGCGTAGTCGTGAAATTTGATCCGAGACCGCAAATTTTAGGACCACCCTGCGCGGCTGATTTGGGAAAATACATTAAATGTGATATATATATATATCCACGGTAATTACAGTTCAATAGTGTAACTTTGTATAAGCTATGCAAGCTCACTATATACAGTAAAACCTCAATAATAAGACAACCCGGCTTGGGACCCTTGAACACTGGTCTGAATATGGAGGTGCTCATCATATTGTGGTTGAATAAAGAGCGGAACAGTCAAACTGGACTTGACAAGTGTGCTCTTAAGTTTGAGATGGTCTTTTATTGAGATGGTCTTATTATTGAGATGGTCTTATTATTGAGATGGTCTTATTATTGGGATGGTCTTATTATTGAGATGGTCTTATTATTGAGATGGTCTTATTATTGAGATGGTCTTATTATTGGGATGGTCTTATTATTGAGATGGTCTTATTATTGAGATGGTCTTATTATTGAGATGGTCTTATTATTGAGATGGTCTTATTATTGAGATGGTCTTATTATTGGGATGGTCTTATATTGGGATGGTCTTATTATTGAGATGGTCTTATTATTGGGATGGTCTTATTATTGGGATGGTCTTATTATTGGGATGGTCTTATTATTGGGATGGTCTTATTATTGGGATGGTCTTATTATTGGGATGGTCTTATTATTGAGATGGTCTTATTATTGAGATGGTCTTATTATTGAGATGGTCTTATTATTGAGATGGTCTTATTATTGAGATGGTCTTATTATTGAGATGGTCTTATTATTGAGGTGGTCTACTTGTACATATAAAAGCAATTTTACTATTACATGGTGGTTTAGTTTCTTGTGTCCGAAAATGTGACACTAGCAATGTTTTTTGTTATACAGTCTGACATCGTTCATTCGAATTCATCGGGTCCGAAATTTTAATTCGAATAATACATGGTTTCGAAAAGCTCGAGATAGCATGAATTCACGAGTTCAACTTCATGATATCATGATCGCGAATTGAAGTTGAAATCGTGAAGTGTCACCACCAGGCTTGCGTACTTTCGTAATATTTAGATAGATACTTCTAGAATTTCAATAATATGAATTAAATTCACTGAAGAGCAACATCGCAAACACTATCACTACAATCTGCTAAAACATCTTTTTCTGCAAGCCAACTGTTTCTTCGCTGTTGTTGTTGTTACATCGTTTCTATCGTCCATATTACGGACAGCCGACAACCGTACTGACAGTTTAAGTGGACAGAGGATGTACCAATTTACGTCTGTCAAACTATACGTAATTAGACAAGAATTCGACACAATCATCTGCTTAATGAATGGGAAGAACAACGTTATAGTAATAATTGACAGCAGACGGCATCGAAAGTGGACGCTCTTCTCCGGCGGAGGAGCAAATTGTCACCGGAAGTTTGACACTCTTCTACAATTAAAGATACATTCTGACAATCGGAAGCAGTTAATGGCTGTCCTTTCTAGGTTATCAAATGGTTAAGTAGACTCAGTGACTTTTTTGCTTCGAGTGGAACTACCGGCGACATCTCATGTAACACGTCGTCTGCTTCTCTGTATTCTACTTCAAGTTTTCTTTGTAACTGTAACTATTTGTCACGTAAATAAACGCTATCGTGGTCAGCTATATATCTGGATTTCCATGTTTTCTATTTATGCAACAAACGAGATGGGAAAACGAGTAGCACTTCCTTAATTGTGATTGTTCAAGCACTTTACAAACAAATCAGAGCATGACATGACCTATATTCTACCGACCTATATCTGTATTCCGGACAGACACGTGACTTTTAATTTCATGAAATTGCTTTGATAAACAAAACCGCTAGTAGACAATGACGCTGAGTACAAGAGTAATGTTACTAAATGTAGTTAAAGGAAGAACAAATATAATAATATGTGCCATGATCTGATGTCTTAATTCATTAAATATCATCAGCCAACATTATGTTTGTTATATAATCTAAAAAAAAACTCTTTCTGAGATGTCCAGGAGTATCTATTTATCGAGTCCGTAATATGCGATAGTCACCCATTCTCCGTGACACTGACCGGTTTCGGAAATTGCCGAAGCGCATTTGGGATGACCTTAATTAGTGGATTCAGTTACGGTTCGGTTACAGAGATCATTCCACGTGAGCACTAAACGACAGGTAGAAACAATGGATCAGCCTAAATTCAATTCGCATATTTATTTGGCTCGTTTGGATAATTTATCATGTTAACTATTTCAGGCAGAAACCACAAAACAATAAGGGACTTCTCAGGTGATGTCGATAAACACCAAAAAATGAAAAATGAAAACAATTGTATAATAGCACGCTTGTCAAAAACAATAACCCCCCATCATTGTATTACAGATATAACACCACTTGCGATATCAATATAAGATCTACCCTAATCAAGTACGAAACTATAGTTTAAAAAGGCTCACCGCAGATAATGATTACTTTTAATCAATTATAATGCTTTATACTCATACGAAGTACAAATGTTTTTCAATATGCAGGATAGTCGATTTAAATTAAGAAGAACTTCTATAATAAATTGTGGCACCAACCCGCTGTTGAAATGACTCACAACCCACTCCTAAATCGTCGTGAATAAGTGATTGACAAATATGATTGTCCGAAGAACCGTAATTAAGATTGTCTTTAATTTCGACGAGCGGAAACAGACGGACGGCACCAAGCTATGTTCTAAGTCACAAAGTTAGTCCAACGTAATGATATTATTAACTAATTCATAGACGATTTCCATTACTATTGCGTTACCAAAAGCATATTCGCCAAAATTATTTATATAATTTCAAGATGAAATTTGATGATTAATTAACTGATTGGTAGAATTTCTACTTAAGGTTTATTAGCCAGATTCTAAATTTCGTATTTAAATTCACATCTTCCTCTCGCGAGATTCATCTAATAAGACTGTCTAAAAACGAATCGTCCATCATAGATCGCGCCATTATTGAACACGTGACCCCGATGCCATGTTAATTACATCAAACAGAGACTGTTGTCGTCAGCGCTGTCTCTCTTTTCTAATCACTTCTGTCAGTTTAACCTGTTAATATCAAAAGGATGACATTTGAATCCTGGACAAAATGAGCTCTGCCCTGATACTGCAAAATCCAGCGGAAACCAATTAACGGTGCGCAAGAGGTTCCGAATGATATTGGTGTCAAATTTAGAGTGTCGATGCCAATATTCTACTGTCAATAAGTCAGCCAGAAAGCAGCCGCATTATTACATTGACATTTCTGTAGATTTAAGAACAGTTGGCAGATAGTAGGGTTAGAAACTCACACCAAATTTGTCCTTTCAGCAGCGTATGTAGATTTTTAAATGGGTCGGTAATACTTGGAGTGGTGACAGGACTGTCGAAGTTGAAAGTGTCAAGTTGAATAAGTAAATGACGAAAGATGAATACTGCAAGTTGAATAAGTAAATGACGAAAGATGAATACTGCAAGTTGAATAAGTATATGACGAAAGTTGAATACTGCAAGTTGAATAAGTATATAACGAAAGATGAATACTGCAAGTTGAATAAGTATATGACGAAAGATGAATACTGCAAGTTGAATAAGTAAATGACGAAAGATGAATACTGCAAGTTGAATAAGTATATGACGAAAGATGAATACTGCAAGTTGAATAAGTTTATGACGAAAGTTAAATACTGCAAGTTGAATAAGTATATGACGAAAGATGAATACTGCAAGTTGAATAAGTATATGACGAAAGTTGAATACTGCAAGTTGAATAAGTATATGACGAAAGTTAAATACTGCAAGTTGAATAAGTATATGACGAAAGTTGAATGCTGCAAGTTGAATAAGTATATAACGAAAGATGAATACTGTAAGTTGTGGGTCTGAAGGTCTGTGTGGGGAGGCACTGTCTTTATATTATGTATGTGGCGTTCCCTGTAGCAACTTACTCTCTCTTTTTTGTTTTATAAAGTGTCTCAGATGAAATTAAAGTCATGAGGTGACTGCTTTAACTTATTTGAAATAACAAGTATGGTTTCCTTGCGATTAGAGTGTTCTATCCCTGTTCATGTTCGAACGTGAACAACTTCAAACTGTTAGTCATGGAATGCCTAGACCTGTATGAGATGAGATCTGCACGAGTTCGCACACGATACCTCAAAGTATAATGTAATAAGTTGTTTTTATAGTTTTGTTTTATTTGAACTGTTTATTTCATACACCAAGTGCCTATATGGGGGCATTGTTTCTCACGTTCATTATACTGTGCTGACCTATATCATTCCTTACATACAACAAAGATGTCACTCAATATTATTTCAAACAATGAACAAAGGTGCCGAAAAGAATTGTCAGATACAACGTGCACAGTCGCACCAAAGGGACAATAGTGCATAAAATGATAAAATATAGAAATGTCCATACATGTAATCACATACAAATGTTCAAAATATATACAAGACGTAAACATTAACGATGCGTGAAAAGATGAGTACCGCCTTGGAAAAATATGTAGCAACAACACCACTGGGATTTAACCCTGGTTTAAGGGGCCACACAACCTCACACTTCAACCATCATCAAATAAAACGAACAACGTAACTAAGAAAATCCGCATTGGACACTGGCTCCCCTATATAAGATACGGCGATCTCAGGACATTCGATTCCCCGCTCCATCACTGACAGTACTAACAGTCTTTCGGACGTGACTTTAAAAACCGAGGTCCCGTGTATGATACTTTACATCGAGCACGTAAAAAGAACCAGAGGTGCTTCTGGAACTGGGGCATCTCCTGTATCATGTACTATCCTCCAAAAATCTAAAATGACTAACATTATTCCGGAGGCGTCGCCCATGTGGGAAACCGATGGCGACGATAAATAAACGCAAAGACAAAGGACAATACAGGCCAATGCGGAGTGTTCGGCAAAGAGGTGCATGCCCTCGATGGTTTCAATAACATTCTGCAAAAAAGAAAAATAACATTTTCGGACATGTTTGCGAGGAGAATTCGGGAAATTGTGCGTTTATATGCATAGTACTTCTTTGCAGTTGATTACGTGGTTTAAATTACAATAAAATACAAATAGCAAAATGTATTCAGGCATTTTAAATTGTAACTGTCGAACTTCCGGTAAAATAAAATGAGAGACCATCTGAACTTTCTTGAAATAAAAATGATAGAAAGAGTCATTATTAATGATTATTCAGATTCAGAAAATTAACATTTGACCAAAACAACAATTATATAAATACTTTTGTAAAGAAATTAACTGAAATGTCACATAGTTGACAATAAAAGTCGGACGTTAAATAGATAAGAGAACGACCAACTACGTTATATTTCAAAACATCAGACATTTTATAGCACTGTTTATTCAATTTAATCTGAAAAAAGTACGCTCCCAGTCCAATTTGAAAGAAAAGACGCAAAAAAGTTTTATAGCTGTCTGCTATTTCAGTGATACCGAAAACCGGAAATTCGAAATATCGCCGCTATCGTTAGACGCTGAAAAAGGCAAACATCAGCCGCTTTTTCATATTATCAGTTCCCTAAATTGTCGATAAATCTTCGAGTACAGAACGGCACTATTTAATCACTTGACAGTCCAATTCAAACGAACGTCGTCATTCTGCGACATTTAATCTTAATTATTCTGCTAATACCACAAACAGTATCAGATTCGCGTAATGTTCCAGAAGTTTATTAAATAACGATAATCATTTATCAATAAGATAATGAAAACAAAATAATAGACAAAATTATCCAAAAGTGATAGCAAAATTATTTAATTGGACTAGATTTTATCTCGGATGAAGCCGAACAATGCTCACCGCCGGAAGTGTGTTTCCGCGTATGAATCAGACGCAAGTCAAGTTGTTCGGTTACGCGAAATTTATAGGAAATGGAAGCGGCTAAATTTAGTAGCATTATGGGTAATTTCGATGACATGAACATGGCGGACGTTTGGTTTACAGTTAGCGTATTAAAAAGAGTTTAAACTGACAATAGGTTTATGAGTTATTAGCTACGGCTGCTGGGAACGTTATCATGACAACCGGAAGTGAAAGGAGATCTGATAATCGCCGATGGCTGGTTAATGCTTGTATATACCGACCTTACGTTGTCTTTAATCGTCCAACTATGCTCTGAGTGCATGTGGTCGTTTGTTTGCTGGTGAGTATTATTTTATTCTAGCATCTGTGAATCATTCATACAACTTGATCATATAGAATAACGAATCATTACGGTTGTTGGCAAGTATTCAATGGTTCATATTAAAAGCAAGACAAAACATTAAAAAAAAGTTAAATATCCATTAAAAGCTGATACAAATTCGATAAAAAAATCGATTTTCGAAACTGTTTTTTCTACGAGTGATTTATACCTTGTAACTGACGACACAAAAAACTTATCAAATAAAGTCAATACATGTCACAATTTAATTATCACAGGGGTTATCCATTCGTCCGTCTGTACGGAAATAACATGAAAGGTGCATAGTTTACTGGCATTATCAGAACAGGGGCTTTTTTGTTCTTTTTTCTATATGAAAAGCTCATGAATCCATCTGCTTAGCGGCTACTGTTATGGAAGAAAAAAACATAAATATCCGTTCGTCGGTGCATCAAGTTATTCAAAAGTCAAGATGACATTTATTTCGACCATACTATTTATTTACATGAATAGACATAATCAGACATAAAAAGGTCAATAATATATTGCTTTATTATAATTATGTTATTCCCTCCCTCCCTGTTCATAACAGCCACAGCATGATGTATACAGCGCTACCTCTACAAAACAGCCCTCTCTTGACCAACAATCTTGCTCAGCAACAGTATCAATTTCTCTATACTGAGCATTTTCTTCCAATTAAACCTCTCTAAAACTACAACCTCACAACAACAGCCAGAATGTTCGGCTCCTGAACGGTGTTTCTTCAGAGAGGTGGCGCTGTTGTTTTTATCAAACATAAAAATGAATCCTTAGCCTAGCATCAGAGACTACAGTATCAATGTTCTGGAAACAAAAATGTTTAGACAAACGAAAGACGGAAGATAGTCTACAATTACGTATAACAATATTGACAATAGTGGAATTAGGAGTACAACTCCTGACCGGTAAGCGGCAATCATCATAAAGGATTTAAATCTACGTTAATGCTACACCCAACCTCACACGTATCCTACCGACACCCAAATAAAACGAACAGTGTAAATTAAAATTAGAATTTACTGTAAATGCTATACAAATCAACAACTAGAGAGTGGCCCTCTCTTGTTCATGAACCTCGACAGTATCAAATTTTCTTATAGTATGATTTAACTATCAAGTTAACCATTCGACAACAGCCAAAATGTGCGTTTCCAAAAAGGGTGTCGATCGGGAGAGATTCTACCGTATTACTGTATTATGGGCATTTCTGGTCACTTAAAATCTTGACGGCGACAGAGTGATATCCCGACGATACCCAGATGTGAAAAATTGTGGAATTTCATGGCCCGCACTCAGTCCTGATCTCAACCCGTTAGACTACTTTCTCCGGGGCTACCTGAAATCAGTTGTATACAGACCTAATCATGTGAACACAAATATGCTGTTGAAGAATATCAGACGTGAAATAAAGAAAAACAGTCAGGACATGGGTGTTAATGTTATTAACAATTTCATAGTTCGAGTAAAACAAGAAAAGGTGATGAAAGGCCGTCACTTGGAGAACGTCATTAATTATTAAAATGACGA